>JASUUG010000383.1:332500-2732500 GCA_030449905.1 Luvunga scandens | reverse complement strand
ACCCCAAAATTTTTGTATTATCACAAGAGATCTTACTGAAAGAAAGAAATTGTACTGCTGCTCAACATTTTACCTTGCTGTGCTTAAAATCTAATTAACTCGTGCTTTTTTAACTCTAATTGGGTGGACATTGACATTCATAGGGTTTGGCATTATCTTCAATTGGTGAATATAAAAAGGCTGAGGAGGCACATTTGAAAGCAATCCAACTTGATCGGAATTTCCTGGAGGCATGGGGTCATCTTACCCAGGTAACAATGAGGCAGCAACTCAGATTCTTGTCCGTAATATCTTCATTGGCATGAAATGTCACCCCCGATTTTCAGAGATAGTAGACATGGTCTTTTCCAGCAATCTCCAGGGTGTCTGGGTGTATCTGTATGTATAGGCCTCCAACAAAGTTTGATAGTGCAGCTTTCAAATTTAAGAAGCACTGCACATTTTTCTGAATGCATCCTATATTCCTATCTGTTAAATTAAAGCTCTAAGCTGTTTTAATTTACTAAAAAAACATGCATACTGTTTGTACAGTTCAATTTTTCTGCATCAAGCAGCTTTATCAAGTGTTCTTATTGCGAATTTGTGGGGTCTTTTTGCAGTTCTATCAAGATCTTGCAAATTCAGAAAAAGCATTGGAATGCCTACAAGAAGTTCTATATATTGACCAGAGGTACCATTTCATCTGCATATAATAAACACTGATATTCTAGTGCCTTACCCTCATTCTGACTCCCACTTGTGATACTGGCCTGTGAGTAATACTTGACAGTTTATAATGCATTTCTCATAGGTTCTCTAAAGCATATCACTTACGTGGGCTACTGCTTCATGGGTTGGGACAGCACAAGTAAGTTTTATCAACTAGTTACTTCTCTGGAATTTTTTTTTTAAAAAATCCAATGTGGCTATTTTCAACCATTATTGATCGCATAACCTTTGGACATTCTGCATTATAAAATACTGGAATGTCAAAATGTTAAGTGATAGGTCTGGCAAAATAGTTGGGGAAGGATATTTGAATGGCATGTCATAAAAGAATCACTGAAAGGAACCCAGTGAGGCACTGAATAGCTGTTTGTGAAGGTTAGTGAGGTTGTAATAGCTGGTTTAGGGTGGGGAGATGGATGATGCCAGCATTGCCTCATATCTCAACTATTTGTTGTCAGTCAAATCATATTATGCCATAAAGCTTTCCTTGTTAAAAAAAAGAAAAGAAAAGAAAATAAAAAGTGCATTGTATCTTGTTGAATCTCTGAACTGTCTTTTTCACTTTTTGTCTTTTTCTTTTCGGTCTTTATTCTGCATTGTTGCTCTTTCTGCTTAAATTGAATTGATCCCTGACTGCATAATTGTATTATTACCCCCTTGACTTGTCTTGTTTGGTTAATGGCTCTGTAAGTTATAACTTCTAGATTTCTCATAAGTTAGTGCTTCCTCTTCAAAAATGAATTGTCTATCACTTGCTAACTGCTTAAATGATTGTTTCAGGAAGGCAATCAAGGATTTATCCACCGGGTTAGGCGTTGATCCCTCAAACATTGAATGCTTATACTTGAGAGCTTCTTGCTACCATGCTATTGGAGAATATAGAGAGGCGGTAATTTAGAATTTTTCATTTCTGTTATGATAAATTTGTTGGTTGAGATTATTTCAGTGCATATGTTGCTTTAAGATCTTAATTTCAATTTGATGGTCACAGATCAAGGACTATGATGCGGCACTTGATTTGGAACTTGACTCGATGGAGAAATTTGTGCTTCAATGCCTGGCCTTTTATCAGGTTTTGTTTGATATGGAATATTATGATCTAAAATAGATGCATCTCGGCTGTTTCTTTTATGCTACGTTTATACTCTTTTAAAAATTGCACAGCTTTAAGAGATTTTCATGGCCTTGTGCTTGCCATGACATCCGTGTTATCCTAATTTATGTCTCCACTAGTGTAATTTGGATCCAAGTCTTAAACAAAATTTCAGTATTTGTTTTTGCTTAAATCAAAAGCCATGTCCTCAGTTTTAATCTCTCTTTGTTTTTTCTATTTTGTATAATTGATGTCTTCTGTGTGGACCTAAGTGATGTGATGAAGATGACATATCTTAGGCACAAGTAACCTTTGATTTCATTTTTTCTGTTAATATAGTGCTCTTTTGTGCCATAATTGGTTTAATTTTGTGTCCCGATTTGTTTAGCCATACTATACCAACCTAAAGATTCATCTCACCTCGTATGTGAATCTTTAAAAAAAGATTGCTGCATTTTTTCCAGTTATCCAGCCAACTTCGCGAAAGCACAATTTGGAAAAAAAAATATAAAATAATTGGTTAACATCTTTAGCTATATTTTGAAATTTCTAATTTTCATTGATCATGGTTTGCATTTTCAACTGCTTTCTTGTAGTTAAATTCATGACAGAGTATAATAATTATTTGATTAACTCAAATTGAAAGAAAATTGTGGGATCACCTAGAAAGAAAAGGTGGACTTAAATTTTGAGGTGGAGGTAGTATCATCTTTGCTGTAGAAGAAAACAAATTACATGTTGTCCACAGCAAATATGTGTGGTGTGTGTATGGTAGCAGAATCTATAGATGAAATAATTATGTATAATGTAACATGACAAGTGGGTTATGATTTTATTGTGACTTACCGCTTGCCTTGGCTTATATCTTGAACTTTCTGGATGATCATTCTTAATTTGTTGTTTTGCAGAAGGAGATTGCTTTGTACACGGCTTCTAAAATCAACACTGAGTTTTGCTGGTTTGACATTGATGGAGATATTGATCCCCTCTTCAAGGTAATGTTTTATTAGAATTATAATATCTTTGGTTCTTGTCCTCTTCATCTTTGGTCTGTGTTACCACTTCCTGCATAAGGTTTAGCCAACTTATTGGGCTGCAAACTTCTTCACCTCTTTGAAATATTACTTTTCCAAGGTAATGAAAATGTGCATGCTCACAATTTCCAAACATCAAAATGCATATGGCAGCACAACTGTCACTTTGAATTTTCTCTGCTTAGCCCTACCCCTTCCCTCCTCACTCTCAAAAAGAAAAAACATAAAAGAAAAAAAAGGGGAAGAAATAACAATTAAAACGATGTTTATTTGCTTTATCACTGTTGTGATATAGTTAGCATACTTCTTTATATCTTGTGATACAGCCACCAAGCTTCCTGGACAAAGCATTTGAGTGCAAGGTCCTTTGGCTGTGTGGTGGCTGCGGTTTAGGTGGGAGTCAGAAAAATGTGCATTGTTGTTTCTAGCATTAATTTAAACAGGCAAGTTGATTGTAAATTTCTCATGGTTTCAGCGTGCATGATGTTAAATTACCATATTTCGAATAGCAAAAGAATTTATGTTGAAATTCCACCGAAGGGAATATGCTCTGTAGTTGAAGCGGCTTCCTGTCTTTTTGTTTATGGAATTTTCAGGAATATTGGTGCAAAAGATTGCACCCCAAGAATGTATGTGAAAAGGTTTACAGACAGCCTCCCCTGCGTGAATCTCTCAAAAAGGGAAAGCTCAGGAGACAAGACTTCTCTGTTACAAAGCAGAAGACTGCGCTTCTACTGGCTGCTGATTCAATTGGCAAGAAAATTCAATATGATTGTCCTGGCTTCTTATCCAATAGGCGTCAGGTAATTTATTTGGAGTATTGTTCTAGAATGAAAATCTTTTAGTTGCTGAGGCTGCTATTGCTCATTTTTTGTTTATCTTCTTTTTTTTTTTCCCCTGTTTTGTATGTATTTCATTTTGACATTCCCATCTCTTGTAAAACAATGTTCTCTCGGGGAGGCATGTTTTATCAAACATGTAGCATTTACATCCCAACCTGTTTAAGAAAAGCAAAAAGATTTGCTTATCCAGATATACTCAATGACTGTGGACATTTGTCTGGGGTCCTATTAATTTTATAGTTTATAAATTTTTGTTTCGGAGGGATAAGTGGTTTTCATTGTAGATCTATTTTCTTTCTTTCTTTCCTCTTTTATTTATTTATTTTATTTGAGAGACTGTATCCTAAATTACTAAATTAGGTTTTAGTTTGTACAGTTGACATTCTAAATACACACACAAATTTAGACTTTCTTTGTAATCCGAATATCTAGATTTTCCTTATAATGCGGACTTGTAATCTCAGTCATTTCATGAAATCCAACGACCGAGATCATTCTTGTTACTGACAGTTACAGCCACTTACGGCTAAGAAGGTGATACTGTTTTACTGTCACATCAGTCATTCATTTACTTTCTCTTTCACAACTCTGCTTTGTCTCACCACCTCCCTCTATTCATTCCACCACAAACATTTGCAGTCTCTCTCTCTCTCTCTCTCTCTCTCTCTCTCTTTTCCACCCACTCCAAATACTATAAAAGATGCAAAACGGGAATCAAATGGGCTTCTTTGTGCAAAATTGTTTGATCATCCAAAGATTAATTTTACGTACACAATCAAATCATCTCCAGAAGACGCTATGTGCCTGCATTTGTAAAATTCAAATTACAGCTATTTTTGTTTTGATTCTTTATAAGGATAAGCCCTCATTCTCCACCTTCATAATAACCTTCCAAAATTCCTCCATTTGTCTTCACTAATCAGCAGTAACCAACAAAAGACCCCAAAATGGGAAGCACTATCAGGTTTACCACGGTAAAAGTTTTTGCCTTTGTTTTGATAGGAATGATGGCTAGATTTTTAGAACTCTTTGAGGTGTTATAATGCACTTCGTAATGTTTTCAAACAAAAATGAGATGGGGAAATTGGAGATAAATAAGTGGATTATTTACTCTTTAATTACAGTTGTCAGTAACTTTATTAAGTACAAATGATATCAGTTGTTTGATTCCATCTAAATGTTGAGATTACAAGTCTGCATTACAAGGAAAATCCCGAATCCTAGATTAGAGGAAATGATTTCTTTTGAATGGTACTTGTGATTATTAATAATTTTCCTCTTCTATTATGTGTCAGCATCGTATGGCTGGATTAGCTGCAATTGAAATTGCTCAGAAAGTTTCAAAAATTTGGCGCTCATTGCAAGCAGAGTGGAAATATTCTAACAGAAGCTCATCAAAAAATGGGAAGAGAGCTCGGAGAAAAGATAGAATTAATATTGCCAGCCAGAACAGAGGTGGTGCCTGTTGTAGTACAAGCAGTTCCTCTGACACATCTTCATATGTTATTACAGAGGAAAGATCGTCTGGTCATCCCAAGATGTCATGGCAAGATGTTTACACGCTAGCTGTCAAATGGAGACAGATTTCTGAACCTTGTGACCCTGTTGTGTGGGTTAACAAATTAAGGTATGGCATATCAAAATGCTGTCATTTGTTGCCCTTTGGAGTATCTTTTCTTTCTTTCTTTCATTCTTTTTTTAATTATTGTTATTTATCTTGACCTTTTGTTTTTTAAGGTCCATCTACTGTGAATTTTTTGTTATATCATTTTTGTTAAAGTCAAAATAATCTGTTTTTTTTTTTAATTTTACGTCTTAATATTATATAATTTTTCTTTTTCTATATATGAATCAATGAATCCAAAAAAATGAAACTTTACTAATGTTGAAGCATCACCCATTCTGTGATGATTACAGCTCTTGTTTTACTTGAAATTCCAATCAGCAGATATTGAAGTCGACTATTTTGTCATTTAAGAATAGATGGTTATGTGAACTTAGTCTATGTAAAGCATAATGCCAATTGTAGATGGACTATGTATCATATATATTGCAATTCTTCAAACTTAAATATTTTCCATTTTACCTAGAAGGCTGGAACATGCAATATTTCATGCCAGGGAGGATCCAAAAATTACTGCTACTCAGCCAACCTAAACCAACATCCGAGTCTGCAATTTATGTGATAATAAAAAAAAAAATTGTTAATATTTGTGATTCTTGTGAGATAGGTCCGGGATCATTTAAATTGTTACAGATTACTTGGCCTGGAATTTTGTGTAAGCCTTGCCACATGTCCTGATATTACCATTACCGTTATAATGGGAGTATTTATTTGGTCATGTTTTGCTGTTCTTTTAGCTCTTAGAACTGTGATTGGTAAAGTTTGGACGAGTATAACTCTTTTTTTCTTCTCCTGGTGTGAATGGGTGTCTGTGCAATACCAGTGAAGAATTCAATTCTGGTTTTGGGTCTCACACACCAATGATTCTTGGACAAGCAAAAGTTGTTCGCTACTTCCCAAATTGTGCAAGGTAAACCAAGTCTGATTACAATTTGGAACAAAGCTGTTTATACAATACTCATTTTTGCTAATGCTGCAGAACATTAGATGTTGCAAAGACTGTCATGAAGGATAAAAAGTATGTGCGCAACAAGGCAGATGACATCATTGATCTCTCCGAAGATGGTAAATTGCAAGATGTGAGTACTTCTGTGTCACATTGGATTCTCTTCTCCTTTCATTGTTGTTTCTTGCTCAGCGCAAGGGCTTTACTCCTTAACTCCTGTGATGTCCTCGTCAAACTGGGTAATTGTAGTTTGTAATGATATTCTCTCCATGCTCCCAAACGGTCAGTTGTTAAAGTAGTCACAACATTCCTTTCTGCTTTGGGAGCCTTATCTATTATATTGAAATATAGAAATTTAAATTATTAAAAGGCATGATATTTCTGTTTTATTTTTCCTGTTTTTATTAGTCAACCATTTGTTGTGATCAAATTGTTGGAATTGTGAGTTTGATTGTGTGTTTTATCCTTTGTCCCAGCTCTCTGAGAAATTCATCCTATTGTGTGTGAAAAGGATGAAGTGAGTCTTTGGACATTAAAAATATGAAAAGATTTTGTGCACAAGTGTTTTCTTTCACATAAAGGGTGGCTGTATTCTAATTTAAGAACCATGGCATGAATTTGTCAGAATTCAAATAATTTAGGATGCTCTCTTAATGCAAATGAGCAACATAGGTAACTTTTTGCTCAAACTTTTGTTTGGAGTGCACCGATTGTAGGGATCGTCTAAATTGTGGCTCTATGAACATTCAAATCTCTTTCAAGTTTGATGCAATCTCAATCACCTATCAGAAATCTGTGTAGGGAAAATTTCAAATTATGTAATTAACTTTTTCCTTTACAGATTGCAGATGCAAAATCCTGTGCTGATCTTTACAAAGTTGTTGGTGAGGACTTCTGGTTGGCTACTTGGTGCTACAGTACTGCATTTGAGGGGTGACTTTGCCAACTTTGCCACTAGATCAAAGCTTAATATTCTTTGCAGTCAAATCTTTTGTCATGCTGATTCATGTTTTTTCCAGGAAGCAGCTTGAAGGGACAAGGATCACCTTAGTCAAAATGTAAAACTTTATTCTCCTTTCACTGTTGGGTTGCAGCTTTTTGACTTCCCCAACTCCCTTTCCTGTTTATCTTCTCTTTATTCAATTTATTATTACTTCTGGTATGTACCCTGACTTTGTTATTGGGTTACTCATACAGGGGAGAATCAGGATATGACTTTGCAATTAGAACACCTTGTACACCTTCTAGATGGGATGATTTTGATGCAGAAATGACCATGGCATGGGAAGTAAGTCCCCCTGGACCTTAAACATGAGTCAATAGTTTACTCTTATTATTGGCCTTGTGGTCTTGGTTTAAACTGTGTAGTAGTTTACCAATGTTGTTTTCTTCATCTCATCTGCTTCCTCTCTTTTTTTTTTAATATACACCCTGATGTTTTCTTTATCTTCTGGAGTTCTTATATATTTAATGGTGTTATCACTGTTTAGCTTAGAGAACACATTGAAGTTAATCTGTCATGCAAACTAATTATTATTATTATTAGTAATTTTTTCTGAAACTGCAAACTAATTATTGATTTGCAGGCTCTATGCAATGCTTATTGTGGTGAAACTTATGGGTCTACTGATTTTAATGTTCTTGAAAATGTGAGAGAGGCTATCTTAAAGATGGCATATTACTGGTATTGCATCTGACACTTGGTCCATGCAAATAGGTTCCTTTTTTATTTTTTATTTTTTTGGTTCTGGAGACTCAGTAATTGTTTGTAAAAGTTTAATGTAAACTGCTTTCAGGTACAATTTCATGCCACTGTCTAGAGGCACTGCTGTTGTGGGGTTTGTTGTGTTGCTTGGACTGTTCCTTGCTGCTAATATGGAGTTCTCAGGACACATCCCGCAAGGTTTACAGGTGGATTGGGAAGCCATCTTGAACTCTGATCCACACTCCTTCTTAGATTCCGTTAAGAGTTGGTTGTATCCATCACTTAAGGTTTCAACATCTTGGAAAGAGTATCCAGATGTGACATCAACTTTTGCGACCACTGGATCAGTTGTTGCTGCCCTGAGCTCATATGACGACTGAACTTATACAACTCCTTGAGAGGTAAGTAGCATCAGTGGGTCTAGTCAGTAAATATATTATGAGTTATTTGGTTTGCTGGATGAAAAATGAATAATATGATAGTTTGACCTTCTAAAGCGGATCAGCAATAGAACATGAATGGAATAATTGTATGCCGTTGAAGTTATAATATAGAAAATTGATTTACTTAAGTAAATAGCATGATATCCAAATTGGTAAAGTGGCAATTTTATCATGTTCAAGTATGAATAAAAAATTGTTTCTTATGCTATATATTCTGAATATGTCTTGAATTCTGTGAAGATCATCCAATGATAGTTTCCTTCTGTATTCGTACTTGATGCAGAATGTTGTGAAGAAAGCAAAATGTATCAAAGCTTATATTATTTGTTGGAGTGGATTTCTTTTCTGTACTCGAATCAGTTCCATTGTTGTAACCACTTGTTGTACAGCAGCAGTATTTAATAAATTCCTTTTCTTCAAATTTTATCCTCAAATATGAAAGATATATAGTCCACTATTTCTTCTTTCAAATTTATCACATGATCATCTTGAAGAGTTGATTAAAGGTTGTTTACATCCAGTAATTTGCCTTGTCCTGCCAATTCTCGAGTTTTTGTGTTCTACGAGTTCCGCAAAACATCTGGAAATGGTTCATACAAACTTCCAAGATTTTTAATATTTAACATTAGGTCTTTTAATGACTGCAGAAGTAATGGAGTTTCTGTGTCAGTCCCGTTCTATCAAAACGTTATATTATGTAAACCACAAAATGGTTCTCTGGAATGTGTTTCAGTCCACGCACAAAATTTCAACCGTGTTTACCTAACGTTGAAAAGGAAAAGGCTTTTTCAATTATTGTCACACCTGCATAATATTTTAGTGTTTTGTGGAATATTCAAAAGCGCAATTTAGTGACTTGGGTACAATTTGATGCCTATCATATCAATTACTGATTCTGTAAGATCTTTTTAACTTTTTATGGAGGTTTTATATCTTTTGTCTTTTATTGGGGTTTTGTTAAGTTACGTACTTGCACATCAATTCAAAAACAATTTTTCTATTTGAGTTAATTATTTAACTGTCAAATAATAAAGGAATTATGCGATACTACTTTTGAATCATTTGTGTGAACTTAACAGCTGCCTGTTGCTTAATGCATGTAGCTGGGATTTGTTAAAAAAAAAAAAAGAAAAAAAAAAAAAGGCATGTTGCTGTTGTGGAAATCTGGAATTATTGTTTATTTCAAAACAAAAAAAAAACATGTATCACTGCTAATGTGTAAAACTATGTTCTTGTACAAACTTCTATCATATCATACTACAATATGATGGTCACAAATTGACCCCATGATATGATTAATCTCCCACCGTTCTAGTACGTGTCACTGTCAAATCCAGCACCAGGCGTGAAATTAACTTCCTTTTTCTTCCCTCTCGCCCTCTCAAGCTTTCTTCTCCTGCATGTTTTCTCCACCAATTTTTCTTCTATGATGGCGGGCTCACCTGAAAATCGAACAAAAACTTAGTGTTACCTCACTACTCAAATTAACTTTTTAAGGGACTTTGAATCTGACAAAATTAGATAGAACAAAAATAAATTAAAAGAGAGACATGCCTGGAAAACTCCTCTTGTCCATGGCCACCGTCTCTTTAGGTCTATTACATATCTTTGACTTGGCATGAATAAAAGGCCACGTGGCATTCATCTGCTTGTTGATCATGACAGCGGCGTAGTAGGGGATTTTGACTCGATTGGTGTTTTTACATTTCATGCGGCTGCTGATGAACGTTAAGGAATCCATCAAGCTCTCTTTGGCCAATCCTATCATGTCATAAGCCTGTGATCTTCTCCACAGGCTCTTACTGTGAGAACTCACCGTTTTGGATAAACACAGAGCTCTTGTTGTGTCACTAATGGCTGCTTCTGGCTTCTTTATCAGCAAATAACACTGAGCTCTATTGCTGTAAAGAACAATCCTCTCTTTTCTCATCTTTAGAGGGCACAAATCCAAAGCCTTGGAATATTTTTTCACAGCTTCTTCAATGTAACCAGCCCAGAATTTTTGGTTTCCTTGTTGTTTCAACGTAAACACAGAGAGTTCATTCTCTTTCATTTCTTCTTCAGACATTAGCTTCTCTTTCTTTCTTTTCTCCACCTTCAAATCCCAAATTTCATCTAAAGCTCTTTCAGCTTTCTTGCTCTTCAACTTCAAGTTACCATATTTGATTTTGTGGTAATCATGCAAAAGCGTTTGTGTGATTGCTTCTCCTACTCTTTCCCTGCCATTGAGGGATTTAAGTTCAACCAAATCAACAAGAAACAAAGCAGCAGTATCTATAACTTCATATCTTGTATCTGGGTCCTTGAGAAGAAGCAAAAGAGAATCAATAGCCACGTACTGCCAATCATCCGAGGATCTTGACACGTTGCACACACTCTCAATGACAGTTTTCAGCTTCGCTACTCTTTCTCTTCCTTTTTTTGTGTGACACAACGCTCTTATTAATCCAATTCCAGCGGGTGAAGTGTGATTTGCTAAGCCACCCCACATATCACACACAATTTTCATGAATTCTTGACTGCAAATAAGATCAAGAGATGAACTTTCTCTGCATGCAAAGCAATTCAAAAGATAGAGAGACCAACACTGAAGTTGACTTGCCCATTCTTCAGCCTTTCTGTTCTCTAACTCAAACCCTCCAAGCCCTCTTGTGAGAAGATCGCAGTGGTACTTGACTCTTTTCTTTTCTTTCAAACCAACAAGCTTTTCATATACCACTTCAAAGCAATTGCAAGCTATATATTTGGCCAGTTCTATGATCTCTACTTCATACAAAGCAACTGCTTCAAAGGTTTTGTCATGGCTAGCAAGGTGACCTAGTGCGCGAACTGCAACTCGCTGCTCGACCCAACTGATCTTTCCTCTTAGAAGCCCCATTAACGGCAAAACCACACCTGATTTCACTGCTTTCTCTGCAAAATGAGCCTTGTTCATGGTGTATGAACCAATGATATGTGCCGCATAGTAAGGAATATAGATGTTCTGATCCCTGAGAAGCCATTCTTTATCAGTGATGCCTTTGTGTATAAGTTTTGTCATGCTCTCAAATATGCCGAGGGATGGAAATTCTGGGTCATCAGGTTGCTTGATGGCGATGTTAAAGAGCCCACTTAAGACCAGAACATGTTCTTGGTCATCTCTGAGACGACTGAGAGGAAGTTCTTTGAAGCACTGAGCTACTTTTGCTCTTCTGATAGATGGGGCCTGCTCATTCATGGAGCAGAAGAAGCAATAAGGTTTGGTGCATGTCACTTTTCGAGGCATCCTGCGGCGGCTGGTTGTATTCCTTTGCCGATGTAATTCCATGGCAAAGAGAGTAAAACTTGAGAGTTGATTAGGGTTAATTCTTACGGCAGATTAAAGGCGGTGGTAATATTGACATTAATGGTATAAGAAAAGAGGTGATGAGTCAGATGGCAACTTAGCGTTCAGGTGTTGCAGGATTTACCAAGCTGCACATGAGACGAGGGGCAAAAGTAGTCTTCTGGAGAGAGTTTATCGTATTATTTTATTATTTATTTATATGACTCAAAACGGATTCATAAAAGAGCTACACTTTGCTACAGTAGGATTAAAAGCCCAATCCCAATTTACAAGTCTTCATAATTATTGAAAACATAAAAAATGCTCGTTGGTTTGCTGCAGTGATGCTGTTCACCTAATTAATTTGTTTATCAATTGTTTTATTTTATCGAACCGATAAATTTCTCTCCGAAGAAAGTAAAAAACAAAACAAAAGTGATGACATACTTGTCACCATTCTCTGGGGAGCTTGTGCAACCTTTACGTTAACTGTCGCTATTTGGGTAGGATTACGATTTTTAGATCACGCAAATACTTTTCGGGGAAAAATTTTGTGGCCAATTGCTTGGCTAATCTAGGACTTGTTAAGTTTTTTGGTTTTGGTTACGGTGTTTACGAGGGGGTAAAAAGCTCGCTCTTGCGTGCGTAAAAAGTAAGATTAATGAAGTAAATCTTTGTTACATGGCATGAGATGCAAAAGTTGATGGACAATATGGGCTGCTAGTTCATTCTCTTACGAACGAGAAATGGACGCACCATAGTTTATTTCCTGGACAGCTGCAGACAAACAAAACAATACTAGCTTTTATTAGTATATATTGTTGGGGAAGAAATAAAAAGGTGCAATGACAAACCATCACGTGTCAATATTACGATATCAGCTTTAATATTGCGATATCAGCTTTAATATTGCGATAGCAGCTTGTTTCGAGTAGCCTAGGTGTGCCGAATAGCACCTGAGGTATCTGAAGTATGCCGAATAATACTTGGGATACCTAAGGTGTCCTAAAGGGTAATTGGAGTACCCTAGGTGTTTTGAAGGGTACCTAAGATACATCACGTTGGGGTGAAAATGTTAGAAAAATATCCATAAAATGTCAAGAGATAAAATGGGGGCCTAAATCTCAAAAAGATCGATTGATTTTCTATTAAAAAATAAGAAATTAGCGGGAAAATATCATGTTGCAAAAAGGGGGACGGCGGCCTGTCACGCTAACAAATAAGCCAAAAAGTCATTGATAGAATAGTGAGAACCACCTGCATTATCTTACCACACTCACAAATCTTCAGCAGTTATAGCAGAGGTACTTGGAATCACCCTACAATGATAGACACAGATATACCCTTCAAATTTACTTTCCACGTATATTTTTGAAACATTCAAGCTGTCATACGTGGCGTTCCTTCCTGATATGACAACAGGGAACACCAATAAAATGATGCCATGTGGCACGACAGCTAGGGTACTCTATATATAGTGCTTAGGTTTTTATTATTTATTCATTCATATGAGAAAAAAAACACACATGTACACAAAAAGACTAAGGTTTCTTCCACCTCCAACCATTATTATAAAGCGCTTGCAAGTTTTCTAACTTAAGATAACCCAACTCTAACTTGAGCGTTAAAGTGTGGTCACCGGCCACCTCCGACTCCACCTCTGACTCTTTACTTGTTGTTTTGCAGGTCTAAGGTAAGTTGGTGAAGCTTTTTGAAGTCGGACCATCCTTTTACTTACCCTTTACTCTTTAAAAACCTGAAACTACCCCCACCTTCCAAACAAGTGAGGCACCTTTCCTCCTCAAATCTAAAAATATATTTATTGTTTTTATTTGGTTTTGTAGCCTTCACCCACATGCCCAAAATCCACTAAAAACATATATCATTTGTAAAATGGACAAAAAACTAACGTAAGTTGATTCATTACTATGATATGATTTTTTTTTTTTTTACCTTCGTCAAAATGAACCTTTTTTTTTTTATGTCACTGTAGCATTTTCATCATTTCTTATCGGCTCCACAGATAGAATAGAAGCAAGTCATGATTGCCCCCATTGAAGTCACCGGAGAAGTAAGAAACTAAATCCTATAGAGACCACTGGTCCCCTCCCATATGAAGCCAATCAAATGCCCTCGTCCTGATTCCAATAATCTATTCACAACTTCATCAGACTATGCGACTAAAGTTACTTTTTCAGTTTGCTTCCAACTCAAAAAGTGCAGTGAAAAAAAATCCCAAAAGATATCGGTCAAGTACAAATGGGGCTGGTCTCAAGAAAATGCGGCTATCATACGGCATATCCAACTTCTAAGTTCCAAGTTCTAACTATATGAACATGATAGTGCATAATTAATTTGAGATAAATAATATTTTAGTCCTGTTAACGTGGGTTTAGAAATCTTATTAGTTATTTCCTCAAACTACGTGCAATTTTTTGAATGTCCTTACTTCCATCACGATTATGATCGATATCACGTTGAAGCTTAGTTTGCGCACCAACATTTGTCCGTATCGAATATCAAAATGCATGTATATTACTTATTGGCTGCTTGTTCGGCGTGCTTGCATTAACTTTGATTTCAAGGCAGGCGCATGATCTTGGATCTGCATTGCCGGCTTATTGTAAATAATAATACCGTATATCCTGGGTAAAAATAGCATGCAGAAAGATAAAGAAATTCGTGCTTCCTCAAATTAAAGAGGCGCAATATAAGTGCGGAATTCTTTGAGCAAACTTAAATGATTATGAAAAAGCCGAAGGATGACACGAAAATTATAACTCTTCATTCAAAATTCAACGTATGGTTGAAGGTTGGAACTCACATCTTTATGATTAATTGATGCGTATATAGTTTGATTATAAGTCAAATTCCATCTTTTTGACGTTTTAAATTCGGGCTAGCTAATGGTAACGTCGTTCTCTGGATTAAACTCCTGAAATCAAACCACAGCTCATAGAAATTGTTTAAAATTTGTCAATTTGCTGGCGCTACCTGAACTTTCTTGAGTCTCCAATGTTATTCAGCTCATTCGATGTTACGGGAACTACTGGGCCTGAGAATTATTGGGCCTGAGATGAATTGGGTCAATCCTGCCGATTGTCGCAACCACTATTGACACGCTCCGAGATCCTCATAAGATCCCGTCGCATTCAATATATATGTTTACTATTTTCGCTTAAAGTACAAGTATTCATCAAACCTACTCAATTTGGGTTTGATTAAAGCCCTTTTACGCTCCTGTGTTGTTGTCATCCATTCATTGGTATACAAGTCAATAATTTTCTAATAAATAATAGATGACAAAAATTTGTTAGTGACAGGTTATTTAGGTATCAATTTTTTGTTCTAAGTTTACACACGTATCATTACACAAATACATATCAAATTCAGTTCAATAACTGAACCACAACCACACTCCAAGGTAAGTAATATACACAATTCTTCTTAATTTTTTGAGAGAAAATATTTCATCTCAATCGGCGTAATAATCGATTTTGGCGGTTGCTAATATCATGAAAATGTATCAGTATTTCATACACTTGATCTTAGCCAGAGAGGTAGAAGCCTTGGCAGTAAAGTAGAGCGTATTTCTCCAGGGGCAAGGAAAGAAATGTACAGCGACTACTTCGCTTTCTTTTGATTCGCTTTTGCCAACGCATTGCCAGCTACACAACCCTACAAACTTTACGCGATTTTAAGAACAAATTTTTTAAAAAATAAAGGAAAAAAAATAGGTTCACAGTGGCACAGTTGCCCGACAGCTTTTGCAATTGGGCCCTCGTGTAGTCGGTGGGCCAATAATCCAACTAATGTTTACCCATATCATTGTCGCGACGCCCGCTACCACGTGGCCAGCACTCTTTGGTTGAAGTGACCCCACCCCAATCATCCAGCTGTATCAACTGCCCCCTCCGCCAAAGAAACAAACATCATACCGTAACTAACACGAGTATATAGAATCAATTACTACTGGCGATGGCTGCCGTGTGTGTGTGTGTGTGTTAAAGCCATAATCAATTGAGATCAGCGTTTATTCGTTAAGTTTTTTATTGAAACCGTTATTAACTTCAAAAATTACTTGTTCTTAACGTTGCTCAAACATGTAGGAAATAAGCAACTCAACTAAACTTTCAATAGTGATTAGTGAAGTTTTGGGTCATTTCCTTATTAGTAAAACAAATAATAATATCATTAAGCCGGAGCTAACTAGCCAAGCATAAAAATCATCTGATGTTAAATGTTTAATAAAAGTCATAACCCTAAGTGAGATTAGTGACTTGTCAATATCAATAATCTATTATTCCATGTCGCATGCATCGAATGGGCTCAGCAAAACGGCCCTAGCCAGACTGTGTTCAAGCGCCCCATTGTAGTAGTGTGACTTTGTTTGATACCCAATATTGTCTCATTAATCCAACGGCTAATGGGGCCCCATCAGACGGTGGTCCCTGTTTTTAACGGGTCAGATTTAACAAAAATTCGTCCGTTGCTTTTGGTTTTAGTCTATATATTATATCACTCGGCGCCACTATTCCCAGGGTCACTCATAACTCACTAGCAGTCTCCCACCGCGTAAGTAATAAGCTCAATCTCAAACCAATGGATCGGAAGACTGTACTTGCATTTGCATTGATGTGCGTCATTGTCGCTGGCGTCGGCGGCCAATCTCCGGCTGCTGCACCAACAACAGCTCCTGCAAAGGGTAGCAGCCCAGCGAAAGCCCCATCTACAGCTCCTGCAAAGGGTAGCAGCCCAGCAGAAGTCCCGTCTACAGCTCCGGCGAAAGCCCCCGCTAAGCCCAAATCACACGCTCCCGCCGCTGTTCCAGCAGCTGCTCCGTCTAAACAGGCCGTCCCCGCTCCGGCGGCAGCTCCCACATCGACTACTCCGGCGGCAGCTCCCGCATCGACTCCTCCGGCGGCTACACCAGTGAGTTCGACTCCTCCGGCGGCTACTCCAGTGAGTTCGACTCCTCCGGTGGCTACTCCAGTGAGTTCGACTCCTCCTGCGGCTACTCCAGTGAGTTCGCCTCCAGCTCCGGTTCCAGCAGCGAAATCGCCTCCAGCACCTACTCCTAGAGCTGCGCCGGAGAGTTCACCAGCGGCTCCATTGGCTTCGCCGCCTAAAGCCGAGGTGCCTGCGCCGGCTCCCAGCAAGAAGAAGTCAAAGAAGCACCTTGCCCCTGCTCCTTCCCCGGCTTTGTTGGGCCCGCCAGCACCACCGTCGGAGGCTCCGGGACCGAGCGCCGACTCAATATCTCCCGGTCCATCTGTCGCCGACGACGAGGTATGTTTGCTGTTTTAAGTTTGTGATTGTGCATTGTTAGTTCCTGTCTAAGATGCGCCTGGGAGTCATCAGGTGTGCAATGCGCACCAGATCTGGAACCTTAAATTGAAAGATCTATTACTCTTAAACTCCGACTAGAAGATATACGTCCAAAAACGAACCAAGAGCGTGACTTGTGGTTGTGCTGTAGCAGCATTCTCGGAGCACGCTCGTCCCAAAAGATGAACCAACTTAGTAGTTAAATGTGTAAATTGAAATTCGAAAGACGTTAGCGGTGTAAGTGGGCACCACGCGCCACCTAGGGCGTTGGGGTCGGGTGTTAGTAACTAGTAAGTATGGAAATAAGTACAGTGACTTCGATGTCAGAATTGTGCACGTGATTTACGTATAATATAGCGCACACGCGGTTCGTGACGCATTAATTGGAATTTTTTTATTTGTTGTGATGCTAGTTGTATAGTATTTATTTATTTTTCAAATATTCTTTTGGATCGGATCTAAATCTAATAATTTTAAAAATTCCGTGGCTTCAAAATTGAACAGAGCGGCGCAGAAACGATCAAGAGTGTGCAGAAGATGATGGGCGGGTTGGCATGGGGATGGGCTCTGCTGGCTTTGATCATCTAGAGAGAGTTGTTGCCATCGTTATTATTTTGATCTCTTTTTTTTCATTTTTTTACTCCCATGTTCACTCTGTTATTACACCTTTGATATATATATTTTTTAATTTGCTACCATTTGTTTGTTTAATTATTAGCGCTGTTATTGTTGATAGTGACGATAAATTGATGAATTGATGTCTTAAGATGATGGTTTCTCAATCATTGCTGAGCTGGTGATTAACTACACAACCATCACCACATTTGCTTTTGTATTCTTTTAGTGAAATTTGAGGGACACTGTGTAGTACTTCTATGGATTATTCTTACAATAATGCAAGAGATCTAATATTTGAATTTTAACTAGAATTTGAAAGTTATCCGTCGTTTATTTGTTTTAACTAGAATTTGAAAGTTATGCGTCGTTTATTTGTTGAATGATGGATTTTATAGTTTGTAAAATTACTTGATCATTATTTAATAGATGAATATCACATTAATTATGATTTAGATTGAAACTATTGTGATACTTAGTATTATTCTTTTTATTAACATTTGGACTCGAATGGGTTACGTGGTTAGGTTACTTCTTAGATCTTTCCCTTTCTTTTGTTTCTATTCTATTCTTTTCTTTGCTCTTCTTTCACTTTGGCATTAATTCTGGCTTTATTTTGAGTTTATTTTATTTTATTCTATCATCAGCCACAATTGAGTAAGCAAGAAAAATAGTAAATTGTCAAAAATAAATTTAATGCTAAGAGAATGACATCTGGTTCCATCCCCTATCTGGCCATTGTGCAAATAAAAGTTATCCCAATGCAAATTAAAGGGCCGAAAGAGAGAGCTTGGAGGAGGCCCGTGATAAGGATTGGGCTTTAAGCTTGTTCCACCCAGGTTCGGAACCCAAACCTGGCACATAAACTCATGTGAAAAGCAAGTAGGAAGAAGACTACTACTGGTCCACTACCGCCACGATTGATTAAAACAAATAAAAATATGCTTGTACGATCACGATCTCATCTACGCCGTGTTACGCAGTACCCCCAGTGTAAAACTTTTCCGATGGCGCGCCGTATACGTGTCTGCACATCTCGGCATTGGCTTCCACCATACCATACGGCTGCCTTTTTTTCTCATTAAATAAATAGAATGATTTTCGGCTGCTTTAAAAATTTGATTTTGATTTCTATCTTCTGTGGCAAGAGGCAACCGCCTTTAGAAGGAGACCCATCAGGCTACAGTGCGTTTCGCTTTTGTTAGCATATTATTACTTGGTGGTAAATTCTATAGCAATAATATATGTTACTTCGATCTAAAGACGAATCTCTACTATTTGGGTAATGAAAATTCAATAATTTATCATCAACGAGGTTGCTCTTCGTCCGGATCACAGTTTTCTTTTCCATACATGCAGCGAAAATCAGATCCTGCTCTCGGCGCGTAATTAAAGTGTTTTCAGATGATCCCCTCTCTCAGATCAAAATTCCTGTTTTCAAGAAATTTTAAGTTTTATGATCAGCAAAACAAATTTTTTGTTGAATCAAAACAACAACAGCAACGAACGCTGTCTGTGCCTGGAAATTCGAAGGCAATAAATATGCCAAAACAAAAACACTACACACATTAGAAGAATGCGTTAAGTAAAATCTAGGCATTCTTTTACTTTTCAATTTCATATTCTCTTCCAAACAAAATCGTAAGTCCTAGCGTCTCTAACGACCTAAACTTATTTGGATATCATCTCATTTGGGTTGTTGGATCTGGATTTTATGTTCTTAACTTCTTAGCTTAAGTGTTGCTAAGAATTAATTGAGAAGTGGGGACATTTGAACTCTTCAATTTATCTTTTCAACCTTACTTTTAATAATTAATATATTTTCGTAATTACTCTTCATCAAAAAATAAGAGTTAATTTCAACTAGCAAAATGAAATACCACATTCATTTGATTGATCCCATAAATTTCAACTTAATAAATTTGCACCCATATTAGGTTAAAACCGCAGTTAAAGTTAATCGTGAAAAGGTAAAATCTTTAAAAGTATATATACACATGGTTTTTTTCTTATGTGGGCATTCTTTTTTTTTTTTTCTTTTTATAAAGACATGTTAATTAGCCATATGATTTAATAGAATCAGTGCAGACAAGCAATTAAATGACATGGCTTTATAGTGTATTAAAATTAACTCTATTAAATTATATGACTTAATAATATGTCTACATTATAAAAAAAAAATGGTGAGAGAATCCTCACTTGTTTAAATGAGAATGCTTACTAAAACACAAAAAAAAAAAACATATTCTAATATATTATAGATTGTACTTTTTAATTTATTAGTATATTAAAAACTTTATTTTTTTATCAATCAACTGTATTCTAACTATTGATCTCTTGTTAAATGGTTAAAAAATATTATTTTTTTCCAATTTTTTTTCTGTTGTCTCTTTTTTTTATTTCATTACTCCAATCTATAGGTTTGCGAAACCACATAAAAAAAGACTACATTTTTGTAGATATTTGCGGCGTTTTCTCTTTCTATGTTGATAAGGATTCAATATTGGAAGGGTGACAGTGGTGGCAATGGGTAGTGCTGCGGCAGCATCCGGCGTGGCTACAGCTATGGTGGTTCGGCGTGAGTTAAGAGAGACGGTGAGTTTAGAAAGGCAAATAGGGTAATGAGGAAGTTTCAGGATATATGTAGGATATTTGCTACACAGCTAAAGCAAACAACTGATGAGTATAGAGAGATTGAAATTGTTTGGAGATAGGTCAATCTATACAATTGCTTGCCCAACCCTAGATCTAAAGAGTCTACTCTTAAACTCATCTCCTCAAAGGCGTTGAAGCGTAAGATGACAAGAATGCTTCACCTTTCCAGGAATTCTAATTCGGGTGCTCATTTTTTTTTTCTCTTTTTTACTCATTAAAGTTTATTTCTTTCTCTCTTGTTATAGTTTATTCTTTGTGTCCTAGTTTAATTGGAATTATTATTGTTTGGGGTATAAATAGAACATTGAAAATAAAGCCCCACATGTTGATTATGTGATTATAAGTTATCCTAGGAGAGTACTCGACTTACACCTACTATTTGAGCTAGTATGCGGGACACGCCATGACAATATTAAGGTGTTAAAGAGAATATCTAAAAAATATCCATCACACATGCTATCTTCATTGCCTAAAAGGAATATTTGATGCGGCAAAATCAAACAAAGATTATTTTGTTGGAAAAGAAAGGATAACTGGCTGTCATGCGTACAAAAAGTTAAAAGTAGCACGCAAAGAACAGTGGTTTTTAACTGTCATACCTGCAATTGTCCAGACAACTTTTGCAAAGGCGCCCTAAACCACCTGTAGCATACTGCACGTACACAAAATGACAAAGCTCACTAAAAAACTACCTCTCTGCTCTCCAAGCATGCTCCTAATGGCATAATGAAGGTAAAAAGATGTGAAAAATTCAGAAATAATAGTAAAATTACTGCTAAAAATATACCACGTGATAGGGCACCCATGTGTACTATATAAAGATAATAAGATTTTATCTTTCATACACTCATTACAAACACACACACACACACACCAAAAAAGCTCTTCACTCCATAAAAGCTTAAGTAAATAACTTGAGCGTTAGAGTGTAGTTGCCGGCCACTGCCAGCTCCACTTCTAACCTCATTTTGATTAGCCATCTCATCCCACACCTGACCCTTCACTATTGTCTATCTCTCTTCCATTCTTTTTCACCTCCACTGAAGTAAAAAACAGCCCTCACACCATGGTTAAGTGAGATAAGCCGAACCCTAAAAATAAATTCATTGTTATGGTGAGGTTTTGTCTTATTTTTTTGCAACCAAAATCTACTTAACATAAT
Organism: Luvunga scandens; assembly: GCA_030449905.1. NCBI lineage: Eukaryota > Viridiplantae > Streptophyta > Magnoliopsida > Sapindales > Rutaceae > Luvunga > Luvunga scandens. Next base: position 2,711,041 of record JASUUG010000383.1, on the reverse strand, counting down.
TATTTAATTTAATTATATATTTTTTTTTATTAACAAGTTTATTAATCAGGTAATGGGGGACAAAATAATCATTTCAATTTTCACGTTCTTAATGAGTTTTAACGGAGTGGAAACTCAATGTGATGAACGTCGTATTTTGTGGGTATAATTTGAACTTTAACTAATTATTTGAGATAGGGTAGTTTTGAAAAAGGTAAACTTTAATTTATCCAAAATAAAATGATAGTATTTAATTTACCTCTCAATAGTACTGTATGAGTGTTTCAATTTATTTTATTTTTGTTTAGCAAATGAGAGGTGCATTGATGATTCTTTTTTTAATCTTCTGAATAATAAATAAAGATAAATTAAATTTTTTATAAATTAAAAATTGTTACTTTCTTTAGAGTAAATTAAAATTTATCCTTTTGGTAATAAAAAAATAATAATTCAAAAATAGAAGTAAAGAGATAAATAGTGGTGTCAAAGTCAAACATCACCATTAACTCCAATTTCCACCTAAAAGCCCAACGCAAAATAATTTTGAAACCCAATTTAATTGTGAAAACAACATCGGCCGAATGAAATCGGCCTTTATTTGGTTTTGTCGTGCGTGGCACGGAATGTGGATAATACACGGCCAGTGAAGTGACCTTGTAACAGGGCACCAAGGCAGAATCAATTTTCAATAGGGAGACAAACTCAGAATTTCACAGTGGCTATTGGGGCTTACGGCTTTTAATCCCACCGAAATTAATCCTTGATAGCTGAAAATTAGTACTAAATTTTTTATCTTAATAGTAACTCAAATTGGTACAACAACTTAATTTTTTTTTTTTTTCATGTGTGCCTCTCTGATTTAATGTATTGGTGCGAGGATACCGGTTTCATTTTTCTAAGAAAGATGCTGAACAGCTTTTATTGTGACGATTGGAATTTTTGGGCAGCTACTTGAACGGTATATACGCACGTGTTCCTACCGCAAGTCCGGAAGCAAGAAAAGAAAGAAAGAAGAAAAACAAAGCACGTCTAATAGGATTAGTTTTCATGAACTAAAATTATATCTATGCCGTATATAGAAAATAAAATCACATCAATACTCCCTTAATTTGATGAAATGAAATGATTAAGGAAACTTCTATATCTTTAGAAATGGCCAGACAGACCATTTTTTAAGATACATAATCTTTTATAGTGTTTAGAAATAGTAATACAAATATTTTTGGATATGCATAATATGCTATTTGTGTTTCAATACGACCACAAACTTATATAGATACCCAAGATTTATCTAAAAAAGAAAATACGCGTGTCTTAAGAAGGGTTCATATGACCATTTCTAAAATCATGGAATCTCTATAATTACTTCCTCAAATGAAAGGTATTGTTGTCCATTTTCATATATATTTAATTAAATTAAAGATGAAAAAATATCATTTTTCTTCTTTTGCTTATACTACAAATAAAAATTTTTTGAATCAAATTCATTTCACCCTTTTAAAATTTGTTTTTCTAATTCAAGACCATATTTTGATTATGATAGAGTTTGTTGAACAATAAAAATCCATGAACCAGTTTACCAATTATGTGTATTCACACCATATGTATTGGCGACCAACATTAGCAATTCCATACTAGTAATGTTATCCCCAACATCATATGCACACAAAAAAAAAAAATCAAACACAAATTATGTTTGAAAAACATTCTCAATATTTTTTTGAACTAATTGGAGAAGGCAAGTCAGTGGTATAAGAGAGTTCATTAGTACATGGTTTTTAGCCCTGTCATTTGGCTAAGGCTCTATTTTCCTATCAATTTTAAGATTAAATAGTGTAATTATCTTCTCCATTGATGTCGATGGAATGGACTTTTCTTCAATATTTGCGACTTTTAGCATCGTATTAGCTGGCATTAAAACCTGCGTGTGGATCGTGAAAAATGAATACAAGGAGAATTTGGTCATTTTAGTAGGGGACCATAAACGCATTTGACACAAATAAATAAATTTACAAAAACGATGGAAATTAAATGAGGACACAAATGCTCTCACCCCACAGCCTCTTTAGTGATAAAATAAACTTAATCGTAACTGCCTCCAGCACTCCACCAACTCTTAGAAATCTTTCAATGCTCTTCCAAGCAGTGCCGTACCTGCTTAGTCCTTACCAACTCCCAAGAAGATTTTATCCCAATCTCTCAAACCCATTGCATTTTCAACTTTTTTCCTTTTACTTTAATTAATTATTCTTATCTTTCTAATTCTACCCACTTTTGTTGGTCTTAAAACCATGCTAATGTGTTATAAATTCACCAGAAGACTCACAATTTAAAGTCTAATTTTTTTTTTTAAAAGAAAATTTAATTTAATGTTAGATTTAGGCGCCTAATCGTAACGATGGGATCAGCAATAAATAAGATGATTATGACACGAAAATTGTCTGAAAATGCTGGTAGACGGGTGACCCATCCGTATTGAATATGTTAATTTTTAATTTAGAGCTTTATATCCTTTTCAGTTCTTATTTTAATATGGGTCGGGTCTCGGGTTCGACGCGGTGGTGTTTGTTAAATTGGATAAGAGCTAGCGCCAAGCCAACGAACACCGATAATGTAGACAAGTTAGACATGACAATTGGCACGGATGACTGTGTATGAGCAAGCGAGCTGTGGGATTGTTTATGCTATGACGCGTGTGAAAAGGCGTTTTCACTTAACGATAGCAACACCACAACAGCCACTACTTTTTTTGTTTGTCTCTATTTCTGACAATCACGTTCATTTTAACTCTCACATGTCTATCATACTCAGACTGACTTCCAAGTTTTGCTTCAAATGTGAAGAACCAACAACGGAGGTCAAGCATTGATTTTGAAGGAATCATGGCCATGGATATGTCCACCCTAGAAGCTCGGTATATCTCTTTTTCTCTTTTTGTTGTTTTTATATATCCAGAGCCAAAGCTGTGCAATTTGGTTTTTTGAAAGTGGAATGGTGGGCCGAATTGTTTTTCCAAAATAATGATAATAAATAAGTAAAAGAGATGTTTTACATGAAACTGCAATCTGCCAGTGTCAAGTAACGGGAACCGCAGCGTCAAATTGTGTATATTAGTTACAATTGATTTCTTGATGCATGCTCTGTTTCCTACATGCAAAAAGTTGAATAAGGACATTTTTTTTTTTTTGGGTTTTGCTTCCTCAGGATCCGTTTCAGGTTTCTTAACTCCCAAATTGTTTTGTTTTTGGTGCCAGGTACCTTGATTCTTGCAGGAGACGTGAGACGCAGCCCAACTCTTCAGTACTATCATGGTTTTCTGAGGTCATTAAGTATAAACTTGTTTTCATTTTCTTTTTTCATTGATAATCATATTATTCATTAAAATAAACTTGTTAACTTACATTTTTTTTCCCTTTCGTAAAATGCTTTTTCCTTCCGGGATGGATGGAGGGTTTAATGAAAGGAAACACATTATTATGAATGGATAGGAATGCTTGCTGTTGCTGTTGTGAAAACATTTGAATGGTCTTTGTGTGCAGTAAAGGGCATCTCTCTCATACATAGATGGTTAGTGTGTTTGTATGTTAGCGGATGTGGTGGGTGTGAGGTGGTTGTGAGGTTTGAGCTGCACGGTGCTAGTTCAGTAATGCCATTGTTGAATTAGTTGCGTTCATATCAATGGGTGTGAGGTGGTTGTGAGGTTTGAGCTGCATGGTACTGGTTTAGTAGTACCATTGTTGAAGTAGTTGCGTTCATATCAATGTCCTAATAGTAGTGTGTTAATGGTGATTGAGGCCCAGCAGCAACAGAATCAACAATGGTCCTGTAGTAACTGTGGTGATGTTGACAGGATTCTACTGCTATTTTATATCCAAAAGCTTCTGAAGAGTTTTCAGATGGCTACTGCTGCAGGGGTGCTTGACCGAGTGGTTCTTAAGCAGTTTTATTTTGCTGGCCACTTGAGTTCGAGTCCTGGGGCAAGTAGGGGCTAAAAGATTGATTTAGGCTTTGTCTACTCTCCTACTTTTTAAAATAAAAAATTAAAAAAAAAAGTTTCAGATGACTACTCTGTAGTAATATTAGTTGCTGAAAAATGAATCAGCACATTCTGCAGCAAAGGTGTCTTTAAGTATGAACTCATCAATCTGTTTGCTGGGATTATAGATTAACATATTTTTTGTACCACTCAGGAGTGGATTCTGCTTCAAATGATTTTGGTTAAGGCATCACAAGGAAAGGCTGATTTGAATTTTAGTCTTTCTATCCAGCAATGAATAAAGGGCTATCTGACTTTTATATTATGGATTTCCTTGGACAGGATTCTTGCAAAACTGTAGTCTATATCTTGTTCTTTGATCGCTTCAATATATTTACATGCCTGGATAGAGCACTTCTTACACTTGGAGTGTTGTTGTTGCTGCATTTTTTCCTTTCTTATCTGCTTTCATTGTTCGAATGTAAGTCTTTAAGTGTCTTTTGACTTGCATTATTTTCTGTTAGAGCAGAAAAGTTCACTTATTATGACTTTTCTTGTCATTGTTCAGGCAAAGATTCAAAATCCCAACAATGAGAAGTGTAGCATTTTGGTTTATCTGGACCAGTTAAAGAATGCTGATATCTATCCGTTAATTGATGTGTTCACTGAAATGGACTCTTTCGATCTTGAGGCAGTTGATATACTTAGTAAAAGACCTTGTTTCTTGAAAGAAGAATATATTATGTCTTTGATGCATGCAATCGATCAAAAGCTCCGAGTTGTTGATCTTAGCAACATTACACTGAGGAACGATATTTTGCTGTCTGTATACCTTCTTTCCTACATATCATTGTTAAATATGCTCTATTTGTTTATTTATTTATTTATAATTTGGTTATTGCCCTATTGCATTAGTACTGGAAACTCCTCTTGTGTGCATTAGTTTTTAATAGTTTTAGAAGTAATGATATTTCTCTTGGAAAATTCACTGCTAATTTCTACTTTAAAGTATCAAAGTTACTCCCATTCCAATGTTTCCTTGATGGATGAAGTTCATGCTTATATCTTTGTTTTCATAGAATATATATTTTTTGACCGCTAGATACTAAGAAGGATGAAACATAGAAGCAGTGAGGTACTGCTCAATTGAATTATATTTTGATCTCCTCGTCTTTGGCTTCTTTCCAGGGATCTTTGCCAGGTTGGCTCATCATGCCATGTTCTAATCTTGAAGGCAACCAATATCAGGAAGCTCAACATGGTTGGGAGATTCATGCATTTACACACCCTCAGCTTGGATTTTTGCTCTTCCCTTGCTAGTTTGCGTGAGGATTGTTTTTATTGCATGCCATATCTGATGTTTCTTTCGATGTGTGAGACAAGAATTGTTAATCTCTGGACAACTACTGCTGCCATATCAAAACTTCCTTCCCTAATTGAACTGCGGTTCCAAATGTGTCTGTGTTGCAAGGACACTGGACCATGTCGTGCATCATTAGGTAAGAAGGAAACATTTTCTTGTGTGAAAGAAGTGATTCAGCTCATAAATTATGAGTTCATACAGTGATACAGCATCAGTTATTAATGCAGATGCTAAAAATCAGGCTTCTGGTGCGGATGACAGAGTAAAGGATTATGAAGATCAAATTGTATGCAAAAAAATTAGAGATGCTGATGAAGTAGAACTTCCAAGATATCTTCGCAAAATGAATTTGATGGAATTATCATCTTATTTGCCTCCTAATCTGAATGGACATGCTGAAATGCTAGATGAGGTAAATACATAATATACTCATGATATATATATAGAGTCCTTCTTTAGCGCTCGCACCCTCATTTTGTTTTCCCATGCGGACACTATTTTAAGCCGTGGGATTTAATAGAGTATTGAAAATTAACTTTATTAAACCGTACGGCTTAACAGCTTGTCCGTAATTGAAAAAATGGGGCTGCCCGCTCCTGAGAATATATATATGTATATGTATGTGTATGCGCGCGTGTGCGTGCGTGTGTAAGTTCTGATTTATTGGTTCTGGTTTTTCAATCAAACCCTTTTTTTTTTGGGTGAACTGTAGATTAATGACAGCAATGAGTTTCCAGTAGGTGCCCATAAGCAGGACTTGATGGATGCTAATGTTAAGCTGAAGAAGTATATTTCACACCATCCTTCACCCATATGCTTTGAGAAACACTATAGGGAATATATGATTGCATCATTGCCGCAGTTGGAAGTTTTAGATAATCTTCCTATTGGAAAGTTGGACAGGGAAATCGCCAAGTCTGTTTTTGCCAGATACTTTGAGCACTTACCATATAGAAGAAAACACAAGGAAAGTGTTGTTAGTGTTTTGCAGAAACGTGAAATGGGAACGAGTGGCAATTACCAAAATTCTTCAAAGCCAAAGCAGCCAAATTTATATAGGACACAGTATTTCTTCTCAAGGTCACTTAGTGCTGCAAAGCTTGGGTCTTCTGCGTGGCCACTTTTACATCCAGTGTCAAGCTTTAGCCATGTATATAAAGAAGGAAACAAGAGGGTTCGGCCGAGGCAGTTTGAGTATCATCCATCAAATCCTCATCTCATGGCTTTCGGAACACTAGATGGTGAAGTAATTGTTATCAACCATGAAAATGGGAATATTGCTTGTTATATCCCATCTATAGGAGCAACGAACAGTGTTTTAGGTCTCTGTTGGCTGAAGAAGTATCCATCCAAGGTAAACTCCACACTGCGATACTCTAGAATTTTAGTTTTTAATAATAGCTCACATAATTTAACTGTTTGGTTTTAGGGATTCTAGTATCACAACTTAGAATTTAGATATAGAAGAGTGGAAATGTTATAAGTGAGCTTTAGTTTTGTGTCAGGTTGTGTCCTTAGGGTCTCTAATTTGTGAGCTTGTTTGAAATGCCTTAGCGACCCATTTATTTGAACTGTGTAATGATCGTGTGTGATTGACATTAACTAAACCTTTTGTTCATTTTACCAGTATTCTATGGCCATGCTAGTCTGAAAAAGTATTCACCAGGTGAAGATTACTAGCAATTGCTTTGTCAAGTAATAGCAGATAGCATATGATCTCAGGAAAATTTATATGAAATGCCTAATAACTCATATCTTCTATCTGCATTTGGTCCTTGTCCAGCAACTGATGGCTTTCTATGTGTGAACTGCCAGCTTGTTGCAGGTTCAGATAGCGGATGTGTGAGGTTGTTTGACCTCAATTATATCCCACCCAAAGTTACAGATGCATGTGGAAATTCTAGTGCGGCCACTTATTATGATTTCGAGCAATTGACGTCTGTACATGTCAATTCAACAGATGATCAGTTTCTTGCCAGTGGATACTCAAAAAATGTTGCTCTTTATGACATTAACACTGAAAAACGATTGCAACTGTTCACTGATATGCATCGAGAACCCATTAATGTTGCTAAATTTGCCCATCATTCCCCTTTTATGTTTGCAACTTCTTCATTTGACCATGATGTCAAGATGTGGGATCTGAGGCAGAAACCAGTTCAGCCCTGCTATACAGCTTCAAGCTCCAGAGGAAATGTGATGGTTTGCTTTTCTCCTGATGACCTCTATCTGCTTGTTTCAGCAGTTGACAATGAGGTATTCTTATACAAATATGATAGTTATGGTCTATCATCACAATAAAATTCACAAGATAAAACTTGATGAGGTGTATGTGTGATTGCGTAGTCTTCAGAATTATCTAACCAAATGGATATGATTGTCCATTGTATTTCAACGCCATATCTGGCCAAATTTTGGCCTGGATATTTAATAGATACCAATACACTTTCCATGTGTCATGCTATATACAGCATTGTACAAGCCTGCACTTGTCTGTGTGTCTGCCTTCTTTATTTAGTAATAATGAACTTTGGTGTCCTTTCATGGGGATATTGAATGACTGTTAACTGATGTCAGGTTAAGCAACTTTTGGCTGTAGATGGGAGGTTGCACATGGATTTTGACATAACTTCAACAGGAAGTGCTTATAACTATACCCGTTCATATTACATGAATGGGAGGGACTATATTATCAGTGGCAGTTGTGATGAACATGTAGTCCGCATCTGCTGTGCTCAAACTGGAAGGCGACTTAGGGATGTTTACGTGGAGGTATGCTCTTTTATGATATCTATTAATGTTACTCTTTAATATTGGTACATTGTCTTTGGTTGAAGCACAATTCCAACACAAAAGCGACCAATTCATTTAAGATCTCAATTGCTTTTCGTTCCTTTGCAGGATAGTGACTCAGGAAAATCTATGTTTGTGCAGTCCTTAAGGGGAGACCCCTTCAGGGTAAGCTTATATGTGATTGATAATATAAAGATACTTTTATTGGTGCTATTTTCAAAGGAATAAATGTAAGATTAAAATGAGTCGTGCACCAAACAATAACAGTATATGTGTGTTTTATTGAGTTGGAAATCGGATCTCAACGTTATGATCTCAATTTCTTCAATCTATCAAATTCCTTACTTATTTGGTTTATGAGTACCAGTAACATGAAGAAAAATAAAAAATGAAACAAAATGTTTGAACTAGAAAATTCCCTCTGCTTTAATGCTTTTTACAATCCTGACAATGTTTTGCAATGCCCTTGGATAAAATTATATGACATTTATTCTTCAAATTAGGATTTTCACATGAGTGTCTTGGCTGTGTCTATGCGACCAAGCTCAAAGTGGGAGATCATCAAGGTATTTTTTCTTGCTCTTTCTTTTTGCTTCTTTTTGAGCGTTAAAGTTCATCTGGGTAGCTGAAACAGCAAGAGTCTGTTTTTGCAGGTGAATTTACTTAGCTCAACTCCCCGTGCTGAAAAATATTCTTATGGTCAACCAATCTGTTCTTCCCAGAGTCTGGGAGGTTGATGTTCATATGTACGTACCTACGTACGTATGTATGTGTGTGTATATATATATACTTTTAAATAAACATGAATGTATAAGAATCTGTAAGGTTTGATATGCGTAAATGCATTTTAGCAGTTTGTCAGAGAATTGAATTTTTTGTATTCTGAAATTCGGTCTTCATTTTCCTGGTTGTAGCTACAACCTTAACTGTCCAAAGGAATACCAAGAGGAGAAAACAAATTTAAATAGGGAAGTCAGGCATTTGTCGTGTTCTTCTTTGTCAATGTTCTTGTATCATAATTTTTTTTTTCTTTTCTTTTTTTTCCTGAAATTTGTGTTCTTTGTGACATTATTAAATCAATATATTATTTACCATTAATTGTAGTAGATATGGTATTGTTCTTTAATGTCAAATTGCTAATATGACATTGTAAGGTTGTGAATTGTGATATTACTATGTGCAAGCAACAAAGAAACCCCTTGAGAATGTGAAAAACGGAGAAAGAAATGACGGCTGGAGGACAGCTCTCAATTGAACAGCGAGGACACAACTTCCTCAATTCCTTTACACTGACAAAATATGGGTGCCATTGGTGTACTCTAACATGAGCGGGAACAGGAGAAATATACACGTGTAGGTGAGGCTCTTATATTCTAACAAAGTGTTTTAAACGTTCGTGTTTGGTTAAAGTGTTAAAGCACTAGAACAGGAGCACCCATGATCAAATTTACTGTAAAGAACATTCGTAACTTAAATAATATATCATGCTCGACGCCCATTTACCACATATGCACAATTATTTTCCCATCAATCCAAGGTTCACCAATTTACATATCAAATTCTTACATTGTAATTCATTTTCAACCATCATACATAAATATGAAAAAAAAAAATTTGATGCCTCCATTGAAAACTTTCATGCAGTTGGTAATAGTGAACTAATATTAGCATGAACTGAGAACAATAATTACGTTAATAGATTTTGTGAGATCAAATAACAAAAGATTTGAGGAATTAAAAAGGAAACAGAACCCGATAAAATAAATTCTGAAAAATAAAAAAATTGTGATCTGCTCAAGTCACCTGCTTGATCTGAAATCCATGCAGCATCTATTATTTCATTATTCGAAAAAGAAAGATACCAAAATCATATCTAATTGCTCTAGAAACAGTTGTGAACCCAATCCTACAACATAATTGTTCTTTTCTTCAATCACGAACCAATTCCTTCCCAGAGAATAAGATAAAGATATAGCATGCAAACCTTTCTGATCGAATTAAGTTAATTCAAGCAAGTAATAAAAATTTATTAAAAATGGATATAAAGGCATTAACAGTGAAGTTCCTTCAGTCTAGCTGGTACGCGTTATCTTCTGGCTTGAAACACATGCTAATATTTCAATGTCCAAGTAGGGAATCAGAATTGAGATGGGAAAATTACGGGAGTCGATCGACGATTGATTCCTTTCTTTGGTTAACCAAACTGACCAACCAACAATGACAAGCAAAGCCATTCTTTCTGTCTGTCTCTGTGCTTTTCTTTATCTCTCTCCTTCCTATATTATTATATACATTGTCATTCAGCGTACTCGTCGTGTGAGCAAGTCGTCTTTGCATAATGGGGATGATGATGAGTTTTATGGGGAAAGGTTTCTGTGTTTCCCTTTTTTTTTTTTTTCTTTTTTAACCATTCTCGTGCTTAATTATTCGATTGCTAAAGAAATTAATTTCTCTAATTTATGTTAAACTGATACATTTTGCTCCTCCTTTTTCTCTTGGGAAATTCATTTCTTTAACATTACTTGCCATATTTGGATTTTTGGCCGCTGATTCCTGATTGTTTACATGATATGATTTGATAGGAATGCAATCCGCACAGATGCTTAGTGCGCTAACGGGCACACTCTACACGAATTTCATAGAGAAAGATGTCGAGAACTTCGACGACTTTCACTGTGCTATTCTTGATATGTTCAAGTAATAAAATTTTCTTTGCAATGTCTTTGCACATAATCCAGTGGCAATAATATTCGTATTTCATATTAGCCTCTGATTTTTCCTCCATCTTTCTTATTCAGCATCATCAACTCAGCATTGCCAGGCAAACATTATGACGCACCATCGCGTAAAGAAATAGAGGTCAGTCAACGTTGCTTGAGATCTTAGTATGCGCTTCCCTCGTCAAAAATTCCAATCCAAATTTCCAAATTGCAGGAATGTTTTGCGGAGTGGCAAGCATCTGCGGAGCCAGAAAGAAAGAATGCGTTCGTCAACTTCATGAAAAACAGGGTTACTCTCAGCAAGCTTGACAACTACACTGTGATCACCGGTATGGCGATACCTCCCGCTGCCATGGCTGCAAAGAGAGCTGCAGAGAATGTGCCCCAGATAAACATTATCAAAGCCGTCCCGGATGTCATTTTTGTGCCCTCCGTTACAGTGCTGGCCCTAATTTCAGCCAAGATTTCCAGAAAGATGATCCAGGGAAAAATGGGAATGTCAGCAACTTGAATACCTACTTGTATACAAGACTTATTTTGTGCATAAATATGTTTCTTACTTCTCTGCAGAGTCAAACGCGGATTAAATTGCATCTGACATTGGGACTCTTCAACTATTAGTTCTAAATACACAATGGTTAAAGCATAGAACATGCAATCGTGATTAGGGTTTGATGTACATTGGCACCTGGCAGAATAGGAAAAGGCCCAAAACATGCACAAATTTTCTCTAAAGCAGATATATCTAAAATAATATTTCATTCTATGCAAATGGCAGTGTATATATACAACAGAATAAACAGCATTTACATTAACATTCACATCCAGTAGATGGCTTCTCTTCTTGAAACTTTCCTTGAATAAATCAGTAAGAGAAATCTTACACATCCACGTCCTGCTAACCTGAGGATCTGCACTTCCACCTACCTGAGCGTGATCTTCGACTCCCCCACTTCCTCCTACTATTACACACATTGGACCTTGAAGTTGAAAGTTGACCATGGGATTCAGAAGTTTTTATCAGCGAGTCGGCTTTTGCAGACTTAAGTGGAGGAACACCCTCCAGCTTTCTTGTTGACACCTGAGGCTTCTCAGCCAGCTGACTTATAATCCTTTCAAAGTTATGCAGCTCCTTGTCCGATGCTTGATTATGTATCAAGAGTCCATCGTCCTTTTGCCGTACCTGTGGAGGACGACCAATTCCATTATAAATAAATGAATTAAGGAAAAACAACTCTGTTTTTATTTTAATTAAGCCAGCATAATATTTTGAAGTTCCAATGTTCCACAAATTAAGATCTTGTTCGGTATTAAAGTGTTGTAACTTTTAAGCTGTAGCTGTTGTGAAAAAAAAAAAAAATATATATATATATAATTATGAAGTAAAAGTTAATAATGTGTAGCAAATATGACTTTTAAATAATAAATTTAACAAAAATAGTAAAAATATTATAGATTTTTTTCATCATAAAAATGGTTTATCAAATCAACTGATCTTCTAAGGTACAGCGGTTAGTGTTTATCAAACACTTTTAGGCATTGTCCAACCTCAACACAAAATGGGGATTAAATCAATTCACAAGCAAGCCCGCTCACACTAGCTGTGCTTCTTTTACAGCTAGCAAAAGCAGAACATGGAAAAGATCATGGCAAGACCACCAGAAAAATTAAAATGACCAGTCAACAATCTCAGCAAGGGGCAAAATCTCTCGCAGAGGTGGGGCAAAACCTCTTGCAGAAGGTGTCAACAGATCATTCATGTCAAAGTAGATAGTGACAAGAAAGATTTCCTTATCAGACTGTCCATAGCATCAATGAATTTCTTTGTGAACAAAGGCTTAAACAATCACAATTGTTACTGTCTTACAGCAGAGAGGAGAAATAGTGATTTGACTATGGCAGACAAGAAAAACTTACAGGCTCACATGAATCCCCAACCTTGGGCTGACTTGCACTTCTGATCATATCAGGAGGAAGGGTTGACTCTCCACTCCCAGGCATAACAAGATCTCCCATGGTACGATCAGATAAATGCTTAGAAGCTATATACAGAGATCTATCTGGCATTTCATTTCCACTTTTGGGAGGAGAAGCAGCATTTCCATCAGAACTGGTCAATGCATCACATGGTACAAGCAAGCTCAAACTATTAATGGAAGAGAACTTTCCAGAATTTTCATTCACTACCTTGTCAATTCGAGTTTTCAATTCGCGAACTTGTGACTGCACCAATTCAATCTTTGAAAGCATTTGCCCCATAGAATTTTCAAAATCTCTGAACTTGGGAAATGGCCATTCTTCATTAACCTCACGCCCATCATTGCCATTGACAGTCTTATTATCTGCAGAATTCACCGCAGGACAGAAGAGTGTGAGTTAAGTAATGTCAGAGGAGTCAATTTCACAGTAACGCATCTCAAATTTTAACATGTCCAGACAACCCAGCTGGTTCGTAAAGCACAATTTTTTTGTTTAAAGAAAACAGAGAGAAATAATCTTGAATTTAAATCATCCAAAATGAACATTAGCCAAATATTTGACAAGGGCAACACATATTATATTCATGTCAAGATCTGCAGAGACAAAATTCATCAGTTCTGTCCATAAACTAATATTATTTTCATTTTCTAAAATCATCAAAAAACTGGAAGCAGTTAAAAATCTACACCAATGCCAGTGCAGGCACCAAAAACTAGTGAAAAGCACACTGTTGTCTTTGTTGACAAAAACCTTCCAAATTTTGGAGAACCCATTGAGTACACTTTCTATACTGTGAGAAGCATGTTAGGGAATTCATTGGCTAAGCTCAGAAGCAAATTATAGCAGAGAAAAATAGATCTGTATTCCAGATTGAAAAATCAAATCACCTCTAGGATAGTAGCTTGGCTGAATAGTCAAGTTTCAAGACACTAATCCATCACTAGAGGAACAGCGCCAAAATGTCAATTTCAAAAAGATAAGATGCTTACTAGTATGAGTTATTTTCTTATTACCTGTTTTACCAATAAGCTATTCGATCACTAAAACCGAAGTTCAAGACAAAATTCTTGCTTCTTACCTAAATTTCTGAATTCAATGTCCATACATGCACCATCAGCAATGGACTTCCTATGTTCTGGGAGAAAAAAGAAAATAAGGAACCTATTAAACTAATAATTGATAGATAAATATTGCATGAAATAAAAGATGTGAATGCCATACCATGATAGGAGAACAGATTATGGCATGAGAGGTATGATGCTAGATCAGTCGCCTCTTCGACTCGTTTTCTCTTTTTCCTCTTCATGATTTGATTTCTTCGACTTCGACAAGAAAATGGTCGTGACTTTGAACCAAAATCTTCTAATGTAGACTCCTCAGGTTCGACCAGCTTTCTCAGATCATATTCTGCCAGTTCTCTATCATACTTCAGTGCCTGAGACCGAAGTTCCTTAATTTGAAGTTCTATCCATTTACATCGCCACATAATTGGATGTATAAATTTTTGCCAATGATCTGTCAACTTCTTCCTAAAAAGATCAGGAAAAGACATAAATTAAGTGATCTATAAAAGATAACACAAAGATCAAGCAAGAATATACACCCACAAAGCAATAAAATCAGAACTTCAATTATACATCAAAATGGAGGACAGTTTAAGCTGTCGATTTACTTGCAATACTCTTACTGAGCAAATTATCGAAATGAATTCCGTCATGACAGATGCTTTAGCTTACAGAATGTATTTTACTGCAGTTCTTTACATACCTTAACAATTCAAAACAAAATCAGTATAGACTAGGTCTGGCAAGAGAATATATGTCAGTGTAACCAAGAAAGCAAGAGAAATTGCAACAACCATCAAAATAACAGATATTGAGCCATTATCAATGTCACATTTTATTTGTGGAAAATAGGTCACCTATTCATGAGTTCCAGATTTGATAAATTTGGCAGCATTATTAACAAAAATTGCCAATGATTTGAAAATCCTAAATCAAACAATAAACAAATAATTTTTCAGATTTTCTGTTAAAAGTAGGAACCATAATTTACCCTAGCCTAACTCGTCGTATGCTACTCCAAGCTACCAGATAGAGTAGTTCCCAGTTAAGTTATTTAGAATGGCAAAATATTTGCAACCTAAGGCTGAGACTTGTTTATGACAGAGCAAAATACTCACAATCATATTCCAAGGCAATAAACATATTCAAGGCTTGTATGATAAATGATAATCTTAAATTCATTTTTTGCTAAGTGATAATCTTAAATTCATTAATTTCTAATATAAGACCAAACCTCGAAGGCAATGCCCCATTGTATACATTGAATGCTGATGTCAACACGTTGCCACCCAAAAATGGTGACTCAACTTCAACTTCATTCAAAGTTGAGACATTCTCAGTCCCAGACAAGGTAGCACCAAAAGAACTTGAATTCTCAGTTGTGCTCTGGCATTCTGCTTCAACCAGCCCGTTGTCACCAGATTTAGTACAACTAGTAATGTCAACCTCCACATCCTCACTTCCATTCTGCACCTTAACTTTCCCATCAAGAAGGGCTCCCACTTGAAAGGTGCTGTCACCAATATTACTCACACAATTAATAAGCATATTTTCTGGATCTTGGGATGCACTTCCACTGTTCTGCTTAGTAGCAGAAACTTCTGTCACAGTACTTGACTTCCCTTCCATCTCTAAGTTGGGGGCCATATCAATATTATGCAAAATCAGCAGCCATACAATTAAACTATCACTCAAATTGAAGTCAAATATAGTGACCATATAATTTGAAATTAAACAACCAAATAGTAAACAGGTCCAATCAAAATCCTAAATACTCATAACTAAAAGACTATTTCTAAACCTCCAACCGGAAGGAATAAAAAACATATCTTTAGCAACTTACAAATAAATTTTACATACAAATTTATTCAAACCTAACACTAAGAAAATTTATATGCTAACAAACCTATGGTTCATCAAACAGAAATCTCTGTAAACAAACATGAAATTTTCAACTAAGGTTCTGACAGAAGGCAGCTAAATCAGCCATAGATGATAACTCCAGATCTATGAATAGTCAACAAAGAGCCTAGCTTTATTACTGGAACTAAACAGCAAGCTGCTCCTACCTTACTTGTCCAGAAGAAGTACTTGGACTCAGTAGACTTCTTGTAGTTCTCTTTCGCTTGCAACCTTTCCTGCTTTCCCGGTTGCAAGAGGATTTGCTTCCTAGCTAATACTACTAATTAGCATCACAACATATCTTAAGAAACTAAACAGCAATCTTCCAACAAACATAATATACTCAACAGACTGAAAACAAAACCTACGGATTCTTCCACCACTGTATCTTTCCACTGATAGTTTACCAATATTTATAATTTATTGAAAACCAAAAACCAGAACAATAATAAATATCAACAATGTTACACTTACGAGAGGAAAGAGGCTTTCAAAAAATGTATCCCAGACAATAAAGGAATTGAAGAAAACCCACGAAAAATAAACTTC
Organism: Luvunga scandens; assembly: GCA_030449905.1. Taxonomy (NCBI): domain Eukaryota; kingdom Viridiplantae; phylum Streptophyta; class Magnoliopsida; order Sapindales; family Rutaceae; genus Luvunga; species Luvunga scandens. The sequence continues at coordinate 2,694,715 of JASUUG010000383.1, read as the reverse complement.
TAAAAGGCTGGCTCGCGGGTAAAGATAAAATAAAAGTAGAGGCTAAATTTTAAGAAACAGTAAAAACTCCAAAATGAGAAGAGAGGACGAAAAATTTGACTTTACTAAGAGGCTGTGTTGTCGATTTTTTTTTTTGATTGGTAGGGGTGTGACAGAAGCGTCGCCGCCGGTACGCAATCCTAGCGGGTGACTGTTTGATGAAGTTTTGCTGTAAACGCAATCAATACGGTGACGTACCGTCCACCCAAAGTTGGATCTATTCGTCATTTCATTTTGCACGTGCGCTTTACTCGAAGGCATTTTTCTTATTTTTTTGGTTAGTTATTTAATTTAAAAGTGCTTTTATCAATACTAATACTGTACTTTCAGTTCAAAATACATCTGGAAAGTAATACATGCAAGCTTTGTTCTGTCTTCGAATTTTAAACATTGCTTATATTTCTGAACATAATACATTACATGTTCATAATTTCAATATAAAATAAAATAAAATTTGATTTTGAATCCTTGATAAAGTGTAAGGAAAAAATTTAAATCAGTTTCACAATTACGTCTGATACGTATGGGACCAAATTTATGTAATTCATCATAAATATAATAAAATAATAGTTACACTGACTAAAAAGTTTTCAGCACAAATGAAGGTGATGATCAGGTAAAGGCGGCTCCAAGAATTATTATTTATCTCGCACTTGAAAAATAAAAACAGGCTTGAATCAACCCTCAACACGAAAAATAAAAATAAGAATTGTTTTCCACCTGAAATCAAGTACAATCCAGGCAGCAAAAGCTTGATATCAGTCATTTGTGGATCAGACATGCACAGAATGACTCAAGACGTTGAATGGCACTGAGAGTTGTACTTCAAAAAATATCAGCCCCTCTCTCCCACCATTAAATTTAACCACCTGTTCAAACAAATAAACAAGCACAGCTGGAGGGAGAAAACGAAACGACATAAAACCAAATTATTCACCGGCCATCAAGCTCAACCCCCAGACCAAACTACTTGTATAAACTTTTCTTCCCACATTCACAAGTACTTCGCAAGAGGACTCAAATCAAATCCTCCAGCAATCTTTTTTCTTTTTTTGTTGTTGTTGGGGGTGGGGGGGGGTGGTTAATAGGAGTGGGGATTCTCTCTACAAATCATGTAAAATCCAAGCAGAAAAACCTTCATAACAATTATTCCCAAGATCAAATTTACACACTTTGTATGGAACAAGATTCAAAACTTTTGAATGGCACTGAAGGTGGTGCCTCTAATATCAGCCCCTCCCAGCATTACCATGTCGCTGGTTTCTGAAGTAGCTAAGAAGTGCTTGTGCCTGCAACAAAATGAAGGTTTCTTTCATAACTGTCAAATGAAGAGAGAAAGAGAGAGAGAGAGAGGTGTATTTAAGCAAGAGGTGTACCTTTTCTTTGGCCCTTGGAGTGCCTGATTGTGATAATGCCACCAGTGGTGGGACAGCTCCTTCTTGGAGCACCATACTGCAAAACCTACTACTGTTTGTGCAAAGCTGTAAAAGGGCAGCAGCTGCATTTTCTTTGCCTCTTGCAGAACCCAGTTCAACAACCTCAACCAAAACTGGAATCCCATTCTCCTGACCTATTGCAACCCTTCCCTCGTGAATAGTAGCAAGATTTGCTAAAACGGCAACTGCCTTATCAACCATCCCAGCTGCTGGGTCCATCAAATCCACAAGGTGCTTCACTGCACCAGCTTGCACAATTCGGGCCTTGTTTTCATGATATATTGATAAGTTAAACAAAGCTGTAGCTGCATCTTTCTTCCCCCTTGGATTCCCGTTTCCCAGTAGATCAACCAGAGGTCCAATTGCCCCAGACCTCCCAATCTTGATCTTGTTGTCCTCAATCACAGAAAGACTAAAGAGAGTTGCCGCTGCATTCTCCCTAGCTTCAGGGCTCCCCGTTTGAAGGACATGAATCAGAGGTTCAATTGCATTGGCATTGGCAATGGCACTTTTGTTGTTATCATTAATGGATAAGTTAAGAAGTGCCGTAACAGCATTTTCCTGAATCTTTGTTTCAGTTGAGTGGAGCAAATCAACTAATATATTGATGGCCCCACAATTTGCTATTACCATCCTATTATCCATGTTGTGCTTGGCAAGTAATCGAAGTTCAGCCGTTGCTTCTCTTTGAGTATCAAGTGACGTGCTCTTCAAGTCCTCAACCAGCTTCCGGACTTCGGTCTCAATGCCAGAGAGATCGGCTCTTGTTTCAGCACCCACATTAGAAACTATTCTTGGAACAAACCTCTCTGATGGGCGCCGCCATATCACTTGACTCCGGGAGCGTGTTTCCATCACACGGGGTGGGAATTCAGGTTCCCTCCGCATGGTAGTAGCAGGCTGGGATTCTGATTTCCCCTCTCCAGAAGCATCACTGTGATTTGACACCTCTGAAGTCTCATTGGCATCTCCTTGCGAGAGATTCACATTAGAAAGCACACTGGAGGCTGAGGCAGCCCTGTTATGGATGTGAGATGACTGCTCTGAACTATCAATATTAGCAGGAAATTCTTTTATAGATGGCGACATAGAGGGTTGGCCAACTAACTCCATACTCCTCTCTTCTGAGTTCGAAAGCCTGTCTTCAGAACTTGCAAGTGACATTCTAGCAATATCCAAACCTGGCCCATTTCCAGCTATACCTGAATAGGAAGTCTCTGAGGTAGAATGCGGATGTAATGGAGAGCTTCCCTCCCTTGTATTGTTCGATGAAACTAAGCTCCTAGCAGGCGAGTTTGTGGACCGAGTTGACTCGGGCATTGTCTGTTGGTTGCCTCTGGTGTGAGGAAATATATGTGAATCCCTTGGTGCATTAGATTCGGCATGCACAAAAAGAGGCAAGGGCTGGTTTAAGCTCGCAGTCTTTGTTGGATCAGGCAGCTTCACATTGTTTAATTCACACCAGTTTGCAATTAGTGCCTTTACAGTATAATTAGGTATTAGAGTAGTATGAGCTAGAGTCTGACGTGTCTTAGGACAAACAATGAGCCCAAGATCAATCCATTTCTTGATGAAAGCCCGCTCATAGGTTTGCCCAGATGCTACAATCACAGGATCTGTCATCAGCTCAAGTGAGAGGGGACAGCAGAAATCAGAGGGTATTGGGACTGGGCTACAGATCTGTGACTGTTTTATCATAACAAAGCGATCATGCATGCGGGTTACAAGAGAAATCATTTGATCCATAAACTCAGCTTCGCGAGCCTTCTCAGCCTGTTCAGCATTCTCCTTCAATTTTTCAAGGGCTACAGCCTCAATCAGAACCTCCTGGTTTGATCTCAAGCTCAGGCTCTCAGCAACTTTTATCAGGATCTCTGCGCTGGGTGCAACACCATCCACTTGATCCTTTACAGCTTCTTTAATCAGGGAAGATGTTTGTTCATACTCCATATGCTTAATTTTCTGGGAGCAGAGCTGCAATTGATCATCTCAATTGTTAGATAGCATGTATAGAAATCTTTTTATTATAATTTTTATTTTTATTTTTATTTTCTGATAACAAGTTTTTCACCAAATTAGTCCCAGGCAAATGCAAGGCCCCTCATTCCAGATGCACAGGGCAGTTGCACAACCAATATCCCTGGGGATATCCCAAGTTGGTGGCATGATTGAACTAGGCTGATATTTTGCAAGGCATCTGAACCCAAGTTGAATAGTCAGTCAAGCCAATCCCTAAGGTCCATATTAACGCAATCTAACTATCTCCACAGTAACCAATCAAAGCACTAGCAAGTAAGCAACTGACTCGTTCATATCCAAAAATTATAAAAAATTTGATAATAATAATTCAATCATGTAACAAATGCCTTCTCATACAATTAACCGGACTTCATGAATCAGAAAACCGAAGGACTATGCTCTCTACATAAAAATTTTAAATCAGATTTCCTGTCGTGAAGTACCTCAAGCGATGCTGAACTCAGTTCACCAGGGAGATACTGAAGAGAAGACTTTAGCTGTAGCATAATATCCAAGCCAGAAGTCCGTATCTTTGACATCAATGATTCAACTTGCAGAACCTGGATATCATGACGACATGAAAAATAATTATTCCATGTACTAAGCATTTTTCTTTGTTTATGTACTTTTTTTCTTCTTTTAAATAACCCTAAACACTAGGCATTCACAAAGAGAAGACTCTGAAAATCATAAAACTGCCCATAACTAATATCACGAGGAGTATCACAAGTTATTCCTCCCTAACTTAAGAATAAGAAGCAAAATTAGAAACTCAAACTGAACAGAGAGAAACTCACATACTAGAAGTATCAAAATATATATTGACAGCATGAAAAAATGTGAAAATGAATACGCAGCTGCCCCTTTATGGGGAAGGATCAACTAATTTGAGGGAAAGGATAAACATGGAACAACAACAGACGAAGAACAGGAACAAACTGAATCTTTCATACATCTTCAGCATACTAAAAAAGAGAGAAGATATATCCACACTACGCCTGACAAAATATTCAATGGGAGGATTTTAGATTCAGATATATATTAACTCACTTCCCTACATCCCTTAAACCCCTGGGAAGATTGATGCTCTTGCATTAATGAGGATGGATACCAGAAAGAGAATGAGTGAGCTGCCCCACTCCAGGGACGGCTCACCTACAATTGCCACTCATGGCAGTGTGTCAGTGTCCTCTTATGCAAAGCAACTTTTTGCAAATGAGAGATTAACTAAATCTCACTCCAATCCTCATGTCAGTGTAATCTGTCCCAATAGCTCTTGTACAATTACAAGAGACTAAGATAAAAAAGCAAATACCCACATACCATGGGATGATAATTGTATTTATCAAACAACTGGTGATCATGACAATGTTACTTCTACAAGTTCAGCATAGGGGTTTCCCTTAATTTGATGCACAAGATAAATCAATTCAAAATTGCAAAAGCTGTTTGTAACTTACAAAATAAACCCTACTCAACAATGGTTGCCAGTTTTCAATGAGCTCCCTCAACTCGTCAATAGACTGGCCAAACTCTTCAAATGCCTTATAAAGAACCTCATCAGAAGCTACATCAGAATCAACAATGGCATCAAGTATTGGCTTTAACAACTTTAATATCTCTTCAGCCCTCTGATAATATTTCTTAACTATGTCCAACTTTAAGCTATCAAAAGATGATAAATGTAAGAATGAAGAGATTTTTTTAAGAAGGACTTTCAACAATGATATCTCCATTCCACCTGCATCAATGAAAACACTGTAAACAGTCCCAAAAAGGAAAATGAAGAGTAACAATTAGAACATATAAAAATAGATGTGCCATCAAACATAGGAGGATATCATAAATTTTTCCACTGAAACAATTAATCCCCAAAAGTACTAAATTATGGCAAAATAAAGCCAGAAAATAATTATCCAGTCATTGACCTCAAAGTAACATTAGGTCAATCTCATACCACAACATGTTATCCGGTTATTCCCATGAATTGAACTAAGCATATTCGATATCATAAGATTCAAACCAATTTAGAGATTAACTACTTCCAATTTCTCCCCAATTTTTCAAGTTAATAACACTAGTCTTAAAATTCAATCAGACCATGTCTTCCTATTTGACTTCTGATGCTTGTTAATATAGAGGCAGAAGTACATGCAAACACATCAAAATTTTTGAAGAAAGAACTTGAAGCATTCTCAGCTGCCTTGCACATTTTTATATTTTGCATTAGTCCAGAATTAAATTACTAAAGGATCACGTCAGCAGTCAAAGTTGGTGACAGAAAGGGAATGGAATGCACCTTCGTAACCAAAAAAATGCAATTTCAAACTCCAAAATAATCTTTCTCACGTTAATTTCCTTGGGTAACCATGCTAAGCCACGTTTCTCACACCCACAGACAAAATCTATGCAACCAGACCATGAAGAAATTGAATCCAAAGCAACGCTCGCAGGAATAGAAATTCTTCTACTGGCAATACTCTGTGCAGATCCAAGAACTGGTATCACAATCTCTAAACTTCAAAGAACTGGGAAAAAGGAAATCAAACATTAATATAGGGAATGAAACTTTCGGCAGCAGATTTCTAAAACAAAAACTTTGTTCAAAATTCATTATCTATATTCCAATATCTTAAAAATATAACGTGTGATAAAAAAGAAAATATGGAAGGATGTAAATTTATGATCCAATTTTCCTTAGTACTATACTACTGCCAGCAGAGTTTGGCATGTCAAATCCTTCACCTAAATTCAGCTGCAAGATCCTTTCCAATGCATATACACATAATTTCACAAAAACCATGACTTTACTACTGCTTATTTAGCTCAAATGAATTATACCATCTAAAAGAACTCCATTACTTCCTAAAATTTGCATCTACATTAAATCCAAGCGCCTAGAAAATTGATGAGCAAATGCATTCACATATTTTTTAACATTTGAGTTCTTCATTTGTATATAATAAACCAAATTTATAAATCAGACACACAACTAAATTTTTCAGCTATTTTTTGCCAGCAATAATCTCTGCATGTGTTGCATTAATATCACACCCTTGCACAGCAAGTCCTAAGCCCAGATAAACAAAAGCTGTAGTAGTTCAGTAGCTTAACAGCTAATGGGATCCTGAATTCACATAATTGGCCCAATCAAATTTGATATTGAGGCCTAGTGTAGATTTAAGTATTGCCAACATTTAAGCATTTATTTATACCAAATCTTCCTTTTCCAGATGAATATGTTCCAAGTGTCTTTATCCCATAAATGATGCATTAATAGGATCTCACTGAATTCTTGTGACATAAAACGTGTTTTAGATTCTCACTTTTCTATATCCAACATAGTATTCCTCTCTAACTCATTACCTGTGAAGGATAACACAATCAATTTTAACAATCCCAGACCACATTTTTTACACAAGTTAATCATGTTGTTTGCCCTTCTTATCAAATACTTACTCAGCCACAATTTTTTTTTTTTGGGTCAAATAAAGAAGGGTAAAGAAATGGGTGGACAATTGGAAAGCTTGGAAAAAATTTCAAACTCATCCATAACACTCATAAATTGTTCTTCAAATGCACAAAACCAATCCATTACAAGTCAGCATAAAGAAAAGCCAGTCAACCATAAGTGCAAGAACCACACTTGCAATGACGAAAGACGAAATTTTAAATTAAATTTATGACTGTGTGCACAAAGAACCTCACATTTTCTCACACCAAATTATGATCCCAGGACAATTCGACAACATTGCTTCAAACATTCACAAGCCTTTTCAACTAACATGGATATGATAATTCCTCTGTTGCGTTCTCAGTTTATGCACTACACATTCTCTACTACAACAAGTCCCTGCAAGCAGTATGCAGAAACCTACAAAATCACTAAGACTGTTAATCCCTACTTCCTCTATTGTTCAATTGCTATGACAGTTGTATCAGACAATAACATACGGTCCTAAATCATCAATAAAACTTTCTTTTACTTCCACAATACAAATTGTGACGTTTTTAACACATTTAAACCTTTGTACTGTTTATAGGATCAGCGAAATCCACTAATAATTACCATGTATAAACCTTCCAATTAATAAATTAAAAAACCCAAAAAAACTCAAATTTCCAGCTGTCTCATTTGATAATTACATATTAAACAACTGAAACACTGAAACATAAACTACCTCAAAAAAGCATAAGCTGAGCAGTCATGTAGACCAACTAGGCCACAGTCATGAAATGCAAGTGACATATATTCAGATCAACTGACTCGGATATTCATCAAATCCACAATTGACAATTCCGAGAAAGCAAATTGTCAGCTTAACGGTAAACGCAAAAGCTAAAGAAATCAACTCAAAAGCAATTGTAACAAATTTTATCAATTTCAAAGTCTAAGACCTCTGCCTAACGATTCTTCTCTCGTACATAATAAATGAATAAATAAATAAACTTAAAGCCTTAAATATTTTGCAGACAATAGTCTAAGAAGAAAACAACAGAAACCAAAAAAAAAATGAAACCCTAGATAGATCAAATTAAAGAAATGGAACCTGAATGCAGCGAAAATGACGAAAACGATGAGGTTTTTTAGTTTTCGGTTCTCTCCGTCTCTGAGGGAAGACTCAGATTTCAATTGTTTTTTTTTTTTTTTTTGGTTGGGCTTTATTTGTTTTTTTTTTTCGTTGTACGTTTTTTGTGAATATTAGTATTTTTTTATTTTAATATTATTTGCATAGTTGAAGAATGGGACATTGCCGTCATTGCATATTTAGTGCTGTTTAATTTGATAAGTATTTTTTTTTTTTAATTATGTTTAATTTGATAAGTTAATGATACTTTTGAGGTGTGTTGGTTGACTGGAATTTGAGAGTTCGTGGAGTTAGAAAAAGATCGCCGCCAAAATAGCCGGTTACCAAAATTTCCCATTTCTTAAGGGCCGTTGGCGAATGTATAATGATTTTTGTATAAATAATAAAATAAATCTTTACTAAAAATGGAAAAATATTTTTTTACATAAAATTACAAGGAAGAATTGTGAATAGTTACTAACAATATTACGTAGGATATAATTCAAATACAACTATTGATTATGGGCAAACGCAATGATAGATTAAGGGCTCACTTAGGATTATTTTTAATAAATTTAAAAATAATTTTCAAAAGTTAAAAGTTAATTTTTATATTTAATAATTTTTTTATAGATTATTTTTGATAAAATTACTTTATCTTACAATTAATTTTACAAAGAAAGTAATGGGTAGCTATTCAAAATCTCATTTTGAGAATTGTTGTTATATTTAATACAATTATATATATATATATATATATATATATATATATATATATATATATATATATATATATATATATATATATATATATATATATATATTATAATAATTCAAAATTATAACAATTCAAAATTATTCTTATTTAATTAAAAAATATAATTATTAAATTTAAAGAGATTACGATTATTATTAACTAATACAATTTATATTGAGGTAGTAAAATAAAAAAAAAGTATTTTAATTATCAATTATTAATATACACCATAAAATAATATATTATATACATATTTATAAATATATAAATAAATTTTATTCAACATTGTGTTCATATTTAATTTGTGTTTATTTTAATTATTTATACTTTTATAATAGTTCAATAATAAAATTTACTAAATATATGCTATTGTTTTTAAAATTTATAGCACTTTTAAAAAGAAATTTTAGTAAATGTTTAACTAATTCTATTCACAATTGATTATTTCTACAACACAACTTACGTCAATTATTTAAAAAGCTACGATACTATCAAACTAGCCCTGAATATTTACAAACCATTAAATTTCAAATGCTAGTGTTAAAAAAAAATGTTAAATCTAGTACCAAGCGAAATATTAATAAATAACTAACCATTTTCCAGAATGAAAATTTGATTCGTGATAGATGCTTTTCATTTTACATTAATTTCTCCAAAAATTGAAGTTCTTTAAAACAAACTAAAATTACTAACGGAAGTGAAGTCAATGTCAGTCACGTTTTCTCCTTCTCGCAATAATCCAAGAGAAAAAAAAATGAAAAAAAGAAGGCTTCTGAAAAACAAAATTAATCAAGGTTTTTTTTCCCCTCATCTGTGTATCATCTTTGTATCTTAAACAAATATAAGAATTAAATCTAACAAAATTTTCTCCCCTTTTCTTCTTCTCGTAGTAAAATTCTGATAATTAAATAATAATAATAATCATAATAGATTCTAAGTTTCCAAAACAAAATGACCAGGTAGATTTCTACTGTAATCACGGTATAGTAAGATCAAACAAAGAATGAATAATGGAGAATCAATTGAAATTGAAAAAAAAAAAGGGGGGGGGGGGGGGGGATAAGAACGTAAAATAACAATCTGACCAGATTTTTTTTTCTTTTCTTGAATTTTTGTCTATGTCGTTATTTTCTTTCCTAAGATTTATTACAGAATTTTAAATGAGGTATGTGTGAAGATGGGAATAGTCAAATAGAAAAAGAAGCGACAATTGCATTTTATCACGAGAGTTTTGAGTATTGTTAGTTTGTAAATTTGGTTAATGACGTAGGATGTTATTAGAAGATTTTATGATTTTAGTTATTTTCGTTTTTTTGTTATTTTTTTTACTTCAGTTGGAGTCAATTACCAGTTTATGATAGGTATTTTTTTTTTATTTAACTTTGTAAATTACTTTGTACATTTAGACTAAATTTTAAAAAATTAAGTTTTACTTTTCATACTCTTTAAAATTTCGAAAAAATCTTTGCTAAATTATTCAAATTAAGTAGTTGTATTTACTTGAAACACCAATAAAACTATTTAACACCCAAAATTAAGAGATTTAACACATACTTACAACACTATAATCAAACAACTTGTAAACAAATTATTTAACAAAACTTTAGTTACTAGTTTTTGTTTATTTTTGTTCAATATTAAATTTTACATCTTTTTTTTTATAGGGCTTCCAAAAAATATGCAATAAGAATGTAATAATAAAAAAAGAATCTATAAATACTATAAAAAGAAAAGAGAAAAAGACGAAGAAGAAGAAGAAGAAAGAATAACAACAACAACAATAGCAAGAAGAAGAACCAAAGAGTCAAAAGCAACGAAAAATAAAGCTAGTTTGCGTTACGTTTGTTTTTATTTATTTTTGAAAAATCAAAAAGTATCAGACATATTTGTAATCAAATTTCTCTCAAAATATTCATTTCCTCATTGTTCATCTAAGTATTGATTAAAATGTTAGAAATAAAATTTTTAAGGTTTAAGGTATGAGAATTACAAATTGAATAATGAGTATAATATATAAGTGTTCAAAGTAATTATGTAATATTAACTTATAATAAATTATCTTTAATAGTAATAAACATGATAGATTTTTTATAATAAAATTTTTATTAAAATTAGAGTGTTCAAAGTAATTTTTAGAGTGTAAATAGCACAATTCCATGATTTAATTTTCCTTTTAAGTTAATTTAGAAAAGTAAGTTTATCCTATTATAAATAGAAAGGTCTTAACATTGTTTTAATAAAAAAAAATTAATTAATAAAAAAATTTTTTTTAATGCCATTTGAACTAGAGCATTATCAAATCTCATCTAAAGTGTTATCAAAAGTTTATTTAGTCGTTCGGGTTAGAACAAGATTTAATTACACTTTAATTAGATCATAACCTAATTGTATTAGCTTGGTCAGGTGTTATAATGATATCTAGTATTTATTTATCCTATCAATGCTTCTACTATCAGTTAAGCATAAGAACGCTAGAGTTTGGTATTATTAAAGAAAAATTGTAAATAAATTAAATTCTAAACATTGAACTTTTAAATGACGTATATTAAAATCTCACATAAAAATAAGAAAAAATTAAGTTGGGAGAGTCCTCGTGTCAAATTTCTCAAGTACAAAGGATATCAATTAATATTACTTACCATACAAAGTGGATACAACTATTATCTTATCAAACTGACTTTTTTTTCTTTCTAATTTCTATTTACCTAAAGTATCTGAAGAAAAATCATATGGTTTTCAATAAAATACCATTTGATGGCAATGAGGTGGAACGAGGGTGGAGAGGCATATTTTATTCCCAACCCCATTTAGAATCTACCTTATTCCCTAATAAATTTATTCATGTATAAATGGAGAATTTTCATATGGGAGCCACTATGCCCATCATTGTGAGTTCTATATTTATGTACCTATTTTATTGTAAATTTTTATGTATAATTTTGGTGGAATAAAAATTAAAATATTTTAGAAAAACCATCATTAACACATACTAAAAAAAGTACTTAATTATTTTATTAAAAATAGAAAAATGTCTCCAACATTTTAGAATAATATCTTGAATCATCTTTGTTTAGATAAATGATAAGTGAAAAATATACACACATATGCATGTGAGGATTGGGGTAAAAAGTATAAAATCAAACCTCATTTTATTAAGAATTTGAAGAATTTTTTTCTTTCTTTCCCACATATTTTTTTTTTAAAAAAACTTATCAAAATCTCATCTCATTTACGATAGGACCTTATAAAAACTTAAATTGATAGAGGATTTGGTCATCCTAACCATTTTCACCAATTAATTTAGTCAAGGAAACTATATGGATCTTGAGTGTTTTATGCAAACGAAATCATACAATAAATGTCAAGTCAATTTTTGAGGAGGCAAAATAATAATTAAAAAAAAAGTAAGGTCGGTATTTTTCCTCACCATTTGTTTAAGGCAATCATAATATAGTCAGAAACACTGTACAATGATGATTTGACATTAACTGATTTGTTAAATAAACATCACCGAGAGCATATAATTAACCACTTTTCAATCGATTCCTCTGTATAATCACTTTGTATTCGACCCTGTAGTCATTTATTCTTTGTTTGAATGTTGAATCGCGACAAAACTTCCATGACTGTCGTTTGCTTTAAAGATGATTCTAATATATATATATATATATATAAAAGTCGATTTTGTATGCACTTGGTAGTCGATTGTTATCATATTTCAATATGTAATATAATATTAAAAAAAGAAGAAAGGTTATTAACGGCAACAATAATAGACGGAGCTTATGATTTTGGCTTGTGGGATCCGACGGCACATATTTGACCATCAGTATTATCATTGTTCTTATTCACGTAAGAATATAATAACATGGTTGAAAAGTCTCCTGGTGCGGAAATGTCAGAAAAGTTGGCTAGGTCCATCGATCTACTGTGCTCTTCTTTCTGCATCCGCTTTCAAGGATTGACGTCAAACTTGTCATAACTTGCGTCCGCCTACTCTGCATCCGGCGTTACGGGACGTTTGAATTTCTTGTTTTTTTTTTTTGTTAGTTTACTCTCTGTCATAAGTTTTGTAGTCAGTCTCTTATTGTCTCAACCTTTTGCTTGTTAATGTTCCAAATGATTTATACTTCATGTCGTAAGTGCTAGTCGGTCTCTTGTTGCCTCAAGTACTGAACATTACGCCACAAGTTTATTAAGGAACTCACCCAATATTTACACTTTTAGTTTATTTAATTCAAGATTAATCCAATATCAGTACATGATTTTTTTTCGAATACATTGTTAATTAGAAATAACTATGATAATATTATATATTCAAATAGGATTAAATTTAGTTCTATAATTATTAAATTAATTAATGATTAAACTCGACAAGTTTGTTTTCATATTTTCTAAGTAATATCTTTTAAGTCACAACTTACACTGATATAATCCTAATTCCAATTAATTTTTCCCATTTGTTTTTTTTTTCCTAGTGGATGGCAGCAAAATTGAAATGAGTGGAGAAAAACAATTTAGACCATGTGGAGCATGAGACTGTAGAGCAGGATATTGATGCACGAGGCTTGGAGCTGGTATCATAAAGCCTGTTGAAGAAATTAAAATGGTGTTATTGGAGATGCTTTAGAGGTGGCACAAAAACTTTATGCTCCAAGTTAGTGTCAGCATGAATATTATTTCTCAATTTATATGGCAATTGAATTATTGAACTTTAATGAATGGATAAATCTTGCTCAAACGATCAATTTATATGGCAGTTGGAATTATAATTATCAATGTAATAGGAGTTGTGATTGTAATTGTAATTGTTACGGTTGTTGTAATTGTTCCTGTCAATTGCAAGTGTATTTGTAGTTTTAAATATACTATTATAACGGTGATCGTAATTGCAATTGTAATTACAATTGTGTCTTTAAAGAAATTGTAAATACAATTTCTATTCTAGTTATTGTTACAACTACAAATATATTATTGCTATTGTTAATGTGATTTTTATTAAATATTATTATAATAACAGTTGTAACCGTCGATGGAATTACGACTGCAATTGTAACTATTGTAATTAGAATTACAATAGAAACTAAAGTTGTAATGGTTGGTTTAACTGGATTTGGAATTAATAATAAAAAATCGAAATTGAAATTATTGATGTAGTTATTTTAATTGCAATTGTACTTTTAATGGTAAGAAATTGCAACTGGAATTACAAATAGTAAATATAATTAAAATTGTAATTAGAATTGTTCACTAAAAGACAACTTCCAGCCGCTGATTGTAAACGGCATCAAATCCAGTGGCCTATTTTTTCAAATATTTTATTAAATGCGATCTACCAATAGATCTAGTGCATACGTGCACAGTAGTCAAAGCCAATTTTTCTCAATCTCACATGAAAACAAAATGCAAAACCATTCAGACCAACCCCCCGACCGATGATGATTTAGAAAACAAGACATTTGGGAAATGGATTTTCATTGAACAAGCTTTTTGATTCACTCCATTATATCTTACAATATAAACATACAAATTAAATGCAACCACCAACTTTTTCCCCACACCTCTATCTTTCTTTAATGAACAACTGAATAACATATTAAGGCATTGGAAAAAACGGACCCTGTTACCCAAGAAAAATTCCTTACAGTTGCGTATGCTCAAACTGTCAACTCCACGGCTGTTAACAAACAAGTCAAAAATGCTACCAAGATGTAATTCTGCATGCATTTATCACCCAATTATAGAGGCTGGAGCTCTTGCTCCGGCAAGGCTGCATCAACCGGTTTGTATGAATTCACGGATTGGTGTATCCGCCTCAAAATAAACAATATTCCAAACACTGATAACCCCACAGCCATCGTAATGGTAATGGTTAAGACCACCATCAAAAAATGTTCTTGCCACCAAGTCCTACATGACAGAAGATCACGCTTCATTAATAATGGAAAAGAAAATGATATGTATTGGCAACAAAAAATGGAAATCCAGGTCAATGGTTACTCCAGTGGTCGCTCGTCATAAGTATGTATGATATATAACCCATATCTAGAATTTGAAAATACATTTTGTTTGTTTGTCATCCATATGTTTTCGTGGTCAGGTAAACATGTGTCGCACAGAGAGAGGCTTTGTAAAGAGGTAGTCAGTGAACAACAGAATTCCTTCTTGTTAACTGAATTTTAAATAATAGAACTCTAACTTCTCACGAAAAAAAGAAGGGGGAGAAGATAATAATAGAAATCTAAGCCAAAATGTTAACTTCGAAGCAAAATACAATAGAAGAATCCCACATAGCAAAACAATGGCATACCTCTTTGCTGGAGGCTCAATATTCCATTGAAGCAACTTAAAATTTCCAAAGGTGTCGGGGAGGTGCATGCGATGTTCGGCAAGCCAAGAAATTATTCTCTGTGGGCAGAACAAAATAGTCAAGCAAAAAATTGCAAATATATGCACACGTATTCTCCACTTCATAAAAGAAAGCAAACTTACCAATGCAGTGGCATTAGAAATGTAGTTAGCAGATCCTGAAGGGGATACGGCCCACGAAACGAATGAATTATTTCCTTTGGACATAAAATTCAATAAATGGACCTGAAATCACTTACAATAATCAGTGGCACCAAAAAAAAAAAAAAACAAAAAGGATCATACAAAGTACTAGGATACTGTTCAGCTTCAAACTGTCGTCTGTCTAGACTTTCAATTCTAAACAAATATTCCAGCACTGCAACAAAAATTTTTTCTAACCTGAGAAGTATTAACATCCAACTCCCGAGCGATAGAATCAGCTAGTTCAGGGATGTGTGGTCTCAGATCCGAGTAGTTGATGCTCAAAAACATGTCAAATGTTATACGGCCAATTTGCAGATCCCCTGTACATCCAGGTTTAATGAAGAAAATATCATCAGAGAACATCAAACTCAAGTTATATAAAATTGAAAATTGATGATATAACACAATATCCAACAAAGGATAATAATTGAAACATAAATACAAATTCTGGTGGCAAAATATTCTTACTTGACACAAAAATCAACATGGCCAAAATAATTGAAAAATGCACAATGGGAAAATGCCACTGCTTTTAAGTAACATGATAGAATATGTGCCTTGCTCTTCCCTTTCTAGTTTACAATTCACCACTATCATACCAGGTCCTAACTTCTAGCCCAATTTCTAGGTATGTAGTATAGCTATCCATGCAAAACAAAATACTCGGAAACCCTAAGCAATCTCCCAGTCTCATGCACATAATAAAAATTTGATTTTAAGACCTTCCACAAGCAATGATGCTAAATAGCTAATTAGCCACTACAATGGTGATCTTTCACATCCAATACAATGCGGGCCACAACAAATGTCCATATACGAAGGAGTTGTAGAAAAAAGCATATATGATTACTTGATGAGCTGCAGCATAAGGTACCTGGAAGAAAATAATTTGGTGGCTCACTGGGAGATAATTCTGTAGATGAGTTCTTTCCCTCTGAAGAAGAAGGAATTGGCGACAGAGCACCAGTTATGTGCAGTCTTTCCCATAACTCAGAACAATTAGTCTTCCAAAAACCAATTCTTGAATGTTCACGGTCATACATAACAAGAGTATTGCGAACAATAATTCCTGTTACAAACATATTTTCACAATCTTTAAAAATTACTAATAAAAATAAGGATTATGGTTGGCTGAGTTTTCTTGTTCAATAAGAGTAGTAGGGCAAAACACGGTGAATAACTACTGACAGTAAGGCCTGACATACCTCCTAGGAGAGTAGTAGGATCTTTTCCATTCTGGAAAATCCCCAGGCAATATGCACCACGCACCTTTGAATGCTTTATACATATTTAGTGTAAGATACAACAGAAAGCCCATAATCAGTCAATACATATCCAATATCAGGGTGACAGCCGAAAGAGATCAATGAAAGTTACAGCGAAGTTAGGATTTTGTTTCTCCAAAGGAAAAGACTCACTATCAACTACTTACCCGGAATAAATAATTTTCAGGTGATAGCAACAACTTTTGCCCATTGCCAAATGCCATCTCAACCGCTGGAAAGGTATCTGAGAGTTGGGAGACATCACTGACAAAGAAAATCAATCAAATGTTAACTGCAGTAGAAAAAAGCATTCAATTATCATTTGAATCCTTATTCTACAGATAATACCTAGGAGCACCAGAAAAACAAATATCATTATAATTTGGATCAGGACCGCGAATCTGCTTTAAGGATTGAAGTTCACTCATAATCTGCAAAAGGAACAAGTTCATCGTCAAACTAAAAAGAAGAAAGAAAGAAGACACTAATCAGTCTCTAAAATATCAGACTGCAAGCCAATAGCTACAACAACAATAACAACTCACAGCATCAGTAAACAGTAAAGATAGATATCAGTCAAACTAAGCCCTCTGTAAACATCTTTTAGAAAGAACTCAAAACATTCAAGCCCTTGAACCTCATCATGCAATTTTGCACAAGGACAAATGAGCCTAGCGACTGCAATCAATGATGAAACTCAGAGAATCAGCATCTTACCGCATCCTTAAATGCCAGAAAGGCTGCTTCTGGCAGGTAAGCATATGTTGTACCACTGTCCAGAACAGTTCCATGTTTTCCATCAAATACCTTTGGGTTAAGAGGTAGAGGCTTCCCCGCAACATGTATCACCTTCAAATCAATGTTGTAGTATGGACTGTTGCCATCCCGAAACTAGAGTAAATGTGTGAGATGTATCAAATATATTTGTCGGGCAAGTGCAGGATGGATTTTATCTAAGAGATAAAACCATTTTTTAACCATACCTGCGTACGGGGTCCGAATGGGTAAACACTATGTCTTTCGGAGGAGATATCCCACCAAGAACCATTGCACCCCCACCAATATCCATCCCACCATAGCATAACGAGAATGAATCACTAATCACACCTTTCTCAACAAGTTGGTCTATAACACTGAGATCACCACGGCCCAATCCTATAATGCCATCAGCATGCTGACTATAAAGGTCACCAGTTTCAATATTTTCACAACCAAAAACAGCACGCTGGGGTTTAAGGCCACTTTCATTGCCAAAGGATATTATATCCTCACCAAGGACACCACTGCTAGAACTCATTTCTGCGTACTTCCTCTCATAAACACATTGTGCCCTCTCGCGGTCACAATTGCAATCCAAATTGCATTTTACAGGTTGGTAGGTGCTTGACAAATCAGGCTCAAATTTCGGATCCTGGTAAAGCCAAATATCAACACATTCTTCCAATCAATTACTTTTACCAATGGTAAAGCCAAATATCAACACATTCTTCCAATCAATTACATAACCAAATTTTTCTTGCATATTTGTAACAAGTTACAAAATAAATAAATAAATAAATATCAACTATGATTTAGGACATAATTGGAAAGTTTTTCTTGCTTAAAAGGGACAAAAAAAGCAAGGTTCAATGGAACTGTGCAGTCTTGGCTATTTTTCGGGTGGTGTGGAATGAAAGAAACCAAAGAATCTTTGATAACAAAGCTGGAGAAGATCCTTCACACCTATGGGACAAAGTGAAGTTCTAGGGTTTCCTATGGGCATCTATTACTACGGAATTCAAAGACATCTCTTTCTTTTTTATTTTGCTTAATTGGGAAGCTTCTGTATCTTAAGAGGGTTGCATTCTTAGTGAGCCAATGTTTTTGGGTTTTGGGATATTTTGATCAGTGCAGTTTTTTAGTGTGGGACTTCTGTCCTTATTTTGGGGATATGTAGTCCCACCAATCCTTTTACTTATTTCTTTTAGTTTTATAATATTTTGTTTCTTAGCAAAAAAAACTATGATTTAGGACACGCATTGGAAATTAACAATTTTTTTTTTGGTCAATTAGGCAAATGTATGTGTGTAATTTAATATTCTTAGCATAGGGCTAATTCTACAATATACATAATTTTATCAGTGAAAAATGACAAATTATTATTATCCTTTTTCTTTTTGGGGGGGAAAAAAATGTTGACCTGGTGGTTGCCACAGTGCTCGCAAGTAGCGCAAGGCACATAGGTAACAGTACTCCCCGTATCAACAATAAGCGCAAAAGTCTGAGGTGGCGTCCCGATCCAGAGCCGCGTCGTGTAATACCTTAAACGCCAAATTGCGCAACACAAACACTCAGCAACAAAATCAAAGAGATCTGACTAAACCAAACTTGAAACGACGTAAAATAATTTTTTTTTGGGTTTTGGTTTACCCGTTGAGGAGGAGATCGTCGTAGAGGCGCATGCGAGCGTTAGGGTGGGAATTCGGGTGAGATCTCTGGAGGTGCCGACGAGAAATGGTGATGCTTCTGGAGATATTTGGCTGAGACAGGTAGAGCGGGAGCACCATGGCGGTACTAATCCGACCTTGGAGGATAGTGGTAGTGGATGTGGCGGGATTTGATTGGATGACGTAGACGAAGGCGACAATTGTGGTAAGCAGTAGAATCGATGCCCATGCCATTTGAATTCACTTGCTGCGAATCGAGACAGAGGAGGAAGGAACCAGAATGTGAGTGAATATGAAAAAATACCACTGCTCTTTCTATCTCACTCTCTCCTCTTCCTTCAAGAGCGAGCGAGTGTGAGGGAAATTAATAACTTCGCACCAGCCTTCATCACAACCAGGTTGACGTGGATGTTCTCTCTAGATTTTCTTTATGAAGGGGGGGGGGGGGGGGGGGGGGGGCGGGAGTCGAAGGTCAAACGACGTCGTACGGGAGAACGCATATATTGTATGCAGCAACCCTTCTCTTAAAGATGAAGGGTTATCCTTCGATTTCGTTCAACACCAAACTAAAACGACCCCGCAACCCCTACGACATAGACTCGCCAACTGGCAACTAACGGAACATTAAACATTTATTTTCAAATGCTAATCTTAGGCACCAAGATTTATATTTCGTTTTGGAGTTGTATCCAAAAACATTGTTAAATAAAATCTCTTGCGCAAATCGCTTGCTTCCTTTCATCTTTCATAATATTTCTGTTTCATGTTCGTTCACGGCTTCTCTAAAATATAAATTGTTGATGCAGAAATCTGGTGATGATCTTGAATTTATAAAAATGCTTCTCTTGTACTCTAATCTCGTGTGTTGTATGTACAATTCTATTTTGCTTGTATTTAAATTAGCAAATAGCTCGATCATGATTAGGATAGCCCGTGTATACCTACACCGACAACTACCTATTAGAGGGCATCTGATATTTTTTCGGTGAAAACCTTTTGTTATTCAAGTCAGTATTCGGGTTCTTTTCCTTGGAAAAAACTCAGGTTACCCCCTAGGGCCTTATCTTTGTGTTTTTCTTCAAATAGCTAATTTGATATGCAAAAATAATGCAATCTAAGAATTAAAGAAAAGAATCAAAGAACAATAGTATTGTTGTGTCAGTTTCTAAGAAATTTTTGCCAACCATTTTACCTTCGTTCTTTCTCCCTTTTATACCTTGCCTGAAACCTTCAATCCATCCTTTCTCCTCTTCCTTTTGGAACCATTACCTAACGTGCGAAAACCAGAGTTTAACTGCCTTCGCGTGGGTGTTATGCCTATATTTTTCAAGAAGTACTCATATCTTGGTAACTGTAGCTAGCCACAACTTTAGACTTGCCTATAACCAGAATTCCTAGTTGATATACTTTGCTCGAGATCATTAAATAATCTCTTAATTTAAGTAATATGTTTATGGCGACTAAATAAGCTCCTGATGGAGGTCGTCTGCTCAAAGTCACTAAATAAAATTGTGCTCAAGGTCGTCTGCTCATGATCTCCGGAACTTTCTTCATGTTCGAAGTGGTTTGCTTATAATGACTAGATAACTTCCTAGTCGAGGTGATGTGCTCATTCCATATGGTCAAGGTAATTAGCAAATTACCTCATGGTCACCTATCAACTCTGTGCTCATTTTTCACCTAGAAAGAGATTGTGGTCACTCTATTTTATTCCCAAACACCAGTCTCCTAGTTTCTAGTGTTGATAGTGAAACGAATCAAGATTAGAAACTATAAAGTTAAACTTAAAACCTTAAGCCATTTATCATGCCTCCTCTGCTGACTACGTCATAGGTGAACATATATTATCAGTTTAATGTTTCATATCTTATCTCAAGTAAGTTTCAAGGCTTTTAACCTTCAGTTAATTTAAGCAATTTTAAGCTACTCTTATCAATTTAAGGTCTTATGTCTTACCTAAAATAGATTTTAAGGCTTCTAACCTTGTACCGACTTAAACAACTTTAAACAGCTATTGTCATCTTAAGATTTTATACCTCGTCTAGAGCAAGTTTCAAGGTTTTTAACCTTTAGCTGATTTTAGCAATTTTAAGCTACTCTTATTAGTTTAAGGTCTTATGCCTTACCTGAAAATGGCTTTAAGGCTTCTAACCTTGTATCGACTTAAACAACTTTAAACAGTTCTTGACAACTTAAGATTTTATACCTTGTCTAAAGCAAGTTTCAAGATTTTTAACCTTTAGCTGACTTAAGCAATTTTAAGTTACTTTTATCAGTTTAAGGTTTTATGCATTACCTGAAATAGGCTTTAAGGCTTCTAACCTTGTACCGACTTAAACAACTTTAAATAGCTCTTGTCAACTTAAGATTTTATACCTCTTCTAGAGCTAGTTTCAAGGAATCAAGTTGATTGAGTTATATCATTAGTCGTTCTATGACCACAATCAATTTAATAAACTATCCTCATTTCACAAAGCTAGACTTAAAGAAATAATTAAATTTTCATAGAAAAATTGCATGTAAATCAAAATATAAATTATGACTTGTGCTAATTCCTACAAATATATACTTTCAATGTGCTCTCATTTGAAGTTTTTGCTTCAAATCCTTAAATATAGATCTGCTCTGCAAATTGACCAGTTGATTTTGGCGAAATTCTTCTGGGGTAGAATTCAATTTAGCCTTGATTGGCTTCCTTGTTTGAGCGAGCTTATCTATTCATGCACTATAACATTTTGCATTGCTTCGGCCAGATGAAAATTGATAGAGATACAAAATTGACTTCTTATCTCGTTCCTCAAAAAACTAGAACAAGAAAGAACAGTACAAATACAATAGCAACCAAAAGTGAAGGCAGAGGCAATACCTGAAAAACTAGAACCTTGGTAGGATGACGGTGGTGAGATTAGTGACGGAAACGAGTTATGAGGGCTCAAAGAATTCTTTCTTTTTTAGAGATTGCGAAAACAGAAGAAAATGATAAGTAAGAAATAGTCTCTTTTGATTTAGGGATTTAAAAGGGTAAGAAGAGAGAAAATGAAGCATTTCGATCAGAAGACGTGTAAGTTGAAAAGACATGTCTCGAAAATGAGAAAACCGCAATTTAAAATTTAAACATATGGCCTAGAAGAAGTCACGTCAACAACATTTAAAATGAGAAGACAACATATTAGACTAGTTAGGAGAATATGAGGACAAACGTCTTCACTCCCATCAGTATCTCTTGTATAGATAAACACAGCTGAATAAGGATGGAAATTACATCTTGCTCATACGAAACATGCGGCCGAGTAGGGCATAGTCGATGATGAATACTTCTCTTAGTTTCTAGTTTTATTCGCTTCACTTTTAACATCAGAAATTGGGGGATTAGTGATTGAGCAAGGGAAAACCTCAACATATAAGTCTGCATATCGGGTCAAGGTCTGCACATCGGGTCGAGGCCGCATCTATGGTCGAGTCATCCAGTCGATGCTCGTCATTACGTGAGAATGAACTAGCGGTAACCAGCATTTGAGTTTTTTTATCACTTGGGCTTTCTCCAAGGTCGGTTGAGTCGCCCATGAGCTCTGGCATAAGCAAGTCCAAGGTGATGATCAGCAACAGTTACTAGAACGCGGATATCTCTCGAGAAATAAAGGCATGATAGTCATACTAGAACAGTTAAACTTCTGTTTCCCCACGATAGGTAACAGACCCTGAGATGAGAGGGGAAGAATGGATTGAAGGTTTCAAGTAGGGTATAAAAAGAAGAAAGGACGAAGGTAAAAATGTTGGACAAAATTTTTCTGAAAAGGACATTGATTTGAATTCTTTGATTTCCTTTTTCTTTTGAGAAGTCAAGTTACTGATTTTGTGAAAAAGAGATAGAAGATCTAGATCTGTGGCCTAAATTTTCTGAAAGTAAAAACTCAAAAATTGACTTGAGCGTCAGAGGGTTATTGTTGGAAAAACATTCGGCGCCCTCTAACTGTGTGTTGTGGGTACAGGTATATATGCTAGCCATGCTATAGTAAAGTCGATTCAATTGCTTTGTGCAAGAGTGGAGCAGAATTGTTCTAAGAGCATGGAAATTTGAGTGCAAGAAAGACGTTTGTGCAAATTAAAGTTCGTTATCAGATTTTCAGCATCAACATTTTTTTGTGCCATCTGTGGGGAATGGGTACAAAAATCCAACTTTTTGTCTCTATCCTAGACAGGATATTATCATGCACAAATCGAAGCAAGCTCTCTTTTAATTCCAGATTCGCATGAAAAAAAATGAATCGAATTGGTAAAAACTAATCCAATCTTGACATTCACGAGCTTCAAATCGGTAAAATCTATCTCACAGTTTTCTTTTCCATTTGTATTTTTGATTAAATTGACATGATTACTTTCAATTTACTCATATGCATGCATGATATATTGCATTTGAATAATCAATTATGCATGCCATAGCCTTGGTATAGCTTGAATTTATTTCTGTATTAGTAAACTTGTGTATTCACATGACACTAACTTGAAAAACTTAGCTTCCATAAACATTACAAATTCTTTATGAAGCACGAATTTAAGAAATATTGAATTGAATTCCAATGCTAGTTGCTTTATGGTCAAACTCCACTCCAGATCATGTGCTTGCTATGAAATTTTGCATGATTTCAAGCTTGGACAAATTAAGATCTTAGTCACTTTAATATGACGACACGTGCACATGACACGGTAACTTTATAAAAGCAAAGACCATAATTAGATTTTGCCACGGTTTTAGCACATTTGCTATAGGTTAATTTATTTAAAATATGGATTTGACCATTCATTGGGTGCAGATATATGGTACCTTATGGTTTTGGAAACAAATTTAAGAGAAAAATAGTTAAATGTGGTTATATGGAATCAAGCACAGTAAATGTTTGATGAAATGATTGACATAATTGAAACAAATTCATTGCCTCAAATTGTTCAGTACCATATCCGTGGACACCTCGGGAATTAGAAAAAGCTCAGAAATCTACAAAAAAACAAACTTGGAATTAGATTGGTAAGCTTACTTAGCTCATAATCGAGCTTCAATTTGATCATTAAGTCATACACTTATATTGAATTTGATGATTCATGTGGATGATTATTTATCAAATCTCACATGCAATAGTATTAAGTTCATTTTCTTGTTTTCATTATTATACAATAAGCCATTTACTTGCTTTGACAACTGTGTATATTTATTTGACCGCCAAGCATCATAGTGGTATCATGCATAGACATGAATTCAGATCCTTGATTAATTCTTTGATTTGGCATGCTTCCCCAAAAAATCAATCAATGAATCAATAACATATAAATCACAGTTTTAGTTTTGCTTTACTCTTTTTTCATTAAATTGTACTATTTATGACTTTGAATAAAATGGATGCAATAATAAAAATACCCATTCATTCTTTTTCTTTACTTGTTGAAATTTTTCTAAAGCAAGTCAAAAGCTTAAAAGCCTTAAAATCTACTCTAGATAAGACCTAAAACCTTAAACTGACAAGAAATATTTAAAGGTACTTAAGTCAGTAAAAGGTCAAAAGTCTTAAAATCTATTCCAGGTAAAACATAAGACCTTAAAATGATAAGAGTTGCTTAAAATTGCTCAAGTCAGTTATAGGTTAAAAGTCTTGAAACTTACTCTAGATAAGGCATGAAAACTTAAATTAATAAGAGTTGCTTAAAATTGTTTAAGTCAATAATAAAAATTATAAGCTCAAAACCTCCTTGGGGTAAGGTATCAAACTTGAAACTTGTTTGCCCATGGTGAGGTTAATTTCAACAACCTTCGTCTTATAAACTTTATATAGTTTCAAGTCTTAATTCATTTCACTCTCAATACTAGAAATTGGGGGATTGGTGTTTGGTGAGAAATAAAAGAAGAAACAGATGGAGAGTAGAGGGGTTACTTTTATCTCATCCTTAACTTCCACGGGTAGGGGAGAACAAATAGGAAAATGGGGCAACAAATTAGGGGGGACTCCTCTATGATTGAGGTCATTTTGAGAGGAATGAATAAAGGGTGAGGTTGAACTCTCCTTCTCAATTTTGATTCTTTTATTATATTTATTTGAGATTATTTCTTCATTAAAAAAATATAAATTATTTATTTTGTTGTTTTCCCCAAAGAGGCCCAATGACTAACTGGAGCGTCGGAAGATTCTTGCCGAAAAAAGTTCTGGCGCCTCTCACTGTTTTTGTGATTGTAGATGTTCCTAAGTTAATTGCTAGTGATCGCAAGGTGTTCTTAACGATTGGAAAGCTATTTCACTACTAAATAATTTGATGTTGATGCACGGATTTGATATCGAGTCACTAACTAACTCAACCTAATTTCGACATCAACATAAATACTCATTATTCAAATAACATCAAACAGATCATTGATTAGTTCAACACTGCTACATGACCAACACAATGGGCTTTTCGCTTCTCTGTTGTGTCGTGTGTCGTCGTTTTTATGCCGATCATAACCACACATTCTAATAAAAGAGCTAATTTAGAGTATGGTTAAAGAGCCTTTGTGCCTCCTATTTAACATTATAACCATCCTCTTTGCAATAGATGAATTAATTTTCTTTATTTACTAAAAGAGTTAAAATTTAGATATTCTCATATTTACAAAGAGGAAAACATGTTGTTGATTCTTTGACAAACTTAGAATCTTGTAATTTTTACACTAGTTGAAATTACTCATCAATTTCCAGTAAAAAAAACCTTTTGAAAGATGGTTGAGATTT
The DNA here is from genome assembly GCA_030449905.1 of Luvunga scandens. NCBI lineage: Eukaryota > Viridiplantae > Streptophyta > Magnoliopsida > Sapindales > Rutaceae > Luvunga > Luvunga scandens. Next base: position 2,668,898 of record JASUUG010000383.1, on the reverse strand, counting down.
GTCCAACTATCGTTTTAGTATTTAACATGTAATTTTTCTCTCTTTTTTTCTTATCAATATTTTTTTTTTCATTTATATAAAAACAAATGAATATGGACATCATGTCAACATATATAAGTTGCACACTTCCCATTTTACTTTTATATGTTTTTATTATGTAATTAATATAACAACAATAGATCAAAAAATTACTCTCATTAATCAGACTAAACACAAATCTCCATTTCACATTTTTTGTGTCATCAACATTGTTGAGACCACCAGTCCAACCCACTATTGAGCTGCAAGTCCACCGGCAATGCCTCTTGAAGCTTGAATGCAATTAGATTGGTGCCTTGCATGTTTAACAAAAGAGTAATAATATGTTTACAAAATTGAGTTACAAAATTTGTACCTGTAATGAAGTAAAACACTAACTCGCAATACACTTATCTTTAAGACATTTGAGCAAAAGGATACCGAACATAAAAAATAAAATAATAGAACATAAAAAATAAAATAATAGCACCTTGGGCAAAAGAAAGGAAAAAAAAATTCTTGCATATTCACTAACCTCCACAAAACTTGCATATGATAGTTACAAATAATTTTCTAGTGAGAACATTCTCAATTTAACTAAGTGAGGATGCCACTAATAGATTAGAAAATACAGATTTCAATACAATAATGAATAAAAAAACAGTCTCCAATGCATAACAAAGTGAGGATGTCATTAAAAAAAAGTCTTTGATAGCTACATATATGGCTGGTGAGAAGGCTGCAATCCACTACCGGTATAACCATTATAATTAGTTGGAGCCGCATTGTATGAGTTCGGAGCAACCCTATCATCTTGGGGATAGTAGTATAATCTTTGATCATTTATTTGTTGAGCGTATGCAGACTGACCAGGAACTTGATAATCATAATGGTTTGAAGCAGCCTGAGGATACCTTGCTGGCATTGCTCCATAAACAGTCCTGCCGGCATAAACAGGTGGAGCCTGCCTGCTGGGAGCAGTATTGCCACCAGAAGCACGGAATCCACGATATCCTCCATTGGCTCTGTGCTTCTTGGACTGTTGATGTTTACTAAAATCTCTACCCCTCTTCTTATCAGATTTGGACCTCTCCAGCTGAGCAACCCTTTTCTGAAGTGGATCAAGTGGGTACTCAGCTTCAAGCTTGTACCCTTCAATACAACTGATGACAGCCTTGAGAGCTGCAAGTTCCTGTGCATTTGCGTCATTCTGTACATAAACAGAAAAAAAATCTGAGTCCCTGTCAAGTTACAGAGTTCCAACCATGTCAATTTGCTAAAGGATGGAAAACAAACCTGTGCACCAGTAGCACCACCAGAATTTCCACCCTTTCCCTGTGAATTTCTCCTCAAATCCTTCAAGTATGTCTTCAAGAGGGGCACAGGAGGAAAGATTTCAGTAAGCTGGAATGCATGAATAAAATGTACAGCATCAATTTGCTTCCCATTTTTTACCAAAGTCTCGATAATCCCTGCATAAATAATAAAGGCTTAGCAAATCCACGTCATATACAGATAAACAACCCTTGTATTGCAGATTTATTATACCAAGCAGCTTAACAGATTTCTCTCAAAACACACTGCCATGCCCTATGACTGTGAGAGACATCTTATGGGAAATGCAGGTCCAGTCCCCAGACACCATCAGGTTAGATTAAAAAACACCAACCTGGTACTTTATGTGCTAACCCAAGAGAATGGCAGAGCTCAGGTGCCTGCCTGCAATGAGGAACTACAAGAATAAGCTTGCAGAGTTCTTCTTCATCAAACTCTGAAGCAATCCTAAAGGTTGTAAGAAGCTGCAAAAATGCCAGTGCTTCCAACGAATTTGCATCAGCAGCATCAATGCCCGCATTAGCCAACTTAGGCTTCCACTCATCAGCAATTGCCTTGGCTTGCTGCTTGGTTTCAGGGTTCAGAAGGTGATCAGCACCTGGGTCAATTCTTGCCAATAACGTGGCCATGGCTTCTATAATCACAGTACAGGATTTGCGCATACCCTGAAGGGCAGCATCCCTTTCATCCAATGGTTGGTTAGTTTCATCAGGAGTGTAAAATCCCTCCAGTACATCCAGCACCAAACGGGCTGGTTCTGTTGCACTTTCTAATGCAACAGAAAGTTCCTCACGAATGGCATATAGATTTTTTTTATTCTCCATGGTAAAATTCAGAAGCCCTTTTGCATCCATCTGCTTGCAAAATTGTTTTAGTTCTAGACGTGGCTTAACATCCATGCCTTTATCATTTTCACTCATCTCATGAGGAAAGTCCTCTTCTGGGGATTTGTTGTCACCAAGAGAGCTGCTTACCTTAGTGTCTTGATTGTCTCCCCCATCAACAGGATCTAAAGATGTTGGATGATAATTTGCACGTGCATCTGCAATGGCAGCAACAGCAGCATCTTTAAGCTCCTGCACTCGATCTATGAAGTCTTGCTCTTTAGCAGCAACAGCTGCCTCTCTTTCAGCAAGCAATGCACGAGTTTTGGATTCTTTCTCCTCATATTCCTTCTCCCTAGCTTCTAGCTCTTCAGATTTTTTTTTCAGCATTGTCTCGAGATTGTAGAAATGTTCTTCAATTTCCTTCCACTGAACCTTGTCAAAAGATGCATTCTTCAGGGCCTCAAGTTCAACCAACGCCTTACCAAGTTGTTCTATCAGAGAGGAGGCAGTATCAATTTCCAAAACTTGTTCTGTACTATCCATGGTTATGAAAAGTTCCACTGCACCAGAGCAATTCTGCACAAGCCATTGGGAAATTATAAAAAAAAAGTGGTCAATATAGACTAAGAAATACAAAGCAAGTCCACTCGACAAAATATGGAGCAAAACAGTACCTCCCCCTCTTCAATTTAGAGTTAAAACTTAAGCCTCTGTCAAACTTTTAGAGAGAAACTTTCTGTCAGAACAAATTAATCTCTCTCACATTCGCCTCAAAATGTTTTTGTTGAACAGTTCCCTCACAACATTTTGCTGGGTCTCTTGAGTGCCAATTTATGACAACATTAGGCAAACCAATATTTTAATCAATGATTAGATTATGACCAGTAAGCTAACAGCAAGTGAGGATTAAAATGTGCTCCATTTTTGGATGCAAACCAATTGGATCCTTCTTGGTTTCTTGATAGAACCCCCGTTGAACCTCTACTTTTAACAAATATGCAAGATGCAGAGGTAGCATAGCTATTTGGATAGCTTTGAACATCCCACCCTATCATTCTCTTTGCTTATGTTTTTTCAATGTACGTCAAGCTTTAGTACAAAAGGAAATGAAAATACCAGACACTCTTCTATCAAATGTGAAAGTCTTGATATTAATCTTCTCCCTTTCGGCATTATTAATGGTTAGAATCACAGTTATACATTCGAATCAAAATGAACATGCATCACACTGTGGGCTTAGTATTAAATTATTAAAGAGACTTTTTGACCCATACAACCCCTTGGAGTGTGCACAAAAGATAATTAATAGGGAAGTAGAAGTAATAAAGCAATGCAAAGAGAAATCAAATTCAGTGACTGTGTTTGGTCCTATTTCTTCACACTTCCCTCAGTTAAATCATCCAGTTGAGAGAAAAATAGCACATATGGTAAGCCATGCCCATGTTGAGCAGGCATAACAATGCTTGGTTGGAATTCCAGCCAAGTTTATTAGCCTTTTCAATACAACTAGGCATGTCAGGTAGGTAAGCTGAATATTCAGCTGGATAATATTCAGATGCCTCTGTGGAGTCACCTAGCAACTCTAATTACCTAACTGAAAATAGAGCAACAAAATGGGACAAAGCAATAGTTGTGGTTCCACTATACTAATATTTGAAGCAATTCCTCATCACTATTTCATCCAACTACACACAAGGAACGTAATAACCAAACTAGACATAAGTAAAATTACACATAACCTATAGAAAGGAAACCATCTGTTGGCTAAACATCAATAACACAAAGCACGCATCACCAAGACCAAGTAGCAAGAAAGGAAACCTTCAACACATCTCACTAAATTATATTATTTAAATAAATCAATCGAAAGATTTCTCCTACAACTTAATGCCAAAAAATGTTTAAACAACACAAAAACAAGTTTATAACTTAACTGAATTCATGCAAAAACCAGCTATCCATCTGCCATTGGAACAACTTCCACACTTAGTCTCTAATACCCACTAAAACTGCATACAAATGCCGCACAGAGAACCAAGTTCGACGAAAAACAAAAATAAAAATTAGTAAACCCTACAAATTGATTTTTTAAAAATTCAAATGAATAAAGGTATACAGCGTACCTCAATGCGGAGAATACAAACCCCTGGGCCTGGTGTTTGTGAAGGTTGTGGGCAGAAGAAGAAAAATTAATGGGAATATGAGGAATGGTGGCTCACAATTTAGCAATTTTTTAAAAATTTTTATTATGGTTTCACACACACACACACACACATATACGGGTCACTGAAGCTTCTTTTGTTCTAGTTGTTGGACGAAGTATGAACCCTGCATCCTGATGCCCAATTTTTTCAGGAGCTTGACTTTTGCTATCCGACTGTAATAAGAGGTTGTGGGCCTTTTCTGGGTCTATTATTATGCTCAATCGCTTTATGATTTATCAACTAAAACAATATTATAATGGGAATAAAATGAAACTAGATTTATATTTTGGACAACAGTAACTCTCAATGTCATGATTATCCTCAATTAATGATAATATTATTAAAAAGAACTTATTTATCTTATCTTATAAAATTAACAAAATTACTCCTAACTTTAGAAGTAGAACTGTTTAAATCAAGCGGACAAAATTATGCGTTTTAATAAAATTGCCAATTGGTCTGGAATTTTAGTAGATATTGTACGACACGCCTTTGGTTCATTGACTTCATTATATAGCCTCGTCAGTTTCTCAGATATCCATACGTTACAAACTTTTAGAAATGTTATCTCAGAGCCCTTGAAACCTTGTACGTACGTCTTTGCCGTGCATTCAATGCGAGCAATAGAGTAATAACACAACACTCTTTCAGGATTGAATTAATGATGGCGACGTTGATTGACGACAGAACTGCAAAAAGGCCAAGGCCTGGAAAGAACAGGGAAATGCCAGCTGGCATAGTTAATAATTTCACAAGAAACTACTTTCACAGCTCCATTACATATTCCCGAAAGTTACATAGTTTCAATTGCATATTCAGCTAGTTTCGCAGTATACAACATAAGGTAACACATGAGTTCCTCTATTATCCAGAAGCAACTACCCGATGCTGTTTCAAATCAGCTTGGAGATGTAGCCATTTAATTGAACTTTGTACATAGCTAGATCACAAGTTCACAACTATGCAAGTAACAAACCTCAATGGCTACACATATGTAAGAGCCAAAAGAATTGTGTAAACATAGTTGACAATCTCCCAGAACTGAAATAAAGTATTGCATGGTTCAAATATTCTGTGATTGGCACCGGCGTTGAAGAGCAATTACTCAGTTCCCTGTACCAGTTTCGGATGGGCACGCCAACTAGAAAAGGTAATGCCCCGGGAAACAAGGTAAATTATAAAAGCCACATATCCAGCTGTGAAAACACCAACAACAGCAGCAATCGACACTCCATTCACTTCAGAGGAGAAAAACTCCAGCAAAAGATACCCATTGATTAGTATCACCAGTGCAGCCACAATCCATGAAACCATCTGCGGAAGGAAAGAAGTTTAAAATGAGAAAAGCATGAGTGGATATACAAATATTCACTAATGTTTGATAGATTGCTACAAATCACAATATAATAATAATAATAATAATGGATTAAGTGGTTCTATTCTACACTACAGAAGAAACTGGAAATCTCAGAAATTAAGCTCCACCAGGATCTGCCCGCAATAAGCTAAAGACGAATGTCCACATAGGAAGCAAATTGACCAGTAGAACGATTTATATTTTGTAGCTTTAACTTTGGATAGGGCTATAGCAGTCATCTCACAGGAATTATTTTTCCTGTCTTTCCTTAATTCTCTTTTGCAAGGTAAATAACAAGGCAGAGGGAAAAAAAAAATCTCTACAGCATAATTATAACTCATGAACAGATTGAGAAATAGGACTGCTATTGTTAAAATAATTCAACTTGTCTATCAATGGCTACACTACCAGTATGATTTAGATAAAATTGCTTGTAATGCTCAAGAAACACGCAAAATATGGACTTTAATTTAGAAAGCTTGGATACTTCAGACACACTATGTTGAGCAAGTAAGGCATTGAAAGAAAGAACAAGATAAAACAACAAATTCAGCAGCTGCTGTTACATCTAACTAAAGCTAAAAATGAAACTTGACTATCTGCAACAGTTAATAGTCATCAGAGGATCAGTAACTAAGATGTAGAACAAAGCAATTACTGAACATACCTTTAATACAGAGCCAATTTTGAAAGTGCCCATGATATGCTCCTGGGAGACCAAACATAAAAGTGGAATAAGAGCAAAAGGGATCTGAACTGACTGTAGCACATTTAGCCATTCGTTTAAAACATCTAACATGTCTTCAGAGGTATCAAAAACAAGTGCAACAATAATAGTTGGGACAATGGCACAGCTTCGTGTTATCAGTGCCCTCAGCCATTTTTTCAACCTCAAATTTAGGAAACCTCCCATGATAAACTGCCCAGCATAAGTGCCAGTAATGGTACTACTCTGTCCAGCTGCTAATAACCCAATAGCCCAGACATATAAAATTGGGAAAAGTCCACCTCCGTACTTCTGTTGAAGGTATTGGCCAGCATTTACAAGGCCAATGTTATTGGCCTGTTCAGTACCATAAAAACCCTTTGCAAAAACAGTTGTAACAAAAAGATTGATCATGAATGAAACAACGAGTGCAAGAGTAGACTCAATGGAATAGTATCTGAGAGCTTCTTGGACACGGCCTTTCTTACTGTTATCAATATCTCTTGATTGCACAAGAGCAGAGTGCAAAAACACATTATGAGGCATGATAATACAACCCACAACTCCAACAGCCTGCTGTATTGTTTTGGAACTGAGTTTTGGAACCAAAATGCCTGCAACAGATAATGCATTTCATTGCACATTAGATGAAATGAGTATGCGTGTTCTTATACAAATTAGAACATTAACAAAAAAAGTTTACGTCACCAAAGCACAGTTCTTACCAATAAGAAGCTCAGAGCCACTTGGCTTGGTCTCACCAAACATCCAGGCAAATGAGAGTGCCATTGTTGCAATGAGAACTGCAAAAACAGCTTCCAATTTTCTGACACCATAGTTCTCAAGAAATAGAAAGATAAAACTGCATAAAGAACAATGAAAGAGAGAATCAAGTCAATACTAGTAAAAAAAGAACTAAAATCTCGTGAAAAAAAAAAATGAAACATGCTCTGCTCAGTCACTAAAAAAAAGAAAGAGAGAGAGAGAAAGGAAAACGATTGACATTTTGAATACCAAAAAAATTACGTTAACGCCAGAGTCCGCTCTTTTCCGCCTGTACAAAGGCTAACAAACAAATTCATAATACATTTTATATTTTTATTATAGAATATTGAGCATACGCCGTTTTAGGGAATCGAGCAATCGGCCTTGATGTATTTAATCAAAGTCCATCGTACAGAGATGCTAACTTTAAGTCTTTAACCCTTAGTACAATAAGCAAATGTAAAATAAATTCTAATCAACTGAACCAATATGCGCATAAATTATCGAAACTAACACATCGACAACCTCGAGAGAGCCAGTCCCTTTTTTTTTTAGTTTGGGGTTATCTTCCAAACTAAAATGTTAAAAACCAGCTTTTAAAAGTTTAAAACAAAACAAAACAAGACAAAAGACTTACCAATCAAGAGCAGTAATAAGAACACCAGACCAAAGAGGCAAAATCCCATTACTCAAAATCTTAATCGCAATAGCACTCCCGATAACCTCCTGAATATCAGACCCAATGAGCGCCAGCTCAGCCATGACCCACAGCACCATGCGGGCCCACGAGGGGTACTCCTCACGACACAGCTCGGCCAAATGGCGCCCAGTCGCCACGCCGAGCCGAGCCGACAAGAGCTGAACCAGCAGCCCCACAGCCGTGGCCCACAACAGCAGCCACAACAGCGAGTACCCCGCAATCGCCCCTGACTGGAGATCCCCCTCCAAGTTCCCCGGATCGAGAAACGCGATGCTCATTAGGAATCCGGGACCCGTAAACAGCCAGAGCTTCTTCCATGAAAACGGTGGCGCTTTGGACAAGTTGTCCAGGTCCTCGTCGTCGAGTCCGATTATAACGACTTTTTCGGTTGGGTCGTACGCTCTTTCTTCTCTGTCTTCCGCTAACAGCGGTAGAAGATGGTCTTGCTCCTGCTGCTGCGGAGGCATGGCTCTGAATAAAGAAAGTATTCTTTGCTTTTCGTTCTGGTTTTATCGGTTTTGAAAGAGTTTATCGTTAAAGTGAAGCAACTTGTAAAATGAGAACTACACTTTGAGTGCCTTTATTTATTCCCCCTATCTTTCCGTTGGGGTAATTCTTGAATAATAACATCGCGGTCCCTTCCTTTTTATGATTTCTTAAATATAGACCTATTTCATAAATTTTATTAATGTGTTCTCAACTTTTTTTTTTATAGGTAAGATTAGATAAAGTCTAAATAAAATTAATTAAAAATTATTTGATGAAATTCTTAAAGGAGAAAAAAGAAAAAAATAATTCATTGTTAAAATTTTATAAGAATTTAAATGATTAAATTAGATATAATATTAAATAGAATTTATTTATTTATTTATAAATATGCATATAAAATTTTTTAATTGAGTATATATAATAATTGACTAAAATAAATATTTTTACATTATTAATTTTATTTTTTTATTTTTTTATTTTTTTATCTCAACATTATTGGTAATAATAGTAATCTCTCTAAAGCTAATGATTTTATTTCTTAATTAATAAAAATAATTTTATATCTTTATAATATATATGAGGATATACATAAAATTATATTAAATATAAAGTGATTCTCAAAATTATATTTGAAAAATTGTCCTTTCTTATTTTTCAAAATATGCTTTAAAATCACTTTTGCCAAAAGTAATTTCTTAAAAAAAATTATCGAACACTAAAATTCTCTTTTCAAAATCACTCTTGAGAATTTCAAAAATAATCACAAACGGGTCCGAATTCTCATCTTGAGCACAAATATAATCTTAAGATATTTTTATTTAAGATTAGTATAAGAGGGAAGTAATCACTTACATTACTTTGTCTTTTACTTTTATGACAAAAGAAAAATCAACTAAATTATTTTTTGAGGATTTTAGTGTTAGCTACATAGATAACATATTTCCATTCGCAAATATATGAGTTTGAATTATAATGCGGAACGAAAAGTCAATATTTTATAGCTGAGATTTTTTATCTTCATCCAAACCTTTGAAAAGAAAAACGTACCCATCATTTAAAATCCAAATTTGGACAGTCTGATAGCGGTTGAGGACCTATTTGATAGAGATGGAAAACTATACTCTTATTTGAGAATACACAAACTATGGGATTCGGATGTTATTATTTCACTTTTTTATTCTGCTCAGGGGTTTATTATACGTCGTGCGATTCTCCAAATTTCGCGGTAGATCGTGACACGTGGTAATCGTTCCGGAGATGTATTCGTGAATTTTAGTATATGTTAGGGGTGATTAATACAAGAGATAAACAGGACTGCATGCTCGTTCATGCTTTAAGGCTAAAGGTACGAATATGAATGACTATATATCTACGATAATTTGATTACCTGGGCCCACAGACTCACGTTCTTTATCCTTGAAGTTGAGTGGACAATTAGTATTATCTCAAATAAATCATAATTTTGGAAGCTTGCCCGAAAGCGAACAATATCGTATTATTTGATCGAAAATATTGTATTGATTTGGCTTGAGGGAAAGGCTTAACATGTCTTTCTCCTTTTGACATATTGTGTAATTTGACGGAAATAATGATATATTTTATTGGTTGCAAAATTCACCAAAGATTTTTAATAAATTTCAAATATTAAACAGATATGTATATCAAAATTTCTAAAAACGAAGTGAATCTTTCAAAAACTTCATGAAAGACCCCCCCCCCCCCCAAAAAAAAGGTGCGTTCACTTGTTTGGGCAGACCAATCTGCTGTTTATATTGTCATATTGATTTCTCTAATCCAGATAAATGAAATACTTTTTAGATTTATAAATTTAGATACATGTGCGATTAAGTTTTAATTACTTTATATATTTAAAACTAAGAGTATCTCTAAAAAATTTTATTAATTTTATTTTTTTAAATATTTATTTACTTACCAATGTGACAAAAAAGAGAATGAAAATTATATTATTCTCTAAGAAATTCTTCAAATAAAAATAATTTAATATTATTTTAATTAAATAAATATTTTTTAAAAGAAAATAAATAATAATTAAAGTATTTTTTCTGTCATTAATAAAAAATAATAAAATATAAATTAAAAAGAGTGAAATTAATTTTATAAAATAAAAAAATAGAATATTTTTTATTTAAAAAATTTTAATTAATTTTTTTAAAATTTTAAATATTGTTGTGATTTTTTAAATAAATAATAAAATTTTATTTAAAAAGAGATGCTCTTGCGACTCATCAGCCACGCAACGTTTTGCCAAGTAAGCACGAGAAAGTAGACCCTTGGCTTGAATTATTGGGCTGTAAGCGTGAACATAAAATGATATCAGCCTGTTTTTTAAATATTGATGATATATAGTCAAAACCAGAGCGAGGGAAGGCATTGGATTCTGTACGATAAATAAAATCCACGTGGAACAACGACGTGGCGTCAGTAACGGCAGTGAGAGCCTTTTCAGAGTGACGAGGGAGGAGGAAGGCGCGAGGAAAGACGAGCATGATGGTGCCAAGTGTGTGGGGACAACGAGTGGGTCGACGTCTTCGTCGTGGATGCCTCGTGGTTGCATGCATGCTCTCGTAAAACTTGTCCATTTCTATCTTTGACGTTTGACGGACGGCTATAAACTTTTAACCCATCCATTGGGTTTATTAAACAGTTTTTCTTCCGGATAAAAATAAAAAGGAGTGGCTGATGGTGTTAGCAACTTTAGTTCTTTGAATTTGTTTATTCTTTTCCTGGGCTCTGTTGTCGTTATGTCGACACCAACCTCATGAACAATAACAATGAAAATAGCCAGGGCTGAGCAGTTTGAATCCGTATAAATGTATTGTGTTGGTAATATTTTTTTAATTATAATATATAATTGAGTAAATATAATATTTTTTTTTATCTAAATGTGAGTGGAATGGATATTTTTATATTATTCGAGAGGGTTGATGGTTGAAAATCTATGCAGTACTTCATAAGAATTAATATAATATATTAATTTTAGTAATAGTCTGATTTATAAATATTAATTATAATATCATATAATATGAGTTTTACTACGAGCAATGATCTTATATAATAAAAAAAATAATGAAAATAGGTTCTTGATCAAATTTTTTTTTATTTTTTTATGATTTTGTGCTACATATGCTTTAGTATTATTTTTAATTTTTAATTATTTAAATTAATTTTATTTTAAAAAAAATCAGATCAGAAGAGATCATAAGAGCAAATTCTAACTCGTCTATCGGTGTGGTTCTATTGTTAATAAAGCATTTACGAGCCTATAGCGACCATTGGTTATTGCCGCCGCCACCAGCACTAATCGCACTAATCTGTATCTATATTCAATTGGTTTGATTGACAAAAAGAGCAACTCGGCTTTCATGCATGCGGTGGTGTCCCCTCCCCCTTTCTCTTATTCATAACAAGAGAAAATGACCTGCACTCTTTCCCATTTTCTACTCAAGCGTGCCGATGATAATGCTTTTATTTTTGCTTTGAAGATTTGTAAGCTTGTGAATTGTACTTGTGATAACCCACGCTTTTTAAGGGATTGAAGTAAATGATAATTACCTTTCTAGCTACTTTGGTAAATTCATTATAAAAAATAAGTGAATAACAAAATTTCGTTCAGTGATAGCTACATGCACCCATTTCAAAATAAATTACTCTTAAAGTAAGAATAATCATAGGTATCTCAATGCGAGGGACACATGGTATTCCAATATTCAAGTTGCAGTTTAAATCTTAACTGATGTTATATTTATTTATTAGATGGTAATTAAGTAATTTTATTAATTATAAAATTCATCATCTAATAAATATTAGATACAAAGCATTGAGACTCAAATGTTATGATCCATAATATTATTGTTAAAATAAACCAAACAAATCTAAAACAACACAATCTATAGTATCCAAAACTCCCTACAACAACTAAACACTCTACTCCACAAACCTTTCTCCATTTCATTTCTCATCTCACATGCATCAAAGAACAATTGCTACCGAGCATTAAAGATGAAATCAATCGAACAACAATAAAAACATATCAAGAAGAAATTAATGTTAGCACTTTTTAATTTTAGATTGTAAAATTGAGTGAATTTATATGTGAATTTTGTAGGAACAAATGTGTTTGTTAATTTTATTACAATGTGGGTTGATATTTATTTGTGTGTGTCCATAAATCAAGTAAAATTCGATAAATTTTGTGTTTCATAAGCTAGTAGAAAAAACCCAAATCCTAGGCGATGGCCTTTGGAACACCTATCGCAAACAATGGCATACATTGCCTAAATGCAACCAATGCTTTGACGAAGTCTATTGCGTACATTGACATGGGTGATGGAGCCTATCACCTAATTGGCATAACAATTTTATCTCTTTCTCGTAGTGTCAGTAGGTGCTTTTGGTACTAAGGAGTGTACAATTAGAGGAATGCTTAACAAACTTAATCTTAGAGGCATTTTAATGAATACATAACATGTGATAGTTTAAGAATCATAATATAAAATTTTTAAAATTTTCATGTTCAATATATATCCTAATTCGTTATCTATCATATATATAATCCATCAAGCAAATAATTTAAATAGCAATTAAAGAACAAATCCGTTCAAAATCGTGTAAAGTAAATTGTGCATGAGCAAAACAATACTTGTGCTTGTATAATTCCTTTTGGTTGGTTTGTTTTAGTTCAGTAAACAAAAGTGATATTTTAAAGCATAAAAAAAAATTAAGGACCTGATATAATTATGCCGACTGACTGGGGTGCAATTACTTGAAATATTGGGGCATATCAACTATGGCCACCCTTGCGACACACTGGAATACTACGATTTTGGCCCATATAGTTTGGTTCACCTGACGGAGTGTCGCAAAACGGATTCGAAGTCCACTTGTATGCTCAGTTTCGGTAATGGTAATAGTCATACAAGTCAGCAAATCCATCTATTAACTGAGCAAGCAGCGTTGAGCTATTCGCACCCTTATTTTCTTGTGAAGCCCCACTCGTCAAATGCATAATTCTCTCCTTAATTTATTCCATCATTGTTTGACAATATTTTTCATATTTGTTATTTTATGTAACTTTTAGATGCTATTTTTTTTTTTACTTAATGACTTAATTGACTTAAGTAGTGTGTGGGTATATATATATATATATATATATATTGTCTAAAATCTAAATACATTTGATTGGTTGAAATCTGAATAAATTTAAGGGAAATTATCTACCGACCACTTGATTTTTTTTATTTTTTTAAAAATACACAATTCTTTTTTTTTTTTGCTTGAATTACACATGAAGTTACAATTCTTTGTATTTTTCTACTTCCGTCTGTTAACCGTTAAGATTCCGTTAGTTTTTTTAATAAAATGACGATTTTGCCCCCCAATTGTAAAATTACAATTTCATCCTATAACATTAATTTTTGGGGGGCAAAACAATCATTTTATTAAAAAAACTAACGGAATCTTAACGGTCAATAGACGGAAGTAGAAAAATACAAAGAATTGTAACTTCAGGTGTAATTCAAGCAAAAAAAAAAAGAATTGTGTATTTTTAAAAAAGTTCGAAACATTAGGTGATTGGTGAATAATTTCTCTAAATTTAAATACATTTTTTTAAATGAAATGTTTCTTTTTCTTTTTTCAATGTCTGAATATAAATGTAAAGTTGTTTTTTTTAAAAAATAAAACATATGAAATATGATACTTTGACATATACAACATCATAAATATTAACAATACTTATATTTTACTTGTTAAATACATGGCAAATTATAAATAAATTTATCTTACTAGTAAAAAAAATATTGATAATGTTTACCTTAACAAAGCATGAAAAATAAAATATATATCTAGCACATGTATTTTTTACATGAATATATGATACTTATGTTACTTTTAGTATATTATATTGATATTTTTTCTTGTTAATTATATAAACCAATCAAGAATTATTTAATCATTTGAATTAAAATTAATGTAATAAATAAAATTCAAAATCTATTATAAGAATTGTAAATATAAATACGAAGAGATAGACCTACTATAAAACACACTCACTTAAAGTTCTAATATATTTAAAATTCTTATTCACAAAAAAAAAAGTTGAATATATGCATACAACAAAAGAAAGGGATAAAAAAATAATCAAAAAATAATTTATTTAATAGCGGTATTAATAAGAGAGAATATTAAAATTCCGTTTAGATGTTTTCACATTTAAATAAAAGTCAAAATATTTAATTTTTTTTTCATTCACACCTAAACATCTTATAATCATATATAAGTGATAGAAAACAAATAAATTAAAAACTGTAAATGAAATTTAGACTTCATATAAAAAACAAACAACCTTTTAATTTCAACAAATTAAGTTATTAAGTCTGTTTGTTTTTTCAACTGAATAAAAATTGTCAGTCATCAAGTCATTAAGTTATAAAGTCAATTTTTTTTTTTAGCTTTTTAATTAATCTAAAAAGTCTCAATGATATCATTAAAAAATATTCTCTAAAACATCCTTATTTAATTAATTAATTACCATGCTTACATAAATAAAATTTAATAATTATATTAATGTCCATCTCTATAACTTGTAATAGTAAAATGATAGAGTTTTATAATTTTTATTTTTTTATTTTCTTTAAATCAACATTATTATCTTCATAACTTTTTATGAATATTTTTCATATCATCATAAACTACAATAACATTGATTAACATATATTAATTTAGAATATTAAAGGAATCTATTCAATTGAATACAATTTACGTTATGATAATATATGAACTTATTTATGTTATTTCAAATATTTATTATTTATTTTACATTTATAATTTATAAGGATATAAATGTAAAAATATTAATTTTCAAATTTTTTGAGTTAAAAAGAAGAAACAACTTAGTGTTTATTTTTAGGGTTTAGATAAAAAAAATAAACATATAATTTATATTTAGATATTCAGACTAATTTAGATCCATTCAAATCTTTTTAAAAAAAAAAATAGACGTCACCTTCTACTAATAAAACAATCGTTGATTGGGAACATGGGATTTTATAAAGATTTTAAGCCGGTGTAAAGAGTATTGCTCAAATAGATAATATATGCTGAGATATTTAAAATGGGCTAGGCCTGATATGAGCGTGAACCCGCTCGTTAATATAGAAGCACAAGCACGGTTGCCGGGCATGCCGTTCTTCTCATCTTCTGGCTTGGGTAGATCCCTTCTACTCTTATTCCACGCCCACGGAAGCTTCCCACACGGGACACTTGAGTCACATACCCACCCTCACTCGGAAATAGTATTAGCGGAGGAATAATTACCTAAAAACTATAGCAAAACAAGTCAATGCCACACACCATTGAACAAGATCACCCTATTCCTATCATCGTCGCAAACAACAATCGATCATTATTTTTGTCTAATTAATATATTTCCAAGTTCATCTCCTTGTTTATATTTGAAATTCACCAAACAGTTCGAATTCACTATTAACATTGATTCAATTGACATTGGCATAATATGAGTGTTTCATCTATGAAGGAGGATTCCCCAAATACCTAAAACAGAGATAATCGTAGAAAATGCGAAATATTTGATAGGATCCAGCTAATAATATTTGGTGAGAATATGGCGAAGGCCTTCCTGACCGAACCCCCTAAACGACGAGTAAGCGTTGAAGGGGTTTTGCAATTTCACGTATTCGTCCCCGCCCCGGTAATCCATTTCTGCTTCTGGCTCTATCACCCGCCAAACACCAAATCATCTGGAAGCTCCTATCAGAGTTCACTATGAATCTTTGGGCACCTCTCATCAGATTGATGGGCAGCCGCTGTTCCCATTTCCTCGCAGACCCATCATGCAGGCGAGAGTAAAGAGAAATCCTAGCTTCAAAGTCTTTTAAAATAAAAAAAAAAGAAAAAGGTGTGTGTAAGAAAATGAGGGAAAAGAATCTAATGTACGCGGCAACTCTGCGGATCGCCTATCCAGGACTTTAATGTCCTATCTTCCAGCAATGCTGCCGACTGCCGAAGATTGTCAACAAGATTATTTCAATTTAATAGCACTCTTCATAATTTTGAAATACGTGGCGTATTTGGATGACGAGAGGAGCATGGAAAGTGCGAGTAACAGCAGCTGAACCCGTGAAAATGATTTGGAGTCGGGAAATTGCGGCAGCAACAGTTCATCAGATTCACAGGACTCGTATTGAATGATGCAAAGAAACGTGCAATCTGGTGCGATGATTGACTGTGCCTGTGCTCAAAGTCAAAGGTACGTTCATTTATTTTACGGGTTCAGCTCAGCTAAAGCGCTTGTGTTAAGTAATTAGTTGCGGCACCACCTCATCGTTTGTGGCTAAATTCGAAGGTTCCGATCAGTTGAACACGGACATTACTTAATTAGAGTAATTTGTTCTGAAATAAATTTTAATTATTTTTAATGTAACCAAATAATATCATTAGCTCATTTTCAACATTTCAATTTACATATTTCCTTTTATGATTAATTTACCAAACATGCATGTCAAATTCTATGATAAGTGGTTATGATATAATCTTACTTTACTAAACATTTATTAGATTATTTATAAAGTTGATTATTTCAAAATCTATCCTAAAATAGATTATGTGATAATATTAAGCAATCCCAAACATGCCCATTCCTGTTCCTCATTGTCAAATTTGTAGGTTCCACCCAAAATTCATTCCCATTTATTTATATTTTTAATAAGTAAATACTATTAATGAAAAATGAGAATTATTCTCATTCTCTAATTTAAGAAGTAGATATATCATTAATGCATTAGTTAGTAAATATATAATTAATAAAGATCTAACCAATTTTGAAACGAGTCTCCGACTTTTGGACAGGCCGGCCCATTGAGGTTTTTCTCCTCTTCTTCCTCGATAATCCACTCTAAAAGTCACAAGAATTCACAAGGTTGGTCCAAAACTAAAAAATCTATATATATGAGATTTTAGAATTTTAGTTCACAAGAGAATTCACAGCGTTGGTCCAAGCTCGAGCAGGAGAGATTTTTGGTTGAATGTAAAAAGCCTTACTTAACAGGATAGCTCTTATTAGGTTTTCAGCTGATCTCAATCTGAATTTCATTTCCAATTCTTTCACTTCAACCAGCATCCTAATTTGTTAAACACAAGCCATTTTTTTTTAAATCAAAATATTTACCACACAAATTAATTCATTATCTCATGATTTTATCAAGAATGCAAATCTTTTGAAAACTGATATATATATATATATATATATATATATATATATATATATATATATATATATATATATATATATTAATTAAAAAGAGACATAAAATAAGAGGAGCTTGAAATATATAATATCACACATTGAAAGCGTAAGATACAAGAACAAACCATTGTAAAGGAATGAACGGTTGAAGAGAGAAAAAAAAAAGTGAAGAAAAAATTTAGGTAGCCTATTTTTTTTTTGTTTAAAATTTAAATAGGTCTGAATATGGCTGAAGTGTAAATAATTACGAATACATATATCTTAATGATATTTTTTTTAATATTTGAATATAAGTGTTAAGTTATTTGTTTTTAAAAAAATAAAGCATTTGAAATATAATTTTTTTTACATATATTACCTCATAAATATTAACAATACTTATATTTTATTGGTTAAACACATGAAAAGTTATAAATAAATTATTTGATTAGTCAAAATAATAGATAATGTTTACCTGAACAAAGTATGAAAAATAAAATATATATCTAACACATATACTTTTTTACACTAACATATGATACATATAATGTTATTTTTGGTCTATTATATTGATAATTTTCCTTATTAATTACATAAGGCAATCAATGATTGTTCAATCATTTGAATTAAAATTAACGTATTAAATAAGATTCAAAATCTATTATAAAAATGGTAAATATAAATACAAAGAGATGGACCTATTATAAAATATATTCACCTAAAGTTCTATTATGTTTAAAAATCTCATTCACTTAAAAAAAATTAATAGTTGAATGTATGCATATAACAAAAAAAGAGATAATAAAAAATACTAAAACAATGATTTATATAATAGAAAATAAATTTATTTAATAGGGGTATTAATGAGAGAGAGAATGTCAAAGTTCTAATAAGTTGTTTTGTCATTCAAATAAAAGTTAAAATATTTAATTTTTTTAATTATAACCTAAACAACTTAAAATCCAACATAAGTGATAAAAAGCAAACAATTTAAAAATAAGTAAAATTTAAACTTTAGACAAAAAGTAAACAATACCTTAAAGTAATATAAAACAAATGAACTCTAGAAACTCTTGTGTACTTTTCCTTTTTAACCAAAAAGAAGATGGAGAATAGTTAATTATTTTTAAAACTAGTAAAATGTTTCATATACATGTTTTATTTTCTGTAACAGTAATTTTAGTTAGTAATAAAAAATTTATTTAAAAATAGGTGTCATGAATATTTTGTTAGGTTCAAATATCCTTAACCTTACTTAAAATAATAAGTTAAAACTTTTGAAAAATTTACTCATTTAACTACTTTCCAACTTTTACTTTTTAAAAAAAGACATACTTCCATTTTTCTTACAATTTAAACAATTTACAAGCCTTTTGGACCAAAATACCCTTAAAACTTAAAAAAAAAAATCAAAATCCAAGCAATAGCCAAACCCGATCATCTCACTTCACTTAAACCTGAAACCCCATCACCTACTTCATCCAAACCCTAAGCCCCATCGCCCACTTCGACCAATCACACATAGGCAGCAGCTTCACTTCCAACAGTAGCTTTCTTCAATTCCAACAGTGATTTCACACGATCTACACATTTGACAACCTCTTTCTATAGTGGATTGGTATCACTTTCACAATATTCATCAATATTTCTATGGGTTTTGTCCATTTATTTGTTGTATAAATTGCTTGCTTGTGTATTATTGTTGATCTAAACATGTTTTAGGCATGAAAATTTTGAAATTCTTTTAAGATTAGGGCTTGTGAAAATGGCATATAAATATGGATTTCTAAATTATGTAATTAAATGTGAAGCTTGAAGTTTGGAATTTTTTGTGAATTTTTTGAAATTTTTGCTTTGAGTTTGAAGCTTTGTTGCATGTGTTGTCCAAATAGCATGAGCAAAAAAGCTTCGGTGTGGGCATTAGCCCATGGTGACAACACGTTGTTATCCATTAATGAAATGGGCAAAAAATGTTTTCTCTAATAGGGTTGGTAAAACTCGAGTTTTGGTCTAGACATCGCAATGTTTGAACAAAGTCCAAGTATTGCAATACTCGAACTCGGCTTAAATGTAATTTTTAGACACTCGGGTTGGGTTTTTAATCCGGGTTTTTATACCCAGATTTTGTAATTTTTAATATTATATATGTATACTTTTTATAATTTTATAATTTTTAAATTTATGTCAATGAAATTGGACATGAAAATATAAACTTTAAATATTTAAAACTTTACATATATGTAATAAATGAGGTAAATAAATATAAATATTTAAAATAATATATATTTTATAATTTTTTTAATAAAATCTGGGTTTTACACTGGGTCTAGATTTATCAAGTAATATTTAGGACATGTATAGCTTTATATACCTGGCCCACATCGCCCAAGTTCGAACCGAGCGGCTATTTTTGCCATCCCTAGTCTCCCCTTTCAATACTTTGATTTTTTTTAAATTTTTATGAAAAAGAAAGTGCAAATATGACGAGTAGTGGGATCTTTAACTAAGCCTTAGCTAAACCTTGGAGATCTTAATAGCTTTAGTTATTGTCCTAGCTTAATTGTCAAACAAGAAGAGATAGCCCTAACAATAAACTTCAAGTTTTAGTTATTTTGAAGATTGCTTAGGAAGAATATTGCTTTACATATCTTTGTGAATGATATCCAACAGAAAGACGTACTTTTAAACATTAATGGGAATTTTAATTGTCTAATATTTAAAAGTGATTCACTTTTGGAATAGAAAAATCATTGATTGATTTTAAAATACCTTGATTCTTTCTATACAAGCTTATTAGGCTCTAAAATGAATTTTAGACTCATAAAAGGGAAATGACATAGTAAAAATAAATAAATGGAAGAGTTGCATAAAAAATATAGCAAACACCAAATCAAGTAATTGATAACTCTAAAAAAAATCAGGCAACAAGCATGTTGCCCATGTTTCTTGTGCTCAAGACACTTAGGTGACATGTCTGTTGCTTAGGCGACAGGGACATCACCCAAGTTCTTCGACAATTGTCATCTTACTTGTTTTGTCTTCTTTATTACTAAATTTCAACTTAGTTTTTAATCAGTATCAAGACACCATTAATTATCAACATAATGATAATAGTTATCCAAAAATCCTTACATAAAGTCATTCTAAATTATATGTATTTTACCATCAACAACATTACAAGTTCCAAAAAATAAGATAAATTTCAAGCATGTTATAAAAAACCATTAGTATTATTCAAATGTTGTATTTTTCTTGAAGCAAAATGTAGTAACTTTTCCATTCTCATTGTTTATAGAACCATTGTTCAATTACTCGTATGCCCTATCAAAATATATCTTAAGCACAATTGACTCCATTAAATCAAATGCAAAACAACAATAATACTTCAGAAATAATACTTTAAACATTATTAATATTATATTAATTAAATAATTAATTATTTACAAACTTGAGTTATATGTTAGGTGACCCGGCACCAATCATCTAATATGCAATGGAATAATTTGGGCGATAAGTGCATGTTGCCCAAATAAGAGGCTATTGTCAGTTTGGATGACATTTGTATCGTCTGGGCAATAGGCACTTGTTGCCTAGATTCTAGGTTTCATCTTCAACATCCTTAAACAATTAATTTCATTAGATTTTGTCGGAATCCTACTAATTTATGAATCTATGAACTCGGATGAAAAATGTTAAAAATTAAAAATTACTAACCTTAACTTTTTGTTGTTCAAATTGAAGAATTACTAACCTTAACTTTTTGTTGTTCTTTACATCATTGATTGATTTTGTCGTTATTACTTAAATAAATGTTCTGGTTTAATGAATGTGGGTTGGGTGATTTTGGATAATAATTTTTTTGTATCAATGTGAGATGGGTAAAATGGAGAGTGTTTTGTCAGAGTGTGAAGATGGCGTATGGCTATTGCGCTTGGGGCTTTCAATTGAGTTTTGTTTGTTTTATGTTTTAGTGGTATTATGGTACAAATGGCATGTAAATGGTTGATATTGTAAGAAAATAGAAATGTGTTTTTCTTTTTTAAAGAAGTGAAAGTTAGAGAGTGGACAAATAATAAATTTTCCAAAACTTTTTTATATCATTACTTAAAACTATAAATATGTATATTGTTTGTGATGACGTTTGTGATAATGTTTGTGATAACTTAACATATCATTGGATTTAAGTGAAAACAATAGATTTACTAAGTTGGCAATGAAAGTATGAAACACTTCCAAAACATTGTCCAAAAACTATGTGCAACCTAACCCACAACTTTCATTAACAAGAATTTGCTTTTCTTGGTTTCATTAAACTCCTATTTAGTATTGAAGTGTAATAACTTTTACGTTATAAATACTGTGGAAAGAAGACTGTAAATATGAAATAAAAATTAATAGTATGTAGAAAACATAATTTTAAACAATAATTTTGATAAAAAAAAGTAAAAATATTATAAATTTTTTATCATAAAAGTGGTTGATCAAATCAACTTAGGTGGCGTTTGTTTTTCCGTCTGAAATCTAAATAGATCTGAATTAGTCTGAATTCTGAATAGATCTGAATGTCTGAATCTGAATAATGTGTTTGTTTTTTTTATCTGAATTTCTGAAAATAAGTATTAAGTTGTTTGTTTTTTAAACTTAAAAATCTGAAAATATATATTTTTACATTTGTACCCTTATTAAATTTAAATGTCAAATAAATAATACACTAAATACCATAATATTTTAATATTTATAAGTAAAACTATATTCAAGTGAATACATAATGATTTTGGAATTATAATATATAAAATACCATAAAATTTAAATTTTATCACTAATTCTCAATAATACTACATAATATAAGAAAAAAAACTAACAAAATGATTGAAATAGTTGATTTGTTATTTCATCTCGAAGTTGTCTCATGTAAAGATGAGATTATGTAGGATAAACGTCTATGGGTAAGTTTTGGAATATGTATGAAAAATAAATTATAAAATAGGGATATTTTTTACATTAGAAATTAATTGACTTAATTCAGATTCTTCTATTCAGCAAAAAGCTAAAAAAATTGACTTCTTTTATTAAGTCAAAATTATCTGAAAAGTCCTATTAAGTTATAAAAACAAACACCTCTAATTAACTTAATTGATTAAGTTAAATCACTTTAAGTTATTAAGTTAAAAAACAAACACCACCTTAGTTTCTAAGTTACAACACCTAATGTTTACAAAGACTTTAAAATTGTAGCTTTTAAACTATAGCTGC
Organism: Luvunga scandens; assembly: GCA_030449905.1. NCBI lineage: Eukaryota > Viridiplantae > Streptophyta > Magnoliopsida > Sapindales > Rutaceae > Luvunga > Luvunga scandens. The sequence goes on along the minus strand of JASUUG010000383.1, from coordinate 2,645,982 downwards.
CAACCTCAATATATATAGCCTACCTAAAATAATATAAATATTTCTAAAAATTAGAAAAGGACTTGAATTCTGTTATGGAAAATCATTTAATGATTTTTCGTTTCAAAAAATTAATTAACGCATGCATGTATTTTTGAAATGTCATTCTTGATATTTTCAATTTTTTTACTATATAAGCATATAATTTCTATAGACTACAATAATACTCTTCTTGTACTCACGTGCTTTTTAAAATCGTGTTCATATTTATATTTGCTTATTCTGGTCTGAACGATGCGGAAAAAACAAATGATTATTAAAAGTCAGTGTTGTATAATTCCCACTTGGCATTATCTCGACAATTGAGTCTCTGGTTTTGCGTCTTTAATAATAGCTACTTAATAGAAAATCTACACGAATTAGTGCACATATGGTAGTTGAAGCAGGACAGCTATGAAGATAATGATAGGGTAGAAACATTAATTATCTTGTGGACCTGCTCTTCTCAAACTGCATTCTATATGTTGGTTTATAAATTCAGAGAGAAAATTAGGGTTAATTAAAAGCAAAACCCGTGTGAATGTGAGTTTTCAGGCAGAAGAAAGAAGGAAAGAAAATGGGGAGAGTTAGGCTACAAATTAAGAAAATTGAAAACAGAACATACAGGCATATTACCTTTGCCAAAAGAAAAAGTGGGCTTGTCAAGAAAGCTTATGAAATTTCAACCCTTTGTGATGTAGAGGTTGCTCTCATCATTTTTTCCCCAGCTGGAAAATTAATTCTGTTTGATGGAAAGAAAAGGTACACTTAGTTTTATATTTTTTTTGCTTCAATATTCTAATTCGATCTATAATTCTTGAAGTATATCAAGCCGAAATATGATTTTTTTTTTCTAAAATCTTATTTGATGTCCTTCGCTAATTTTACTCTATTTTATTATCAAGGTTAGACGAAATTCTTATGCATTTTATTGATCTTCCTCATCATCAACGTGCAGCGTAAGCAATTTGTTATATTTTCAGAGGCTTATTAGTCCATTCATGAAATTACTTTAAAGTCCAAAATTGACTTGTAAAAGTATTCAACCATTTGAAGCATATGTGATATACAATGTCTTGAGATTCTTTTTTCTTTTTCTTTCTTTTTTTCCTTCTAATTCGATGTAGTTTTTTATGTGTAAAGTAGAAAATAAAAATAATTATGGGAAAAGTCTAGGGTGCTCTTGGAGCACTGCTTTTATTCACTGCTTTTATTCTATTCAGTACTTGCCACATGTTTTATTTAACTAATCATGATAATATGTTCATCCATGTGGCAAGCACTAAATGGAGAAGAATAATCTGATATTTTTGATAATTTTAAGAGTAAAATTGCACATACCCGCAAGGTCAAGTAATTAATTTTTATGAAATTGTTATTGTGAAGCATAATTGATCATGGTACTAAATTTGATGTGTCTATTTCATTTTAATTTTTAATTTTTTTGAATTTATTTTAACTTGATAATTTTTTTGACTCACCTCCACTGATAATTTTTCCTGAATCACTCAATGACAAAAGGCTGCGTGATCAAGAGGTAACAATCTCAAAACTACTGTAACGTTTTTAAAATTCTAATGTAACATTTATAAGACATGTGATGTAATGTGAAATTACAATCAGATGGTCCGCCGGATTATTGCTCAGATGAGTCTTGAAGCTGAGCTCCAACACCACCTAGCTCCAACTAATTGGTTTGTGATCTGATTATTTACTTCTTTGAATTTGTAAAATATTTTTTCGCTAATTCTTATCTTTAAAAAATTTAGCAATAACGGTGGCAGAGACCGGAATATGAGTGTTGATTCTGAGTTAGAGGTAGGTTTCTGAGTGAATCACTTTATTTTATTTTTTATTTTATTTTATGAAGCACTGCGGTGAAGTACTTGATGAATATTTTTGAAATATTTCAGGAAATTGAACATGAAATCACTAAGCTCTGTGCCGAATTGGAAGAAGTTGAGAAACAATTGCAGTACGCATATCACTATAATCACATAGCACCATTAAGTTTCCAAGCATTAGAACTTTTAATTTTGAGAATATCAATGCAAAATTGACTGTCACAGGTATTTTTTAAAAAGTCCAAGTTGTATAAAATCAGCAAGTGAGGCTGAATTTCTTGAGGGCTTCTTGGAAGAGACCTTGAAACTTGTGTATATTCGTAAGGTAAGATCTATATATAATTTCCACAAAATACATTTGTATATCAGATAATACATCTTTTTAACATAATTTAACTGCTATTTTTATGTTTACTCAGCAAATTTTGGAAACTAATAACAACATCCAAGAAACGTCTAATTCGGAGGTATGGAGTACAAATTTAAATGCAAGAAACTGGCAATCTCCCAATTTGAAATTTACCAAAAGGCATATATAATTTTTTGCTATGATTTTTTATCATAAATAATTAAAGAAATTACGTTTGACCATTTTCCTTTGCTGTGGCGATTAGAAATGGCCAATGCATTCACAAAGTGCAGTTGCCAGTGCTTTCATGATGGGAAGTTCAAATTATTGCCTGGGTAATTGGCCACAACAGTATGATTCTGGATTTCTGAGTGCCAGAAATTTTTCTAATTCATCTCAATTTCAACCCTTGAGGTTCTTAATTTCTACATTCAACAAGTCAAAATTGCCATCTATTTGAATATTTATTTGTGCCTCAATACTTTTATGTACCTTTTACAATATCATCGAGTTTTCTGAATTGTAGAAATGAGTCATCACAACCATTTGCTGAAGTGTTTCCAACTGCATTGCCGAATCTTTACGGCACTGGATATCCAACTGGGAATATAGTGAGCAGCAGTTCGAGGCCTGAGGGTAATGGCTACATCCGCCAACTGCCGCGTGACAAATTTTTCAATAACGCTGATTTTTCTCAAGGGATGAATAACATTCAACAGGTGCAACCGATTCCATTCATTTAACTAGTTTTCCTGATTGGCTAGCTATTTCCTTTTGACACTTAATCATATATATATGACTGGAATTGGATTGTGTTAATGTTTGCTACAGAAGTCTGTTAAGAAGTAAAATACTGAGGGTGCTTGGTGCTTCCAGTGTACACTCCATTCTTTGCTGAATTCAAGTCATTTGTGTATTTTATTCTTGGCTAATTGACTGAGTGGTAAATGTGAAAATAATCCAACCTAGGAAAGAGTATACATCAATAAGTAACACCTCATGATGACTACTTTCCAGATATAGATATCCATTTTACACTGAATCTTGAAAATTGTCATCCGTAATGTAGCATTGGAGACTTTTTTTTATAAGAGAGTAATTCAGCACTTATAAAGTTAATGTACAAAGTTTGTATCCTAATTGATACAATTCACCATGCAACAATAAAATGAAAAAGTAACACATGATAATTTATAACAATGTCACATCATATGCCACATTAATTGGACCAATATAGCATTTTATTAGAAAAGTACTAAAGATATTGTAAGAATATAGAATGAACTACATATAATGCAATGTGGAGTCATAAAACTAATTGATTATTTTATTTTTTTTCCTCTTATACCTATGGGGTCATAATTAATTCTATCTTTTTTTTTTCTTTTTCTTTTTGTTTAAATAACAATAATCTTAAATTATCCTCAACAATATATGCATTTAATGTTTTCTTTATTTTCACTTTGTATTGTAAGAGAATTTATACAAATTTTGTTATTTTATTATTTTAGCACAATTTGTTGTGTTAGCGCATACACTCGTATCCATATGTTTATATTATATCATAGGCATGTTAATTTCCAATGATAAAGGAAACTGCTTAATTAGATTATTAGTACCGTCGATTACAATACCTAATACTAGCAAATTTTTATTATAAAGCGTATGGTTTTACCAAATTAATTAGATGCATGGATTTCTGACAATTTCAAATCTCTAAGGCTTAATTAATTAATTAACGCAACCATCTGTACTTGATCTTGGTCCTGATAATGCTGAGACCAAATTAATTAAATGATTACAGGGAAGGAGGGCTGGTGATCAACATGAAGAGAACAAAGTCGCCGACGCCACATTAGCCTGCCATGGCAGTTGTTCAAAGTACCGTGATTGTGGCATGCTTTTTCCGTTTTGATACCAAGGTCTTGGTCCAGGGAGACAAGGTGATCAATTGATTATCGATAATCAAAGCTTTTAACTGTTTGCCTTAGGCGCCCCCCGATCATCATAATTATAAGATACTCGAAACAAATACTGTTGCTTTTGTGGTCTCAATTGTTGGAACCAAATAATACTTTCAAATAATGAGTTGGTCAACTACAGTATTTAAAAGTTAAGTTCTGTATTTAGTATTTTAGCCAATCTGTGTTCAGACCAAGACCATTAGATGGAAATGGTGCCAACTTTATATGCGATGACTGAATTTCTTTGTTAGGGTTTAAACTGACATGGGTGACATTCAAAGATTTACTTTAACAGGGAAATTTTCACTTTGAGGAACATTATCGCCTCGAAAGTTTTACTTTTATTCTTTTAGCAAGCACTAAAATCACTTTAAGAATTAAGCCAATTTAGGACCACCGGCCTTATCATGTTAAAGCCGGATTCTGAAAGCTTTTAAGTATTTAGAAAGCTGAATTAGCATGTGATCCCCCCCGCGTTACAGCACACACTTTTTTTTTTTTTTTGAACTTGAGTTATCCTTGAGACCCTCGCGAAGTTCTTTATGGCAGTTCAAATTTTCCTACGGGCAAGAAATTGGCAAAGAGAAATCTTTATGCCTCAGACGACCAATTCTATGAAATTTTAGTTACAAATTAACTATCTTGTAGGGTTGGCAAGTGATTAATTAAAATGAAATTGATCTGTACGCAGTATATATTATTGTACCTGTACTTGATGTGCGTAGAGACGAGAGGGAATGAGGCTTAATTTCTCTATCGCCCAATATTTGTTTAAGGCAATAATACATGCACTCATAATCTATCACTCATAATCTATGCACCTTTGGTGCAAGAATATAAATTTTGGGATAAGACATTTCGTTAAAGTAAATGCCATATTTAATTAGCTAAGAACTGAGAATCAATCTTTACACCAATTGAGCAAATTTTGTGATCAGGATTTCATAATTTTATCTTTTTCACCGTCTGAAAGATGCTTCACGTAATCTTCGTTATTACTCAGAAAAGAATAAAGAGATGTCACTAATTAAATTCCTCCAGATCCAAGGCACCTTATTGGCTTCCCATATTTCAAAATTTTGCGATTATTATAGAAACTTTTTCTTTTATTGAATGAGTTTTTTTTTTAAAAAAAACATTTGTGAATGAATAAATTTCTTTATTTATTTCATGTGAAATGAGAGGTACTGAACAAGGCTGTCATAGCCGCAGAAACAATAACCTTAGCAGCACAAGTATATGTAACGCGATGTATATGATTCCAAACAAAAGAGCGTGAATAGAAACCTAGTAACAAGGCGCAAGAGATAATGAACTCACTTCAAAATGAAAACCTAACAACAACAACAAAGGAATAACCAGCACGTGCGCAAAAATCCATGCAAATAAAGCCTACAGTAATACAAAAGAAAAATACACTTCAATTAATTACAATATGTATTAATTAATAATTGAAAGCATCAACGGATCTAATTACAAATTTGCCAGAATTAAATACAGGACACGGAACTAAAGCTGCTCATGGCACTGAAAGAAAATTAAAAGAGACACGACGACGACAACGACATGCGATCGACATTCCATAGACACTTACATCACACGCACAGAGAGATTATGTGAACTTATTACACAAACACACACTGCCATCAAATTTCAAAAGAAGCTAAAAGACACTTTTAAAAGTTAAATTAACAACAAAGAGATGACATAGAGAGGGAGAGAGAGAGAGAGAGAGAGAGAGAGAGAGAGAGAGAGAGAGAGAGAGAGAGAGGCTGCTCTGAATCTGATCTCGGTCTCCTCAAGCTGCTAGCTGGACCTTTTTGGTTGGAACCCCTGAAAAATTTCTGTAGAAATTTCTTTATTCTATAATACCATACATGACGCTCGTCATGGTGCAGTCTTCAACGACGTCGTTCTGGGGCCCAGTGAGGAGCAGATGGGCTAAAATGCTTTGAGACCACCCTACCATTAAGCAGTTCCAGAATGGGAGTGAAACTAACACACCTTGGGGCTTTGTATTGATTAATTGACGCGCCCCGTGAAATGGCATAGTCCATTAGCTCCTCAAATGTCCCATTTTTCACCACCCTTATCTCTAGTGGTCCAATTGAATTATCAGCAACTCGGCCTTGTCGATACACCGAGTTCAGCGACTCTTCCACGACCAGGCAACATTGATTCAGCACCTTATCACTCGGTGAATTGGCGGCATCTTTAACAAGCAACTCCCAGAAGATCACATAATGTCCTGGAATTGTCATTGTGTCAGCATAACTGGTGTACTCAATGACGCTGGCGTCGAAGTCCTTCAACAGCAAGGAAGCGTTATCAATGCCCTTCTGCAGTTCAGCCTCGTCGGTTTTGTCTGAGTCAATGCTCAACAAAACATTCTTTCTTTTGACAAAACGAAATTGGGGAGCCGAGTTGTAGTAGCCGGTGACAAGGAGGATGTCACCAACTCGGTAACGGTTCAGGCCAGCGTACGTTGTGATCACAAGCTCATACTGTTTGCCAACTTGGACGTGGGCGAGATCGACAAGGCGTGGAGGTGAGTCAGGAGAGAGAGGAGGATAATTTGGGTCGTGAGGTAAGAACTCAAAGTAAGCCATGTTTGGCATGATGGTGTAGGAGACCTCAGATGGTTTGCACATTGGTTTCAAGTTAAGGCCAAAATAGCACTCAGAGGAAGCATACATGGTGCAAGCCAGAGGCAAGCCACCACTGTAATGATCAAGTGTGGGAATGTACTGGGCCATGGCTCCAGTGACAATCACGTCAAGATACTTTGTGTTAGGCCAAACCCTTGTTATGATACCATCCCACTGTTCTCCTGAGCATTCTTTTGTGATAAACTCTGCGAGTTCTGGGTTTGGTTTCAAGATAGTTTCCATGCATTTTCTGATTGAAGGGTCAGTGACATTAGGGTTAAGGGTTCCTGCGGAGATATCATCGGCAAGCTGTTTCCAATTGAGCTGAAGAAACCTAATGGCTCTAAGGAGGCCAGAGGCAAACACAGCACCAACACGAAGCACTTCCTCGCGCATGATAAGGCCACAGAGCATCTGAGTGTACATGCTCTGGAAAGAATCAACGCAAAGAATGGCCTCGTTGGGGCTAGTGTAGACATTGAAAGGATCATAAGGCCTGGTCTTGAAGTGCTCACTCTTGTAGTAGCTTGTGAGCACCGGACGTGCCAATAACCCACTGGGAGTCTTCGTTTCTGCTTTCACAAACAAGAAGTATAGGCCCTTCCCTTTGTCCAGCCCCGGCACATAACTGTTATCAACACATTAATTAATTTATCAAGAATTAAAAAATAAATATCAATTGGGTTTTAATTTCCAGGTTGTATGTTTATGTAAATCGTAGCAAACTCAAACACGAAAACTTCAAGAGTAGAAAAGACACTCACAGGTTCATGACAGGCATGAGAAGGCTGTACAACAGCTGGCGACGGTCCAGCTCTTCATGAATCGTTGGCATCAGTTTTCTTTCACCAGCTGAAGTCCCAGAACTGCAATTTAATAACACGTATATACTAAAAGTCAGAAACAAAAATGAAAAATATATAAATGCAATAGCTATATATATATATATATATATATATATATATATATATCGAAATATGTTCACGGCTCACCTGGTGAGGAACTCAGAGACAGGGTGCGAAGACAGGATGGCAGAGCGATCGCCATTAGCGATACGTTGGATTTCAGCTTGGAGATCTTCATAAGTAACAACAGGGACTTTGGACTTGAAGGTGTCACGGTCAGTTGCTCCACCAAGGTTGAACCGGCGGAGGTACTCAGCCTCACCGTTTCGGCTGAGTATCTCAGCCAAAACCCTCTCTTGAACCAAGTCAGGATTTCTTGTCATTTCTTCAATGAAACGAAGAGCTTTTGCATCTTTCTCACAAACAGGTGTCCCAAGTGGGGATGGAAGAGCTGAATCAATGGCCATGACTCAGAAATTAAAGATTATTTGAGAAATTAAATTTTATTGTTTTTAACTAAAAGCTGGCTCAAGAAGAGAATTCAATTGATCGTGCGGTGTGTAGGAATTCACGAAAATGCATGCCCTTTTATAGGGGAACAATGACGAGCTTTCCTTCTTTCCGAAGTGCCACATCATCGATGTCCACGTTGACAGCCGGACGATATACATGCATACTATACATCATAGACTATATAGCATTTGGAAAGAAGCGAGTAGATCGTTCCTGGTCATAGCGACATCTCCCTGCCAAATATTTTTGTCCGAGCGAGTGATTGTAGTAAACAAGGCAGGCAAGCTGGGCCCATGACACGTATGAATCGCTTTAAAGACACGACATGTGGGGTCCACGTGTTTGTCCATGTCAGCAAGGGTAATTGTTTGGTCCGAGGACGTCAGCCGGACCACGCGGCTGTCTTATGGTGAGCTTGTTGATCTCAGATAGCGATGGGTGCCGGCTGTCATGGCCGAATGTGAAGAGGCGGCCAAATTAAGAATGCAAATTTCATGTTGCATGTAACAAGAAACCTATATTGCCTTTTGAATAAATTATCATCACTTAGCCATAGGCATAAAATTTTGTTATCTAATGATTTCAACAACTTGTAGTTATTTTATAATAAGATGATTATCAGAGATAAATTAATTATTTAAAGATGAATTATGGTGCAGCAATCACGTGGATGTGATATGATCTTTAATCAAAATTGATTTGGTTAGAATTTGTGTTTTGTACTTGTTCTGGTGTCGAGGCTCATGGTGAACAATTTTATATGACGAGGGTAGGTGAGCTTTTGCATTTGCTTTTACATCATTATACAGTTGAGTTACAAATCACACACACACACACACGCACATTGTTTTTTTCACCATCTTTTGGGACTGAATATAATTATGATAATTTTGATTAAATATACATTTGGGGATTGAAAACATAGTGGATTTATATTGACATTAAAGGAATCCTAAGGAAAAAGTGTGTGTGTGTGTGTGTGTGTGTGTGTGTATAATATTTAAAGTGCTGGGAAGATAGAATGAGATGCATACGTCTCATTTGTTTACCACTCTAGCTAGCCAGCCAGATAGGGGGGGTGATATCTTCATTTCTTTTTATTCATTTTTCTATTGTTACAAGAAGCTTTTTCGACAAAGAATCCAATCTTACTTCTCTCCTATAAGAACAGGGATTCCAATTTGAAATATGGAATTTTTTTAGGTAGTTTAAATACTAACACAGTACGTGTAAATATGCTTACGCACGCAACTCAGTTTATGTGCCAAAGTGTGTATCAATTAGATGTATATGATAAAAGTAAATAATCAAATACAATATATTCGGGTTTCTTTTCATATTTAAATTCGCATGATGGTTGTTATTTTTGCCATATGTGAATGAGAAAATGCTTTTTTAAATCTTGCCATATATGCATTGCATAATTAATAATATTAATTCTTTTTATTTATGTATATCTTAATGGTTTTGATCCTTATCATATGTGAATCACATAAGACAATTAAATAATAAAATTAACTAATCAAATGCAATGTCGTAGATTCATTTCCATTAACTGCATGCACATAATAGTCATATTTCTGGTCGTATGTCATTCGTGCCTAACATATTAGTTTTGTTTTTTTCCATATATATGACTAAAAATATCAAAACGTTTATGGCATATGTTTACAAAGTAGCAGGGGTTAATTCTAGCCATACGCGTTTGTTATATTAGTCTTGATTTTAGCAACATATGGATATTCTTACCATTTCCATATATCATGATCCTCTTATCATTGTCGTGCGTGCTTTACGTAATGATGTTGCTTCACAATGATCTTTTGTGGGATTAATTACTTCAAATAAAATATATCACAAAGTGAAGTAAATGTGTGATATATATTTAAATTTAGCTCGCAATCTTACAAAAGATTTAAAATTCAAAATTTTCTTATATCTAGTGTCAGATATTTCATAGTTTAATTTTCAAATGTAATACTTTAAAAACTTAACAATAATACTACTGATACAAGTTAATGCATGAATTTTATACATACAATCTAATATAATACATTGTATTATTGTAATTTGTCTAAGAGTAATTTTCAAGCAACTTTATTGGTTAACCATCTGAGCTCTAATACTAAAAAATTAGGGGGTTAAAATATTCATTTGGACTTTTTTATTCCTCTAATTGAAAAAGTATAAAATTAAAAATAGTTTATTTACTTTTACTTTTTTGAAAATATGAGATATATAGAAATGATATAATATTCTCCTATTAATTTATGAGTTCTATCTGAAGAATTAATTTTTAAAAAATATTATATACTAAAATTGGTCTAATTTAATTGTTTTCCCCCTAATTCATTGTTTTTAGGTTATGACCCTCTAAATGAATCTAATTATAAAGAGATCTTTTATATTTTTAAGTGATGTTCTGAGATTTTTTTTTTAAAGGTAAGGGAGGGTGGGCAAGTCCAAATATAATTTTTCCCCCCCTTACCACTCCCAATGATTGAACGCAGGCTTGTAAAGCGACAGCTTCACTGCCAACCAACCCGACCACACTCTTAAGGGCTCCTGAGATATTTAATCCAATGTAATACATGATATTCATTCATTGTATGGTTAATGATTAAATAAGTAATTTTATAAATTATGGAATTGTATTGTTCTATAAATAAATAACACATCACTTAGGTCTTGTTTGAGATTGCGGTTCAAATGCTATAAGTAGTTTATTTCATAAAATTTGACAAAAATGGTATTTGGAAATTTTTCTTAAAAGTTGCTTATTTCATACTTTTCTTTATTTTGAGGGATTTTCTTTTTATAAGTAACTTATTAAATAAATCACCGCACCTTTTTAAAGTATTATAACTTTAATATTTTTAATAAAAGGACAATTAAATCTTACTTTTTCATAAACTGTAATATACAAATAAAAGACAATTAAACTTATGTCTATTTTAGCCATTATATAATAAAATAGTACTTTTGTAATAAAATTTAACAACCACACTTTTCAAAATTACAGAAACAATAAGAAAATAATTTACCAAACACCTAACTATTTTTTTAATTAATAGCTTATTTTATCTGTACAAACTAAGAACTTAGTTCATCAATCAATGTAATCTAAAACTGACGCATAGACTGAATTATTTTGGGATATCATGCAAATAGGTCTTGTAGAATTTTGAATTATAAATGAAATAAATTATTTTAATTGTCTCATTAATTAATTTAATTTCTTGCCATAAACAATTATACAAACTAAAACGGAAAAAGAAAAAGAAACCATTGCGACGCAATTGAGAGCGATGAAAAATAATGGTGAGTGCGCGCCTTTGTACGTATTTGTGATGGGCAACAAATCAATTTTCACATCACATGCGTCGTGTATCTCATACGGAAAAAAAAAAATAATCCGTAAAGCTTGATGGATTTATTTAAGTAGTGGTATATGATTTGGAGATCAATCGAGCTCTTTAGTGAAAGTAATTGGGAAAAAGAAAAGTTATTTTAATTTTGGATAATTGGCATCTGCCATTAATTATTTGCTTGCTTAAATAAGAGCAATTATTTGCTTTTTGAAGTGAAAAGAAATTGTTTTTAACAAATTATTTATAGGTGTTCGTTCATTTATAGAATGGGCGGTTGTGGATGTCCAAGTTGCAAGTTGTTGTGTTAATTAATCACTATAATTATAAGATATTAATTAAATGGCTCAAAAAATATCTTTATTTTATCAATATCACAAAAATTCCCTAAATGCATTGTTACATATTATTGTTAAACATAAATATCCTTTTAGCTCTAAAAGAGACTACATCAAACTCACCAAGAAGTACAATTGTATAACTGAGACATATCCACGCCACGTATGATTACAATTACCTGAAGGCGCATAATTAAGAATAATAAGAATGGATTTAGAAAAGACTATATTCCTCTCCGATATCAGAGGAAGGTAGCTGCAGAGAGTCTTAAATCCGATAAAAACGAGTTGTCGTTAGGCACAGCTGATGGTAACAACAAAATGTTTGAAAGGGCAGGGTCGTCGGCTGAATGGCGAACTCAATAGCTCCCAAGGAAAAGACAATGACTCGGATCTAATTCTATCCGGTACATATTTAGAAAGTGAAGAAAGATGTCCTACAAATAGCGGTAACAATGTGTGGGCAAAACCCACCAAAAAGCGAGATAAAACTTGACATAAAATAAAAATAAATCTCTCACAAAAAGGAGAGAAAGGCAACTATTCTATTATTAGCATGAAAAGATTGATGATTTACTCCCTCTCTCACAAAAGGAACTGGTGAAGAAGATAGTTTTGATGGCTGGAGTTTATTGTTTCAGAGAAAAAGAGAGATTTTTTATAAAGTTAAGGTTGTTTTTAAGCAAAAAGGTTAAATCATTAATTGTAATAATATCTTTGATAGAGAGGACCCTCTCACTTATCCGATCAATGATGTCCTTTTCATTTTGCATTACAGCTACCATTTTTCATCTTCAGTGCACGTACGGCTCTCTCAAGTGGATAATTTTTTTTAAAAAAAAGATGGTCCGTTTTTTCAATTAAAATTAACATATACCACTTATTTCTTATTGATTTCACGATAATCTATCAATAATCTTCTAACATATAAAATTTAAGCAAAAAGTAAGGTGAGTGGGTCATTTATATGATATTTTATCTTACAAATGTAATATGTATTTTTATTATGAGGAAAGATGTCCAAATAAAAAAGTATAATAAAAACATTTTATTATTAATTTTTTATTTACTCCCAACCTTCTAGTTCTTATTTTTAGTATTTAAATTTTTGTTTATATAATTTACTTAATTAATAATAAATACGAATAAAAGAATATGTGAAAATGAGGATAATATTATAAAATTATAGTGCCAAGAAAGTAGTTAGCTATTATAAAAATAGTTGGATAAATTAATGACATATATTGATTCAAGTAGAGAAGAAACTGACAATCTTTCATTAAAAAGTACCATTTTTTCACATGCTATTTAGAAATGTGAATATTTTACTTAAGCAATAACTCATAAAAGTTAATAACGTAAATCTTATTGAACAGTTAATTAATCAAAATAAAATATTGGTTATAAAAAAAATTAATATTAAGAATTAACTCTAATGCTATCGTTGAATTCTTAACTAGTGATTTTAATTTTTAGCTCAAACGTTTACATAATGTTAATGGAGTAATGGACAGATCTCACGGGTCATTCAATCAAAATGAATTATAGAGACATTTTTCTAAAATAAATTTTCATGCGCACGGAGCCATCAGCAAGGCCTAAATGGAGGACGCTGATATGTTAAAATAGCTTAAACTTTTGCTTTGCTGGGGGTACTCAAGCATTTTTTGTGACTAAAAATAATATATGGATTATGGATGTGACCCATCCTTATCCTCAAAATCCTAAATTTTAATTTATCAAGCATTAACGTTGAAGCTTCAACAAAATATAAAAGTGTATCTTTAGCAGATCTAGTAAAGTTTGTCTTTCAGTTGTCCGATCGCTTGAGTGCAGAGTTCTTGTTCTGAATTTGTACATCATAAAACGAACCTTGTTTCACTGTTTGTTCACGTAATTGACTTCCACGTTACGACTACATCCAAGGGAACATATTGACTATGTGCCGATAAGCAATTGATTTTAACAATGTTTACTTGTCTCAACATAACTTGGTCAGAATTTGATTTTGAATTTGCAAGTATATATCTCTGTGTGTCCGTATTATGCTCTGCAGAAGAGACTAATAAAATCAACGCCAGTCATATAGAGGAGTCGGTTTTAAACGGGTTTAAAATCCTACCACCTCTAATGTCTTCGCTTTTGGTCAGTATTTGAACAATACGGCAAAGTTAACGTCACGTTAATGCGATTTTCGTTAGCATGATCAAATTTTAAAACAAAATCCTTTTTTTTTTTTTCTCTATCTTTTTTAAAATCTGAACTATGACCTTAGTAAATACATGATGTGATCGTACAGTGGTTAGTTGTCAAAAAGATTAAATAAATAAACAATAATTTGACCATACGCAACACAGCCAGAGCTCAAAACAAGAAGGATATTCATCATTTCAAATTTTAGGTCCTTTGATGGAGCATGGAATTATCAACTCCAAACATCCCCACCTGCCTAAAAGATTCAAAGAACCATCATTCGTCGTACTTAAAATTCTGACCGACGGGTGGTACATACAATAAGATTCTCATTACTCGATTAGCTTAATCACATCCCTAGTTATGTCATTAACCAAATGACAATAAGTAACCTTGTTGTTCCACAAACAAGCAAATAGAAAAAGAAAAACCCTAACCTACAATATCTTTTTCACTCACTAAACGTGGTCCCTGTGTTAGGCATATTACATGTGGTGGAGACCAACTGGGCACTTGGCCGGTGCACGCACTTTTTTGCTTTATGTCTTGCCTAATGCATAATGCACAGTCTACTCTAGTAGTAATTACAGTCGTACAAGTTTGGTCACTCCAACGTCCGTACGCGGCAGCTACTTTATAAGTTTGTGAAGAAGTTGCAATTACACTTGAACGTGAAGATGAATCGATCATCATCTGAGACTGAATTTTCAAACTCGATGAACATTAAAATCACACACCCGTGCACTTGTCATTTTCAGATTTTCTTGGACAATTGAATAATTAATTGTGCCATTAACGAAAGGACTTACAAAGAACTTTTATCCATCTTATCCAAAAACATGTAGCAATTAATGTAGCATCATACAAACTTATTCTAAATCCATCTTAGAGAACTAAGAGGTAGTTAATTTGTAAGTCTGAGAAAAAACCCCATCTCTCTTTAGCTAACTTTTACTTATGAGTTAAGTTCATGATCTTTTATATGTTATCAAAATCAAATTCATACATAAGTAAGATCCATATAATATTTTCAAAAGACAAAAACCAGTAAAAGAAAGACCACCTTATATATGACACACGGATGTTAACTAGGAAAAATATTTCATATTATTGGCTGAGGTGGTTCTTGAAGTAATTAATATATAAGCTTTGGCAATCCTTAACTTAAATCTATATGTGAAAAGTTGATGGTCATTTTATGATTAGGCTTATGAGCTTGTATAGAAAATATTAATAATTCTGTAAAAAATACAAAATAATAGACACATGCTATCATGTATATCGTCGCCTTTTAGGCCATGCAGTCTCATTTAATAATTTTCAACTTCAAAAACTTACTTTAATTTGTCATCGATCCTTCTCAATCTCTATCAATCCAAGTGGAACTTTCATTTCTTACATTCATTGCATTGTACACTCCTACAAGACTTTTATAGCTAAGCATAGTCGTTGTACAATGAGTATGTGCTTGGCCGTTATTACCAAATATACTTTCACACTCATTACTTTTATGCATTCATTTTCTTTTCCTATTATCTTTCAGTTTATTTGTATTCATATCATTATATTTAGTGGTGAGTTCTTTACTTGCACGAAAAATGATGCATGCACGCGTAGATGCACCTTTGAGTAAATAGTAGACTAACACTTACACTGTATCAGCATTGAAGAAATTTTAAGTATAGACTACAAACTGTAGAAGTTGAATTTTTATATTTAATTTTTCTTTTAAAAAAGGAAAAAAAAAGAAAAGAAAAATATGTACCCGTGACTGACATATTTATGCTTGAAAATTATACACAATATCGAGAAGAAATCGTTTAACTAGATAGCAAATAACAATCTGACTTCCTCAAAGATACAGGACAAAGGGCATGCATCAATAGGAGCAGTGTTGCTTTCAAGGGCTTTAGTTTTGAAGCAATTCAGCATACGATAATCACTTCACGTTTGGTGATAAATCACTTTTCTGATTCCTTTCATAATGGGGACGAAACAATCATGTGGGCAAATTGATATATGTATGCCCTAATTTGGTAAGAATGAACTCAATGATCGTTCATTCTTTCCTTTTCTACTTACGCGATGAGCACACCGCTGACACGCTTTGTCATGATCTCTCATACATAGAATGCCACCTTAACTACCATTATTTATTTTACTAGATGAACATGTACCTCTTCATACTTATCTGTGGCTCAAAATTTATTTTCACGAGTGTATGTTTAGAAATAAGATAAAAAGCGCGTTACGGAGACAATCGTGCGTGCTTTGTTTCTTTTCCATTCATGTTAATGAGATCAACGATGTGACTCCATTTATATATCATTTAAATGATCTTGATTCATAATGACAGTTGCTTGTTTCTATAATTGGTGTTAAACGAAATTATATGTAATTAAACCAACTATATCTGGAAGCATAACCAATCGATTATTGCTGAGGCCTGCTGGATTTTGACGTGCGCAATTTCACATATGGGTCCATCTGACAAATATTTCATCATCTTCTTCAATTTCAAAGAGATTGATACTCAATAATTGACTACTACTCACTTTTTCCAAGTAGCTATATTTTGATAATTATTGTACCACTCTGGATAATGTGACCCTATTTGTTTAATTAATAATTATATCAAATATATTTTATATCGATGGTCACCAATTTCTCCATTAATATTTTAATTAGTTAATTAATTCAGTAATTTATCTATATTCTATAGTTATGGAACACTGAGTGGGTTGCACGTGAAGAGTGAAGCGTGATTGTGATTTGATCCAATTGTTCATGATAGATATTCAACAGATCCCCTTTATAAAGAAAACTTTATTATTATTGACTTATAACGATCTAATGTATCGACTTTCTTAATTATCATTATAATGAGCGAAGTTTTATTAACTAAGAGAACAACATATGACACCTAGTTAGGAAAATAAAAAAAAAATCCGTGTTGTTTAATAAAATTAATTGAAACATTTTAATATTTTAGAACACATTTAAACTCCCTGAATATCAACTTTTTCACTAATCTTATTACTATATTCTTGGTGGTTGTTTGATATTGAGAATACGAATACATTTAAGTACTTAATTAATTAAACAGTTTTTTTAATCAGAATTAATTAACAAATTAAAAGAAAAATATATAGAAAAAAGTGATGGAGCTATCATAATTTTACAAGTTACATTTCCTCTTGTTAGGTGGAGAAAAAGAATGAAACTCCGGTTGTTTGACAAAATTAATCGAAAACTACTTGATTTTTAAAAAAATTAAAATTTTACGATAAAAGTAAAGAATGATAGATCATTAGATGATAATATTACGTTTGCCGTGAATAAATTTCCACAAAAAATCAAATCTCATTTGTATACCTAACAGATGGTGGGCATATGGCAACTGGCAAAGGCTCATCAAATCATATATCTGTTTCTCGTGCTGAGAACTGCTTTATTGTCTAGCTGGGCGATATTCGAAGATGCTTGGCGATACGACTTAATTAAATTGAGAGAAATTGAAGGCAGCAAGCTAAATTTACCCTAAATGTGAAGGTTGGTGGTTAGGGTTTTAGGCATGTATGGTAGTTTAAAGGCGTTTGTGTTCTTCTTGGCATGGAGTGAATTAATGCAAGAGTCCAAAGCATATGAAAAGAACACTGATTTCAAACACCACATGGCTTGTTACAAGAGACATCATCATTATTCATAGGCTTTTGAGTTTTGAGTCCAATGTGTTGCACATGTATGATGTATCATAATTTCTTGGTCAAGGTTAACAAGATTCTTGTCTAATCTCGCACGGGTGTTTAATTAAAGAGGTAACTTCGTCTTCGTATGTAGACAAATTTTGTTTGTTTTGTGGAGAATTTTGCCCTCAAATTCAAATTCCAAGCATCCTATTCCGGCACGCTGATGCCTAACTTTGGTCATGGTTAAAAAATTTCTTGTCTTACCTCACACGGCTACAACTTAATTCCTCTCAGAGACTTTTGATCAATAACGGACAATGATATCTAGAAATTTTATTTTTTAATTCTTATTTTTATTTAATATTACGTTACATATTTTATAGATAAGTGCAGCATGAACCTCGGTTAATCTATTCAGAGAAGATCACGACATACACAGTCAATACTGCTCGAAATAGATAAACATATAATTAAGATGAAATTAATTGTTTTCTCATAATGTACAGGCTAAGTTGGTGTCAGGGGTGTGGAGTTTTAGGACGCCTGTGGGCACGGCTGTGGAAGATTGGGCAGAATCTTAAGCCCAATGAAATGAGTATCAATAGTGAGTAGGCCTTTTTACAATCCTAAAAAGTTCTCATAAAATCCATTTATTAATGAAATTATAAATAATAAAGATAAATTATTTTTTTGTTTTGAATAAAAATTTAATTAAAAAATTATATAAAAATATTTTTTAAAAAATATTTTTTATGTTTGTATTTTAATTTTAAATTTGTAAATATTTTTTTAAAGAAATTTACAAGAGTTTTGATTTATGGAGATATAAATAATGCAACAAGAAGAAAATTATTAAAGATTCTAGGATTTGTATGTGTTTTATAATTAAAACTTAAAAGAAATACTCTTTTTGAGGGTGAAATTTTTTAGAATGATGATTCATTTACATATATGAATTTGAATTTTATAAATAAAATTGGGAGTACTCTAGAAAATAAAATTCAAAATAGGTGTTATAAGGATCTTAGAGGGTGTTAAAAGCTCAATTTATTAATTATTCTTAAAAGAAATTCAACAAATATTATGAGCACTCTTGGTTCGTGAATTAAAGGGGGTCCTTAGGAGTTAATGATGGACCAATACTAAACGCGAAAATTTCTATTGCCCAATATGATATGATCGTAATTCTCAGCAAAATATTAAGGCGTTTCTTTTTGGCTTTCACACTTTTGGCTCAGCATTTGAATTTTTTCTTGAAGTGAACTTAAGCTCCTACCAAGTAAAATTATAACAAGCGTATAATTTTATTACATGAAATTAATTTTTAAAATAGTTTTTATTTTTTTGGTTATGCACTCAGTTACACAACCTTAGATTACAGGAAAATCTGTGTTATTAATGATCTGACCCAAAAATAGTTTAAAAACCCAAACGTATTTTTATTTTATTAATTGAGTAATGTTAAAAAAATCTTATCATCTGAGTATCAATTGATGTCGCAACTTGTTATAATAGTGGCACCAGATCAATTACTGAGACAAATTAAATTTCGCTTGACAGCAAAGAGAAGGAAAATAAAACCCTATCCTATTAAATGGATGAACCCGGAAATTGAAGGCTGGATTAAAGCCCAATTGTTTATACACAGTCGGCCTGGAAAGCTCAATTGTTGGTCAAATGAACGTTGACTGCTGGTCCGCTTGCAGCACGCAATAAACTCGGTATTACTGCCGTTTAAAAACTCGACATACTTTCAGAAATAACGGAATGTTCAGTTCAATCTAAATTTTGGGCTAAAATTGCAAAAATATGGCTATCGGGCTATCTTCCCATGCACCTATATCTATATTAGTTTCTTTATTTCATAAAATAGCGTATTACAAGGATTTCAACGTAAGAAAGGGGGGGGGGGGGGGGGGGAGCGGCGAAAATAAGAACCATAGATGCATACTGTCTTAAAATTTATCACAACTTAAGATTCAAGTCGAGCTGGAGCTCGTGCAAATCTGGTGCCGGTTTTGGCGAATTATCCACATGAAAGCTTGCAGGCCAAAACATATCAATAGCATCTTCAAGCTTCAATGGTGGCCATGGGATCATTCCAAAGCCTGTGCTGGTGGCATCACCAAATCTTGCCACCAAATTCTGCCCCAACGCTCTGCTGGATCTGTGAACGAGAGAGTGAGTCTGGACGCCAAGTGATCTAACAGGGACAGAATTGAAAAGAAATCCAATTGAACTCATCCTCATTCTATGATTTTGAAACCTTCTAGCAGCTTCTCTTTCCCTTTTGTGAGAGTTCTGGTGACCACCTAAAGCTTGTGAACTATAAAACTTTTTTGTGCAAAATTTGCATGAGAAAACCTTGTTCCCACCTGCAGGTTTTGATTGGTGATCAGTACTGGCCCCTCCTGCTGCCGCTGTGAGAGCTTCGTCTTTTTTTAGTCCTAAACTCAACCAATTCCCCGCTTCTTCAATTCTGCTTTCACTGTTCTCGTTCGCTTTCGGTTCTGCATCTAGATTGTTGCATGATGTCTGACCAGCTTCTTCCTCCTGGTAAGTCATGGTAATAACACTACGCTCCATTCAGAAGGGTATATGTAAGTTGCGTTTTTTTATGGTGCTGCTCTTAAATAGGGATAGATCACTAAGGAGTTTAATGGACACAAAGAAAAGCGTTAAAAAGAAATGCAAGTGGCCTTGGATATTATTAACATTAACACTCAATTCTATCTGGTGTTCCCACAAAGTGATGCTTGATCATTTGAAGGGAATTGCTGATGTCAACTTTTAGTTTTGGTCTAATCAACACATGGATTCCTTACTTTCACCTTTATAAAGAACCTTCTACGGCATCATACATGATTTCTTTTGGTCCATGGATCAATATATAACAGAAGCTTTAGCTTAACTGACAGTAGAGCAATTAACAGTCCAACTATAAATTGCAATCAATTTCCTCATAGGCCACGCTTTAGACTACGTAACAACATTAGAGAACACCAAGTAAATTGAAGGAATGATTAATAGTGAGGGTGAGCTATAAACTCTGATGATCTAAATCCAACATGTAACGTAAACCATTGTACACATCAAGGATTTAGAGCAAGCCCAAGAAAACATAATTACTTACAAAAGAATCACATTGATTAACCATTTAAAGTCGTAAAATTGCATCAATAGTCACCTAGTTTCATTAGAATAGATGGTCCCAAGCATCATATGCTCTATCCTATTTACCCCATACCACAGTACTCAATCTTCCCATGCAGGATTTTGCAAAATTATGGACCACTCTTCCATATGCTTCACAGTGTTGATCTCTCAAAGGTTGGGTTTCCTAATTTATACTAGTATAAAACAGTGCAGTTGATGCTCTGTTCTCACCTCAAAAGGTCTACGAAAGATATGGTGCAGTACAAATAATATCAGAAGGGGACCGTTTTGGCAGTACAAAAGGGTAGGCTTTACATTCACTGATTCGCAAACACCGTTACTTTCTCTAAATTACAAGGAGTTACCATTACCAAAGAATTTATGCTCATTTGGTGAATGCCAAACTCTATTCTATAAAGATTTATTTGAGGAGTTTTCAAGAGGGCCAGGTGAAGTGTTGACACTAATGGTGATGGAAAAGTAGAATAGAGATGGGTTTGGTTATTGTTATTATTATTTTTTTTTTAAAAAAAAAGAGGATTTGTCATTTATGTGAGTGTCATTGCGTTCATGTGCTAGGCAATGTGAAGGTACAACAGGAGAAGAGCATTGAGAACCATTGATGATTGTTCTCAGAATCTTCTGTGCTCTTATTAATAATAGTTTCATATTACAAAAGCTCAGTTTCCCCACAGACGGGATGGTGGTGAAAGCAGCTTTCAGACTGAAGCTTCTTTACGATAAAATAATTGTGATATTGGAAACCCTTGTCAGATCTTGAACAGCAGACTTGTCCTATCAGTTGGTTTTATATTACAGGTCAAATTGCTAGGAAACGGAGTTAATATGCATAAAAAAATAAGAACAAGAGATTCAGGACAATCTAGATATGCTAAACAAATACGTATGCATTTCAGTATCTATGAGATGAGTAATATGACATAGAAAAGATACGGAGTCATTGATAAAATAACAGTTGCGGGGCAATCCATTGAGGACTGCCCTGTTTCGGTTCAATAAATACTCCAAAATCTCATTGAATGCCTTGCGGTTGTTTCCTGTGGCCAACAGTATTGAACCATCTTGTCTAAGCTAAAATTTATAATTGCAATGTTTCCAAACTGCCTAAAGTTTGGAACGCAATTAATGATTTAAACTGTAAAATGCAGTCCACTGCATTTGGAAATTGAAATAAAGGCACTACATGAAACTCGAAAACGGAAATTACTAAAGGATGCACAGCAAGTCACAGTCTTATCTGGGTATCAAATTGAAGCATCTGTTAATAAAGTTGCAAACACGCTACAACCGCGGACGTCGTGGAAGCACTGATTCCAAGAGTGTAGGCTTGCTCTAAAACCCCTTCAATTTGACAATCCCATGGTCATAAATCAATTTTAAAGGCTTACATTAATCTGACAATCCCATGGTCATGAATCAATTATAAAAGTTTAGTTCAAAAATTGTATGCTCTATTTACAGCGAATCTTGAAAAAGTAAAGCTTGGGCGAGCCTATTCTGATATATTCTCTGGGGAGGCTTTTACTGGGTTGATGATATGATGTGGCAATATGAAGCGCGTTTGTTCAACTTCACCAAATCGATCAAGGAAAATGACCAAATGCTGTAGCGATCATTCTTGTTCCCTTTAATCTGGTTTGTAGTAATGGCGATGGCAACAAATGCAAGTAGTTTCTATGTTCACTTCTCACGTTTAGCAACATTGTGAGTAGATCTTGCAAAAGAAGTTTGTTGGTTTCATTATCATTTAAAGTCAGTTACATCGTTAGTCAACAAGAGTTGCCAAACTGCATTTATTTTTTGTTTTCTATGGATAGATACCGTTGATAACACGAAAATTCAACCAAACAGATGGATCCATTATAGACTATGCCATCCCTGGCGGGACAACTTGGCTTAGTCTCATGAATTAAAGTAATAAGCGTAATAATTGAATCAAAAATGCTATGTGAAGAGAGAGATGAGAGAAATGATTACGAAAAGGGGAGGGAGAGAGAGAGTGGGCGGATTTCTCTCATCTCTCTCCATTTCAGAGAACTCTAATTGAATTTCACTAACTCTAACATTAGACTAAGATTATGTTAAATAGTATATTTTTAATCGTAGGGTGGTAGGTACAAAGAAATTAATTAGAACCTCTGTGCTAAAAATACATAGAAAAAGGCAACAGCATCCAGTGCCAAGTGCCGCATTTCTCTTTCCCGTAAAAAATGATCAAAAGCTCAGATGGAAAACAGAAAGTAAAACTAGAATTATTATGTATCTTGTACTACTTTAACAATAATAATAAAAAAGGAGTTTTTAAATGTGTCCGGACCAAATGTTGGATTATCTAGAACTACCATGAATTTGATTTCTAGGTGAGTGTATGTCAGTAAATTGTAAAGAGTTGCCGAATATTTTTAAAATAGACTGAATTGTAGGGCTTTTCGTTCCACTCAATAGCTAATTAAGCAAGAGCACAGCTGTCTCATTCGTTGCAAGTGTTTTTTTTTTAATAGTGATTATACATCAAATTACTTAATTATATTAGATATTTACAACTGCTATTATAGTAGATAATGCACTAATATTTACAATCACACATATATATATATATATATATATATATATATATAACTGAAATTTATAATATTATATTAAATTTCTATGAATTACTTATTCAGACAAATAATCATTGCAAATGAAGAATATGACTACTACATTCAAGAGTTGACTCCCCACAAGATGGTCGACCGACCATTTACTTTCAGAACAATTTCTCTTAAACATATTGCTCCACAAATTATAATCCCAAGAATTAGATTGGGTAATAGACACATATCACACTAGTCACCCACCCATATTCTGTTGCAACATGTGAAAGACCAAAATACCACGCCGTACAGAATTTGAGTGCTGCGGAACAATGGGCCTGCCATGGGTAGCAAAGGATATAGCACTTTATTAAGCATCGGCCCAAAGTGCTAACCGATATCGTTCTTTAACATACTACCACAATTAGCCATGCTAACATTTGCTGAATGTTCGGTATAGCTTGATTCAATTGTAATAAGTAGTTTCTGCTTCGGAGTTAGTTGGACTCTTTCAGAAAAAGATCTATGATACGCTATTTTTCTCCGAAAAGATGGCACAAGACGAACACAAATGGTCCGTTTCATTTTTTCTAGATGCTTTTCCAATTAAAAACGATTGGGAATTTAGGAGCCCTTCTGTCCATTAAGTTGCTAGGGCATGGACATAAACCTGAGCATCTTCTGAGAAAAGCGGAAAAAAGCATATTGATTCCTGGGATGCAGCCATCCTTCAGAAACCAACGGCTCACCAACTCTAAGCATCCTTCACTTAATACGTGACTAGATTTTACATTTTAGTGCTCATATGACCACATCATTCTCCATCATCAATTATTCAACACAATGAATGACTTACAAGCTGCCTTTATGTTACTTCCCATGGCACAAATGCAACAAGTGCATAATCCTCAAGAATAGACGAAAAAGAATGCCTGAACCACTTCATTTTATTATTTGGGTGTCAAGCAGGCTGTATCCTATATTCCAAGTTACGCCATCCATACAAGTACAAAACAGTGGTTTTTATACAGAATTTGAAGAGCAGGGCATTTATACAGAATTCGGAAAATAAGTACATAGAAATCACAAAAACACAAATATACATTTAGCAGAGCATAAAAAGATATTGTAAATCAAAATCCTGGCAGGCCATGCCAGGTAGTTGGCATATATAAATAGATAACATGACAGTTCTTGAAAATGGACCTATATAATCTTTTAATGTTTTCAAGTTACCTTCCACAAAGCCCAAAAACTACTGTGAAGTACGTACTTTCAAATAAACTAGAACTACAATAAAATGAGAACTCAAATGCCTTTTACTTCAAAAGACAGTCCCCACTTGATGTATGGCAAAATCTCATATGATGTAGCACTAGCACCTTTGTGCTGATCCAACCAACAGTTTAGTTAAGTACCTAGAAAACGTACCAACACAAGCAATAAGTTCTGCATGGACATCCCATATTGTTATCATGACACAGATGTAGACACACGAACACACATACACATCTCATAAATGAATAGATAAATTTAGATTTAAAAAGGAAAATACAAGTTCAAGATCATGAAGAAAATCTTGGCAGAAATCAAGCTGAATTCAAGTGTGAAAATCATTAGAAAATGTGCAACTAAAGTAACCGAACAGGTACATATATATGGAAGGTGTCTTCTAAACAGCTAAGTGTATTCTCAACTACATCATCGATCAACTAAAATCAACAATTTGAGGAAAGATTATAGAATTAAAAAGCTTTATGCAGGAGGGCAGAAGATGAAATTGTGATTAGTATTTCATCTTGATATGACACATAAAAACAATTTAGGATTATTATTAGTAAAAATGATTAAACAATAAAGCTAAAGACGCCGACATTTTGTGAGCTTAGAATCAACAAACAAATGGCAAAAAACGAACCCTAAAATATAGGTAGCTAATATAGAAACAGAAACACAAGGTACCCTGGGACAAATCGCAGAAAGCACGGGCATGGACAGAGATATGAGAAGTGAGACGAGTGGCCGCGACCACGCCATGAAGCGGCATTAGGGACTGGGTGCATCCAATAGACCTTCCGACAACCCACTTGTTACATTAGAATGAATTCACATAACCAAAGCAAAGTGTTGTTTACGAATGAGTAGCGGAGTCCTGAGGCCTGAGGAGGGTTACCTGGTGGTGGTGGGGTGGGAGAGCCGAGAGCGGAGGCGGCTGGCCTGGAATGGTAGCGGTGAAGGACGGATGCGAGGGAGATATGATCTAGCGCTGGACATCACTGCCCTTGCTGAAGTTCCGCAGTGCCAAGCCATTCCTTCTTGCTGCTGCCAGTTGAATGATGCGTCGTCGGTTTAACATTGAAGTCCTTCAATTTAATCTAGGCAGGTGCATTTAAAGCCTATTATAAACGACACCGTTATCGACTTGGTTGGCCAGTCGAAGGGCAGCCTCTAATTTACGGTTGGCAATTTGAGGCTCTGGGCCGGGCTTTTGCAGCTTTAGGCCCAGGTCCAGGCTCGCGCATCTAAAAACAGACTCAAATCCACAGAAAGTTTATCTAGCCACGAACAGGTTGGGCTTTGGACTTCTATAATTTTTTAAAATAAATTTTTAATAAAAGCATAACACTTTAAATTAAAAAAAAACTTAAATTATAAATAATTATAGAATACATAGTTATCCAACATATAAAATAATAATAATACATCATAATAAAGTATAAACACTAATATAAAAAATAAATAAATATTAGATTTTAATTTTTTTTTTATTTTTTTCTTTTTTTTTAATTTAATTTTTTTAATTTTATATAATACAAAGACCCGGACTTAATAAATTAAACTCATAACCAAATTTACTATTTATGAGTTTTGAAATTTTGAGCTTGTACTCTCAAATCTATCGTGCGGGCTGGGCTTAAAGCCAGTAGGCCCACCCGGTCTTTTTTACCAATTCTAGCCCCTAACTTTCTCTCACTAAGGCTGTGCTGGCAGCTTCAAAGAAGGCTGAACCTGAGTGATTCCAGCCCAACTTGACTGGACCTAGGGTAGTTTTTATAAATTTATAACTGTTTGTAACAATTCGAACATTATACTCATCAACACACGATCTCAGTCCCAACACTATTCTTCGGCTGATTAAAAAATGGGGTTGCTAAAAATTGTAGGGGTCAAAAATTCTATCAAGAATTTTTGAGATGAATACGAACGGACGAGGTGCCCGCTGCTAAGAAAACTCTATCAATAGAGTTGTGGAACATGCACTTTTACCTTTGGAAGGAAGGAAGCACAGTTAAAATGGCGAACAACTTGGCATGTTATTTGAGTGGTAAAAATAAAGGAATATGAAGGCATTATCCATTACAAGCTATTTGCTTCCTGTTTGATGCGTTTCGATGAGCTCTCTTCTTTCTCTTGCCATAGGTGAAAAACCTTTGGACAGTCAAGTCTCTACTCTTTTTATTAATTAGCTAACTGCTAAAACTTCTGAAGACACACAAAAACCGAGATCTGAGAAAACAAAGAATCCAAAACAGCATCAGGAGCTTTTGCTGAATTTACGACCAGACAATCTGTCAGTCTCGTATAGTATATGGTTTATAAGTCCCCTTGCAGCGCTGCAAACCACAAAGACATAATTACCTAGATTTTTGCCAGCAAAACTTAGAAAAGAAAATTTATGGGAAAATCACATCAAATAGAGAAAAAGAAAAAGAAAAAGAAAATCATTTTATTACTGAAGGACATGCTTTTCAGCCTTTTAATTTTACACAAGAAATGGAAAAAGTGGAAGAAAAAGAGAAGTATGTGACAAGAAACTGCCCAGTGTAAAAGAGAAGAGCTAAAAGATAATGCTGTTTAATGGGAACATACATCCTTGCCATTTTAAATAATAAGAAACAGACAGCTGAAACTTACTCATCCTTCATCTTCTGAATCTTCTCTGGATCAGTCTCATGCTTGTTCCTTTTAAATTGCTGCCTCACCATATTAACAAGAAGCTCTGTATTATGTTTCTGCATCATTAAATGGGCAAGGTACAGGGTTAATTTCAGAAACCGCTTGGAAATGAAGAAAATTAATAAAATTCTACAAGGAAAAAGGCTAGCAAATGGAAACATTGCCAACCATGCAAATTATCCTTAGGAATAGAAAACAACCCCTCAGCAAGGAAAAAAGCATGGACAGAGGAGTAAAGTATGCCACGAATTCAAGCATGGTCTCATGTGTCTTTAATGGACTTCACATAATAACTTACAGTCTGGTAAATAGTATAGCATTCAATGCTTGAACTGACACGATTAAATTCCCAGACAAGTTTGAGAAATGATAAAGCATGAATGACAGACCGAAGAACTTGCAACAGTATGCACTTCAGACAAGTTTGAGAAATGATAAAGCATGAATGACAGACCGAAGAACTTGCGACAGTATGCACTTCGTATATTTGCCACTCACATATCACCTAACATTTAACTTTTACCATTACAATCATCATTCCCACAAACTCCTGAATACCTATATCACCACTTCACACATAACTTCTGAATCAAATGGTAACATGATCATCACTCATTTTGTATTCATTTTTCTCCATTCCCTCCAAAACCTAGGAGCCACCTCAGGTTTCAAAAGCTTGTAAATGTTTTCCATCTTCTAAATCTCCTGTAGATGCTTGATAAGCAAGTTGCAAGTCATGACATTTGGGAGACAACCTTGCTCACTTATCTCCTTAAGAACATCCAAAGCTCCATGAATTCTCTTCTTAAATTGAAGTGCATGAATGATACAATTGCAAATTGCCACCTTTTCCTCCCAAAGTTCTGGAACAACCTCATTCCCATCCCAAGTTTTCTTTATTGGTTAACTAATCTAAACATTTCTCACTCACACTGAGATGAAATTATATCCTTTGAAATCCTATTTGACTCACGCATGTTCTCTAACACACACCATCCACTGAAGAAAATATTACTTGCGTTTATATCAAAACTGTCATTTTTCCTAGACTCAAAAAATGATTTGCAGCTTCAACGTGCTTTTACTCGATAACACATTCCAAAATCTTTCCTTTTATTAAAAACACTAATAACTTCCTCTGCTTTATATGCAGCTCCATATCTAATAAGCAAGAATCCCTAAGTTCTCTCATTCACAAGCTTTCACATTTCATCAAACATTCAAACAATTGAACTAACTCCTCGAAATACCACAATCTCCCAAGAATATGTAAAATCTCATTGTCAATACTGGACCCATGTGAATAATTAACTTCTCTAGAGACCCATTATAACGATGTATAAGTTTTTTTTTCCAATCAATGGTTAATTTACAGGGAGAATATGCGTGTACCTGATGACCAATGTATTTAGCTCTTCGAAGGCACTCTCGGTAAAGCTGAAATTTTGTTCATTTAAATTAATTAATAAATAAAACATAGATTCATCCGAGAGTGTGACTATAAATAAGATGTGATGTGGTCCTAAAACTAAGGAAATGATAGATACTTAACTCTAATAACGTTGTTGGCAAGTTCTGGAGGCAACGCTGTTTGGAGAGACGGCATATTTTTCCAAGTTTCACTCTAAACTTACTCCAAACTTCAGCTGAGAAAAATTAACTCAAATCATTACATAAAAACTATAAGATCAGCAAATGATTAGTGAAGATTAAGAAGCAGATCAAACCTCCACGTCTCTACGATTAGTGGCAGCTCACACGGTGGGCGGTCCGCGAGGGAGAGAGCAAGCGTTGGGTCAAAATTGTGACTCTGTGCTAAAGGAAATTTTTTTTTTTTTCGGTTGCCGTAAATTAACACGAAGCCATAACATTTGGAATTCTAATACAGAATGAAGATCAAATTCCGTAAATGCCCTTTTTGGTGCCGACCACGGGCTGGCCCACGCACAAACAAAATCACAAGTTCACAAAAATTCGCACCCCATGGGATGGCGCCAGCCTTTTGAAAACCCACCAACGAGGCAACGACAGTCATGTCTATTTTCACCACCACACAGGCAACACCGCTACCACACACGACGGCTCACCGCCTTCCACCACCAAACAGACTCGCCGGCGTAATCTCAAACTGCAAATCAATCAGTGATGTCCTCAGAATCCACGCTGTTCTCTACCGCCATAACCTTCACAACGAGCCCCTCACTAACTTCCATCTCCTCCGCGCTTACTCCTCGCTCAACCGCCTCAACTACTCTATCACTCTCTTTAATCAAACCCATAAGAAGAATGTCTTCATTTACACGGCAATCATTCACTGTCATGCGCAGCGCAATTCTTTCGAACAAGCCCTTTTCTACTACTCCCAAATGCTCATTGACAATATTGAGCCGAATGCATTCACTTTTTCGTCTGCACTAAAATCTTGTCCGTTGAAACCCGGACAAGCACTTCACTCGCAGACGGTGAAGTTAAGTTTAGATAAGGATTTATACGTGAGCACAAGTCTAGTTGATTTGTATGCAAGAGGAGGTGATGTTTTGTCCGCGGAGAAACTGTTTGTAACTATGCCTCGGAGGAGTTTGGTTTCTATAACAACGATGTTGACTTGTTACGCGAAACAAGGGGAGGTTGCTGCAGCGAGAGTGTTGTTTGACGAGATGGAAGAGAAGGATGTTGTTTGTTGGAACGTGATGATTGATGGGTATGCACAACACGGGTTGGCTAATGAGGCTTTAGTGTTGTTTAGACGAATGTTGGCGGAAAAAGTTGAGCCTAATGAAGTGACTGCTGTGGCTGTGTTATCTGCTTGTGGGCAGATTGGTGCTTTGGAGTCTGGTAGGTGGATTCATTCGTATATTGAGAATAGCAGGAATATAAAGGTTAATGTTCAAGTGGGTACTGCTTTGATCAATATGTATAGTAAATGTGGCAGCTTAAAGGATGCACGTCTGGTTTTTTTTAGGGTTAATAACAAAGATGTTGTTGTTTGGAATTCAATGATTGTAGGATATGCAATGCATGGATTTGGTAAAGATGCATTACAATTGTTCAATGAAATGTGCAGGATTAGACTGAAGCCTAGTGATATAACCTTTATTGGTCTTCTTAGTGCCTGTGCTCATGCTGGTTTGGTTAATGAGGGAAGGAGATTTTTCAATACGATGAAAGATGAGTACGCAATTGAACCAAAAGTCGAACATTACGGTTGCATGGTAAATCTTCTTAGTCGTGCCGGGCAAGTAGAAGAAGCATACAAGCTTGTTATGGATATGAAGATTGAACCGGATTCAGTTTTGTGGGGGACTTTGCTTGGAGCTTGTAGGCTTCATGGTAATATTGTTTTAGGAGAGAAAATTGCAGAGTATCTTATTAGCCAGAATCTTGCAAATTCGGGGACATATGTTCTTCTGTCCAACATCTATGCTGCAATTGGTAATTGGGACGGAGTGGCAAGGCTGAGGACCTTGATGAAGGAGAAAGGAGTGCAGAAGGAGCCCGGATGTAGCTCAATTGAATTGAATAACAAAGTACATGAGTTCCTCGCTGGAGATTTGAGGCATCCAAAGAGCAAAGGGATCTATATGATGTTGGAGGAGATCAGTGGTTGGCTTAAGGCAGAGGGTTACATACCGCAGACGCAGATTGTGTTACATGATATCGGGGAGAAGCAAAAACAAAACTCCCTTGAAGTTCACAGTGAGAAACTGGCCGTTGCTTTTGGACTAATTAGCACTCAACCAGGTACTTCAATAAAGATTGTGAAGAACCTCCGCGTTTGTCCTGATTGTCACGCTGTGTTCAAACTTCTCTCGAAGTTCACAGGACGTAAGATCATGATGAGGGATAGAAACCGATTTCACCACTTCGTGAACGGTTCTTGTTCTTGCGGAGATTATTGGTGATTCTAACGAAGTCCTATTTTACTCTTAAGCATCCCATGTCTATACATTATGTTGTCAAGTCATCATTCAACTAACGAAGGATTGAGATTTGAGACCACAAGCACGATCAGCTATGAGACGCAAACTTGGTCCTACATATGAACCATATAGTTTCTTTGATTCTTTCAACTAATTCATACCATTTATACTCAAATTATACAAGCTACCACTAAATCGGGACGGGAAGACAAAGAAGAAAAGGATTTAAAAGAACACCGAGTCATAAGTTAATGAAATCCGCACAAATAATTCTGTACACAATTTGTTACCAATTCATACCCTGAAGGGCAACATCTCGTGGACAACTGAGTGAGCTGTCACTTGAAAGTTACAACAAATCAGAATTAATAATTAATGCTTACACCTAATCTACTAGGCAATGTAAAATCTACCCAATAATTATAATTATAAGACTGAATGTTAAAGAAGCCAGAACAGCTTCCCACATTTCCAACAAGCTTGGAGGACATCTGAGTCCCAACATCATTGAGATCTTCACATTCTGAAGTCCAAAACACAAACTGTATGGTTGGCGAAACAGGCAGCAATCTTGTCACCGTCCTTGTTCCAACATACTTCAAATATACCACCATTGCCAGTATACGTCTTCACAATCTTTCCTTCCTTCAGGGACCAGATGTGCATGGATTTATCAAGAGAACCACTTGCTAAAAACTCCCCATTAGGGCTAAATGCGAGTGAGTACACAGGTTCCCTGATGATTTAATATCCATGCATTTGTTAGAAACAACCACAATCATCATTCATCAGAAAACAAGGAAAGTGGGCGAAAGAGATTTTGATCCGAGGCTTAAACAGATCCCAATCACTTGTGATTTCATCTCAAAAGAACCAGTAGAACTAAAGTAATGACTTATTCCATTATCAACATTTATAAGACCTATTATTGATGATAAAAACATTATTGAGAACCAATCTTCCCTTGTCGCTCACATACAAAGAAACAATAAGTTCATGTACCTGTGTCCGTTCAAACTGTAGAGGAGTTTCCCTAGTTCTACATCCCAAAGCTTTACAGTAGAGTCAAAAGATGCACTGCATAAAAACAAAACTATAACATGTAAGAAAAACAATTGTAATATTAGAACATTGCGGCTCCAGTTATATTTGAATATGTGTGTGCACGTTTTATATAACTAATACTATATATGTATAACAATGTCAACATCTTGACATTGGAAGTCTTCATTTCACTCCAAATATATGAAAAGCACATCGGCTTCCCTCAATCAAGAGACAGCAAACTACATCTATGCAAAAGAATCAATTGCAACAGTCAGAGATTTCCAAATCAATAAAAATGATTGACTTTCCAATACGCGTGCCTGCTCAGCTAACACAGATAGCACTTACTGGTAGTACGAAATTCACAAAGAATTAGTACACGCATCAGGAATACATAGCCTCCTATGATTGAGAAATTTTCACACCAATGCTAAAGGTAATCAAAATGGTAATAACGCAACAGTGAAATTCAATGGATATAAATTATAACTAATCAAGTTTTCTACAAACATCATCTACAGTACAATGTCAACCTACATTTTAATAA
The DNA here is from genome assembly GCA_030449905.1 of Luvunga scandens. Lineage (NCBI taxonomy): Eukaryota > Viridiplantae > Streptophyta > Magnoliopsida > Sapindales > Rutaceae > Luvunga > Luvunga scandens. The sequence continues at coordinate 2,612,989 of JASUUG010000383.1, read as the reverse complement.
TGGCAAACTACATTTTCTTCACAATTCAACATCACTATATGGCAAATGTAGTGGTAAATTGGCTCGTTCAGTCATTCCAAAACACTTAAAATATATAGAACATATGCAATGTAAAAATATGGTATTAACCTCGCTAGGATCAGTTGCTGGTTGGCATTATTCGTCCCTGATCCTGTAGGACTCCATCTGATAGTATATATCTCCTGCAACACAATTATTCATAATTATTACGATATAATGGTAACAATTATGCATGTGTATGAACATATGCACTAGAAATAATTGAGGAATTAACATAACAGAGGTACCTTGGAATGCTCTCTCAAATCATGAACATACTTGTCCTGCTTCATGTTCCATATCTGAAAATCCAATAAGAAAACAAACTTCAGAGAATGCTAGGAAGAGAAATAATTAGTGCCCAACTGACCCAACTAACAACAGCAGCCAAAATACTCAATGTAAAAAGGCTCCCCTTTATGAAAACAGAAAAGTTGGCAGTGAAAAAATGAACTACATCATGTAGCCAAATGAAAATGATTAGTTAAGGAGAAATGTAGCAGAAATAACCTTGGCAGTGACATCATCCGAGCAAGAGGCCAACAACGAACCTGTTGGATCCCATTTAACACAGTTAACCTCACCCTGAAATTGCAGAGTTCAAAAGATTAGCTTTAAAAAGCATCACATGGTTTCAATGTGCATCTTTTGGCCTACAAAGGTTTAATACTTTTCAGACATTCAACATAATTGTAGTTTAACATCAGCATTTCAACAAAAGAATTTGTCAGTGAGCAAGTTAAAACATCTACACTCCAGTGAGTAAAAATGTTCCCAATAGGAAGGCTAGCACAATGCAACAGATGTTTTATCTGTTTTGATCTGATGAAAACATTGATCCACCAGAAACAATAGAACACCAGCTAGGAACCACTTAATCTAAAGATAAAATGCCCAAGCCATTGTATCTGAATGCTCCAATTACGCCTTTGTGCCTGCTAACCTTAATTTGCTTAACCAACCCAATTATTACATAGAAAATTAACTCAATTTTTAGTTTACTGCATAGACAAACCATTGTCTATATATAAACATAGTGATATCATTTCCTTTCTTTCGTCGTTCTCTTTTCTTTTGTATGGTAACAGAAACTTGCATTAGTTGCAAACAGAGTTATAGAATGGTGAAGAAACTGTCCACATAAGCAGACAATCCCTAAAACATGCTTGTGCATACCATACATGACATTGTCTATTAGTGCAGTAATAACACAAGATTGCCAGCAAGGCCGTTAACCGGAACCACACAATTGGATTTTAGCTTCAGACACATGAACCATCTTTGAATTGGGCATTCCAGAGAGATTGAATTTGAAACAAAGCAAACCACAAATTTGACAACTCTACTTGAAGAGGAAAAGCAGAATAGATTACAGTATCAGTTCAGCAACGACATTGAAATTTTAAGACAGAATAATGATGGGTAGAATGCAAGATCAAACCTGATGCCCTGCAAAAGTTTTAATAGGGCGGTTTTCCCCAATTTTACACACATATATCATGTTGTCTGTCGAGCTTGTGGCAAATGAAACATTATTGCGCCAGTCAACATCAAGTGTTGGACCTAAAAAATAACAATTATGAAGGTTTAATCCCGACACAAATGAGTGTAATGCCGATATACATCATGGACTCTCAAAGTGTAGTCAAACAGGGTACCTGCATGAAATTCAAATTGCTGTTTCCATTCCTCTGTCTTAACATCCCATACTATTGCAGTTTTATCGCAGCTTCCAGTAAGAAGGTAATCACCCTTCTTGTTCCACTTAAGGGAAAATATGGGTCCCTTATGTTTACTCAAGGTACACTTCAGATCGCCTAGTTCAATTAGAAAGACAATCCATGAGAAGAGCTGCAGACTCCAAAATGAAGGGGGGAATAAACTAAACTAAAAGCAAGATTGATGTAACTATGAGTACTATATCCCAAAGATATATATTCTTTTATTTTGGCCAATACTTAAGTCTTAATGTGTAGAAGGAATGGATGACATGAAAAACTAGCATCTTTGCTTCCACTTGTTCGGTAGGTAGAATGGGGGCATGGAGGGATGAGCGCAACTTCTTTGCAATGGAATTATACATATTCCTTTCTCATCAAATGCCATAGGACATAAAACAAAATGGCAAGGGTGGAATATACAGTGCAAAAAGAATTAAAAAGTGAAGGTGTCATCAAGCCACTCATTTTGTCCCAAAATAACCATTTTCTCCGCCCAATGGTTAAGTCATCATTATTATTGATATGAGGATGGATCTTAGGATCAGCAAAGGATTCATTACTTTGAAGACACCATGACCCACCGACACAATATCAATAAACGAAGTTGAAAATTCCTATGCAGAAAAAGGAGAGAAAGAATGAGATAAAGGGAAGGGGCTATAATCATAGGAAAAACATCTTACCATTTGTACTCCATATTCTTGCCTGGCCATCATATGAACCAGTGGCTAGTAATGTCCCCTCGCCCTGCAACTCAGGTAAGCAAAAAACATTGAGCTCTTCCATTGCACATAAAGAAAAAGAAAAGTATATAGTCAGGCATCGGTGCACCATCTAGAATCCCAGATAACTGGAAAACAATTTTCTATAGAAAGAGCGAGAAAGAGAGAGAGAGAACTTCATGAGAAGAGAGAATATTAAAACATGAAGTTCAAATTTCGATTAAGGAGAGCACCAATTTATTCTCAGAAAAGCATTCATCCTGTTGACAGCAAAAGTTTTGCTTTATTTTGTAAATTTCATCATCAACTACACACCCATAGTGCAACCACTAAACCAAAGAATACTGAGAATTGAAACATTGGGACCCCTTCCATTGCCATAATCGAATACAAACTTAAAACATTAATTGTTGAAATAAATGTGATTAGACACTTCAAGTAATTGCTGAAAACAAATGCAAGATCAAAGACACTTAAAATAATTAAGTGCTGAAATTTACCTTTCCACAAGTAATTGAATCAAACACGCTCTTAAATGTATGCAAGACTGACTTACTAACTTCAAAGTGAGTGTTATACAGAATTAAATTAGCTAGCTTGCCGAACTCCATTACCAGTATTTCCATTTTTGGAACATTGTTCCATCACAAAAATGTTGCATAATAAAATATATAGCCAAAATCATAGCAACGCAATTTCTGCAAGAAAATTGAATAAGGTAGACCAGTTTTCCTTTATTCAGTGCCAGGGATATTTCTGTTCTACAAATATTGCTTTATAGGCAGGGATGTTTGTTATTCCATTGGAACTCATCAACTAAACTTTCTAATTACGTTTTAGGCCAAAGGGGAAATGGTAAGCAAACAAATTATTTCTTGCACAATAGAACTATCAACAATAAGGCCAATTTCACGGAGTAGATACCTTGACAAAAGGTAATTGCTACAAAGAAAATGAATATTCACAAAAACTAATGCAAAGTACACAACTGTTGTCAAAAACCTTAGGAAAAGACTGTAACAGAACTCACATTCCAATCAAGTGTTGTGACATCCTTGCTCTTCTCATTTGTTCTTCCTTTTAAATGCTTCAGCACCAGAACACTTAAAGGACCATTTTGTGCACCACCTTTGGAGGTCCCATCAGCAATTGTCCAAATACGAGCTGTCGAATCTCCGGAACTAGAAGATGAGGGGAGGATAAAATGTAAGGCATTAAGATAATAAGGATAAAATTCTGCAACCTTTTTGAAGCTAGTTGCAGGATATTACCTCGGCATATGTGAAAATGCTCCAAAATTTAGAGGATAATTACACCATATAATTCAGGACAGTTAACAATCAAGAAATCCAACAACAAAGATTTAAATTCCAGGCCTAAATCATCAACCATTTACAACAGCAAATGGCAAGTACGAAAATTTAGACAGTTATGCTCAAATTGGCTAAAAGCCTTTTTTTTTTTTTTTTTTTTTTTTGGGGGGGGGAGTACTCATACTGAAGCTCAATTAGTAAAGGAACTTGTAAAAATACATAAGCCATGTTACATATGCAATAGAAACAGTACATTCCAATAATTCTTTAAGATTTAATTTCCTAAGTCTAATCAATACAAAAAGCACAACTTAGTGTCATCCATCCAATACTACCACAAGGATTCCCCCACTAAACAATAAGATTCACTTGAGTTCCCAAAGTAAGTATACTTGTTTTCACTCACTTTTTGGGCATGAACAGCAGTGCCCTACCAATCAAAAATAAAAACCCAAAAAAATTTAAATGAAGCTAAAAATTACTCTTCTTTGTTGTGATAGACAGAGGCACCATAGTTATCTAGTTTGAATATTTAGCAGTTCAATGTCCATACCATAATTCCCCCCCCCCCCCCCTTTCATGGAGCAACAGAATTAAAAATGCCTTTATAAGAAAAGAATACCAAACAATTAGAAATTGAAGCTGAAAATGGAAATGTGTTACATAGAACAGGGAGTCAATAGGACACTAAAAGAATTATTCCCACTGAAATAAGCTCATCTCAAAATAAATTACCCACCCAGATGCCAGAAGAGAACCTGTTGGACTCCACGCACATGCACAAACCTGCAAGCATGGTTACACTGTTATCCAGCATAAAGCAGAAACATGGGACAAGAAAAACCAAATAAAGAATCAAACAAAATGATGAACGAAAAAAAGCTCAAACCTCAGAAGTATGTCCTTCTAAAATTGTCACATCAGAATTTGGAATTTCAAAAGACTGAGATGCTGAGGTTGTAGCGATATCCATTGGTTCTGGCCCTATTAAACAAATACACAGATTTCATAACTATGATGGGGGAATTAAGAGTAGTCATCTTTCATAAATCATTTGTAAAATCGTCAATTAGCAACTGAAAAAGGAACTCAGAATCCTTCTATGTGACAAATGTCTAGTAACTAGTCTGTTCGTTGACATTTCCAAATAATTAATCCGCACACAACCCTTGTTTTAGAAGCTTTTCTAATAATCACAGTGGTCACGAATAATCAGGAACTCTTAGCCGTAGTAGATAGATATGACTACCTTCAGTCTTTCAACCTCCTCAGACTTTCTTTTGGAGTGCTAAAATAGAGGTGTAAACTTTTAGATGCGTTATCCTAAAGAGACAACTCAATAATAACAAGAAGAAAACTTTAAAGGCCCCAATCAATGGACCATCTGAGCTCACAATTTATTTAGGGGTCAATCACAAAGCCAAGTAAATGCTACCACCAAAAAAAAAAAAACTGAATATTTTCAATCAAATGCAAAAAAAAAAAACACTCTTATATTTTAGATTTTCAGACCGCTATACTTTATGTAAAATGACTATGAAGTTGCAGTTTAACAAACCAGTTTCTCCTTGTTGTTTAAGAAAATGCTGTCTTGACCTATTACCTCACTCATCAATCACTTTCAATAGCAAGCATCTATAAATCACACATACACTCAGTTGAAGAAAAATGTAAAGAAAACAATGCAGTGAAACCACAACTATACAGGGCAAGAAAAATTAAGAGAAAATCATTACAAGCAAACAGAAAAGATTAAAAAACCTTTTTCGCCTCGCAAGACTCCATTTTCTTCGGGTTTGGAATTAACTTTCTCTTCTTGAACAGTTAACATTTCTTTATCAGGGTGACTCTCGTGCTGCTTCTCTCGCTCCTTATCGTTCTCTACCCTCTCTTTATCCCTTTCACGTTCCTTCTCTCTATCAAGTCTTTCCTTCTCTTTTACCCGCCCACGTTCTACTTCATGTCCCCTGTCAACCTCATTCTCTTTATCTCTGTCACCATTTAGATTTTTCTTTTTTTCTCTCACCATTTGTCGCAATTCATAGACATCCTTTGTTATGAGATCCATAGGTTGTAAGAATGAGAAGTCTTCATCCATGTCTACATCACTCTGGCAAGCTTAAAAAAAAAACCTGATCACCACAAATCCTAAGATATGGAAAAAAAGAATAACACCTGAAGTGACACAAGTGAATACAGAGACTATCAAAACCAAAAGAATTGCATGCTAACATTACTCAAATTTGCTTCCATCTCCAAGTACTGAAGCCCCTTTTGTACAAATGTAATCAGAGCACGAGGTGGAACCAAATTGCCATCAATATTGCATTTGTTGATACCAGCCTCATATCCTAAAACAAAAGCCGAGTGTAGTAAACCTGCAGGAGAAAGATTTGCTACAAGTGAGAACATACTTAAATTATCATTTTCTAAAATCATGGAGAAGCCATAATTTACAGCTCCATTAACAACTAATCATTATTGAATCACAGCATTCCAAGGCCATATTTAAACATTAGTACCTGATCATTATTGAATCATGGAAATTAATCAGACTATATTTTTAGCAATTAAGTATTTTACTTCAGTGCAGATCACATTATCATCATGCAAGTACAGAGTAATTTACACCTTCACTGTTAATTGAACTAGTAATTCAGGCTTTTCTCTAAAATTTGCAAACAGTTGATGATACAATAATTTGTTAATCTTCTCTATATGTTGGACATCTGAAACCAATGAACAGGCTGAAACTCAAAAATAACACATGCTTACATATTTTTACCATTGTAAAATATAAGCTAAAGTTTGCATAATAAATAAGAAAGCCAAGCTGGCCTCACTACTCTAATGAAATTCAGTGTCTAATCTTCACTTCATTTAAAGCACAAATACTAGGCCAGCTTCACCATCATGCACCTATTTACACAGCAAACAACAAAGGAAATGATGGTCACGCCATATCTGCTGCTAAGGAAAACTTCAAATTAAAACAATCAACAACAAAATACAACCACACTATCAATCAACTAAATGTATCCTGTAATAGCAAACCATAGGGGAACATTGTCTGAAGCAAACAAACGAACATGAAAAATCATCATGGCAACATATTAATGACCCTTAAAAAAAATCACGAATGGATCTAAAGACTCGTGCACGTTATTCCATAACAGTCCAAAATACAAAAATCAGCTCCAAGATTACACCTTTTTGTCCCACTCCAACCCTAACCTAATTCAACAGTGATTGAAGAAGAGAAACCATCTAAAACAGCCAAATTAAGTTGTAGCCTTAGAACTATAATACAAACCCTAGATAAAGAATATCCGTCTCGCTTAAAAAAAAATCAAAATCATAACTTGAAATAAATTTTCAGAATAGATATTACCTGATTCCTGCAAGTAGCGGAAGACTAGGTAATTCAATTCTTCGGAAGTGATAGAACTCATCGTTGCACGAAATTCGTCCGAATCAATGGCTGGGATAAACAGTTAAAAAATCATGCGGTCAAGCTCCAGCAACAGTAACACAGGACAAAAAGAGATTTTTTTTTGCTTTTTTTTCTTCTCTGTGATTTTTTATGAGTCGGGCCAAAGCGTGGCCGTTGTGAGATTTGCAGAGGCGAAGAGGCCTTTGAGTTTGAAACCGCCGTTCAGAAGAAGTATGGCAAAAGAGCGTTTGTGCGCTCCTTTATAAGTTCGGGCAACTTTTTCACTTGAAATTTTATGACATAGAGTTTGATGGTATCATTAAATCTTATTTTGTATTTTTAATATCATCATTAAATTGTGTATGGGTTTAATGGATCAAAATTTATGAAAAAATTTACTTAAACAGCTTAAGTTGAAACAACTCCTTTAATAATTTTGCTCCAATTAATGTAAACTTATAATTGTTGTTACTTGTAGGAGTAGGACTTTTGACACTCCTCATAATTTCTTATATAACCCTTTTCAATTGAAATTATTTAAATGACAAAGACAAATTAATTTATTTCTTATTTTAAGTGAAAATTCAATTCAACACTTAAATAAGATATTCTTTTAAAAAGTTTTTACACCCATCTCATTTTATAATTTTCTATTTATATTTTAAATTTTAATTAAAAATATTTATTTTTGGAAAAATTATGAGAGTTTAGGATTATGGAGATAAAAATTATATAATAGAAAAAAATAATTAAAAATTTTAAGACTTTTGTGCGTATTATAAATAATACTAAAATAAATCTTCTTTTTAGAGTAAAATTTCATGGTAAGATGGATTGATTTTAATATATAGTTAATATTTCATAAATTGATTTTAAGAAATAGACTTTGAAAGGGGTGTATAAGGATTTTAGCGGGGGTGTTAGAAGATCACTCTTTATGGAGGTCTTTGGGGCCCAGACCTTAACCAAGCATAACATGCAATGTTTTTGTTGGAGTTCAAAGAATGGAGCTCGTAACACCCCCTATTTTTTATTTTTTTTTTTCAATTATACTTGTTTTAATTACCAAAAACTACTTACTTTTCTCCCAATTTTCTCACTCCTGAAATAAAATGGGGTCTTACTTTTTAATTACACTCTTGTTCTCTACCCTCTACGCAAACAACGTTTCTAGATGATAAATTTGATGTAAAATAAGCCTATTCATGTTCTAGTTTAAGAACAGACTTTAAGTACGAAATTAATTAATTAATTTAGAAAGATATAAGAATTATAAATCTGTAAGGAAAAGAAAAGAAAGAGATTATTTCAATAGAATAATTGGAGATGAGGAGTCACAAACTTATAAAAGTAGAAAAAAAATGACATGTCGAGGCATTGAAAGAGTTTGCAGATAAAATAAAATAAAATAAAATAATAAATAATGGAATGCATGGGCAGAGGTGTATTCACTGGTCCCCACTGGGAAAAAAAAGTTCCTTTTAAAAAAATTAAAATCAATTTATTTCTAAATAGTCCCTATCAAATTATTAGGTAGACTCATACTTTAAAATTTAAAATTTTATTTTAAGAGAAATTATCTACGGACCACTTAATGTTTCAGACTTTTTCAAAAATACACAATTTTTTTTTTTGCCTGAATTACACCTAAAGTTACAATTCTTTATATTTTTCCACTTTCATCTGTTGACCGTTAAGATTCTGTTATTTTTTTAATAAAATAACTATTTTGTCCCCTAAAATTAATATTATAGGATAAAATTATAATTTTACATTTAGGGGGAAAAATTGTTATTTTATTAAAAAAACTAACTGAATTTTAACGGTCAACAGATGGAAGTGGAAAAGTGAAAAAAAATTATAACTTCAAGTGTAATTCAGGCAAAAAAAAAGGAATTGTGTATTTTTGAAAAAGTGGAAAAAATCTGGTGGTCGGTGGATAATTTTCCTTATCTTAATAACCGTAAAATTCATACTTTAACTTAAAAATAAGAGTCAAGGCCCAAAATGTTTACATTTCCCAATTATTGAAACGTGGTTGCCACACTTGTAATTAGAGATTTGGTTAAACAAAAAAGCAAGCTACAAGCAATCAAGCTTCTTCATTCATTGTTATTCTCACCGAAGAAAGTAAAAGTGGGTCTAATCTATTTAGATCTTCTTTGGAATTAAGGTGTTATAACTTTTAAGTTATAGTTGTAACGAGAAAAAAATTGTAATTATAAAAAAAAATTAATAATATATAGTGAATATAAATTTTAAATAATAATTTTGACAAAATTATTAAAAATTTAATAGATTTTTCATCATACAAGTAAAAAATTACATCAACATATCTTCCAAGTTATAGCAGTTAATATTTATCAAACACTTTAGTGTTATAGTTTAAAAACTATAACTGTTCAGCTTCAATCCCAAACACACTGATTAACACAAAAAAAAATATATATTTAATAAGTCTAAAATTATCAAATTTTCACTTACAATGATGATTAATGCACTTATTATTCCTAAATTATCTTAACACTCCTCTAATAAAATTTTATGTTAAAATTAATTGGCAGTATGTTTATTTTTTATATTGTAAATATTTCATGAATAAAGAGAGAATTAGAATTGAAAGCGGGAATAAAAAACAATTGTTAGAGTCATTAAAATGCATTATTGAGGAGATGTAATTAATAAAAATAAATAATTTAAAAAAATAAAAAAATTAAAGAAAGAAAGAAAGAAGCAATGTTAGTTGCCACTTGACCATCACATTTCTCTATGTATATATATTATAAAACAAAATGGAGAATACATATTTGTTTATAAAAGGCAAGTAGATGCAAGAGAATAGAGAAGAAAGAATGGGGGGCTGAAGTGAGAGCTAAGAACAAGAGGAGTTGAGAAAATCTTTTTTTCTTTTTCTTGTTTTTCTTGTGCAATCAATTTCCTTATGATATATTTTAGAAGTTTGTTAAATAAAATGAGTGTTTTGTTTTTCAAAATGAGTGGCTAATTTTCTGAGTTGAGATAAAAAATGAAGCTTAATAATTCAAATTATTGATTAAATTACTCTCTCAAGTGAATCTTAAAAATTATTTTATTTATTATATTTTTTTCCTTACTAGTTTCTTTTATGTCATATTAATTTAAATATTTAGATCTTTTTCGATTTATCTAGTATTTTCACATAATATTGACACTTTAATATACCTGTGGCACATTAGATACTTGGTCTCACATTTATCACATTAATGGTTAGTCAAAAATTAAATAACATAATAATTAACTAGTAAGATAAATGAAAAATATAAATATGAAATAGTTATTATAATTATAATTTAAAATCCAAGAGTGGATCTTGTAACCTTAGGATATTTTTAGATTAATTTTTTACAATTAATTTTCTTTATTTAACAAATTAACTACTAGATTTTAAATTTCTCGTGATTTGACCACGGGCTCATCGGATTATATTATAACTAGACACTCTTATATTTGAGAGTAATAATACTTTTAAATCATATCATACACCCTTAATTATTGTTGAGTTGGGTGGGACCAATAGATTGAGTTTGTCTTTACAACATCTTTCTATTAGGTAAACATGTCCCTTTTAGTTTTTTTTTAATTAAGTCAATAATTTAGTGTTTTATTCCTTTTCACATATCAAATTTATAGCAATTTTAACTTATCTTAATATATCTCTATACAAAATGTAATAGTTTAAGTGATTGAATTCTAGCCTTTACATTTTCTTGTGATTTTGTTTATAGTTATTAGTTATACATTAAACACACTTTACACTAAATCTTTTTTAATTATAATAAATTTATTTCATATAAGTACTCACTTTGATAATTTTGAAATAGATATAACCAATGATGCTACAATTTCTAAAGAGAGATGAAAGTGGTCCAAAAACATGAAATAAGTCTAATTTAGAATTGTCAAAACTTCCTTCTCAACAACAACCCCAATTTCTTTTTACAATCCTAATGTTTGAGATGAAGTTCATATAGTATATTTATAAATAAGTCCTTACCAACCTAAATTCCAATTTTTATAAGTTTAAATTTGGGCTACAAAAGTGACAATTTAATCTTGTTTATGTTGTTATGTTTTCAAACCAAAATTTGGTGAGTAAGCATGGGTGAAACATTTACAAAAAAAGGGGTTCTCAAACTAGAAGAATTCAAAAAGATTAGAAGAGTATATTAGAGGTTTTAATAGTGCTCACAACAAGGCCATGAGGGACTGTGAAGATTTAATGAAACAAAAATAGTATATTTGAATAATTTTTAAACAAACATTCTAATCAAGATAGAAACGAATATCAAACTCGCATGTTAGCATCCATTGATGTTATTCGACTTCTTTTAGAACAAGGGCTTGCATTTCATTATCATACTAACTTTGATAATTCAAATAAACAAGGAAATTATCTTTAGATTCTAAGTAGGGATGGCAAGAAAATCCGGATTCGGTCCGCATCCGCAAAGATCCAGAAAATCTAGATTCAGATTTAAAAATTTAAAATCCATACGGATCCGGTTCCGGATATTTTTCAATTAAAATATATATAACTTAAATTAAAAAAAAATCCCTAAATCTAACTCATCCCCAAATCATCCCTCTCAATTCGATTGCAACGGCAACAACACACACACACATACCTCAGGTCACCTCAACTCACCAGCAGCAGCTGCCTACCGGTCATCATCTTCTTCAGCTCGTCGGATCCTCGCGTCGAAGCTGAAGCCTCGTAGTTCTCGCGGATCCACGCCACTGCTCGCGGTCGTAGCCTCTCTTGCGGATCCATGCCACTGCTCGCGGTCGTTGCGGTCTTCGCGAATCTCGCCGTATCCACGCCACTGCTCGCGATAGTCGCCTCTTCGAAGAAGACTCGCGGTCATGGTGCAGCCAGTGCTCATCATCCCTGTCGTGAACCTGTGCAGCCGTGCCATCCAAGCGTCACCCACAAGGTCACAAGGAATCGGTTCGGTCATTTGATTTTGTTGCCTTTCTTTAATAAATTTTCTGTTAATAATGTTAAGTACATGGCTTTTTTTCTGGTTCTTCAATAAATTTTTTGTTAATAATATTTAATTAGATGGCTTTTTTTTTCTTCAATAAATTTTCTGTTTATAATATTAATTACATGGATTTTTTCTTTGGTTAATAATTTAATATTGTGGTTAATTGTTAATTATATTTAATGAGTTTAATCTAATGGAAATTTATTTAAACTTGAATATGTTGTTGGATTAATTTAATTTCTTTGTTTATTCAATTTTTTTCTGGTTAATAATTTGGTATTGTGGAGGCATTGATGTGTACTCAAAATCGGTATTGGACTAAAATTAAAGGTAAAATTACTTATTTCATTTATTCATGTATTATAACATTTTTATATTTTTGTACTAACATGGCACTTAATAATTATTTTTTATGTTTGAATTGTTAGATCGTGAGCCACTTAAACGATTTGCGGAACAAATTATAAATGCTGAAGGAATGGAGGATCCTGATGATTGACAATATCGTGGCATGACATTTTGGATTGGAAGCTTGGAATCTATATGGATTTGTAGTATTTTTTATTTGTGGATTTTAATGGTTGTGTGCTTGAATTTAGTTATGTTTTTTTTTATTTGTGAATTTTAATGGTTGTGCACTTGAATTTAATTATTTTTTATGTTTGATTTATGTTGTTATATTTTTATTTGTTGATTTATGTTTTTTATTTGTGGATTTTAATGGTTGTGCACTTGAATTTAGTTATTTTTTATGTTTGATTTATGTTGTTATATTTTTATTTATGATGATGTATGTTATTTATGTTAAATTGTTAATGGTTAGATTATAATTGAATTTTATTTAATATTATTAATTAAATTTTTGAATTTTTAAAAGATATTTTAAATTATTTAATTTTAAGTTGTCCCGATCCGGATATCCGGAATATCCGCCCAAATCCGGTGCGGATATTACCTGCATCCAGATAAATAAATGCAAATCCAGATCTGGATCCGGATCCGAATTTTGCCAACCCTAATTCTAAGATTTCTTACTAATATCAATAAATTTATCAAAATAGTTACTTTGAAGAATGCTCTTGGAAATGACTCGTTGATTGCACATTCAATTCAAAAAGATATTGTAAAGGCTTGTTTTATTGAAACCACCAATACTATTATTAAAGATATAAGTGATGCATTATTTTCTGTTTTGATTAAAGAATCTCATGATGCATCTATGAAGGACCTAATAGCTATTGTATTATGATATAAAGATAAGAATGGGTTTATTATTAAATGATTTATCAATGTTAAGCATGTTATTAGTACTAGTACTATCTCGTTTAAGGAAGTTCTTTAATCATTTATTTTTTAAGCATGGACTAAACATATCTAGGTTGCCTGGGCAAGGTTATGAGGGGGCTAGCAATATACAAGGCCACTTCAATAATCTTAAAACACTTATTATGAATGAGAATGAGTGTGCTTGTTATATTTATTATTTTGCTCACCAACTAACGTTAGCTACTATGGCTATGACAAAGAAACATGATGAAGTTAATTATTTCTTTAATGTAGTTGTTAATATTGGTAATGTTGTTGGGGCTTCATGTAAATGACCAAGATATTCTTTAAGAGAAGCAAATCAATCGCTTTCAGATGCTGAAACGTTTGAAAAAGATGACCTACCAAGTAGGCAAGGCTAAAACGACAAGGTTATATCGAAATGTTTTGTTGGTACACATTACAGCTCATATTATGATACATTACTTTTCATAATCTTTTTGTTTGCACATGTAATTAGTGTGCTTGAGATAGTTGCAAAAGATAAGTTAAACTCTATAAATAGGGATTTCAAGCAAATTATTTAACGGAATTTATGCAATCTTTTTTGTTTTATGCTTAGTCGATATTTGATGAGAGATATATTTTCACTTTCAAATGAGTTGTTACAAGCACTTCAAAGAAAGAATCAAGATATTCCAAAATCAAAATGCCATAAAATTGGTTGAAATATGTAAGAAAAACATACAAAATATGAGAGATGGTGGGTAGGATTCTTTACTTTGTGAGGTTTTTTCTTTTTGTTTAAAGTATGATATTAATGTCCCTAACATGAATCATGTGTTTTTATCATCTGGTTGATCAAGTTATAAGGTCAAGAGATCTAAATCACGCATCATTATCAAGTTGAGATATTTTTGGTATTTTAGATTTACAACTTTAAAAGTTAAATAATTATTTTAATAAGATGAATATAGAATTGCTTCTTTGTTTGGTAAGTCTAAGTCCAAATAAGTCATTTACTGCTTTTGATAAGGACAAGTTCGTATGCTTTGCTCAATTTTATCTAAAGGATTTCTCTCTAATAAAGCTTATATTACTTAAAACTCAGTTTCAAATTTACATACTAGATATGCGCTATAGTACTAAGTTTATAGAATTGAAGGGAATTAATGACCTTGCTCAAAGAATGGTTGAGAACAAAAAAAAAGTTGCATCTATTAGTATAATTATTGGTGACATTAGCATTCATTCTTCTAGTTTCCATAGCCACAACATAGAGAACATTTTTAACAACGAAATTGAAGAATGAACTTAAGAGTATGATGGGAGAAGAATGGATGAATGATAATTTGATTGTTTATGTAGAAAAAAATATATTTAATAGTACTTATTGCACAACATTTTTCAGAACATGAAATCGATAGAGAATAATTATAAATGTATTACCAAAAATTTTTACACATTTAAGTTTCAGTTTTTATATCTTGTTATTTTTTAATTTAGCCCCCGTCAATAATTTTTTTAGATCCACTGCTATGGGTGGGTTTATTCAATAAATGAGAGAGAAATAAGAAATGAGTTTGATTATAATTAATGATTATCTTTAAATGTAATTCCATAATAAAAGGAGAGTATAAGGATAATTGAAAGGGTTGTAATAGCATTACTTGACTGAAAAACCATGAGGCCAACTACTAATCACACTCTCATATAGTGGCTAAAACACCTACCATTTTTTAAAAGAGTTCGATTATTGGCACCCCTCTAAAATCCTTCCAAAACTCTTTTTTCAACAATATTCCATTTAATGTCAAAATTACCCTTGTCTATAATTTGTTAATCTTTTGATTTCCTAATATTTTCTCACACCTAAAATTATTTTAGACTTTTATTATATCAATCTCAGCACAAATAATTTATGTGGGTGATAATATTTTTAATACAAATTAATGAATCAGATTCAATATCTTTAAAACTATGACGTAAAAAGTTTTAGTATGACTATGAAATAAATAAGTCCAAATGAAAAATTATATAAAAAACAAAAGATAAAAAAGAAAACGACAAGATTCCAACAATTAATTTTTAAAAAATAGCATAATTTTTTTAAAAAATTTATCTGATAATGAATTGCAAATTTAAGAAGTACTCATGAGATAATTGAAGCGATTGGAACTAATAAGGCAGAAGCAGATGCAGAGTATAATACCGTACCAGAAAAAGTCATTAGAGGAGTGCACAATGGCGTGAGCATTTAGAAGAAATCAAATATGAGACTGTTGCACTTGCACTTGAGTAGAGTGATTAAATTTCACTATTGATAATTTTCTTTTTCTTTTTCCCTCGGCTGGAAAGTCCCTTCTAATAAAGCAAAAAATTGGAAAATCAATGTTGTCCAATAATTTTGCTTGCCAAATTGGATTTGTTATAATGAATAGAATATGTTAATCAATGAATAAAACAAAAATACAGAGAATTTGAGGTTTGAGGGAAAATATTTGATGAGAAAAAAAAAAAAGAGTTTGAAGAGAGATAAAATACTAAAATAGATGAATTAACAATTATCTTAGTCCTTCAATGATATTGTAATAGAAAAGGGTTTTCAAAAAGATTTTGGAGGGATATCCATAGTCCAAATGGGATGGTGATATTTGCTTTTGACCACAATTCATTTCATTAACTAGTACTTTTCAATTAACTCAAAAAATTTCCAAAAATATCCTTATTAACAAATAAAAAAATTAAGATAAACATTATATTTAAATTTTTTTACTTTGCCCTCTCATCAAATGCTGTGAGCAATATTCAAAGTAAATTTAAGATAATCTAGAGCTCTCCTTTTAACATAATTTAACTTATTTGCCAAAAAAAGGACAATTGAGGGAGACTGTTATCACTTGGCCGCCATAATATACCAGCTTTTGGAGGATAAGCAATAACCAACCAACCAACAGATGGATGAACGAACAATGAACTTCAAGTGGATCTTCCATTCCAAGGAGGGGATAGGAGCCTTTTGGGCATTGCTTCAGTCGAATTAAGTAAAGACCATCATTTATTAGGATTGGCAAAAATCCCAAAATTCAATTAGGATTCGAGACTTTGGCCCATTGGAACAATTTAGGATAAAATTTTATCTTAATTTACTATTTTGGTTGGAATTTTGGACGTTTAAAAATCCTTAGTAGGATCCTAAATAGCCCAAAGTCTAGGTATCAAAAAATGTATAACAAGTGAATTTAATTAATCACATAGATCTATCATATCGGTCATTTATATATAAGAAGTCATTTATTAGTTAATATATATGATACTTTGACAGTAAGAATAAGACATGTGGGCTAACTCATATAACATATCGTTTGTCACAAATTTATAATGTATGACAGAAAACTCATAGATGTGATATTTTTAGAAAATTCATCAAACATGTCATTAAACAATAATCAAATAATTCTTGAAGTCTCCTATGATCACATTAACCTCGTTTATGGAATAAACTTAAGTATATTTGAAGTGAATTGTAAATAAATAGATAAATAAATAAATAATTGCACCTGTTGGGACCAAATTTTTGTATCGGGGGAGTGCTCAATTTTAATGCGCTTGCCGATCAAGTGAGTTCCGGTCTTTGTGTCCAGTACTTCCTACTTGCAAAACAAAGAGGTCATAATGACACCGATGTTGTCACCAGGAAAAAAACTTATGATACTTAAGTTAGAGACCGAAGATTGCCAAAATAACAACTTTAAAGTTAGAGAAGAGAAGTGTGTGCTCTTGGACTGCTTTCTAAGACCAAGATCCCTTACCTCATGGTTGGGAGGACTTTTTATCCAATGACGTCTTTAAAACCATGCCGTACTCGAAGTATCTCCAAAGAATGACACGTATGTTGATTGGTTTTGGTCAGGTAATAGTATTATGATCGTAAGCGTGTTAAGATTTACTATCCAAACCCAACCTAAGTAGAGGTGATAAAATGAGTCATCGCGTTGTGTTTGTGTCGTGTCAATTTCGTATCGTGTCAAATTTAGATTGATCCAAACCCGACTCATTTAATAATTATGTCAAAATATTGAGACTCAAACCCGACACGAAAAAATAATCGGGTTATCCAATAACCCACTTAATATCTATATATTAAATAAAATTTACATTAAAAATTTACACATTATTATTCATTTATTCATACATACATACTTTATCAATATTATAAAATATACATATTTACCAAAATATTATACATTTACACTATTGAAGTTTTAATTATATATATGTAAATAATATTATATATTGATATTATAAAATATACATGTCTACCAATATTTTACACATTTATACTATTGAAGCTCTAAATGTATATAAAATTTTGTAAATAAAACAATGTGTTTGTATTCATCCTTTTAAAAAATAAAAATAAAAGATAAAAGTATCTCTAATATTTGAGTTTTGATGATAAAAATTTACAGATTATTTTAAAATAGAAAATATAATCATGTCATTGATCGGGTAAATGGGTAAAGAACTATAACCCTAACCCGACACGGAAAAAATCGTGTCGATTCGGAACTCGACCTATTTAATAATCATGTTAAATTCAACGACCCATACCCATTTATTCGTATTGTATTCGTATCGGGTAATCGGGTCGTGTCAAATTTTACCAACTCTAAACCTAAGTGATCGGTGAAGTGAGGCACAACAGTGCCTATGATTAGTGTTACAAAATAAATTATTCACACAGCGTGCTCAAGACTATTAACCTAATAAATACTTTTATCTTAAATGGTTTTTGTCTGAATCGCATGATATGATCTGCACCCATAGCCAACATTAGGAGGGAATGCGTAACGAAAATAATAACAATCGCAAATACGATCACTCTCATTATGAAATTGCGATCCAACGTCGCATCGTTACCCATATTTTCTCATAATCCAAATCTTCGTTTGCGTAATCAATGACGTAACACAAAGAAAATATACAGATCCAGTCGTCAAACAAATAGGCAAAATTTAGTCGTCAAACAAATAGGCAAAATTTAGTCGTCAAACAAATTGGCAAAATTATTGAGTGTTTGAAGTGTATTGTCCTGTGTGTTTTTTTAATTATTTACAATTTATCGTCGCTATATACTAATTATTTGTAATAATATTTATATACATACTAAAAATGAATAGATAAAAAATAATACTCTTCAAGTATCAAAGAATCTCTCGCTCTCTCTCACATAAATTGAATCTAATAATTTAGTTAGATTTATCTGTTATTATAAATATTTAAACTTAAGACACACAAAGGCATTCTATTTTCAAGATAATGTGATTGTTAAATGAAACTCTTTCCAAAATTAATAAGTAATCTTTCACAACTTACAAGGTTTCAGCTGATGAGTACCTATACATTTTGGATGGCCATCGGAATTATAAATCTTCCAGACTCCAGAGCATGAGATTAAAGGATGAATTTGAAATTTGCGGATTTTAAAATAAATAATAAGTAAAGCTATTGTGACAAAGAAATTTTTTATTTCAAGTGGGAAAAAGTGATGTAAAATCACTAATGTCATACAAATCGTGGAAGACTTGGATTGGACGGCTACCGGGCCACGAACTAATTATCACTGCGCAGTAGCGAGAAAAACACGTGGCGATCGTGCACAACAGGAAATCTTAATCCAAACTTGGATCCCTCCTCTAAGATTATCGAGTTTCAACTTCTGTCGTTATCGTCTGTATTCATTGTGTTTCTTTTTTTTTTTGAAAAAAATCGTCTGTACTCATTTAATTTGTATATAAAGTAGTAAATGATATCCACTCGCTTGGCATGCAGCTAGCATTACTAGCCAGCAAGTGAAGATGGAAAACACAGTCATCCTCTACTCAGCTCTTTTCCTCCTCTTTCTCAATATTATTATTGCTTTCAAGTTCTCGTTTACCCGCCGCAAAAACCTTCCTCCAAGCCCGCCTTCTATTCCAATCATCGGCCACCTTCACCTCATAAAGCAGCCCATGCACCGCATCTTGCAAAGCCTCTCACAAAAATACGGCCCCATCATCTCCCTCCGCTTTGGCTCTCGCCTCGTGATAGTCGTTTCATCCTCTCAGGCTGCGGAGGAATGTTTCACGAAAAACGACATCGTCTTCGCCAACCGTCCAAAATTCCTCTCCGGCAAACACCTGGGCTATAACTATACGGTTGTTACCCAAGCATCGTACGGTGAGCACTGGCGTAACCTCCGTCGCATCACCGCCATCGAAGTATTCTCATCGCTCCGTCTTAATACTTTTCTACCAGTTAGAAGAGAAGAAATCAAACGGTTACTGAAGAAACTGTCGAGTACTGGTTCACGCCAAGGGTTTTCAAAGGTGGAGCTGAAAACAACGCTTTCAGAGCTGACATTTAATATTATGATGAGAATGGTGGCAGGGAAGCGTTACTACGGTGATGACGTGGAGGATGAAGAAGAGGCGATGAGGTTTAGGAGGATCATTAAGGAAACTGCAGCGTATGGTGGGGCAACGAATGCAGAAGATTTCTTGCCGATCTTGAAGTGGATCGACGTTGGTGATCATAAGAAGAGAGTTTTGAGGTTTAGTAGAACTACTGATGCGTTTTTGCAAGGCTTGATTGATGAACACAGAACTAAGAAGCCAGGTTCTGAGAGCACCAATACCATCATTGATCGTATGCTGGCTTTGCAAGAGTCTCAGCCTGAATACTACACTGATCAAATCATCAAAGGCCTAATACTGGTTAGTTAAACTTTAACTCGATCCATTCATCTTTTTTTCTTTTGAATTAAAACAATCAATTAATTGATTCAATTGCCGGAACACCCTTTATATTAATTAAAAACTAAAAAAAGAAAGTAGATGTTGATCAAGTTTTGATATCTGAAACATTAAAATTTATGCATCCATATCCGAGAAAAGTTTGTGGTTTGTGATTCATGCATGAATTAGTGTGTTTATAATAATCGCGGCTATCAATTTGTCGAGCTTATCCTTGAAAGCTTGGACCTGAACTATTGACGAAAGACTGCTTGTCAGTTGTCACTAGCACGCATGGACAGGTAACGTCGAACTTGAGAGTGATGATGCAAGGTGTCGGACGTCGTCGTTTTAGGAAAATATGAAATTGAAATTCTGGCCTTTTGTTTGAGTTGCGATACCGAAATCGAATAGCATATAATTCTCTACTACTTCTGAATAATTAAGAAAATTATTTAAGAAGATATAAAACCAAAATTAGAAACAAAATTTTGTTATTCGAAATTTTAAAATGAGAATAATTATATAATTTATAATTTTTTTAAGAATTTAATTAGTGAGAAGGTGCTTTTTGTGTCATAAAAAAATTTAAGAAAAAATAATATTAGAAGAATTTTGTATGTTCCCAGTTTTGAAAGTTGGCGCGTGTGTGTATGTATATGTATGTGTATGTGTATGTGTATGTGTATGTGTATATGCACACATATATATATACATATATATTGATTTGATTCAGAATCTTGTATTCTATTAAATTTCGAAAAATTTGTTCTAATAGCACAATCGTATATGGCGTGATAATTTTTTCAGATTTTAATAAAATTTAATTTTAAAATCTTGAATTGGATAATTTATAATATACATCAGCATAATTTGTCCGATAAATAAAGGGTGGGTCGAAAACAAATTAATAAATGTGCATGCATAATGCATGCAGGTGTTGCTACTAGCTGGGACAGACACGTCAGCCGTGACTATGGAATGGGCGATGTCCAATTTGGTCAATAATCCGGAGGTATTAGAAAAAGCCAGAGCGGAACTAGACAGTAAAGTTGGCCAAGAGCACTTGATCGACGAGCCTGATCTTTCCAAATTGCATTATCTTCAGAGTGTTATATCAGAGACCCTTCGATTGCATCCAGCAGCCCCACTCCTCGTACCTCACCAATCATCCGACGACTGCACTGTAGGAGGATACCATGTTCCACGTGGCGCAATCTTGTTGGTAAATGCATGGGCTATTCACAGGGACCCGAGGTTGTGGAATGATCCAAACAATTTTAGACCAGAAAGGTTCCAGAAGGGCGAATGTGAGGCCCACAAGCTAATGCCATTCGGGTTAGGAAGGCGAGCATGTCCTGGAGCGGGTTTGGCCCAACGTGTCGTGGGCCTAACTTTAGGCTCGTTAATTCAATGTTTCGAGTGGCTGAGAATCGATGAAGAAAAGGTTGATATGACCGAAGGGAGAGGAATCACCATGCCTAAAGCCAAGCCGCTAGAGGTCATGTGCAGAGCCCGGCCCATCGTGAACAATGTTTCGGAACTCTTTGACTAAATTAGAGTGGTTATTTTTTCGGCAATGCTGTGCTCGTTAGAATAGTTGAAGCACTTGTGTGATGTTTTTAGGCAATGTACTAAGAGATGTTTATCTATGTATTGCATAATCGACTTTTTCATGTATTATTATGAGTTTAAAAAGGTGTTACATTCAAACAAGTTGTAAAGTAAATGTTTGGTTAATAGATTCTTCATTTGTAAAGTTTGATTGCAAAACCATTTTTTCAGAATATAGTGCTTGATTTCGGTAATTATCATCAGTCGTTGAATTTATAAATATTTATACATATGAAATGAAATGAATTGCATTAAAATGAAAAATAAACTACAAAGCATCTAAAGTAACATAAGAAAAATACTCTAATGAAATTGTAAAGTCGCGATGTCGAAAAGCATGCGATGCCAGGCCCTGAGTCGCAGCCATTCGTTAAACAGGGATATGACAAATTTGAAAATTCATAGGAGACAATAAATATCATTTAAATAAATAAATAACAATATTACTGTTGTTTCTTCATCCTGGGCAACCAATATATTTTTGTTTCAATATAAAATAAAACTAAATTAGAATAATAATTATTTAATCTTTTAAAAAAATTTCTTTTAAATTTTTTAAAAATCTTATGTCATCTATAATGTAATGCTATTGTATAATTAGAAATTTAATTACTTTTATTTTTTAATTTATTCACTATTAAAAAATGCACTTTGTTCAAGAAACTATCAAATGATAAAAGAATATAAAAATTATGGGTTTGCACGTTTTGTCTATCACATATATTTGTTTGAATATTGATATAGTTTTACAATTAAATGTTTATTGATATTTATAATGATGAAGTAATCTTAAATCAATTTTATCATGACATATCTACTCCACTAAATGTAATATTTGGAGAATAAATTTCTTGTTTATATCACATTTGTTGGAGAAACATTTACCTCAACTAGTTATGAGAGGAGAATAGAGTCCTAATACTGTCACTTAAACTTACAGTCTCAATTGGTTATCGTAGTCCAATAACTTTTATCGCAATTATTAAGTATGTATGTGTATCCTAGCCACTTACTAATAACATAATGTTTAAAAGTTTCAGAAAGTAAACCATGAAAATAAATATAATTGAAATGAGTAGCATCAATTTAATTGGACTAAATAATTCCTCTTTAATTCTCAAGATTTTTTTTTTTTTTTTACTAAATTCTCAAGAACTTGAATGTAATAAACTATAAATGTTGTAGTGGAATCAGGTGGCATATTTTTGGAACTGAAGTCTCTAATTTATTTATTTATTTATTGGTATTGTTATTTTTTTTTTGAACTCTCGTGAAAACAAAAGAAACCTTATAATAATTAACGAAAATACTGTATACATTTTTTTAAATAAAATTGCACTATAGCAATAGACATTAAATAATAATGACTAAGGGTTTGATGGAGATTGCTTTTGAAGATAAAAAAAATGATTTTGAAAAAATAAAAGTTAAATTAAGTGTTTGATAAATTCTTTTTAAAAAACACTTTTGACAAAGTCACCCATGCTATAATAGATTTTAAAAAATAAAGAATGAATAACTTTTCAAAATATAATTTTAAAAATCATTTTTATTCGTCATACAATTTCATATTTATCTTCATATTTATTATAAAATTTAAAATTATCCTTATTATTCTCATATCGCTTATGACAAAGAACGTTCAAGAGATTTATACGGCTCCATTTTGCAAGAACGGTGCGCACAAATCTTAGTTAACAAGAAAATACTAAAACAAACTTCAAACATTCTTATCACCATCGCGTAGAATTTTATGTACGTTGGGACATGCTTTACACATAACCTCCAATGCCACGGCTTTAGGCATGGTGATTCCTCTACCTTCGGTCATGTCAATTTTGTCTTCACCAATTCTTTTCCACTCAAAACATTGAAGCAACGATCCCAAAGTTAAGCCCACAATACGTTGGGCTAGGCTTGCTCCGGGGCATGATCTCCTTCCAAGCCCAAAAGGCATGAGCTTATGAGCCGCACTTTCACTGCTTTCAAATCTTTCTGGTATAAAACAAGTGGGCTCATCCCACAACTCCGGGTCACGATGAATTGCCCAAGCATTGACCAACAAGGTTGTGTCACGTGGCACGTCATATCCTCCTACAGTGCAATCATCCGATGATCTGTGCGGTATCAGAAGCGGCGCTGCTGGGTTCAATCGAAGAGTCTCTGATATGATATTACGGAGATAAGGTAGTTTAGAAAGATCCGATTCGTCAATTAAGCACTCTTGGCCAACTTGAGCGTTCAACTCAGCTCTAGCATTTTTTAGCACCTCTGTGTGATTGACTAAATTTGCCATTGCCCATTCTAATGTGATTGATGATGTGTCTATTCCCGCTATTATCAGAGTCTGCATGCATGGTTAAAAATTATAGAAAAAATATGCACTAAACATTTTTAATTTTTAACGACTTTAAAAATAAATATACCACACCAAACTTCTTATTATTATTAAAAAAAAAAAATAGTTACCAACATAAGGGCTTTTATATTTTGATCGGTGTAGTACTCAGGCTGAGACTCTTGCAAAGAAAGCATATGGTCAATCATGGTATCCATGCTCTCTAAACCAGCCTTTCTATTTCTGTGTTGATCAACCAAACCTTGCAAAATTGTGTCCATTGTTTTGCTAAGCATCTGAATTCTCTTCTCAAAATCACCAATCCAGTTCAAGAAAGGCAGGAAATCAGCAGGATTCGAGGTCTCACTAATCGCTAAAATCTCTTTCACAGTATCCCTAAACCTCCTAGCCTCTTCCTCATCCTGCACGTCATCACCGTAGTACCGCTTTCCTGCAATCATTCTCATCGTAATATTAAACGTTAACTCTGAGAACATCGTTTTCAGCTCTACCGTTTCAAACTCTTGGCGTGAATTATAAGTCAACAGTTTCTTAAGCAACCGTTTGATTTCTTCTCTTCTTATTGCTACGGACATGTTGACACGTTGTGAGGAGAGTAACTCAATGGCAGTGATGCGGCGGAGGTTGCGCCAGTGGTCACCATACGGTGCTGTCAGAATAGTGCTGTAGTTGTAGGAGATGTGCTTGCCGCTTAGAGTTTTGGGTCGGTTGGCGAAAACGATGTCGTTTTTGGTGAAGCACTCTTCGGCATCTTTAGCTGATGATACGACTATCATGAGGCTCGAACCGAGTCTAAGGGAAAAGACAGGACCATATTTTTTCGACAAGTTGTAGAAAAAGCGGTGCGCTGGTGGTTTTATGAGATGGAGATGGCCGATAATTGGCATTGCAGGTGGACTTGGGGGTAGCTTTCTATGGCGCCTTCTTGCCTGAAACGTTACCAACTTGAAAGCAAGCATTAGGAATAGAAGAAAAATTGATGAATAATAGAAAGCTGTCTCTTCCATGTTTTTGCTTCGTGCTTGTTTTGCTTTGGGATTAAGGATAAGCTTTCGAGTGAGTTTTTGTGGTGAATGCTTCGCGATTGTTTTGTTTTGGTTTAAGAGATAAAGCTTGCGAGTGGGTTTTTTGTGTGAATTATTTGTAGGGTGGAGAGGAGTTGGGTCTTTGTAGCCACGCTTGTACTGTGGCGTTGACTTGACGAGCTTTATCTTATTTTTTACAATTTTCTCAGCGTCCGCATTTTCAACGTGCACAAACAATAATTTTGCAGTACATGGCCGACGTGCAAATGTTGTGAAGCTTTCATTAATTTTGTTCCCATAAAAATCGCTATATATATATATATAACGATCTTTCTTATTCATTACCATTTAACGATCTTTCTTATTCATTACCATTTTTTTAATTTTATGCATTAGAAAAATCAATTCTATAACAAAATAATATTTTTCACTAATTATGCACGTCGTCTTCTGCTTCTTCTATTCCATAGATATTTTCAAATGAAAAATTGGAAAAGAAGAAGAAGCATAACCATCTAACTCTTAACATTACTGTCTAGTATATATTAGTCTATTATATGGCTTCTATGATATTATGCCATCCAAAAAATAGTATCCAAACTTTACTTTTATGAAGTGAGAGGCCACTCTTTTATTATAAGGTAAGATATACTAACAAGTAATTTGATAAATAATGAATCAAGTAATTTTATTTAGATGAGTGTTTAAATTTAAATTCAATGACAAATAAAAGATTAAAAAATTAATTTAGACTTTGTTTATAAATATATATATATATCTGAAAAAATGTTATAATATTCATTAAAAATAACATTATGTATATCCCAGTAGTGTCCCCACTAGCCTTTAAAGTTGAATTGTGAAACAACTAGGTCCCATAACTCCCATTTGACTGTGCTTTAATCTTAAAACTTATCCGAAAGTGGTTTCTTACGTAATTATAAATAGGGCAAAGCTTCGGTACCCGTGACACCGTACCTCTCTTTTGTCCCTTTTTTATTGAATTCTTTGAATTTTATTTTATTTACAATTTAGTTATAAATGTAACAATAATTTTATTTTCCCATTCTTCTTCACCTCTCCTCCCAATTTTCTCCATTTAACATTACTTTTAGACCTTAGTTATGAGGAAAGAGATTAATTTATAATTAATTGATAAAACTACATTTTAAATAGAGCTTATTTAACCTAAATAAAATTTAAGAAGTCAGTACCAAATATATTGTACAATTCTTATTACTTTATTTTTTCTTATCAAATTTATGGATTGCACGATTCTTTTTTACTGTCTTTTCAATTATCAAATTGGGAAAACTAGGTTATCAATAGGCTAAATAACCCCTTGCTTTTTCTTTTTTTTTTTTTTTCCATTGAATTGCACTACATACAGTCTATTTTTTAAAATAAAAAAAAAGTTAAATAGTATTTCTAAATTTTGACACTGAAGTCCTATTCATTTTAATTTTTTATACTCTTACAGTTGAGCTGACCATTAACAAAATTTGATCCTTGTAAAAAAAAATTAAGGTTTGTGGATATTTAAATCATAAATCATTTTAATTAAGATTAGGCTATTTGACTTCAAAATACTTTTTACACCTATTTTTTAATTAAAATTTCTATTAATAAAAATGTATATAAAAATAATTTACTAGTAAGGACAAGATTTATAATTCATTAATTACATTTTTCTTTTATTCTTATCATAATTTAAATTTAACATTTATTTTAAGCCAAACATCATTTTGTCGTAAACAAATAATATTCATTCAAAAAGAAAAAGGAAAATTGGTGTAAAAACATAATGGAACAAAGGAATCAAATGGAATTAACATCTGCATTTGCTATTAGGAGACATTTAATTTAAGTAAGTTTTAGCATTAATTTCACGAGGCATGAGTTGGCTTTTATGGAATCCTTCAATGGAGGAATATCTAAAAATTGCATAAACACTAGAAGTGTACATATATGAAGAATTGCACGATGATCATGAATTAATGGTAAAACCAAAGGCAAATAGCACCCCAAAAAAAAAACCGAAACAAGTTCTAAGCATCCTCACTTAATAGTTTGGACTAGTTGATGGGTGCTAAAATGCTAAATAGGAACAGAGAACGAATAGAAATAAAAATCGGTTATCGTACACATGAAAATATTAATATTAAAATAAAAAATTTAATTAAATATACTGAAGGAATTACACAACCTGTTCATTAATAATATTATTGGAAACATTTAATTTAGGCATATACATGTTCATTTTGGTCATATATTATTATTATTAGTATTATTATTATTAACAAAATGATATATTTTTATTATGTATTCTATTTTGATTGACGTATTCAAATAATTTATTGTATATTAAATAAATATTATGTTATAAAAATATTTATTAATATATGTTAATTTTTTATGCAATTTGAAATTTTTACATAAGAATAAATTATTATCCATACACTTATACTCATTCTAATAGTCAAATTAGGTCACTGGATTTAAGTGTTAAAAAAATAATTGAAACAATCTGGACATATATGTCAACATTTAGTAACTTTTGTCTTTTCTAACTTTTTAATAAATACCAAGGATGGAAATATTAATAACCAAGTAGCAAGACCCTAATAAACATGTTTTTTATGTCAAACGTAGGCGTGTTCTGATCCAATAGGAACAAGCAGTGAAATAGCACTTTCCTTTATCAAACACGAAATCCATGCAAGGGACAAATATCAAATGCAGTCATAAATGCGTTGTCGGCTCAGGCAACATTTTTCTTCATCAATATTCCAAAAGGCATTAGCTTATGGCTCCACGTAAAATTTTTGGGTCTACGACAGGTCCATACCACCAGCATTTTCGGAAACAATATGCACCAATCTCGTCGGTTTTTTGAAAAAGTATCTCTGATTTGATTTCCATGGCTAGAATTCAAGCATCCGAAATTCCAATTTACCTAGATTTATAAAATTAAGAAAAATCTTTCACACGAGGCGCCATCATGTAGTTTTTTTATCTTTTTATTTAATTAGCCATCCGAACTTGATTCCACGAAAAAGAGAAGTCAAAAAATTACATTTGGGTTCTACCCTCTGCACCAACTTTAAACATAATTAAAAATGTTGATTGAACAAAAATTTTTGTAACGCGAACATTTTAATGTAGAATAAATTGTTTGTGCTTATCATATACTAAATATAATTCTCATTCATGCATCCTAGTTCTTTTATACAGTTACTATCCAAAGAGATGTAGGCGTGTCCTATTTTCGAAGAGCCTACGTTAAGAGTGTCTGGAATAGAACATAACCCTCATGTGTCTCATTAACAAAGCAAGCACATGAGGTCACAACAACGGTGTGACTTCAGAAATGCTCACATGAAGAGGTATACGACATCGACGAAGTAATAATATTTGAAATAAATCTAATCTTTGCTATTATAGGAATACTTATAAGCAGAGGCATGAGGCTGACTGAAAGGAGGATAATTCTCTTTGAGATTGTAAACGTTCTAGAGAGAGAAATATTATTTTTCTCCTTTTGCATGCGTTCTAACAGGGAAGTTGACTTAAGCATTGAAGTGCTGTTTGCGTGTACTCCAAAGTCCAAACCACGTTCACGATCAGCAAACTTATTCCCAGTTCATCGTTCTAAGTTCTGAAGGTGTAACAGTCCTTCTCAAACTCAGCTAACTTCATCAGCTGACAGCCACGCATGTGTACTAGTTTTATAGTCAATTGACAATTCTCGCCGGCTGTATCTATTACGAATTACGATCCTGTTAATTTCATCAACTGAAATTGATTGTCAACTTTGGCATATATCAATTCACACAATTTTATTAGGCATTTTACAGAACCTGTGGATGTGAAAATTAAAGTACGTCACATTTCTACACGACCGCCTAGGGATGGCAATGGCCAGATATGGGTGTTAAGTGAATCTTGGATCAGATCCAATCCATTGCCAAGAACAAAAAAATATTGATGGAGTTTGGATATAGATCCATACATCTATATCCAAATCCACTTTAAACCGACCCAAATTTGATCCGATTGAATTTAGATTAAGTGAATCTTGGATCAAATCCAATCCATTGCCATTCTTATGATCGCCCTTAAAAAAATTGCTTGTGAAATGAGAGTGATTAAAATGGGAACTTGTGTACAAGGAATGAATACACTTTCGTTTCCAAAAAAAAAAAATTAAAAGTAAGCACCACCATTTTTTTAAGACAAGGGATAAGGAAATTAAGTTTAAATTCATTTTTCAGCCACTTATTTCTCTCAGGATTTGAATCATGGTGGTCGACTAAATAAATCTATTTAAAAATTATTTGGTCACACCCTTGGAGGTAAACACCACCATTTAATAAAGAAAAATAGAATATTTACAAAATATTTATACAAATAGTATATATTAAAATTTAAGTTACGTGATAGTTGGCTTATCATTTATTTATTGGTCTAATGTAACTACCACATTAATGATATGTAATTATATAGTATTACTTAAAGACATTTCAATCTCTAATTAATGCCACCTCATTTGTGAGATAAATTTATACTCAAATTTTGTAAACCTAAGCTTTGGAGATGTGTCCATTTTGTAATCCATTGGAAATATAATATACAGAAAGTATTGACTTACCCTCAAAATATTGAGTACTGGCAAATGTCAAAAATGGTAAAACAACCCTAGTGATTGTTTTGAACATTCAAAGAGGATTTGATTCAAAAAATCGAAAAAAAGAAAGAAGAAGATTTGACTGATTTACTTAGCCAATTTGTAATTTATAATTTTGTTGTTAAAAGGATAAATTTTAGATTATCACTTATGAATTGATTATCTTTAAATTATCTCCTTATTTTTAAGAATCTCAAGTTACTCCTATATATTTTTGTTCAAAAAATAAAAAATAAGGAAAAAATGTCGGTGGGTTGATAAATTTTGTTTATCTTTTTTTTTTTTAAAATAAAAGATATATTAAAACTTTCAAAAATAAATGGGACTACTTAAAAATAGTCAATTTATGATAGCGTAATCTAAAATTAACATTTTCAAACTAGTTAATAATTTATATGTTTATCTAAAGGGGCCAAATCAACTAACAGACATCACTTGTAGCATATGTTTACAATACTAGTTTAGAAGCATATTATTAACGTTCACTGTGTTTTCAATGAGCTTAGTTAAATTTACATCTACAAGGAAATTATTGCATAGGAAGAGAACAATCAAGCATTTATATCGTTAGAGATTCTAGTATTTGAGTTTTAATTTTATTTATCACTTATTTATTAGATGATGAATGTAAAATTCCTTACTAATCTATTGTAATCTCTAATAGATGAATATCACAATAGTTTATACATAAATTAAAACTCAAATATTGAAATATCTAACATTGCTCATGATGAAAAATGCTAATGCCACAAAAGTTTATTACCTTTTTGATGAGCTTAACTAGTATCGCATTTGCTAAATTAAGCTTGTTCCTTTCTTTTAAAAAATAAGTAGATAAAAGATCTTGCTCACTTACCACCAAAGCTGGCAAAATGGGCTACAAGATTAGATTCATATCGTGTTGAATTTAAATTGATCCAAACATGACATATTTAATAATTATATCAAAAAATTAAAACTCAAATACACATGGAAAACAAACAAGTGCTCAACATTTTAATAATTCGGTAATCGTGTCATCCAACAAGACACTACCTAATAGCTTGCTTAATACTACCTGGTTATTTAACATGACAAACATAAAAATATTGCATGCTTAATACTACTTATTATTTAACACGACTTACAGAAAAATATTGCATACCTACTTGAAACAAATTGCTTTCATTCATATATCTAAATAATAATATGTATTTATATTACAAAGTATATATGTCTATCAAAATATTATATATTTGCATTATTAAAGTTTTAAGATTATCTAGAATTTTACAAAATAGAATACCATATAAATGTTTACCAACCAAAAAAAAAAAAAGGAATCATGTTCAATATTTGAGTTTTGATGACATAAATTAATTTAGAATAGAAAACATAAGTATATTTTCATATAAATATGAATTATATTTGATTAACCATTCAATTAAATAGATGAAGGGGTTAAGAAATTAAACAGTAACCTAACTTAAAAAAAAAAAAAACTATCGACCCAAACAATACCCATTAATAATCGTGTAAATTTTCACAACACAAGCTTATTTATTCATGTCGTGTTCGCGTTGGATAAAGGAACATGTTAAATTTTACCAGCTCTACTTATCATATCACAAAATATATCCATCTAATGCCACAAAAGAATTTTAACCATTCTTTCAAATAGAATATTAAAAGTGTGTTTGGTATACTATATTATATTACATTATATTAACTAGTATATTGCATTAGTCTGCATTTAGAGACGACAATTAGGATGTGTGATATAGGATTAATCTCTTATAAAGTAGGTGTCAGTGCGCAAGTGTACACAACAAATAATATAATGATAAGCATTCGAGTATCGTCTCCACAGGGATTGATGCTATTAGAGTTACTACAATAATTAACTGATATAAGTGTATTGCTCTGTGTTTGCCATAGCATTTTGTCTTAATTACATTTATTTCAAATCCTTATTTTGACTTATTACCCATTTAGTGAATACTAGTTAAGAAATAGCCTAAAAAATGTCTAACTTAGTGGAACTGATTAAGACAATACTTAGTTTTTAACTTGATTTTCCAAGTTGAGTCAATTTAAAAAAGGTCATGCTTGATCTAAAATTAATAAATAACTAAATATAACGATTCACCTTGTAGAGTAAATAGAACTTAGAATGGTAATGCTATATTTAATGTTGGCATAACAATTGGTTACTGTTAGATTACATTAGATATAAGATATCCAGTAGGCGGTAGCTGAGGATGTATAAGTAATTCTACCTAGTGCTGTAGTGGATGCCGTAGCAACGATGTTGTGATTGAAAAAAAAAACTAGTCAATGCCATTAAGAGAGTTTATCCACTCAACTACTTTATTTCCATTAATTTTATCCTTGTGTTTGACGTGATAGTCTTTTTTATTGCAGTTTGTTTATTGTCATTTTAGTTATTTAGTTCATTAAGTCTATAAATTATTTTGTTTCAATTAGAATAAAACTGCATTGTTAAGGTTGTTGTAGCAAGTCAGGTAACATCAATCCGGATATAGACAATCTGAATATTCATCGTTATATTACTTGTTGTGTACACTTATGCATTAACATTAGTAGAGTTAACAACCAACACTTAGCGTCCCAATTTTGAGAAGCATTCTAATATTTCGAGAGTAAAATTTTTTAGAGCTTAAATTGTAAATCTCTTTAGAGTTTAGTGAGTGCAAGGTTAGATGTATTGTGGTTCTGGGTAGTGAGCTAAAATACTACAAAACTTGTAATCTTCTTTTCATTAGTGAAATATTTTTTCTTCTGTCTTTACCTGTAGATTTAGGCTAAAAGGTAAACCACATAAATTATTGTACTCACCTCATGTGTTTGTTCTTCATTTTTCTCTAATTTCATTTTAGTTGTGGCCCTTTTTCACCCATTAATTTCCTAACATGTAAAACATCTTATGCAATCTCCCTACACCACCTCGCCTCTTCCTCATCATTGTGGTACCGCTTCCCTGAAACTATTCTCAACATAATATTAAAATTAAAATCCAACAACAATGTTTTCAGCTCCATCTTTTGAACTCTTGGCGTGAATAAGTCAACAATTTTTCAATAATCGATTAATTTTATCTCTTATATTTGGTAAAAACAAGTTAAAACGATTTGATGAGAATACCCTTGATAAAAAGACTATTTTTTTAATATCCATAATAAATCATCTTAGTAGTTGGCAGTATAATTTAATTATACGTACTATTAGTATTTTAAATTCAAGGTAGAGTAGTCTTTTATAAGTCAATATATGCAATGAGTCTTGTAATTTAATTTCTTTTTCAAAGCAAAGGTGCAATTAATTTTTAAAATGTGGACTAATAGTCTTTAACTAAAAATAATAAAATCTAAGATTTTATAATTATTTGTAGTAAAATTTTAAGGTACTTGAAGGTGCTGGAAATTTTTAACTTCACACATATTTGTAGATTTGTGGAGAACGTGTTGCGATCATTGGCCTTAAATCCGCGCGGGGTGGGTACTTGAAAAAGGCACTCCGACACCCAAGTTAGTATTTGATTAAGGTTAAAGAGATAAAAATGAAGGAAAAAATGAGTTTTCTCTCTCTACAATGAACAATATTTTTTAGAGGCTAAAGACCTCATTTTCTATAGAGATGAGTATCTATTTATAGATGATGAGTAATGTGGATTTAGGGTTTTACTTTGAACCCTCAACCTAATGACATGTGTCACCCATCATTGTTGTTCACGTGGAGGTGAACTTAATCATAGGAAATTATTCTATACGTCCATATTTCCATGTTGTTATAACTTTTGGGTGTGGTTTCTTGGACTGATGGATTACGAAACTAATTTCTACTTCTAACGATCTTTATGAGCTCCGGAAGAATTTCTTCTTAGATGTTATTACTCCAAAATAGTTTTGATGTTACTTCCTTAGAGCAGTTTAGGTGTTACTGCCCCTAACCTAAGTGTTATTTCTCCAAATAACTTGTTATTGTTTTTTCAAAATAACTTTTTTTATTTAATGAAATAGACACATGATATATTTTAATATCTTTTGAAATATGACACATGCATATCTGTAGTTGCCATTAAACGTTGTTTTGGAATAATTTTAATAGCAAAAAAGACAACAACCTTAATAATTTATCATATGTACAAAATGTTATTATTTTACTGATTTGTATTAACTTCTTTGTGATCACTCCAAGTGTTTAGAAATAATGGGGATCACGGTGTACTGAGACTGTCATGCGCTTTATTTTTTATTGTAAATTTTCCTACGGATAAGTGTTCCACAAGGGACAATTTGCCGACAAAAGCTGTTTGTTACAGCTCATGTAACATAAACTTTGCCCAATAAAAAATTAACAATTTCTAAAAGTGTTACAGGTCATGGCAATGCAAATACAATTAACTGTTCTGCAACGGCAAGTCAGCAGCAGCGCACCTTGGAAAAACCAAAATTAACAATCACTAGAACCTTATGATCAGCAGCAGTCAGCAAATGGAGAAGAAAAACACAACCATTCTCTACGCTTGTGTTTCTTTTATATTTGTAATAATCGCTCTGAAGAAGTTGTTTCAGTTTAAGGGAAGGAGGAGATGCTACAAAAACCTGCCACCGAGCCCACCTTGTATGCCGGTTATCGGCCATCTTCACCTCATAAAGCCCCCGACGCATCGCTTTCTTTACAACCTGTCAAGACAATACGGCCCAATCTTTTCCCTCAGATTCGGCTCCGGCTTGGTGGTTGTTGTGTCATCATATGAAGCTGCGCAGGAATGCTTCACCAAAAACGATATCGTTTTCGCCAACCGCCCGAAATCTCTGAGTGGCAAACACATCTCCTACAACTACACCACTCTTCTGCAAGCACCGTTCGGTGTGCGCTGGCGCAATCTCCGCCGCATCACTGCCATAGAAGTGCTCTCATCAAATCGTATTAACGTGTTTTTACCCATCAGAAGAGATGAGATTAAACGGTTATTGAAAAAACTGTCCACGAATTATTCACGCCAAGAGTTTTCAAAGGTAGAGCTGAAAACACTGTTTTCGGAGCTAACGATTAATGTTATGATGAGAATAGTGGCAGGGAAGCGGTACTTTGGCGATAACGTACTGGAGGATGAAGAAGAAGCCGGGAGGTTCAAGGAGATTGTCAAGGAAGCTTTCGCCCTCAGTGGGACCTCGAATCCTGGAGACCACCTGCCTATATTGAACTGGATCGGCGATTATGAGAAAAGAATTGTGAAGCTTAGCAAAAGAATGGACGAATTTTTCCAACGTTTGGTTGATGAACACAGAGATAATAAGGAGGCTTGTTTAGAGAACACGGATTCTATGATTCACCAGTTGCTTTCTCTGCAACACTCCCACCCACTTTACTACACCGATCAGACTATCAAAGGGCTTGCAATGGTTGGTAGATTCGATTGTATCTCTTTTTCAATTCCCACACACACATACACACACTGCGGCGATTTACAAAATTAACAACACTACACACGTGCAGACTATGCTGATGGCAGGTACAGACACGACAGCTATCACAATGGAATGGGCAATGTCCAACTTGGTCAATCACCCGGACGTGCTGCAGAAAGCTAGAGTGGAATTGGACACTCATGTTGGTCAAGAGCGCCTAATCGATGAACCGGATCTTTCGAAACTACACTATCTTCATTGTATCATCTCCGAGACCCTTCGGTTGCATCCAACAGCTCCACTTCTGGTACCTCACAGATCGTCTGACGATTGCGTTGTTGGAGGATTCGATGTGCCACGTGACACTACCTTATTGGTCAACGCATGGGCCATTCATAGGGATCCTGAGCTGTGGGATGAGCCCACTAAATTTGAGCCTGAAAGATTTGACAATGTCGAAAGCAAGGCCCATAAGCTAATCCTGCCTTTCGGATTGGGAAGGAGAGCTTGTCCTGGGATGGGGCTGGCCCAGCGTTTGGTAGGCTTGACTTTGGGCTCCTTGATTCAGTGTTTCGAGTGGGAGAGAATTGGTTGCCAAAAAGTTGACATGACCGAAGGGAGAGGAATCACCATGCCCAAGGCTGAGGCCCTCGAGGCTACGTGTAAACCGCGTCCCATCATCAACAAAATTCTACTTGGTAGCACTTGAGAATTTTTCAATTTGGTTTGTGATTTTTCTCGGTTCTGGTTGTGTTTTAATTACAGATGACCTGAGTTCATTATTGCATATTAAATATGGCTTTTATTTATATTGCGGTTGTTGAATTACATTTCTTTTTTGTTTAACAAGTAATGATATGAAAACTCTACCTGCCTTTCCTGTTCTATATTATTTAATCGAATTAAATGTATTCTTTTTACCCATATTTATTGAACGTACCAGCACGTCAATTTCATTTGTTGATTAGGTGGACTGTGTTATGGCAGCCCGTGGTGATTTTTAATTATTAATCACTAATTTATATTGCAACAGTGAAAATGGATAAGCACCAATATGTAGAAAAAAATTGGTAGTAAATTAACTACATTCACACCAAAATCACTAAACCCACATCCTCATCAAATTTGAAAGAACACATCCTTTTTATAAGTTACATATCTAACAACCCTCGCTCCGATTCGGCTTGGAGGAGATGAAGGCCTGAAAATAAAAGGAAATCATCACCTAGAAGCAGAAATTCCTTTTCGACGCTAAATTAAGACCTTGATTAATTTAGATTTACATATGTTATTTACAATAACAGCAATAATAATACCTGATCGTATTCGACGCTGGGAATCCAGTCATTTGTTGCAGGGTTGCTTTTGTAAACAGGTCTATCTCCAGTGCCGCATCCATTTCCAACACGAATATTATATCCATTTCCTTCATTCGCCACTCTTATAAATCCAGTTCCCGTCTGTTCAATCACAAAATTAAATAACTCAATGATAAAAAGGTGGGGGGAGGGGGTGAACAACACTAGAGGAAGAATTAAGATAATAATAATGGGAAAATGAAGATTAATTGAAGCAAAACCGTGTGATGGCCCTTGTCCATAGAAACCAACTGCTTATAGTACTGTGTCTCGACAAACTCATCTTGCGCCATGTTGTTGTTTACCTCTGCTGAATATATAACCCCAACCTGCGGATATATACTTGAATAAATAAAACAACTAGACAAAAAAAAAAAGAAGAAATAAATGAAACTGAAAAGGAAAGATACGTAGATCGGGATGGATACGGACATGAGATTGAGACTGAAGAGATCGAAGCTTGTCAAGCTCGGGGATGTTTCCGTTGGCAGCAGATTGGTCGTTAGTGTTAGTGGGGCCAATAGAGTCAGGCTCGCTTCTGTTGGGCTTGGTGGGACGTTTTGGAGCCACGGAATCGATCTGAGCCCTGACCTGATTGGCGATCCTGACCTGTTCGTCTGCGTCCAACACCTCGTCGCTCCGGCTTGGCTTAGTCACCGTCCACTGATCCACACCCGCCAACACCATCGTGGTTCTTTTTGTCTAGGTTGTTTTGACGGCGCAATTGTCTATTTGTCTTTCAAAGTGGCTAATGGAGTCGGCGAAACCAAATGCATGTATTTTATTTTATTTTGTAATACGGCGAGGAGGCGGAATGGCTAGAGATTGAAACTAGGGGCACACAGCGAAACCATTTTGACTCAGCATTGTGATTCTTTTTAGGTGGTTTTAGTAAGGCTTTACGACTGGCTTCTAGAATATGAAGTAGGCCTTGGGCTTACATCCTTAGCCCAGATGCGGACTCGGGGTGGTGAATTGGGCTTTTGATGCCCCCTTCCCCGAATTATTAGTAGCTCACAGTCACAGCTTACTGGGTCAAAATGTCTGTGCGGGATAGTTTAACATGTATCTAATTCTAGCCATTGAAAATATCAATACGGCACGCAATCACAAGTTCAACCAAAAGAATTTTCAGCTCCTTTAACTTCTCATATGAAAAATATTAAAATCTGAACGAGACCCACCAAAAATAAATAAATAAAATAAATTTTGCTAACAGACATGCACATCCTCCTCTTGATTTCCGTGATCAGATAGCGTCAATTACTAGTGCTGACGAGTGAAAATATTTTTGATCCGATGGTGCTAGCCATTCAGGGGGCGAAGACCTTTCATTCTCGCTAATACGTTGCAACATGACTTCCTCAAACAGCCCCCAACCCCCCCCCCCCCCCCCCCCCCCCTTCACGGGGAAACAGAAGCTTTAAGTCAACTAAAGCCTTTCATGGAGTCCAAAAATCTTTTATAGCCTTCGTTGATGCCACGAAAGTCTTTTTCATCCTTAAGAAAATAATCTCACCTCACTGTACAGTATCAGTTTAACCTGTTTATGTTATTTACCAATTACCAGGTTTTGGAAGCCTTCACAGGATCAGCATACGAGGCCTTCATCATCGGTTAATCTTTTCAGGAATCGGATATAGGATGAAAAATATCTAGCATGCCAAAATGCCGTAGATTCAGCAAATGCCAAATAGACAAATCTGCTGCCTTAACCCATTATCAAGTAGATTGCAAGGAGTGCCATTATTGTAGAATTCCTACCATTGTGGGGACTTCTGCTTCACCCACCAAACGCAAGAGGAAATTCAATACATTTAGCCAGTTTCTGAATTTTCTACGGGTCCACATTTATTTTAGCTTACTTAATCGACCGGTATATAGTCAGCTAATTCGATATTATCAAGGGGCAAGGGCATCTTCTAATGGAGAGCATAAATTTCTCTCGTGTCATATTTTTTGTATTTCTTTCATTAAATTATGTGATCATTATGTTTTTTTTACCCCCCAGATTTTCATGTTTAATTTTTCAACCATGTTGACACTAAGTCTTCTCTTCCAAAACAGATGTCATGTATACATCTTTCAACCACAAAGTCTTCAAAATTCACAGAGATTAGCTTTCCTCCAACTAAAATCATGGCAAAGACTTAAACCATCACAAGTCCCTAAATCTCCATCCCCTCTCATTTTTCTCCTCCATGTCTTATCAGTTGGGCTCATTTGTGCAGCTTACGCTCTTCCAGACAAGTACTTGATCAACCGTCGTTCAGACACCAACGTGAATTCCGGCAATCGGACATTCAGTGGGGGCCTGAGTTCAGATTCCATCTCCTTTTCGAAGCAGAACTACCCTGTTAAAAACAGCAGCCAGTTACCAGATACATTAGTTCTCTATGAAACAGCAGGAGTTTTCAATCAACTATCTCCCTTCGAGTTTGATGTCGGCAGTAACGGTACTCATCTAGATACGCCTTCATTTCTTTGCTTTCTCCTCTGCAACCAATCTCTCCAAAGCTGTTTTCGACGTTTCGACTTCCGATCGGTTTGTGCTGTTGCATAATTTTAATGTCCAAAATAGTAGCCAGTCTCCGACAATAAAGGACTTCTTTCTTAGCATCACCCTTGGCAAATTCAGTGTCTACTTTAGGCCTCAAGAATCATCCTTCGCGTTTGTTGGTGCCACTGAAGTCTTCCCTGTGGACCCTTAACCTTTAAGTTTCATTCATGATAATGCTTCACGGGTTAGTCCTACAGTAATTAAGACTAATTATTACCGGGGCATGCACTCGAAGGCTCTACAGACAATTTATAGGATCAATATTGATGGCCCTATGAATCTATGATTACGCAAGAGAATGACACTCTATGGAGGGACTGGATTCGTGATTAACATTACCCGTACAATCCGGATACGGCAAAAAATGTTGAATCTTCAACTGATCTTAACTATCAGTATCAGGAAATTGTTAGCAAATACACTGCTCCGGATTCTGTTTACCAGACTCTACAGCAGATAAATATAAATACTAGTAGGCTTTCTAGTAACTTCAACACAACATGGGGTTTTAATGTGAGTAAGAATGCTAGGCACTTTGTTCGGGTTAATTTCTGTGACATTGTTAGCCTATCTCCAAATGTTTTCAAATTTTAGCTCTATATCGATGGCACCTATTCCAAGAAATCAACCCCTATAAAGATATTTACCAGACTGCAACACCTTTTTATTTTGATTTCGTGGTTGGTTCAGCTGATCGTGGAATTATGAACATCCGTGTCGGCCTAAAGCAGAAATAGAGAGTGAGCCAAATGCATATTTGGATGGGCTTGAGATAATGGAGATTACGGAGAAATCAAGTTGAGTTCCTGCGGTGAATGGACATAAGAAAAAGCATGTCATGGTTGTAATTGGCTCAGTGCTTGGAGGTTCAGTTGTGATTTGCATATTGGCAGTTGTACTGTTTTTTGTTTTGATATGGAGAAAGCAAAAGCCTGATGAATTTCCTTTGGCGTTGGATTGGTCTCTGTTACATGTACATGGAGGAGGGAGTTCTGATGGTAGGGTCCCTGAGGGAACTGGCTCCCCAGTGCATAACATAAACCGTGGATTAAAAAATTCCCTTTGTGGGAATTAAGTTTGCGACGCACAATTTTGATAGAAAGTTGGTAATCTGTAAGGGAGGATTTGGGAATATCTACAGAGGAACTCTCAGGAACGGCATGAAAGTTGCTGTAAAACGAAGCGAAACAGGCTCAGGCCAAGGCCTTCCAGAATTACAAACTGAAATAATTGTCTTATAGAAAATTCGCCATAACCATCTTGTTTCCTTAATTGGGTGGGTATCGTAATGAAAGGTCTGAGATGATACTAGTATGAGTTCATGGAAAAAGGGACTTTGAAGGATCACCTATATAAGTCGTCCTGTATGTCCTGGATATAAAGGCTTGGGATATGCATTGGCGCAGCAAGAGGTCTTCATTATCTCCACGAATGTTCAGCTGGCAGAATCATTCACCGTGATGTTAAGTCCACAAATATTTTGCTGCACAAAAACCATGTCGCCAAAGTTGCTAATTTTGGCCTTTCAAGATTGAGTAGCGCGTGGTGAAAACCACGTCAGCGCAACTGTTAAAGGAACTTTTGGTTATCTTGATCCTGAGTACTTCAGGTCACAACAATTAACAGAAAAATCTGATGAGTATTCATTTCATGCTGTTCTTTTCGAGAATCTATGTGCAGACCAGCGGGGTTCACTCCCCAGAGCAAGTGAACCCCGCTGATTGGGCAATGCTTTGCAAGAACAAAGGGCTACTTGAAGATATCGTAGATCCTTTGATAGATGTTCAGATCAATCTAAATTCATTGAGGAAATTTGCTGAGAAAGCTGGGAAATGTTTGCAAGAAGATAGTGATGACAGGCCAACTATGGGCGATGTGTTGTGGGACTTGGAGAATGCATTACAGCTGCAACAAACTCCAACGACAAGAAAGCCACATGAAGACGGTACAGTCGATGCTTCATCTGCATTAGTATTACCATTCCCTAATGTCAGGCGTTTTCCTCGATATGGCGCGTCGATTAACAAAGTTGATATGCCCATTTTGGGAGACCAGGGCAATTTAATCTCATTAGAAAGTAAAGTGTTCTCTCAAGTGGAAATTGAAGGTGCCATGTGAAGTCAAACAATTTAAGTTTCTTTAGCCTCTGCAATTCCTATTAGGTAAATATAATCTGGGCAAGCTTGCTTCTGCTTTCGCTGTTAATTAGTTCTAATCTATTCTGTATGCTTTTTAAGGCAACTGATATGATATACTATGTCACGAAACTTGCTTAGTTTGTAAGAAAATTTGTATATTGGAATATATTTCAAGATAACTACTAGATTTTATTTTCAACTGTTATATAGGTGGCTAAAAAATTACTAGGAATTTATATAGGCCTTATTTAGTATAGAGATGTTGTGCAAATAAAATAATAATTTTGATAAAAAAATAAAAGTATTAGAAACTTTTCATCATATAATTGTAGTGTTAAAATCAACTCAGTTTTCAAATTATTACAAAAAATTTTTGCCAAACACATTTGTACTCAAGGGTAGATTTATGACTTTTTATTACGCCAAGCTAATTCATAAATTTAATTGAGTAATATTTTTGTGAAGGAGTAAAAATAAATATATATTAAAATTTGCATTAATAAATTATTTATAATTTTTTTGTTTTAATGATAGAGAATGTGATATATGTTGTCAATTGTTACTATATCATTTTGTAACTTTTTAATACTAATGACAATATTATATATTGGCACCTTTTTTTTTTCAATTAGACTAAATTATAATATTTTTATAATAAGTTAAAGCAATACTAACATTTTAACCCCCTAATTATTTTAATTTATTTAATAAATATATAAGTTAATTATTTTATAGAATAAGTTTCTAACTCTAATTAGAAAATAAAGCATTGAATTAGGACAAACTTGAAAATAAAATAAAAAGTTATAAAAAGTTAAGGGGTATCAATGAAATTTTTTGGGCAAGAGGGCCCGGGCGTTGATGTATAGTATTCGTGGCTTTTTTAATTACAGCTATAAAATCCTGTATCTTCTGTATTATTTTGTCCATATTATTGACTTTAAAAATAATATTTACCGACTACAATCGACTTTTATCAGGCTGAAGCTCCCATTTCCAATCATCTCTAACTTTTAAACACGTGGAGTCTAAGTGGCACGACCAACAATACACAAGCGGTCGTCGATTGCATTGTCAAAAGCGAAGTAACACGTAAAGCTCAAATTTGATCACATGGGACTTTTGTTCAATGCTTAGCCATTGATTTTTGACTTGGCTTAACTGGCAGAAACTTGCCAGGTTGCCCGTAATAATTCCAATTTTTCGTGTCTTAGATTATGATGATTCTAATTACACCACAAAAGTTTATTAAATACTCCATCACATCGCATGTTTGGAAAATAATAATTTATAAGCACAATTTCAT
This sequence comes from Luvunga scandens, assembly GCA_030449905.1. Taxonomy (NCBI): domain Eukaryota; kingdom Viridiplantae; phylum Streptophyta; class Magnoliopsida; order Sapindales; family Rutaceae; genus Luvunga; species Luvunga scandens. The sequence goes on along the minus strand of JASUUG010000383.1, from coordinate 2,570,210 downwards.
TAGTATATAGCACGCCTTTTTTGTCCAAGAAATTTTTAAATTTGTTAGGGTTGGAATTTTTTATACAGAGACTAGAAAAATAGGGAAGGGAGTTGATTTTTTTATAATTGAGGGTTGAGTTATGAGCTATTTTTCTTTTCCTTTCTCCTGCTTCTTATCAAAATTTTAGAGCGAAGCAAGTAATCGGAAATAAGTGAGTTGCCGGCGAGTTGCTATACAATTCGGAAACTCTTTCTTAACAATGAACCGATCTTCAAGTTGGTGTCTTTATACATTCAGGCGCGATTTGAAATTTGCTTCGGCTAACAACGTATCAAATTAAAAGACAAGATCAAAGAATTTCTCTGCCGGTTACAAAAAACTTGGACTACTGTACAGTAGCTAGAAACATATAGTACAACATCTACGGTACCAGCTACCAGTAACAAACAGAAATCTAGAAATGAAATTAACTAAACAAAAGGAGTCTGAATAACAGAAGATATTAGTGGCCAGAGCCTTTCCTGCTAGGTCCTGAAGCCAACGTAAACACTTGCTCCTTTACCAAAACCCGGGCGGTCAAGTCCTTATTATTGGCAGAGTTAGCTGATGATGATGAAGATGAAGAAGATATTCCGACAGAGCTTTCATCAGTTCCCCTTGATCGAAGGGCTCGAGAATCAACGCGAATTGAATGAGAAAGAATCATCATCATCAAGATCATCAGAACTAAACACAAGTGCCTCATTGTTGAAGTTGCCTGCTGCATGGTGAAGTCAATTTCGTCCTTCCGAATTTCAAGGACTCAAGTATTCAACAACTCTCCCCTCCCTTTTCAAATATTCTCTCTTGCGCAGATTAAAGAGCGGCTTAGCATTTCCATTGAACAAGGCACCGTCCTTTATATAAGGACCAACTTTGGTGGCAAAGGCAAACTAGTAAAGGACGGTGAAGGGCTTTTTGGTTGTGGGGACTCTTTTTAAATTATTTTGAGTATTTGACTCCAACAACTTTATACCGTTGGTCTGTGATCGGATGCTGAGTTTGAAGTTTGAACCAAGTTTTATTTTCACATTTGCGGTTTGTCAGAAATTGACTTTAGAATCTTGTTACCATTTTAGTATGCATAATAGATCCCTAAGTAACCACTTAGGTGAATTTTTTTTTTCCTGAAAAAATGAATGCCAGACATCAAAATGGGAGGTGCGTAAAAAACTAGAAACTAGCTAGCTAGAAAATAATGCAAAAATTATACAGGCCATTGTTATTCTTTATACCATTTTAATGGTGAGCGACGAAAGTGCACATGATATTATTAAAGGTAATTTAAGATACTCTTTCTTTTAAGAATCCAAACCCAATCAAAATCCTGTTCATATAGTTTGAAATGCTGCATGCTTCTTCTTACGTGTCTTTCCAAGCACTAAGCAATTTCGTTTCACAGTGGAGTACCGACCGGCCTGTGGAGCTCCAAGAAGTTAGAGCGTGCGTGGATAATATATTATAGGAAAAGAGCCAAAGGGTGTAGGAATTTCTGTGTCTTTATTGAAAGGGAATCTATAGCAATTTTATTTTTTTAAAAAAAAAATGTCTGGGTTCTCTTAAAATTTTTACTTGAAAAGGTGATTTAAAGTTCTATTTATTAATAGCATCTATTTTATTCAATGGTAGATGGATGGAGACATAAGTTTCATATTTTAACTTTAAATCTTTAATATTGGATTGAGTAAATTTAACGGATGAAATATTAAGTTATTTTTTAAAGTCAAAATTTTAAATTAAGAAAACATTGCAAAAAATAATGTGATAAAACTATATCTACTCGGTTGGATGGAGTTTCTGGCAAGGCAAAGGCTAAGATAAAAATGAATATTGAAAAAAGTATAGATGCGAGGAACGCATGAAACTGACCCACTGAATTCTTAATCGCCACAACTTTTTGAATTGATGATACACTTCCGGATTTTGCTCTATTCCACATTAGCTTTAACCACAGCCTCCCAATGACAGTCTTTTTCCTGTTAACATTTCGATTACTTGACATTTAATTTATATAAGATTAGAGATTATGTCAATGATAGTCGTTGAATTTTTTTAGCGAAAGAAAATCTTTATGGAAGATCAACGATATTTTTTTTTAATCTTTTATTTCATGCCCCCAGCTATGCACAAAAATTTTAAATCACTTCTTGAGATTGGCGAATCTTATTTCGTTATGGATTTGTGAAGATTTTTCCAAAAATCTTGTCTTGTGAGCTATATATATATTTTTCGATAAAGCAATTAAATGAGTATTGAGGGTGGGTCAATACAAGAAGCAGCCTGTTTCGGGTACGTTCTTGAGTTTTGCAACTTGGGAGAATCTTACTGGAAAACGTGGATGGAAATTTTTAGGCATTATAAACTCTCACCTTTATTTATTTTATTTTCTTTTTGCGTAATATTGTCATATAATTGTTAACTTTTTAAAATTAATAATTAAAACTCTACAAATTTCGGTATAGTTGTATCGAATAGAGACCAATAGGCTATGGCTTTTAATTAAATCAAACACTTTAAATAATACATGGTGATTCTGACATTATAATCCGGGAGAGTGACATGTCAGTTGTCTCATTATAGATAATTTTTTAATTAAAATTTTAATCATCGAAGTATTCCAGTTAAATTAAACCCAAGTCTTTCACTTCTTTTTACAAATCATCTGGGTCAATAGACAATTAGACATGTTTGTTTGAATACAATCATGCTAAAAAAGTCATAATCTCATTTCAATTTTATCTTTAAACTCTTTCAGTGTAAAAGAAAAAAAGAAATTATTTTGAGTTTCAACAAATTATTTTTTTTTTCCCCGGATTTTGAAAGGGTATTAGAAAGGTACGAATAGTGAAAGAATTTGGGTTTAATTTGACAGCTTATTTTATTGGTCAAAAAGCACTGAAGAACAAAAGTTGTGACAGCTTGACTAAGCCGCAAAGAAGTGTGAAACATCACTATTTGGGCTTTTCTTGGCCCAAAAGCCTTTTCTTGTCTCAATATCCAGTTTAATTAAACAATCCTTTTTTCTCGGGAAAAAAAATTAATTACCCCAGTTTCCCTTAAAGCTTGCTAGGCTTCTGCATTTAATTCAGCCATTCCCCTCTCATGTGAACTCCACCCTTTATTATGTCAAACATAATACGAGTAAATAATACTATGATATGTGTGTGGTTATTTTGAGTTAGTTTTTAATATTATTTAAATTGTAATATATAGTCATTTTTCAAATGATGCTATGACATGAGAAATTCTATACATACGAGTCAATTTCCAATACAAGAATCTTGCACTTGATTAAAATGCAAAATGAGTTTATAATATTATAAATTACCTTTCCAATGTTATGATATTATAAAAGTCTATCAAAAGACAAACTTTACAATTGACTTAATGGTTAACTTGATCACTTCTTTTCTATTAGGGACTTCATATCTTGAATAATCTTTCAGTTGTTACTATTTTTTCTTATTACTCATTATATATATGGGGTGGTTTATTCACGTTTAGTTCCTCTTTTATCTCTTTTTTAGAGTTCCCATGCATCAATATATATATATATATATATATATATATATATATATATATATATATATATATAGAATATTGAAAATTTAAGAATTATGCATCATCTAAATTCCATAGCTTTCAATATAATTAGACAATAATAAAAGAAAATTGTAAATACGGCTGAAGCTGGTGCTTGCTTCTTGTTAATAATGGCCTCATTTTCCTGTAATTTCATTGATAAACGATTGATATTGGCATCAGAGGAGCCACCATCCTCTAAGGTTTTCTTTGTTGCTTCTTTCAAGGCCACAGCCCTCTTCTTCATTTGCGTTGCATTGGGGCCTTGTGTTGCCTCGTCAATGCACCTTTGCACTTGTTGAATGCTAAGAGTTCCATCTTCCTTATTTCTCATCCTCACACCAATCTTGAAAACATCAACCAAAAGCTTCGCGTCCGTTGGCTTATCTGTCCATTCCAGATAAGCAATCACAGGCACCCCAGCCACCACAGTTTCCAGGGATGAATTCGATCCACAATGAGTAAGGAAGTAAGACACGGCTGGGTGCATAAGTACTTTCTCTTGAGAACACCGTTTTACGACCAAGCCTCTGTCTTTTGTCTCTTCTAAGAACCCAGCTTGCAGCACTCCTGCCTCGTTATTCTCTTGGGACCTAAGCAATGGTCGTTTGGTGTTTTTCAATGCTGTGGCTATGCTGTCTATTTGATTTTGCGATAGCACAAGTAAGCTCCCAAATGATATGTAAATGACTGATGAAGGTGGCTTCTTGTTCAGCCATTGATGGTTTTCTATGCAAGAATATTCTTCAGCAGTACTCCAGATATCCAAACTAGGAGCACTGACTTTTTCTTGTTTTCGAAGCATAAATGGTGACACTAATGGACCGACGGGAATAATTGGAGTAAACGTAGCCATTGACTCTACTACGTCCTCTTCTAGCTCCTAGAAATAACTTCCCAGAACCCATTTTACCTTATCCAATTTTTGCACGAAATCTCTAAGCGATTGCTTGAAGTGAACGAGACCCGAAGGAGGAGAAATGAAGCAAGTTCGTTTACTCGTAACAATAACATAGCGGGCAAATGTTCGGCCTCATTTGGGTTCTCGAAAGATGGGAATAATTGTGGATGCTTAAAGTAATGATAGTAAATGGCGTAGGCAGCGCAAGCTTGGATCCAAAGCACTGCACAAGGGATTTTGTGTTGGATTTTTTAATCTAGTATTGTTGGATCTTTAATCCAACGTTGGGTTTATATGTGAATAATTATATGTTGCAGACTATCATATAAAGTTAAGCCCAATTAAAATGATCTGTTAAGGTTTACAGTATTATGATCTTTAATGTATTTAAAGGATGTGAACTTTTAATGTGTAGAGACCTAATAGTATTATAATTCTATGATGGGCAGAATTAGGAATACCCAGTGATAGCAAGAAACTGTTGTCTATATAGGTGGTCATGGTTCCCAGGTCACACGTGAAGAAAGGAGAAATCTTTCAATTCTTTCTGATATCCCATAATTAGAGAGAAAGCGCAGAGAGAACTAAAGGACTCTCTAGGATAACGTGTAGACCTGAAAGGCTAACCACACAACTCTAGAGAGGAATTAAGCGTTATAGATTAATGTACGCTTCCGCATAATTTATTATTGATTCTTGATGATATGACATAAATATTCCTGAGTTATAAATAATAATTTTCATTAAAAGTTTTATTATCCCAATATTTTGTGCTCTGCTGCAACATTGGGAAGCCATGGCATAAAGGGATTAGTGATGATACAGGATTTTTTTTGTCGTTGACTGAGAGATTGTTGATGAGACTTAACAGATTCTTGGACCCTACATTTTGAAGTGATTCAATGAAGGAACCTACGTATTTGATGCGATCAAAGTCGTCGCTGAGGCCATCGGGGGTTCAGCATCAAGTGCTTACGCGCAGCTTCAATCGAGGCGACAATCACATGAAGGCCCTTTGAAACGAGGGATTTTGCGAGCCTGAGAGTCGGGTTCAAGTGCCCATGTTGCACTTCGCTTCCCATCGCTAGCTTGTGTGACTGAGTGAGCAAGAAGGCAATTGGGTAATTTTAAGATTCTTAAAAAGAAAGAAAAACCAGTTCCATTGCACTGATATTAAGCACTTCAATTTTCTGTGTTACAACTTAAACTGATTTTATATATCTAAAGTCATAGATAACCTAATGTCGTCAATGAATTTTGATTTTCTGAATTATCGTTTTTAGTTATTCTAAAACCTGAATAAAAGTATCTTTAATTTTCTATGAAATGACCATCTGTATTACTGCACGGTGCACACCACAATGGAGCAAAGCCTTTTAAGGAATATCAGGTAGGATCTGACAGTGGAGATCTTCCATTTCAAACATCATGGAAAAGAATTCAATTCCTACCCTTGCTTGTCTTGGCAGCTTGGTAGTTGATAGCATGTAGTTGAGTGGATAAGCCTAAAATTAATTTTTATTCAAATTTTGAACTACTGTAGAACTTAATTCTTATTCAAAATTTAACTATTGTGCTATTTCGTGCTTACTTGCCCTTTTTAAGAAAATTTCCAGATCTTTTTCCAAACAAGATGGTTTCCTCGTACCCGCACCTGCCACAACTTCAAACATTAAAGTGGCCAATATGAGTATGCCAAATTTGTGAGCGATAGAGAGAGCCCACTCGAAGTCTCAAATTCACCTCGATCTCATACAAGAATAAATAAAAATTGAGCAAATGTACTCCAAAAAATTTGCTTTGGTCGGTTTTAGATGAGGTTGGATGGGTAAATATCATTTTTCCAAATTTATACAAATTGACATGGCCAACGCACAAACTGGCTCTAATTCTTTGCAGTTTATCATCAACAAGGCAAAATGAAAATGAATTGAATCCCCACGTGTCTAATTCTCAGCAGTATATCTCAGGGTCAGCAATAAGCCAAACGAAAAAGCCAGGAACTTGAAACAAACAATTTGCCGCAACCATATTTCAGCTGAACTGAAAGAAATTGAATCCTTTAGCCGGACTCAATTGTTGGATTTTTTTAATCAAACATTGTTAGATCCTTAATATAACGTTGTGTTTATATATAAATAATTATGTGTTTTGAACTGTTATATAATGTTAAGTTCAATTAAAAGTGATCTATTAAAGTTTTTTGTATTATGAGTTTTAATGTATCTAATAAGGTATGTGTCTTTAATGTGCAGAAATCCAATAATATTCTATTTTTATGATGGACAAAATTAAGAATATTTAGTGATAATATGAAACAATTATCTATATAAGTAGTCATGGTCTCCAGGTCACACATGTTTTTTTCATTCTTACTGACATCCCATCTTTAGAGAAAACTAAAAGACTCTCTAAGAAAATATGTAAATCCAGAAGGCTAACCACACAATCTTAGAGATAATTAAGCATTATGAATTTAGTTACGCTTCCATATATTTTTTTTTTATTAATTTTTAGTAATACAACATGAATATTTCTAAGTTATAAGTGATGGTTTTCACCAAAAGTTTTATTACCCCAACATCAACTTTACCTTTGTAGGTGGCCTTAGAGTTTTCATTTCTAAATATTATTTATATTTATTAAAATTAAAGGAAAACAAAAGTTCCACTCACTAGTGGAGCCAATATAGCTGCATTCACGATAAGCTAAACTGCATTCATGATTTGTATTATAAGTTACATGTGTCCTAGTTGAAATAATTTTCTAGATTCGTCCGATGTCTCAATGTATGGGAAAATATTCATGCACAACACTAGGATTTTAATAAAGGGACACCAAGATCCCTTATTGACTATAATACTCTTTGATTCTATTAATCTAAAAAAATTGACTCCAATATTTATAATAATAGAAATGTAATATTATAATATATGTAATAATATTTTCATTTTTAAATAATTTTAATATTTTACTATCTATTAGACATATTTTAATATATTAACGTAATTTAAAAAATAAATCAAAACATATTATTAAAATAAATATATAAAAAATTGAGTTATTTAGAATATTGTATAAAATAATTTTAATAATTGTAATATGTGAGATATATTTTATTAATGGTAAAATATATTAAACCCAACGATTTAATTAAAATCTTTACAATAAATGCAAATATATATATATATATATATATAATTGCAATTTAAATTTCTGCAATTTAAATTTTTTAAAAGCTTTCCTGTATGAACTGCAGACTGATTTGTATCAGATCTGCCATAAAACTACTACGTTCCTCTGAGGCATAGAGACCTGATCTCTCCCTCAGTTGTATTTCTCTTCTTCCCCTCCATTCAGAGCACCATTTCTGGGAACCAGATCTGGTATTGTGTATGTATTAGAACCCAACCTTAATGAATGTTTAATTTTGCAAAGCCCTGTGGTTAGGTTTGCTAATAATCCTGACTAAAATTTAAAGACGGTAATCCTTTGGTATATCGGCTGGACACCCGAACGTGCGGACTATTGATCTGTTCTAAGTCAGATCTGGGTCCAAAAGGCAGATTCGGTACTGTGTATGTATTAGAACCCAACCTTAATGAATGTTTAATTTTGCAAAGCCTTGTGGTTAGGTTTGCTAATAATCCTGACTAAAATTTAAAGACGGTAATCCTTTGGTATATCGGCTGGACACCCGAACGTGCGGACTATTGATCTGTTCTAAGTCAGATCTGGGTCCAAAAGGCAGATTCGGTTCTGCGTCGATCTGGTTTAACAACGCCACGTACCTAAAAAGAACCTACTAAAATTGACAACAATAAAGTTAAAAATATTTCATCAGCGGTAATCACTTCCTCAAAACCAATAACTTTAAAAGTTTGGATTTTATAATCCTTCAAAGTTCACACACTCCACGATTCCTGCGTCCAAAGGCAATTTTTTATATATATATAATTTACATTTTTTAAATTATTTTAAACATTAATAATATCTTAACATTATTAATCTACAAATCTACAAGATATATCAAATTTTTTATGCTATACTTATTTATATTTATTAAAAAATTTAAAGTCAAATTTTTTAATTACTATATTCAAAGGTTTTCTAGTAAAAAACGAGTCTTGAGATCCCTTGCTGAAAGCCCAGGGGTGTGAATGATGGTTTCTTTGAACCTTGAGGGAATATCTATTCATTTCTCCAAAATTAAAATATTCTTAAAATCACGAAAAGATATTTTTGGGTGACATGTTTATTAAAAAAAATTGATATGATTGTAAGTATTAAATTGTTTTCTTAAATAAAAAGAATTTTGAAAACTAGTATGTTAACATATTTTCCTTTTAAGTGTTGCATATATACACGCACACTCCTTCACGCTAAACATTTAACAAGTTAATTAATTTGATCAAATAGAAATTTTAAAAAAATATTGCACTTCTTGTTTCTTGAATTCGAAAAATAAATGTCAGTGTAACATCAATAATCATTGTAATACTAAAACTACTTATTCATTTAGTATTCAAATTTCACACTTTAAATACAATTGGATTATTTTAGATTTTTCCGTTTAGATGACATTTTTTGGCAATAAGATATAATAAGACTTTAGACTAAAAATGCAATCGGCAGGTAATTAAAATGCACAGAAGTCCTTCTCATAATCCTCAACATATGGTAAAATCTCGATAAATAAATGTTTGATAAATTAATAATCTTGATTAAATAATAAAATCCTTTGGTTCCAATCTGGGTTAGTGCACTAAATCGATAATTTTGCTAAAGTATAAGATAATAACTTTATTTAAATCTTTTAGAGCCCAATGAAAATGTAAATTAATAATTAATTAAATACAAAAATAAATTATAAACAAAGTATAAAATTCTTAACATTAAGAAGTTTTTTTTTTCTTTACAACTTCAATTATCTGAATTCAACTCTTTACAAACTATTCATCTAATGATCTACAATTGAACTGAACCTTGTCCTTAATTTTGTGCAAAACATGCACTACATTTGTTACATTTTCTTTCTTTCTTTCCAAGATATTACAAATGCAGGCATCAGAACAAATTGATGTATATTCCAATACGCATTATTATAGATATTCTATTAGAATATATATGTAATATGTTAAAATGAACTAGCAAGCATTATGCATAGTAACCGTTGGAGGGATACTATTGAATTGAAAAAGTACGATACGTACTCTTTTATAGGTAAGTATATACATGTACTAACAAACTCTTCTTAAAACAAAAATGTATTTTTAAATTGATAAATATTCATTTATCAATAAATTAATAAATTTATCTGATAAATAAATAATTTTACTAAAATAATATTTTTTTTCTTAGTCTCAATAATATTATGCATACGTCTTTGGAAATTGGTAAGAGATGAAAAAAAAAAAATTCATTTATTGACCGTATGGCTGCCAATGAACCAAAGAACCGCTGTTTTCATTCATATTATTCTCTTCAATTTACCTCCCAAATTGGACTCGCAATCTCTAGTTTTATTCAATTTCTCTCATTTTCTTTTTCTACCTCTTGGAGTCAAGAACTTCCCTTGTTGGTTCCTGGTTACTAAGCCAATAATCCATTCTTTCACACGTTTATTTTAATATGGGAGAAAAAAATTATCACGTTTGTTTGAATGGTGCAATATTTTCTTTCACAGGTTTATTTGAATATGGGAGAAAATAATTATCACGTTTGTTTGAATGGTGCAGTATTAAAGTCCAACGTAATTTGTAGTCAAAGATAAACTTAGTCCTCACAGTCAAGGCCTTACTAATCACCCATATAAATAACACGCCAGATTCTGCGTGTTGCATATATCACGGCTTTCATATAAACTTTCGCAAATGGCTAGCACAATCAAATCTCTTGGCTTATTTTTTCTTCTTCTTCTTCTAATAAGTTTGTGTTTCTCTGGGACAGAAGCCGCCCGACCCATCAACGTATTTATGTCAACGAACTGTATGAGTAAAGGACTAGAGGGTTTCTTTGATGGATTATTTCTTGAAGCAATCAAGAGATCCGGGCCGAGTCCCGGTGTAGGACACAAGTACAACGAGGGAAATACTTTCGGAGACATGAAAGAGTCGGGTCCAAGCCCCGGTGAAGGGCACAAGTTCACAGACAATCATACTCTAGGAGGAATTAAGCAGTCGGGTCCAAGCCCTGGTGAAGGTCACAAGTGACCCTAATTTTCGTGTTATTCTCACGAACTCTAGAACTTCAATTAATTTCTCTTTCGACTATTTTTGGCTCATCTATTCATCTGTTACAAGTAGAAGCAATCTAGCTGGCTCTCTTTCGGTGATCCTTAATTCGGTTGTATGATTTTTTTTTTTTTCTGGGAACAAAGTCTTTGTTCAACGTCGATACTTCGAAACACTGTGAAAGACAGGCCATTTAGTGTAATATATTCTACTTTAATTTCAAACTAATTCATCATTTAGGTGCTATAATTCAATATTTAATTTATTAAGTAATACCCTTTGTTTTCATTATAGCTTATGTGAATGGGAATGGTGGTGTACCTTCCGTTTCATACATCATATAAACACCTGTGCGTTGCTTCAAGTTAATTGAATCCTTCACTAAAATATTTCTCCCGGTAGGTATTGTGGGGCCACTCTTTAGTTACTGGCATCAAGGGCAGAAAATAAGCGGAAAATATTCTTTAATGAAATAAAATTAACAAAATAATGCTTTGCTATAATTTCATTAGTCTGCATGAGTTTAGAAGACAAAAAAAAAAAAAAAAAAGGCAATCAAACAAACAGAACAACACCAGAGTCAAATTTTTAGTATAAAATTACAACACGCGAATTGTGTGACACTATTTTGTGCTTGTCATATGGCTCGTTTTATTTGTTGTCAAATAGAAGGGTTGATTTATGTGTTTTCATTCATCTAACACCCACACGTAAGTACCATGTCAATTTATTTAAAAAAAAAAATTGTATCATTAACGTTACTCTAATCCTCATTCTAAACTATACTTAAAAGTAGTCTTTCAAATTACGTTGATTTTTTTTTTCAAAAGATAAGGAAAAAATGGAAATATATTGATGAAATTTGTTTCTATCTTCTTAATAAAAATGGGATAAATTAAGATTTTTTTAAAAGTAGAGAGAGATTTAAAAATGATCAATTCATGATGGATATAATATGAAATTATCCTAATACATATTAGATTGGGGATACATAAATAGATTTTCAATTTTCTGTGTTCAGAAAATAAAAAAATAGTATTTTTCGAGTATAGTTGAATTTCAATCTCATGGAAGAAGTTAACAAAAACCAATTTTCTTTATCCCTAAAATATCTCAACAAATTAACATCTTTTAAAAATTCTTTTCGGTTATTTTGAGAAAGAAAGGATTATATCCGATCTGTGAGTAAATAAATCTAAATTAGGTGTCTTTAGAAGCTAAAATGTGGTGCCTTAGACATTGCTCATGTAAAATGAATCCTAATACACACATATATACATACATACATACACATATATATATATGTGTGTGTGTGTAAAATTAAGTCAAAGTGTCCAACTACGATGAATAGATACATGTGTGTGTGTGGAACCAAAAATGCAGGTGTCGGCTGCTACTCGTAAACTAAATACGAACCGATCATGAATGTGTTGGATGGAGAAAAGCTAAATACATAGTCCAGTTCGTACTGCCGCCTAAGTTTTTGGTCCTCTTATTATTATTTCCGGAGGCAATTTTTGACCAACAGGCATAGCTCTAGGTCGGACGAAATTTTAATTTCCAGAGTCATAATATTTTATTATATCAGATTTTATTTTGTTGGGCTTGTATCAGGGCAGAGAGTGAGAGGGTAGAGTTGGAACATCATCCCACTCGTTCAAATTTCATAAGGCCAATGTTAGTGAGGTCCTGCCCAGATTGGTTATTTCAAACTCAACGTTGATGCGACCGCGCAGCAAGATTTTGAAGTTAGACACATATATGCACGTCGTTGTACCTCAAATTCTACAACTCGATCAGGGTTTGACTAATGACTAATCTAACTTTGCAAATACGTGCTTTTGTAGTTTGGTCAGGCAATTTTCCTTCAGCCGTACTACAGCCACTAGCTTTTTTTTTGTTCACAACGAACGATTTTCTCAATACTTCCTTCATAACATATTGCTGCGATCATTATATCAACATATTTCTATGTAGTTTGTATATAAAATTCTCTACAATACTCTCAGAATTACTAGACATGAGAACTCTCCTTGAGAATTTTTTAAACATTCTAAAAGTAAGGTGACTTTTTTTTTTTTTTTAATCTAAAATTTGAATAAATCTGAATTAGTAAGAATTCTGAATAGAGTTAAATATTTGTGTTTGAATGGTATGCTTGTTTTTTTGTCTGAATCATTAAAAATAAATATTAAGTTATTTTTTTTTACTTAAAAAATTTGAAAACTAATATTTTTATATTTATGCCCTTACAAATTATAAATGTTAAACAAATAATAAATATCTCAAAGAATATAACTAAAATAATAAATTATCGTGACTTAAATCATATTCAATTGAATACAACTATTTAATACTCTATATTATATATGTTAATCAATTTTATTATAGTTTATGATGTTTTTATATGAAACATTTCATAAAGAATTATGAAGATAAATTATGCTAATTTGAAGAAATTAAAAATAATAATAGTCTACCTCTATATATTATCATAAGTTTGATAAATATGGGTAATAATGCTAATTATTAAATTTTATTTAAGCAAGGATAAAAATTAATTAATTAATTAGATATAGATATTTTAGAGAATATTTTTTAATGATATAATTTAGACTTTTTAAATTCATTAAAAAATTAAAAAAATTAGCTTAATAACTTAATGACTAAAAATTTTCATTAAGCTAAAAAAACAAATATACTTAATGACCTAACTAATTAAAATTAAGTCAATTAAGTCATTAAATTTAATAAAAAAGACCACTAAGTAAGCCTCCTTATAAATAAGGTTTGGCACTTTGCATTTGTAACAAGCAATGTCCAAAAGTAACTCAAACACTTGTACGCAAGCTCTCAAAACTCTCTTTTACGTACACTCTCGTGAATAATACATATTTTCTTGGGCTAAACTGTTCACTTTTTTCCTTAACTCTTCTGTAAGCAACTTAGCTTAGTTATCTAAGAAGTTCAAGATTTACTTATTAATTTTTGGACAATATTTGTCTAAGTGTCGCGTAGGTTTATTATACAAAATATTCATCTTGTGATATATAGCTACCCAACTTCAATAACAAATAGGTATTATACTATAAAATTTGATCTCAATATATACTCATTTTAATATGCATATTCATATTAAAACATATTGATTAGTGCACTTGTCTCGTGTAATCAGGTCCAAGCCACTCTTTGGTGGAGCTTTTAATTATTCACCAAACTGTTTTCAATGGTTTCCTTCTTTCTCTCCAATTCGCTTCATATGCCATAGATCAAAATTACAACTGCACCAGACTCCAATGCATAATCTGAGTTTTGATGATTGAATTAGAAAATAGATAAATCCAATTAACATATATTCAGTAGTAATCGCCCATCTTCAATCTTCCATTTTGTCCTAAAGTTATAAATAAATACGCTATTTATCTCTGCTACTTTTGTAATGAAAATTGGTTTCTATTTTAATATCTTTCTTATATTTTAATTAACTGATCGTGCTTTTTTAATAATCATAATTACCGTTATAAATTTATTAGAACTAACTTAGATCAAGCTATTACGACATACCGAAATATATTTACATTCGCTAGTTCTAGTACTTGAGAGATATATCACACTTTTATAGGAAATGTGTCTACTTAAGCCAAATATAAACATTCAAGAGAAAAATTTTGAGTCCCGTATCAATGCTGGACCACTAAATTTATTGTTTTGACTTTTGAAGTTTTCCTTCATAATGTATGATTACTTATCCATGATCTTGCATTAGATCGAGGCAGCCAAAAAAATAAAAAGGACGAAAATGATAAACTCTAAAACTTATTTCTTTAAATAACGTTTAACAAATGTTAGAGTCATCTATAAACTACTTTAAACTGAAGGTCTTAATTAACAAGACATATTAAATTGAGGGGTCATTTGCAAGTTTTATTTTCATTCGCAGCCAGCGAGTCATGATTTCACTTCAAACAGTGGGCGAAACAACAGAATAGAGAACAGCAGGGGGACGAGTCACGGCAGATTGGAATGACCTGCAGTTAAAATTAGCAAGTGAAAGAAGAGATCATCTTCTGTCTGCCTGGCGCTGCTCAAAATGGGAAGCTCATCGAAGGACGATACCGGCAGCGACGGCGACACTTCGAGCAGAGACACGCCTCCGTCGAATTCCAGCCTCTTCTCCGAGGGCGAGCGAGTCCTCGCCTATCATGGCCCTTGCATCTACGAAGCCAAGGCATTTCTTTCTTTTCTCTATTTCTGCTTTGTATTTCTTAAATTAACGTTATTTTGGTCACTTCTTCGTGTATCTTTCTTAAATTAACGTTATTTACCTGTCTTTTTTATTTGATTTTATTTTTAAAATTTATTTTGGCTTTATATGAGGCTATGATTTGTGTTTTACGCCCGCAATCTAGGTCTTCGACCTAGCGTTTTGGTTCTTGATAAATCTTTAGCTCATAGTTTATAAATTAGGTATGTGATATGTCATTAAAATTTTTTTTGCTTGTCTTTTATGTTATCAATATCCACAAGCTTGATTTGCGTTCCATTGCAGGTTTTTGTGTTGTTTATTGAGTCAGTTGCTATGCTGACTACATTTGAGTAGTCGTTTTAGTTCTGGAGTTCCTAACTTTGCCAATACCGGGTCTTTTGTGTGTGGGTGTGTTTGTGTGTGTGTGACAGAGAGAGAGAGAGAGAGAGAGAGAGAGAGAGAGAGAGAGAGAGAGAGAGAGATTAGATATTCTGATGTGAGGCAAAGTTAAGCTATGGTTCTCTGTTAATGGCTTTAGAACTTGAGCTTCTTGTAACATACGTAGAAAATGCTATCAAAATTTGATTGGAAATGCTATTATGTGGAGGCTGTTGTCATTCATTATTCTGTTAGGAGGAACTAAGGGAGTACCTGCTGCATAATTATAATTGTTTTACATTGTGCCTCCAATTATATGTTGCTGAAGTGGATATTTGGTTTTACAATTGGCAAAACGTTATAATTTTAATTTTAAAACCTGTTCTTGTTTTCCAATTGATTAATCTTTTTCTTGATTTCTTGTGCACATTTCAACTTTAGTGTTTCTAGTCTGATTACTTAGTGCTCAATTACTTTAGGTTCAAAAAGCTGAGCTTCGGAAAAAAGAGTGGAGATACTATGTTCACTACCTTGTGAGTCTTCCCACCAACTACGTTTCTCTCTTTTAGTTAGCTACTTTGAATTATGGTATACTTTCTTTGGGAGAATCTTCAGTTACTACTGTAATGACAATGATATTCTTGCAATTTAAATGCTTGAACCACTGATATGGTGGGGAAACATAGGATTACCTCATATAAACAAGTGATGACACTTTTTCTGTATTGCAGGGTTGGAACAAAAAGTGAGTATGCGTTCTGTTGTATTTGTCTTATTTCATGTTTTGAGTTCTGATTCCAATACTTGGTGAGTGACAGAGTGCTTGATTTGGAGGTTATCTTCTCTCCTTTGCTTTGTTTCACACTATAACGTTACCAAAATATTTAGTGCTTTAGTAATCTGTATGATACAGATTTCACTATTTCAAAAGTGCACTCTTTTAGACAGTAACACTCAAATGTAATTGCTTCTCTTTTCTTCATCAACCGTTGGCTTTTCACATTAACCTGATCTGTTGGTTAAACATATGTAGATTGCATCTTCATATGCAATTTAGAAGTGGTAAATGCTATTAAATGAAACTGCCCCTTGCAAATTTACCATGACCACGCTAGCATGATGGATCACATCTTCTTGTGTCTCAATAATTAAATAATTGAGAAATTCAGTCTCACCAGTTTTATTCTTTCAACATTTAATTATTTATTGGCTCTACTTATTCAGTTAAACATATGAAATTGGTTCCTTGTCTTTTTGAAAGTTTCATTTTGATGGCTTGGGAGGAGCTATGGCCACTGGTACATGCGCTAATATTTTTCTGATACACCTTGCCTGTTAGTACAGTTTACAATAGAAGTTCCTTTCCCAAAAAAAAATAAGTTTATAATAAAGTTCATTGTATGGGCATGAAGCAATTCCACTTGGATGGAACCACAATAAGAAATTTTATTTAAGAGAAAAATCTTTCTGAGTGAGACCACGAAAATTTGCTTTCATCAATTTTTATTGCCCTTCTCGGAAATACAGAAATCATTACTATTGCTTGGACATCTTGCCAACAGTTGGGACGAGTGGGTAGGTGTGGACCGGCTATTGAAACATACTGAAGAGAATGTCATGAAGCAGCAAGCCCTTCAAAAAAAACAAGGTCCAGACAAGGGTTCAAAGTCTGGACGGTCAGCTCAGACTAAGCAAAAAAGTTCTACCGGTTAGCTTGAAGCCTTTTTATCTCTTATGCTTAAAAAATCCATTCAATTGGAAGTCTAAGTTCATTCGTTAGATATTATGTTTGGATAAAAGGCATAAATGACTATTCTTCTTATTAATATGGTGTCAGATGGCCAAGCTTATCTTTGCTATAGCATCACACTAGTTGAATATAGGTTCATCTAGACTTTCCTTTCTCAATATTTTATAATTTATTTCATTATGTTTTCTGTTACATTAGTTTTTTGGGAGTTTCAAGTGTTGGACCAATTAATATTTGGTGCCTTTTATGCTATTTATTGACTATTTATATTGATTCTGATGTTGTAGATGTGAAGGTGGAGAAAGAGGACATCAAAAGCTACGGTATCAACTTTTCTTTTCTCTCTTAGTTTTAAAATATCTTTTGTCATCAGTACCATTCATTGGAGATCTTCCTAAAGTTATTTTTGTGATACTCATTTTGCCCTGATGCATGTGTGTGAAGAAATTGCCTTACACTATATCATTTACATGATAATATTCTCATAACGTATTTCTTTTAATAATTAAAATAAAAAACACCCTTCAATGCGGAGATGGATATGTGTCCAATCTTATTAATTTCATGATGTCAAATTCTGAATGGAGCCATGAAAACCTAATCAAGTTTGTTGTCAGGACTTCACTGATAATTATAACATACTTTGCTTTTATGTTTGTTATGAGTTCAGTTTCAAGGCTAACTTTAGAGTAATATTTGGCATCAATATAGTGGTCAAAAGAGTTTTTGGAGTGCTATGTCATTCTGTGGACAAGATTATTTGAAGATGTTGGGATTACAAGCAATTCACCATTATAATCCTTCAGCTTTGAGAGATCCATAATGTCTGAAAATTTTTCAGCATTCTCCATAATATTTGGCACTAAATATAGTCTCTTCTTTTTTCGTGATAAGAATATAGTCTCTTATTCTGCTGAATGCATTTTGAAACAAACTGAAATTTCACATGATGCTCAAACACAGCCATATATCCACCTCTCGCTCGCTTTCAAGTTTGTTTTTATTTATCATTATGAAAATGACATGCTATAGAAGGACTCTGAACTTTTAGTTGTAACATATGCTAATTTTGTGGCAGTGGCAAAGGGGAAGAAGCGAAAGAGTGACTCAGGCACAGAGGTCTGGTTTGTAGATAATGCTTTAATATATGTCTTTTTATTTTCTGAAGACAATTATTGAATCCATTGCTTCTCACCTGCTGCATTTGAGCTGGTGTCATATTTATTATTATTTTATGATTGATTTTTATTGAACTCCCTTCGTTGCATGGTATGTTTAGTAGTTCTGCGTAAGCTGTGAGGTTAAAAGTGATGCAGAAATTAAGTTCTAGTTTCTATATGCTTGAACGTAGCCGTTGGAATCACTTGATGCAGCAGTTCACACCTGCTGCCTCTGTTGGTTCTCATACACACACACACACACACACACACACACACACACACACATATTTTAACTTCCCTTGGATATGGTTATCTGTGTTGTAAGTTCAAATGTGATTATAGGCTTCAGAATACAAATAGGGATATTGATGATAAGGAACACAATGCAATTTTCCTTGTTCAAAATCAAATTACTTAGCTACTTGTATTTTTTTCACACTGCTCAAGTTAAATTGAATCTGGCAGAAGATGTGTATGCGTACAAAATGCTCAATTTGACAGTGCTTTCTTGTAATATTTTTGGCGTAAATGTGATTTTATAATCATTAGAAGGACAACATGTCTGTAGAAAAGCTCATCAAGATCCAAATCCCTTCTACATTAAAGAAACAGCTTGTTGACGATTGGGAATTTGTTAATCAGCAGGATAAGGTATGTCTGTTACAGACTGTTGGAAAAGTTTCTGTTTTTCTTATATTAATGATGCCTGAATATTAATATAAAGTCTTGGAAGTTGGTAGCTTTCTTAACAGCTTAGTTTAAATTATATATGTAGCTGATTCTGTGATAAATTTTGCTGATAGATTATCCTTTTTCTGCAGCTTGTTAAACTTCCACGTTCGCCAAGTGTTGATGATATTTTGACAAAGTACCTTCAATACAGGTCAAAGAAGGATGGCATGTAAGTTTTACTAGTAGTCTATATGGCAGTTTTATTATTTTGTGTCTATGCCTGTCATTTGTACTGTTGTTGATTTCATAATCTGTTTCCAACTGTGACATGGATATATTGCAAATTCGCCCAGTATCTTTTTGTTGACAAGGCACTTGTTTCCTTGCTTGCTGGATCCAGATATAAAAAGTGTCCATCTCTTTCAATTTTTTAGAGAATGGAATCATCTTTAACTTCTTACTAAATTTTTTTTACGATATTGAAAATACGTCCAGATTAGTTTTTTGATTCTTTGGCCTCATTTTTATCAGTTGGCTTTAATAGACTGTTGTTCTTTTCTTAGTTATATATATTAATATTCATTGGATTTAAGTTGAATCAACGAATGAGATTTACTGAATTTAAATATTCAAGATTTTTTTATATTTTCTCTCTCCATGTGAGCCCACTCCAAATCTTTCTCCTTTTTATATTTTCTCTCTCCCTTCACATGCTCCTCCCCCCCCCCCCCCCTCTCTTCCTCTTCTCTTGTTTCATTTAATCTCTTCCAAAAACCCAAAAACAAAAAGGTGGTGTGGTAGGTGAAAAGTATGAGCCTATCGTGTGACTCATTGGTTGACAAGAAGTCAATTTGATTTTTGCAATCTTGTGGAGACTTGTTGATGAGTTTGATTCAGCTTATCAACTGATAAGCTCAACAACATTGCTTCCAAATTGTTCAAATCCAAATACTGGCACCGATTACAAAATCTGCCAATGGAATGAGTCGAATCACTGTTATCGGTCTTGTGCTTTCAATTGATGATTTTGTGTTTTCAATTGTATGCAGAGAGAGAAAATAGATGAAACAAAGAGTTGTGAGATGAATTTGGAGAGAGTAAAGAAATTTTGTGGCCGAGAAAAAAAGAACCCAAAAGAAGCTAGAGATTAAAAAAACAAGAGAAGAGGAGGGGGGAGTGCACGTGTAGGAGAGAGAAAATATAAGAGGGAGAAATATTTAGGGTGGGCTCCACAGACACAGGAAAATACAAAAAAATCTTGGATATTTAATTTTAGTAAATCTCATCCATTGATTCAACTAAATCAAATGGATATTAATGTGTAAAATTGAGAGTATTTTTAGGCTATATATATATATAATCATTATTAGGTGCAGGCGCCTTCATATTTTCTTATTGCAAACACGCCGTTAAGCCGTGTGGCTTAATAAAGTTATTTTTGAATGCACTATAAAGTCGTGCATTTTAATACCATTAAAATCTGACTTTATTAAACCACACAGTTTCAAAGCGTGTCCGCATGAAAAAAAGTGAGGGTGTCCGCTTTAGAGAAGGACACACACACATTGGGTGAACCTCAATGGTACGGAAGCTTGAAAAATGATTTTACCATATATCAATTCTATTCTTTACCATTGGAGCTAGAACTTGGCTTCCTTCTCATAGTGAATATATTAATGCTATTTTGTACTATTTTCTTCCTTATGCTTAGAATTGAAACTTATTTGGGTTAATTTTCTTAAGAGAAATGAAAAGACATGGAGCCCGTACCTGTGGATTTAAATGGTTGAATCTGGGCGCCTCGGCTTATTGACAGTCGGGCTACAAATTTTAAATTGAATGGAACATTTCTGAATTGAAATCAAGATAAGGGTATTGTATGTTTAATACTGATTTTATGAGAATGCTGCTATCCTCTTCCCTGAGCAGAGTCTAGTGTTGTCATCTCACTCTATGCACTCACACAAACAGGAACATTTGGATTCAAATGAACAGATAATTTTGTTGCCCAGGAATCAATTGTTTTCTTGGGTTTACTCATGTAAACTGCTCGCAGATGGGTCCACGAGTTTAATTTTGTGAATTTATTTTCTGTGTTTTGGCTGTACTGAATAAGTTGAAATCAAGTCGTCACTTTTAACGCTCCAGTATATAATTCTGAAGATAACACTTTTAATGGTCTTATGGATCATATTTTCTTTCAGGATGACTGATTCAATTGGAGAAATCTTGAAAGGCATTAGATGTTACTTTGACAAAGCATTGCCGGTGATGCTTCTTTACAAGAAAGAGCGCCAACAGTATCATGATTTAGTTGTGGATAATGTTTCTCCATCAACCATTTATGGTGCTGAACATTTGCTACGCCTCTTTGGTAAGTATGCTGTTGGAGCAGTTAAATGTCATAAATATGCTGTTTTACATGTAATTCTTTATAGATTGTGAGATTTTGAGCTATATAGATTATCTAAATAACTTAATTCTATCCACCGCATAAAACTAACTTTGTTTAAATGTAAGTTACCTAATGTTGTAGTTTTGTGCACGTTTGCAGTTAAGTTGCCTGAGCTGTTGGCATATGTCAACATTGAAGATGAAACACTTAACCGCTTGCAGCAGAAAATGATTGACTTTCTCAAGTATTGAATCCGCACTCATTACACTCCTCACCTAAATGTTCAATTGGTGACTTGCATTGCTTGAGATACAACTATATTGTGTATTTATGCTCAATATATTGCAGGTTTATGCAGAAGAATCAGAGTACTTTCTTTCTTTCTGCTTATGATGGGTCGAAAGTTTCTGAAGGTAAAGGCAAAGGAAAAGATGAGTAATGTTTCTGCAGAATCTTCTCTGCCACTCCACTGTCATTGTTGCCGTCATTAGATGGTAGAGTCAGTCGTAGAGCTTCATGATCATCTTGGCTTCAGCAGCCCAGAGAAGACGGCATCTGATTGTTGTAACTATAGAATCTGTTATTCTCTCTTTTTCAGATGGTGAGTGAGATTTATTTGTACCGTGAAAAGAGTTGATTGCAGTAGCCAAATGTTTTCTTATTATAAACCTTGCTGATTAGTTAATATTAGATTCAATATGATCCAAGGTTGCTGCTGCTGCCAGCCACGTCGAGCATGAACCTACACCTCACATCATTTCTTTCCATCCTCTCAAATGCCTTGTTCACATAATCCATTTTAACCAACTCTATCACTGATGTCAAACCCTTATGTGCCCAAAAACCCAGTAATTCCTGCGTCTTTTCCATGCTTCCGACGTAACTTCTGGTCACTGCTTTCTTCCCTAATTAGCAACATTTATTTAACCAAATTTTGTGTAGCTTAATTGGAATGAAAATCACCGATAACATGCGTAGAATTAAGTCCACTGAATCAAATTGCAGGGGCTTTGAGGCAACGCCAACTAAAATTAACTTCCCGTCAACCTTGAGAATTGTGAGGTAGGATTGCAGAGGGTGAAAAGCTGGAACAATGTCAGGTAAATAGCCAAGGCTCTTTGCTCTTTCTCCATCTCTGCCACATCGGAGCTTACCAGAAATGGATCGGTTCATAAGTGTTCTAGCGCCTCCTCTCTCTTTCTATGTGAAAAGCTTGTCACAGTGACATGATGACCCATTGCCTTTGCTATCAGCACACCAAGATGGCCAGCTCCACCTGAACTCGTAATTAATTCTTGCCTTGAGAACTTTGTCAAAATTTTTGAATGGCTTCAAGGGGCTAATGTGCAAGTATAAACAAGCAATATAATGATAAACATTTAAGATTGTTTTCACAGGGGTTGAAGTTATTGCAGTTTTGCTTTAAGTGAAAATAGATAAATGAACAAATTACTTAAATTACTAATACAATAAATAAAAATGCAGGAAAGAAAAATCTCACAACACACTTAAGGATGAAATTAATGAAAAACAAGTAGTTGAGTGTTGAGTGGTCAAACTCCCCTAATGGTTTTGACTACTTTAAATTTTAGATTCAATTACTACAGCATCTGCTACAACAATAAGCAGATTCCTTAAGTATCCTCAGTTGTTGCTTGGTAGAAATCTTATACCTTAATGCAACTTAATAGTGACCAATTGTTATGCTGACATAAGATATAACATTACACGCTTATGTTCTAATTACCCTACAAGGTGGGTCTCTATATTTAGTTTATCACTAAGTTTAGATTAAACATGACCCTTTTGGAATCAAGTTAAACTCAACTTATGAAACCCAATCTAGAACCAAGTATTGCTCTGACATGTTCCACTAAATCTGACATTTTTTAGGCTCTCTCTTGGCTATTATCACTAAATGGGTGGTCAGCTGAAATAGTGAATTAAAATAAGTATTATCAGAATAAAATGTTATAGCAAACATGCAGCAACATACAAATTCAGTCAATTAACCATTAAGATTGTTTGTCATTCAACCACAAATAATTTTAGTTCATAACTTACGAAAGAAAAGTAAATAAATAGAGTTCAGCCATCAATTACATCCCCATGTTTTAAATAGTAAACAAGGAAACAAGAAAACAATAAGAAGGACTAATTTGTTTATTGATATTGCAAGTATTCCCTTGATACAGTCCTAACTTTTGATCTTAAATTTTCTTTTTCTTTTTCTTTTTTGTAATTTTTCTCTATAGATTGACGATTCTTTCTTTTTCCTTGAGTGTGCGCTTCTTTTATAATTGAAAATTAAGGCAACCAGAAGTTTATGGTGTGTATCTTCTAGATTTGGAAACTCTAGATTGTAATCTTCTAAGTATCTTGCACGAAATTTTCTCTGTTAATATTTCAAGATTGCTACAATAACTACTACAACATCTGCATTGTTTCAGATTTGTTTCAATTCTTTTGTAGCCAAGTTTTTTCCTTATTTTTGCAAGCTTATTACAACAACATTCTTCCCTTGAAATTTGAGCTCCAGATTACTTACAATTAAGCATATGATCTAAGCACGCAAATTATTCTAAAATAACATAATTTATTAAAAATAAACTAGATTAGATATTCATCCAAAACATAACTAAAATACAATAAAAACATGTCATTTACTCTCTAAGTACTTTTCATTTAAATTTAAAGTGCCATGATAACTCTCATTTCATATAGTTATCACTATAAACCGTCACTTCAACACATATAAATGATGCTACCTACTCTGGTGCCACACTTTGTGGTATCTTAACCACCAGCATTGTCATTAAGCATTAAACCATTGATTAGTGTTTTGTGATTTTTTTTGGAAGTTATTATTATTATGTTTTGTGTAGTTTTTCATACTTTTGATAAACTACCATGGCAGCAAAGAAACCTCCTTTACGTATGTTCCATCTTGTAAGTTGGACTGGTAGTACCAGTATTCTCCCCCAAAATCTTATCAAGCACCTAACTCCCACAATGTCTCCAACTTTGAATTTCTTCACTTATAAACCTAATTCCACCACTTCATGGCTTGATATTAAGAAAAAAACGCAGTGAATCTAACTTTTTATCAGTATATGTCAGTATTTTTTATTATCAACAAATTTTTTAAATTGGATTAGGCGAAAGTTGGGCACCCAAGTTGGGGGTGAACCTCACTCCTCATCTAACGAAGATTAGTGTGATCCATTCCACAATACAAAACCTTGAACGTCACATCTTTAGGACATGTTTTCTTATTTATGACGACGCAATACTGAAATATTAACATCCCAATTATATTGTTATTGCAGAATTAGAAGCAAATGTATATAGAGTGAGTGAGTAAAAATGAGACTCAACTATACATAAAGTGAGAGAGTGAAACCTAAGAGTGAATGAATACGATGACGGATGCCTAGATGGATCCTTTGGTGCCCAACTAATCTCTTTCTTTCCCTCCATTTTCTTTGCTTCAGTTTTAAAGGCACTTGCAAATCTCAAAAAGATTAAGATGAGTTATAAATGTTTGAGATTATATATTAAGCATGACAAATTCAATAGTTGATTTTGATGTAGGACGTTAATTTAGGATTTTTTATTTTAATTTGAGTCAATTATGTTATTTTATTACTTTAGAACTTTCTATTTTCATTAGAGTCAATTAAGGTATGAGATTTAGTTAACTTAGGGAAGTATCTTTTATTTCCATTATAATTGTAATTTAGTTTTTCTTTTTATGTTAACTTAAGAAAGTGAGTTTCTTCTATTATAAGTAGAGAGGTTTTATTATTATTCTCTTAACTTCATATTCAATTATTTAATAAAACTTTCTTTTATAATTTCCTCTGGGATTATCTATCAAAATCTCTTTTATGGAGTCATTTGAGTCAGAGCATCATCTAATCTTGCATTAGGCATTATTAAAAATCTCATTGAGTCGTTTGGTTAGAACAAAATCTAATCACGCTTCAATTAGAGCATAAACTAATCGCGTTGGCTTTATTCAATACTAAAACAATATTTAGTGTTTTTTACCCAATCTATTCCACTTTCACTACGCATCGCTCCATCAGATCTTTTATATATTATAATCATATTCATCGCATTCAAACACTAGAAAATGTAATTATAAATTAATAATACAATCAAAGACCATGATGGCCGCTACCAAGATAATATCATCTATCTAAACGAATTTGAAATTTTATGGGCTTTTTCTTTATTTTTTATTGGGTAACATAATGCCAAAGATATGATTGACAAGGATGATCTTGTTGGACATTAATTAAATTGTGTTGATCATGATAAACGATATGGCTTATAATAAGTTCAAGATCCAAGGGATGTATATGTTGACAACAACCTAACTGCCCCTTCTTGAACAGTCAAAGGGCTGTAGAAAAGTTCTTATGTCTGCAATAGAATAAATAAAGGTGTTTTGAAAAATAAATAATTTTAACAAATACATATTTCAATTACAATAAAAGAAAGACTTTGTGTCAATCAATACATTAGAGACACCTTTACTAATTAATGGACATAGCCATAACTATTGTGTTCAATCTAGACTCTTGGGTGGTGGCTAGCAAGATAAAGATACTAAGAGCCATTTAGTAACACCCACATGTAGGCATTTATGTAGGCAATGATAATTTCATTATTAGATACCAAAAAAAATTCAAGACTTACTTTTTTTTAATTATTATTATTTCATAAGGAAGCGTAACTTTTATATATTCAACTATGTGAATAAGTACAAGAGATGAGGTGGACATGTCCTCAAATAGCAGATTCAACAACCTTTGAATCTAATCCAACTAAAGTATGAGCAATGCTATTATAAGTTCTAGGAGTACGTTGAATTGTAGTTTGACTTAGTCTTCTGAGCCTTCTTTGACCTTCAGAGATGAGCCAAGCAATCTCTAACTTGCTGTTCTTCTTTCCTTTAGTTAAGTTCACCACTTCTTGGCAATCTATTTTAACTATCAATGGTACATATGCTGCATTTTCTGTAATTTTCATTCCTCGTTTTAATGTCTAATAGGTGATACATGGAGGCTTAAGGTGGAACATTGAAAATGGGGAGAATGTGTAGATTTATAATAGTAACTAGATTCCTAAGCCAGTGACTTTTAAAATTTTATCTCAACCAACATTACCGACATAAGCAAACTACAATAACTTGTTTGATCAATGAACAACACAAATGGAATGAAAACCTTATTAGACGGCACTTTATGCTTGAGGATGTTCAAAGAATGATGCAGATTCCCTTTTAACATGTTTAAAATTTGATCAACTTTTGGGGAGTCATGATAAACAAGGCATGTACTTTATTAGGAGTGGATAGACAGCTCTTTGTCTCAAGTTTTCAAATTGTCCCAACACCTCGAAGACCAAACTAAGAGAGTGGAATTTGATTTGGAAGCTTGAAATTTTAGGAAAGATAAAGGTTTTTATGTGAAGAGCAACTCGGAATTTGTTACCAACAGTTGAGAATCTATAGAAATAGAAAATTGTGCAGAATCCCTAGTGTTAAAGATGTGGCAAAGAGCAGAATGCATTTCATGCATTGATAGAGTGCAGAGCATTGCAAAAGATGTGGAAGCTTATCAAATTTAGAGAAGACTTTAAGTACCTTACTAATCGAGACATGTTGAGTGTGCTACAAGATTTGACACACAAAAGATACATAAGAGATATGGACCTAATTGTGGTAATATGTTGGGTGGTGTTCTAGTAATATTTTTGTCTTTGAAAACAAGAAAGAAGATTTTTAGGTATCATTAGTTAGAGAGAAAACAACAGTGGATTCATATAGAAGAATCAAAGTCCTTTAAATGCAAGCCAGTTTAAGGCGGGCATTTTCATCTCGACCGCGCTATAAACCTTGCCTGAAGGTTGGTTTAAAGTGAATGTAAATGCAACAATTAAGTCAAAAGTTCAATATATAGGATTAAGATTGTTATAAGAAATCACAACAGAGATTTTATGATAATTGCTTGAGCAAAATTAAAGCCTTACCATGCTTGAGCAACGTAAAAGGGCAAAAAAAAAAGTCAAAAGTCAAAATTCAGAATTCTTAATTTTAAAATCTTGTTAAACAATTCTCACGAAGAAAATTAGGAAGCTCAATAATATATATATTGGAAATTGCTTTGTCGAAGTTATTGTTTATTTCTCGAATATTTTATCAAAATATTGCAAAAATGCTCATAATTTACTTTTCTAAAAAAAGTATTCTAAAATGCATCATAGTTTATAAATTCCTAATTTACTACCAAAAAAATTAAAAAAAATTCCTAATTTACAATTTCAAGGGCAAATCCTCGTGACCCATAGGTAATTTGTGTGTCATCAACTTTTGTCTTTTGGGTCAAGACTCATACGGGACAAGCGACAGGCAGGCCCAAAATGAGCTCATAGTGTGTAGTCATTCTCACCAACCTCCATCCAGAGCTTCAGCCTTGAGCGCGCACAAACGCAACAGTAAACGACAAAATAAGACACAGGCACTATAAGAAGAGAGCTGAGAGCACCACGGCCTTGGCCTCCATTCCATTTCGAACTAAATAGCTCGTTTGCTGCTGCTACCGTGCTAATAACCTGAATACTACCATCAATTTCTATAACAATGGAAACAATTCTTCTTCATTCAGCCATCCACGTCACGAGTTTCCCGTCTCCGACTCGCTCCATACGACTCAAACGAGTCAATTCACTCAAACCAACTCTTAACGTCACTCATCCCGTAATTCGCTTCAATTTTAAACCTCTCAATTACCGACCAGTTAATTGCCTATCTCATCCTCATATTAATCACCAGCACGGCCATCACGATCATCATCGTCACCGTCACAATGATTGTTCGGAGCTGAGCGGACCACAGAAAGCGGTTATTAAATTTGCTAAAGCAACTAGATGGTTGGATTTGGCGAATTTTTTGAGAGAGCACCTGCAGCTTTGTTGCTGTGCCGCGTCGCTGTTTCTAGCTGCTGCTGCTTGTCCTTATTTGTTACCGAAACCAGCGATTAACCCTCTACAAAATGCATTTCTCGTCGTTGCTTTTCCTCTTGTTGGCGTAAGCATTATTATTAATTGTTTCATATGTTTTTGGAAATTGGAACTTAGATATAGATTTTAGAACTTACTTGAAATTTAGTTTTATTTGTATTTGATTAAGAATTATAATTATGCTCAGTATTTACTTATAGTAGTATGTAACGTTGCTTTATTGTCTGTGCTGCCAACAAATGCAAGCACAAGTTTATTAGATGACTTCATTGTGATAATAATGAGTAATTCAGGTGTATGAGCTTTTGAATCTGGGAGTTGATCATGTGTGCCTGTGCTCATTTGTTTGCGATCAATCACATTCTTAGGTTGCATTTGGGAGTAACATCTAGAAAATGCCTTCTAGAGTTCTTTTATATTTTTCCTTCAATCTCATTCTGTTTTTTTTTTTTAAGAATTTTTACTTTATATACAATGAACTATATCAGGATTTATGGAATGTCACATATTTTCTTCAGGACCTGATTGTCACCGTTTTCAATGTTCCATATACTTTATTTTATTTCTGTCAGGTCTCAGCATCCCTTGATGCTCTAACTGATATTGCTGGTGGAAAAGTAAACATTCATGTGCTAATGGCTCTTGCAGCCTTTGCATCAATATTTATGGGAAACTCCTTGGAAGGAGGATTACTTCTTGCAATGTTCAATCTGGCCCACATTGGTAGGCTTTTCAAACTAGGGGATTGTCAAATATTTCAAGGCTAAGTTATGCTTCGTAAACTAATTTATCAGTTGTGCAGCTGAAGAGTTTTTCACTAGCCGCGCAATGGTAGATGTTAAAGAGTTGAAAGAAAATTATCCAGATTCTGCCCTTGTGCTAGATGTTGATGTTGACAACATACCAGATTTCTCTGATTTAGCATATAGAAGTGTACCCGTGCATGATGTGGAAGTTGGCTCATATATTTTGGTTGGTGCTGGTGAGGTCTGTGATAACAGAAAGGATTACTTTTTTCTCCCATATGAGAGCAATTTTCAGTATCACTTTGGTTTATTCTAATTGAAAGTTTTTAACCTTTTCAATCATATACTAAATTATGGAAACTTCATTTGGTCTGGAACTGTATTCAGGCTGTGCCTGTTGATTGTGAAGTTTTTCAAGGTACTGCAACAATTACTGTTGAACACTTGACTGGGGAAGTCAAGCCACTAGAGGCTAAGGTTGGAGACAAGATTCCTGGTGGTGCAAGGAATTTGGATGGTAGAATGATCCTGAAGGTATATTTATTTTCTTAGCTTCATACTTCTTCCAGAGGCAGACATGTGGAAAGAAGTTCTTATTTTCCAACCTCTTGTGAAACCCTAGAGAACACAACAGTCAAAGCTTTTGTTGTTTTTCTTCTTTTATCCTTTTAGGACGTTGGTGCTTATTTATGTTCTCAGGTTATGCGTCTTTAAAATTTCCTTCCAAATTTGTGTCAGGCAACAAAGACGTGGAATGAGTCCACACTTAATAGAATTGTGCAATTGACTGAGGAAGCACAATTGAATAAGCCAAAGCTTCAAAGGTGGTTGGATGAATTTGGTGAGCAATACAGTAAGGTGGTAGTTGTTTTATCACTTGCTATTGCTCTCATTGGGCCATTTCTTTTCAAGTGGTCATTTATCGGCACTTCAGGTAATCTAGTGAAAGAGCTCACATTTTTATGTATGTTCTTCAGTTGTTTCAATTATCTAGCATTTTAATTGTGCAATTTTCACAATTATGAGCCTTAAGTCTGATTGAACTATTTAACAACGATGTTTTTAGCTTCATAAATGCATACTTGTTGTCTGAAAAAGGGTCTGATCTTCCATCTTTATTATAGCTGGGTGCTTCTGTTTCTCACCAATGTCTTAAGAGGTTTCAAGCATATCACTAAAATTTGGCATTTTGGACATTTTTATCTTCAGTCTTGTTTGACTCCTGTTTAATCATGTAGTATGCAGAGGATCAGTCTACAGAGCATTGGGGCTCATGGTGGCTGCATCACCATGTGCCTTGGCTGTAGCTCCCTTGGCCTATGCTACTGCAATTAGCTCCTGCGCAAGAAAGGTACCTATCGTTCAACTACCATAATTAAACCTCTCTTTTTTTTCTTGGGGGGGGGGTGGTGTGTGTGTGTGCATTTGGAGAGTGGAGTGAGGTTACTCGAAGAGTTGTGGTTGGATTTAAGTTCCACAGGTGAGATGAACCTCTTATGCGGCCATGACACAATCCTTTTTACAGGGGATACTGCTTAAAGGTGGACAAGTATTAGATGCTTTAGCATCTTGCCACACTATTGCATTTGACAAAACTGGAACATTAACAATTGGGGGCCTTATGTTCAAAGCAATTGAACCGATTTATGGGCATTGGATTAGAAACAAGAAGACACATGACATCAAGAAGACACATTACATCTCCTGTTGCATTCCCAGCTGCGAAAAAGAAGCCCTTGCGGTAGCAGCTGCCATGGAAAAGGGTACTACCCACCCTATTGGAAGGTACTTTTTCACAGAAGTATGCATTCCTTGTATAGTGTCTACCTGAATAATCTATTCCTATGATGTGGCTTGAATGATAACTCTTTGTAAATACTTAGCTCCCAGCATTCTTAGTTGCATGACAAGTGTGCAGAAAGCTTTCTGTGTACATCATCTGCCATTCTATATGCTTAGTATGAGACGGATGGAGACTTGTGTGCTTTAATGCAATCACGTCTTCAACTCATCTCTGTTATTGATGTCCGTTCTCACTCTTAGCCCTACTAATCTAATAAAATTAAAGGAAAGGACTTGCATGCTTGTCCTTCTCCATCTACATGATACAAAGTCTTACTGGGAAATAGCATCTGTGGTGATTTTTTCCATGAACTAGATTACAAATGATATACATATACAGTTAGTCTTCGGTGATTGCTCGGCTTGTAATCTTTTATAATGGAAGTGCCAATGTGAACTTTCCACCATGCATGGAACCAATGCCAAATATGTGGTTTTGAAGTTCTTGATCATCATGCAACTGGTAATTCTTGTTCTCATCATCTGATTCTCACAGTTTGCATTTGCTCAAGTATGTGACTCTATCCATATGATTACTCTTTGCACAATCCAGTTGTTGGAGCTTTGTTAGATATAAGGTTGGTATGAATGTTACAACAATTCTACAGTTTAAACTTTTATGAAAGCACGTTTCCCAAAGGTTGAGTTAAACATTTTTCTGGCTCAATATATTTTAACTTTTGTTGTTTACTATGTCAAAGACTTAGAATTTGATTGTCTATGAATGAATGTCTAACTAATTTTCCACCATTTATGAGTGGACAATTTATATTTGGTGATGTTATGCGGTAAATTTGATAAAGATGGGTGTGGGAATCAAATCTTTAGAATTTTCTTGTTTTCCCTTATTACCACATGACTTAATGAGCTCTATATTGATGCTGAATGAATCAATCTGTTTTCCATTCAATTGGAATTTCGTAATTGTTTTTTAGGCTATTATTTTAGATGTTTCTTGTCTTTAGCTTTTGTATCAACCTAATTTACCAGTCTTCATTTGTTTCATGCAGAGCTGTGGTTGACCATAGTATAGGGAAGGACCTTCCTTCTGTATCAATTGAAAGTTTTGAGTATTTTCCTGGTCGAGGTCTCACAGCAACTGTAAATGGCATTGAGGTACTAAAAAATATGCTCTGATGGTACCTTAACGCATGTTTGCTCAATGGGCAATATATGATTAACTTGGGCTGAACAATGTAAACAACCTTCTAACTTATTTGAATATTGTAATAGAACGGTTCTACTGGTTCTAATAATATTCTTTGTCTTCCTTTTGGTTAATTTTGTCCCAAACTATGAATAGGTAATCATACATTCAAATTAGAGACTGAAACTTTCAGCTCTCAATGTAAGTTTTTCATCTGTTTAATTATGACTTGAGTCTATTTATTTAACTGAGAAAACATCTTATAGTTTGACAGAAAGCTTTTAGAGTCTTTATTGTAAAATATAAAACCTCTGTGAATATGTCATTTTAGCTTTTTTTCATTTTTCTTTAATCTTTCCCATTCCTTTACATAAATATATACATTCTCTTGTACTTCTGTATTCATGTAGATCACTAAATTCAATCTCCCTGAATTTACCAATGTAAGG
Source organism: Luvunga scandens (assembly GCA_030449905.1). Classification (NCBI taxonomy): domain Eukaryota; kingdom Viridiplantae; phylum Streptophyta; class Magnoliopsida; order Sapindales; family Rutaceae; genus Luvunga; species Luvunga scandens. The sequence goes on along the minus strand of JASUUG010000383.1, from coordinate 2,537,656 downwards.
TTAATTCGGATTACCGCTCATGAAATGACAATCTTCAAAATACGCCATAAACTATGTTATCGTCAACTTACCCCCCATTTTTGTTAAGAAAACAAAAAAATTTCATCAGTGCGCCCCATTTTTCCTTTACTTTTTAAACAAAAATGGGTAAGTTGAGGTTTGTAATAGTTTGGGGGGTATTTTGAATATTGTCATTTCATGTTGGTAGTAATCCGAAATTTACCCTTACTACATAAATGGAGATATCCAGATGTTTCACTTGAAAACCAATGTTATTTTATTTGGTGTTCTGTTGTGCGGAAGGATCTGTACGAATAAAAGAATGTTTGTATATTGCATATCCTAGAAGGACAAAGCTGTTGGTTTTTAACTGAATACATGTTATTTAATTGACTTGTCATTTTGTAATTTATAACATAAAGTTTGTAATTAATATGAACCGCATGCACTCTTATACCAACAAAATTTTTTATATGTACATTATCAAAAAAGTCATGCTGGCAATTGTTATATTTCCCCCAATCTCAATTGAAGTGCTTCTTTGTTCTGACGATAATTTGGATTTACCATCTTTTGTACTTTGTTATAGTCAGGAACTGAAGGGTGTAAAGTATTAAAAGCATCTCTGGGTTCTGTAGATTTTATAACTTCCCTCTGTAAATCCGAAGATGAATCAAGAAAGATCAAGGAAGCTGTGAATGCTTCTTCTTATGGAAGGGGCTTTGTTCATGCTGCTCTTTCTGTTAATGAAAAGGTGTGGTTCACCATTATGCTAATTTAGTTCCCTCATTTTGTTTAAACAATCCAAATCTGCTAGTTACCTACATGAGTAGCACTCCTTTACTGATTTCAATTGTGTTGCATTCTTTCAAGGGCCTCTCTAAGATGGATCCCTTAGTTTACATTTGCATCCCTTAGCTTACATTTGCTGATGGAGAAACTTTTCTAGTTGTTGTGAGAACCTAATTTTAGTGCTGCATTTAATTTTCTATATAATCGTGCCATCTTATTTAAGTAGTGATATGATACAAAAGCTTGAATTTGTAGATGCTCCCTAATTATTTATTTATTTAATTTCTACATAATACCCCATCATTACAAAGGTCATGAGTAGTCATGTATCCCATGAATCACTTGACGTCTGGAATTGAGATTATGTTTGCCTCCAACTCTGCATAGGTAACATTGATTCACCTTGAGGATAGGCCTCGCCCGGGAGTTTCAGATGTTATAGCAGAATTAAAAGATCATGCAAGATTACATGTGATGATGTTAACTGGTGACCATGAGTCTAGTGCATGGAGAGTAGCAAATGCTGTTGGCATCAATGAAGTTTACTGCAGCCTGAAGCCTGAGGATAAGCTCAATCATGTGAAGAGTACCTCCAGGGATATGGGTGAGCTCCAGAGCTTTAATCATGATTCAAGATCATTACATTTGTCTCTATGTTTTCGCTACCTGGAACTCATAATAGCATGTAAATAAGCATTCATTATGCTAATTGTGTATTGTTTCATTTAGTAGTTACTGAAACTAACAGAAACACATGAAGAAAGACCGTCACCTTCTTTCCTCTCTTAGTACTTGTGCACTTGTATGCATTATTTTTTACTTATACTAATCTCCAGCTCTACCAGGCCTTTGTTTGATGGAATCACATGCTTAAGGTACTGAAGCTCAAAAAATATATACTGTTATTGTTTGATCAATAGGTTTCTTGTTATGTTCCATTGGATTATTTATTTATTTATTTTTTCATTGGAGAAATCAACTAGATGTTACTTTGCGATTTTAATATGTTGTCCTATAATTTATGGAACCCAAAATGTTTTTCTCAAAAAAATTTGGATTTTGCTACAGGAGGAGGTTTGATCATGGTTGGTGAAGGCATTAATGATGCGCCAGCACTTGCAGCTGCAACTGTGGGAATTGTGCTTGCTCAACGGGCTAGTGCTACTGCTATAGCTGTTGCAGATGTCTTGCTCTTGCGGGACAATATCTCTGGCGTCCCATTCTGTGTTGCCAAGTCTCGCCAAACAACTTCACTGGTATTTGCTAACAAATGTCTTGCCAAGTCTTTTAGTAATTTTCTGCCCTTCATATTATTGATCTTTTGAGCACGTGTGCTTTCAGGTCAAGCAGAATGTAGCCCTTGCTTTATCCTGTATAATTTTGGCCTCTCTTCCATCGGTCTTGGGAGTTTTACCCCTGTGGTTGACGGTATGAATCAATCTAATGATTAGTTTTCCAGACCTCATTCCTTAAAATTATTAAGGCGGTTTGGTTAAACTGATCACCAAAAAAGATCCTCAATTACGTAATATGGTTAAAAGTTTTCATGAAAATGGTTGATTGAAGGGAAGAGTGTTATCATGTAAAGAAGATGCATCCACGATGGTCTCTCTAAAACTTCTGTTTTTTTTCTGATTCGATCACGGAAGGCAATTTTCCTATTCCAGTTCGTCTCTCTCCTGACCAAAACTGTTAGCTCTCTGGTTGATCTTTCTTGACCTACTTGCAGGTTCTTTTACATGAAGGCGGCACTCTTCTTGTTTGCCTCAATTCAGTACGTGCTCTAAATGACCCCTCGTGGTCCTGGCGACAGGATTTACAGCATTTCATCAACCAATTTAAATCCAAGCATTCTGTACTGCAGAAAAAGGATGCTAGATCAAATACCATCCAGACTGTACCTTTGTAACTAAACGCCCCTTGTAATCCTCTTCTGCTCCTCTTTTTAACTCCAATCATTATGTAGTTACTTCATGCATGGGCAAAGCTCTGGATAATCCTATATGTTTTACTGCTCTTGTATAAAAGAGGTGTCCAAATCCAAGTTTGTACAAGATCTATTTTATTAGGAACAAGTTTTTTTTTTCATAAATTGTACAAAATTGACTGCAACGGTCTAATAAAACGTTTTTCCATTCAGGTTAATATGCCAGACTTGGTGCCTCTTGTTAATAAACGTGCGCTATTAACCGATATACCGTAACAACTATTACATCACGATCAACTAACGCCTACCATCGTCGATGTAATTTCAACCGCCAAGCAAGCAACCACTACCTTTAGTTAATCAGGCTACTACTAGCAGTTGTGGGCAAATGAAAAATTAATATCTATTCTGTTTCACGCTTATTTACGTCGCAACTATTTCATCGGGATGTCATTACTTCCCCATATGGAATATCAGCGGCTCCAATGAACAAACTAATTCAGATCTTTGTGTCTTTATTTAAACCCATAAATGAAAGAGAATGAGACTTCTATTGGTACTTCTTCTGTATTGTTCTGTCTCCGATTTGTGATTTTTTATTAGTGCACATCATCATCCCCGATTGGGAAACCTGATAAAATGCAAAAATTAAATAACATTTAACAACGGAGGAATACGCAAAAATGTACAACCCATTTAGCAATTAGAACTTTAAGACTAGTTGAATTAATTAACAGTGCTATAGATTCTTACGTTGTTTTTTTTTTTTTGGCATGTTTATGTCCTGGTCTAAATTAATCTACAGAAGGAAGTTCATAAATCTAACAGAAATTTTAACCTTTTTGGTCCGTCCACAATTTTTCTTCTATCTAAAGCTAAGTGCCTGTGTCATATAGTTTATTTAATGGCAATTAAGTATTTATTTAATCTTATAAGTTTTTTTTTTTGTTGTTTGGTTTTTTGATAGAAATTTTAAAAAAATTAAATAAATTATTTTACCTTTATTAGTAATAACTCAATTTTTTTTAAATATTAAAATATCTAAAGTATTATTTATTTATTTAATAATATTATTTTATTTTTTTCATAATATAATTTTAAAAAACTTGTATATTAAAATAATTTTACAATTTTTAATAAAAAATTTCATTAACAACTAAATAACCAAATTTCTTTTTTGAAAACTCAACTTATAAAAAATCAACTTAAATAAACTCTTAGTTAAAAATGTGTAAGAAATCAATCACTCATTTACCCATCCCCATCCCCGTCCCCAACTCCATCTCCCTCTTTTGTACATTCGTAAATTATTCACAAATGAAATAGCATAAAATAGAGTTCAGTTTTCTCTCTCGCACCGTCTGCCTCTTCACTTCATCAACTAATTACTAACTTAACTAACCGATCCTCTGGACACCAACATTCCTAGAAATCCACGGAAAGCACGCGCCACCTCTCTGCTGTTCAAGCGCCGCCACGTAAGTCCTCACCTCCTGTCTTACCATCTCCTGCATCACTGCCATAAACTCTGCACTAGTCCCTTCGGCGGTCCACTTTCATTACTCGCTGGAGCTGCTTCTGAACTTACTCCCCAAGTCGACTCATGACTTTGTCAGCGCCCGGAAGGGACAGACACAATGAAGTTACAGGATCGTCAGACCACGACGTCGTCTCCGTCTCGGTCTCGGGCACCACATTAACGTTAACATTGATACCGCCAGATCTCGCCACAGGTTTGTATATATTTCTATTATTATAACTATTATTCGATGACAAACCAGGCGCGCTAGAATCGCTGACGTCAGAGCCCGATGGACTATCGGGCCCCATGTTCATATATTTACGAACTCCCGTAGTGACGGCCACGGGCACGCCCGATACATCGCTCATCGATCTTTTTAACGGCGGACAATTTTCTCCCAACTCCCTACAGTTTTCGCAACCATAACAGTTCCCATTATCAAACATTATCGAAGAGCACTTACGTTTTAACGTCGAGTTCCAGTGATTCTTAATAGCGTTGTCGGTTCGGCCGTTGAGAAGGCGCGCGATGGTGGCCCACTTATTACCGAAGCGGGCGTGGGCGCGTACGATCATCTCGTCCTCTTCGGCCGTGAACGCGCGATGCTCCACTTGCGGTGACAGCTGGTTGCACCACCGCAGCCGACAAGATTTTCCCGATCTTCCGGCGATTGATTTGCTGATCAATGACCAATTTCGAGGGCCGTGTATTTGAACCAGCCGTTGTAAAGCTTCGTCTTCCCCGGGGCTCCACGGACCTTTGATCCGATCCGCTTCTTTTCTATTTGACGCCATTCTTTTCATATTTCAAATTTCAAGCGAGAATGAATGATAAATGCCAAGAGCTGAGGAGGATTTTTGAAGGATAGAGAGGCGTGACCGGAAGAGCCGGTGAAAATCGCACTAAGGAAGCATTATGGGCAATGGTTATTAGAGGTAGGTAAGTGGTTTGGGATACACAGCTGGGGAGCCGCACGCGCCATAGTTCATTCAGTTTAGTTGCACTGACTTACACGAGCTTCCCCTACGCTATAAATAACAATCTCCACTGCATTTTCCTTCTTTTCTCTTACTCACTCCTTCGTCTAGGACAAGGAGCGTCCACTCCTCCATCCAATCACCGCTCTCTTTGCTAAAAAGTTGTGGAGGTGGAGCGGTGGATACTTTCGGCCTTCGCCCACCATTTTGAAATTTAACTTGTATTGGCGTCTAGGCGAACTGTTTTGTATAAATTAAAAAAAAAAAGAAAAAAGAAAAAAAAGAACGCAGTGCAGTTTTTCCTTTATGCTAATCTACTGACGAAAGTAATTTCAAATTTAAATAGTTATCAAAATATTATCAACTTTTAAAAATTTAATTAGCAAGTTTCAAAACTAGCAAAGTCTACGTTTTACTCAAATTTCAAAGGAAATTGATGAAAGTCTTTGGAGCATAAGAAAATGAATATTAACGGTGGTGAGTAGAGGTGGCAGCATAGATCGTGAAAAGATTACATGATAAGAATTTGACATAATTTTTGTGAATTTGGGTTGACATAAATTAAGGTGGCCTTTGCCTTTTTTTTTTAAATTTGAATATACTTGAATTAGTTTGAATTCTGAATAAAATTAAATGTCTGAATAGGAATGGTATTTTTTTTTTTGCTGAATCATTAAAAATAAAATTTAAGTAATTTTTTAACTTAAAAAATTTGAAAATTAATATTTTTATATTTATATTGTTACAAATTATAAATGTTAAATAAATAATAAGCATCTCAAAGAATATAAATAAGATAATATATTATCATAACATAAATCACATTCAATTGAATATAAATTTTTAATATTTTGCATTATATGTGTTAATCAATTTTATCATAGTAAAAAATTATGAAGATAAATAATGCTAATTTGAAGAAAATAAAAAAATAAAAATAATAATAGTCTACCACTATATATTATCATAAGTTATATAGAGATGGGTAATAATGCTAAATATATTTAGGTGGGGATGAAAATTAATTAATTAGATAGGGCTATTTTAGAGAATATCTTTTGATGATATCATTTAGACTTTTTAAATTAAACAAAAAGCTAAAAAAATTATCTTAATAACTTAATGACTTAATGGGTAAAAAAATTTATTAAGTTGAAAAAACAAAAAAATATAATGACTTAACTAATTAAAATTAAGTCAATTAAATTATTAAGTTAAAAAAAACAAACGGCTCCTAACACTATTAATAAATAGATTAACAATACAGTTATTATTATACCATACCATGGGCCATCTCTAAATGTTTACTCATTTTGACATAAATATCAATTAATGTATAATAATATTTTGGAAAGAATAATTAACATATATATTTAATCCTAAATCAATTATTTATGTCATGAATGTATTTCGTACTGTTGTCATGTCAACATATTTATAACCTATTTACAAATAATATTAACATATTTTAAATTACTTTTCGACATTATAAGTAATATTCATGTTTTGATTTCTTAACATAATTAGTAAATGCGGTTTATTCATATTAACTTAAATTTGAGTTGTCACGAAGACACGAGTTATCACCCATGGTTATGTGTGAATGAAAATGAAATTTGTCTATTTTTACTAATTGTTAATACAATGTAAGGGATTGTGTCAAGCCAACCCTTTTACAAAAGATTTTCTCAAAATTTCTTCAAATAATTATTGAAAATTTTGTCTCTCGCTATGTCGAGGGAGTAACGTTTATTTTACTAGTATATTGACAATTAATACTTATTAGGTCTAACATAAATCAATTATATTATGACACACAATATCGTCACCAATTTAAAGGAATATTACTACTCAACCTCAAATTTATAAGAACATAACTACACTGCCCAATTTTGGGCGCTGGGTTTGGGGGCCGGTGGGCTCGTGAGATATTTTCACACATGAGGAATTTAACTGTATACATATAATTTAGGCAAACTCCGGGGCTTGACTTTAATATTACTGCAACCCTGGCAAGTCCAGCCCACAAACCTGATACCACCCTTACAGAATCTTCACCGACACGTGGCAGCCACCATTCGTTCTCTCAACCAGAAAATATTTGTCTTTTCCGATCTCCATGCACACGCTGCCAGACTTTCCTGGTCCAAATTTTAAGAGTAAATAAAAACTTAAAAATTAAGTTTTTGAGGATTGGAGAATGATGTTAAAAAAATTCATAATAAACGTAGAAGATACGAAAGACAGCACTGTACCTGTTGGTAGTACTCGTAGTTTCATTTTATTTTTATTTTTATTTAAAAAAAATGATAGTTTGACCACAGCTTTCTTTTGGTTTTGGTGGTGGGCATTGCCGTGGCAATCCACAAGATTTTGATCATAATAAATTTGGCTGTGAAGTAGATTTTATGAAAAGTGCAGCGGTACGTGTCTGCTCTTTTGCCTTTTTTATAACTCTAATTTGTGAGAGTGATGGAGGGCTTCTTTAATACCAAATACGGCAGAAAGGTAGGGGACCGGCAACGTACCTTGTTATCCAGAGGCTCAATTTCAAAATACAAAAATTAAGTAAACGTCTTTTAATAATAATAAATGTAGCGGCGACTTTTGAAGAGTACGGGTTCGAATCCTACCAGCAACAAAAAGATGGTGTTAGAATTAGTTCAGTTCCCCTTTTATTGACAGGAGAGAATTAGAATTTTATTTTACTTAAAGGATAAATAAGATTAACAATAATAATAATATATCCAATATTATGTAAATTGGGGTGTAACACCAACCTCTTCAACTGAGAGCATTACTTATCTATTCATTAAATAGAACATATCTACACCCTTATAATTTTCAAATGTCGCACTTGTGGTAAGAAATAACTGAGTAAATCTAATCTATAATGTGTGGTATCATTCTTAATAGATTTCTTGTATTGAAATCTAGTGATTATAGGTCCATGTTAGTTGGCTTAATTAATTAAATATTTTAAAATAATAAATAAAAAAAATCAAAATAAATTAGATTTCTTATATTACTTAATAGACAATTAAACGATTGAGTGACTAGTCCTATGGATTTGTTTAAGAGCAAATCATGCATTGTAACAAAAATTAACTTCAAAATTACATAGACACGGACGTAGGGTCAGTTGTTATATATAGGAAGCAATAGATTTATTTTCAAAAAAGGAACTGGATCTGGTAATGATTAACCTTATTATTATTATTATTATTATTATTATTATTTATCAATTCTAATTTGATTTTCCTAAAAATCTGTGTGAATTTCAAGTGTACCTTATTGTGATATTTGGTTGAATTACTTTCATCTTAAGGTCGAGAGTTGAGTCTCCCTAAATGGAATGTGGTGCTTTGGTTATTCTGATCTTTTATATTGCCTTGCGAGATACCTGAGGGTAATATTCGGAATAAGTATTGCATGGGTGATTGGACTAATCCTGGAGGAAGGAAAGTACGGTGACAGATTACTTCATTTAACTCACGCGATTGTCCACATTACATAGGCTCTAGGAATGTTTTCCTGGAATTTATATTTTTTGCGCTGTCCCTCGATCCCTGGCAGAAAATTTCATAATTTGCCGGCATGGAAATTGTTCCACAAAAATATATCATTTTCAAAATATTAAATATCCATCACATTATACAGTACATTTAAAAAAGTTATTCATTTCTTTTGTTAATCTTTGTTTCCAATCTTTCTAGAAAGTACTCTCAAAACTCTTCCTGAACTTCCAAGAAAAACAATAATTCTCAATTGGATCAGTGTTTTAATTTCTTGGGATTTGAGAGAATGTAGATCCCACAAATACAAAGTCTACAAATATCTTCCAAAAAAACATGAAATGGTAGTGACAAATAGTACGAATCCAACAATGAAGTTCTTCATTCCTTGCTTCACTTATTAAAAATGAACCTCGTTTATTAAGAATCATGCACAATAACCTTAAATCAATTTTGAAAAAGTCTCGAGCATAAGATTATTCATTTTAATGATAACGAGTAATTTTTTTTTTTAATTATTAAATTACACACCCATTAAAATTTGAACCAGGGGGCCGAATCCTAACTAAGAAACTCGTTTTTTTTTTTTTGTTTTGGCACCATCCGCTCATTAACCCCTCTCAATAATTGAAATCAAAATCAATTCTTTTTCATCCTCACATCCTTCCCGAAAAAGACATTTATTTGAAAAAAATTGCAAAACATGAAATTGAAAATGGGGCCGAAAAGCCCTCCACCGGCCAGTGATCTCCTCAGTTCTCTCTCCTGACTTATTATTGTCCCCAATTTTACAGCACGCGAAGCACGAGTAGTTGCGAAATGAGCAGTGCAATTTGCTCCACATGTTGAATAATAAGCCTTAGTGGGGAAGCTCCATCTTAATCTTAGTTCACACAAGTTCCAGCAGCTCACCACGTAACCGAATTCGTTGAAAAGGCCCCCCTCCAGCATTTTGTCGTTTTCCCCTTACGTGGCAGATCTAAACGTCACCGTTGCGTGCCCCACGCTTTGAAGTAAAGAAAGGAAATAATTTTTTTGCTTCCTCACCGTGATGAGCGACTGTCAATGGAGATGCCACGTTGTGGAGTGAGAGGACTATTGCCAGCTATAACGCATTGCCACTTTCGGTTTTTATCATTTTTAGAATAATTTGAGTTTATCGAAAAAGACAGCATCTATTATGGGGATTCGTTATGGCATGATATTACCTGACCCTATTAATAATGGATATTGATGCCTTTCCCTTCACTATCCCATGATTCACGCTCTCTGCAAGCCGTATGCATCCATCGTACCAACGCTTTTATATATATAGAAGTTTTTTTGGTCGAGATCTTAGACGGTACAGTTGTAAAAGCTTAAAATTTAAAATATTTAAATTACACGATTTATATATATTTTTTAAATTTTTTTACATTTTAAAATTTTAGATTACCACTTTTATATATATATATATATATAAAAGCGCTATTGAATTACTCATATTTTCTAATTTTAGGTTGGTTTGTTATTATTTAACTTAAACGACCAATTAATTCAAAAATCTCCTATTGGAATTTGTGAAATATTGTAAATGGTAATAACTTTCAATTAGCCAATTAACTCCTACCACGCCTCCCAGTGTGCTCAGGTATTTCGTTTTAAGGTTTGATTTTGATTTTTAAACCGTGTTGCGTTGCAGAGGAAATTGTACTATGTAAAATCTCGATAACAATCTTTTTGAGCTTTTTTCATTTTAATTAACACTTGTGATTAATTTAGATGCTGGACGGCATCCAAGCGATTGTTTTCTATTTGTTAACAAGTTTTTTATGGGCTGGTTGGTTGTGTGTTACAAAAAGACATCACAGCTGTTGCTTTGGTAACTTGGTGGCTGATGATCGTGATCAGATCCGTTATTGGCTGATCCTGAATGGCAAACTTAAAATAAAGATTTAGGATGGCATTTATTTGTCTCTGTGATTTGCCTTCTTATAAGAAAGAATGGTCGGAAACCGATCCATTTTCCTTGAATTAATTTGATATTTACTTTTCTTATAACGTCTCAGTGTACAAGATCAGGCACTCTTAAGCAACGGACTCGGCGTCTTTCTGGCAACAGGCTTGCCTTACTGCAGAAAGAGAACCCCGGCTGCACATTTGTAACTACATTTCTTCTCCTTAATCCCAAATCGTTTTGTAGTTGATTGTAGCTATTCAATAGTGAGTGATAGATCCTCACATTGGATTGATCAATTGCTTGTACAAACTAAGGTCCGATCCATGTGTTGATATTGAAATTTGGATTGACAGTAAGAGTAGTAAAAGATTTGGTTTACTTGAAAAATAGACTGTGAGACGGCTTAATATTCTTAAAAGTGAAGAGTTTGATGGTCAAAGTCCTGCAAAACAATAATAATTCATCAGGGGTTGTCGAGGGTGTTGCTTTATCTTATTTAAATTAAGACATTTTTTTAGACGTGGGTCATCGGATTCGAGACTCATCCGTTTGTGTCATCAGATTGAGTTTGGCAAAAATATGGGGCTTAACACAAATGCATACGTTAGGTGGTGAATAAATGTTCCCTGAACCGCACAGAGTCGACCTTCAAGCCCTTCACAATCTAATATTAAGTTTCCTCTTTCCTGGTTGTAGTTTTTGTTCCTCATACTGAAGTTAGCTGGCGGAAAAGCAGAAGAAATAGGAGTTAATAAATTATCTCTTTCTCCATGCAAAGACTCCATGCTATCCGTCCGACCGTTCCTTTTTTATTTTTTTTTCGTCCTTTTTTCGAATCTAAATTTGAACATACCAATGATGAAACATAAATTATCACCGTTACCAAATGGATTCTTCTGATAACCGTAGCCCGCTATACCAACCATATCAACTAACACCAAACTATCTTTAATGTTCAATTTCAACTACCAACTGCCTTCTATAAGACTGTTTGACAGAGTCATCTTCTACCTAGCTGTCTCTGTTCTAAGTGAAACTCAAATAAATATCTGAGATTTTGATTCATTTATTTCCCGACATTTATCTTCCTTTTGTTCAATCTAACCACCGGTACATACACCAGACCATTTCTGACCACTGGAAGGCAACAACATAAAAAAGATGGTACACATCGTCAGAAAAATGAATTGGTATTTGCATCATTCAGCTCACAAATAAAAGAGAAGTGAAAATTTAGTTACTCCATTATAATTAAGGTCCCTGATTTGGAAACCCTTGCTCCCTCTTTACATATTTTCGAGATGAAAATCGAACTTGAAAAACACTTAAAACCATAAAAACTGACAACATCGATAAATAGGACAACTTAAACTAACATTTCAAGATTTTTTTTTCTTCTTATAATTATTTATATATTAGTTTTATTTTTACCATATGTTTTTGTCCACTAAACCTAACCAACAGGCCATTCATTGATAGAAAATCCTCTCCCAGTTTCTCCATTCTTTCATTCATTGCCATCTCTCCTCCTTTGTAGTCTAGTCTGTACACTCATCGAAATTCTTGCCCCTAAATAAGAGAGATAAAACACAAGCCTAATTTTTTTTCCACTCTCTCTTTTTCAGTTCTATCCGTCGCCACATCTCATAATTTTTTTTTAACCTCACTAACCAGTCCTTTGCATGGCAACATTCCTAAAAACCCCATCGCCGCCCGTACCACTACCGTGATAACACGCGCCACCTCTCTGCTGCTCAAGCGTCGCCATGTACGTCCTCACTTCCTGCCTTATCATCTCTTGCATCACAGCCATAAACTCTTTACTAAACCCCACTAATCCCTTCGACCCACCGTCACTACTTACTGGAGCCGGCACCGAAGCTTTCGTGTTCACTGCCTGAGTTGACTCACTCACTTTGTTTGAAACTTCTGAGGAGGAGGAATCCACACCAGGAAGGGACAGACTCAATGAAGTTGGAGGGTCATTACATGACGACGTCGTTTCCGGCTCGGGCACCACATTCACGTCAACATTGATACCGCCAGATCTCGCCACGGGTTTGTATATATTGTAATTCGATGACAAACCCGGCACGCTTGAATCGCTGACGTCGGATCCCGATGGACTGCCGGGACTCATATAAAGTCCAGTAGTTACGGGCACACTCGATCCCGCACTCACCGATCTTTTCAATTTCAACGGCTGTTGCTGAATACTATCCCCAAAATCCCCATCGTATCCATTACAATTCAAAAACATACCGTTCTCTGTCATCATCGAAGAGCACTTACGTTTTAACGTCGAGTTCCAGTGATTCTTAATCGCGTTGTCGGTTCGGCCGTTAAGAAGGCGCGCGATGGTGGCCCACTTATTGCCGAACCGAGCGTGGGCGCGTATGATCATCTCGTCTTCTTCGGGCGTGAAAGCTCGGTGCTCGACTTGAGGTGACAGCTGGTTGCACCACCGTAGCCGGCAAGACTTTCCCGATCTTCCGGGGATTGATTTGCTGATTAGAGACCAATTTCTTGGGCCGTGTTTTTGAACCAGCTGCTGTAACGCTTCGTCTTCTTCGGGGCTCCATGGACCTTTGATCCGATCTACTTCTTTTCTATTAAACGCCATTAATGAACAATTAAAAATAATTGAACTTCGATAAGTGGGCGTCGATCAAGCAAGAGAATTTCAGATTTTGGCTTCGAGAGGTGGCTCTATTTTTTTTCACCCCCGAAAGGAAAGACTAATTTTCAGAAGAGTGAAGCTGACGAGATATTTAAAGAGGGAACAAAGGTAACTGGGAGAGCCGGTGGTAATTGGGATAACAAATCGTTATGGGCACCGGTTAATCGAGGTAAACGGTTGCTTGCTTTGGGGTTTGGGATACAGCTGGCCAGACACGCGTCGAAGTTCAGTTGCACTGATTTACATGAGTCGCTCTCCCTTAAAATCAATCTGCTTTTTTTTTTTTTTGCCCCTTCATTCTTTTGGTGACTCTCCAGCCAAGGAGCGTCCACACACTTTTTTTCTTTACATGGAGCGGCTCTCCTTAACAATTTGAATTTTACTTCAAATTTCAATTTCAATTTCAATTTCAATTGGAGAGTGTGTTAATGCTATAGAAGAAGACAACTTGTTTTTCTGTATCATGGCAGATATCTTGCCAAAGATTACTTTGTTTTGGATTTTTTTAATTTTTTATAAAATAATTAAAACTAATCTCAATTATCAAATATTGAAGATCTGCGTGATAAGAGAATTTTAAATTTTAGTAGTTTTTTAATATTATGAGGATTGAAGGTTGAAAATGGTACAATTGCGGTGAGTGTTGACACGCTCCACATAAGAGCGTAGTATACTGCCTTGAGAAATCTTATTCCTACAATAATTTCTCATTATTTTCCTTCACTTAATGTTCTGGAAGTTAAAGAGACAAACCAAACTCTGAGAACCACAGTTATAGAAAATAAATAAAACAAAAAATTTTAATATCTGAGGATAAAGATGATAACGGTTGGGTAAGGTTTGATTTTTAGTCTTCGGTTTGACTGAGGCGCCAGCCTGTATCGCATTTCGTGTAAGATTTTTCTTTTTCTTTTTATTATTATTATTATTATTTTAAATTAAAAGGAAAGGCCGCACAGAACTGCTGATCTGGCAAAAAACGACAAGTAGCGGTCACCGAATCGAAGATCGAATCATTACTGCTTCCTGCCCAGTCCAGCCTGTAAACCTGACCCCACTTTAACGGCCCATCAATCGACACGTGTCGGTCATACATCCTTTCCTTCCCAGCAAATGCTCTTTTAGTCCGGAATACCATCCTGCCCGTCACCGGTACGGAACCGGTGAACGATATTTTAATGCACACGGGACCCAGACACCAGGGACCTTCCCTACGGCTTCCTAAATCCTAATTCAAATTACAATTAATTCTGGGATTTGGAAAACAATTTTAGTTAGTTAGTAATCAATGAACAAGATATCATAGACAAACCGTATCTGGTTCTGTTACTAGTACATTGTACCTACTACCTATTTCCGGTTTGTTGGATAGAATTTTTACGCAAATAGCTGTATATTGTTTAGGTTTTATTTGATATGGATGTATTATGAGAAAAACTCATATTATTGCACGTGTGTGTTCTGATTTTAAATAATAATTTTGATAAAAAATAATATATCGTTTATAAATGTTTTATTAGACAAGTGTTGATAAAAATTAACGTAATATTTTTAAACACTTTTGTGTTGTAATTAATTAACAAAAGTACGAAACAAAAATAAATGTTTTGGAGTGAAATTAGATGAAAAATTTGTGAAAAAATATACTTATTTGATTGCATGAAAATGTATTCATTTCTTCTTCACCGATTATGATTTATGATTCTATCGGAGTGACACAAATTATCTAAAGAATACCAACAACTAGACTATAATCACTATATATTGATTACTTCACAAGCAAAAGAATTTTAAAATTAATTTTAGGGAACATTCTATTTAGTTTTTATATTTTGAGATTAGTGTCGATTTAATCCATATATTTTGAAAAATACTCAAAAAACCATCAAAACAACTTTTGTTACTATTAAGTTTAGATCTTTTAAGGAAACATTGTATTCTGCCCTAATAAAATTTAAAATAAAAAATTTATGAGAATAATCTAGATTTCTAAGGGTAATAATGTATTTTAACCCTGATATAATTTTTTAAAAAAAGTTTCTAATAATAAATACTACAAGAAAAATGTGAACAAATAAGTTCCAAAAGCGAAAAATTTACAAAATTAACCACAAAATTTTATTAAATTTTAAAACTAACAACTAAACTTTATTTCAATCAACATTAGCCAAAGGATGACTTAAGTGAATTTTTTATCCCTATCATTCTCACCAACTTCCTCTCCTCCCAAACCGATCGAATTCTCTTCTCCAACAGAGCTTCTCATCGCTGGCAATTATGTTGTTATGTTTTTGTGTTGATGATGGAAGATGGAAGTGGTTGTAATATTTTTTGTGTGGGTGATGTTGTTGGTGGGGGTTAGGGCATGGAGAGAGTACTCATCGTTGCCGCGCCTACAGGTGCTGAGTTGTGCAACAGGTGTGGCCCAGGTGCGACAGGCGCGCCTGTCACACTTCTTTTGTAAGATAAGTAGCTTGTCACACAAATTTAGGGGACAGGTACCTTGTCCCACCATGAGATAATTTTGATGAATATGTCTCTAGGTGCAACAGGCAGCTTGTTGCACCAAAAAACATACTCATTTAAACAGTCCCTTAGTGCGACAGGCACCATGTCACACCTGTCGCAGTAGCCTATAATGACATCAATAACAAATTTGTCGCACTAAATCAAACCACAAAGACATTCATAAGTTAACACACGCCTCATAAACACTTACTTATTCAAAAATAAAGTATAAACAAACAATCTAAGTAACTTTTTTTCAAATAGCTATTATACACTAGTTCTACAAAATTAAATCTCTTTCAATTAACTTACCTAGGTTTTGGATCAGAGTTGAATTTGGGTATATTTGGTAGAAATTATTGTTGCCGTCGCCGATGACGAGTCCAGAGAGAAAGCTACTTACGGTTTGCTTTGATGAGGAGAGTTCAAGTTACGGTTTAGTTTGTGGTCATGAGAGTTTAAAATTTGGCTTAAATAAAAAGAGCATTTTGGGGCACAAGGGTTATTCTTAGAGTTGAATTTGGGTATATTTGATAGGAATTACTGTTGTTGTGGCCAATTGCCGTTGCTGATTGTCATCGCCGATGATGAGTCCAAAGAGAAAGCTATTTACGTTTTGCTTTGATGAGGAGAGTTCAAGTTACGGTTTAGTTTGTGGTCAAGAGAGTTTGAAATTTGACTTAAATAAAAAGAGCATTTTGGGGCAAAAAGGTTATTCTTAGCTAGTTATGATAGAAAATAATTTGAAGAGTTAAGTATGAAAAAAAAATTTGGGTTAATTTTGTAAATTTCCCTCCAAAAGCACCCTATAAAGCTCTTCATGGTAATTAAAAACTTTTTAAAATATTTTGATTCTTTTATATCAATACTTGTTTTTTTTTCCTCTCGCCTCTCTTTTGGGTGGCCCTACTATCCACGAATGGCCCAGGTTTCAGCTTCTTTGATATTGAAATATGACGTCAATTTTATATATTTTATAGTATTCTAAAGTTTATGATAGTGTTAATTTGTTTATCTTTGTGTTGGCATATTCAAAATAAATGACCAAATTAACATTTTAGTTAGATTTTGAAGAAGAGACAGGGAGGAGGCTTATGATCCTAATTGTTGAAGAAAATAATTATTGTTGAAAAATATATTGATTCTACTTGGTATTGTATATGGGTATACTATTTCAAAGGATATGCATTTTACAATGGAAAACAAAAGCATGAGGACAAGTACTAAGGTAAATAAAACTATTGAAATGTCTAAAAACATTTAAGTGGTACATAAATATCTTCAAGCATTGTCGATTTATTACACATTGCACCTATCAACATAATACTCTAAAAGATTGCTAGTTTTTTTCCTTATTGAAATTAATTTATACCGCTTATTCTTTACGATTTTCAAACTAGCCAAAAACCTCTTAGTATAAAAATTTAAAGGAAAAGAGGAGTAAATTAGTGATTTGTTTAATATTTTATTTTGAAAATGCAAAATATATACTTAATATAAAAATATTTTTGAAATAAAAAAATACAAGAAAACTATATTATTATTAATTTTCTTATTCACACCAAAACCTACAAGAATTTTTTATTTTTATTTTTATTTATATGATTTATGTAATCAACAATCAATACAAATAAAAGTATATTAAAAAATAAGGATAATATTATAAAAGTATGATATGAGATGAGTTATTAGCTATTATGAAAAAAATATGAATGTAAGTGGTATATATTGATTTTAGTAGGGGCAAAACTAATAATCTCCCTAATACTCCTGCATGTAGAGAATGCTACCTTTATGCCATATTATATTTGTCCATATTTTAAAGGAATGAAATATTATGTTATGTTTAAGCGTAAATTGTTCTATAACTTTTATGGTAAATTTAAAGTTTCAAATTGTGTGGACAACTCCCCCAGTTAAAAATTAATAAATCTGAATAAAAGTTTAATTATTGTAATATCGATCACTTTATATTAGAAACATAAATTATGATCACTTTCATTACAAAATTTGCAAACAAATGTAATTTAATTTCTTCTTTTATTATGATTAATTGATAATAAGTCTAAAATTTTATTATTCATTGATCTTATAATATTGTTAAATACCTATAAAAAAATAATCAAAATCATTCCATTCAAATTATAATTAAATAAATTAAAATTATGTATGATATAAATCAAGGGTAGTTTTTAGATATCTCTCCTGAGGTTTGAGGTTTTACACTCAGATGATGAGTTTGCTTGTATGCTCATATATCTCTTTTGCAATTATAATAAATACAAGCATAACATTAGTATATGAGGGTAGATTTGTGAAGATTATTTAAATTCAAAAAAATTCAAAACTTATGCAAAAACTGCATTGAAACCCAAGAAATACCCATTAAACCATGTTATTTCTTGCTCTAACATGCTGCTTCTTCTTCTTCTTCTTCTTCTTATTCTTCTTCTTCAATACCTATTCTAATCATGTTGTGCTAGTTGACAATAATCTTACTGTCAACAATGTGGTAAGACTGTCCACAAAATAAATTAAATGCATTCTCTATCAACATTAAGTTAAGATGAACCACTAATACTAAATAGGAGTTTCTTGCTAATATATACAATATGAAGTGCTTATTGTACTAAACAATAATGATTTTGCATTAAGAAGTCGATATACCATGAAAAATCTAAATAATATTATTACTATTTATCAACAATAAGTTAAAAAAATCTATATACATCAAAGAGAGAGTGAATAAACTTATTAAATTAAGTCTATGGATTATGTTGAGGATTCACCTTCAATAAATTTTGAAATTAACTACTCATAATTAAACCAATGAAAAAATGATACTTTTATTAAAATGCATAAAAAAATACAAGATGGAGAGATAATTACAAAAAATAAAACTTGGTTTGGATTTAGAACTGTCGAATTAATAGAGAAAACTCTTATTTATAAATATAATAGGTAAATTATAGTTATCGAATGAAAACAATTCGAACGCTCATGATTAAACCATGTGACAAGCTATGATTTGCTTGAATACATCATCAAGGTTGTGATTTGATCCAATAATATACTGCTATATTATTTGTCAATGCCACATCATCATTTTTTGACCCAATGAAATGTTGTCACTTCATCAGTCAATATCACTTCATCGCTCAATACATTGTCATCATTTTTTAGTCTAATAAGATATTGTTACATCATTAGTCAATGCCAAGTCAGTTGGTCAATGCCACATCTAATGAGCACCACTAAAATCTTAAAATTATGATTTTGCCCATTATGTCTTTCTTAAGGTTTTCAGGTATTTTGAGATTAAAAAATGCTCTGTGTTTTGCTATTCGCTTTCTTGTTGATAGTTAAATGACTAAAATATCTCTGAAATATATAAAATACTCAAATTATAACAAAATACATAAGCAAAGTTTAAAGAATTTAAACACATAAAAATATAAATGTTAGTAATATTTGCAATATAAAATGACAATTTTACCTTTTATAAATATGTATATTCCAGTAATCAAATAACAGTGACTTTGATTTACAAGATGTTTTCAATAAGCTAAGGATAAGAAGTATACTTGGGCCATGTTCATCATCAAGATTGACTTAGATGACTTGATAAGGGACAAAGACAACTCATCTTTCCCTGGAGATAGAAATGAAAAAGATGAAAAATCAACTCAACAATTTGTTATCCCACTAAAGATTAACGAAAAAATGAACTAGTTTAACTTTATAGAAGAGAATAAGTTTGTTCTCTCTGATCTAAATGATGAAATTCACAATGTTGAGTTGTTAGCAGCAATTATTATTACATAAGATTCATTTGAAAGCTTGCAAAAAAGTTGATAATGATGATGCTCCTGAAGATGAACTTGCTGAAGAAGAAAATGAAAAGAATTTGGAGTATGGTGACGGTTATGAAGAATTTAATTAGTTTAATATTGATAAGCTTGACGATGGTTTGGATGATTGCCTGTCTAGTGATGGTAGTGGTATTAATTCATATGACAATGATGATAAGGATACTCAAGATGCTTGCTACAGATATAAGGCAAACTCATGTAGTTTTTAGTTTGCAGCCAAGGGTGAGAGGATTGTACTTAAACCTAGTCAATTGTTTAAGATGTAGATGAATTCAAGAAGGTTATCAAAGAACATGCAATAAAAAAATGCCTTCAGGTTGGAAATTTGTAATTTGATAAGGGTATTTCCAAATATTTATTGCACTTGTAAATTGCTTTCTGCCAAATTTTGTTTATTATTTAAGTTTAGTTTGTGGTCAATATAATTGGTGATAATAATAATCTCTTTAAAGTTAATAATTATATTTCTTAACTAATGAGAAAAATTTTGAATTTTTATAATACGTATGAAGATTTATATGTAATTGTATTATCCATTCGGTGCGGTTCAGTTTTTTCGATTCTGAGCCTATTAAGCAGATTTTGAACTTTAAATTTTTAGTCTATTGAGCCTCATTAATGGAATAATTTTTCTTAGTAATAAATTCATCATGGTTTCATTACAAATACTAACAATAAACACAAAGTATTCAAAACACATTTATCACTACTGTCTTACTAACTAGTACTAAAAAAATATGAAATATTAAGATTTAAAAATACAAATCTAAACTCTAATGCTCCATTTAAATAAACATAAAGCTGTAAAGCAAAATAAAAATAACAATTGTGTATGAGCAGGTTTATTGTAATAATTTTACATAGCTAATTAATATATAACACATTTCATATTTTGGTAAAATTACAAAAACATTCCAGTTCTTCGATTCGGTTATTCGATTCTGCTGAATGAATTGAAATCTGAACCAATATTTCAATTTTTTCTTATAAATTAGATATTTGGATATTTATAAGAATTAAAACCGATCCGAACCCGAACGAATTCACCAATTTTGTTCGGTTTTTTCTAAGACTCGGTTTTTTTTAACCAATACTAGTATCAATCTATTCTCTACTGCCTAAATTGATTCAATTTCTAACCTAAATTCATTCGATTTCTAACCTAAATTTATTTAATCTTTATCAAAAGTTTAAATTCAACATGGTGGAGCAATGGAGGCTAAGAAGGTGACGATAAAGACGGTGGCTATGATGGCAGCAGAGTCGGCTACAGCGGTGTGTGGTGGCTATTGGCTTAAAGAGCTTGAGAGTTGGGGTGCGAAGAGATGATGCTGATGCGTGGAGGGAGATTCGTGGAGGCACAATGCAACGGTGGTAGGTGGATGGTGAGCTGGTGGATGTTGGCTTGGAATGTTGGAGAGTTGTAGGTGCAGTAGCAACAATACGACTTCTGGCCTTGTGCTTATTTATTAGAGTATTAGGGATTTGCAGTTTATGGTTCATTTTGGACAATATTTGTTTGTATCTATATTTTCTTCTTCTAAAAATGAAAATTTACTTATTAAAAAAACCGGGCACGGGATTTGGGTTTTGAATTTTTGGTACATACCCGAACCTGTGCTCGAAATATCCGAACATTGAAAATAATACTTGAAACCATTTTATTTGTACATACAGGCCAGATTTTACACGACTGCATTGGCCAAGTCCGATTCGGATCCAGGCGGAGATTATTGCCACCTCTAATGTTAACGTCCTTGACTCCTTGTTATAAACCCCCATTTATGTGCTAAACCCTAAACTAAATAAATTAATTCTTTTATTATTAAATCAATAGTGAGTAAATAAGAAGAAAGAAATAAACATTTGCAAAATTATTTTTTTAGAATCGATTGTTCATGGCAAATGTTTAAAATATTTTAGAACAATGAGCAAGAAATTAAAAAGATTTGGTTTCATTTCTAAATTAAGGTTTAATTTTCTATTAAAATGAGTCTTATAAAAAAATTATATTATTTCTAAATATTAGAATTTGGTAAAAAAAGATTTAAAAAAAAAAAGATTTTAAAAAATTCTATAGGGATGTAGCTGGTGAACTCGTTAAAAAATGTTGAAATTGCGGTTTATTATCCAAAATCCAAATTGACTGCAGGTGAAACACGCTGGCATTAATAATAAGCACCGTGTCCGGGACCAACAAAAAAACAATTGATAGGAAAAACAACATAAGAAAAACGTGTTGAATTCCAACGTGCTCCACGTGGGCACTCGAATTGTCGTACACCGCCACTCCAGCTTGGAGGTTGTTTCGTTCTCCTAGATTTTTGCCACGCCATCAAGTTAGTTGGATCGGACCCATCTCCAATTTTGTCATTTTCTGTTTGCCTGTAGCGGATCAAAAAATCGCCACTGTGAGCCCCGCGCTCGGAACTAAATCAACGAAAATAAATTGTTGTCTACTTTAAAACCGTCAATGAGATAAGCGATAGAGATGCGATGAAATGGAGACAATTGCCAGCTATAGCGCATTACTAATTTTTGTTTTTATTAATTTATTTAATTGAACTTTTTTGAAATTGCTTTTCGTTTCATCGAAGCATAAAACATCTACTACCGGTATTCGTTGAGGGATGATGATGCCCTATCCCTTCACTGTCCCAAGACTCCCGCTGTCGTACGCTATTTGCATCGACTGTACTATACCTTTTTTTTTAACTATTATATTCTTTTTTATTTATCTCATGGATGTCGCAAAATGAACTTCATTATTCAGTTTATTTAGCCAACAACGCGCGTTAAGCTTCTCAAAGAATTGACCGATTCTTGCTTCTGTTGCCTTGGTTTTGTTAATGGGGAATCATTTTATTTACGGAAGTTTAATATGATTTTATAGACGGATATCTCAATATTATGGATAAATATTTTATATTTCTTTCTAAAAACGAAACAACTTTCATACTTCAGGTAAAATATCATCCCCTACGCCTCAAAATTTAATATTCATATTCTTTTACTCTTTTTTTAATTTTAAATTATTTCAATCTATGTAAAGATAAACCACTTAGTTATCAAATGGTGGACACATTCCTTCTTCATTTTTTTCCCCTCTTATAGGTTGAGGCTTTGGAGTTTTTCCGCATGTTATACGTGCAATTTTCCGTTTCTTTTACGAGTTGATTTCAAATTTATTCGTTAAATATAAAGAAAATACAGTGATGGTCAAGTAATCGTTACTTTAGAATCTTATAAGTAATGCGGTTCGCAAAACCCACATTCCACGCAACACAAACGTTTAATTAATGAGGCATGTGATCCACGCATTCATGCGATCAATATACACACACAAACATATATACGTGTTTGTTATGCTTTCTTAATGGTGATTTATTATCTTGATTCCCTTTCCTTCCAAATAAAAATCAACGTTTTCAGTATGTTAGGTAAGATTTGACCTAAATTAGATTCTACTATAAAATATAGTATAATTGTATAGACTGAAACAATGCTGCATGTAATATACTTTACTCAGCTTCAATCTTATTCACAGACTTGTTTTAATAATAATAAAAAAAAAAAAAAAAAAACCAGTCTCGAAGCCTTTTTTTCTAATTTTTTATTTTGGACAGTTTTTGTTCAATGGCACATAGAAACTAGAAAGCGACGCATCGATTGTGCCCCCCCCCCCCCCCCCCAACCACTCCTTTCACTTTCTTTAGAGTAATTTTTCCATTATATATATATATATATATATATAATTTAATTTCTCATGAACCATGTCAACTATTCTAAGTTGATTTTAATTTTTAATTCCTCCTCATATTTGCTTACACCAAAACTTTCAGTTTCTAATAATTATGTTGACCTTTTATACATACGTACTGTCGTTAGTTGAAGACTAGTCAAAGGGGTTTAAGAAAACCAGCAACTCTACAAAGTCTACATTCTTAATTAGTATCTTAACATGTAATAAGTTCTTGTATCCATAATTCTCCCAGTATCAATCCTCTAATTTTTCTTTAATTTCAATTTTCCCGATAACCATATGTTATTTCATTTTTCATATTTCTGTGGGAGAGTTTCTCCTCTTTACAAGCAGATTTTTGAGTTTAGCTTCAGGCCTAATTTGCGAATGCTATTTATAAAATAATCGGATTCTATTTTGCTAATGAAATAATAAGCTAGACAAAAATATTAATTAATTATTTGGTAAAATATGTTATTTGGGCTCCCTGAAACTGTGGCTGAGTTGTTAAAAGCGCTTAGCTTATAAGTTTTAACTTTTAATAAAAATAGTCATTGATAAATATTTTAAAACCTACTTAATTTATAAAATTTTCCATTTTGATAATATCTGTAAAAAAATAAGTGAATGGTTGTTTTTTAAAATTAACTTATTAAATAACTGACCATATACTTTTAAAATTCTTATTATTTTGTTAATTAATATATAATTATGCCATATTTCGACACAAAAACCTACTATAAAAATCGTAACCCTAAAATATCATATTACCACAACTACATATTACTTTGTATTTTATTTATATTTATATATTACATTATAATTTTTATAAAGATCATTAGATTTTAATTAATTAAGTATTTTTTTACTTTATGTAAATTTGTGTATTAAAAAATCTAGAAAATGTTTATTAAATTACTATATAAAAGTAAATGACAACTTAAACTTATGTCCAAATGTTGGGTACAAATAGAAGGGTTCTTTAAGCCCTTGAGGAATCCCCGAAGGCAAGGTAAGTTTTTAGTCATGATACTATGAAATAGTAATTTGGTAATAAAATTTATTAAATGTACAAACTTCATTATTGAAACTCTAAGTAATCCTAACATCACAGTTTATTAAATATTTAATTGTCTTTTTGTTCAATGACTTATTTTATTGGCCACAATAATCCTAAATTGGCTGTGAGAGTTTTGTGAACCAAATTGGTTTTGAGAAATTTGTGACTTTTGAAGATTAAGTGTATATATTTTGTAATTTTAATACTAAAGTGTTTCCTCATTATATTATTATTAAAATAAATATAAATTTAGTGTTAAGGTCCTTGGTTCAAGCCTCATTAGAGGGGACTGAGTCAATGTGATACAAAGGTAAAATAATAGTACTTTTAGAATCTTGAGCAGGATGTCCACTTTTTAAAGGGTAATTTTTGGATACCTCTCTTAAGGTTTCGCCTTACTACACTTAGAGAGAAACTATAGATATATTGACATATAGCACCCCTGAGCGTGTATGACTCTTAGTTTGACTGCTAGCTGACTTTGAAAGTACCAAAATACCCACCTATCAGATACAAAATCAGAAAGAAATAGTTAAACCCACCCAAAATAGGGAAATTTTTTAATAACAAAATCCAAATTGATAAATATCATGAATCATTCTTTTCGTTACTTTCTTTCATTTTTCTTAATTTTCTTAGAAATTAAACTAAATTAAATATAGCTTAATTTTTTTCATTATTCAAATACAATCAGAAACTGCTTAAAAAAATTCTTTTCCTTAATATCCTTATCAACCAATTAAAATTATCTCAAAAATTCAGTTTTGTTTCCCATCATCATCATCTAATCCCTAATTCAACATCCGAATCTAAATATACTTCTCTTCAAATCCAACCCATTTAAATTGGATTTTGATACAACACTTCAAATTCAATCCATTTAAATCCCAGTTCGACTTACTTCTCCTCAAATCCAATCAATTGGATTCCAAATAAAACCCCTTTGAACTCAATTCTCCAAAATACATGCCCCTTGATTTCACAAAATGAGTTTGAATTTGACTCGGTGCCTTATCAAGCTCCATGGCATGAATCAAGCAAAAATTTGAGGGTTATGATTTTGGTAATTGGCAAAGAAACTAAGACCAACATCAACAATGCTAACTCTAGCACCAGCAGCAACAACAAAATAAACACAAAAAGAAAAACAACAAAAAACGAAAGTGGTTGACTAGTACTTTTTTGTTCAACTTCTATCACTGTGGCAATTAGTGTGGTAGACGTGGCTATGATTGTGGCTTGGCGCAGTGTAGAGTGTCGGCAAGTTGGGGGGGGGGGGGGCACTTGTGGCTTAGGGTTTGCTGGTGGGTAGCGATGGTGCTACGATTCATGGGTGCTGCCTAGCGAAGACGTCAGGGGTTTTGAAAGCTAACTACGAAGGCGGCGGCAACAAGGGTTTGTGCTAGCGTGGTGGTCTTTACGGGTTATGATTGGTGGTGATTGTGGTGGTTATGGGTTGAGGGTAGCAATTGTGGTTTAGGGTCCGTGTGATGATTGTTGCTATCGTTGATGAAAAGAAAAGAGGAAACGATTAGATTTTTATTGAATTACTTCTTTTTTTGCAATTGATTAATTATGTTACTACCCTTAATTATCAAACACACCCTAACGATTATACTTGTTTAAGGGTGTTATATGTGAATATATTCATAGTTTCTCTCTAAGTGTAGCAAGGCCAAATCTTAGGGGAGGTATCTAAAAATTACTCATTTTTTAAAATATAGTTATTATCTGAAAAATTATTTAAAAATATGAATAGTATTTAGCGTTAAATTAAAAAAATTGACATAAAATAATAGTTGGATCTCCATTACGAAATAACATTAAAAAAAAAGACCATCAAATACGTTTGTACAGAAATATTTATTCAAAAATCGCTTCTACAAAAGCACTTTTTGATATACTTTTAACACTGTAAATTGTTGACCACTCAGATCACTAACAAAATAACAGCTTACAGGTGTAAAGCAGTATTGTGAAATCATGCACGGCAGTTCAATGATTATCCATTAGATTAGAGAAGCTTATTGCTTATAGTAAATTTGATTCGGATAAAATATTTGACAAGGATGGTCAAAAACATTCAACTTTAAGGGGAAACTTCTCCTTTAAGTTCATGCAAATTAAGATATGAATTATTTGACTGAGGTTGTGTTTGTATGTTATTGAGGTTGAATACTTGTAATTTAAAAGTTATATTATTAAATTATTTAATAAATATTAATTATTATAATTTAAAAGATAAATTAATTTGATTTTACACTTATATAATGAAAATTTATAATATCTTCACTAATTTTATCAAAATCATTAATTAAAAATTATATTTACTATATATAATTAAAATTTATTTTATAATTATAACTTTTTTTCCACATTAATTGTAACTTTTAAACTACAATATCTCAATACCAAATAAAACCTAAATCCTGAAACTAATTATTATCTGCACCGTTCCAAGTGTTGAATTTGAAAAACAAAATGTCAAACTCAAGTTTTAAAGAATTATTATCATCTACCATTTGGAGGTGATTTTACTTGGACCTAATTTAATTAATAAAACTTTTGGGTTGTATCGCATTAACATAACAACGAGGATTAAAATTTCATTTTCTTCAACTCACTTTAATCTTTATGTAATGCATGTATCAATCCATCTTTAAAAGAGATTGTGGGCGCAGTCAGTGCTTTTGCTTTTATATACTTTAACTAAGTTTCGAAGCTTAATATAATCAACTTAGTAATGGAAGCCTAAATTTTGATTAATTTAGATCACGAGGGCATAAAAAGATCACTTTACTTCATCAAAATATACTCTCTTTTGTGGTTCTTTACTAACATATTAAAGCTTATTGGCTAGTCCTTAAATTTATGCAAGGGCACATTGATGGGATCTAAGCAACATTGCCTCCCACTTTGCATTGAAACACATAGTTTTTTACTTTCCAAAGTTCACTAGCGAGCGAGGTTAATTAACCACGTGATTTATTGAACATTTAGGTTATACTAATTCTTAATCTCATATTAATCCTATAAGTAATGGTACTTTTACAAAAGTAGGGATACATTATTCGTATCATAAAATAATACGTCATCAATCATTAACTGTCAAGTATTTAGTAATAGTTGGCTTTTTATACCGTCATTTAATGAGAAAAATTCGCAATACTAATCAGTCAATAATAATAATATCATGTGTTAAATCATTCGAGATTCAAATTTTGTACACCAACTTCATAAGTATATCATTACTCCAAGCTTTATATTAAAAGTACATTTAAAAGACTAAAAAGAAAAGGAAATACTATATGAAAAGCAAGTGATCATTCCAAGTACCATTTTCTTGATTGAAATACCAAGTATTTTTCTCAATTGCCTGTGTCGAGGACAAACACTGCTTGTGTGGCCCGAGTTGAATTTTTAGTACCACGGCCTGTTTTCATTTGGGGGAAAAACAATTTGTGAATGAGAAACTACAGAGGAGGCGGTGGAGGGATGGACATAAATAAATAATGTTTATTTGCCTGAAGTGTGACAAAATTAGTGGATGTGGAAATGGAACTAACCAACAAGTTGATGGTGTTTGTTGTTGTTGTTGCTGTTGTAAAAAAGCTAAAAAGTCAGTTGATGCAAACCACTTAGCAGGTCGTGTTGGGGAAAAAGCGGGAATGGGCACCGCCGCCCAATTAAATTGAAATGGGCTATCTGAGCTTTGTCAATGTGGTGGAGCCATGTGTCACCTTCCCAGTGGCCTGCAGTTAGGTGAGGAGTCATTATCCTTGACAGCCTGAAAGCTTATCTCCCACTGCCACTGATCACTTTCGCTTCATTAACCTGTTAAATCATCATCCAAGCGCTTAATGATCCATCCATGCGCAACCACTATATCATTTAACACGTTTTTCGGTTTCTGTTTATACCTCGCTTCGTATTATTACAGGACACTGTCGTCAAAATTAAGCTCAAGCATACGTGTATGTATGTATGTATGTATGCATGTATGTATGTATGCATGTATGTATGAGAGTTACGAATTACAAATAGACTGTAAATTGGATGTTCCCTGATGAATTTATGTTGGAGAGTTGTGGGAAAAGAAATGAAGCAATTTAGCATGCAGATTGCAGCCTAACAGAATATAGATTAATTTTGAGGATTTTCAAATTGGACAGTGCGTCCTTGTATTTCGTGGGATGTGAATAAAGAAAGAAAGAAGTTTCAACAATATTTTTTTAATTCTTGTACTGCCTTTTTTATCATTTGGGAGTGTAGGGTCTATCATGTTTACTTGTTAGGTTCCGTCTGCCTTGTTACTTTCTGGCCACTCGAGTTCCGCTAATTATTAATTATTTTGATTTTCCTTTTTAACAAAATTTTATCTCAATTGTCAATGACAATTAACTGCCGTCTGCTTTATATAGTTCATACAATTCTAGTTTGATGGGAAGGAAGGAAGACCTCCATTGACCCCCATATTCAATTGCGAGAGAAAAAAAAAAAAAATCAGGTTGCCAAGTGAAAAGGGATAACAGAGAGAAATGGAAATCGAAAGTCTTCATAATTTATTTGTAATTGCCATCGTTAGTTTTCCGAATGGCGTCATGACTGCTGAGTTTTAGCTGTTGCGGAGTCCGAATTCAAAAAGG
Source organism: Luvunga scandens (assembly GCA_030449905.1). Classification (NCBI taxonomy): domain Eukaryota; kingdom Viridiplantae; phylum Streptophyta; class Magnoliopsida; order Sapindales; family Rutaceae; genus Luvunga; species Luvunga scandens. The sequence goes on along the minus strand of JASUUG010000383.1, from coordinate 2,508,476 downwards.
GACTGCATTGGAAGTGGAAAATGTGAAATTGTCTTTACCCAAGAAATAAAGAAAAGAATAATTAAAGTTTCTCAACATCGATCGATTGGGATTGGCTGTGGTTGGAGGAGGATCAGAACAAACAAACTTCACGCTCTTTCAGAATAGGATGTCTTATCAGTTGCTTACATCCAACCAAAACCAAAACCAAACCAAACCCTCCCAAAATATCTTCATTAATAATAATAAAATGAATAAAGAGGAATATTAAAATGAAAAAGGTGGGATTAGCTTAAGCTCATAATTAATGTGGCTGCCATCCTACTTCATAGTTGAACTGGTTAGCACTAATCAATTGATTGATGCTTCTATTAATTATTAATTTCCACTGGGTGGGAAAAAATTAAATTAAATTAAAAAAAAAAAAAAAGAGGAGAGGAGGAGGAGTAGAAGGAGGAGGAAGAAATCAATCAATCAGTGACAAAAGCAATAATTCACCTGATAATCAGATATTAAAGATTGAGAGGCTCACTCTACTTGTTTGTGGAAATGCTGTCGCCTTAGTGCGCGACTTGAGTTCTTTCGAGTCCTCGCTAATAAAAGACAAAAACGAATGAGAACACCATTAACAGGGGGAGCCACTCATTTTCCCTATCTTAACACGATTGACTAAACATAAACAAACACGCCTACCCTAGCAAATTGATGGATTACCGTCCGGACAACTCATTTTGTTACCGAATTGGTTAATCCTTATCCGAAAGTCCTCATGAATTTCGATCCCACCGCAAAGTTGTTATTATGATCCATGAAATATCAGACGTTCAGACTGCTTGGTTCGGTCTGTCACGCATAACGGGTGTCCGGTTAATTGCCATCTGGAGCCGGAGCTGGTTTTTGCCATTTCCCATGTCATTTATTATTAGGCTATAGACTCTAGAGGGTAGAGATCCTTCACGCAACAATATTAAAATGGAGAGTGCTTGAAGGTGGGCAAAACGCCTCATTTCACGTGGGCTGTAAAATAAAGGAACATCATACTTAGGGTTAATTTAAGATTTCGGTTGAAATTTAATAAATTACTTATTTTATAATTATTTTTAAAAAAATAATGTTTATTAAATTTTATAAAAATAATTTATTTTATAATTTATTTTATTTTATCAATAGTTTTTAAAAATAAGTAAAGAATTATTTTTCATAAGTAACTTATTTAATAAGTTACCATACCTTTTTAAAATTTCTATTATAATCCTACATTTTAATAAAAAAGATAATTATATCTTACTTATCCATAAATTCTAATATATAAATTATAACTTTATTTTTATCATATTTTATGTAACAGATTATGAAGTTCTTTAGATTTTTTTAATTGAGTTTTTTTAATGTAATTTTACATATTTAAGAAAAAATTATGTCTAAATAATTTATTAAACATACTCTAAAAATAAAAAGTAATTAAAATTTATATATATATTGATCATTATATAATAAAACAACACTTTTGTAATAAAATTTATATATAATTTGATCATTATATAATAAAACAACAATTTTATAATAAAATTTATCAAACATATATACTTTACTTTTCAAACTCACAGCAACCGCAACAACACAGTTTATTAAATACTAAACTACTTTTTAAATCAGCAACTTATTTTATCAACCTCTACAATTCCAAACTGGCTCTTAATTTTATTATGTCTATTTTTTCCATCGAAAGCCCCAACTAGTCAATAGAGTAAGTATTGTTCATTCTTTTTGTCTGATATGAAATATAAGTGAGTTTGAGTTTTAAAAAAAAAATGAGTTTGAATATAAATATATGATGATATATTTATTATTTTTTAATATCTAAGTAGAAGTGACATATTATTTTATAAAAATATCTTAAACATTATTATTTGACATTTATGTTCTTGTAAATCAGAACAAAAAAGGAATTAATTTTATAGTTTGAAAAATAAGTAGATTTAATAGAGATATTTTTTTAGTATAATATTTATTTCTCATTTAGATTTTTTTTTCATTTAGATTAAAGTCACAAAAATTGACTTTTTCTATTTAAATATAAATGTATGAAAATCTTATATAAGTTACAAAAGAAAAAACAACTAATTTTAGAAAATATCTAAAATAATAAAATTTGACACTACATATATTTAACAAACAAGTCTTTTAAGTATTTATCTCTCTCTCTTCCCCACGTAATCGAATTTGGATCAGATAACCGTCCAAAATTTGATATAGTAATATGAACTATTAAAACAAATTCATTTGAGTTCTTTTCTGCCTTTGAAGGTTCGGCACTCGTTATTGCATATGCCCAGCCCAAATTATAAACCATCGAGGCCTTATTAAATGATTCCTGTAAGCCCAGCCAATGATAAATCCGAATCAAAGTCATGGGTTTCCTAATATCTGTTGATTCCATGTTTCGCGGAAGACTGACTCATTCATCCATGACCTTGACATTGCTACTATCTTAACCTCTTTAGACTCGAGCATTCTTTAGAATGGGCTTGAAGCCCAAGACTGACCTTCATGTGTTAGAGCACGTGTCAGCTTCAGACGCTTACGCAAATGGCCGCAACATCGGCCTCGCCATATTCAGCTCCCGCACATTTTTTTCGTCTGCGACTGACTCTAATAGGCTCTAGAAAATTGTCCAAAACAGCCATCTTCATCAATTGCTCCGCAGCACAAGCATCACCTCCCATGGACGACCAGAGCCACTCCAAAAAACACGTGGCAGTTTGTGGCGGCGGCATCATCGGTGTTTGTACTGCTTACTTCTTGGCCAAAAAAGGCGCCGCTGTCACACTCATCGAGAAATCCTCCGTGGCATGCGCCGCATCCGGGAAAGCCGGCGGATTCCTTGCTCTAGACTGGTGCGATGGTGGGCCCCTCTCTTCATTAGCCCGTGCGAGCTTCAATCTCCACCGTTCGCTCGCCGAAGAACTCAACGGTCCAGACAATTACGGGTACCGAGCGCTTACGACTCTCAGCCTCACCATAATGGAATCGCAGCAAACCGGTTCGAAACCCTCAAGTAAGGCCAACTCTCTTATCCCTTCGTGGGTCGATGGGCCGGCTAGAAGTCCGACTACAATTGGGTCGACCCAGACAACGGCCCAGGTTCATCCGCAGTTGTTTACAAAAACATTGCTGAACAAAGCTGTGAATGATTATGGATTGGAGGTGGTGATAGGGAAAGTGGAACGCGTGGGTGTTGGTGAAGGAGGGCGAGTTGAGTCGGTAATGATAGAGGGTGGGCGAGTTATTGAGTCGGACGCTGTCGTTTTGGCGCTTGGGCCGTGGTCTGGTAAATTTGAATTGTTGGCTTCCATGTTTAGAGTGTCTGGTCTCAAGGCTCATAGTATCATTTTGGAGCCGAAAGAGGCTGATGCCATAACCCCCCATGCACTGTTTTTGAGTTATTATCCGGCTCAGGGAGAGGGTGGCAAGCCTATGGACCCTGAAGTGTATCCTCGTCCTACCGGTAATTTCTTTTGGACACTAATTTTTGTTTCTCTGTTTATTTGGTTTTTGATCGTGTTGAAGTTCAGTACACTGATTCAGGAGTTTTTAAGGTTGTGATGAGAACATGGCGTTAGCATTGTTTAGGTTTGTTAATCATTATATTGATGACAAAAATTTCATCTAGCATATTCAGTTTGCTTACTGATGCAGTCGATCTTATTATAATATGTTGGTGGGTTTGGCCTAAGATATCTAGACATCCAACCCTGTTTTGTTTTGGGTGGAGTGACCTATCCTTCTTATAAATCGAAGTATCTCCTCTTTACTAATTAATGTAGGACACAACTCAACAATCCTCCATTGGACGAAATCACCGTTGGACCCCGATCCTATCGTTTGACACATCTGAATTGTTTCACCATTACATTTAAGCTACTACGGTCAAGCTTTGATACCAATTATTGGGGTCTTCGCCTAGGATATTTAGGTATCTAATCCAAAAGACTAGTTTTTTGGGTAGAATGACTTATCCTCTTTATAAGCTTAAGTATCTCCCTTTTATTAACTAATGTAGGACGCAACTCAACATAATATAACACAGACCACGGAGATTTGCTTGGGATGGAGATTAATATGTTATCTTGTTATGTATTTTTAAATTTTTTGACTTACAGTGCAAGAGTGCCATAGCATTTATGGATTGAAATTGTGATGATTACTTGTGTTTGATAGTTGTATTGTCTTTCTTTTTATTAAATTATATAATCTTGTCTAGATAAAGTATTGTTGTTGACAATGATAGAGGAGGTCGCAATTCAAACTAGCCTTTGCTTTTCTAGATATTAGATGGTTGTTGGGAAGAGGATGTACACTACCTATTGGCATTGATATTTGGTCAACTAAAAAATTAAATAGATGGGACAATATAAAAGACAAAACACAGAGAATTTATGTGGTTCATCACTTGGCTTACTTTTATGGAAATAAAGAGTAACTTTCACTTTCAATGAAAATTATAATGAGTTTTTTTTTTGAGTTATTTGCCTGTGTATTTTCTTATGTCCTCATGTATCAAAGGCTTCTTAAGTTGTGGGTAACTCCTTGTTTTGATCAGTTTTTATCAATTAGGTAGAGTTTAATCTGTAGTTTATATTCATCTCTTTCTCAAAGTTGGTTTTCGAAGCTTCTAGATTTTTCTTCTAGCATAACAGCAGTTAGCATGTATGCTTCGTGTTTACAATCACCTTGCTCCAGCATGCTTCTCACATGCACGCTTCATGCTCCACTTTACTTGGCTCTAATATACTTCCCACACGCATGTTTTCTGCTCACTTTACTTTTTTCCAGCACGCTTTCTCTTTATTTTGCTTCAGCATGCTTCCGACACGCATGCTTCATGCTCCACTTTACTCAACTCTAGCATGTTTTTTTTTCCTGATAATAGCTACCACTAATTCTTTGAAGCTTGACTTTTAAATCTAAAAAAGAGTTTATTCCTCACTTATATATATATATATATATATTGGTCATCATTGAAGATTTTTCTTCCATGCAAAGACCGTCTCTCTTCTATTTCAAATTTAAGTCACTTCAATTCTTGGTGAGTATTTGCTGTTTTTCTATTCTTCCCTTGACATTGTTAGTTAACATATTAGTAATGCCTTCAGACTTTGAGGGCTTCTCTGACCCTATAAAAACGATGATTATCAACCTGTAAATAACCAACCATCCTTTGTAAATTTTGCCCTTGCTTCCTTTTTTCTTTCTACTTCTACTAGTTGGAGAACTGATGAAGAGGGTAACCGCATGGGTGAAATGTCACTCAAATCTCTTCGGATCTCCTGTGGCATGTCTGTTCCATTTCTCTCGAAAGGGCTACAGAAAATGAAAAATCCAGCCATCCTTCTCCAGGTGTGGTCATTATGCATTCAAACTTTTTTTACATATGGTATTAGACTTCCTTTCTACTCTTACCTTAGGTGCATACTTAGTAATTTTAAGTGTGCTCCTGCTTAATTGAGCCCATTTGTCTGTCGCGCCATGATAGGCATGTAAGTGCTTTGAAAGCAAAGAAATTTTCGTGGCCTCACATTCTAACAATTTCAGTTGTTTTACCAACTTATGAGCATTTCTAACCCCCATGGAGGCCCTCTTGTTAAGGGTTGGTATTATGTGTGTTTTTTGCTTAAACTTTCTCTTTTTGATTATTCAAAAGAAATCTTCCAACAAAACTCATGGTTTTTCACTAGTGGGGATTGGGAATTTGAGGGTTTTCACTGTTGTGAGGAGAAAAAAGCATGCTGGAGCAAAGTAAATGAAGCACGAAGCGTGCATGTGGGAAGCATGCTAAATAGGAAGCATGCATGTAGGAAGCATGTTGGAGAAAAGTAAACTGGAGCAGGAAACAAGCATGCGGGAAAGATGTTAGAGTAAAGTAAAATGGAGCAGGAAGCATGCTAGAGCAAAGTAAAGTGGAGTAGGAAGCATGCTAAAGTAAATTGGAGTAGGAAGCATGCTGGAGCTAAGTGATTTGAAGCATAAAGCATACATGCTAGTTGCTGTCTTGATGGAAGAAAAATCTAAAGGCTTCGAAAACCCACTTTAAGAAAGAGATAATGTAGACTTTGGATAAAATTCTAATTAAGTGGTAAAACCAATTAGAAAAAGAAGTTACCCATAACTTAGGATACCAAAAAATTATGTTATAAATAGGGAACCCTTGATAGAGGACACAAGAAAATAGCTCAGTGGGGGGAAAAAAAAGAAAAAAATGTCATAATTTTCATTGAATATTGGAAGTTGCTCTCTATTCTTGTGGACGTAGGCCAAGTGTTGAATTACGTAAATTCTCCATGTTCTGTCATTTGTACAATCTCGTTTGTTAATTTTCTACTTGACCAAAAATCAGTGTCAACACCACCTAAACTTATGGCTGGGTTTCTTGAATCCTTAAAACAAAGTTCAAAGAATCACCAACATATGGTGGATTTTCAAAACTGCCCTCCTAGGAGAAGAAAACACTCATCGGATGAAATTTACCATCTTAGAACCCTTTATTTTGGAATTGTACATTTTCATTGATCTCAATCACGGAGGTATCCTTTCTTGTTTTTTTCCTTTGTTGGCTCTGTTCCTTTTGGATATTCCATCTATTTTATGGTGACTGTTTTTGGTGCTCTCCTTTCTTTCTGGAGTCAATTGGCTGTTCGCACTTACATTTGACTCCTTGAATCCTGCTTTTTTGGATATATTTGCAGGGACTGTTTCTGAAACTTGTTTGCAACTGGAGTTCTGACCTTAAATATCTGCTGTAATTTGTTGTCAGGCATAGATTTTATTAATTGGTTTTGCATTGCCCACCCATGGCTTGTTTTAGCTTCTCCTTTATCGTCTAGCAATTTCCACTGCACTAGAAGATGCTAGATTGTCCTCTTTTGTCTTTTTCACAAGTAGAGACTTGTTGCTTATTTACTTTTATAATTACTCATTCTATGCTGAGAACATAGCCTGTGGAAGCTCAAAACTGGTAATAAGTTGATTGCTTGAATTTTCAGGGGAGGTTTATTTGTGTGGGATGTCATTGGAGCAAGAAGTTCCAGATGATCCAGAAACAATTTCAGGAGATCCTGCGTCTATACAGGTGCTAAAGAGGGTGGCTAGGACAGTGTCAAGCCATTTAGGGGAAGAGGCACAAGTGAAGGCAGAGCAAGCATGTTTCCTGCCATGTACTGATGATGGCGTGCCTGTAATAGGCGAACTTCCAGGTATTAAAGGTTGTTACGTGGGTACTGGGCATAGTTGCTGGGGTATTCTAAATGGTCCAGCCACTGGGGCTGCTCTGGCTGAGTTTGTAATGGATGGTTGTGCTAGCATTGTCGATCTTAGTCGCTTTAGTCCTGCAAGATTCGGTCGGCCGTCGGCGTAGATAAAATCTATGGACATAATTTGGTAGAAGGTGATTGATGATAATGTTGTGATCATTGTAACCACTTGGCAAAATAAAAAGTTTTAAGCCCACCCATTCAATCATGTAAGGAATCGAGGCCCATCTAGCAAGTGACTGCTTGTTCGTCATGGTTGTAGGTCTGTTCAGAATTCAAATCAGAAGGCTCGATTGGAAAACCAATTGAGATTCGGCCTCTGGGTCGGCATACAACAATTAAAATGGCTTGGCGCGTGCATAGATGATTGATCCACCTGAGCGCACGTAATCACTTATTAAATTACGGTGGATGGATAAGGATTCTGCCATTTTCAATCTCTTGAGCTAATAATTCCTAAGGATGGATGTAAATGTATTGATAGCGTTCACGTTACTGCTCACGAGCGTTACTTTATTCCCAGTGGAATGGAATTTGGTTCCCAATAATTATGGATGCCGGTGATCAGACTCTTTTATAAAATTCTATTCCCATGTTTTTCTAATTCCAATCTATTGACACAAAACGCGAATCCAGCTAAATGACAAAGCAAAAACAGCCACATGTGCTCACAATCACAAGCTGCTTTAAAGAAGCAGAAGTAACATGGTTGTAGGCAAATATTAAACGGAACCGAAGGACCCGGTTGAGTATTTGGACGTGGAGTGGATTGACTAGTTATTACGGAGTTGTGTCTTCTAATTTACGGGGTCCCTTAACTATACATATATCAAAGCTTAAAACCAGTAGATTTCCGGACTTCGATGTACAGGTCCTTATCTGTCCCCCTCTTTTGGTCTAATCTTAGTCTCAAAATTAAAGTTAATTAATTAGTGGCTAGGCACGTGGGCTTACAGTGCAGATGAGATTAACTTTTTTGACGACTTTCAACTAGCTTTTTAATTGGATGTGATTAAAGTTATTGCTATTGTTAAGTGCCCATCAAGAAATGAGTGGGTGGAAATGGAATGGCTCTTCACGACAACTGACAAAAGCAGGCTTCCCTTTGCTGGTTTGCCCTACCCTGCAAGGATCATTTCACCAATTCTGCTCGCAGGCTCTGGTTTCGCAATGTTAGAAAGTTTTCCATGTGTGCATCGATTGATACATTGTCTTGACAATGTTGTCCGATGTTGTCTTTCTGAAAGTTGGGTTCCAACTCCCCAACCCCACATCACTTTTGCTCTCCCATTAAGAAAAGTCGGTGCTTACCGCATAATATCATATTCAAGGCCACGTAGTACTTAAAGAGGTCATGTTTAAATACCCAAAATTCTCATGTTTCCTTTCAGTTGTACGTAGATGCAATCAGCTCTTTATTATTTATTTAGTTTTTTTTTTTTGTCCTCGAAATAATCTCGCTCTTATTTGGGTATCCACAAAACAAGAAAAAACAATTGAAACATGAGCACAATTGAAGATCTTTGTTAGTACATAAACCGATTGTGTAGCCCCTAATAAACACTAGCATAAGCACTATACATTGGATGAAGGGCAGACGGTTGGGAAGAGCTTTTACAGCCCTCTTAAAGCAAAATGAAGAGTCCAAATTGCATGGATTGTAAAGGATCCTACCTCATTCCCACTCTCAATTGTTAACGACAGCGGGAATTAAAAGATAATCAACAATTATTAGAAAAGGCAATAGGATTCTGCCCCTATTATTGGTCACGTATTTGTGTTTCACTAATTATTATTATTTGTACCGGAGAATACGAGAGTGACAATTGACAAGAGACATATGGCGTGTAAGGTGATCTGTTTGTAAAATCAACGTTAAAGTTCAAACGTTGGTGTTCTGGGACCTCCCGACTAACCTGCATAAAACTACATTAGCCACCAACAATTTGACCAGGTCAGCTTTGGCGCGAGTGAAAGCATTTGCACAGGCGCACAACAATTGTTAGTTAGCAATCAAAACCAAAAATAGTTATTTAAGCTCGCAATATAATCAGCTAACGGACACTGGAGCTTGAAAAAGTTATATGTATATATATATATATATATATATTAATTTCAATTCACGATTTTACACTTTGTTAAAATTTGAAAAAAATATTAAGTTATATGTTTTAATAGTGTAATAATATTATACTTTCATAAACTTTAACAAATTCTAGAATCTTGTGGTGTGTGCATAATAATAATAATAATAATAATAATCCCTAACTATATTAAAGTCAGAGATAAGGTTAAAAAAAAATCATAGACTCCAATGCAATGTGTTTTGTTCGTTAATATATTGAAATATATATATATATTTTTTCTTATCTTATTCCTGACTTTAATATGGATAGGAATCCCTACTTGAAAGCTTATTCACGCATATAAACACACACAATTTTTTTTTCTTTAATGGGGGCATCTTCATTTTAACAAAGTAAATATGTTACTAATAGACAAAAAAATTCAGTCTCTAATATATTAGAACTTACATTTTTTTTTATTTTACTAATATCCTCACTTTATAATAGTGTAATCACATTAAAAAATAACTCTCTCTCTCTGTACATATATATATATATATATATATATATATATATATATATATATATATATATATAGACAAAAAAAATAAAATTTCAATTCACTAAAAGATAAAATGTATTGCATTGAGGTGTACATTTGTTTTTATTATTTCAATGACTTAGATTGAGATTGATGTAAATTTTTTTAAAAAAATAAAATAGTGGGTATTGTAGAATATTATTAATTTTTTCTCTTTCCATTTTAAATCCTCATTATAACCAATATACTAGGAGAGAGAGAGAGATTGAAAAATTTTCGAGATCAATTTTTATGGTTCAAAGTTTCTAATACCATTGGGAAAAAATAAACCCACAAGAAAGTGAGAAACATTAAAGAGTATGATTCTTTTTCATCCTTCACATACTTCCACCTTATATTTCATCAAAATAAATTGGTGGGATCCATCATCGACAAGAAAAAAGAATTATCAATCCCATAAAATTTTTACACTCTTTGAAAATCGTCATTCTAAAATCTAAGTCAAATGTCATTCAGAGAAGGAAAAAGAACCAACCACATGGCAAGAATAGGTCGGCAGCAATTTTTAAAAGGCAGAAAGTAACCTCCTTAAACAATAACAGCAATAAATTAATATATATATATATATTGTTTGTTTTGAGTCGTTTCTTCTTGGCTTTGGTTCTCTACAATTCTATTTGTCTTCGTAGAAGCTAAAACTTTGCAAGACAATATTTTTGAGAGAAGAATAGGAGGAGAGAGAAAAATAATTAATAGTAGTTAATTAACTTTGCATTAAAACAAATTTACGTCAGCCTCAATCTAAGCCATAGAAATAAGTGTGATCTAATGATTAAAAACTTGTGTTTCAAATTTTCTCTCTATATATATATATAATCACTTTCAAGTGCGGGTGCCCTTATTTTTTTCAATACAAACATACTGTTAAGTTATATAATTTAATAATATTAAAAACTGATTTTCTTATATTGCATGTTTAATAGCTCATATACATAAAAAAAAAAAAAGGACGCTCGCACTTATGTCCCTATCTTTTAAAATGTAGATTGAATTTAGACACCATATGATATGATACGTTAGTTAATTAAACAAAAAAAAAATACTAATATACCATGTGATATATAAAGCAAATCTATATTTTCAAAGTTGTGCGCATATGTACTAGAAAATGATTATATATGTGCTTGTTATATGAGTGATGTCATTATCTATAACAGCCCACAAGTTGAGCTCTCATTATGAGAGTTCAATCCTAGGGAGTGACAGAAAAAACTCCTCCAATGAGAGCTTGTCGCGAGAGTTGTTACTCTCCTTATGGAGAACAAAGAAGAGCAACAACGCCGATCTGATCAAAACTTTAGTAAAGGGTTAACTTACTTTAATATGGTAAGGAATAAGGTTAAAAATTGAAAAAATACAAATTGTAATACATTGTAAAATAAAATACACTACATTAGAATGTATATTTTTTATTTTATTTTTGTTTATCCCTTACTTTGAGACAAGAGTGTGACCAAAATATATTGACTGAATATCTGTCTATTTCAACTATCTTGACATTAGAGATCAATAATTATATGATTGATCGCTATCATGTCTTCAAAATTGTAGAAATTTCCCTTGCGTCCAAACAAAAGAAGGAACACGATCCGCTCATTGGGGTAAATAGAGTAGAAAGCCGACAGATTCAAAGCAATTCCCAGACATGGAGTGTGTCCGCTGCAAATTGTGCAACTCTAAGGCCTGTTTTTTTAACTTAGCACAAACGTTTCCTCCTTAAACAAATACACAGTATTGGGGTTGATCTTCGACATGTATGAGAGAGCAGTTCTGAAGTAATTAAAATGCTATGCTGAGTCTTTATTAACGAACATTCGTCCTAAAACAACTTATGTTCAATTGATTAAATTGAGATGCTGTTAAAAAAGAGGGTGTCTTTGGATTCAATTTGCACAAAAGGGTCCTTGTGTATTAATTTTTTTTTAAGATTTTGGGTATTTGATTAAGTCATCGTATCATATTGTTTTAATCAAGCAAGCCATTAGAATCGAATATTGACGGCCGTAGGCTTTACAGGACTTCTTTGAACCTTTCGTAGAGTTTCTAATCTTTGGTCAAACACCGGAGCCATGGGCCAATTCTCACTCTTAACCTCACTAGTTGCTGTTATCAGCTTTTCACATAAAGGAAACGCTCAATGCTTTAGAGCTTTTCTTTAGGTATTGTTTTCATTTTTTATAGAGAAAGAAAGGCATTTTTATTGTCTATTTTTAAAATTTTTTTTAATTGTTATAATTTTTTAGTTACTTTAAAAAATAAAGTTCATTATGTCTTCTTGAATAAGAATATATTATTATTTATCTTTAAAAAAATGTTGTCTCATTAATTGAGATTTATTTTGGGGAAAAAAAGGCATTTTTGTTAAACCAAAAAGAAAAAGAAACTAGCATAACTTAATCGGGTGATGCTAGTAAGAAAGTGAGACTTTCCTAATCTTGGTTATTGAACATGTAAAGTAAATGACCCACCAAGCAAAGTAGCGCCGGATCTTTTAATCGCTGGATTTATTAATGTCATCAAGGACATTCACTTAATTATTTTATTGGCTAACTTATTTTATGATCAGGTGGGAGAAAAGGCTAAAAAGCTGCCGCAAACCATTTACTGAAAAAAAAGAAAGCAAAAAAGATGATGGGGGGCGAGATAATGCATTGCATTCCCATGTGTTGAAGCTCAGATCTTGAAGTCGGAAATTCAGGAGTATTCCTGCTGTAATATTGTGCAAAACCCAAACAACCCCATTGTAAAGGGTCTCAAAAAAGTGAAAAAAACTCCCTGTTGCTGACAACAAAGCCATTGCCAAATCTGTGATCTGTTAATAAATTTTCACAGGACGGTCCAAATCCAATAAAGATCTAAAGTTCTCTGCCTGATATTTATCCACCGTCATAAAGAGGACAACTTTGGTAGTGGAACTGGAATCATGATAGAGAGCTTCAGCGTATGTTCCAGCTAATCAGATGTAAGAGTTGGAGTCGTTAAGAGGACATGAGAACATGCCTTATTTGGTCCCGTTATCGGGGTGCTTAAATTGGCCTTTAGGCAGGTCTGGTACTGCAACTATGTATTGGAAATATGGGCAGCCCACAAACAAATTTCGCTTTCCTCAATGAATGCGGTATCGTCATACCATATTGATGAGATGAAGTTCATCTGAGTTGGCGCGGAGCCACGGCGTTTTCAATAATTTTACTAATAATTAAGAGAAAATGTTTTGAAGTTTCTGCTTAGTCCACATCATTAAACCAGGACATCAATAATTTTCATTTAATTGTGAGATGGTCGTTGCTGGGGCCTGGTCAGATTAGTGTTTTGAGAAATCAAAATCTACTAATCCAAATCCACCAAAGCACCACTGTGTTAATACATGAGACAGATCCCAAGGGAGTATCTGCTAGACAAATTTGAAATGGGGAAGCAATGAATGATGGCCAAAAGTTTTGATATGTGAACGATAATGATGCTGTAATGAAATAATATTAGGTCCCGTTTGGGACCCCTGCAATAATGCTGCCATTGGATATTATCATCATATAGTAACTTATGGACCATGATACCTGGTTTTCCTTTTCCCTTCCGCACTGCGTGACAATATAGGCTAAAGTGAACAAATTTTTCATTTGCCTTCAATGCAATGAGATTGTACATATCATTAATTATGAAATATACCAAAAATCAATAAAATTTAGAGGGTTTTCGATTTTTTTTTTTTGAAATTTTCCATATCCGTTTTCATTTCAGAACCATATGAGAATAGTTATAGAAAAATGAATTTGACCGTTGATTTTGATGATTTCTTAACTCTGGTGGGACGGGACCGCTTTTCATTTATTTTACATATATTGAACTCTTACTTATTACCTATTACCTACATACAAAATTAAAAAGGAAAAAATCTCAAAAGCTAGAGGAAATGAACAAAGATTCTCTCATCGTCTCTTTTTTATTTTTTTGTTCCTCATTGCCACCTCTCCTTATTTAATAAATGACTAAAACTGAATTTTGTATTTACTTTTTTACTTTATTTTTATAATCAATACAGTTTTATTCACTAGATTATAAAGATAAGAGAAGATAATAAGAAGAAAAAAAATAAAGAGACAATCGTAATCCTAATAAATTAGCATAAAATTTAATCTACCTTACCGAATTAGTTATCAAGAACAATATAATAATAATAAAGAGGCCAAGACACAGAAGGGAAAAAAAAAATGTAAAGTCAATCTAAGAGAGAGCAGTGCAACTTTCCAACCCCGCCCCGGTGTCCTGTAGTAAAGATGCTATTCGCATCGCATTTCCTGCTCTTCTTAAATGTGAGCAAAACCAACGGTGATAACATGGGGCAGTACATGAATGTATACAGTACATGAAAAAAAAATTAATAAATATAAAATATGTATTATTAAATATAAAATATTTATTATTAAATTTGATATCGAGAACCATTAAATTTTAAATTTAAGACCATTAACTTCAGTTTTAAATTTAATAATAAGTGTTTTATATTTAATAATATGTGTTTCATATTTAATAATGTGTGTTTCATATTTATTAGTCTTTTTTTTTCATATATATAATGCATACATGTATTGTAATCCTCCCCTCATAACATACATTAATTTGTAGGAACGCCTTAATTTATTATTATCTTTGCAGACCTGACACACAGAACGGGTGAGAGAGAGAGCATTTTGGTAGGAAAGAAGTTTGGTTTGGTGAGCTGTGTTGAGTTTCCTTTCACTTATAGTACATATTCTTTAACCAACTTCCATCACATGGCCTCTGCACAATCATAAATCTTACTTACCCTTCTCTTTCTTGTCTCCCTCTTTCTCTCTGTTTTTTCATTGAAGATATGCGGTATCAGTTTGAGAAATCATGAATTCGTCTTGTTTTAATCTCCATTTATGGTGGAGGGTTCTTGCTGTTTTAGTTTCTATTTGTGGAGCTGTTGTTCAATCTTTTAGGCTTAACACGGACGGTGTTCTTTTGCTTTCTTTCAAGTACTCCGTTCTTAGTGACCCTCTTGGCGTTCTTGAAAGCTGGAACTACTATGATGAAAATCCATGCTCGTGGAATGGAGTCACATGTGCAAGTCCAAGCGAAGGCAACAACTACTCTCGTGTTATAGGCTTGGCTCTTCCAAATTCTCAGCTTCTTGGCTCAATTCCTGCCGATCTTGGCGTGATTGAATTCCTTCAAAATCTTGATCTTTCCAACAATTCTTTAAATGGCTCACTTCCTTCCCCTCTTTTCAACGCATCCCAGCTCCGGAATCTTGACTTGTCAAACAACTTGATTTCTGGTCATTTACCTGAAGCTATGGGACCGTTGCAGAACCTCCAGCTTCTTAATCTCTCTGATAATGCCTTGGCGGGAAAGCTACCTGCCAGTCTTACCACTCTGCAAAGTTTAACAGTTGTTTCCTTGAAAAATAATTACTTTTCAGATAGTCTTCCCAGCAAATTCAACTCTGTTCAAGTTCTAGATCTCTCCTCAAATCTTATCAACGGATCTTTGCCTCCTGATATTGGAGGCTACAGTCTTCGTTACTTAAACCTCTCTTACAACAGACTTTCCGGGGAAATTCCGCCCCAATTCGGAGAGAAAATCCCAGTTAATGCTACAATTGATCTCTCATTTAACAACCTTACAGGGAAAATCCCGGAATCTAATGTTTTTATGAACCAAGAAAGTAGTTCATATTCCGGAAATCTTGATCTCTGTGGCCAACCCACACAGAATCCATGTCCAATCCCTTCTTCACCTCTTGATCTTCCAAATACCACAGCACCAACTTCTCCGCCTGCAATTGCTGCAATTCCAAAATCCATTGACTCAACTCCAGCAACAAACCCTGATGATGGACCAGCCACTAAACCTCGGCAAGAAGGTTCACAAGGGCTGAGACCAGGAGCTATCATTGGTATTGTCATTGGTGATATTGCAGGAATTGGAATTCTTGCTGTTGTTTTCTTTTACGTTTACCGGTTAATAAAAAGAAAGAACGTTGAATCCACACTCAAGAAAGAGGCTAATTCAGCGAAAGATACTGTTTCCTTTTCGCCATCTTCTTCATCTTCAGAGTCAAGAGGATTCACAAGATGGTCATGTTTACGCAAGAAAGGAGACGGTGATGAAGAATCAGATACTTCGGTCTCTGATTTTGAAGATAATTACCATAGTGGTCGAAAATTAAGTGTGGACAATCAACGGCAGCAAGACCATGTCCATGATCAACAAAACAAGAAAGGGACATTGGTGACTGTTGATGGAGACAAGGAACTTGAGCTCGAGACTTTACTCAAAGCTTCGGCTTATATTCTTGGTGCGTCTGGTTCAAGCATAATGTACAAGGCAGTTCTTGAAGATGGCACCGCACTTGCGGTTCGTAGAATTGGTGAGAACAGTATCGACCGGTTCAGGGATTTCGAGACCCAGGTCCGAGTCATAGCCAAATTGGTGCACCCCAATTTGGTTCGTATTCGTGGGTTCTACTGGGGAGTTGATGAGAAGCTCATCATCTATGATTTTGTCCCAAATGGCAGCCTCGCCAATGCTCGTTACAGTACGTCTTATTTCTTGCATCGTTTATTATTTGCTCTCTTTCTGTCGTGCATTTTGCGTACGTTAACAGAAAGCAGTGGTATTTGCTAAAGTGCACTGGGGACTGGGATTTGACGGTGGAGTAGGTGTAACTGAACCTCTGTTGTTTATTGCATGAAAGAAGTCAACTCGGGCCGCCGGGAGGGGGGTGTAGAGGGAACAGGGGGGGTTGATAGCGGTATGTGCGTAGTACGTACCCATAATTTCCAAAACAGATCACTTCCTCTTTGAAAAAAATGAGGAAAATGACTGTATAGAATCTTTTACTCTTTAGAAGTCTTTGTCGCAGTTTTGTTATTTTCCGCCAGTAGATATACGTATACTGGCTCTTGCTGTTGTCGTTGTTTTTTTTCCCCCTCAATAATTTAAATTACTTATAGTCTTTCGGAATTTGGAATTTCCAGGGAAAGTGGGCTCATCGCCTTGTCATCTACCATGGGAGTCCCGGCTGAAGATAGCGAAAGGAGTCGCTCGTGGGCTGGCCTTTCTCCACGAGAAAAAGCATGTACACGGAAATTTGAAGCCCCAGAATGTTCTTTTGGGCAACGACATGGAACCCAAAATTGGAGATTTTGGTCTTGAACGGCTTGTAACAGGTGATACGAGCTCCTCCAAAGCGGGAGGATCGGCAAGAAATTTCGGGAGCAAGAGGTCTACGGCGTCGCGAGATAGCTTCCAAGATATTGGACCTGGGCCTAGTCCAAGTCCAAGTCCAAGCTCTTTAGGAGGCATATCGCCTTACCATGCACCTGAGTCACTAAGGAGCATCAAGCCTAATCCCAAGTGGGATGTCTACTCATTTGGGGTCATATTGCTTGAGCTTCTAACTGGAAAGGTCATAATTGTGGACGAGTTGGGTCAAGGAAATGGGCTTGTGGTTGAAGATAAGAACCGGGCTATTAGGCTCGCCGATGCGGCAATACGGGGTGATTTTGAAGGCAAAGAAGAGGCCTTGTTGTCCTGCTTCAAGCTGGGATACAGTTGTGCATCTCCTCTCCCGCAAAAGAGACCACCAATGAAGGAAGCTCTCCAAGTTCTCGAGAAAATTCCTTCTTCACCTTCACCCTACTTTTATGGCCGCTAATGAGTAAGAACAAACTTGGAGTCATTTGTATTGTAGAGAAATGTATGTATGATTTGACTACTAGGTCCTTATTTTTTCGGGGTCTGGACTTTGGGTTGTAAGTTGTAACTGAGTTCAGTTTATGAGTAGATGCTGTTCTTGTTTAGCTAACACTGATTTTTCTTCATAATTTTGGACTCTGTCCATGCCATTTTTAGTTCCCGTCCTGGGAAATTCGGGGTTACTTTTTGTTTCTATGAATTTAATTTTGCTGTGTTTTATTTGGTTCCATTTTTTCTTGATTTAGTTGCTTTATTGGAGTGCAAAATGCACATGGGTGGGTTAGGAGGTAGTCCAACAATATGAAAGCACTGAGGTCATTGCATATTTGTTGAACTTTCAGTCGATCTAATTTTGTGCAAATAATTGCATGCAATCAATAAAATAAGGCCATTATCAAAGTCACATTATTTTGTTATTTATTATTCATAACCATCATTTTCTATCACATCATATAAAACACAGTGACGTTTCTTTATTGAGCTCCAGTTGCATGCTCTTTTAGTACTTTTAACTGGCAAATGTCAGTATTAGGTGCTTGAATTATGTCATTAACAAAGCCTTTTGCCAAATGGCTAAATTAAATTATTGATGGCTGACATGAAGTGTCCACTCGAACATGTTTTCTTTAGGCTTGTTATATCATTTCTCTATAGAAGACAAATGTACTTAAAATTGCCAATCAATGAAGTCTAAAGCTTTCCATTGGACGTACATACTATACTATTATCGTTGGTGTTTCATATAAGACTCTTATTATCTTACATATGTAACATATATAATTATTTTATCATTATTTAATAAAAATTTAACGGTTATAAAAATAATAAAATTCTATTACGGTATGTTTTTATAACTATTAAATTTTCATCAATTAATTGTGAAATAATTATATTGTTACATAATTATATAAGATAACAAGTGTCTTCATATAAAACTCCATGCTATTAGTTATAGGCAGGTAAAAATAATAATGGAGCTCTCCTAATCAACAAAGTTTTGAGTTGAAAAAAAGATTAATGTCATGTCCAACCTACAAATCCTAAAGTTAATTGATCTAGTTCAGTGAACATTCAATAATCATCGTCGTGGTCATCATCATCATAACAAAAAATATTTAAAAAATAAAGAAGCTTCTCACAAATTCTGAGAAATTTACCTATGTAGCTACTTTCAAAAAATTATTATAAAAACTAAGCATATAAAAAAAAATTCTTACATTCTTAATCACTTACACTCATGTTAGGCCAAAATGCCCTCAAACAAATACTAATCAAAGACCTAAATCCCCATTCATGCAAGTTTCATCGATCATTACAGCCTATTCATGTAAGTTTATCGACTGTCATAACATCTCCTTCGACCAACAGTTCATCCCCTTTCGCTCAGAAATTCATTGACCCATTCCCTTCGATGATTTTGACATTGCTAACTGTAGTTTTGCTGCTTCACGCTATCTTAAGAATGGTGGCATTTGACGGTGGCTTTGACTCTCAATGACACAAGGCTCGACAACAAGTCAAAATCCTTTAGGTATCTTGAAGAGAAGAAAAATGCATCAGCTCTCCGTTCTCAAGTTCGAAAGCCCAGTGTTTTATTGGAGAACAAAGCATTAGATTTTCTTCATTCTCCGTCATTTTTTCATTAAATATTGTCTAACAGCTTGTTGCAGAATTTCTATAGAAGACGAGCAAATAATTTATATTGGACATGAGAATTGATAATTATTTTACAAAACTAGTGTTTGTTAAATGTAGCATAGTAAGTGTTTGTTAAAATACCTTTAAGATTATATTTTGTCATTTTTTTGTTCAATTTGTTGTCATTTTTTGTGCGACTCAATTTGAAATTTGGTTGCAACTAAGTTTGGAAATATTGTTTTGTTCAATTTGCTGCCATGCCCGTCGTCATCGCCTAAGCGATGAATATGGGCAATGGCATAATCACCCGGTCGAGGGGTGTTATCGCTTATGATGGCAACGGGCGTTAGCATCGTAGATGGTTGCCATCGCTCTAAGCATTAGTGGCAGGCAATGGGTGCCATCACTCAAGTGATGGTAGCAGGCAATGGCACCATTGTCCAATCAATGGGTACTATTACCTAAGCGATGGTAGCCATCACTCACACTTGACATGGGTGATGGAAGCTATCCTTTTGTTTTAAGGGTATTTTTGTTCAAAATGAAAGTAAATGGTTAAGAATATAAGGAATTTTATTGTATGCTTAGTTTTGATACTAATTTTTTTTAAAATTGGTTACGTAGGTAAATTTCTCCAAATTCTACCCCCATTGATTCAAATTGACCCTCCTAATCTTTGGGGTTCTATTGGATAGGATTGGGCAAATTCAGGTTTAGGTCAAGTTTCAATTGATTTAGTTGGAACAGAAGTAATTCGAACTCAATTTGAATTTGTAGTCCGATCCGATTACATTCAAATATAGTTTAGATTAGATAAAAAATTTAGATTGAGTTTAAATTAAATCAGGTTATGATTATATACCAATTAAGTTAGGTTCGGATTACGATTAGATTTGGGTAAAATACTATGGATTGAGATAATGTAAAATATAAATTTTATTAATGTAAAAAACACGTTTCTTATATAAATTTATAGGATTTCATTTTTATTGAAATTGAAAATTAAAAAAATCATTATTAAGCTTGAGGGAGTTAGATCTCTATGCTCATGCTTGATATATTACTAATTCTAACTAAAATCATTGATAATTTTGACTTTTTGTTGTTGGGAAGTGTTATTAAGCATAAAAAAATAATATTGAATTTAAGAATATTGATGCTGAAATCTGGTTGAGGTATATTTGCGATCAGATTACTTCTCGAGCACTCATATTTGTTTTGATGGGGACAATCCGCTTTCAGTTGGATGAAGCTGTTGTCTTTTACATGTCCTCTGCTTTCCTTTCTTCTGCACTCACAACAAAATAGTTAAGAGTCGCCGAATATTTTTCCAACGATAACCCTCCAAATCTGAAGTCAGTAATAAAAAAATATAAGGAAAAACTTTATAGTTTTAGTTACTTTTGTTTCTTTTTTCTTTGGATAAGGTTTCTCTTTTTTAAAAAAGAATAATCTCTCATTTCTTTTTTGGAAAAAAGTCTCTTTCTTTGGGTTCTCCTGAATTTTTATAGGCTCACATTATTATTGCATCATTAGCGTCCTATTTAATGTGCGACCCTTTCTAAATTCAATACTCCAGTTAAACCACGCTTTAATAAGATACCCGTTATAAGGCTGTTAATCGGGCTACAATATAACATCTATTCATGCGTAAGTGTTAGACTGACTTCTTAGGTGGAGCTTGACGGTTCAGAGGTTGATGGGGGGTCTTTAACTGTCCAAGTTAGTTCTAGTCGTCTCTCGATATTTAGGTCAGCAACTAAAATGACTAAGTGGCTTCTTCCTCATCTTGCTAATGGGGATATTCATGTTGCAGCTCGAGGCTTTGTTGAGCAGGTTTCACCTTGTGGTTATCTAATTGCGATGTTTCCATTCCCAAAACAAAAAAATTAAAAATGTAATCAAAAATTGAAATTAATTGTTTAATATATACCATGAAAAAATTTCATTGCCGGTGGCTATCGGTTGGGCATCAGTCTAAAAAGTGGCGGTCGGTTGACTTTGAGGTGGCGTAGTCGAAGTCAAGCAAGCTGCAGCTACGGTTACAATGGTCGACAGAGCAAACTGCAGTAGGTTGTGTCATAAAGTAGAGGTCGCATCGCGGTGACCTAACTTCACAGTGGCGAGATGGTTGGGTTGGGTGGCCATTGGTGAGTATGATCAAATCAGGTCTTTGTGTGTGTTAGGTGCACAATGGTTTCTCACTTTCTTCAATCCTTTTGTGGTGTGTAGTCAATAGTCGACTAGATTTTAGATATTTAAGTTAAAACAATTTTTAACAATTTTTTTTTTTAAATTCAATGTCAAGTGTTAACCCGATCGAATTTTTGAATCGGATCAGATTGACTTATAGCCTGAATCTGCATTTGAGCCAAACCCAAATCTATCAGATTGGGCCGGGTTATTTGCCCACCCTAACTACAGGATGGTTCACTAAAAAAGAATTGGTTAAAGATTGAGATGATATTGGCCCTTTATAGCGTTGGGCTGGGCTTAAGTTACTGAGGGGGGTCATCGAAATTCCTTGCGGTCCAGAAAACCTAATCAGCGAACAAGGAGCGGGCGGCGGTTTTGGACCGTTAGGTCAGGTCAGACGAATCATTTTGAATTGAAAAAGTCCCGCTCTTCAACTTATTTTAAAAGCCCTCCTCTCGCTGTCAATCTCTCTGGAATCGAGAAGACAAGAGACGTTGGATACAAAGTAGAGACTTGGACGTTAGAAAGAAATTTGATTTCAAAATCGAATAAGAAAGACGAAATGGCGACGAATATCGGGATGATGGATTCGGCTTATTTCGTCGGTAGATCGGAGATCCTCGCTTGGATCAACTCCACTCTTCATCTCAATCTCTCCAAAGTTGAAGAGGTTTTATACTTCTTCATCTTCTTCTTCTTCAAAACGTAAACCTGCCTTTCTTTTTTTGTGATTTCTGATATAATTCCTTTGAATCTGTGAAATCCAGGCATGTACAGGAGCAGTTCACTGTCAGTTAATGGATGCGACTCATCCAGGTATGGTGCCGATGCACAAGGTCAACTTCGACGCCAAGAGCGAGTACGAGATGATCCAAAATTACAAGGTCCTTCAAGATGTATTCAACAAGCTTAAGATCACTAAGGTGTTTTTCTTTTTCCTTATTCGGAATTTGGATTTAAAAAAAAAAAGTTACGTTTATAGATATAGAATTCACCCACTCATCGATTTATTAATTCTTTTTATTATTATATTTGGGCCTTTTGACAATTTAGCACATCGAGGTTAACAAGCTGATTAAAGGAAGGCCGCTTGACAATTTGGAATTCATGCAATGGATGAAGAGATACTGCGATTCGGTTAACGGAGGTCTTATACACAGGTAAATTTTTTCCTATTTATATTTTGGGCTAGCATCTTTCTCAGGCGTTATCTCTTAAAACTAAAGAAAGCATAAGTTTGGCTAATTTTATTCCCATCGAGTACATACGTATATGGATTATTATTCTAATTATATTTTCAATTTGGTACATTTTCCACGTCATTTTTAGATATCATGATTTTAAAATGTCTGCAACCTGAATTTCCTATCTTCGTAATTATATATTGGTTGTTCATGATTATTGATTGATTAGAACTGCTCTGGCTCCTTTTTGATACTCGGTACTTGGAAGTCTAATGGATAATATTGTTTTGCAAAGCAAGCTAAGGTTGAATTTAGACTAATGGGTCAATTTTAAATTGCTTATTGTCAGATCCGCAAAACTTCTAGATTAATTGAAACTTTCATTTATTTTATGTAACTTTTTGTTTATTTCTAAAGATTGAAATGAAACCCCTCTCCCAGCATGTGAGGCGATTCAAAGTCCAGACCCCCTGTACTGCCCCCAAGAGGTTTTACAAGTTGAACCAAGTAGCACCCACAATAACTAATTGTGTTGATACTTGTTTACCTCTTGAAATTTATATTAACAAGAAAAATTTAATGGTAGAAATACGAAAGGCTGTATGTATTATCCTGATGTCTTCTCTTCCAGGCCTTCAACCTTTCATATGAGACAAAAGTTTCCAGGCTCCCTTTCTGTCTAGGTTTTTTGGGTGATGACTATGAATTATGAGATATATAGTAAACTGCTTATTGCCGTTGTTGTTAGTTACAATCCATTGGAAAGAAGGGAGTCTTGCAAGGGCGGAAAGGAAGCAAGCAAAAAATCTGCACCATCACAATCTACAAACAAGGGTGTGACAGCCGCTCCTAAAGCTCAGTCTTCTCACAGTGCTCGAAGGCATGATGTAACGTCTATCAACCCTACAACCCAAGCTATTAAGAACTCAAAGCCATCTGCTGTTGTGCCAGCATACGATGAACAGGTAGATACATTATATGAAATGTGATGTTGACATAGATATTTTAGCCTGACATATTAAAGAATCTAATACTTCTCTTATGCAGATCACTGAGTTGAAGCTATCAGTGGATAGCCTCGAGAAGGAGAGGGACTTCTACTTTGGAAAGTTGCGAGATATTGAGATTCTGTGTCAAAGTCCCGAGATTGAACATTTGCCTGTACTCTCCATGGCTATATCTTTGGTGACATTGGAGTTGTGCATCATCATGTACAAGTGACTGGTCTTTTGAGGTGATACTAACTGACTTTTGTACTGTTTGCAGATCGTAGGAGCAATTAAAAGGATCCTGTATGCTACAGATGATGATGCATCAGTGGTGGCTGAAGCTCAAGCCATGGTGTTCCTTCAACAGAAAGAAGCAGAACCGCTGAGTCCAATTGCTGAAGTGTCGGAAGAAAGAACAAGTTCAGAAACTCAGAAGAGGAAGAACATTGTGAATGTTGATGTTGATACTGCTGGCATCACAACACTGTCTCCGAGGCAAAGGCTCTCAGATGTTTCTGATGTCCACTGCAGTGGGTCACCTCTCATGACTTACTGAGTTAACTTCTTATTTCCATGATTTTACTTCTTGTATTCCATCTAGCTTGCAAGATAGTTATCTCCGCACATTTTACCATGATATATGTTGTAGTAATTGATGTTTCAAATGTACTTCAGAAAATGAAATACAGTGCTTTACGGTTAGCCTAAGATGACTGGCTTCTGCTTGCTTGGAGCTTGAGATTATATCTGCCATTTTGCCTCAAGTTTTTTTTACTGGCATTTTTCACTCATTTTTCTCTAATGAAAATTGGAGACAGATAAAAAACTTTACGGAGAGATGAAGCTCTTCTTTATAGCTTTCAATTGTGATTTTTCAGTAGTTGGAATGTTAGAGATTGCAAATTGTTTGCTTTTTCCCAGAAATTGTTTAAATGGATGAAGAATTTAACCTTTTATGTTCAGTCGAGGCTCTTGAGTCTTGGTTTAACAGAAAAACATTGTCAAAAACTAAAACTAAATATTTAAGAAAAACAATAGGGATAAGGGAATCTGTAAGAGAGTAATGAGGTTTGAACAACTGGTGACATTTGGAGATGTTGCATGACCTAAGGCTGAGATTCAGCCCTCTTTTTAAGGCTGAATAAATGTCTCTCCAAGAGTAAGCAGTAACCACAAACTCTCATTGAACCACGAAATAAGGGGAAGTCTCGTATAAATTCTTCATCAAAATCTGAAATTTCACCTCAAAATCTGAATTTACAATCTTTGTAAACTTCAACATGAATACACAAATTAACAGGGTTAGCTTTCAAATCTCTCTCGTCTCTTTAATCTGTTTCTCTAACGTGTTACAATGACAAAAATGCTGATCCCATTAAGAAATTTTTATTTCTATCTAATTAAATGTGATTTATCTTACCTCTTCAATAGGAGGTGGAAGCTATGCGTGCACCAGGTACAGTTGAAACAACAGTGGTGGACACCAAGGATTATCGGTCACCAGCAGGGCAGGAGCAGGATGAAGAGCCGAGGAATGTGCAGGTGATTCACCACGCCTATCCGCACGGCAATACCAAAACCAGTGGTGGTCTCTTGGCTGACGCCGCAGCTGCTGTGGCAACCACCCTCCAATCAGCCAGGGATGCCATTTCTAGAAAATAAATGCATATGTAACATTCCATGCAACAGAAGCAAGTTAACTTATAATCTCCACAGATATTTTTCTCTAATATTTTGATACTGTAAAGATTATTGGCACATGTAATTTTCATTAGTTAACAGGCCCTTTAAGTTTTTGTGGCCTCGAAATATTACCATGTAAATGCAGAAAGCAACAGAAAGATCTGCTTTATGGTACACCAGAAATGAATTTGCTGCTTTTTCCTTGCTTGTCTTTCACGCTCTCTATTTTTCCTTTTTCTCCTTTTTTGCTCCCTTTTTTCTCCCTTTTAAAAAGAGAATATGAACAAACTAATCAAATTTAGTATGTGTTCTGATGACATACAGAAGGACTCATTAAAATTCTCTTTCTGGCACAACTTGTTAACACGATTTAAGAAAATTGATATCAAATTACAATTTGCCAAACACCAAATGTAACACAAAAGCTAGTGCCCTTTATTCTTCTTCTACAAACTTCATGCGAATCCTATTCTCATTTGCTTTATGCCTTCAAGGCCATGCAAATATGCATTGCATTAGCATATATGTCTCTCTAATTTGCTTCCCTATAGTTCTCAGCTCTTTACACTTACAAGTCGCATCTCATAATTTCTTCTCCAATTTCAAGGTCGGTTAGCCAAATCTTGTCTTTTTTTCATTGCTTCAAGTTTATGATTTTTTTTTTTTTACAACTTTTCTAGTGATATATTTGGTTGAATGAAGTAGAGCAACAATGGGTATGGTAATATCAAGACTGAAAATGCTGTTTGCGAGGAAAGAAATGAGGATTTTAATGGTGGGTCTTGATGCTGCTGGAAAAACAACCATCCTTTACAAGCTCAAACTTGGAGAGATTGTTACTACCATACCCACTATTGGTACTTTTAAATTCACCCTCTGTTTTATCTATTACTACTCTGTGATCATTTTGTGCGTTAGATTATATCATATTCATATATAGTTGATTAAAGAAGATGATTCCTTTTCTTTTCTTTTTTTGAAAAACTATTATTTGCATTTATCTGCCTATAACCGGACGGCTTTGCATCATTTCCTTACAATACAAGTCGATTCTTTTTTAAATTCGAACAGAAAACTGAGAATATATGATAACTGGTTTGATATTTGACGAGGCAAGGATTCAATGTCGAAACTGTTGAGTACAAAAATGTAAGCTTCACGGTCTGGGATGTAGGAGGGCAGGATAAGGTATGTTATTGTTTCAGCATGTCTATCAAAGAAGTGAAATTAATTGTGGACAAAAAGTTGAAGGGAAAATCAAATTTGTTTTTTCCTTTTTTTTTTTTTTTTGGGTTCTATTTTCATTGCAGATAAGACCGTTGTGGCGACACTACTTTCAAAATACACATGGTCTGATATTCGTGGTCGATAGTAATGATCGAGAAAGAATTGCGGAAGCCAAAGATGAACTGCATCGGATGCTGAGCGAGGTTCGCAAAAGTTTCATTAAGTAAACATAAACGACAAGTCGTCTACGAACATCCTTAAATCTTGACTCTCGAGTCTTGAGGAAACTAAAATTGGTGTCAATAATGCACTTGCAATTGAGTGCAGATCATGCATATTTAAACCGTTTATTATCATACATACAGCAACGAAATGAAGAAAGTGGTTTTTGTATGATGACATTAATTACAGGACGAGCTGCGTGAGGCGGTATTGCTTGTATTTGCTAACAAGCAGGATCTCCCAAATGCCATGAGAGTTTCAGAAGTCACTGACAAACTTGGCCTGCACTCACTTCGCCAGCGTCGCTGGTATAAACAACAATAACAATAAAGACATTGCTTCCTTTGAACTAATTTACTGAGGCAACGTTCTTGACCTCCTTCTGATGATTAATGGAATTTCAAAATTTACTTGAGCAGGTATATCCAGGCAGCTTGTGCCACCTCTGGTCAAGGACTTTATGAAGGTCTTGATTGGCTCTCTAGCAATGTCTCTACCAAGGCAAGATAAGCCTAGCCAGCTACCTCAATTTTGTCACTCATCTTTTAGCTTATTTTTGATGAATTATATAATCCAATAATAGCCCTCCTTAATCACTTATTTTTGTTTGTGTGTGCACATGCAGGGTTAATTCTTCATCATGAAATTGAAAGCTTTGGTTTCCTGCTGTCTACTACTTGTCTTGTCGATTGAGAACAAACATCACACCCTGTTAGAAGAAAACCATTAAAAATCTGTTCTATGAATATGAATGGCTTGAACTTCATGTACTCTTTGAGACATTGATCAGTACATTTGCCCCTCTCTTTCTATAATACTTTCTTGGTGTAATTCTTCGATATGAAAAGATTGATTTTCTGGTTCTCAAAGCTGATTTCAAGGTATGTTTTAGGACAACGCTTGTTATATATTTAGTACTTTGGTTGGAGATTGAAACTAAAAGAAAAACACAGTGAAATTGATCATTTCTCCCTGTTGATTGAAAAGAAATTAAGAAGCTTACTGGGAACAACAACCGCTAAGCTTTTCTCATAAATGCGTGTACTAAAAGGACAAAATTTGCTGAAATAATCGTGTTATTTTTCATTTCTACCATTTTTATGGGTGACAGTACCGGTATAATGACATATTTACCTTTAGTTTATCGATGCTTTATTGGTCCGAGATATGACTTACCGATATAAAAGAAGCTTAATAAGCATTATAGGTTGGGGTGGGTTTGGAAGAAAACTCTCTCTAACACTCTCAAATTATATATATATTACGAGAGATATTCTGTTTTGTAGTCGTTCAAGTATTTTGTATTTGGGAGTGCACTCTTACAGAACCAAGTTATTGTATCTTCGAGGATAGATCGCCACGTTGTTAATTTTGCACCAAGACGATGTCTTGTGTGGCGGAATATTTCCTTAAGGACAGTTCTATCTAGCATGCCGTGGCTTCAGCAAATTGAGAGGGACAAATCTAGTATCCACATCTTCAAACTTTCCGACAGAAAAAACACTTTTTCTAATGCTTGTCCGTTAAGCACTTCTAAACATACCCTTGATCAGCGGTAATGAGTTTAAGTAACTGTTGTGCTTTGTTGCATCGGAGTTTCAAATATATCTTCATTAATGTACTTTCAGCGTCAAAATTTACTGCAAAAAGCAAAGTTACAGTACAGGTGTAGTTCTCTGAAGCATGAGATTAAGAATCTCCTCGACAATAATGCCACATTTCCCAATGGATGCAGGTCCCTTCATCAATAAATTGTAGTCATGGTGCTCCGGCTCCCTTGTTATAAATTATAGTATTCCAAAACTTTATTAATAAATTTGGTGACAAACTGCTAAAGAGATGAGATTCAATAATTGAAGTGCGAATTTCAGCTGTTCTGATCTATAACTTTGTGATGTTCCCGACGTTAGGTGAGCATCATGGAGCATAATTCCTACCGTAATGGACTTCTGGTTAGATTATGACACGTCCCAAAAAAAATAGCCATCAATTTTGTGTTTCAATAGTAGGTACGGTGGTTGTAGACAACAAAAGCATAACGGACAAGCATATTCACCACAGCAGAGGCCCATTTATTGACTAATGAATATACTTTAAGTTTTATATTTATAACACAACTACAAAAACTTCTTCTCTTTTAGTTGCTTGCCTTCTTCAGGACAGACACTTTGACCTGTGTGGGCATTATTTTATACATATATGTATTGTCAATTTTTACTTTGTGGGCAATTTACTGTCTTTGATTGGGCGTAGGAGCAAAAAATTGTTCAAGCTTAAGAGATCAAGAAAACATGAACCATTGAACCTGAGCTTGAGTATGTTTTTTACAGGATGTTGACAAGATTTAACAGGTAAGTTTTTGCTTGTATTTTCAATGATTTGCTGCATAGACTTGAGAGCAGTGGCATGGCTGGCAACTGACTGAAAAATGCACATAAACGTCAGCTGTCCCAACGCTCTGAAACGTCCTATTTCATTATCAGCGTCAAGAAAGGAACTGAACTTTGACAATTTCTCACTTAATATTAAAAAGACAAGCTTTTCTCCAGCTGTTTTCAACCACTTCAGCTTCTGTTATATCACATGCTGTTCACCAGTATCTCCTCTCCGCTGTTGTTCTAATTTTATTTTTATTTTTACTTATCTACCATTGACCAGTTGTGCACTCCAAATCTATTTCTTCCTTGTTTCCCTTCATGATTGTTTATTCGTTATCCTTTTAGGCAAGTAAGGACAAAGGGGTAATGTGGGAGAGACAAAAGTCCTGTAAGCATAAAGTCTAATCCTCTTGACTTACTGTTTAACACATATTATGCATATCTTAACCAATGGATTTATCAAATGATTAGAAAAAAAAAAAGAAGCTTTCTGGTGTTGACTATCGGATGCCCTAATCTCTTTGAAAAATTCACCACAAGTTCAAAAGTCAGTTGAAATTCTAATTTTGATGTTTTCCCAATCCCATCAGTTGCTCTAACACCGCTAAAGAAAGATATAGATTTAACTCCAAAACCTTAAATACAAGATTCATAATTGCACACACCAGGTTGCAAATTTGAGAGACACTTGCTGCCATGGCATAGGTCATATTGATCACATGTCTCTTGACAATGCACCTACATTTTATCAAGCCATTAATACACCTGATATTTAGATTACAGGCGTTAACCTTCGTTACTTCACTTTAGTTGGTTTTAATCTGGGGGCTATCTACAGTATATGTATGTATTACATATATGAAAAAAAAATAGACAAATAAATATAAAACACACACTATTAAACATGAAACATCTATCATTAAACTTGATATCAGAGACTATTAAACTTGAAACTTGAGACCATTAACTTCAATTTCAAATTTAATAATGGGTGTTTTATATTTAATGATGGATGTTTCATATTTATTAGTCTAATTTTTTTTTATATATGCAATACATACATGTATTGTAGCTTAAGCCTTTAATCTGTCTTTAATTAAAAAAAGTACTTTAAAAATAAAAAAGTGCCTAGTACCATAGAAGTTGCCAAAATAACTAAAAGGGAAAAACAATTGAAAAACCAAATCGCCATAGACTTCCATGTTAACTAGCCACGCCCTTTAATAGGAGGTAATATATTAAGATGATTCCAGAATTATTATAAGTGGCCCACAGGCCACAGCCTTAGCTGTTCCGTTGAACACTGTCATGGATTATGTTGACTAATGTCCAACATCATAGCAAAAGTAGGACAACAGGATCACGGTACTGAAACTAAAGCATCAGCACGAAATCAGCATATTGTTCATCTAAAGCATAGACTTTCATAATTCTTTATGCAAAATTATCAACTATTCTCCGTCTGTTAATAACTTCAGATTTACAAAGCAATGAAGTACCAAAAATCAAAATGCGCCAGCGAAGCCCTTTTTCCTTCTCAATTCTTATTGTAGTACAAAGTTTAATAGATAGTTATATGATAAAAACATTAACGCAAGAAATACCATAAAACCTTAAGTTTATTCATATCTATAAAACATCTTACTCTATATAACTTTTATATTCTAGAATTGTTACCCGTGATAGCTTCAAAGAATAAAAATAGCACCTACCACCCATACATCGTGCGCTAGAATTTTGCTTAATCTAACTTATTTGACAGGGTTATATATAATACACAGAGGATACAATGTACTACTGTTGATTAGTTCTGTGGCATTATTTGTGAGCATTGGACACCATATAGGTGGAAGAAAATATGCAAACACATGACATTTAACCAACTAACTACCAAGGGCATTTATTCTACAAATTTCCTTTTCCCCAACTATGCAGACTGCATCCAATTATATGATCAAACTACTAAATTTTCTCTATTTTGACAGAAAGGAAAACCTTAATTATCTGCACGTTCATATTTCTTTTCTGGCAACAATCATATATTCATATCACATATGTATCTTGCTGACTGATTAAATTTTTGCAAATCTAATATCTATCACACATGAGGCACAATCAAAAAAAAAAATTGACTACATACTCCCAAGAGGCAAAAAGAAAACAGAGTTACCATACATATTAGGGCTAGATGACTCAGACAGAGGAAAGCATAAAAGTCACTAAGCCACAAGAGATATTTGTGGAATAGGCTTATAGGCATTCAAATTTGCTAAATATTCCGACAATAAAAATCTTTGCAGCAAAGAGCTAACACTTGGTGCAATAAAAAGCACAAATTGATTGGTACACGCTGTAAAGAGTATGTGTAAGTACACAGAAGCCTAGAGTTGACCACAAAATATTAATTTTCAAGGTAACAAATTTAAGTACATTAGAGGGTGAGAGGAAGAGAGGTCTTGAAAGCAGGAAGAATTTGTTGCAGTGAGAATTAGACTTCTAAGACTTTCACCTTAATATTTTAACAACTCTGTAGAGCACATTGACTTCTTCAGATGTTTTATACTTAAATAAAATTAATCTCTGTCAATGAAACTTTCAAACATAAAAAAAAAACTCTCCATGTCCCTGGTACAACCGCACAACACATTAGGAAATCATCAACTTCTCATGCAAGACAACCACTGACTTGGGCAATCCATCACCACCAATTGTACATCCTGGACCTAATTAATGACATGGATTGGCGTATAAGAGCTGAGGACAATGGAGATGAATGAGATTCTAGGATCGTGGTTTATCAATAAACATGCATGCTCCTTTGGGGGGGGGGGGGAGGAGGAGAAGGGATGCTATCTATTCCTTCATTTTCAAACCATTTAACAATCCAACTCAATTGCAAAATATGAAAGAGTACACTTTCTTTCATTTCTGACTGATATGATATCAAAGTTTGAACCAGAATTGCAATAATAAGTAAATCACAAACATGAAGTAATTGCACCTTGAGAACTCATACTGCTGATATTAGCAAAAGGCTAAAAGCGCAATTTATAGAATAACATCTCCTATAGCAGATATTATGACAAGGAAAGACTAACGAGGGCTGCTAAGCACATCCACAAACGTGCGAGTTAGCAAAGGCAATCGCATCTGCTGAACATGGATTCTGCTCCTTTTGAATCGAGGCTCTGGTGGTGATGAGAATGGCGAAGCAGCAGGCCACGAGTCATTTGAGCTGTCACAGATGAAATTTGCATCAATAATACCACTCGGGCTTCCGGGTAATGGAAAATGCTTGCGCTTGCAACTCTGGTTTTGGCTTCCATTGCCTCTTGATAACTCCAGGATGAGCAAGTAGCAGTCCTTAACTTTATCCTGCTTAAAGACAACCAGTCCACAACCATTGGCAATCACGTATTCAAATTTGACAAAATTGGCAAAAGAGGAATATAAAAATGAAACAGAAACAGAGGAACCCATGTACTGAATGCAAACCTGACTGATGTTAAGCACACCCATGAGCAGATTTTGGTGTTCCACAGGATTGCATGGCTCAACCTCCTGAATTGTATGAAGCATTGTTGCAGTAGCTAATGTAGAAGGAAGATAGCACATAAACCTTGAATCTGGAACCAAATCCAGCACTAGATGTTAGCATTTTGAACAACAAATATGATCAACCAATTACAAGTATTCACTTTTGCACTGTGCAGGGTCCAAAATTAGCAATAAAAAAGGCAATTTTTGATTGCTTACCAGCAATGACAGAGAGAAGCAAATGCTCACACCTATAGAGAAACTCCCAGTGCAAGTGAGTCTTCAACCCAAGCCTTCTCACAATGTGATCAAAGAATGAAATAGGAGTCACAGGATTCATCCTCCACTGGAGTGTAGAGAGCACCAGAAGCTCCATTCTCTGAACAGTCTTTGCCTCAAAAACATATTTTGGGTCCTTCACCTAAACACGTCACAAACCGCACATGCCAAAACAAACACAAGAAGTTCAATGACCAATAAAATCATAAATATTTTTAAAAAAATCCACGAACGCAAGTAAACGCAATATAAGAACCCCATTTTGATAAATCAATAGAAAGCTCAAAAAAAGAAAAAAAAAAATCCCAGACAATGCATCAACAAAAACATACTTGCAAGTCCAAAAGAAGGGGCACTTGGGTCTCATCCACTTTAGCAGCCAGAGACAAGCAAGCTACGGCAACAAGCTGACCCATCCAAGGCTTGTCTCTTTGAAACATAGGACTTAAAATGAATCTATCAAAGTAGTTAACAGCAAGAACAGCAGTCAAAGCAGTGAAACCAAAATGAGCCTTAACCCTAAGCACCCACTCAACAACCTCTTTACGATCCAGAATCAAAATCTCATCTGAGATTGGATCACTAGGCACAAAGTTGTCCTTTTTTTCTTTACAGATCAAAGACAACAACTCGTGATCATCCCAAAACAAATCATGTTCTTGCAAAACAGGTGGCAAAGGTGACTCCTTTTCCTCACATCTCTCAGTCTCAGCATCAATACAACACTCCTCAAACTCAAAACTTTCTTCGTCGCAAAATAGGCCATCTAGAGCCAATGGAGTGGTTTCAAGCCGGTGGCGGTGGGCATCAGTATTATCTTCTGGCAAAGCCATTTTCTTCAGAGAAGAAGAAGAAAATAAATCCTTGGCTCATTATAACATGAAAAAATCAGTTTCTGGCATTTGTTTCTCTCTCTTTTCTCTGAATACAGCCTAGTGTGAGAGAGAAAGCGAGGGGCAGGGGGCAAGTGAAGGGTTTTATCTGAGAAACCTTTCACGCCTGTCCTTTTTCAATTCTATTTTCATGTATTGTTTTGTTTTTCTTTTTTTAATTTTATTGCCACGCTGAGGGTTTATGTTCATTTTCGGGACTGCTGGGCTTGGCGTTGGCGCCAATCGAAAAATTAATAAAGTTGTAATAAGTAACGGCACGGGAAGCCCTTTTTTTTTTGTTTTCTCGAAAATAAATTTAAAAAATTCATTTAAAATTGGAAATAAATAATGAGGCGCTCCTGCAGTCTGCACAGGCTGACGCTGTGACGGGAAAACAAAATCATATATTTGATATTTATTTGTACGTACCGTATCGTTTCCATGCGATACGTACCAGGTGTGTGTGTGTGTGAATATACATATACATGCAAACACTTCGTAGATCTGCCATAAACTCTAAAGCTGCTTTACGATGACTCGTAATTGGATATGAATCAACTGCAAAAAAAAATTCCCTCTCTTTCAACGAGAGTGTAATACACGCTCGAGATTATTGAGAATCGTTCATCAACTTGTCAACGGAGATTTTAAATTTTGATTTAGTTTGTTATTTAAATTGATTTATCATAAATCTCTGAACAGCAATGTTTTTCTTTGTATTTTCTTTATCTTTATGTCTAAATTGATATAAAAATAATAGTTTGAATATATTATATAAAGTAAATGACATGTTAATTATCACCGGATCACACGAACCATATGTAATAACTAATAAACAGAGTTAGTTCAAATGATTATCTTGTATATCTCAAGGTAAAGAAATGAGTAAAAATAATATTTATTAAAATTTTCAGGTGTCAATCTAAAAAATTTGTCAATTAGATGGAGGAACTCATCCTAATTATAAACTCAAGTAATTCTCTTTATTGGCTAATGCAAATTGTAAAACATAAATCAATAATCTCCCTCGTATAAAAACAATCAAATTCCTCCTCATCAAATGATACCACTTTAAAATGTTTTTATTCAACACATTTTAGTTGTTCTGGCACCACATTCTAGTTTCTAGGATTTGATTCTAATATTACTTGTCTATTACCATATTTTAGCTATTAAGATATGATTTTAATACTATTAATTGGAGAGTTATATTTATAACTTTTATATATCCAATATAAAAAAACTAACATATTAAGCATAGAAATTCATTATATTTATAATCGCAAATAACTCTCCTTTTAGTAGCCAATATAAAATTCTAAGTCAACAAGATTTAACTAAAAGAAAAAAGGGGAGATTTTATTGGAGATCACGCTTCACATATGAACGTTAAATAGATTAAAAAGTTGCTCAGGGAGGACGGTCACGACGGTGTGACGGGGTTCGAACATTGAACAACGTTTTCAAGAGTGCGTCCCCCATTGTGGTCCAGGAAGGTGGCAAAGGTTTGACCGTTTCAAA
Source organism: Luvunga scandens (assembly GCA_030449905.1). Lineage (NCBI taxonomy): Eukaryota > Viridiplantae > Streptophyta > Magnoliopsida > Sapindales > Rutaceae > Luvunga > Luvunga scandens. Next base: position 2,473,063 of record JASUUG010000383.1, on the reverse strand, counting down.
CGGAAACTTGTCAGATCTCTGCTGGAAAATTTGTGCGACTCGCCAAACAGATTTGCTTTTTCTTATTTTTCTTCGTAATTATTTAAAATTAAATTAATAATTGTGGTTATTGACGGGATCATTCAGTGATATCGTCATCACTTTCTGACAGTTGATACGTGGACCAATCATAAGTCCCTCGTTGGTCAAATTTATGATGACATAAACAGTTGAAACCATTGCTTTCTTCTTCTTCTTCTTTTTCTTTTTTTTTTTATTCTGAATTTACAGATTCACGTTCTATTTTAAGCTCAGAGCTCTATTCATGATTACTGTTTCTTTTTATTACTATCATCCCTAAATGACTCCCTTCGTTGTCTTGCAATTTTCACACGTGTCAATTACTATTAGATAATATTTAGGTAGATGGCAATTTATGAACTCCAAAATGAGAAATTTTAGATCTCGACTAGTATAAAATTTTAATTTCAGTTCTTAAAAATTTTGTGGCATGTGTCCTCTTTTAATACCAGTCACAAGCCTCTATCTATATATAAAATTCTACTGCAAAAAGAATGAATTATATATATGCTACATAAATTTGAAATTTATTTCAAAAATTAAAATCACAATATTTTATCATTAGCACACTCTCTGAGTTTACTTTCAGTTTGAAATTTTTTTTTTAAAGATAATACTCTCGAATATTGTAAAAATAAAGTTTGTTACCTTAGATCATAACGTAAGATAACTAAATCTTGTAAAAATAGAAAAAGCCAAAGTGTTGATTTTATAATAAGTGGTGTGTAGTCTGATAAGTCAATCGACCCGTATAGAATCACCAGAAATTAAAAATATATAATACAATAATAATACAACATTTTACGAAGCACTGCTTGTTTCACTGCATCAGGCAACTACAGCACCCGCGTGTATTTCCATTTTCATTCTCTCGAAATTGTATTCCAAGTTTCCAACAGAACAATCAAACAAAACAAGGAAAACGTTCAGAAGAACTTATTCAAATTAAAAAATGTTTTAATAATTCAACAACATTTTTGTGAAATGACAGCACATGAAGATCGGGTATCAGGACCACGATAGGGGACTAGCTCGGGCCGCCAAAAGTAAAGCAGATAGGCGAAGGGAATTGTACAATGGATTGTTTGTGACTATTCGTCTTTGTGCAAGGTTGTAATCTTTTGTCTTTTACCTATTGTGCACCTTTTTTTTTTCCTGTTTTTAATTAAAGTTAATTGTTTTCCTTTTTCTTCTAAGTACACAAGTACGTAAACGTAACCACTAATCCGTGTTGTGATGGAGCAAAGACTTTTTTTAAATTAAGTTTGAATAAATGTAATTTAAAAGATACGGTATTAAAATATTTAATAAATAATTATTATTATAATATATAAATTATGTTGATATAATTTTTTATTTATATAATAAAAAATTTATTATATCTCTAATAATTTTAATTATTTAAAATTTATATTTATTACATATTATTATTTTTTATTTCATAATTATAATTTTTTTTTTCATAACAACTATATTTTTTAAATTATAGCACGTCATCCAAAATAAAACTCAATTTGTTTTGAAAGAAAAGAAACTTTACGGTTTTATTTTGGAATTTTTCTTTTCATAAAAATATATATTTGATGGAGCCGACTAAGGTATAGATTATGTACCTTACAAATGCACCTTAGCCAGCTCCTAATTGGGTGCATTTGGGTGGACTTTCTCTCTCCCGTACATGTAAAGTATTTAAGATTTACAAATTCACAGTTTATATTTTAAGTTATATTTCACTTATCACCATATCATCACTAGTAAAGTACTCATTTATTAATGTGCTAATTTAACAATTCAAACCAACAAGTATCGGATTAGATGTCACATTAAATGAGGCATAGTTTATACATTATAATTATATAAGATCAGTATTAGTCTTAACATATGGAATTTTAGAAAAACGTAAGAATCTACAATTTATGGTCGTCATTGTAGTGTAGCCAGAATTATTGGGGGAATGTAGGAGACGAGATCACCTTACTTTATCAAGACCCTTATAAAAATAATTGCGTGAATGCCAACCGTAGTTAAATGTGAAAAAAAGAAATATATGTGATACTAACATGTGAATTAATCCACTGCCTTTAGTTTGAGAAGATAGTTTGGTTTATTATTATATTATTAAATTATTAGAGATTTTAATATGGTTAAAGTTAGTTATTATTTAAATTTATAGTTTTTGTAACGTAAGTCTTAATATTTAATATTAATGTGCAACGGAAGTAAATAGACAATTAAAAAAATATTAGCATAAAAGATATATTCAAATATATATATAGTCAAAATAAAACTAGCTATTATTTGATTGTTCTACTTTGTATTTATTCAAGATTTTATGATTGTTTTACTTTGTATTTGTTTAAAATTTTTGCTATGTTGAATTATGATGATCTTTAAAAGAAAAAAAATCAAAATTTATTTATTTATATTTAGAACTATTAAATACAATGAAATGAGATGAGATACTTAATGAAACGGGACTAAAATAATTTTTTATCCCAAAAAAAAACATAAATGAGACCTTTTTTTTTTTTTATCTCATTACATATATAGGACGAGATCGACTCATTCTTATCTCGTCATATCTCATTGCCAAACATAGAGATGACTGCCAAGTGCCAAGTATGTGTAGGCTGTGATGTGATAAAATTGATTTAGGCAGTCTAATAAATTTGAAAAAACAGAAATTTAAGTTGTATGGTTATAGAATTAATTTAGATAATTTTAACAGATATATATAAACATCAATAGGCATTTAATTATATGATACGTATCAATAATTTGAAAAAAAAAATTAAATTAAAGATAGTTAGCACGATCTTCCAGCATTCACACTTCAAATCATCCACATTTTACACGAACATGAGTATTGACTAAACCCCTTGTTTAATAACATGTTAAGTTTTGAAACAAAGCAATCAAGAAAGCGAAGGGAAGGAAGATGGTGAGCACAGCACATCGCACATAACTTGTGAATCACGAGAGGAGATTATGATTTTTGATGGAATGGACTGTAGGTTGTAGGCAGGCAGCGGGCAGAGGGTACGAAAAAAGGGACAACTCAAGAGAGAGAGAGAGGGGAGCAGCGATCAGTTGTGTTTGTCTTTTTTGTACCAAAACGGAAACCGAAAACCAAGTCTCATTATTTTTGCCGTCTTGTCAGCCACATGCCGTACGTTTCCTTTGGTGTCCCCCCATTCGCGCCATGCCCTTTCATTTTTCTATGTTCTTTTTACAATTTCTATTTACTGCTGATCTGTTGAGATTATTTGTTTGTATGCTACATGCCGCACTTATCCCCTTTCTCTCTGTGTCCCTTCTCCTCTCCCCCCCACACACACTTGCTTTCGAAATTTATTTTACATTTGAAGTGGCAAAAAAAGTAGGGGTCGGTCGATTTTTCAGCCCCTGCTTTTCAGATTTTAATTTGACTACTCGATTAAATAGAATTGTTTGAAATCACTCAATAAATTTATAGGACATAAATTGTTGATTTTGATTTGTGTGCATCTTCATTTTAATTGTTGCAACTCACGAACGATCGTGATTCAAGAGATATTTGTAATTATTTGGACACAAATTTTAGGAAGATTTAACATAATGTAGTTTACTTTATGAATATAGATTTAGTATTGATTTTTTTTTTTTTGCCAACCTTTTAGAAATATATAATGGATAGTTATTGAATAAAAATATAAAACTAATTAGATGTTAATTATATATTTTTATACATGCACATGTGACAGAAGAACATGAAGAGTTGAATACATGTCAACTCACATTGGAGAGTTTCCATTATGATCCTTTCTCGATCTGAACTCTTATGACATTTTAATGATATTGTGCCGTATGTTTTTTAGTGATAGAGTATGGTTAGGATTTTGTTTCTCTTATATTTTTATTTATTATTTATCAATTACTCATAAGAATTTAGTTTAGGAAAAGCTGAGAACATGAGAGAATTTTAATCCCTTATGTTTAACTATAATTTCCTTCAACGGTATATTTTTCAAACAACTTTATCTAACAAGCTGCTTGGATTCAAATATTTGAGGAGGTTATAGATAAAAAATGAATTTAAGCTTTGCACATGCCTTACCCTTAAAAAATATATAATTTTAAAATTTTAACCTAAATTTTGGGTCATTAATCTTATGCAATTCAATGGTGGCGATTTTGCATCATTAAATATTATTTTAACTTTTAATATTTACCATTAGCTCAAAATTATGTAAAAATTTCAAGCGAAAAATTTAAGTTGAAATAATCCCCTTATAACATTTGAGGCTATAAATATGGCTTTGAAAATTAATTATGGGCAAAATTCTCCTTTGCTGAAGTAGATTCTTTAGATTTTCGAGATAATCCATGAGTTGTTGTTGTGTTTATCGAGAGTAGTTTAACAAATTTTTATTCATATATTAATAGAATTATGAAAGAGAAATTAAAATAAAGTCTATAAGTATGACTTTTGTGTTACAATATTGGTTCTTCTTCATTTGGACAACGATGCTTAATCACTGCCCTATATTTTGAAAGTCCCTAGACGTTAATGTGCACAGCAAAAGATGGTTGTATGTATTATTTTCATATTTGGTTGGTACAGTAGGTCCAAAATTCATTGCCTGTGAATGAGTCAAACTGCCTTTTTAAAATCTCAATTTCAAATGATAAACGAATAGAATATGAAAGCGTCGCCTTATTCGAATCTACGTACTATATCAATTCTACGCTTCCATTCATAATGTATAGCCAAAGCTTGACCCAAAAAGATAAGCAAACGTATTCAAATTTTAGGCGACCCCCTCCTTAAAATTCCTTTCACTATAGCAATTCAGCAAAAGAATAAATCATCAATAAGCGAATTCCAACAACAACAAAAGGAGCTCGGGCGCCCAACAAGAGAATTAAATTCACTATCTAATGTGATGTGCAATTTAATTATTCATGCCGAGCACAGCTTCGTTTCAGGGATCATAGGGTAACAGAGAATAGAACGAGCCTCTCCGTAAGACACCAGCGTGCTGTTTATAGATTGTCTCAATAATTTACGACTCAAAATGAAGTCTTTCATGATCGATTGGCTTGATTCAATGAAATAGTTTGATGGTGAACGTGACCTCTTGAAGACATTGCCTGTGCCTTTCACTTTTAGGCTCTTGAATTCTTTCGGATATTTTATTTTGACCGATAGTAGTTGCGTAGACTGGAATACGGGGGATTATATAGCATCCCATAATCCATGATACTGATGTTACCGAAAGAAAATTTAAGGTGAGGCCTAAAGAAATGCGAATTAAAATTCCACCAACCTTGTAAACGATTTGTGTCATCTGCAATTCTCAATGTTTGGCAGAGTACTGTTTAAATAATATTAAATCCAAATCCTAAGGGAATACAGGAACAACAGGGTCTAAAAATGGATATGATGTCTGTCTCACTCTCCCATCTTTTAACCCAAAAAAAAAAAAAGGTTGTGTGATTTGCATAAATATCTGTTTAGCAAATGAAACACACATTATCCCAATCGATTAAGCAATGCTGTCATTAAATATCAACGCCCAACGGCAGGATTGTTTTCCACAATAGTCGTTTTCTTTACAATTGTCATTATCGTGGTCTTCTCTGTTTCACTAATTAATACCAAAATAATCAAACCTCCAATGAAATCTTGTATTTTTATGGTTGATTTCAATTCAAACATATGTACTTAACTTATGGTTAATTTATTGCATAATCAACCCTTGGTACACTGAATGGTTTTTTGTCTAAGAAATGATAACAACTAAAGCAACAAACAAAAGGTTCCTGCATGCAATGCAGCGGCAGCATCAGGAAAAGCTTCAGGAACCTGCAAGTGCCAAAAACGTGAAAAAAAAGGAACTATAGCAGAAGGATTTCATTTGACAGCGTCCAAAGATATGAAAAGCAAAAGCTGTCACGAAACATATTATTATTCTTTCCTTTAATTTTGTTAATTATTTACGCAACAACAGTATCATATCTTTTGAGAGAGACTATCTGATGATGGCCGTCCGTCGCCTACGTATAAACTTTTTCCGTCAATTTCCGATGAGTTTGATTTCCCTGTGCAGTCCAGGTTTCTGTATTAACTCCTCTCTCTCCATAAAAGTCAGTTTTGCTCTTTTCTCTTTCAATTGCCTCTTTCAGCAATACGTGTGTGTATGATTATTTATTTGTGTGGTGGTGTTGTCATTTGCCAATGCCAGCCGCTCTAGAGATAAAGCTTTGTATTTTCTGGTGTACAAAAAGGCTCGAGACGCGAAGTGGAGAGAGAGAGAGAGAGAGATGGGTGTCATTTCAAATTGATGGACGTGGGATTGTGAGCGCAAGTGCGAAGCCAATACTAAAGAGGAGTCTTGTCCAGCTCCAGCCAATATCCAATTATCCAACTCACAACCTTTTTCCTTTTTTTTTTTTTTCCCAAAGTTTTGAAACAGAAATAAAGTTACACTAGAGAGGTACCCACCACTTTAACTTACTACGCAATGGTGTTTTTCTTTTTCTTTTGGCATTTTCTTTTACATTTGGGACTTTTTGCTTTCTTGTTGAGTGAAGCATGCTCACGCGCAATTTTTCTATTTCTTGAATTCCGAACAAACAATACCGCCAAGGTCCTCAAATCTGCTCCTCTATTTTCGTTAAAAGTCAATTTCTGTTCAGCTCTCTTCCCATAAACACGCACATGCATCAAAGTTTTAGTTTTAGTATTTACATCATTTAAGTGCGCGACCAGGTCACCGGCTACCAACAGACTGCAAGCGTAATAGCAAAGAAATATTTGGCACTTTTACATTTCTTTTCACTTTTGCTTATTTGTGCCCCTGCTCATAAGAAAACAAAAAGGTAATGGTGTGATATTTCTCATTCGTTTCGGCTAAGTTATCACATCAAAGCACTTCTTGGTTCTTAAAACAATCAACATTGGGCTCACTCACTAGCCTCGGGCAGGCCCGGAGGACCACAACACCAAACAACTTTTGATGGGAACGTGAGCATCCAAATGAACGACTGACTACATTTTTTACACGCTTATAAGACAGTTGGATGGGAAATTTTGAGAAGCCAAAACTTGTACACACATTCACACACACACACACACACACACAGAGACAACAAAAAAGAGGAAAAAAAAAGGTTAAATACTTAAATGGCAATTATTTACCTTCCACTGGCGATTGCATTATCAATTGATTAGCAACTCGTGGGATGCTCTTAATGGAAGTTCTTACAGATGCCCACGTTGAGAAATCAACGAACTCTCAAACGCCTTTGCCTACTGCCATCCACTTGAGAAACAATATTCATTCCATCCAATTAAAATCTGTAATTATTGATGATGGTGGTGGTGGTGGTGGTGGTTAGGGCCTGGCATCCATGCATGGCTTTGACTATATAATTCAAAAGCCAAAACCAAACACATGATGATCAGTGAGGAAGTGGGACAACATCTCTAAGATCAATCGTTTAACCTTTACAACTGTGCGTTACTCTAATTATTAATCTGTGGTTTTATCTTTAAATGATTAATCTATAATCTGCTTATACTTGGACTCACGCCTCTCGCTACTGATGAGCTCAAACTCAGTTTGGCTCTTACCTCTCTAAAATGAAAAATTTTAAAGATTTCATGTCATAATTAATTTGATATGGAACCACTTACCAACTGTCGAAAGACATGTGGGAATATGTGTTAAAAAATTTAAAATCAAACTAAATGTAATTTCTCACTTTTGTTTTGCCTTGCAATATTTTCAACTATCTAAATATGAAAGGCAAACAATTAATTAGTTTGTGATTATATTCTTTTTTTCCTCTCTCAATTCTCATCCAAATTCTTTTCCTCTCTTTCCGTTTTCTTCTCCGGTTGCTGCCACATTTCGTCACATGAGTGAAGAAGAAAATGGAAACAGTTGACGATGAAGTTAATTCACTGTTCCTCCTCCCTCGGTAGATCACTTGTTATGAGTTGAAAGATTTTCTTCATCATTAGGGATATTCTCTCATCATCCCCGCGGTCAATGCTCTCGTAATTTTTGTTTGTAATTCTCAGTTTAATATGTTGCAATATTTGCCCATCTATTTTATAGATTGTTTCTAATGTATTGGCATTATGAGAAGATTTATTAAAACAAGGATTTATTGAGTAATTTCGGAAGATTTCCGTTGCAGTAGTTCTTGGCTTCTGAGTCTGTTCAATAAAAATATATTTGTTTGATTCTCGGAGTTAAAACATGTTTGTTATGTGAACTCGCTTTATTTTTTGGTTTTGGTTGTTTATATTCTTGTGAAGTTCTGATGTATCCAATCTACTTACTGTAAGCACGTTCATAATATCATGTAATCAATGCAATTGGTGTGCTGAAACTAGGTCCAAGATAAACTTTGCAACACAAATTGAACATAACTTTCTTAAATAAAACAATAGTAATAATAATAACTTTCTGGAGGGAAGTTGAGTCCAAGGTAAGCAATTGCGCAGGACTGATTAAACAAAATAACAAGATAAAATTTTGTGTCGACTGTACTCATCTAACCTACTCGTTGCTCCTTATTGACAAAGTTGTAAGTTATAACATTCTTCATGGACTGCAATAGCAAGATAATGGGAGGTGATGGCACAACTGGATCCAGCAAGTTACAGGTGAAGGAGATGAAGATTGAGACTGAGAATAAAGAAGTACAGTCTGATGACAATCTTTCTTCTTCACTCAGGTTACAAATTTGGCGGATAATCACAGTAATGAAGTGAGAGAACAATATTTAATTTCTCATCTAATATTTAGAAATTTGAAAATATTGGGGCCAAAGAAAAGTACGAAATTACGTCTAATTTGATTTTATTTTTTTTTAACATATTCTATCACACGTCTCTCAACAATTAGATGGTGGTTTCATGTTAGATTATGATATGAAACCTTTTATGTACTGTGGAATTTCTCACTTAAAATTTTAGTTCGGGCTCTATTGCAAATCATGTGACTGCGAGATGGAACAAAGCACGAGTCTTATTTACTTAAAAAATGAAATAAAAGTAAAATTTATTATGTTTATTATCTAAATGGGAATTCCTAAATTTTGATTAAAGATTAGATTGTTATATACTCTCTGGTAACAATTACGGTTCTGATATCACTTTTTGGTTTTCACAAAATATAATGAACCGATATAAATAACAACATGTTTTTGGTTCCAGATTTATTGGGCTTGGGTATTCCCTTCATATCCGATTCAAGTTCGGCCCATCTATTTCTCTCCTAACATCCCCCTTCTTATAGATCACACTGCCCCGTGACATAAATTGTTATTTCATTTTATTTACACCTATTAAATTTTCATTGATAGTCTTAAGGCGTGTTTTCACACTGTATTGCATTACTTTAGAATGCAATATATTAATCCGAAACACAATACTTTGTTTGATGTAGTATGGATAGTATAAGGATGCTTGTATTGTTATCGGTAAGAACCTTATAATATTTAAATCAGAGATAAGAGATTGCCGAAGTAACAATTTAGAGGCTTTAGAGAAAGAACACGCAAGAGAGTTTTAGTTCTTATAATACGTGTTAGAACCAAGATACCTCACCTCATGAGTGAGAAGACCTTTTATAAAAAGACTTCTTTGAATTCATTTTATATTTGGGATACTTTTGGGAGATGATATGTGCTAAAATTATTTATAGTTTTGGTCGAATAATAATATCATGATTGTAGTCTTATTATGATTCCTTACCGACCTAAGTGATCAACGAAACAAGGTACAACAAATTATTTAATTTAAATTTAATATTTTAGTAGGCATAGATTATTAAATAAATTTATAAATTTATTTTTATCTATTAAATGATTAAATACAATTAAAATGATTTTACGTAACGAAAGTCAAATAATGTTTTATCATTATTTATAAAGTATTTGGATTTATTACTATCTTGTGTTATTATTTAAATTAATTTATTTAAATACAAATATAAATTAATATTTAATAAAATTTGAATGTTTATAAATTATTATACAATAAAATTTAAATGATTATATTTAAAAAATATGAAGAGTGTTTTAATACAATAAAGCTTAAATCCTACTTCTCATGGGTTTGTTTTATACAACTTTAATTATATTAGTCATCTTTTAAATATATTACAATACAACTAGAAATTGTAGCCAAACATGAGTTAATATGATAATAATATTTTAATGTAATGCAGAACTACTAATCACACTATCAACTTTTTTTTTTTTTTTGGCCGAAATACACTCCGCTTGCATGAATGATACAGCCTATATAGATTAGGTAATATTTCTTGCCAGGCGCTATGCGGTTGCTCGGTTGGATGGTTTTCTGACATTCATTCTTCATGTGTGGTAAAACCTTGATAAATAAATATTTGATAAATTAATAACATCACATAAATAATATTCTTTCAGTCCTAATTTGGGTCAGTGTATTAAAATAATAATTTTGTTAAATATATAAGATAATTTTTTTTAATCATTTAGGGCCCAATAAAAATATAAATTAATAATTGATCATATAAAAAAATTAATAATAAGCAACATATAAAATTCGTATTATTAAAGTTTTTTTTGACAACTTATATTTCTCAATTCAACTTTAGACGTTCTTATTCTTCACCTCATTTGACAAATATTCAGCTAAACTTTTAAGAGTATTTGATATTATTGATTGGCTTACGGAGAGGTGAAATTTTTATTGAACTCATTATTGCAAATCTTTTTTACTTAAGAAGGGATGCTTATTTTTATGTTTGCATAGTGCTTTATTCATCTTATCAGTCAATGTAAATTTTTTTACTCCTTTCAAATGAGAAGCCACGAATTCAATGATTTGATTCTAAAATTAAAAACAATAGATTATGTATTTATAGAGTTTGTGTTCTATGTACTATATACTATGTACAATGTACTTATATTAATTTTTGGGCTTCTACGTACAATGTACTTACATTAAGTATTAATATCATTATATATACATCATCATTAAAATGTGTTTACATTAACTTTTTGACTTCTATGTACGTGCACTTGTATTAAGTTGTAATATCATTTGTAAATACATGATAATTAAAATGTATTTACATTAACTTCTTGGCTTCTACGTACATGCTCATGTATTAAGTTATAGTATCATTTATAAATACATGATAATTAAAATGTATTTACATTAACTTTTTGGTTTCTATATACATGTACTTATATTTATAATTCATACATGAATCTTAGTTAAAAGAATAATACACGTACTAAGAAATCTCTTTATAAATTAATAAATATTCATTTATCAATAAATTAATAAATTATTCATTTATCGATAAATATATAACCTCGATAAGATTATTTTTTTCCTAGTCCTAACAATATTATTTTATAGAGGTTTTACCGTACTTTGTAAATGTGTCTCTTTCGAATACAATTGTTTGAATTAAAAAAAAAAAAGATTACTTGTCTTTTCCTTGATTTGCTATGTCTAATATTTGTTTCTAAATTCTAAAATTTCATTAATAAATTTCTTGTGCAAGGTCATGACTAGTGAGGCTTAAGTCCACTTTGAAGAAAATAAATTCTCAAAATTAAAGATAAATTCCTTGAGTTTTTAATTAGTTCTGTTAAATTTATTTACGTAATCCTGATTAAATCAATAAAAAATAGCTCCTATAAATTCGTAAATCTATGAAACTTTAACTTTATGAAAGACAAAAACCCACACTTTAATTAAAAGAATCAAAGTCCATAATAATACATACAAGTGATTTTACTATTATCTAAGTTAGCGCATTAAATTTATTAAAAATTTTCCTCCATAAATTCATAAACCTATAAAATTCACTTTTTACATCTTATTTATACTGCTATTTTTTCTGGAATTAGTTTACAATCAAACCTTCTTACTAGCGGTGGGCGATTGCAACACATTAGCTTGGCGGGAGAATTCAATCCAAATGATTTAGAATTTATAACCCTTGATCCAATGAATTTATTCTTTCTCAAATCCTATTAAAAAAAATTAACTAATTAACACTTAAGAATTCTATATTTAACAATTATCATAAAAAATTAACTAACAATCAACGAAACAAATAAACTAATAATTAAAATTGTGCTTAGGAAAAAAAAGAAGAGAAAATCGAAACATGATTACTATTCAATATTTTAGTTGAATGTTATTCCATCACCACGTTTGATGTTCCCAATCGAAATCTGACGCTCGATAAAAAGTTGATATTTCAACAATTTTTTTTATCTAATTTCATTCAGTGAACTCGTCAAACACACACAGCCAGAGTTAGTAAGAAGATAAAAAGGATAAAAAGAGTGGAAATGGAGAAGAGAAACTGAAATTAGGTGAAAATTGCCAAACTTATTAGTGCCTATTTATTTCGACAAAGGAAAAGTAATTTGGTTTTCTAAAATATCATATTTCTCACAATCTCCTTTCGTCAGACTATGTTGTCTTGTCATGTTCATAGCTATTTGATTGGTATAATGCTAATGATTTTACAATTTTGAAATTTGAAAAAAAAAAATTAGTGGACCAATCGTTCGTTTGTAAGGTTTTTAGCTATTATATTATTAGGTAATGCTATGGTTTTGCAGTATTGAATTGAGACTTGAAAAATATAATTGAATTTGCAGTGAATAAAAATGAAGAAAACGAGAAAAAAAATTAAGAATTAACGCAGAAAGAGAGGGTAATTTCGGTATTTTGAGAGATGTATGGAATAAAAGTTTTATTTTTAAACTTTAACGATCGATTTATTAGAAAAGTATGTGTGAAAATAAATTTTCCGGTACAAATAACTTCATCCAATTTGGAAATGCCTACCAGAAAATAAAAATTATATGTTGGACCACAATAAAAATGATAAAACTAATCCCATAAATATATTAGTAAAATACCAATATGTAAAGAAAAAACAACGAGGCGGGCGAAAAATGATTAAACATTTGCGGCATTAATCATTAACTTTTCCAATTAGTTTGAGAAAAATATTCTTCGTCATAGATGGGAGAGTACAGAGTTCGCTCAAAAGGGTGAAAACAGTTTGCTCCTTTTAGTCCATTCGTGTCTTTCGGTGCAATTTTAATCCACCGTGCAACTGCAGACCACAAAATGCGGTTTTAAGAATATAAGAGGCGTTTATTTTAGTTTTTATTTATTTATTTATTTCTCTTTAAACATAACAGTGGAGGGGAGGGCGAATAAATTTTACCCAGGCCGACCCAATCGTAACCAAAATTTCATGTCTCAGCAGTCACTCACCAAATCAATTGCTATTTTACTGTTCAAATATCATGTGATAAAGCTGCTTCCGTTCCGCGGGCCATTTGCCTCGGTCAAAAAAATCATCGCGTTCACGCTGCGTGGATTCGTGTTGCTGGGCTTTCTGGTATCGAGATTTGGTTGACCAAACTGGAAAGATGACGATTAATTTAGGGGTAAGAAAAATAAAAAAAGAATAGGGGTTCCCTTTGTGTCTTTGACAACATGTTCTAGACTGTTGAAGATTTGGCATCGCCGTGGAAAATTCCTGTTGCTGTTGAGCCGTTGAACCATTATTTGTAACGTCCTTTACCACTCGTCCACCTTTTTAAAATCTTGGCTGTTCATCTTCATCCTCTTCCGTTTCTTTCTCGTGAATTTCATCCATTTGTTCTTGTTTGCCTTAAATAAATTAGTCATATCTTAAGGGGGGAAAAGAAAAAAATCAGGTACATTTTTCAACTCGACTCGAAAATGGTTACCTTGACTACATAGACAACAGTCCTGTCTTTTAATTAACTGTTCATTTACTCCCTTAACGGACTAAACACCGATGACTTTCAAGAATTAGGGCGTCAACATACGCGTAATTAAGAACCTTAGGCATGCTCCTCTGTTCGAGTGCAACAAAGATGAGCTATTAAAAATGTCTGTGGTTTATGGTTAATTATACAAATGCACAGTAATTGATTTCCGAGATTTGTTTCTTAGCAGCATGTTAACTATGGTACAATGCAGATATAAATATGAACCACTGTGGGAAAATACCTTGTCAATAAGAAAAGATTACAATGGCATCACAAATTCACGATAACAATTAAACAAAGACGACGTTGAACGTTTCAAAATTTTTCATTTTTCGCCATTTAAAAATTAGAATCAAGACAAAAGCATCGTTAACAAGTGAACCCACCACACTGAATTTTTGGTTCAAATTTAAAAAATTCCAAAAAGGATGACTCGACATAGCTTCTCCAATTGGTACTATTTTTAAAATTTAATACTCCGAATCCGAAATCGTCTTTTCATCTTTTTTTCTTTTGATTTGAAACTCAAAAATCGAACGCCAGAATTTTCGACTCTCTGGGCTTTTCGCAGCAACCGACAAGTCCACGCATCGCGTGTTTCGTTCATATCACAAAAGAAGTCGTGTGGGTACCTCGCAACTTAACAAGTCATCAGCCTCGATGGCTTTGATCAATTCATCATTCCGCATCACGAAACCACGCACAAATTCACGCACCACGAAAAGCGCGTCCATGACAGCAGCGAGGTCGTGCTAACTAGTAAATGAATAAATTTACGGAAAATTGAGAATAGTGTCCTTAATTGTTAGAAAAAATCAAAAGGAAAAATATAGTTTGTGATTATTTTTACACAGGGCCCCGTTTTCCCAAGTCATTTTTCAAGATATTTAAGTTCTGTCCTAAATAACACATCTATCATAAACTGAATGATAATTTTTAAACATTTCTTAGTGTAGTACGACTCCTTTTTATTTAAAAGATTTATTGTTTTGAAACTTTTAAAAAGTATAACAATCAACTCTTTTAAAAGTAAGACAGCCTGTTTTATTACGTTTAAATTGAAAAAAAAAAGTTGAAGAAGAAGAAGTTGACCATAGAGATAAATCAAAGAAACGAGATTCTAATTTGTGAATTTATAAAATGCAGGGCTCCAATATGTTATTATGCCATAAAATAAAATGGTTAAAATAAACGTAGTCGGCTGTGGCGATTGAAACAATGACACGCACCCCTTTTGACGGGGCCAAAATTAATGAATCAAAGCCAGGCAAGGCAGCCTTCACTCGGTTGCTTTCATCCATCATAATTATAATTGTAATCTCCTTCGCAAAAGTTGTAAAGCACCTAAAAAACAACGCACTGAGCCACTAAGAGGAATTCTCACATTCGTTTTTGTTGTGCGTGCCTTTTGCTCGCCCATGGGCCAAACACCTTCAACCGCGATAGACCCGAGCGATCGGTTTAATTTCTTATCTCCGGCGATCGCTTCCAATGATGCTGTTGAGTTCCCCGACGAATTGGACAAGGCTCGGGATTTCACGGGCGATATACCGGACGATTGTTTGGCATATATTTTTCAATTCCTCGGTTCCGGAGATCGGAAGCGATGTTCCCTTGTGTGCAAACGGTGGCTCCGCGTGGACGGCGGGAGTCGTTATCGGCTATCTCTCAATGCTCAGAGCGAGATATTATCGTCTCTGCCTAAGGTTTTTGCGCGCTTCGACTCCGTCACGAAGCTAGCGCTGCGATGCGACCGCAAATCGATTAGCTTAAACGACGATGCTTTGGTTTTCATCTCTCTTCGTTGTCAGAAACTCACGCGCCTCAAGCTCCGTGGTTGCCGCGAGATCACCGATCACGGCATGGTCACATTTGCTCGAAATTGCAAAACTCTGAGAAAACTTTCTTGCGGCTCGTGTATGTTTGGCGCCAAGGCAATCAATTCGGTTCTTGATCACTGTGCGCTCCTCGAGGAGCTATCCATCAAGCGGCTCAGGGGAATCCACGACGGAGCGGATCCGATCCAGCCTGGAGCCGCTGCCGCTTTGTCTCTGAAGTCAATCTGCCTGAAGGAGCTGGTCAACGGTCAGTCTTTTGAGCCTTTAGTAATCGCGGCTAAAAAGCTTAAAACTTTGAAAATCATTCGCTGTCTGGGCGATTGGGATAAAGTATTAGAAATTATAGGAAATGAACAAAATGATTCTTTGACCGAAATTCACCTTGAGAGGCTTCAGGTGAGTGACGTTGGACTCGCTGCCATTTCTAGATGTTCAAGTATTGAGAATTTGCATATTGTCAAAACACCAGAGTGTTCAAATATAGGGCTTGCTTGCGTTGCCCAGAGATGTAGTTCATTACGGAAGCTTCACATTGATGGATGGAGGAGTAATAGGATCGGAGACGAGGCTTTAATTGCTGTAGCCAAACACTGTCCTGATTTACAAGAACTTGTTTTGATTGGTGTTAATGCAACACACTTAAGCTTGACGGCGATTGCCTGCAGTTGCCAGAAATTGGAAAGATTAGCACTTTGTGGGAGTGGAACAATTGGGGATGCAGAAATGGCTTGTATTTCTGCAAAATGTGTTGCGTTGAAGAAGCTTTGTATTAAGGGATGTGCTATTTCCGATTTGGGAATTGAAGCTCTTGCTTGGGGGTGTCCCAATTTGGTCAAAATCAAGGTCAAGAAATGTAGAGGAGTGAGTGGTGAAGTTGCTGAGTTGTTGAAAGAACGTAGAGGGTCCTTGGTCGTTAACTTGGATGCTGAAGTCGTTGATGGTCTGGATGCGAGTGTTAGTGATGGTGGGGTGCAAGAAAGTGGTTTGGAGTTCCCAATGATGGCTGGCCAAGAAAATGGCGCTGATGCTTCGGCAAATGGTCTTGGTAGATTGGCATTTTTCCGGATAAAGTTTGGACTTTTTGCTGGTAGGAATTTGGTACCTTGCACATTTAGAAGATGGTCCAATGGTGAAAGCAGTTCTAATGAAAATTTGTGATTGATCATGTCCAAGAGTTTAAAAAATTACTTGTGCTTCAGACACACAATGACTGGTGTTTGGTAGATTGAATTGTTTTATGTTTTAAGTCTGTTGTTGGGCTCTTTTTTTTTTTTAATAGTATCATTTGTTAAAATTTTTTTAAGCTGTTAAATGCAAAGCTGACCAAAAATGAATTGTTAAAGATTATTGTCATTGCAGCTTGCTGTTATCTGGGAAATTTATGAGGATTTACTGCAACAATCAGTTCTTTTGATAGTATCTGTTTCTCCCATGCACTTTTTCCTTGATTTGTTTGGGAAGCATAGGAATTGCTTACCAACTCTGTTGAAATGTTAATTAAAGGTCCGAAGTTTTGGCCGTAGAATCATTTCTGTTTTATTGATTCTTCTGTGTGACCGCTGCTTTGTGCAGCTAGGTGGTAGTCTGCAGCTACAAACTCCTTTAGGAGTAAAATGCACCAGTGTAGCTGGTGAATTTGGATTACGTAGGCCAATGATGTACTGTAACCTATGCCTTTTAATGAATTCAAGTTACGAGAAGTTAACTACTAGTTGGATAATGGTTTTGTTATGTGCGAGATTTTAATCTCACTTTAAAAAGTTGGTTTTGTATTTTGGTGTTTATTTCAGGTAAAAGGTTAAGGAACTGCTTCTGTTATCGGCCATAGATGGAGTCAGAGGGAACACTTTTGCAGTTATTTCAAGAGTAATAATATTATGCTTTTGGTCTAATAAGTTACATTAGGTGTAATGTACATCCAACTGAAACGCTGCGTTCAATTACATATGTTAACAACTAAAGAACACTTCAGTTTATGGAAACTACACTTAGATTAATATAAGTAATATTAGACCTATTCTTTCCTGGCGAAGCTTCTGCTGATATGCAAAATATCTATGCACTATAGCTTTTCAATCAATCAATCAATCAAAATCCTCCGGGTGGATCAACATGTGAAGAGGAAATTTCCCAGCTTTTGATGGTGTTGACTAAGATCACATGAATCAAATCTTAACACTGGAAGTGGCTAGTGACTAGGCCACGTTGATGTTGACTCCGATGTGGAAGTCATCGCTGCTTACCAGTTTCACTGGTCACTTTCAGAAACCAATTCTTTGACTTCATGTGAACTTGAATCTGGAACTGGTGTCCTGTTTTTAATCTTTGGAACGGAAGTCTGGATGTTGGAATGAATCACGAGTAAATAAGACAGTGTCGTAATTTTGCCTTAACTCAGTTCGAATGCTCGTCTATTATTTCCTCGTTTACCAAGGTAAGGTATTGAGAAAAAGTGATGCGCTTGTTTTGCCAACGCGTCTCCTCCATTACCGGAAATATGTGCAGAACACCAATGCTGTTGCCCTTGCAGGACTCGGCAGCCAGCAGCCGAAGCCATGGTACGAGCTCCGTTTCAAATGCGCTTTTCATGTTCAAGCCTGGAATCACTGATGACATTATACACTTTCGCAGCTCGAAATAAATGGTGTTAGAAGCCAACATTTGTGTATTTGTGCTTCTCTTATGCAGAAATCTTTTAACTAAGCGGATGCACGTTATTGGACTGCAATTGCTTAATGATAGATTTAAAATCAGTCAATTATTTCTCCTTAATATTTCTTTTTTCTGAATCTTCGTTTCGATATAAAACGCAATGATTATTTATAAACAGTTCTACACATTAAAAAATAAATCTAATCAAGATAAATTGATTAGGCTAATTAGATTGGATATTTTGATTCCTTATAAAACTTTTAATGAGTTTGTCTAATTGTTAGGATCATAGGATGAATGAAATAGAGAGACGTTGATATTACTGCAGCCCGACACAATATCAAATCCTAATTTCCTCCTATACCACTAAGTTTCAGCAAGTATCAATGCACGCCCATAAATTTTGACATGTCATCAAATCACATCCTTCTATCAAACTACGGTTGCATGATTTGAATAAAATACGGGTGTGCATTGACAATTTGGTGGAAAGTTATGGGCATCGGCAAAAATTAACCCCTTCATTTTTATGTGAATTTGATTGAATTGGCCATTATGCCCTTCTCTTTAAAATGGTAATGGTAAAATGTGACAGATGGGTGCGATTTGATGGCTCATGGCATCTCTAAAGTTGTGGGTGTACGTAGAAGTTTGTCAAAACATATAGATTGAGGCGGAAATTAACCCTTAAATCTCCTTACAAAAAAATGTCAAATGTCCAAACTTACCCCCAGAGAAAGTATAATGAATTTAATAAGTTAACAAACAACCCTAAGCCCCTACACCTCTCAACATCTTCCCGCTTAGTAATTTTGATACCACCAACCGGCCGCACAATCCTCTTGGAATCCAGAACAGGAAATACGAAAATGGACCAGAAACTTGACACTCTCGAGAAAAAGGCGAGCTTCTCTTTCTTATGTTTGTTTCACGCTCTGTATTTGCTGATTGAATTGAATTTTCTGAAATCAACGCATCGTATGCGGTGGTTTCCAAAATTCCTGACTTTCTTAAGTTATTTTGAGCGTTGAAACATTTCGGTGTAAATGCTTAGGCTGTGTTTGGTAGGCTTGTAATTGGAGCTTTGGATGTCTTAAAATTTGAATTAACTCATAAGATTTTGTTTTTAGGCCCTTGTTGAAATTGTGAAGTTAATTCAAAAGCGGCGCATGGAGGGTACAGCTGGAGGCTGGAAGGAGTTTTTAACCAGTTACGATAAAAAGTTTGGGAGTAGTCTAAGTGACCCAGCTAGGAGGTCCAAAGATGCGTTGTTGTCTTTTTTGAAGACATTCACTAAAGAGGATGATTTGAAGGTAACTGACATTTTGATTCTTCTGAAATGTTGTTACAGATTATTCCTTTATATAAACAAGTTCTGTTTTGTTCTCAGTTTATTGCAAAAGTAGTCCAATCCCATTTGAATCGTGATTTAGTGGAGCAATTAAAAAAGACATCTCCTGATGATGAATCCCCTGAGCAGGTATGGTCTAGTTCATCTTTATCTATTGGTGGGTTGGGACTTTTATTGCATGCAAACACCATCATGCAGCTTCATTTACTGTTTTTCACTTAATGCATATTTGGTTTGCGAGAAGTTAACACAGTGGCTTGATTGATTCATTTCAAGATACTGTGTCTTGTTTTGACAAGATTTTCTCTTTGGTATTTCTCTCTTCAAATTCACTTGGTCCTTCTGTCTTTTGTGGTGAATCCTTGTTCTTTGATTCTGTTTTCTGTAGATTTTGTGCCTTAATCTGCAAAAATTGCCAATTGCTTTATGTTCTAAACCTAAACTCTGGTCTAGTCGTAATCAAGTGATATTTAAAACCATGGTTGTTACTTTTTCATTCTTTTAATATGTTAGTATAACCTTATAACTTCATGACTAGTGGCCGTCTTGGTGATAAGTGTTATGTGCTCTCCTGTTCTGTTGGTATTACTTAAACTTTTGGATGCATTCTCATGAAATTTGTGAGGACAAATATGTCAAGTATTCCAATTTTTTTTGGGGAAAACTTACTAGAATCCTTTTTAATTTGCATTGGCGGCAGTGCAGAGGCTGGTCCGTTTAACTCTTCAACACCCACAGCACCCTTTATGTTATATGTTCCCATCAAGCGATGAGGTTTGGTGTCTTAATCTTTCCTCTTTCTATCTGTATGTTTATTTATTATGCAAAACCCTTATTGTTAACTTTATTTGTTGTGTTTCGTTAGTTTCAACTTGGATTTGGGGGATGGGTGGTGGAATTCATGTTAGAGGGCTGTGTTTTTTTTTTTTTTTGAGATATTTGTCTTCATGCATTAACCTGAGATGACTTGCTTCTACTTCCTGTGGCTGAACATACTCTTTTTATTATTTTCCTATTTGTTTTGCTCCATCCTGGATCATTTCTTTACCTAAAGGCTATCTTGTATACAGCATCTTCACTGTGTTACAGTTAGAAATACAACCAACTTCTTAGGAGTCTTTTTCTTACTTGCATTGTTTAGCATATAAATCTATCTCTCTTTCTTTTTGTTTTTCTTAGTATATGGTTATGTAAATTCTTGACTGCCTTACTGATAGTTGTCTAAAGTTGGTGACTGCGCTGTTCTACTCCAAGGATTTACTTGCTTAATCATCTTTCTCTGTTGGCTATTTTAGGATATATTCTGGTTATCTATTTTTATTTTTAGTTGTTGAATGAATGCAGTATAGTTTGACACGTGTTACTTTATATCCCATGGTTTTGCATATGCTTATATCTTTTGAGATATTTCACCTGAAGTAATATCTCGGGGAGCAATGATGAGCTGTACAATGCCATTGTCCTAAGCTTTTTGAAAACAAATGACTAAGATTTGGGTTCTGTTACTGTTTTATTTTTATGTGCCTTTATTACCAACCCATCAATCTGGCCAACGTAACTGTTAACTCGTGGTGCTGTATCAGGGGTGGGTGGTTACCAACCTTGGTAAAAGTTCCAAGGCGATGACATCAAACATTATGCATGCTGTTGATTGTGAGATGGTTCTCTATGAAGATGGCAGTGAAGGTTTGGTGCGGGTGTGTGTAGTAGATCGCAATCTGGAGGTATTATTTGGCTTTCAACTTTTGCAATGGAATTTTTCACCACTCAGAAAGGAAAGGATATGGTCTTGTCAAGTTTGTTAGTTTGGTATTTTATGGACCAATAGTGATTCTAGTCATCTCAATAAGGTCTTGTTTGGTATTGAGGTGCTGTAGTTTTTAAGCTACAACAGCTGTTAACTATAAAATAAAAGTGAATAATATATAGAAAATAAAATTTTTAAATAATAATTTTGACAAAAATAGTAGACATATAATAGATTTTTTATCATATAAGTATAAAATCAAATCAACCTACCTTGCAAGTTACAGTAAGTAGTGTTTGCCAAAAACTTCAGTGCTGTAGCTTTTTAGAAACAGCTGCCCAACCTCAACCCCAAACAGGGCCTAAGTTACTTTGGGGCTGGAATGGAAAGTTCATACTTGATTTAGTACAGCTGATTCCTCAGCACGTAAATAAATAGATACTTTGGCATTTGGTTTTTCAGGTAAAAATAGATGAACTTGTAAAACCTGAAAAAGCAGTTGCTGATTATAGATCTGAGATCACTGGACTTATTGCAGATGATTTGGTTGGTGTAACCTGTTCATTAGCAGAAATACAGGTAAGATCTGGTTTGTTCTTCTGGGTTTCTGACGTTATAGTTAGCTGTTTGACTTATTAACTTTATTTTGTAGAAAAGAATGAAGAAGTTACTGTCACATGGAACTATTCTAGTGGGGCACAGTTTGAATAATGACCTAGAAGGTACGTTGAACATCATAATTTAACTTTTAACATTTGGGCTTTTCCTGTGGAGCAATTAAGCAAGTTGTTGATTTTGTATGGAGTTATGTTTCTCTGTCTTCAAATCTTTGGTTACAGTGCTGAAGATAGACCATCCAAGAGTGATTGACACATCCTTGATCTTCAAACATGTGGATGAATATAGAAGACCTTCTTTGTATAACCTTTGCAAGGCAAGTTATGTAAAATTTGGCGTCAAAGAGCTTACGCACCTTTGATTTCACACCAAAATTGTATACAATATGTGAATTATCAGATAAATGCACCTTGCACGCCTTAGAATATATTTGGCATATGTTATTTCATTATTTCTCTGTGCATTAATGTTATATGTCATATATAATCTCAGCAATCCAAAGCACTATTAAAATGTAAGCAGCTGCTAATCTTAGTCATGGACTATAGATATAATAAGTGGGGAAGGAGGGATCCTGCATCTTGTTCTTTTGTTTTTCTATTTTCACTTCAGGTCCTGAGGGTTATTGCAAAGTGAGACTTGTGAACATTTCCTTCTCTATCTGTTTTAAATCTCATTTTGGGACTTATATATGATCAAATTGAAAATTTAACACAGTCATGAAGGGCTAGCTACTGTCTGGATGGTTCTCTCTGTGTATCTAAAATTTGGTGATTTTCAGTCTGTGCTGGGATATGAGATTCGGAAGAAGGGCGCTTCACACAATTGTCTCGATGATGCGACAGCTGCAATGAAACTAGTCCTTGCTATAATAGATCGAAGAGTTGATAATGCTGTACCATTGGCTCAAGAAGATGTAAATTTATCCATACGATTAATGGTCATTTCTGTTTTTGATTGATATGATTCTTCCTGATGAGATATCTGATTCTGCAGGTTCCGGAAACTGAAAGGGCAACGTTGTTTCTGCACAGGATACCCACCAAAGTGCCTAGTGAAGAATTACATGGACTCATTCCTGGGGACTTCACAATTGAAGCAAAGGTTGACTATTTTCTTATTTTGTCCTGTGGCTACTCAGTTTGAGTTGTTGGACCGTCCTCACTTAAATAGTAGCTGATAGGATGGGTGCCTAGCTGAACTTTTAACCTGGGCCATTCAGCTTGTCATGCTCGACTTGTCAGGTGTATACATGCATTTTTGAGTGAGATATGAGATTTGTTCGCTGTCTGCATTTCATCCCTTACAATTCCTGAATGAGTAATGATAGGGTAATAAACTTTTGTAGACTTGTTTTGTACAAATTGATGTAGCTTAATTCAATTGGTTGGATTAAATATTTGGCCCACATGATTTATTTTATTATTGTGTATTTTCATCCAACTGATGAATTTCTGTTACATTAGTTTGTACAAGAGTTTGTAGCTCTTTCATCACAGTTCTGAATTATCATAATTTTCTTTCATCAGAAGAACAAACCCTCTAGTAATTCATTTATGTCATGGGATGAGATTTGGGTTTTCTTTATCTGCGTTGTAGTAATATTAATTTATTTTCTTGCCTGAACCACCCCTCTAAACTCATGAGCTTTTTCTTCACATTCTGAATCTGCTGGAAATTTGTTCAGGGTAAAATGAAATGAGTTGTAAATAAATGGTTTCATATCTTTTCAATTTGGACAGACGTGGTAAGAAAGAGGGCTATATTGGTTTTCAAGTATTGCAATTTGATAACATATTTGGACAAATGATAACAGATCTTAATTTATTCTTGTTACAATTAGAGGATGATCTCTCTCTTCATTGTTGTACTTGGATAAGAATTTTAACAAGAATTAACTGAACTACTTCTTGCTAAATACTCATGCATCCAATTGTTTTCTCTCTTTGTGTCCATGTCCATGGTAAGTTTCTAATGTGGTGAATAATTTTCTGTCAGGCAGTTAAAAGGGTTCGTGGAGACAACTATGCTGCCTTTGCTAAATTTAACAGTGCACAAGAGGCAAATCAAGCATTTGAAAATGTGAAAGGCAACCAAAGTAAGGTAAGTATAACTTAGAGTATTTCACGGATATATTTTTTCCCTTTATCTCCTCTGACCCATTCTTCTTTTTGAGGTAATCATTTAATCAACAATTTGTTTATTCTTTTTCCATAGCATGCTGAGGTTAATGGTTAGAGGATGAATTCATACTCTGTTTTAGCAGTTGGAGTAGAGTTCCCAACTGAAATTTTGTGAACGTAGATGTTAGCTGAGATAAGGCATTATTTTTCAATGAGATGGAAAGAGAGGAGAGAGATACTAGCTTTTTTGTAGCACAATTTAATCTAGGCATCATTCTGTATTCTTTCAGGATTCTTATGGACGGCCTCAGAAACTAGTAGAATTTCAGTCGAATGCAGGGATAATAGCCAGCCTGTATGTTCGTAAAATGGTATGTGATGAGCCTTCTAACCAAATTTTAGTGAAGAAGAGAGCTTTCGAAGGTGAGGAGCACTCATGTGAGTCCAAGGGACGTAAGATTGAGTGGATAAATAAGGAGGAGACAATAGCAGCCACAAATCAGTGCAAGTGCGAAGATCACTTGAAAGTGATTGAAAGATTGAAGAGAGAACTGAGAGAAAAGGATTTTCAAATTTCTATGCAGGATAAGATCATTTCTGACCTTAAAAAGAAAGTAGCAGAAATGAAAAAGGACCAAAAGAGCAAAAGAAGATAATAATGTCATGGTAATTTTTTTTTTTGAGATATTTCTAGCCCCTATTCTAGAATACATACACATTCCGCTAATTCGCTGCCTATTTTTATTGCTTCTACGCAAATTTTGGGGTAGGATTTGAAATTTGAAGGACTGGTGTATGAATATTCTGGGTGATGGACAAGAAAGATGTGTTCATTCATGTTCCAAGTGGAATGATTTTTCTGATGGGATTCAGCTGTGTAAGGTTGAAATAGGCCTTTTTGTCCAATATTTATAAAAAAAAAAAAAGGTGAAAGAGTAAACATGTGGATTTTTTTATTTTGACGTGAATTTTTTTTTTCATTTAAAAAAAATAGTAAAAGAGAAAGTTTGAGTGTGAGTTAACCATTGAAAAATCTGATAAATATGATTCATTGCAGGTTTATTTAAATTTATTAGATTTTTCTCTAAAAAAATATTAATTATTAAAAATTAAAAGAATCTTAAAATTGTTCTTTACTTGTTTCCTCTCTCTACTTCCATATATTGTAACTTGAAATCTTAGGTTTATTCTTTTGGTCATTGATTCTTTTTCTTTTTTCTTATTAATTAAATTTTATTTCTTATTAATATTTTCTTTTCTTTTGTTCGACTTAGATTTGATGTTTCAATAGATAAATACTAAACTTGACTAGATTTTTATAGTTTTTATGGTAAAATTTATTGGTATTCATTCTTTTATGGTGGGTTTTGTTTCTCATAAATTGTCACCACATCAGTGAAATGAATTTTCAAAAGTTGAGAACCAAGCAGTAATTTTTATTTTGCAATGTTTGAAGTAACTAATGTCAAATTCAAGAATTGTTGGAAGATAAATAACTTAATTAATTAATTTTCTCAAAGTTTTATTGAAAATAAAAATTTAATTTAAATAGAGGAATTTAAAAAGAAATTGATAGGTTTAAATAGCTTCATTTATATGATTAATCTAAATATTAAATTAAGGTTGGTTTTGTTGTTTAGGTCATGTTTGTGAGTAGGATAAAGTGTGGGATTAGACTAATTTTTTGGATAAAATATCTAATCACATGTTTGGTAAACTCACTTAAATTAGACTAAGTGGGCTAAATTTAAATTTAGTCTTACAATTATAGGATTAGTTATTTTTATTTTCACATGGGTTTAAGGAGGATTAGACTAAACAATAGTTGTCCTTTTATGATTTCTTTTTATTTGTTTGCTTATTTATGTCTTGTTATTAATTAATTAATTATTTTTATTCATGGTTCCATAAAAATTAAGTAATTTATTTTTTATTTACTAGTGACATCTTCTTTCATTTATTTATTTGTATTAATATTTAATGTAAAATAATTAATTAATACTATATTATATGTATTAACAAAATTATTATTAAGAAATATTCTATTTATCATTTGAATATTATGTAAAACATTAGCATTTGATAAATAAATAATTTTATATTTAATTGTTTTAATAATGTTTTATTTAATAGGCAAAATACATATCATATATAAAAACATATAATTTAAATAAATTTAATTATTCTAATTATATACTATTTAACTTCATTTATATTTAATTTAATATAGTCTAATATGATATTAATCATATATCGTACTAAATGCACGACAACATTATATATTATTAAATCTAATCCAATCTAGTTCTTATAGCGAATCCAAGTTAATCATGCGTGTCTAGCCTTAAGGTTTTTATCCGGATAAAGCAGTTGTGAATTTAAGGAGGAATATGTTTGACAACTAAATAAATTAGAAAGTATACAAATAACATAAAGAGAATAGGGGGACGAGTGCTGCTATTCAAGATGAGAATAGCTGTCAACTCTAGTGGTTTGCAAATAAATTTACTGCGGTATTTTATAATATCCGATTATCCACGGGCCATCAGTGTCAAAGAGTCAAGAATCAGATCAAATGTGATCTTATGGTGGATAGCTACATCTCACCTTATCAGCCACATTATCATCTGATTATCTTGATTACTACATAAGCCAGACAACAAAATACACCAATATTTAGATACTATTATTAACTTTAGAAATTGGGTCCAACTACTGTGCCCCTGGTGCATGGTACTCTATTTTATTCAAATATGAGTTGTCCATTAAATTTAACATAGAAGTTCTTTAAATGGCATGTATGCATTTTTTAAAAAGCTTTTGTAATAAGCTTCTCTCTTCTTATAAAAACTTTTTATATCTGTAAAACAACCAAAATTTGAAAGTTAAAACTTTTTTTTTTAAATTTTACAACATAATCTGAAACGGCAATTTGTAAAACCCGACAACCGAAGAGCACACAAGTTTTGGCCAACACACACAGATTGTGTCCTTGCTTAGCAGAAAATTTGCCCAGAACCCCATGCTATTAGCCAATTCTCTTCATTCAACTTAACGGAGCAGAGTTCTATGGGAAAAACAAAAAATGTACCTTGTTATTGAATTGAAAAGAATGAATGCAAAAAATGATTGCAGTTAAAATTTGATTTTCCCCTTCTAGTCTATCATTTGTTTATGATAAGCTTATGTACATTCGTTTCTCTTAAAATTTTAGGCAACAGTGATTCCCAAAATGTTTTACTCACTGTCATAATCTTCATCATCTCCAAAGCTGAAAACTGACGCATCAGCAGCCATTGATTTGATATCACTTGCCCCCATAGAGTCCAGATTTGGTATCGGCAGGGATGAGGCCGGCTCTTTTACCCCCTCAGTGGTGGGTTCTTTGGAAACGTTTTTCACTTTTGGCTTCTCATTGCTGAGAGACAAATGTCCACTTCTCTGACTCTGTGACACATTATCTGCCGTGGAATTAGATAATATCCAATGCGGAGATGATTCCCTTCCAGAAGCAGCATCAGCCTGCCTGCTCTTTGAAGTATCGGCTTCCTCTCCATCACTGTCTGAGAACACATCATCATTGTCTTCACTTTTAGTGACTTCTCTGTGATTGGGACCAGTGGTAGCACCACCAGTTGGGACTGAAGCATAATCTGTGCTACCGTCTTGTCTTCTATTCGTGGAATCAGATTTAGTCTTTGACGGTAAGATACCGTCATAGTCTATCATCACAATCTCAACCTGGAATCCAGGAGAAGGCACTTTTCTCTGCAAAGTAGAGCCAACAGATCAATAAGGAAGCATCAAGAAGCAGAAAGCAGAAAAGAACTAGGCCTATGAGTGTGCAAAGCATTTATGGCTTCAATATAAGCATACAGAAGATTGTCATTTACCTTGTCAAAACCATCAAGATCAGAACCATCCAATATTTTCCTGTTCTCGGTCATAGTTGTGTTTAGCCAACTGCAATCAAATTGAAAAACAGGGATATCTAAAACAAAATGTTACCTTCAAAATCGAGAAGTGGTACGCATTCAAAAAAAGGAATAAAGAAGAGCACGAAAAGAGAGAAAAAGAATTCATGCTACACCACATTCCAAGTGAAAACAAATTCCTAGATTGAATAACAACCTCTTGTACATGAAACAAATTATTAAGTTAAAAAAACATAGGTTTCTCATTGTGATCCATGACAATGATAAGGGCATTGTGTTGGCCGCTGCTTGCTGATACTGGTCAGAACAGCATGGAAACTGCTATGTCCTTCTAGTATGAAATCCCAAAACAAATAAATCTCATTCATATACTAACACATTTAAACAAAAATAGGCAATCACAAACCAGTAGAAATCTCCTTGGCGGTCATGGAAAAGGACTTTGAAGTCCCCCACCAGTTCTGTTAGACCAGGCTCCCCTGGCAAAGCAAATACCACAATCCCTTTCTTTGGTGCTTTAATCCAGAAGTCTTCAGGCTGCAAATACGAAATCAGTGAGTTCAAATCAAACATCAAAATTGTTCAATTGTTCACAATTAGAAATATGAAAATGTCATGCAAAACAATAAACAGAGCTTTGGATGGACATTTACCATTAAATCCTTAGTTTTTGGATGCTTTCTCGTTGAGAAAAGAATTCCTGTAAATCAACATACTGTATTAACACAGAACAGTTGAAAACATATATATGTACAGTCGAAGTGACACGGAAAATGAAGTATTAAAAGTTTTGTGCATTAATCTTATGCAAGGATAATGCTTAAAATTCTATTTCAAATTTACAAAGAAGTTTTTTAATAGGAGAGACTTAGGGATGGCAAAATCCGGATCCGGATCCAGCTTAATATTTTCATATCCAAATCCGCATCCTGACCGCATATTTTTTATGGATTCGGATGCAGGTAATATCCGCACGAATTTTGGGCGGATATTCCGAATATCTTGCTCTACATAAATTAAAATATAGCAATTTAAAATATAATTTAAAATCCAACAATTTACTTAATAATATCAAATAAAATCCAATTATAATTCAACAATTAATAATTCAATACCTAGAATAACATACAACACCATAAATTCACAAATAAAAGTACTGCAACATAAATTAAACATCAACAATAACATAAATTCAAGTTCAACACCACCAAAATCCATATAAAATAATGCGGATTCCAATATATTTTATAATTTAATTTAACTTATATATTTTTTAATTAATCGTATTATGTTTTTTCATTTAACTTATGTATTTTTTAATTTAATAAATAATTTAATTAAAAAATAATGCGGATCTAGATATCCGGTTTTCTGGATGTATTTGCATTTGGTTTCGGATCCACACAGATTCTAGCTTTGAGCATTTGGATCCGCATTTTTTAACATGTGTATCCACATTTTCCGGATCTTAGTAGATCCAGACCGGACCCAGATATTTTTGCCATCCCCAGGAGAGACAAGAGAGAAAGAGAGGAACTAAGATCGACAACTTGCAAACTCAGCTATCCAGAGTTTGAAATAAACCAGACACTTATTTGGATCTAGATCCCAAAATATGATTATCAAACAAGTAGAATTGAAATAAGTCACATACCCAAACAAAAGATACTGGCTATACAAAAAGCTCAATCAGATTACTCTGTAACATAACTTTCTATTAACAACTTAAATGGTTAACAGCTCACAATATTACAATATCATCAAAATAATCGATATGGATAGCAAGAACAACATACCACTATGATTAGAGATAGTAATAGAGGGCCTGATCCAATAAGGGCATTGAAGAAGTCGAAATCCCCTGAGCATGCACCTGTAAAATCATAATTTTATAAAACCCGAATGGTTAACTTGAAGCATTTTGAGGGAGAGATCAGTGCCATACCTACGCGCGGGCTGAATTTCTCCATTGGAGTACGTTAAGATACGTTCGGAGTATTTGACATATCTCTAAGGAAAGCAAGAAAAAAATAATTACTGGCTAGAATGATTTAAAAGTTGAAATAGTTAAAATGTTAGAATATTTGAATGAAATAGTGACTGACAATCTGACTTGGGAGAACCAGAGCTTTCCCATCTACACATCTTTTCTGGTTGTAGTAATCAATGGCCTCCTCTGCTGTGGGGAAGAACTGCAGGAATTGCAAAGATAGTAGTAAACCAATCATGAAAAACAACTGCAGGGATAGCAATGAAGTTCATTCATCAAGAAAACCCTCAAGCTTAATGGATTGACAACAAAAACTCACCTTAAGGAATAAAAGAAGGCTGCAAATCATTAATCCTGTTCTGGCCATACCAGCTTTACAATGAACAACAACCACATTTAAAATGTCCTCCTTTAACCATGAGTATGCACTTTGACAAAATGATGCTATGAGTTGAATAGGGGGGCAATTATGGTCATCAAATGGGAAGCATGCGACCTGAAAACAGTCAGAAAAATCAGGCACAAAAAATGCTGAAAAAGCACTATCCCTCTGAAGATAACAAATGATATGTAGCTCAGTCTTAGATTTGTAAATTTCTTGCGCATCCTTTATCAGCCATTGCTCAAAACCCAACAGCACAAAAACGTAAATAAAAAGATTGTTAGTATTTGCTCAATCTCTTTAGGGTTGCACTCGTCTTTGTTACTCAGTAACAGTATTGAAAACTTGCAGTACCTATGATTCAGCAATACTCTGATGCAGGCAATAAAATTTTTATTTCATAAAAGGTAAGGGATTGGGCGGAGCCCAAGCATAAATTTTTAACCCCTTATGTCCCCTACTCAAACTCAGACGGCTAGCCAAATAAAGAGGGTGAAAGCGATGGCAATAACATGTCATAACGTGACAGTTATAAAATTATGAATAGCCATAGGCTCTCATTATTTGCATAACAAAAACTGTAATTTGTTTATTTGCTGGACATAACTTATTCAAGTCAGGGAAAGAGCTCTAAAAGCAACAGAATGTTTTACTTTTGAACAGCCAAGAATGTATAGGCCATTACTTAAAAAAGCAGTTACAACAAAGTGGGCAGAAACAAAGTAGTCATTTCAGTCAGTGACTTGAGTTGCTGTCTATATGATCTGGCATTAGCAACTTCTCATGCTTGGTTTCAAAACATATCTCACTCTTTATGTGAACATCTTAAGTTTCATGAATAAATTAATAGACCACATTTAAAAAATTTCAGAAACTTAGAGAGATAATATAAATGTAACCAAAAGCTTTTAACAATAACATAAAATATTTCAATTACAGAACTGGGAAGACAAAAATTAAACAGGACCCACATATAAATTCCAGAAAAACCAGAAATCAGTACTAAAAAAAGCTTAGAATTTAGTATGACAACCAATATCTGTTAATATTGAAGAAAAGGAAACCAATTGACATCTGCCTAGGCCCGACAATGCGAACTTCTAGATTTATCATGTAGGCTTCTAAAACTCTTTTATCTCCCTATCCATACAGACATCTACACACATACATGCATATACATCTAGCCTGCACGGCTGCACAAACCCACACACATGTAAACACTTATATCTCAAGGTTTAGAAGGCAAATAAGAATAAAAGCAAACCTTCCCCTGAAATAGTGCTGCATCATACAACCTTTCAGAACAGAGATTGTACACCTTGTATTTTCCCTGCAAATAAAATGTTGATTTA
Source organism: Luvunga scandens (assembly GCA_030449905.1). Classification (NCBI taxonomy): domain Eukaryota; kingdom Viridiplantae; phylum Streptophyta; class Magnoliopsida; order Sapindales; family Rutaceae; genus Luvunga; species Luvunga scandens. Next base: position 2,441,185 of record JASUUG010000383.1, on the reverse strand, counting down.
TTAGACATGGAATTTCAAAAGAATTTGATAAGAGCGAATGGTTGGATTGAGATTGGAAAAATGTGGAGCCAGAATCAACCACTCAACAGCAGTGGATTGAGATTGGCAAAAATGTGGAACCAGAATCAACCACTCGACAGTGGGCCTATGACAGACAAAGTGAGATATTTTTAACATATGAAGCCACAGGAATAGGTTGCTATGAATTAAATGCAAGAAACACACACCCAAAAAAGAAATGGTGAGAGAGAGAAAAGAAAGCACTTAAAACCATTTTTTCAAGAAATCCAACTCCACTGACAAAGGAAATTTCTGGATAAGAAGCAAAATATTTTAATCTGTACATACTACTCAAAAGAATTATGGAAGTTTTCCCTGCTTTATATCTAATTATGATTGTTCTATTTACTATTTCAGTATGTATAATTTGACTATTAGCAGGTCCCTAGAGTAATACAAAGCACCAATTGCTCTTTGAGAACATCACATCTGATCAGCCATAGCTAAGATCATGTGACTTTTCAACTCCATTAAATGATCTCATATAATATGCTTAGGCTTCAACATACATCCATAGCCATGTGAAAATAGATGGTTGACATCCTTTCTGACTCAGTGTGTTTGCTCTATCTGTGCCAAATACTCATATTATGGTGGTGGGGTAATTCAACAACTTCGGGCTGAGAGGTCAGCAGAGCATTAAACAATAGCCTCCTTCAGTTCTTTACAGAATGTAGGAGAAAACGAATTTACAATTTTCTAGGATACCTAAAAACCCAATTCCAAATGTTTTCTGAAGGAGATTAGGGCTGCAAAGTCCACCCTTCTAATTCACTACTTTATTGTACCTTGTGATGAGTTTCAAAAAACCTGATCACTTCTTCCATGTGATTTCTATACAACCCCTGCATCACATTTATTTCATTCACAACTTGTTATAAAGAAAAAGGAGAAAACAATTTTAACTAGTAAAATATCCCCATAGCTCATAGTCACCTCAATATATCCAAAAAACCCAGAGCTTATGTCACCAGCCGGGAACCCCATAGCAATTATGTTTTCAGTGATGTATGTCATGTCCAAATCAAATTCTCCTTCCTGAATATTAATCAGAAGGTCAGGTCCAAATGGTTAACAGTCTAAGTTTTCAGTATAATTAAAAGTCAAATGATAAACAATGAAAACATTCCAATTGAACTTGAAACTACAATAGAAATCAAAATTATCCCAGAAGGAGTGTCACAGATAAATTACCTGGTACCTTCGTTTGTTTTGAGAGACAATATGGCGTGCCTTGACCTGCACGGCCTTTACTGCACTCCTAGATGAGTCAACCAAACCTTTTGTTAATGACTCAAGAACGCCAGTTGGATTTGTTATTGAAGTACCTTCAGCACTCTTGTCTGCTACAGGAGTCATTGAGGGCAAACGTAATCCTAGCTCACTAGCGAAACGTACAAATGGTGATATCCCAGGACTTCCAGTTTGCAAGTTGTCCTGTGGGGGTGGCACAGGCTGTGGAAATTTCAAAGTTTTAGCCCAGGATGATATGTTTGAAGGAATAATGCCCCCAGTTTGAGTAACTGCAGCAAGTTCAATGCTGGAAGCTTTAGGGGGAGCTTCAACATTTGAAAACTTAGCAGTAGGTTCAATGCCGGAAGCTTTTGAGGGATCTTCGACATTTTTGGCTTCAGCAGGAGGTTCAATGTTGGAAGCTTCCACTAGAGGTTCGATGTTAGAAACTTTATCAGGAGGTTTCCTGTTGGACACTTCAGCAGGAGAGATGGTATCAGGAACTTTTGCAGGAGCTTCAGTTTCAGAAGATGTGGCACACAGTTGAGAAGCTGAGTCTGCAGAATCTGAATCCATCCCACTACCTGAACACAGGTCTAAATACTAATCCTGATTAAAGACCTGAATTGAGCTTCTCCAAAGACCTCTACCCTGAAGTACGAAAAATGCATAACGTAAACTAAACCAACAGTCAACAGGTTCAAATATCTGAATCAGACAGATGGAAAGATAACTTTTTTCTAATTATCTGTAAAAGAATATAGGGCACCGACCTCCTTGATACATCAAACCGCGGATTTCTCTTTCTAGATACAATAAACATCAATCATTGACCCGATAATGACAACTGATTCAGGTATGTTTGTATTTTTATTTTTTATTATTGTTTTCCGTACTTTCACATAAGCGCAAAAATATCAACACTATAAAAATAAAATTCTAAATAGCATTCGAAATATCAAAAATAAAATCGTGAAACACAATATTCAACCAAAAAAATAAACTACGTTGCAACTGGAATGCAATATACAGTAAACACGAAATGAGATCTGGCAATCAAACGGTTCAAAATGAAAATCCCGAAGCGCATGGCAAATTCAAAAATCATGTCATTAATTAGGTAGACGAAAGTAGTAGTTTCATAGGCGAAATTTGAAAATCAATTACCAGAATTAAAATGCCGAGCTGGACTTGAGCTGTGGGTTTTTCGCGGCAAAGAAAAGCGTTGAGAATTGAGATCGAGAAATGTTGCATGTGATGTGATTGGAGAATGCGAGTTAATATTTGCTTATTGTGGCTGCATTGCAATTTTGAATGGTGGCGTGATTTCAATTCCAGTTAACATGGCGCATTTGCTTCTGCCTTCTTGCATAAATTACATACATACAAGTCTGTCGAAAATCAAAACACCCGCTCCTGCCGGTCGGAATCGGCTAATTTTGTAATTTTGATGCATGCACAACAATTTATTTCGGTTGATTATGAAAATTCAAAAGACGGGCTATTGGGCCTACCTTTCATTGCTTTCAAGCCCATTTGAACGGCTAATAATATGATAATATTTTAATATTTAATAATAGTATATTCTTACATCATTTTTATATTAAGACTTAATTTTTATAAAAATTAGAATATAAAAATAATTATTTAATAATTAATTTAAAAAACTAATAATAATTAAAATAATATGAGTTTAATTATAATAATTAAAATAATATGGGTTTAATTTTAACATTAATATAAAATAATATTATATAAAAAAAATTATTATTTTATGTAATACAGTTTATACTATACAAAACATAAAATTACATTATAACTTAATATAACGTATCTTAATGTAATATATTATAATGCAATTCAGCTTATAGAATATGTCAAACGCACTCTAATAAAATCAAATGATGAAAAGATAAGATAATTATTATAAAAATCTCGGTAATCTAGTTACTTATTTGAAAATTTTCATAAACGGATATTATGAAAAAAAAAACTTAACTCATATTGATTGACTTAACCATTGCAAATATTGTGTTGATAATTTTTTTTCATATTTCTTTTTGGTACAAATAGTTATATTTGAGGAAAATTTAAATAAATATATACCAAAAATTATAACCCCTACGTTTCACAAAGGGAATAAGCCGGGTCCGGTCCATTCGGACCGGGCAATGAACAAATTGAGACAGATGTCAACCCACGTTCTCAGCCGAACCGAAATGAAAGGCGTCCTCCTCTTCCACTGCCGGAGTCAAACAATAGAAGCATCCAATTATATAGTTTAACAAAAACTGAACTAAAAGCATCGACACACACAACACAAACGCAATTTTTATTTTTTTAAATTTCTGATTGAAAAAAAATATATATCTCGCCCAAAATATCTACAACCAGTAGTGGGCCCCAATGGAAACCGTACCGACCGCAAGCGCCGCAACCGCAGAAGATTTTTCCTCCTCATCATCGTCAACGTCTCCGACGGCAGCCATCACGCGGTGGAAATACAATGTGTCGCGACGGTACCAGCACTTACTGGACAAGTCGGTCCCACACGTTCTGTACCGTTGGATTGTCTGCTTGGCCGTGGTTTCAATTTACGCCCTACGCGTATACCTCGTCCAAGGGTTTTATATCATCACGTACGGTCTAGGCATCTACTTGTTGAATCTGTTGATGGGATTTCTGTCCCCGCAGATCGACCCCGAGTATAGCGACGGGCCAACGTTGCCCACCCGCGGATCGGACGAGTTCCGGCCGTTCGTACGACGTTTGCCCGAGTTCAAGTTCTGGTAGGTTTGGTTAGTTTTTGTGTTTTTTTTCCCCCTCCGTTTTTGTTTTTGATCATATCAAGTAATGGAATGATAAAATTCGGCAGCTTTACATGATCATCAAGCGAAGTTATGCATTGGGATTGATTGATTTGTGACTCTAGATAACATTTGACAAATGGGGCCATTTTGTCTGTGATCTTAAAGTTAACTTTACAAACTAGGCTATAAAGTTTCTCTTCCTAAGGAATGAATTATATCCGAAATGCAAATCAAACAGGCCCTAACGTTGCTATCCTCAACTTTTTTATTCGTGGCGATCATGTTCTCACAATTGTTTGCTATCTGATAGGGGAAATAAGTTAACATTTATTTGTTACAGCTGAACAATTCATGAGGCCAGTAACTGAGGAGACTGTGGCATCTGTTGTAAAATTACCTACGCTTCAAGAAATGTCTAATCTTGCTGCTCTTTTCATATTTCGTGTGGTCCTGATTCCCTAGTTTATATGTCTATCTCTTTCACAGTCAGTGTATACATGAACTCTTAATGATTGATTGGAAATGTGTGTTTTTATATGGTTTCTTCCTTTTCTATATGTAATTTTGTCTGTCTGTTTTTTAACAGTCTGACCAGAACAACAGGTATGATCAGAAATAGTTTGGTGAGGTGAGACAGCATATGGCCTGATGAAGAAGCAGAACAATTTAGTGTCTCTTTACTTCTGTTTGCATGGTGCAAGGCAATTGGAGTCAATCGTTTCAATTGTGTCTCCTTTTAGTATAATGTCATTGAGCAATTGTTTTATGCCAATGTTATTGGTTGGTCAAACACATTATTGAAGTTGTTTTGGTTTTCTCATGGAAGGTACTGTGTCACAAGGTCCTTCTGCATTGGTTTTACGATGACATTCTTCAGTGCGTTTGATGTGCCTGTCTTTTGGCCAATACTTCTTTTCTACTGGTTGATGCTATTCACTCTCACTATGAGGAGACAGATTGTGCACATGATCAAGTACAGATATGTTCCATTCTCTTTTGGGAAACAGGTATTGTTAATTTATCTTGCATTCTGATTGCAGTTACCATCTGTTTATGTTTCTTGGTTGTTGATATATGTTCTGGCTCTTGTGATTTTACACCTAGTTCTTTATTTCTTTTTACAGCGGTATGATGGAAAGAGGCCATCTTCATCTGACACCATGAGCACTGAGGACTGAGGTGATCAGACAGAGGGAACTATATAATTATATATGCTCCTTTTAAATTCGCACAGGCAGAGGTGGCCTAATTTCTTTCTTTCTTTTTTTCTTTTTTTCCCTCCCTGCCTACTTTAGTTGTCAGCAGGAGCTCTTTAAGGTTTGGTGGTAGTAAAAATTGTTTTGAGAACTATTATTGTCTCCCAAGATTCTTCTCGGCATGCTTTCATATGCTCTGGTAGTAAATTTAGAGTAGCCAATCAAATTGGTCACTAATTTTTTTCCCCCTTTCTTCCCATAATGATCCTTTTGTATAGGAGGGGCATGCTATATTCGTGTTGCTTAGAAGTTGATCCTGAAACTTTATGCCTGCTAAGGAAAATGGTGGTCAAGAAGAGCAATTGGATTGCATTAAAATTTGGTTTTGAATTGTACCTTTTGTCTAGTTCAGCTGCAAATGACATCGTCTCCTTTATACTTTAGAATAATCACTGAAGTTCTGTTAAGCTATTGCTCATTATTTTTTCCTTTCTTTGATAGAGAATGGCTTGACTACTGATTAAACGGAAGTGATATGTTTTAAACAATTATAGGCTGTAGATGCTAGTTTTATAATGCATTCTTTGCCATGGCATTCACATGCTAAGTTTATTTTCGTCTTAAAAAGGATTACTGGTGAGGATGTGGCTCACTTCTCATATATTGACATTAGCCTATATAAAAATGGCTGTGGCTGCAAATGTCTCTTTCTTGGCCTTCAAGGCCCCCAGAGTGGTTGAAAATTGCAATTGATTTGAGAAATGGTCTCAGAAGATTTTTCTTGCGCTGCATCTGATGGCTGGTGGAAAGTATTGTGTAGAGGATTAAGAACTTCGTAAGTTTTTCCCTTGAGAATAGGACTAGTTGGTTATAATATTAGCTCGGTTTTTTTCCCCCAGTTCTGCTGAAACACGTCTCACCCAGAAGAAAAGCACGATAACCGTCAATTGAAAAAAAAAAAAAACCATTAAAACTGCAAAAATAAATAAGATGCAACGGTCAAACTTTTATGGAAGACGCAAACACATTCGGTCAACTGAACAGTCGGTGTACTATGTCCAACAAAAAATCTGGATATGGGCTGCTGTCAGGGACACACGACCGTATCTTTTCAAACTGAAGCGATGTGGCTAAGGAGATGGGCACACTGGGCTGAACTCAGGAAACTGGCCTGTAATAACCATACACTCCATAGAATGTCTGTGCGAAGGTAAGCAACAACAACACCACAGCAGCAACAAATGAGATGATGGCCCAGGGATTGTTGAAGTACTTGTGTCTCAGGCTTGCACGCCAAGCATTCCATTTGTGGTTGTAATATTGGTTTACATCTTCTGACAATCTAGAAAGATAACTGTCATTGATATCGAAAACCACCTCTTCACAGAGGCGGTTGAAGAGGTCTGCAACCTCAGCATCACTACCTAGCCAGTGCTCAACAATACCACAGTAATGGAGGTATCCAACATCCGCAGGCGAGTTTATCAGATTGTCCATGAAGATCACAAATGATGTAATGTCATTGCTGCAATCAAAATGGCACTGCTCAAATGCAATGAGATTGAGGAAGAGTGACTTGGTACCATCATGAATGAAAAGCCTTGGAATACTTAGAATCCCATTCTTGAATTTTATGTCCCAGAAACGATCAGTCTTCCTCTTCCTGAACTTAACGCCGGCCTCCCTCAATTCTGTCACACAATGTATAAGTTGTTGTCTCCTTTTATCTGCAACGCGGTTAGTCTGTGACCATCGCTTGATCCAAATCTTGGGGGGCTCAGGCTTAGGCCCTGAGCGCAAGAGACTTTTCCGAAAAACATCAAGGCAGTGAAGGCCGCCTTGATCTGATAAAGGATCAAAAATGTTTGCATTTCGAAGAGAGGACTCCAATTTGTTCCTCTCACCTTTCGATAATGGCTCGTCTGTTGGCATTAATGGGTCGAAGAACCTGAGTGCTAGCTTCGCAACAAGTCCTTTCTGCTCGGGCTTCCCGAACTGTAGTCCAAGGAGCCGATCAAGTATAAAGAGTGGAAGCTGGTTCTCAAGCATTATCATGTCTCGCTGAATGGAATGCATAGATCCCCTCATTGCAAAAACAGGATCATTTCGAGGATAGCCGAGTCGCGTGAATCCCTCAGAAGCTCCACGAAAGAGCTCGAGCACAAAACAGCCATCAAGAACCATCATTTCTGCAAATTCATTGCTGCTAAGAGAAATGGGACCTTCGTAACAAGCACGAGCTTTTTCTTCAAGTTCCTTCATGGAATCAAGATAAATCTTTATGTCCTGACTGTTACGCTTGAGTACATGGTGAAGGGAGCGCCATTTATGGCGATCCATTTGGCGTAGGCGTTTTTTGCCATGATGGTAAGGCCCCAAAGACACAGTCTGGGGGACATAAGCCCTGTCATCTCCACCTTCTCTCAAGTGTTGAGGGACTTTATATATGCTCAGTTTTGCCCACGATCCTGCTTCATCATCTTGGCCAGCTTGCTCAAGTTTTTCTTTGATTGATATCACCCACTCAGAATCGGGAGAAGTGGCTGCGTCTTCACAGTTTTCAGCATCTTCTCCGATCACAATCTGCAGGCTCTCTGATGGCGTCTGCTGTTGTTTCTGAAGCTGCTCTTGAGGTTGTTCTGGTAATTCAAGCAATCCAGAAGAAGTAGACGTTTTGGGGATTCCAGATTCTACAGTTTCTCTAAGTTTTACAGTAATGAGATACCAGCTCAGAAGCTCTTTGTTGAACACGGCAACCATTTTTTGATTGTGGATTGATATGGCTACAAAACTGCTCACCAGGAAACACCACCACGGCTCAATTATTTTCCCTCAAGATCAAGATCAGAGTCCAAACTGGAAAAGTTGTTGCACATGTTCATGATATAAAGAAGTTGGATATGCGTAATTTATTCGGTGACTTTAATTGACTGAACCAATTGTGTAGCACCCATGGCGATGGCCCCATGGCTTCTAATGATAATTTCCAATCAACTATTAGGTGAAATGTTTCCTTCTAGCTTAAAAGTCATTTTACTCTTTAATTTTCTATACCCCTTTTTTACATTTGTTCTATACTAACGGTAACATTCCCACATAAGTAATGGAGAATGCCTTAAAAATGGCTTGACATGCTTCAAAAAGAAATCATTGCAGCAACCTGGGAATAGTTTAAAAGCTTAAGATAAGCAACTTGATGAAAAGGCAAATAGATGTATTCAGTTCAAAAGCTTAAGAAAAGAAAATTGTTCTGATACTATTATTAAATCCTAATTCGACCAAAAAGAAAAAAAGAAAAAAAAATCTTAAACACGAAAGTCATCTTTCAAGTTATGTGGTTTTTCTAATATTTTAATTAATATACAGCTGGAAATCTGCAGTTGAACCACAGACGAAATTGTTTTGAAATTTTTGCATCTGTAAAGTGCAAGGGGCGGAAGAGAGCCCATTTATGCAAATCATGTGGGACATGAACGCGATACATGCTAGAGTGGTGGGGAGGATGTGCGAATTGAAAATATGCCTTACCTTTCCCATGCCGTGACAAGGTTAGTTTAGACATTTCAGTTACTTGTTACGACTTACAAGTCTAAAATGTCTGCTCATGGAAGAGTTCTTGATTTAATCACATATGATTTCTGCAAGGGGCAAGTAGGAAGAGAGTTGTCTTTGATAACAACCATAGGTTAAGTATATAGCCTCATGTTCCTGCTCGATACGCTTACCTTATTAAAAATTTATCAACGGTTCAGGTTGATACTCTACTTCCCCCTTTTTATACCATGTGTTTTGAACTTAAAGAGTGTGAGGCTCCTAATTTAGCAACTGAATTTGACGGCACTTTATTGACAAATAAATAATTTTTTTATTTATTGACAACAAAACCTGATGATGTAAACAAATAAAATGCGTCAGACAGCTGAAAAAAGGGTTCCATTAAAGAGTCACTTATTGGAAGAATTCAGCAAGTTACTCATTTTTTTTCTGCATTTTGATGGGTAGGGAAAAGCTTTTACGCATGTTGCTACAACCCTTGTGCCGCCTCTGTTCTTGGGTGTGGATGTCCCATCTCAACAACTCAATCAGAGCTTATCATGGTTTCTGCTGATGAAAACAACATCTCCTCTTTCAATAAATGAACTCAGAGAATCATTTAAAAAAGAAGGTCCAATTTCAAATCAGTATTTATATTTCTCAAAAAAAAAAAAATATCATGAAAAGGAAGTCTTGGCAAACAATTATCATTAAACAACAAGCATCATTTAAAAATGAGACTCTATGTACAGCATTATTTCCAAACTTTCGGACACAAATAACAGCATTTTTCTTCTTCTCCTTCTTCTCCGAACCCATCAGCTACAGCACATACAAACGATGTTCAAGCGCTGCTGTAAGGCTTAGGCTTAGAAGAGTTTTGGGAATTCTTGACGGGATAAGAAGCCTGCATTGCAATCCCACATTTGCCAGTGTTTGTATCCAACAGGTTACGCTGCAATTTCACATATCCGTTTTCACCCCAGTCGCTGCTCCAAGAATTCCTCACAAGCCAGTAGTCCACACCATTTTCTGTGCCATATCCAACTACAACAACACCGTGGTCCAGTGCTGATCCACACTCTCCAGTAAAAACTCCCTGTAAAAATCAAATATCCAAAACAAGATAAATAAATTTGCTTGAACTTTTTGCATTAATCTTTTTTCGTGGGGTTGTTTATTTTTTTATTTTTTCCTCAAAAAAGCTACTGTAATTGATAATGATCTAGAAAAGCTTACCGACTCGTAGTGTTGAAAAGCCCTGCCACTCGCTTCAATAGCAACACTCACGGGCTGATGTGCCACAGCTTTCTTCAACGAAATCTCATCAAAAGGCGATACATCCTCGTACCCATCAATGCTAACAACCTTAGCATTCATCTGCAATATCGAAAATTTTGGAAAACAGAAAAAAGAAAGATCGGAATTCAATAATTTTGTTTGAAAAGAGAGAGAGAAAGAGAGAGAGAGAGAGTAAAGAAACTAAAGGTTAAAGGATTTTACAGACCCGAGATAGGTCACACTTGCTTTCAACGCCGAGGTAAGGATAGTCTTGTTCAGAGTCCATGCCACCATTTTGGATAATGAACTGGAAGGCGTAGTCCATGAGACCACCATTGCATCCTGCATTGTTTTTCCTGTCACAGTCCACGAGTTCTTGCTCAGATAGAGAGATTAGCTCCCCAGTTACTATCTTGTTTATTCCTTCTACTGCAGCTATTGTTGAGAATGCCCAGCAACTTCCTGCTCACCACAAATCAAAACCTTAACAAATATATATCTTTCAATCTTCTACTACAAAACGTCAAGGCACAAAACTGGGTCGTTCCAGGCCAAATTGACGTTCGTTTTGGACCTTTTGGATTGGGCCTAGCTTGGCCTAGTTTGACTGCCGATTGGGCCTAGATCGAGGCCCAAATCTGTTTTTATATATCAGACTCGGTTTTGTCTATTAGCCTCGACCTCGGCCACATGACGTCATTTTTTAAAAAATAATGTATTTCTTTGATTCCGGAATAAAATTTTATCCACGCACAACTGCATGCAAAGTACTGAGAAAAGAACCCACGTGGCTTCCACCGAAAAGTCTAAATCTAGCAATTCCAGTACTAACTGCCAGTCTGCCGCCTGCCACCTACCGCCACTTCTTCGTCGATAATCTCAAAAGCATCAACAGTAATCTTTAACTGAAATAGATACTTGATAAGTCATAAATGACATTATTTGGGAAATTCAACTTATTTTATGAACAAAATTTTCTGAAATAAATAAATATATATATATATCCATCCTTCTTACAATATCCATAAAAAGAAGAAAAAATGGGTAATATGGAAAAAAAAACAAATAAATTGAACCCAAGTTAAAAAAGGAAAGAGAAAATTACCACAAGAGCCTTGATCTTTAACGGGATTAACGGCTGCTTTTTCTCTCCAATCAACAGACTCTGGCAACTCGTCACCGGTCTTAAAAGTGTAACGCTGGCTTCCAACTTTAGACTTCATGAGTCTAGGCTTAGCGTCGCTTCTGATGCCCAAATACATGGCACGGTACTCTTCGTTGGTCAAATCAGCAAACTTGTTCAAGCCAACTTTGTACGTGCGGTTTATAGAGTTATGTTCATCGATGAACCTCAAGTTATCCTTAAAAATTTGAAACCTCTTCTCGTTCTCTCCCATCCCGTTGGAAGTTTTCCCATGCTTTGCTAGCCATGTTTGGTAGATTGTCATCACCTCCTCATCTGTTCGCCAGCTTGATGAACGGTAGTGATGGCTGTCGTATGTGATTATGGACATGTCAGTGGCGGATGATGATGAGACGAAGAACAGGAATACAAGAGTGGATATGGCTAGAAACATGAAAACGGTTGCCATTTTTGTTTTTCTTTCAACAGGAAAATAAGAGAACTGAGGAAGAGGTGGTGAAGATAAAGGAGAGAGTTGATGGGTTTTTATCAGGAAAAGGAAAATAACTTAGTAGTAAGGGTTTGGTAAGTGCGTGGAAGGTAAAATAATATAAACAATTGCTTCTTTTTTTTCCGTAAAGATAATTGAATCGCGTAAATAGGTGAAAAGAGACACAAATTAGGGCACCGATTGACCGTTTTGGACTTAAAATACGAGGACAGGCTATTGTCTAGCCAAGGTCATTAGTAAACCTTTCACTGGAAAAGCAATAATGGGAAATGGGCAGGAGTGGCAGAAAAGTCCCGAGCTCAGGCTTCAAACCAATGGATTGTTGCCACGTCTGACGGTTTTACAGGTTCCTTAGAGCTGGGGGTTTTGTTTGTGTTAGCTTCAAAACCAGTAAGTCAAACTCCAAATGCTTGCTAACGGACAGGAATACTTTTGGTCCAATGAAATAAGGGTTACATAAAAATGGTTGTGACAGGAGCTGGGCGGTAGAAAGTGGCTTGAATTCGAAATGCATGTGCCTGCCTCCTGCCCGAGATAAAATTTTCATTGATAAGTTGTTGCAGAGTATTTCAGAAGCGGGGGCTAACATCGTCCATGCAACTGGTGGGTGGTGACATCAAAACTTCAGTGCAGTTATTAAAAATCGATATCCATCGTCGTGGGAGATATAATAAACGGTATCAGTCTGCAAATGTAGGATTTAGAATTCCTATATAATAGCAAGTGGCGCAGAATTGCCAACGAAATAATGAATGAATTTAGTATCCGGTGGGCGGAACTGCCACGGGGAAGTTTAATGCCCAAAAAGGAAAACCATCAAATTTCATCATCTAAGCCTGGCCTTGACATGATGCCTGACTGCTGCGCATTCATATCATGTTCTGTTGCCAATTGGTAGACTACATTGCGTTTGAATTTTGAGCTCCGAGAAGTTAAGACGCAGAAGGGCTTTAATTTGTGAACTGATTAATAAACTCTAATTGATTGTTCAAATTCATCGCAATTAAAGCTTATGTATTGCTAGGGTGCATTAGGCAGTATCTAAAATTGATTTTCCGAGGATGTTCAAAGAATCGAAACATTTCGACTTTCAAGGTTCTTTAATTACTATATTTCAATTTTTTATTTTTTATTTTGCCATTTTGAAACATTTTGTCGGTGCCAAATCAACAGGTGAATTCGTCCAAAGTTGTGCCACTCTTCCAATTTGAGACAAATGACTGACTATTCAATGCCATCCTTGCTAAGCAAGAGCAGTCCCAATCTCCCTCCTTATCTGCTGGAACAAGAACTGGGCTGCTCTCCACAAGTTACCCGCTTCTTCAGCAGATCACTTATGACAGGTCAACCTCAGTTCTCTTGCTCCCAATTTAAATGTTGCGTTGATCAGTATCGCCAACCCACACAAGGAAGTAGAAACCACTCCAAACACCTCAGCCGAACAAGTTCCACTGGCTTCTGTATATTCTATTACCCGGTTCTATGGATAAAAAATACAAATGTTAAAAAATTAATATATTCAACTTTCTTTATGGGCAAAGAAGGGCCAGGATTGGGAAAGCGTAGGGCATCTTAAAAACTGGTCAGTTTCCATGTGCTGCTTCCTTTCGGTGGATTCTTCTTAGAAAGTGAACATAAAATTTCCAGCATGCAGCAAGCTCAAACTTTTTGCAAAGAATGGAAATTTTATTACAATGAGTATCATTTCTACCAAAGCCAACAACTTAACACCACCTTTTGATTCCTATCAGATGATTATGTATAAAATTAAAAAAAAATAAAAATTGAAGCATGTAAGATACAAGCTTCCTGCAAAATAGCACTGTGGCAGTTCTTAGTTGACATGACGCCAACTTCTTCCATGAAAGCAGAAACCCACCCAATCACCTCCAACAAAAAAATTAAAGGAAATGAAAAATGTAATACTTAGACTAACTTGGAACTGCAAGAGCACATATCCAATTGACCGATGTAACATGTGCCTACTCTATGTACCGACCACCAGGTATATCCCCATCAGAATGTCTGCCTCAGGATTAACTTCTTGGCACCGAAGGGCAGCTGTCCAAATTCACACAGCATATATATTGTGAATATCCTTGGCTAATATTTCAATTTCTTCCAGAATTCCTTGCAGAAACCTGCGTGTCTACCACTTTTGCTTCATGCTTTCTCTTACTTCGAGAACTTCGTTTCGATTTAGATGATCGATTCTTTGGAGTATGCTTCGCCGTATGCTCTTGGATGCCAACCACTACTTTTTCATTAGAAGGGAGTTCAGGAGGAGAATCTGGCCATGGTGTACGTTTTGATGGGACAGTGATTTCCAATGGTGGGTCAATTATCCATCTGTGTGAAATACAAAGAAATCAATTTAATCTGGTCACCAGATGCCACTAATAACCCATCATATTATCGAAAATAAATGCAGAAGAGATTAAGAATCAAGTAATATGAACTTTATACTCATATCCTATCACCTCATAATGAAAGTAGGTTATGCCAAGGGCAAAAAATTTTAATATTTCCAGTGAGGTACATTTGTTTGTGAATTTAAAGTAGTCTCGAGTTCAAAGCACGCACAATCTAGCAACTACAGATATGCATAAGTCAAAATTCATTAAAGGCCGAAACATTTGGTTTAGCAAAGAAATTGCAGAAGTATGAGGCCATAAATTAGTGCTGAATTGCCAGATGGAAGGTGTGCTCAGCCCATAGCACATACACAAGTTCAACAGATAGAAGATTATTTGCCTGTTCCTTATGTAGGAGGTTTTAGAAGACCACATAGGTTGACTATCAAACTCAAATTAGATCAGGACAGTTTTTGTTAATAAGAACTGAACTATGCACAGACAAGTAATTTCATTAATGTTTTTTTTTTTTTGGGTGCCAAAACAGAAGATTGATGCTAAACAAAAGAACTTGTATGCATAAGAGCCACTCACAACACCATGAGTATTATTTCCTGTGCAACCCACAAAACCTTAGAGTATGACAGTTTGGATAGACTTCATTTTCGTCGATTTTCATGGATAATGTTTTAGGCAGATGTAGCTGTGTCTCTGATTAAACTGTTACTTGTGCATTCTAATCAATCCCACTAGCATGCAGACACAAGGAATGAATGTTAAAACTCCAGAAATTGAAAGGAATTTGCTCCTAGAGTTTACAGAGATCCCTTCATAATGAGGTGTTTGCCACAAGTCAATTACATGCAACTTGGTCTAGCATAAACATGTGTGTATGCACACACCTACATGTTATAACCCATTTCAATCAAACTACGTTAACAAGAAATTTAACGTATTCCCTAAAACACAAGAAACAGTTGTTTAATCTAGGCTCCCCATTCTTGTCCCAGTACAATTTTTGGTGGTATAGACACAATTGCAAAGTCTCTTTCCTTGCAGACATTCCAAATAATTTGAGCTTGATCCGTAAATAAAGCAGGGTTCAAGTGACCCAAATAACTACCCAATAGGAAGAAAAGCAGAATAGTTATTTGGGTTACTCAAACTAACATATGCCTATAACCATCATAAACAAACTAACAAGTGCCTATAACCATCAATGCACAGTAATATATGCATTATAGGTGTCATAACAAGTATAAGCATCAGTTGAGAAAAAGATGAGGTTTTACTCATTTTTTAGGTATTTAGAAGGGTAAGGTTCAGATATGTGGGCATGTGATGTGACAAACACGCATAAAGGGAAATCTCCACATGAAACACTATAGGCCTAGTTCTTATGCTGCACACAGATACAATTATACTTAAAGATAAATAAGAATTAAATATCAATAAGAACATCACTGTAGTAAAGAAACATTTGCATGCAAATTATAAAATCGTAAAGCAGCAGTGGTAAAGATGTTGCTACTCAGCTTCAGTCACTACATGAGTATAACCACAGATTGCAACATTCAAAGGGTTCAGATCAGCCTGAACACCGATTAAAAAGTTAATCCTGACATATTTCCACCAAAGTTCTCTACTTAACAGTCTGAATCAATCAGTCTATAATTTAACTTTCCAGAAGACTTGGTCACCAAACGTCAAAGAGAACAGACTGCACACTGTAGTCTGGATATTTAAAATGCTTGACACAAGAGCCAGTAATGGCTTTAACACTCATTAAAGTAAGCATGCAACTGGTGATTACTCAAAATGTTTTATATCATCAAAGTGTAAAAATGTTGCATAAGAGTGACAGGAAAAGAATGAAGACTCACCCGGGAGGAAACTTGCTATCGGCACGAGCTTCAACACGAAGCCACCAAACAAGAACTTGGCGACCGCAGTTTCCTAGTGGTTCTACCATGGACTGGTCTTTCAGCAGAGATAAAGGACTCTCTATATCCTCAAGGCCATCCAGCAAATCTAGATCATTCACCCACTCTGGCTTATCTTTAGCTTCCTTCCAAAGCAGCCTAGAATTCAAAACAAATCCAGCCCATTCCAGCCTCCTGGGCAGCACCGTTGCCCTGTCATCAATGTAAGTTGCACTCTTCCTAGCATATGGCAGTGACTTAAAAGTATGCCATCCAACCAAATTATTGGATGAGTTACAAGCAGGACCTTGAACAGGCATTGCCGGATTCTCTACACCCTCTGCCTTCTCCATTATCACTGATGATGACTCGTCCTGATTACCAGCAAGAGCCAGAATTCCAACGGAAACAGCTCCAAACCATTTTACATTTTGAATCTCATCAAAGAGCTCCATACTATGCATATTACTGTCATCTGCAAACATCACAACGCCATCCAGCTTCTGTTCTCTCGCAACTCTGGAACAACAAACACCTACTTAATAAATTGATATTCTAATAACCAATCAATACTGAATTCACTTGAAAGCAGAGTAAATATCACGATATTCAAACAAAAGCAATCAACCTACTTATTTTCTCCTAAATCAATATCATTTGATATGTATTCATTTCTCACTCAATTTTGACAATAATAAAAGATAAGCAGAAAGTAATGACACTGCAACATTCACAGAATCAGCCCCATAGTGACGTTAGTTGTGCTAAAGTTTAGAAATTGTTTTTTTTTTTAATGACTGATTGAGTAGAGGTCTTTTAAACTTAGAACTAGTGAAGAATCAATTAGTAAAATAAGCAGCTAACGATGAAGCAAGAAATGACCTCAAGGCGCGAAGCCGCATTTTGGCCTCCAATTGATGTCTTCCCCCCCACGAAATCGGCATTTTCTGATCAATTCCAACGTGAATAGTTTTCAACTTTGACTTGGCAATCAAAGACGCCGTCTCATTGGTGACGCCACCAGCCTCCACAACGATCCAAACCAGATCGTACGGCACCAGCATCAGCGAGTGCATCACACCGGTCAAATGAAGCGTCTGGAAAGTCCGAACGTAAGTCGGGGTCACCACAATCAGAGTCCTCGGATTCTTGACCCCGAAATGAGCTCTCTGCTCTCTCTGCACTCTCTCGATTATCTTGTGCGCTTTCATGACCTCAGTCGGGTTTGGATGCGGCCACGGCCGGATCCGGATCCCGTGTCGCCCCACCACCACTCTGGAGTTTGAATTCGGGGTCGTCCTGTTTAAAACCGGAACCTCAACTGGAGTCGACGACGAAACAAAAGGTGTCGTGATCTCACTAGCCAAGTTACGAAAGGGCGCCGTGTAGAGGTTCGTTGTGGAAGTGGTGGAAGTCGAGAAAATGAAAAAGAACACCAATCGAGAAAATCGAAAGCCGAGGACTAAACTGATTAAGCAACAAAGGCCGTGAAGGACGAGCCAGAAGATTGCGGCGGGAGACTTGATCGCGCTGTCGGATGACGAATCCAACGGCGCTGATCCTCTGAAGCTGTTGCTCCGACGGCTCAGATAGCTCTGCTGCAACGCCGAGAGCTTCATTCTTTTTCCCCTCCCACTCTAAGGTCCGTCGTTAGAGAGAGAAAGCGAAGCGCTGTGGGGTATTTGATTTGTTGGTTGAAATGTTTGCTTGTTGAGTTGGTTTGAAGGATTGCGATGGCTTAAGGTAATGTATATATTAATCAAAATGATTACTTTAGGTTTAAGATTAAATTGAAACTGGCGATTGTCGCGTGTCGTCGATTTGCTGCTATCTGTTTTGGTTGTTGGTACGGTGATCAATGGGTATAGAGGGACATTAGGCCTTTGAAGTGGGGCCCAGTGGCCTCATTTTGGACAGGTGACCTTTGGTAATTGAATTTATGAGGAAATGCATTTGTTTTGTTTTAGACGGAGACGATTTTACAATGTACTGTATTAGTCAACGTATGAGTACGGTTACTTACAAAATCCAAAGAGACGGGAAAGTGACCCCAGGTTATTTCTTTTGTTGGAAATTTGCAATTATTTGAAGCGAATCTAGTTGTTTGAATTTAAGTTGACTACTCTAGCAACTGTATAAATACGAATTAATTTTTAACACGTAGTTTTAAGTTAAAAGACTATCATACATACTATATACGCCGACTGTGCATCTCCATTAAAGCAAATTAATTTTTAGGGAAAAGTGAGGCATTCCCATAAAAATTTAGGAGCATGTTGCTGGACACGTGCGCTTGAGAAAAATTGTACTGGTAGTGATTTGTCTTATACGAATTAAAAAGATTGTTGATTTGTTTCAGAGTAGTATCGAAAGCTGTTAAGCGGTTAATCATTTAAGAGAGAATTTAAAGTGTGATGTGGCCCATCGTTAGGAATAAGGCACCAATGGCGACTAGGTGGGTGTTGTACCGCTGTGAAGTTCAAGTGAAATGGCCAATCGTTTAGTTTAAGCATGACGGGCAGGGACAGGATGGACAATGTACGCGACTTGTGAAGTTGCTATCTTGTGGGGAAGGCAACAGCCTAACTGATTGCTCGAGCGTATCATAACACGACTTGTTTAATGAGAAATATTAAGAGGCTGATATGCCTCTCTTCATCTTAATTTTCACCCTTATGATTTTATTATTTACTATAGAATCTTATTTGAATAGTTATCGGTAAATTGAAAACCATTGACAATAAAGGTGATCTGATATCAGTAATATGAAATCTCAACTTCATTTGATGTAAAAGTTCTCTCACAATATAAAAATCACCATTCATTACTACAAGTAGTGAAGTAAAATTGAGCTAGCACTTAGCACGAACATATTATGTATTGGCAGTTAAAAATAAATTTGAAGTGAGATATTTTGTGAAATCATATTGCCAAGCTAAATTCATTCACTTGATTTAATATTGATGGTATAGATTTGAGTTACATCAAATAGTATTATTAAATTTATAATCTGCTAGCTGCAAGCTATCATCTGTCAAAGTTAAAGATATAGATATGTTTGAAAATGAGTTGTTGTATTTTTTAATATGTAATTACTGGAGAGTAAAAATTATAACTGTAGAATAAAAACTTTAGCTTTTAAAATACTGAGCTGCTAAAGTCCAATTATAAGATGCAACCAAACACTTTAGCAAGTGGGCTTTAGCAGTCTAACTATCTCACATCACTTCTAAACACACCTTACATATAATACCAATACATAAATTATTGCTAATTGAGTTTACCATATATCTCCATACTGAAATCTAAAACACAGTGATAAGAAATCAAGAAGGAATGGTTGTTGACATTCAGAATTAACTAGTTAATTTTTTTTCCTTATTAAGTAATCTTCTATTCCAAATTTGAAGTAGCATCAATGTACAGTGACTCGATGTTTACTACCGACCCCCGTGTAAAAGTTACATGCATGAAACATGGCACTTCATTTCAATAAGAACAAGCACTTAAAGTCAATATTTTGAAAAGAAATCACTTAACATATTATTTTTATAAATTCAACAAAACAATTTTTTTTTTCAGTATAAAAGTTACTTCCAATGGTGGAGTACGAAACGGAGAAAGAGTTTGGTGGAGAGGGTAAGAGGATGATGATTGACATCCGAACCACTTGTTTCCTTTGGGGTGCGGCAAGGTCTTGGCTGATTCACTTTGTTCTATTTGAAAAAAGCAAAGCTTCCATCCCAAGGCTGAAGGAAAAAAGAGTGAAAAAAACATAAAAAAAAAAAATGGTTATATAAGCAAGTAAATGTTGTTTGTATACAGCTGTTTCATTCAAATGACGTCAGTAGATTGTGTACCATGCAAAAGCTCTCTTGAACGTTTGCATGGCTTATGGCTAGCGTCTAGTCAAACTTAAATGTGGGCTGGGGCTTAATTTTGAATGATTGACGGATGGTTGATACGATAGGATCGATCAGAAAACATAAGCCTTTTTTTTTTTTTTTTGCTAATATAAAATGAGATGAAATACGATACTTCTGAAATAATCAGCAAGCATGATACATTACAACAAATAAAACTTTTTTTTTTTCAAAAAAATAATATTTTGCTCATATAATAAAGAGTAATGCGCAGAATCATCAGATCAGTGAAGAGTAATGCTTTTCACACACCCTCCAAAAATTCTCTTAAAACACCCTTTTGTAAATACATTAAAGGTCATTACTACTCGTGGCCCAATTCATTTTCTTAGTTGGATACTGGGATATGGTGAGTTGGAACCGTAAATTTGGGCCCAACAACTATATCTTGCAGAGAAGCTTATTGGAGCCCCTAATAACTCTTTGAATCTCTAATGAAATTCCACTTTTATATTTATAGTCTTTCCATAACTAATTTATTTCATCATTGTTTCAAAATAGTTTGAGTTTATAGAACAAAAAATAATTATATCATATAGTGAGGTTTAACGATAGTAAGATTCATAATTCCCAGGTGTAAAGACTTTAATTTAATTAAATCTATATTTGTTCTTTGATGTAATTTCCACTAGTAAAAGAACCATTGTTTAAAAAATAGAGTTTTATGAGGATTTTAAAGGGGTGTAAAATGTAAAATTCAAGTAGTTTATACACATTCAACCCTTCAACATAAACCTCTATATGGTTGCCAAAAATAGCCGCCTGCTTTGAACTCGGGGAAGGTAATATCCAGTTCAGACTAGGATTTCACTTGATGAGTTTGGGGCCCAACTTGAGACCATAATTTTATGAAAAAATAAAAAATACGTGTTAAAATTAAAAATAAATATTATTTTAAATAATTATATTTTTTTGGTCGACCTATTACATATATTTAGAATTTTATACATTTAAAGTCCATATTTTTCAATTCAATTTAATTAAAATAAAATTATAAAATAAATAAAAAACTGTATGTAAAATTATAAAACACAAAACTCGAGGTTTTAAGGCCTAAATAAAAAAATTCGGGCCAGATCAAGCGTTTAACAAAAATAGCCGAGCCAGATCTAGGCGCTGCCACACCGGAGATCAACTCTAAGTTTGTTTCACCCCCAGTCCTCATGATCCAACGGGAAGCCCATAACGTGTAATTGCATTTGCTCCGGTGGTAAATCGCATAACAAGAGGCTTTGTTAATATCCCAGCAGTAAACCACATGCTGCTCTTTCACCCAGATGAGTTTGTACTTTGCTTCAACTTTTTTTTTTCCCTTTAAACATTGGAACCTAACTATTAACTCACCAAATTGGTTATGGTACAATGATGATCCCTGACAAACACCAAGTTCAATTAACTCAGATCCGTTACAATGTACAATTAAATAAACCACTCGATCCTTCTCTAGAAAAAGAGCACTTTCCCCCGATAGAAATTGTTTACCTTTTCTTATTTTTATTGTTTTTCTTTCATCTCTTCTCTCCGATTTGAGGGTACATCTTCGTCTAGATAAAAAATTTTGATGATTTTTCTCCACTAACTTTTAGATATATGGTACAATAAATCAACCAGTTTGTTTTTATTACTTTCGTAGTAAGAAAACACTTCTAAATATTTTAAAGATGTTTTCTTATTTTATTGTGTTTCATTTGACTGTTTGGGCCTTTTACTATGAAGTGAGAATTACGTAAATCGGGATAATAATATTATAACATCCATAATGTGGACATAAGAAGAACGAAAAACGAAAGACACATAAATATTTCTTTTATGTAATCTATAATTTGATTTTTATTAATTTATAAATGCACCCAATTCTGTGAAAAATATTAATCACTTGATAAATAATACGCTACATCACACACACACACATGTATACAGACATATATGTGTATGTATCATAATTTAAGATGAAATTTTTAGACATTTATCATTATCCTTTCAAATAAAATCTATGGAGATTCTAGCAAGTAAAATAATCATCACATGAACTGAAATTGCCACTTATCCACAAAATAATTATCTTCCATGTAAATAATATTTTTTGGGCCAAATCGACACAATTGATCAACAAGTTTTAAGCATGAAAAGATGAATAAAATCCAGATTCTTCAAAATTTCAAATAACCCGGAGGAGTCATCCAGCCACACCAACTTATAAAAAAATAATTATATCATATGAAAAAGCAAACTCGATGTTTGGCCAACAATCAAAATTTCCACATGAATATGACGTCATTTGTCGACCTAAGAAAACTATAAAGTTGCCGATACAGTTTTCACAATTGCTCCAATTAAACTAATGCCAAGACATTTGTATTTTGTGTGTTTTTTTTAATCTTCCGGTTTAATGATTATGATTTATGAATCTCAAAGCGTTGAATGCCCCGTTTGACCATGAGACGGGGACAGATCCTACCATTAAACTTAAGTAGATTTTCTTGTTTCCACAAGTTATAGCGGAATACCAACTATTCCACAAACTGACACTGTTTGTTTGTATTCTAATAAATGCCATGGATTTGCATTCTCATCTTACATAATCATATTTTTTCCTGGAATTTACGTTACCTAGTGCGTATCCATAATCGATGGAAATTTTGCGGTGGCAGGTCAATATTTAGGCAGCTATCTAGAGCACTCTTTCCTCGTTCTCTCGGTCCACCAACTGTTTATTTATTTTCCCGTCTTTGACTTCCGCGCATAGCGCACTCAGCTTTCAAAAATTTAATGCCAGCGTCACCAATAAAAAAAGAAAAGAAAAAAGCAAAATCAAATCTTCAATCACGTAATTAGGCAGCCGGACTAGTCTACGATTCAACGCAAGTTATCAGAAAAGACAAATATTTGAATCGGACGGTTCTGAATTAATTAGCTCCAATCTGATGCTGTTGCTGGCCACGAAAGGACAGAATTCACATTGACGCAACTTGGCATGCCCGTGACTCGAAGAAATTTGGACCGAGGGAGCGAGTGATCGCCATTGGTACCTTGCTCCGCCACTTTTCAGTTTGACAGGACGTAACGGGCATAGCGTAAAATGGCGCGTCACTTCGGAGATAATGCGAGATTCTTCTGTCTGATTGATTGACCTGGGAGTCGTATAAATGCACGTGTTACGACAGAGATATTCGTCCTTGTTGCGCCCCCTCCATTTCTTTTGGTTCACGCCTTCACCTTCACCAATCGCAACCTTGGCTCCGGGAAACAATGCCCCCATGATTTTTGCCTATCTAATATCCATTGCCTTATTTCCTGCGAGAACTTAATAATAATTTTGCCAGGGCTGTGATACTGTGTTCTGGGGAATTTTCATCATACGAGCAAAATGAAATTTCTGAACCAGAACTTTCAGACCACGAGATTCTAAAATGTGTAACAACTTTTACCGCCTACTCTTGAGATGCAGAGGTTACTTTGACCCAACCATCTCCAACTTACAAGCAAGATTTTACTTTTCATGAAGTATAAATGTCAAATGAAAGGGAGGAGGGCGTAAGCAATAGAGAAAAGATGATTACTCATTATTTCTTTTGTCCTGGGTAAATGAGAAAAGAAAATGAATTACGTTTGTTATTTTCGAATTTGTTTTAAACTTGTTACATGATAAGAGACGTTGAGAATATCAATAGTGGTTGCCAATTAATATAAATTAGAAAAATCTTGCATTAAAAAAATAAAAACAAAATTCGGAATTTTAACTGGTTACACCTTTTACGAGTGGAGACAAGATTAAAGATGCCAATACACAAAATAATAATAATAATAATAATAATAAAAGGTTGAAGGAGAGGAGTTTCAAGAAAATCCGAGCAAATAAAACATAAATATGAGAGAGTATAAAGAAAAGCTAAGTCAACTGCGTCACGCGGGCACCAAACAAGGTCCCCCCATTATTTCTATTTTAATCAAAACATAGTCGGAAATCAGACGGCTCGTGACGAAGCTTTGACCCGATAACCAGCCCGGACCCCACAGTTCAGCGAAGGTCAATGTCCCAGCATATCGTATAACCTTAAAATAATAGTATCTAATAAAAAAAGCAATTTATACGACCACTGTAGTAAGGACTTTAAATAAAGTAAAGGAAAATGAAGAAGTAAAAGATGTGGTTGTATCTTATTCGTACCTATATGAGACGGCAAGACTAAAGTGACGGGTGACTGACCCCTTGGACCAATTAGCTTTCATTATTAGCCGATGAGGCTGGCTGAGGCCATTATTTTGAACTAGACCAGAGAATCCCAATCCCAATCCCACCCTTTAATCCTTTATCGGTCACCCTGCTGCTCTCTCTTTCTTTTATTTATTTATTTTATTTTTTTCTATCGCATTATTATTGTTATTATTATTATTATTATTTCGTTCATGGTGTTTTTAGAGTGAATATGGCCGTGGAGCTCATGATGGAATACGGAAACACTAGTCATTTCACTGACAAAGTTGAAGATTGCGCTGTCCAAGAAGCGGCTTCAGGGCTTGAGAGTGTTGAAAAGCTCATAAAATTGCTTTCGCAGCAACAACAGGTGCAGCAGAATAGTAGCCACCAATCCTCTTCCAGCTCTAGATCATCCATGGACTTAGAGAATGATTGCAAAGCTGTAGCAGACGTCGCCGTTTCAAAGTTCAAGAGAGTGATCTCTCTATTAGGGCGTAACAGAATAGGGCATGCTCGTTTTCGAAGAGCCCCTGTTGCGGCTCCTTGTGTTGATTACCAGCAGCAGAACCAAGAAAAAGATAACAACCTGCAGCAGCCGCAGCAGCAGCAGGAGGTTGAAGTTAATCCTGAAGCTAAAGTTTATTATGCGAGGCCGATCCAGCAGATTCCACCATTGCCGCCGCCGCCTCGTAATTATCATCAACATGAATTTTCCACCTTGGTGGTGCCTAAAAATGGGGTTGATCTTGAGAGGAAAGATTCTGCTACTACTATCAACTTTTCCAATTATGCCTCTGCTGGGAATTCGTTTCTGTCTTCGCTGACTGTGACTGGTGATAATGATAACAAGCAACAGCCTTCATCCTCTATTGCGTCTGCTACCTTTCACTTTACAAATCTCTCGCAGCAGGTCTCCTCAGCTGGGAAGCCGCCTCTCTCTTCATCTTCTCTCAAGAGGAAGTGTAGCTCTGCCTCTGACAACTTGGCTTCCGCCAAGTCATGTGGCGTCTCCTCTGGTCGCTGCCATTGCGCCAAGAAGAGGTATTTAATCTTTTCTTTCTCGCTCACTCTCTATGCTTTATTAATTAAAATGATCTGTGTGTGCCTTTTTTTTTTGTCTCAACTGCGCTTAATTTGAAAAAAAATGAAATTAAAAGAAAAAAGTTGGTCCTGAACTGATCTAATTGCAAACAGAAAGTCTCGAGTGAAGAGAGTTGTTAGGGTTCCGGCTGTGAGCTTAAGAATGTCTGATATTCCACCTGATGATTTCTCATGGAGGAAGTATGGACAGAAACCCATCAAAGGATCTCCTCATCCAAGGTATGCATAGCATTTGCATGTTGACTGAGTTGCAAGCTAATTAATAATCACCCTTGTTTGTATTATTTGCCTAAATTTATGTTAATTAATTGGGATGCGGTTATTTGAACAGGGGTTACTACAAGTGCAGCAGTGTGAGGGGCTGCCCTGCGCGCAAGCACGTAGAGAGAGCTTTGGACGATCCATCGATGCTCGTAGTCACCTACGAAGGCGAGCACAATCACTCACTCTCTATTGCAGATACTAGAAATCTCATCCTGGAATCTTCTTAGACACGCAACCAAAAAAACCAGTCATCAGAAATTAGATAATTGATTAGGGGGGAATTACATAGTGGTGGTGGTAATATTATATAATGATATTTTTTAAACTAGGGAACTATCTGGCTAGCTAGCTTTTGCTTTATAGTTAAGAATTCAGCAGAAGCCCAGCTTGGAATTGTCTGTCTCGAAGGAGATTTCTGGGTTCATTTTGTTCATTCCCCTGTCTGTATAATACGGGATTCCTCTTGGTATAACTCTAGCTGTGTCTCCATACCGAAGCATTGTGTGTTCCAATGTTAATTAAAAACTAAAGGCTAGGGAAGATGTTGGATTTGGTATTATTCATTACTTCTCTCTCGGTCGACTTGCTTTAAAATTTATTATTTGCTGTTTGGCTTGCTTTATCTTTGCTTCTTGTATTGGATGCTTACTTTGCATCTTTTGTTCACATCACTTAAAGCTGCTTCCCTTGGTTAAATAAAACGCACATAGTGGGAGGCAAAAGCAAATAAAGAAAGAGAGGAAAAGACTCTCGACTTAGTCAAACAATTAGTGGAAACTGAAAAGAAGTGGGCCAGCGTGTCGTGTTTTTAGCTGGTTGACCAATGTGAAAGAGGTTGGCAGTTGCCAGTTAAGACGGCCAATTTATTTTATTTAGGTGGGTATTGGTTAGCGAGAAAGATATATGTAGTTAAAACAAATAAATAAAAATAAAACAAATAAATAAATGCTATTTGCGTTTGGTACTGTTTGGATTGCTTCATCGTTTGTTGCATACAAGCTATTGGTAAAACGTAAAGGATGAAGGATGCTGGGTTGGTCTTATTAAATTCTAAATGATGGAATTAAAAATCAAAGGCAAAGTCAAAATGGGTGGGTGGGGGATTTGATCAATGGTGGCCCTTGGGGGACCTACTAAAATGTTCTCAAATTTGTTTTTGCTTTGGCTTTGCCTTTGCTTAACGTCAACTTTGTCATGAAAGATGGTCCCCCCGGTCTTCGCTAAATTATTTTTAATTGATTATTCGTTCACACAAACATTGTGTGTGTGTGTGTGGGCGCATTATGGCCGAAAACCCAGGAAAATCATTCACACATTTGTGGGCCTCAATATAGTGCACATACACGCTCACTTCACAACCACGACAAATCCACATTCATGATTCAATCATATAAAGTTACATAAGATAAGCACGAGTTTGAATTGCAAAATCGGACATCCTAAGTTTGTTTTGAGTCCTCAGGAAACGTTACACTACCTACAAAGGATTATAAACAATATTAAAATATTAGAATACATGAGAAACATATTTAATTTGCAAGTAGTTGCATGTAGCATCTACACTTTAATATTGAAGCCAAATTTCATATAATTCGTTTAGATTATTCCCATTTGTCGTCGCCTGTGCGCGTATCAATAATTTTATGTTAAACTATGGTTAGATAAACAAACAAACAAACAAATGGGTTGGATTATACGCCTACGTATATATCCTATCATCTCACCCTTATTATTATAATGAAACTTCATACACGCTTGTGGACAACGAAACAAGGAATGCAAAAACAAGTCGCAAACGTCGATGGCATTGTAGAAAGGACATAATTATTAATTTGCAAGTCCATTACCTTGACCCACCCGCAATTGTCAGATCACGCACACTGCGTCGAATGTACAAGTTTTGTCTTTTATTTTGTTTCTATAAGGCGGAGGGCTACACAAGTTTGAAAAATCTCCTCAACAGATGAATTGATCCGATCCGGTCCGTAAGATCGACGTGGAAAATGGAAACGACCCTCTTCATGTGGATGGTAACAACTCTGTTTTTCGCACAGAAAGATTCTGCTGAATCCATTTTCGTGAAAATCTTTTTGAATTATGCATGTATTTACATTGTTGACGTTGAAGAAAAGAAGAGATGTAACGACAAAAACAGTTTGAGCTTGTTTCCCTTACATACTCCCATTTAGAAGCAAAAGCTGAGATTGGCAGTTTAGTTCCTGTCAGCATTGTTACAAGTTTGATTTAAAAAAAAAAAAAATTATTGATGATAATTCTCGATAAATGCAAATGGAAGTTAATCATTGACACCAAGCCATTACTGTACAGTGAACATGATAGGTACTGTCAAAATCCATAGAGGAAATCCACTGGTTCTACTAATTTGTCAAAAAAGAAAAAAAAATGGAAAAAGGAAATAAGAAACCACAGGCTTTTGTAGGGGTATTCGTGCGACAGATTTTGAGAATTGGACATTAATTTATATCTGATTTATGATTTTACAGATTATAAATTTTTAATTCAATTTAAGTTATGGATCGGTGAAACTCAATCTAAATACAATTTAAATCGAATACGAATTTGATCCAATCCACCATTTTACGGATTCAAAATTTTTAATTATTTTCAATATATGAACTAACTAAATAAAAAAATTAATATAAAAATAACTTTTAACTTTACTACCAATCAAATTCAAAATTAAATAAGATTTAAATAAATTAATGTTTGAATAAAACTAGAAAATACATTCAAAGTTTTAAAGTATAACACACCAAAAAATAAATCTCATTTATTATGTGAAAATTAACCATTTAGGAAGATATATTTATTTATTTAATTATTTTTTTATTTTATATTATTATCGAATAAGATGTAATATGGTGTATATAACTATATTTTAACTTATTTATAAATATTTTTTTTTATTTTTTTGTGAAATTCATAGATTTTTGTGGATTTATAAAGGTAGATCTATATTTAATCCATCGATTGCGGATTTTTAAATTTTCAATCCAATTCAATCCAACAATTTACAAATCGGATTTTTACAGATCAGATGAATTAAGTGGATCGGATTAGATTCTGAACAACCCTATACTTTTGTTTTAACTTGTCGTAAGAGATGATGATGTGGACGCCTAAGGGAGAATGATATTCTTGCTTCTTTACGTTTTATGTAAGTCCAGCATTTGGTAGCTTTAATTACTCCAGCATGAATAATTATAAGAGAGATGAATTGGTTCTGGACTCGTCAAACCCCATCGTCCGCTCATGTAATTAATCTAAGCTATGGTTTAAAATCACGACATCAATTCTCATTTTAATTTTGCTATTTGGTTGGAGGTGACTCTGGAAATAACGGCTAGAGAAAGAAACATAGAGAGAAAGTTGTTTTCCCAATTTTTGTTTAATTTGTTTAAATCAATTCAATCCCAAATGCTTGATTTCATTAATTAATTATAGCTGCACATATTTGTTTGGCCAAAAAGCTCCTAATTTATTTTTTGCTGGATTGATTGAGATTAAACTTTATTTTCATGCTTTCATTAAACTAAATTGAAAAATCCAATCAGTTGATATCTCTAGGTTAATGATTTTTAATGGGTTTATTTAGTAATTACACTAGGATAAAATTTGGTTGTTAAGAATATATTTCGTATTTCAATGAGTATGTAGAGTAAAATTTAATTTTTTTTTAATTTTAATGATGGGTTTAAAGAATAAACAGGTTTTAAATAATCCTACCATCTTATTATTTTTATAAGGGTAGTTTTAAAAATTAACGAAATTAATTGAAAAATGGAGATGGTAAGGGTAATTATGGGACAAAAATATCACTGCTGTACGAAAATATTTAAGTACAGATCCCAAGAAGACTGGGTTGGCCTAAATCCAAAGCCCAAAACCAGATAGGCTCCCTTAAACACAGACCAAACCCGAAATTTGAAGTGAAAACAAACGCATAACATCCGGTCTCGCCTCCTCCACTAAACCCTACAACCAACGGCGGCGATGGGTTGCTTCTCAGCAAACCCCATCGCCCCCTCATGAACTTCAAACAGAAAACCCTAATTCCTTTACGCGTCACCTCTCTCTACTCTCCCCTTTCCATAGTCAAACCCATGATGGCCCAAATTTTGACACGAACTCTCCATTCGGATCCTCCACAAGACGGCGACGACCTCCTTTGCTCCGACAGCAACAATGACCGCAATCAACAGGAACAACCAGAGCCTGAAGAACCTTCTTCTTTGTCCGAAACGGCGTCGTCTTCATTGGCATCTCCGAGGGGTTACTTGTCTGCAGAGGCGCATGCTGAGAGAGCATGGGCTCATTGGACTAAATTGGGGCGACCCAAGTTGATTGTCGCCCCGATGGTTGATAATTCGGAGCTTCCGTTTCGGATGCTTTGCAGAAGGTACGGTGCTGAGGCTGCTTATACGCCGATGCTGCACTCTAGGATTTTTACCGAGACTGAGAAGTATAGGAATGAAGAATTTACCACCTGTAAGGTGCGGTGTTCTTTTTTCTATTGTTATTTTGATTTCCTAATTCTTAAGGGAAAAGGGTCGTACTCAACAAATAGCAAATATTTGCGTTTGCTTGGCCGGTTTGTGTTAATTTAAAGTCTTGGCATTTTGTAATTTGAAAACAATTGGTGAAAGAAATTGCACAGTTGATAGACTTTTATTAATGTAACCTTTATAATAGTAAAGGGGATTTTGAGGAACTTTTTTAGTTAATCTGTTGAAGATTTACTTGGGCTTTAGAAGTTAAGAGTAGTTAGTTTTGGTGAGCATAGACTACTTTAATTGGGTTGTTGATGAGCAGATATTCTTCATGTTTGCAAATTCTGCATGTCCTGATGTTTATTTCTGTTGAAGTTCTGGAGGGTTTTGAGTTTTGATGTATCTCTTTCTACTACCAAATGTCTATTTGATGCAGTTGATGTTAGTAATTGCTTTTCAGTGTTTCTTAATGTTGCAAATTATTGCAGGAGGATCGACCATTATTTGTTCAATTTTGTGCCAATGATCCAGACATATTATTGAATGCTGCAAGAAGAGTGGAACCTTACTGCGATTATGTGGACATTAATTTAGGGTAATTTCTTTTTCTTCCTCATTAATAATTAACATTACTTCAGTAGGTTAATGACTTATTTTTAAAATTTTTTTGGAGTTATGTATGGAGATCAATATGAGTTTGATACTTTGGGATCAGATATACAGATTCTGACTCAATTTATAGTGGGTGTGAGGTTGTCAAAGGACATGTTCATCATAACCACTTGTCATTATGAAACAATATGCGGTCCCTTCTTAGGTGAAAATAAAAAGGATTAGGTGTTAATCTTGAACACAATCTCAGGTTTCTAATTTGACATCAGACATTTTTGTTCATATTGGCTTCATTAAACTAGCAAGTGCGGATATAAAATCTAAGTCATGACACCAATAGTGCTTGAAAGAACTGAAATAGCTTGAATTCTTCTAGTTCTATGATGTCCATGTGTTCATACCTTTTCTCCTTTTGCTTGCTGTAGGTGTCCCCAGCGTATTGCTAGGCGTGGAAATTATGGTGCATTCTTGATGGATAACCTTCCTCTTGTAAAATCACTAGTAGAAAAATTAGCTCTAAACCTTAATGTCCCTGTTTCGTGCAAAATTCGAGTCTTTCCTAATTTACAAGATACAATCAATTATGCAAAGATGCTAGAGGATGCTGGGTGCTCTCTTTTAGCTGTCCATGGCCGAACAAGGGATGAGAAAGATGGGAAGAAATTCCGAGCTGACTGGAATGCCATAAAGGCTGTTAGAAATGCTCTCAGAATTCCAGTCCTTGCTAATGGGAATGTAAGGCACATGGAGGATGTTCAGAAATGTTTAGAAGAGACTAGTTGTGAAGGGGTACTTTCGGCTGAGTCCCTCCTCGAGAATCCAGCACTGTTTGCTGGATTTCGAACTGCTGAATGGACAGTGGGGAGTGAAGAAAGTAGTAAAGATGGAAATCTAGACCAGGCAGATCTGCTTGTGGAGTACCTGAAGCTTTGTGAAAAATATCCTGTGCCCTGGAGAATGATCCGTTCTCATGTACACAAATTGTTGGGTCAATGGTTCAGGATTCAATCCTGTGTCCGAGAGGATCTCAATGCACAGCACAGGTTGACATTTGAATTTCTTTATAATTTGGTAGATCGACTTAGAGAATTAGGTGTAAGAATTCCACTTTATAAGGACATTGATGAGGCAGAGATTCTGGCTGATGATTTGGCTTCTTGACTTGTCTGCTGCTAGGAGTTAAACGGGCTGCATGTGCCTGCAGTTTTGTTTTGTGGTGAAGCTCAGAGTAGGCAGTAGATTTTTTTTCTAACCATGCACTTTGTTTCCATTACCTTTCATTTGTCCAAAGGAAAATAGCAATCATCAAAATGGTGCAATTATAGCTTACTGATATTTCGAGGAAGAAGAGATAAATTGAGCAAGGATGGCTTGCACATTTGAAACTCATATTTTTGTCTCCAGGTTATTATGTTTATTAGAATACCTCTAGAAGTTTCTAATCTTACTCGTTATTTTGTTTCTCTTTTTTTTTCCTTAGCAATAATTCAATACAAAGTCTTGCGACCAGAAACCAATTTCTATAGGGTATGAACTTACAGATAGCGTGCTACCGAGTGAAGCATTTAGCTGGAAAAGTCAATTGCAGGAGACTTTTGCATCAAAGATCAATTTTGCGGAAAGCCAAAAGCTCCTGAACAAGAGACAGTTAAGAGCCCTTTTATACCAAGGATTTCTAATCAATATATACGAATATGAGAGGATGGTGGCTCAACAGGCGAGTCATGTTCCACCTCCCACAAGCGTCGAAATGACCTAACTCAGATTATGTACAAATTCATATCAACCATCATGTTCTAAAATCTAAATGAATTTTTAAAACACAAAAAGTCGTTTTGCCTTTGCTAACTAAATGCTCTCCAAATACAGCTCTTTCAAGCATTTTAACTGTCCGATGCTGTATTTGAATTGAATTCTAACATTCAAACCGGCTGCCTGTAAGATAAAGAATATGAAAAGGGACAGGCTATGACGTTAGCTTCATCCAAGTAATGAGATCAAACACCTAAGCTTGTCCATCCACCTAAGCTTGTCCTATGTTGCTTTTGGTTTTTATTTACAATAGCAGACATTCTGACTCTAGAGATTGATGGAGTTTTTTTTTTTTTTTTCCCCTCAAAAATTTTTTGCCCATCATCAGAGCAATTTGAATGGTCATCCTGGAAGATAACAAATGCACCAACCAAAGTCACAGATAAGAATTTGTTTTACAATCAATAGCATCGGACAGACTTCATAAATAACTCCAAATATTTATGCCAAATAATTTATCCGTATACACAATTCATATATACCAGATTCAAAAGTCTACATCACAAAGTTTGTCGTGACTTTGCTTACTAAATGCTCGCCATAAACAGCCCTTCCAAACTGTTTAGTTTCACCAGTCCTCCATTTACAAATATCCAGAGGCTCGACCGCCGCATCAAAGTTGGTCTATTTTTGCAACAAAAGCATGAGTAAGAGATTTTTACATTTTAGATACAGATGGGAAGAGAAAAGAAGTGGAGAAATAGACCAACCTCATAAAAGTAAGCTACACAGACCCTATATTTTGGAGAATTGTTGATAACTCGATGCATTGTTGATTCGTACAAACCATTGGAATATATCTGCAGTTCTCAATGCATATGATAATGATCAATTAAATATCAGACAAACAAAAGAAATATGGAAAAAGTCATTTGGCAAAAAACCAGCTACCTTCAGCATATCACCGATGTTGCAGACGAATGATCCAGGTATAGGAGGAGCTGATATCCATTCCCCAGACATGTTTCTCACCTTCAACAAAATTACTTGATTATTGAATAAAACTGTCATGGAAATCCATAGATTGCGGCTTGCTAAAATAGCTGCTCTTGAAACCCCCTAACCCAGGAACAAGTAGCAATATAGATGGAACTGTACCTCAAGTGCAGTTATATCATCATCTTGGTTAACCAAGGTCAGCAATCCTGTTAAGCAACATCATATGAAAACTGAGATTACTGTATCTATTTTCTGGGCCATTTATCATCAGAAGTTTAAGAATCCTTACCATAGTCAGTGTGCGCTCCGCTGAAATTGTATAGGCACAATTTGGACCACCAATAAAATAAAGAAAGAAAGAAAGAAAAAGAGGATGCATTACATATGTTCCCAGTTATCATATGCAAGAAAGAAAACATCAACTTCAGTGTTATTGCAATACCATCCAATATTATTTTCTGGCTTCTTTTGGTCTTCGGCACCAGATACACCTGGGTAACCAATAATACGAAGCACCCAAAATGCATCTCCTGCTCTTACACCTTCAAATTCATACGGTGATCCACCCAATGCTAAAGCAATCCCCCGCATAATTTTCCTTGAAAGGTCTGACAGCACAAGAAACCGAAAGGTGCAGTAAGGTTTCTGCCAGATGAATGTAGCAACACCTAAAAGACAGAAAAAACTTTAATCTGCTCTCGAAGGCATACCTGTGCAAAGGTTGACATACTCCTCCATCAATGGTCTGTAGTTAGGAGGATTAAGTGGCCTGCCAAAGTAAACTTCAGATGAAAGAAATAGATAATGCATTAATAGTTCAAAAACCATCACCATCCAGCCAACAATTACAAATGCAAAAGGAGAAATATTACTACATTGGAGTGTGGAACTTCAGGTTCGGTTCTCCAAATATGAACGGTTGTAGCATGGTGCCAAACAAATTAACAAGTCAAACTAAATGTTATATGCATGACAGAACTTATAATACAAGAGCAGAATTCTCAGATAAGAATGCAGATTATTATTTTCAAGATCAGTTGGGCAATAACTGTAGTCTGTTTGAAACCATCCAATGGTCATACATTATAATTCAGTGTTCTCTGAGAGAAACCTTAATATACTAAGGTTGTAGTTTCCAGATTATCAGATTCAGTAGACACCACGTTGAGAAATTTGAATTATAGATACAGTCAATAAAAGACTAATTTCTGCATACCACTGGTTACATCCTTCCATGGTTTTCCCAAGAGCTCCATACACCCCATCTTGTATTTCTTTATAGCACTGTTGCCTCCCAAACAAGAGGAAAAAAACACAAAACATTGACAGAAAGAATTAGCCCTAGAAGCTGCAGCAACAATAGAAATCATGACAATGGTGCAAAAACTGCCATAGCATATAAATGGACACTAAGTTTATCAATCTATGAACTATTTAGGAATTAAGTAACATGTCATATTTAAGCACAAATGTATGGTAAGCAATACATTAGCCAGTGAAAAGTAACAGCAAGCTCTTATAAAGATGTGACAAAAATTTTATAATTCATGGGTACCATATAACAATTTATAGTAGAAAAGACCTCGTACATATGATAAAATCATTGGTGATAAAATGCAAGAAATTGGTGATAAAATGCAAGAAATATACTGAATAGCTTCTTATAAAAAACCTTTGGAAACTGTACTACAAATTTTATTCACAACATAACTCCGTTAGTTCAAATTGTCATAAGGCAATTCAGTGTAGCTCCATAGTGACAACATTAGGTGCTAAGTGACAGACACAAGCCATGTGCAAACCTACAACATATACTTTAGTACTTCGGTTTGGTGCATATCCTCTTGTGACTCGAAAATTCACTCAAGAAAGCACTGTAAAAATTCCAGCATGACATTTTTTGCCAAAGCTGCTAACTTGTATTAAGGAGAAAATGTTAATCAAATGACTGCATATACAGAAACACAAACTATAAAAAGGAAGTGTGCAAGACCTACATCAATAGCTTCATGAATATCAGGTATGCCTTTGGTAATATTTTCTCCGATCCTTTGATATCCCCTGTATACACAATATTCTCATCTGGTTAGTATTTTTTTTGAAAAAAAAAATGTTGTATGCTATTCCAGTAAACAAACCTGTATCCAGTGGCTGGAGTCAGCTTGATCTTGATTTTTTCTTCATAAGGAAGATCGAAGAATTTATGTGTAATATCTTTTACATCTTTGATGAGGGACTCAGGAATACCATGGCCCTTCTGCTCAAATCCCAATAGCAAAGAAGCTATCATGTTTAAGAAAATATACTGGCAAGTCAAATTTATGCATGGATTTTATTGAAGTGAAGACAACATGAAGAATTCAACCAAACACAATTGGGATTGAAGTAAACACTGCAATCCGCAGAACATCAAAGGTATACAACATAAGTAAATCAGAAACACAGCATCACTAAGCCAACCCATCGGAGAAACATAAAAATGAAAATAGAAGAAAGAAAGAGAGCAAGAATTGAAAAGAGACTCAAGAAGCTGTTTTAGTGTGATCATATATATAGGAGAATTGAAATGCCTTCTTTTCTCATATTTTTGTCTTCTGCACAGAGCATGAGGGACAAAATTATCAAACTAAAATCATAACAAACGTAAAGAAATCAAAAATAATATTTCCATTAATCTTTCACACATTAATGCTATGTGCTACTGCTAGAGACATCATTATTGGTATAAATCTTGTTAAACCTCAGCATAGTAATCTCACAAATGCATTAATAGCTTTATACTTGAAAACCAATTTTAAAATTTTAGTGTATGTCACAATACGTGCACTGGAAATTGAAATATTACCACATAGAAGAATCCAGCTTCTTTACAAGCCTTGTCCAATTTTTTAACAACTTGAGAGACGACTGGATCCTCGGCCATTTTTGGATCCTCACACTTGGCTACTAGTGGACTAACATCTGCAGCAAGTAATGTCACACGATCGCGCCAAAAAAAAAATTTGAAGAACTTACACCAACCACATTTCAATAATCAGATAAATAAACCATGATTTATTCAATCGCACAAACATAAAAGGAAAGTAATTCCAGTTAAATGATGATGAAATTAGATACGCGAAACGACAGAAATGAAACGGTGCGTGTAGGGGAGTTACGGATGCCTATGAATCCGGAGAGAACGGAAACTGAACAGGTATTGTGGGAAAATTGAAGCTTCGGTTAAATTTATGAAAAACGAATCGAATTAGAATCAGAAACTAGAGCTTTACCGATTATTGGGATTGATTTGAAATCGGTGGCCATACTCGTGATCCGTTTGTTTCACTGTTTTGGCTTTACGAGCAAAGATCCAACAGATTCCCAGACCAAAAGCTAAGAGGACGAAGTTTTTTTTATTTAAAAAAAAAAACCAAAATAATTATCTTATCTTTATTTATTATTCGTTATTATTTTTTAATGAACTCGGGGCCCGTATTTACCTATTAATCTGGTTAAGGACAGGTGCACACATCACATGAGTTTTGTTGGCGACACTCGGAGGTTTCGATAATTTTGTCAGAGTGGACAATGGGCAGCTTTTACTCTTTCAGAAAGTAAGGATTGCAGTAACGCGGCACTGTCCCGCCCTAGAATTGGTTAGTGGTTACCACGCAGCTTCGACTTCGAGTACCTCAAGATTCTCTCTTGTTTTTTAAAATTCTGTGCTCCATAGTCCAAATCATTATTGTTTGTTGAGATTTAATTACTCCATTTTTTAGCCACTAATTACATATTTTAAGAGAAATTCTGATTATGAGAAAATATTAATCTCCAAATTAGAAAGATTACAAATACAAATTTTATAACAAGATCAATCTTCTCTCAGTTTCTTTTAAAATTTCTGAACTTTCTCATACTTTCTATATTAATTATTTCCCAACTCTAAGCAAGGGGACATGAACGCTTAGAATTTCATGCACAAACCAACTAAAACTGAATGGCAAGAGAAGAATTATTATTAAATCAATGGTGTATGCATAAGTAGGTTCACTAATATTGGAGAAAATATCGCATCAATGCAACTTGAAATGAGATAATTTAATTGTTCATAGAATTGATTTCGTGCATCACAAAGTTTCTCGTGACTTTGCTTACTAAATGCTCCCCGATAAACGGCTCTCCCATACGTTTTAGTCCTCTCCTTACAAACATCCAGAGGCTCTACTAGCGCATCGTAGTTGGTCTATTAATGCAAGAAAGCTTGTGCAACGACAGAAAGAGACTCAACTCTAGATACCAAGATGGAGAAATTGGCTAACCTCATAGAAATAAGCCACGCAGACCCAATCTTTTGTAGCATTGTCGATAACTCTATGCACTGTTTATTCCTGTTAACCAATAGAATATATATGCAGTTCCTTCAATGCTTATCGTAATGAGTTTGAGATTAATGGTGCCATGAATTTGAATACAAACAAAATAGGGATAAAAGAACCTCCACCATCAGCATGCCTCCAATGTTGCAGATGAATGATCCAAGGATAGGAGGAGTTGATATCTGCATTCTCCAAGTAGCTTATGATTGTGAGAAAATGTAAAAAATTGATCGATAATAGAAACTAAATTTTTGAATAATGAAAATTTTATTAAAAAAATCTAAATAAATAAAACTAGGGTTGTTGACAGCAACCAATATAGAATTGTCGGCATCAACCAGTATAGAGTCTCGACGAGTTCTTAAGGGAGGCAATCTCAACATAAAATCTATAGACAAATCTAATCAAATATTCTCTATAACAGGTAACGGTGTGAATAATCTCGTGTTCTGTGATTGTTCCTTGCCTTCTTAACAAATTCGGCACCTCTACACCATCATGTGCGCATCTCTATTCAATTGTGGCCAATAATGTTGCTCCTAGAAAAATGCTTTGGTCTTATCTTGACCAACATGTCTACTCAAACCACCTCCATGCAACTCACTAACAATTTGCTCCCTTAAAGAACTATGAAGTACACATGACTGATTAGCTTTAGACAAATACTCATAGTAAATGAAGTCTTTCACAATCTGATGATTGATACACCAATCCCAAATGTGTGAAAAATCTTCATCTTCAACAAGCAATTCCTTTAAGTATTCAAAACCTGTAACTTCATTATCTAGAGTCACCAATAATGTTGCTCACTACTTAATGTGTTTGCCACTTTATTCTGCTAACCATACTTGTGCTTTAAAACAAAAATAAACTTTTGTATATCGCTCACTCATCTCGCATACATTTTGCTTAGATTTTGTTGGATACTAAAATACTTCAATGCTTAATGATCACTATATAACACAAACTCCTTTTAAATGAAGTAATGCTCCCACAACTTCAATGTCTTAAAGACCGCATAAAATTCTTAATCTTATGTTAACCACTTTTGCCGTGCAATATTGAACTTTTCACTTATATATTTAATTGGTCGACCTTCATAAGAAAGAACAACCCTTATATCCTTATTAGAAGCATCACACTCGACCTCAATTAACTTGTCAAAGTTTGATACTGCTAACATAGGAGTAGTGGACAACTTCTTCTTTAATAAACCAAAACTCACCTCTTGCTCTTCTCTCTAGTTGAGCTCCCCTTTCTTCAAGCACTTAGTAATTGGTGTGGCTACAATATTGAAATTACAAATGAATATTCTTTAAAATATTATCAACCTATGAAAACTCCTAACTTCACCCACAATCTTGGGAATAACTTATTCTCTAATGGCTTATATCTTCGATTCAATAGTAGAATCTCAAAAACTCTATATTACTTTGCAAAAAGCTACACTCCTTCAAGTTAATGTAAAGTTTGTTCTTCCCCAATACCTCGTTTCCCAAACATTAACAAGTAAATCTAACGTTGCACAGCACAATTTGTACAATTACCTATACTCCAATGGATCATTTGGCCATTTACTACAGTTAGGTGTTCTATATATGTAAAAAATAATTGGAAGGACAAATTCTGCGCACCACTAAATACATCTTTCCATAGGTTTCCCAGGAGCGCCGCAGATTCCATCTTTTATTTCCTTGTATCACTGTTCCAACAAAAATAAAATTAACATACTAACACTAGCTAAGAACTACTAGAAGGAGCAGCAGGCAATGATAACAAACAATTTGTATCGGTGCAAGGACTGACATAGCGTGCTGAGAACTACCGTGTTTATCCCTTCATGGGCTTTTATTTATGCACACACGTGGTGAGCAATATCTCTCGCCGGTGAGAGCAAATTAAGGCAAGCTTTGTAAAGATGTGTCAAATAGTATTTTCAATTCAATCATGAGTCTCATTCTTCTGTACGCATACAAATTCATTGTGGAAATGGATGGATATATACATGTTTGAAGGACGACGATAGTTTCATCTAGAGGACCTTTGAATACCATATTGCGAATTTTCTAAATAACATATAGCCTCACCATTTTAAAAAATAGCCATCATGAAAATCATCACAGCTCCAAAATAACATTGCAGACTTACATAAGAATTAAACCTCCGTCGAAGTTCCGCCATGATTAAATTTTTCTTAATGATTTTGCCCCATAAATATAGATTATTTATAGTTTTGACCCTATGACGTTGGGTCCTCCTAGATTTTCAATTTTGGCATCGGGGTTTTGCAAGAGAAAATGTTTTCAAGCAAACCATCCCGGTAGCGTACCACGCACACAAACATCATCAGCGGTAAAGAAAGTGAGCAAGACTCTTACACCATTGGCTTCCTGCAAATCACGTTTGCCTTTAGTTATATTTTCTCGAATTCTTCGATATCCTCTGTATCCAGCTCCCCGAGTCAACTGGATCTTGATTTTTTTTCTTCACGGGGAAGATCGAAGAATTTCTGTGCAATATGTTTTGCCTAGCTCTTTGATGAGCGTCTTAGGAATACCATGGCCCTTCTGTACAATTATAATCACATCATCGTTTGCATTCGGGAATTCTAAAGGGCAATTGCAATTTTTTCTTTTCTTTTTTCTTTTTTTTTTTAAGCACATTGGTTTAGCTGAGAACTGGAATAACAGTAAATGCACCCAGATATTAATTAACAAATGAATTACCTCAGAAGAAACCAGCCTCTCTGCGAGTCCGATCCAGTTGTTTAATAACTTTATACTCACCCGGATCTTCAGCGATTTCAGGATCATCACACTTGGCCAATAGTGGACTTATATCTGCAACATGTCATATGTACACGAAACGGTGGGTTTTGATTTTGTTTTGGCTATGCAATTAAAGACACAAACACCAAAAGACAGGACCTGAACGAACAGGTTTCAAAAGAAAAGTGATCGTGCGAAGGAATAGAACCGCGCGTCGGCAGAATGTGAAGCGGGAGAATAGAGTTTACGGATGATTGTGATTGAATCGAAGTCGATCGGTAGCCATGCTGATGAAGGATTTTGATGATCATCACTGCTTCTGGTTCGCGTATAAAATGCATTAAAACCAGCTCACTTTATATCTGCGAATATGCTCACAAATAAATCATTCAGTTGCTGCAATAGGTGGGTCCGGATTATGGCATGGAAATTTTTTCTGTTGTGATATGTTGGAGGTAGCCATAAATAAATCAATTAATAGTCTTTTTTTTAATAAGTACATAGCTATTAGCTAATCTCTTTGGAGTTTATTAATATTTAATAGTAAGCAAAGAGTTCCAACACTTTTTTCTTACGAGTCATTTTCCTATTTTGTTCAAAGCTAGTTCCCATCCGTCCTCAATTTTACAACATATCAATAATAAGGTGATGCCATAAATTTTATGAAAATATAATATGTTACTTGACACATTAATTAAGATATAAAATTTGATATGATTAATAAGAATAAGGCATTTAAAAAAAGAAGAGGATGAATTATATGTTCCTTTTATTACATATATATATATATATATATATAATTATTCTAGCACAATGTTTATAGAGTTAGTTTAAGTGTTCTAAATTTTTTTCATAATTATTTCAAAAATTACAATATTACCAAAATGATATATGATATTGTTTAGGTCGTTAATAAAAAGGACAATGATATTTTTAAAAAAAATTCTGAAATCCTAATCTAATTATGTCATTTTTAAAAAAAAAATACAAAATTCACAAAAAGATAAGACTATTTATCATGCTTTTATTCATAAATTATTTTTTCTAATAAAATAAGGATAAAACAGTGTCGTTTTACTGGTATTTTTTACACCATTTTCTAGAGATATGAATGAAATCTTATTTTATAATATATAAGAATGAAGCAAAAAGGCACAAATTTCCGAGTCTTTGAAATCTTATTTCATCGCATTTAGTTCCAGCAATCAAATTGAACCAAGGAAGGATCGCTGCTTCCGAGCATACTCCATAATACTCACTAGCTAATTGGCGTCGAGGCGGCAGACCACATTAATTGAGTAGCGAAAAGTAACAGTAGTCAAGTTTCTTCATAAAAGGGTGTATTTTTCTGAATATTCAGAGGAGAAATGTTTTTCGGTTACATTCTGACGTAATTTTTTGCAACTGCTTCTTTGGGAGGCACCCCAATAGGCAATAGTGCTGTCCTCTTCAATCAAATACTATATTTTAAATTTGTTCGCCGGAGTTTCTCTGTTAATGGATTGACAACAACGTTATAAGTTATAAGAATATTAAAAGCTTTTCTGGATGTTCTCTGAACTGTATGTTCTTTGGCATTCAAAACTTATAAACTAAGTAAAATATGGATTAGCTGTATTTTGTCTAATCTTCTTGATTCTCGATGTAGATGTTACACCTACCACCGCTCAATGAATTAGGAAAGTAATGAACAAATTCTTAGTAGTTTAATGCTTTAAGCCAATCCATGGGGGCATTGTGGCATCTTCGTGCTATTCCTGCGAGATGTCAAGTGTGTGATTTCTATTCAGAGAGTTAACATAATAAAAATTGAAACATTATTCAGCCAATCACACCCATTCTGGATTTGTATATATGTACGTAAAGTAAAAAAAAAAAGGCTTAATTAATGGGCTAAAAGTGTACTCTTGAACAAAAGGTGTGACACTCACGCGGCAATTGAAACTTTCAAATGTGATAAATTCACCGATGATTACATGTTGTATTTGCCAAAAAATTATTTTTTACATGCCTCCCCAAAGCATAGAATACATCTAAAAGAAAAAAGAAGAAAGAAAAAAAAACTTATGTGAAGATAAATAACCATTTTTACCTCTTTATACCATCGCCCTTTGCGGCGCGCGGT
Source organism: Luvunga scandens (assembly GCA_030449905.1). Lineage (NCBI taxonomy): Eukaryota > Viridiplantae > Streptophyta > Magnoliopsida > Sapindales > Rutaceae > Luvunga > Luvunga scandens. The sequence goes on along the minus strand of JASUUG010000383.1, from coordinate 2,398,550 downwards.
AGATGCTTATGGCGATCACAAATTTGACAATAACCCAAACGACTAAGATGATGCTGAAGCTCTCGATGATGTATTATTATTGCGACAGAACTCGAAGCTATTTTCATCCATTTTCTCCAGGACAAAATGTGCAAGCATGTCATTAAACTCCACCAAGTTTTCTTTGCACAAGAACTCATCACCGCACATTCTCTCCACATGCCTGTAATAGTCATGCACAAAAATATGAGTTTTAGGGTTGCCGCCTTTCTTGCTTCTAGCAAGCACTCCCGCAGTGAAGATCGGCGACATCCTCCCTGGCCCATCCGGCCCATCGCCACGTGGCCCGTCGATTAGTATCACATCCCAATCTACCTCATAAACATGGTTAGGCAAATCATTGATGCCCAGTTTGCACTCTGAGAACAATAGGTTTTGCACTGGCTTGCATTCGTTGCGTATTTGTTCCTTCGCGGATGCAATGAGTTCTTTCGTTTCACTCATCTTGGTCGTGTACTGGACATCAAACACATCGATTTCTGGATGTAACTCTTCAAAATACGCGGCGTAGTATCGGTTCTCGTCGATGAAAACTGTGCGGCCGTTGTGATTAAGTGCTTTCCAGAGAAGGGTTTCTTGGGTGAGGCCAAATACAAGAAAGTTGCATGGAGATGAGCATTTTCGGATAACATCAGAGATGCGTTTGAGCTCGGAGTGTGTCATGTGGTAAGAGTCATTGGATCTTGAGGCGTAATGGAGTAGAGTGTTGATGACTGTTGTTGGCAATGGCGCATTACCAAAACTGGCAGACACGGAAGAAGCACTTTTAGTGGCCATGGTGGTGCTACCTGAAGTTGTTTTCAGAGGAATGGATTCCCTCGTGTAGATTAGCGTAAGAAGGAAAGCTATAGTGAAGAACGATACAAAGGCAAGCAGCCACAGACGATTAGAGGTTCCTTGTTTTTGTATATAAGGATGAAGCAGAATGAGCTTTGTGTTGCTATTACTGTTCTTCATTTTTGTTTTGAGATTTTTTTTTTCCCTCTTCTTTTGCAAAATGGGGGAGGAGATTGTGAATCCTGAAGAGTTTGAGAGAGAGGGATTGATTTAAAGATGGGTTTGCTCAAGGGGTAAACACAAGGTTGAAGCAATATGAGAGAATAGGTAGCATATGTTGAAGGTGACGTTACAATGATCAACCTACATAATGCTATTATTCTAGAAGCCAAAATCGTAGCATATGAAACACAAAAGGAATATATCATTTTTATATTTTAAAAATTACTCGGGTTGTTTGCATGGAAATGTAATTGGGCAATTGTGGTTATTTTATTGGCAAACACGGCGTGAAGTGACAGAATTTGATGTGGATTGGGGGCAGAAAACAAGGTGGTTGGCCCGGAGCTGGTGGGAATTAGGGTTAGATGGGAACAGTTGCAGCGACCCAATAACTAATTACAAGCCAAATGTCGCTTTTCCTTCTTCGTATCAGGTTTAGTTCTCAAGTAACCTCTCTAATGTTGCGGGATTTCTTGAATAATTAGTTTCAGTTGAAGGGGACAATGTACCTGCTGCACTCCATGTCTAGACTCTTATCGAGTTAATATTGTCAAAATCTTTTTCGTTGACTGTAATTGTAAACGTAATTAAGTGGATCCTAAGAACCAGACGTGTGTTTAGCGGCCACTAACCCGAGAATAGCAGCAAACTCAAATAAATCCCAAATTTTTTTAAAAAGGGACGATGCAGCACAACCTCAAAAAAAATATTTTGCTTAATAAAAATTTAATTTGCTGAGCAAAGGCAGATGCGGTGGGCCGGTCCAACTAGGCGAACCTGCATAAAATTTAGTGCTTTACAAGCATTTCCGTTTTCAAAAGCAGGCTTTGAATCAAGCCAGCTTGTTTCGAAGTACACTAAACGCACGTTTTTTTCAAAAAAATTGGTTATAGTATAAACGCACGTATTATACTGAAATGAAATCTGCTAGCAATCTAAACATACATATGCAATTTGAAAGTTTATCCAGACACGCTCAGAATTTCCCACTAATATCTGAGGAGAAATCTAGCTACTTTCACTTACATTAAAATAATAATAATAATAATAATTAGTCTTTATAGAAATTTGGGCTATCTAGCAGTGATACGAAATCATAATGGTTTGGCGATGGTGGCAGGGTGTGGCTCAGGTGTGTTTTATTTATGATTTGTTAAGGAGATTTGGTTTAATCCCCTTCAAATTATTATATGCAGTAATTTCATTTAAAAAAAAAAAAGGTGCTTGTCATGTGGCGGCTCGATGACACAAAACACTTAGCAAATACCAGTACATCAGCAGGGTAATCGAGTGGTCTTGGCGCTAAGAAAGCGGTTTTTTTTTTTTAAAGGAGAATGGAAAATGACGTTCACCTAGAATGGAACCCCCGGACTGGCTCGGACAAATTTTTTTTTTTTTTTTGACTTTGGGTGGGCCTAACTCGGACCCATTCCGTGAATGTTTATCATCACTCAATGGGATTTTAATATTACAATATTGTTCAACATTCTAATCTTATCTGAAAAGTCATTGAATAGAAGGCCCATAGAATTGGCACATGCTTCGTTCCCCAAGTTCTGATGAACGGGTCGAATTTGAAGGGAAGATATATGTCACGCGATGAGTATTTTATCAGTAAATTTGTATAGTATTTGTACAATTTTTAGTATGCAAAATGTTAAGTTTAAAATACTTCTCTAACTAGTGAATAAAAGATGCTTGCAAGAATGTTAGAAAGAAATGAGAGCAATATGACTAAATATAATTTTATTATTCATAAAAAGTAAATTACAAGAAAGTTTGAGAGCTTGTGTGAGTTGTGTGTGTGTGTGTGTGGTGTGGTGGTGAGCAAATGAGGAGGGCTCAACCTTTTTATAGGTGTTGGGTGCTAATTCTTGAAACTTCCCATCAACTTGCATGAATATCCTTAAGGGCTTAATGTATAAGCTTAGAAACTTCTAGATTATTTATAATTATAGAAAAGTCTAGAATTCGGGCCAAGCTTGGATGATTGCTAAGCACACTGTGCTTGATTAGTTGTGCAAGTCAGCCCATTACTAAGCGCATCCCACTGTTGAGCAGAGTGCACCCCACTTCTAAGAGCATCTCGTCATTAGGCGGACTTTACTAAGAAAACATGTGTGCCCCAAATTAACCTTCGTTTGCGGGAGATTTTAGCGACCTATGGATGAGCTGCAAATCATCCGCAAGCGTAATACAGCCCACAAGAAGAATTTACTAATTAGTTTGTTTCTATGACTAATGGAACGAGAAGTCAATAATTAGATTTACGATACGCTTGAGATTAAGGTGGTGTGACTTTAAAGTTACAATTATTGTGGAAAAAAAATTTAATATGGAACAAAATTTAATAATATATAGTGAATACAAATTTTAAATAATAATTTTCATAAAATGATTAAAAATATAATAGATTTTTTATCATATAAGTGAAAAATCATATTAGTATAGCTTTTAAGCTATAACAACTAGTAATATATAGTAAATATAATTTTTAACTAATAATTTTGACAAAATTATTAAAGATATAATAGATTTTTCATCGTATAAATAAAAAATCATATCAACATAACTTTCAAACTATAACAGTTAGTGTTTACTAAATAGTTAATGAAAAATAATTTCAATGGATCTCATTAGTGAAGTAGTTCTTTTCAATTAGGAAGACTCTTTATGAACTTTGTTTGTTTTGCATGTTAGATATACGTCTAACTTTGCAGCCAATTGGGTGATGATTTTATGTGGCGTTCTCCTAGATCGAGCTACTTATTCACGTAAAGCCTAAATTAGCATGCTATGTAATTTGACTAATTTAGTCCTTATTTAATTTAGTATTACTTATTCTGAAAAAGTTAAAACAACATGTAATCGCAATTTCAAAATTTTTGGCAAGTTATCATGAAATCTCATAGGAGGTTCGAGATCCCAAAGTTCAAACCATTTGGAGAACAAGAAAGCTATAAGTCAACAGAGATGGTGCCCTCCACCAAGAGGTTTTTTTTTTTTTTAAGATAAATGTGGATATAGCAACTAATGCTGAAAATCAGATTGTTGGTTTAAGAGTTGTGGTGAGAGATTGTAAAGGAAGTTTTATAGCAATTCTTTGGGGATGTTATACAACCTAAAGTTGATGTTGTTTCTTAAGAAATTTAAGTGGTTATAAATATTGATTATCAAGGGTAGCTGACTTAGTTAACAAAAGGTCAGTAGAAAACAACAAAACTCCCTTTTTTTTGAATAATATCTTAGATTCAAGATCATATTAATGAGTTCACCGAGTTTATAGTTCAATTCACTCCTATATGCTGTAATGTTAAAAGTTAATTAGGTAGCAAAGTTTGCTTTTGAGTTTGTGGAGTGTATCATTTGGGTGAATTCTTTCCCAACAAGTGTAATGCGTATTTTTTAAAATTTCAAATTAATGAAGGTTATAATACCATCTTAAAAAAAAAAAAAAGAAATTGACAAGGTTGGTTTTAATCTAGTGCCTTTGCCTTTTCGCTTAGCCGAGTAGTACAAAAGTGAAACTCCGAGTGCCTTTTCATCTAAATTTGCAAAAAAGAAATTCAAGATAAAGAAGTTACAAGCCTTTCCGCGTCTGCCGTGGGGTCTGTTCATACTTCGTGGCCCAGTAAGCATCCAAAATTCTCCAAAAAATAAAAACAGAGATGTGACATTTCCGTCAAATGATAATTATGTTTTTAAACGGTAAAAGTTTATTTAGTCTTTTATATTTTAATGTTTATATTTATTTAATTTTTATATTTTAAAATATATTTATTATTAAATTATTAATATTTTTATCATATTTTTTGTTTCTTTTAATTTATTTTTATAATATTATCTTCTTATAATAATATTAATTTTTTAAATCTTAATAAAAAAAATTAATAATATTATAAGAAAATAATATTATAAAAATAAAATATAATGACAAAAGTAATAATAAAAATATTTTTAAATATTTTTAAAAATATAAAAATTAAATAAATAATAAATTTAAAATATAAGAAAATTTTTTATAATCAACAACATATCAAAATGGCGCGCTTGTAATGGCAATGCGCAAACCAGGCAAAGGAAGTTAAAAAAAAAAAAAAAAAGAGACAGAGAGAGAACATTTCATCGTTACTTGTTAGTGGGTATTACGAGCTTGGAAAGATGGGCGGATGGAATTGCTTTTCGAAAAGATGACAAGATGTTTTCTTCGAGTCGAGTGATCAATTACTCTCGGAATTGGCAAAATATGCACATCATCATTCACCGCTCACCAACCCAGTACTCAATAAAAGTGACTAAAGACAAATTGAAAGCCACGAGGCACAAGCATTTGCATTAACTTCCAAAGCTTTCGAGAATTTTCCACTTTGCATAAATTTCTTGGGAGAGCAACGAGTCCCGCAACACTCAAGTCGCCATCACTAGCTGCGGTTCTCTGCATACGATGGATTTGCAAACTTACCACACCTGCAAGGAAACTGAGGTGTTATGTCGTTCGATAGTTTTTCTTGTTGCATTCTTTCATTAATTATTTTATACTCTTGTCGTATAAATGTACACCAATATCCATGCACATATTAATCTCACCCATGCTCATGCACACTACAAAATCAATAAATTTCTACTCCAATAAGATTGATGCCGGGGAGAATCAATCTATCTTTTTCTTCCATCACAAGAGACACCGTGCCATGATATGATAATTATTGTAAAACATATCTTCAACTCTTAGAGATAATATTATATTTATGTGTTTCTTTAGTAGTCTAGTAAATATATTACTTGTATCTTTTTTTTTTTTAATTTATATGTCACTTATGATTAGTAAGTTACTATTGATGATTCATATTTATTAATAAAGCTATTTGAGATATTTATGGGTAATTTTAAATTCATTTGGATTTAGTGGTGACATGAGCATGGACCTAATCAGCCTAATTTTCCACTGAGGTTGTAACTGATAATTAGCAAAAACGATTGTTTGAATGAAAAAAAGATGATTTTTTTAACACTTAAAAATAAAAGAGTACGGTTTGATTCTACCAAATATCTATGATTTAACTTGTAATAAACTAAACTTAATTAGACTAATCAAAGCTCGTATCATCATTATACCCTTTTTATACTTCATCACGATCGATCCTTAACTTGCACTTAAAGCTCACGATCGATCTATTGTTATTGTTGCAATGTTGAAAGTCGAAACGAAGGCTAATAATTCAAACTCTACCTCCACTCGTGTCCACCGAGATACGGGAGTTAGTTAGCTGTTTCTCCAGGCCATATCATTCTTCACGTGCTGGCTCGCTAGTTTCCAGCCAACTCGGTGACTCACGAGCCGCTCAATCCACTCGCTAATCACCAAGCTAATTGGCGGCAACTGTTGTTGATTTTGACCAAATGCCATCGAGACCCAAACGGTCAATGTGGTGGTCTTCTATTTGTCAATGCAGAGGGCTTTATGCGTCTAAGACTTGATACGCTCACCAGTGGGCGCGTGACGTTTTTTGTTCTGGTGGATCAAATTTCAATTTGATTGAATTGAGAATTTGGCGGTGATTCGACTATGTATTTTCTGAATTGTGATGTACGCGACTGCACGCGTCTCAGTTTTCGTTACGAGAGTTTTGTTGCGGGATTCACGCTCTTTCAGTAAAAGCGTTGTACTGCGCGCAACCACATCAAGTCCTTGTGTTATTTATGGACTGTTCCATACTGACGGAGCGGGCAAATATAGGCTTCTTTTAGCCTTTGCAAATTACAATTATGTACACTGCTTCATCGCATTATCACTGAAGTTGAAACGACAATTATTAATGATAGAGGGTCTCATATTTTGACGTCTCCCCAGCGCATATGATTTTAAGTTTAGGTAAACTTAAGTTTAGGTTATAGTTTGTTCCCATCAATCAAAAATAACAACATAAAATTAGTTATGAGGAATTTATAGCTTATAATTTGTTCTAAACAATTTAAAATAATAATATATTATAAAAGTATTCAAAATAACAATTAACAACTAATATTTTTACATTGAGGGATAAAATAATTTTTTTAATATTTTATTAACTCTTCTAAAGGTATTAACATAAAAGTGTAAGAATGATATATTTTACAAATTTTAGGTTGAAAACGGTTAAAATAATTAATACATTTTTAATAAAATACAAAATATTAAGTAGGCGGTGGATATTCATTCTTTAATTTTTTTTATATATCAAACATTGATACAAATATATATTAAAAAAATGCTATCTTTTAAAATTAATATGTATTTTTTGTGGTAATACATCAGTCTAGTTACCTGTTCCCATACCATCACATTTGCCATAGCCCATATATATTATTTTAACAACGATTTTGAATATTAATAAAGAGCACTCTTGGATTATACATATGTTAACAAATTTCCAATGCTTTTATGTATGAAGCGCAAATTCTGAAATTTTTACATTTAGATGGTACTTAGTATTCATTAAAACATAGCGAATCTTGATCATTATTTGGGTTTAATGATTTGACATGTCTTCTATTGTTATGAATTATTCAATATTCAATAATTCAGCATTTTCGATACATTTCACTTGATTGCATTTAAATGGAAGTCACATTATGAGTGCCACCTAATTTAATTAGTAAAATTTCTTTCGTAAGTGAAGATAAGAGATGAAATTTGAATTACGCGCATAAATAAGAAGGAAATTACGTTACATTATGGGTGATGATCAAATGTATTATAGGTAAAAGCGCTTGAGTTTGTCATCCCCCCAACAGCCCCAACAATTATTCTACAGTACAAACTTTTGACTCTTCATAATAAGACAGGCACGTAACATGCAGAACTGTCAACATTACTATTGTTGTTATTATTATTTGTGTGCCTTCAATGACAAGAGAGTAATTCATGCATTTTATTTTTTGGTCTCACAAAAATTAAAATTAAGGGGCATATAAAATAGAAAATTGTACGTTGGAGGCAGCTATTGGATGGATTTTTAAGTCACCATTAATTAAACTGAAGAGAGAAATGCAACACGCGCGCTCCTTGGGGCAAAGCCAGACTTTTAAATAAAAGCTATGCCCCCAGGCCATCCCCCACTTTCACGTGACTCACACTGTGTAGAGTCCCACTAAAAATCCAGCTCCAGCTGCTCCGCAACACTCAATCCCCGCCTCACAAGCCCAACGCTGTAAAACGTACTACCAAAAGCCAGCCACAACAAATGCCACTACACAAATGACAACTAAAACGGCACCGTTCTTCTCCCTCCTCCTCTTCTCCCTCCTCCTCTTCTCCCTCTTGCACTCCACAACCACCGCCCAGTATACGCCAATAACAAACTCCCTTCTCCCATCCGACGCCGTTTCCCTGCTCTCGTTCAAATCAAAGGCGGATTCTGAGAACAAGCTACTCTACGCCCTCAACGAGCGTTTCGACTACTGCCAGTGGCAGGGCGTGAAATGCGCCCAAGGCCGGGTCGTTCGCTTCGTGCTGCAAAGTTTCGGCCTCCGCGGCACTTTCCCTCCCCACACTTTAACTCGGCTTGACCAGCTCCGAGTTCTGAGTCTCCACAACAACTCCCTCACCGGTCCCATTCCCGATTTGTCTCCACTCGTCAACCTTAAATCACTCTCTTTAGGTCACAACTTTTTCTCTGGAGCCTTCCCGCTTTCCATCTTGTCACTTCACAGACTAACTATTCTTGATCTGTCTTATAATAATCTGACCGGTTTGATTCCGGTTAATCTGACGGCTTTGGACCGGCTGTATTCTCTTAAGCTCGAGTGGAACCGGTTTAGTGGAACGGTTCCGCCGTTAAACCAGCCATTTCTTGTAGTATTCAATGTTTCGGGTAACAATCTCACGGGACAGGTTCCGGAGACGCCTACCTTGCTGAAGTTTGATACGTCATCGTTTTCGATGAACCCGAACCTATGCGGAAAGGTTATCAACAAAGCGTGCAGTCCCCGCTCGCCGTTCTTCGAATCACCTAACGCCACGTCACCGCCTAGACCGCTCGGACAAAGCGCACAGTCGCAGGGAATAGTAGTTTTGTCTCCACCTTCACCGCGAAATGATCACAAAAGAAGGGGTCTGATTCTCGGGTTGAGTATTAGTTTTGCAGTGCTAGTTTCGTTCCTTGTGTGCATTTTCTTATTAATTAGGAGAAGCAGCGAAGGAAGGAACTCGAAAGAACCGTCGACGGCGTCGTTTAACGATGGAACTACCTACCCTGAACCTGAAAGTTCCAGAACTGCAAACGCAACACAAGTTGGAGGGTGCAAAATTCAAGTAGAAACGAAAGTCAATAAAGTTCAAGTCCAAGAAATGGCAATAGCATCACAAAAAGTGACAAAAAGGAGCGGTAGCTTAGTGTTTTGTGCTGGGGAATCAGAGGTGTACAGTTTAGAGCAGTTAATGAGAGCTTCGGCCGAGTTGCTTGGTAGAGGCAACATAGGAACTACGTACAAAGCTGTGGTTGATAATCAGCTGATTGTCACCGTTAAAAGATTCGATGCGAACAAGACAGCTGTTACGAGCGCTGAAGCTTTTGAGCAACATATGGAAGCTGTTGGTGGGCTTAGTCATCCTAATTTGGTGCCCATTAGGGCTTATTTTCAAGCTAAGGGAGAAAGGCTTGTCATTTATGATTATCAACCTAATGGCAGTCTCTTCCATCTCATTCATGGTACGCCTGTTTTTCTTTTTCTTTCTTTTATTCCCCTGCCAATTTTGTTCTTTTGCTCTCTCTTCGTTAAGCCGGCCTCTCTTCAATCCTGGCCGGTCATTTTTCTTTTTGTTTTGGGGCTTTTTGTTTTGGGGGGGGGGGGGGGGTGGGGTTTGGATGAATTATTTTTCTTTGAAAAAAAAATTAGTGAAAATAAGTAAGTACACGTGTAGTCGCGTTTCTGCCTTGGTGTGTTAGTGTTATGTTTCTATCTCCTAGTCCTTTTAATAAAAAAGAATAGTTTATTATAAATAAAATAAATTAAATTAACTTAATTATTAATATCAAATTCAGTTTTAATCATTTAAAATTTAATATTTGACTACTTATTTTATTAAGAGATATTAATTAAGGAAAATGCTAGTTCGAGAGGAAGTGCGTTGCTGGATTATCCGTTGCTGACGTGTATTTTTTTCATTTGGCTGTTGGGGGCCCGGAACGGAAGCGTCTTTTAACCCTGGGTAAGTTAAATGGTGACGAGTCCTGCAAAGTGTCGCATCTTTTCAGATTGTGGACTTTGGGACCAAACGCTTCTCTTCCAGTGCCGACAATCGCGGCGCCGTTTTCAATAAAGTTGAAGTGACAAACATTGGGACACGCTAATGTGGTTGATCAAAATTTGAAATCTCCCTGATATCGAGGGGCAAAAACTTTGTTCCATATGAGGGTAATTAGCCGCTATTTGTGCGATGTAGGTGTCTATTCTGTAGTTTGGTTCTTGTTAATAGAGGTTTAAGACATGGCAGCTGCTAGGTTACATTATTTGTAGTTTATATTTGACTCAAAGGTAATTTCCTATGACTCTTCACTTGGTTGATAAGTAGTAATTGAGTTTTACAAAAAAGTTAAATTTTAGGTTAATTTATATTACATCATATATAACTTAGTATGAACCGGCATTAAGACATTTTTTTAGGGTTATTAGTGGCAGCAGACTTGTCTTGTCCACTTGAGTTTAAATATGCAATAATGAGTTAGTAAATTTCTTGTCCCGACGTTGTTATGGACAAGTTTGAAGTGTGTTTGTTTTACATTTTTAATATAGAAAATTTAATATTATTTTAATTGAACAGACGCATACGGTGTGTTATGAATTTGTGATCATGAAATTGTGATTTTTAAATTTGTTTGTTGAATTGGTGTTGTTACATTTGTAACTAAGGCCATTACAACATCATCAGTAGGGCCCAAGTTACAGATTTTACTCTTATAACTTCCGTAATTTGTATAAAAGTTGGAGAAGAATAAGGCAAGTTTGATGACATGACGGTCATTGTCCAAGATGATCAATGTACTGCATTCTGTAGCCTATAGAAAATGTGCAGACCTAGAGAAAACCACACCAAGGGTGGCGGCGTTTGGCACGAGGTCTAGTGCACCGGTCAGTGCATCTCCTTTTGGTACAGAGGGTCATACGTAAAAAGTGAATCTTTTGTTACAATAGAAGTGGAAGTGATGTGGATTATTCAAGAATCGGAGTCGGTTTGCTCTATAAAAAGAAGATATTAATGAATTTCTATGAAACAGTTCCACAGGATTCAGCCAATTGTCTTGATCGTGGGATCGTAGGATAACATTGGGAAATAAGAATCTGTGTTATAAACAAAGGTTGAAAAGATTGAGAAATAAAATCATCTGATTTGATTCATTCTTAATAGTGAGATGATCATCTTAGGATGATCTTTTTGTTGATGGCATACCTATTATATGTCCAAGGTCCAATATTGAAATAATTTTAGGTTTTCCTTGACTTTTTAGTGTCAACAAACAATTTGAGCCACCCGATTGATGAACACTTGAACCGAACTTGCCCATCCCATCCCAACCTTCGTTCTTCATCTTTTCTTTTACAAACACAATTTTTTGTAGAGGGCCTCATCTCAATCTTAGGAAATTAGTTGTCATTTTCTTAGTTCATCTTTGTTTGAACAAGTGAATGCTTTCCATTCGTACACAATTTACAGATTGATTTATGTCTTATATAATATAATTGAGATGAAGTGCAATGTTGACAGGGTCTAGATCAATAAGGGCAAAGCCTCTTCACTGGACATCATGCTTAAAGATAGCCGAAGATGTGGCCCAGGGCCTTGCTTATATCCACCAAGCATCATGGCTAATTCATGGCAACTTGAAGTCCTCCAATGTCCTCCTTGGGGCTGACTTTGAGGCTCGTCTCACAGACTATTGCCTTTCTGTCCTCTCTGACTCTTCTTCTGTTGAAGATTCTGATACTGCTCCCTATAAAGCCCCTGAGACTCGCAAATCCAGCCGAAGAGCCACTTCCAAGTCTGATGTATACGCTTTTGGTGTCCTGTTACTGGAGCTTTTGACTGGTAAACATCCATCACAACATCCATACCTTGCACCTCCTGACATGCTAGAATGGGTCAGAGCAATGAGGGTAGACGATGGCAGGGAAGAGAACCGACTTGGAATGCTTACTGAGGTTGCTAGTGTTTGTAGCTTGAAATCACCAGAACAGAGACCAGCAATGTGGCAAGTGTTGAAGATGATTCAAGAAATAAAGGAGAGTGTAATGGCAGAAGATAATGCATCTTTTGGTTATTCATAGCTTTTCATACATTTGGAAGATTGGGTACATTGGAGAAAATCACACTCAGAAGGGTCCTTCAACTGTATATTTGAATGTTATTATTTGCTCCGAAGATGAAGAGGAGTTGGCGTAGAACGGAAGGGAGGAGCTAAAAACTTGAAAATCTTATTAGTACTCACAAGGCTTGGCTTGGGTAATTTTTCCCCCCCTTTTTGGGTCTGCTACAAATAATTGTTTCATTTCACCTTGGAGTGACATATATGCATCATAGTTTTATGAAGGCGTCTTTGATTCTTTTTACTTTTTTTTTTGGCTTTTATGTTATCAATTCTGTCATTTGCTCGTGCTTTAAATTTAAGCGCACCATCTAACTGATGGATTCTGGTTGATGATTTTATGTACTGTCACCTCATAGATGCCCAATCAATTCATAATCGTTATGGAGTGCTTTGCTGTAAAACAAACTTGAGTTACCCTAGAGATAATTGTTAAATAAATCAAAAAATGATGGCAAATCACAAAACGGGCAAGGGAAGGGAATGTTGAACGCTGTGAATTGTGATAAAATAAAAAGGTTGCGGCAGCAGCAACGCCGGTTGCAGGGATTGATGGATGATGCTAAAATTGGTGGAAGAAGCGATGAGTTTGGTGGGCAAATGGGCTAGCCAAGCCTGTCTGCCAAGGCCATTTGTACTGTTTATGCCTGCTACGACAATGGTATTTCTGACAGACAGTTAATTGGATTGATCAGAAGTCGTGCGGGCGGGAGTCAGGTTTGCTGTTTGACTTAGAGACTAAAAGGTGGGTATTGAATAAAGCTCACCTTTGTGCACGTGCCGCACTAGAGGATTGAGGTGATGGGTGGTGGTGTCAAAGTTCGACTCTTTTGTTTCTGCCCATTCTTACGAGCTTTGTCAGCCCGTAGATTGCAGAGAGGCCAATTTGATACTGGAGCCTGCACAAAAGTTTCTTACTTCTCTCCATGATTGTAATTCCCAACGTAGGCCACACCCCTCGGGGAAGTAATTAATTTGGAAATTTATATCCCGTAAATTAATTACTTTTATATTATTATTTTATTTTTAAAAAATATTAATTATTTCTTAAAAATTATCATTTGAACGTTGTTGCCCTAGTGAAGTATAATAATGCCCTCACTAACAAAAGAATTTGTTAACTTGGATCGTTACACCTCTAGTATTGTACAATTTAAAGACACATACATCCCTCGTCCCCTTAAATGCATGACGTAAGAAAATAAGAATAAAAAAAAATATTAATATTAAAATAAAAAAATGATACATTGAACTTCTCTTCTTTTTGATTCTTCTTCATCTTCCTTGCTCCATGTTCACCTTTTTCTTCATTTTTATTTTCTTTCCTTTTATGTACATGACAATCGTACAATCATTATTCAAATCCAATCCCAATGTGAATCAAAATCGAAACTTAAATTCTACGTACTAAAATCCAAAAACCCTGAAGCCAAAATCTACGGCTTGCAAATGGGTGTTGGCAGCGACCAAAACCTGAATCATCTGCCTCCCTAACGTCGCTGCAGAACCATCCAACCCCCGCCGATTTAGTCATGTCATTCATTGAACGAACAACCAACCAACTCAACAATCTCAGGCGAAAGCACTGCCATAGCGCCACCGAGAGCTTCGTCACTGTTCTTGTTCTTCAGCAGTCAAAAGCCTCGCTGATCTTCCTCTTATCACAACTATTCAGCAGTGAAGACCCATCTTCTTTTGCTGCGACAACAGTATTGCAGGGCTGCGACAGCCGTGGAACTGCAGTTCGTAGTGGACATTGTCTTCCAATGGCTCTCTGCCACCCCGGCCGCCCATAATTGTTATGAGGTTTGGGATTGTTATTTCAATTTTTTGTTTTGATTGTTTAATTGAACTACTGTTCTTAGAAAAATAGGGAATGATGTAATTTGACACTTGGGGTTACTTAATTGTAAGATTATGAATAATGTTTAATCTTGAATTATTCGTATTAGTAATAATAGATTGCCTTTACTTTATTGTTGTTTTTTATTTTGGTTGGGTGAATAAGCAAAGAATTGGAAGAATTCTGGGTTGCGTTCGTGACGGTCGTTTATGGTGAGTTTTGAAGCTTTAGATTAAGCCTCTGTAGCATTTTTCTTTTGTTCCTTAATTTTTTGTATTTACATATTTCTTTTCTAATACCTTTGTAAAATGAATAAATAATAATAATAATAGTAAGAGCAATAAAAGGTAAAATATCATTCTTTTTCTATTTATAGCTTATAATTAATTTCTTTATTTATTTTAAAAATAATTTTTAAATAAAAATAAAATTTAATCAGTTCCATAAAATTAGTTATATAGGTGCAAAATGAATTTTTTTTTTATAGTAAATGGGTGCATACTGTAAATATTTAAAATATTTATGTGTGTTTTCAAATATTTTAAAACCCACGAAAATTAGTCACATAGAAATTTGACCTTTATTTTTTTTTCTTTTGTTAGTTTACTATTAAAAGAATGTATATATACCATTTTACCTTTTTAACTATTAAAAATCACGATTTCTTTAAGAATAACTTGAAGTTTTTTTTTTAAAAAAGATAATTTAAAAATAATTAAAATTTACCGATTCATGGTACACAAGCTATTTGATCCTGATGACATGATTAACTTTGTAAAACTAGTACTAGAGGCGTTCTGGAATTGGTAAAACTTGAACCATTTCTTCAAAGGACCAGATTGACACAACACGGGCTGCAATTAATCTCCAACTGAGCATGTAGGACAGAAGAGAAATTACATTGGACATGAATCTTCACCGTAAACGAGAACCATCTATGCATGATACAAGAGATTAAAAAAAAAAGCACATAGATATGAGCTAGAAAACAATTATTACGTGTCTAAGATAGCATTTAGTCAAGCTCTTAAAATATCTTATGTACACAAAAAATGCAATTTGGAATGACAGTTTATACACAAAACTTGTCATTTGGCAGAAAAAATTTTCCCACCTTCATCATTACTAGCAAGAACTAAAAAAAGAAGGGGAAAAAAAAGAAAAAGGGCTAAAAAATAAAACAGAATACAACAATATGGAGTAGCCCAAAACGACTGTATGCCACGATGCCCTACTGGCACCTCCTGTTTCTTTTGTGAGCCCGTCAGCTTGACATGATGCTCTGATAGGATATGATGACCAATCAAACCCAGAGTAAAAACGCCAGCAGAGATACCTCACTTTGCACTGGCGTATCTCTGCCGTAGAACCATGGAAGAACCAACCTCCTCTTCCCTATTTCATAACATGCATTGCCTGCATCCATGTGAGAAAAAAATGTTCATACACACAGCTTTAGCTTTCTTTTGAATTTTAAATAGAAATGTGGTAAAAGTGAGTATCAAGTTGATACTATAAACTTCCACCATCTTCCAAAATATAATTAGATAAATAATTGCCCCACTTATAAAACAACCGTTAGAAGCCACATTATTTTGGTAACATGGCAGCTTGAGAACTAGTTATCAACATGTCAAAGGATTTCTGTCAATTCAGGTTTGAGCAACACATCTTGCAAGTTACCCAAGGAAAAAAGAGCTTAATCATGTTCTTCAACCTAGCAGGGCTATACCAGCCTTTTTTTTTAAAAAAAAAAATTGTTTTCAAAGTCATTGAATTCAAGAAAAATAATCAACTCTACATATGCATGAATAAACAGTTTCAGTGTCTCCAGCAGTCTCAATTAAAAAAAAATGGTAAGAAAATTACCTGCAGCCTTTCCCATTCTCACTTGTTGATAGGTCAGAGATAATATATGACAGTCCAGATGTATATGCGGGAAAAAGAGAGCTGGTGAATATGTGGTTATCATGTCACATCATATCAACTAGACTCTGTGGGCGAGGTCTAGACCTCATGATTGTCTCATCACTGTGCTTGATCCATTCCGAGAGTTTCCATGGCTTCTGCCACTTCCATTTGAACTGAAGCAGCCACTGATGATGGCTCCTCTTCCACCTCCAGAGTTTTCCAGGTTGTCCTACAGTTGCCAGTTTCTTCATCGACAAGTGACCGACTGGAACCATCTGCACGAACAATCATCTCTAGCTTGTTGATCAAGACAAAAGACTACAATTGAAAAGACAAAATTTTGGAAAAAGATTACCTTTCGTGTCTGGTCTACAAATGCTACTGACTCTCGAACTGAACCATTAACAATCCCAGGTGTAAATTTGAGTTGCTTTGGTGCCGGAAGTGACACAGGAGATAAGGGTCCACTCATGTCATCTGCAAAGTGCTTCGATGAATTCCGTGAGCTTCCCTGCTGGATTCCCTTCAGAAGTGTAAGAGCAACAACAGAACTAGAATACGGAATTGAAAATCCAACATTCAGACAGAATGTGATGGTGTTTCTCATTCTAGCCTTAAAACATCTAGTTTTACATCATTGTGTATTGTACGAGATGAATAAAGGACATAAAGTTAATAGATGATAATCTTGCAAACATCATTATGCTCTAAATGTTGACCTTGCTGCTTAACTGAAGAGAAAAATATCAAATTTCCTCGTGCCAACTTATTACGAGAACAGGGTGCACAGGTGCAGCATGCAATATAAGTAACCATGTAAACCATAGAATGTTGAGCAGAAAATCTAACCGAAGCTGAGGTAGCCAAGGCAATGGCAACAGCCTGCTCCCTCATCCTTTGCTCCTTCACTAGTTCTTTTCTTTGGGCTTCACTTTGCTTAAGTAAAGCTACAAGTTCATTTAGTTGCTCTTTGATCTCTTTAATTTCTGTATCTTTTTCCCAAAACTGGAATCTGTTAACAGATGAGTGCAGCAACTATCAACTTATATGAAAGGAATACACTCATAGAAAATGCACATGGTTGATCCCAACCAATGATACCGAAAGCCAAAGATTCAATACATAACTTAAGAAAGACAAGGTTTTTTTTTATTTTTTTTTCTTTTTAATTTATGAATTTGTTCTTACAGTACAGTCAACACTTTTTATATGTGGAATACCCAGACAAAAACAAGAGAGATCTCAAATCTTGTTCTCTAACTAAAAGGCACGACATAAAAACATGGCAATTTAAAGGTAAATAGAGGTCCAGGAAAGTTGCAGCTATAAATTGCCACTATTGCTGTGTGAAAAAGGGGGAAGAATGGAATTATCCATGGTA
The DNA here is from genome assembly GCA_030449905.1 of Luvunga scandens. Classification (NCBI taxonomy): domain Eukaryota; kingdom Viridiplantae; phylum Streptophyta; class Magnoliopsida; order Sapindales; family Rutaceae; genus Luvunga; species Luvunga scandens. The sequence continues at coordinate 2,381,035 of JASUUG010000383.1, read as the reverse complement.
GATTCACATTGGAAATCAGGAATTTTTTATAATCATGTTAGGATAGAATAACTTCAGGCAGTCATATTATAACTTGATTTTAAATTCTATCACCTTAGGTAAGTGTAACTCTATCAACACAGACATGATAAGATAGAGTAACGGCCATAACAGGAATAAAGCAGAAACGGACTTGCCGAGTCACATAAAAGTTTATGAGAAAGCTTTTGTTATTTCTTGTTTCTTACCTGTACAATTTCTGTTGTTTTTATTAACTCAGAAAGGTTGAAATTTTTCTAATCAAATATCTTTAATGAAGATCATGAGAGGGTGTTTTGAAAGAACTTCACTAGTCCGATAATTCAGATCCTCTAGGTTGTGATTGTACCTTGTTTCTGCAGCAACATTGAACATATATTGAAGCAAATTTTTAGCATCTCCCATAAAGCGTAAATGGTTCCAACGTCCACGACCAACTAAGGCACGTTCCCTTTCTTCTGCCTCTGAAAGTTGAGAAGCCATTTCCATGAGTGCGTTTGAAGACATGTTCAGCATGTTCTCCAGAGAAGCTATTCTCTCCATTCTTGCATTTGGTGACAAGGACGACAACCTAAATGATTAGAATACAAACATGTCAGAAGAAGATAATTTATTCTTTTTAGAACTTAACACACCTAAAAATCAGAAACACACTTCTATTGATGATCAGTTACTTACAGTATAAAGAACAAGGTTAAGGTATCTTCTCAGAATTTCCACTTTCATACATGGCATATGGGGAAAAGTTAAATAGACTAGGGAAAAGCGAAAGAAAAAGGAATACTATGTACCTGGAATGTCCTTTTTTCCCTCTCTGTGGACTATGCGCATTTAAAGATAGCTGGTCCACTTGTTTCAGTATGGCTAACTCATCTGCCAATGCAGCTTGTCTGCATTTTTATTTAAATCAATTAGCATTTCGTGAAAGCTCACAATAGATAGCAAGTACAAGGAAAATAAGGAAAATAAGGAAAATAAAGGATTGAAACATACACTTGGCTTTGATTTTCGTATTTGAAACGAACTTCATGCACATTTGCCGCAACTTCTAGCTCATGTTCAAGCCACTTTTGCAGAGATTTTTCATTGCTCTAAAAACGAAACCAAATAAATAATTATGTTCTAATTTTATCTTTGTAGCATAAGTAGTATTAGATTCTGCCATTTAGGTTGAACAACCCAGTCCAAGAGTTATCAGGTTAGAAAGACTACAAATTCAATTATTGCATATGGTTCAAGTAGATAGCTGACACACTAAACATTTTCGTGAAACCAACTTCGTGATCAAACCTAACAACCACAATCATACAAACTGCTGGACATGAAAAAGCTTTATCGAATCCAAGTTAACATTACAGCACTGTGAGGGAATATTAAGTGCAGATAGTCTACCTGCCCGGTTGGTGTCGTATATCCAGTGGAATTAACTGAAAGAAATGCACAACGATTATTTAGGAAAATATAGAAGGATGAATAATTACAAACCTGAAAGTGAAAAAGGGGAAAAAAATGGAAGAAGAAGAAGAAGAAAAGAAATTCACCTGAGTTTTCACGCACAGATGACTTACGGCCTTCCATCAACTCTTTTAGCCTTTTGGTAGCAATTGCTGCTTCCTCTGTCTTTCTTTGAAGAACCTGCATGAGAAAAGTATGATGATTAGCAATAATATGAATCTCTATAACATATTTAATACACACACGCAACCACCAAAAAAAAAAAAAGAAAAGGAGGGTCTTGACAATTTTGGCAGAAACAGACTTATTGTGTATCAGCTTCTATCTTCTTCCTCACTCTTCTTTCAGCAAGGCTTTATTGTTTTATTGTTTTTCTATTTTTTCATCTTTTCAGAAAAATATCAGGATAGTCCTTTCTGGGTAACAGCCCTGTTTTTCATTCAAGTTCAACAGAGCTTGGTTAATTTGAGTTTTAATTTTATCTTCTTTCTCACTCTCATTCAGCACACTTTATTCTTTCATTTTTATTTTTTGATTTTTCCATCTGTTAAAAAAATAAAATAAAATAAGGATACTTCTTTCTGTGTAATTGCACCTGTTCATCATTTTCATTATTATTCTTTTGCATCAGAGTAAAGCAGTAATTAGCATTTGCAGTATCATTTGTCTTAAGAAAAAACCCACTGATCATTGCTTCTGAAAAAAATCCCCAGCAAATCTAAATCCAGTTTAAATATTAAGTTCAGAACTGAAACAGAAAAAAGTATGAATATTCATTACAGTGGATGAATTAAGAGATCTTATTATAGGAGAAAAGCCAAATGCCCGAACATGAAACACTAAACAACAATCAATAGATCTGCTAAAGACAAATGAAAGGTTGTTTTCATCTTACATGCATCAAGACAAAAAGGTAATGATACGTCAATGTCTACATAAACTTTTGCAAGACAAAACACATTACCATTTTCTGCCGTTGATTCAGTGCTTCAAGTTTATGTCGTTCAAACTCATTTTTCCTCCCCTCCTTCTTGAGCTGCTTGGAAGATATGAAAATAAGAACCATGGTAAGAAATATATGTATGAAGTGCAAAAAAACAAAATAAAAGATATGCCAGCATAAGAAAAATAGGTTGCTAAAACATTCCAGAATAAGTAAAATAGAATGATTTTTTAGCAATCGTAAGAATAAAAATCGATATAGCAAAAAGCACATCAACATATTACTAACACATTAAAGGCATGATTAAGTTGAAGAAACCAATGAAAGATTTAGGATTGTGATAAGTCCCTCTTCTTAGTGTAAAATAAGTCCTTAAATGATGTGATCTTTTGAAATATTACAAAAAATTTCATAAAATGTGAAAATTTGGAGACAAGTGCACCCTGTTCACATAGTGTCATCACATAATGAGATTCATTAAAACACAATAACATCCCCATACCAAAATAATAAATATTCTTCTTTTGATGATTACATTTCTATATTTCATGTTTCAGCAGATATACCTTTTTCTGTCAGAAAGTTCCTAAAATTCAAAACAATATGTTTACTTCAAAAGTAATATTAACTCCAAGTTTCAGTCCCAAAGAAGAAAGAATTCTGATCTTGTTGGTTGGGACATGTAACAAGTATTATATTGTGTTACTTCAATCAGATAGTATAAATTTCCTAGCCATGCAAAATAAACCTCTGCATCAGCTAAACAGACTCCAATCGAACAAGAGCATCAGTGGCAAAGAGAATGCACTTTTGCTCACCCAAGATCTTGAGTTTGCAATGAATTAAAATGCATTTATGAAACAAATTTTTTGAGAAAAAGCATTTCTTTGTTTTGCAATTATTAAAAAGGAAAAAGTGCATAACCATTGTTACAGAATCACCTGCAGCAATTCCTTTTCTCGGGAGGCCTTCCATTGTCGAAATTGTTCTGCCTCCTGTTTGATTTTATTCTGCAACTGAACCTACAACATGAAATGTGGAACGGCCCAACAGATCCAAGAATTGTCAATATATAACAGTATATCCTGTAGATCTGATCTAAACTTGGCATAAGCACCTAAAAAATAGGGAAAAAAAACTAACCTTTTGAGCCTTAATAGACTGAATTTCACCTTGTAGCCGCTTTGCTGCTTCATCACTTTTATGTTTTTGCTTTAAAAGCTCAACTTGGCTTTCTTGTTTTTTCTTAAGCTCTAAAATCTGCCCGTGACAACGATATGGTGTAACAGTTAAGCAAGAAATCTAATTGATGACAGCAGAATAAGACTAAATAAAACATAATGTCACCTGAGCTTCGAGTGCTTTTAATTTCAGATTATGACCATCTTGCATTTTCTGAGTATGTCCATCAGAATTTGCTGCAAGGTTCTCTATTTCAGCCAACAAACGATCCCTCTCTCGCTGTGGTGGTACTTTACAACATCAGCTTGAAGCATTTAAGCATATTGGATGCTGAAAATACTAGAATGTACAACTTAACCTGCACTATCCTTTTCTCTTCTTCAAGTTCCATAATTTTCTTCCCAAAGTGATGCCTGAGAGCTTCAGTATCAACGTCGCCAAAAAGTTTCATCTCAAACTGCAAAAGTAAATGGTCAGAGCAGATGTAAAGTTAAGGGTTTTTGTACCTAAATGTTAACTAAAACATAAGGGCTGTTTAGAACAAGGTAAGATTTGGTTTATTTAGAATGATCTTATGGGTTGCTACAAGGATGATACAGGCTTGGTTCTTGACAAATTTCAGATCACATGGTGAATCCCCAGCAGAAACAAATTTCATTGTAATGCTGTATATATGTTGGTTGGGGTTACAAGTACTCCGGCTTCAGGCCTACAACTAAGTGTGACTAAAATAAACACTATAAATGAAACCTCTTTCTGCTCCAAACGTTTGTTTAACTCATTCAATTCTTTATCCATGGTATTCTGCCAAAGTTCATGCTCCCATTCTTTTGCTACTTCCTCAATTTCTGAGGAATTTCCATCTGCACAAATTGGCAATGGTGAGAAGCAGAACAAGAAGAAAGACAGAAAAGTAGTGCGAACAGTGGAACAAATTAAACTAGTAACAGATAGAGCCATCACCGAGACAATGTGGCACACTTCGACTCACTCACTCTGCAACCCAAACTGGAAAAGTGTAACAAAAGCACCTATGTAGGGATCAATAAAAAGATTCTACAAAACAATGGCCATGCAATATATAGCGATGGGAGCTAGGGTTGAAACTCATTCAATTTCACTTCTTATATAATTTTTGTATGTGGTTTTTCCTCATAGAACTAAATTAGTGGTTTACCTGATACAGCTTCATCCATCTGATAATCAGATGAGTCTATACTCTGAAAGCCCCTCTTGAGTCCATCACTTTTGACAAAACAGACTGGACCTTCCTGGAATGTACCAAAAAAAAAAAATGATATAAACCCTGAAACATGAATTATGCCAAAATGTCACCTAACTAATATAATAAAGAAAAACACCCATATTCTATTAGTGTTAAAAAATATGGATGATATTGAAATTCATACAAGATGAGAATAATTGTTTTGGAAAAATAACAAGTTTCATTGACATTGAAAACCTAAATAAGTAGGGTTCCAATGGACATACTTGAGGATCAGTTTCACAGTGCTCCACAACAGCACGTCTGCTGCGATATTCATGAAGTTCTCGACAAAGGTCCTCATTAGTAGCCTCTAGGCAAGCAATTCTTCCCTTTAGAACCTGTTCAACCAAAGACATTATTTACACCGCCAAATCAAAACAAACAACTAACTTTGAGCAAACAATATTTTTCTGTAAGGCATAATACCTGCACTTCATCTGATGGAGCTCCTCCAGCACGAGCACAAAGTTCAGCTTGCAAGTATTTTAGCTGCTGGCGCAACTTTTGCATATCATTGGATATTAAATCTCTATTGACCTGTACAAAAACTTAAGTTTAATTTTTCTTATCTTACAAATAAGATAGGAACTAGAAACAATCAAGATTCTCAATCCACATATAGCATTGTAGGATCAAAACTAAAGAAAGTCACATGAAACAACTTACAATAGGCTTATTCTGAATATTGCGAGCACGATTTGCATATTTGAGAGTGTTAAGGCTTTCCTCAGCATTGATATCAGCAGGGCTTATGCAAGCTGGAAGAAGTGATGGTAAGGTAGAATGAAAGAATATTTTGATTTCAAAATTCGCACTTATATTTATATCCAATCAAGCGTTCGACTAATCTCTTGAAGGTTTACCTATCATAACAGTTTTGCTGTTCCCACCAAGTGAATCCTGCCAAAACACACAAGTAAAACATAAACCAGAAAGTTCACAATGAAGTTGACAAAATGAATCAACCAGAAATGAATCTCAGTATTTAGTTTCTTCATTTCATAGATAAAAGTAGATCATAATTCGTTAACCAAAGGCCCATAACACAGAATTGAAGACCGTTATCAAGAAAAAGACCTTAACAGTGCCGTCAGTAAACACAGCAGTACTCTGATTGCATCTGATTGCAAAATGATTTTGCATACATAATTCATATAGATTTGTGACAGATACAAGACAAGCAGTTACCAAACGCAATTAAACAACATACCAGAAGATCTATAAAAGCATCTTAGTCGTCTAGACGCCAGATGTATATGATTTACATAGGATGAATGGCCACATTTAAATTGTGAAGAAAAATATATGTATGCCATTGTCTACCAATGATATAACTGACATAGCTAGAGGTAGATATGCGCTTGCATGGTTCTGATATCAGGTCGTCACTTAATAAGACAATCCCAGCAATGAAATTTAGCAGTAAACTTACACACTTGCGCTCAATAAATGCGTGAAATGCATATCAATATAATATGAATCTTGCCTGCAAGAGTCGAGTCAATTTACTGTCTCGGTAAGGAACATGCACACCCTCTCTACGCTTTTTCTCATCTCCTAGCGCACTGATGACATTACCAAGTGCTAGGAGCCCCTTGTTAATGTGAATACCTATTCAGAAAATAAAATTAATAAACTATCACCATAATTAGAACATGTATGAATATCAAGAGATAAAAAGAGACACACCAACCTTCTTTCAAACGAAGACCATCAGAACCTGTTCTTTTAGCTCTTTCTGATCCAGCCAGATCAACCAAATGGAGCTTTGCACAGAAATATTCTTCACCCATATCCTCATCTGGAGTGCCATTATCAGGAGAAACTGAATGGAGTTTGCGCATTTGTTCTAAAGTGATTGTGAAGATTGCATGGGACCGACTTTTGTAAACATGCAGGGGAACCACGTACTATTAGATTATGAAGATTCATTGATTAGTTATAACAAAGATACCAGCCATTCATGCAATTGGAAATTATCATTGGAATCTACATTCCTTAACCAAAAAGGGTGAAAATATTACATTTTTAGCAATGACAATGTGATATAGATTCTTGCCTCGGGAAAAATAGCTATTTCTAGAGCTAAGTTTACAAAGGGAAAATGTATCATGATCAATGCCAGAGCTAAGTTTCCTCAGTAACAACATCAATTATGACATGACCATAATTGAACATTCTCTTATGACATGACCATAATTGAACATTCTCAAGGCAGCACTACAGTGGATCTATGGGGGAAATCGAAAAACATCAAGTTTGTAAATGAGTATACAATAGTTAGTCTGAGCATAATATTTAACTAGTGGGGGATGAAAACTTTGGATTTTCATGATTTACCTGGATTGGTTGTTCATATTTGTACTCCCTGTTGCCCGGCTCAAAGATCCTTGCTCCAGACAAGCAGCCATCTCCTGTAACGTATTAACAGCAACCTCAGTTGATCCTGCTAGTGTTATGACTCCATTTGATGATTCACGAATTTGTATTGACGGCCTCCCAGGAATGACAACTTTCCCAGCATGTCCATTAGCAGTCACTGACTTGCTTACAGATACAGAATCCAGCAAGTCCCTCACTTCTTCCTTAAAAATCTTCAAATTTAAAACCTCTAATTAATTCCTCAGTGAGGAAATACAAAGCCAACAAAACAGCAGTCATTGACAGAACATAGATGGTCAAGCCATCATATTCTAGCAAGAAACCAATAAGATCGGAAACAAGAAAAATATAAACGGCAGCTGACTCAGAGAATCTTTGGCACACGATAGAAAAGCAAACCATAAGATGAAAGTACCTCAATGAAGGAAACATGTAATTGGAACCCCATTTGGTGTCTCAATGTCTCAATTTTGTTGAATAGAGAATTCATAGCTTGTGGAATCAATCCTGTCTGGCAGCCTTCTCTGAGGCCAGTACCCATGGTGTATGTTTTGCCAGATCCTGTCTGTAGGACTTTTACACATCAACTCATGTAAAACTTTGTTAAACTTAAGACCGCTTTTGACCAGGATGGATATTACCTGACCGTAAGCAAGCACGGTAGCATTATATCCTTGGAATAAACCATCAACAAGAGGAGCCACGCACTCTCCAAACATGGTAGATGATGGAGAACCACCATTCCCATAGACATGATCGAATGTGAACGAATGTGTTCCAATTTGTACCTGCACCACGCTCCACGGTCATTAATGTAGTAAGCTGTGCACTACAAGTAGCAAGAAAATCCACAGAAATCTAATTACATAAATATACATTACATCAAAATCCGTTTAATCACCCGTCAGTGCAATGTACTGAAATGAGCTAGACATTCTTGAAGCTAAAAAATAGCAAGGCTTCAAACGAGCCAGCTTTGCTCTCCATAATTGTATTATACAGAACAATTGGATAATTCAACCAAATATAAATTGTTGACGCATTTTTTAAAATCTCAACATTCAACAAGCAACTTTCCATAAAAAGCAGCTCAGTGGATAACTTCCTCCACTTGCGTAAAAGCAAGCACGATACGGCAAAACCAAGTACTAAAAATAATAAAAGATTAAAAGAAACAAAAGCGATGGGCGTTTTATGCTGCTATGAGATAATTTCATAAACAAATGACCATGCAAAGAACTTCTTTTATTCTTCAACCTCATGACCACACAATGCATATCTATTCAGAGTAAACATTCACAACAACTAAGCAGAGAAAGAAGGCGGAAATTAGCGAAGTGGATTCGTTTAATCAACTGAAGCCTGAAGGTGCGTTTAGTCACCTGAGGGCTTCCATGAGTAACAGCGACACATTCTTTACAGCCCTGGGCACGTTCATCGCCGATTAACGGACGTACATGAACGGCCACCTTAACACTACAATTCTCCGACGCCGTATCCATGAACAAACTTTAATTATTCGGGCTATGATTAATATGCTGTATTTAATCAGAATGACTTTGTGTAATCAGTTGAGATTAGGATCCAAGAAAATGATGCAGCAACATAAGAGAAGAGACAAATAGGCTAAGCTTTTAACCGAGAGAGAAGCAGCGGTTGGTTATTTACTAAATTTTTTTTGCGTTTGGTGATTGGGAAAGTGGAGGAAAAACAAATGTAATTAATTATAAAGACTAACGAGTAGCTCTAACAAGAGGTTGGAGGAGGCGATAATAAGAGCATCAAGTTGGAATAAAAAAAAAAAAATAGCATCAACAAGTTGGCATCATTTATTTTCCTTGTTCTTCACTGCTCTGCTCTCACTTTTCTACTCAACACTGTCCGTTTCTCTGACTCTTCCGGACCTTGCTGTTAGGTGTGTACTTTGGTATCTTCCTTTCGTCTTTTATTATTATTATTATTATTATTACTATTATTATTACTATTATTATTATTATTGTTTTGCCCCTATTTAGTAGCTGTGCGGCTGTGCCCGCGGGATCCACTCTCTAAAGTCCAAACCCCTCTTGGCTCCTTCTTATTGCTCCAGCCAATTTTTCTTTCTTGGATGCTTACTGATTTATTTGTGCCGTAACTGAGAGACTTTGTTGTTTCCTAATATCATTATTGGGCTCGTATTTTGTTATTAATTGATGACGTTTAGTTATTATAATTCTGGGTTGCGCCAGTGATACCAAACTAATTATGATGAAACATAAATTATAGCCCTTTTTTTTGGTCCTACTCGTTTATATTTATTTATAATACATGTTGACCAAAATAAACACAAAAATCATACTCCGATCAGTTTATGACTTTGATGAAAATAAAACTGAATTGTAAATTCAAATATGTCGTAATAAAATAGTTATGGGCACCGTAGGACTTGCAGGGAAGGGTCATTATTAGATACCCCCGCTGAGGCTATGGGTTGTCTTGCTTAGATAGATGCGCGTACTCACTGATTTCATTGAAGTCTAATCCGATTACATCGAAATTAAATTGAAAGTTTCCCGTAAGAAAGAGAAGGGCGTCTACGTTTTATTTATTATGCGTACTTCGTTTTGGGCTTATTAATTACACGATAGATAATAACAATTAAGTGTTACACTAAATAGGTAGGTGTTGGGGGGCAAGCGAAGTCTAACAACTGTCGCTGTTGTTATCGTTAATGGATCACGTATTGGCAGTTGCTCAGTGAGCACAGATGCCGAACCTCTGTTATTTATTATGATGGTTGATATTATACAATAAGAATTTGTACACAGAATGAATAAGTGCCCACAAACTTTAAATCAAACCTGTATCCATTTTAATTTATTTACAAATGAATTGGGGTTTATAAAATTAAGACTTTAATGCGCAAATAATTTGTTGATCACAAAAGAACACTTGGAAGCTGGCAGCGGCTTTGTTTTGTGACTGTAGGCACCAGGCACAGAGAAGGAAGGGGAAGTGTTACATGTGGGAAAAAGGAAAAAGAACCGAAAGCGAAAGGAACATAAAAACGCAGCATAAACGAATGTATGTACAGAGTATATTATACAATAAATTAAGCAAACACGCAAGAAGTCTGGGCCCAGATCACATGCTTCTTAAAAGTTCACTATTCTATCATGGGCTGGTCCCAATCCCAGACATTCACTCACTGTCACCGCTACCGTCAGCAGCAGCAGCCTCTATTTCGTTATTGGTAAGTTTTAGTTTTCTTCCTACTTTTTATTTTATTGTTTGTCTAATTGTCTTAGCCGCAAATGGTTAAAAGTGAACTTTACATGCTGTGGATGGCTTGCTGACTTTGTTGAATTTTCATGTGTTATTATTATTCATTCCTTCCTTCATTCTTAAACCTGCACGTTACCAAAGATAAAACGATCACCGAACCCACTACAGTTCCACACTTGGCATCTTCTGCAATTCAAGTTAATTATCGATTATTAATTAATTATACTTAGATCATCAATTAAGTCCATGGAATTTTAAATGACATATGTAGGCTCTAAAGCATACGTGTGCCAGTGTGTGTGTTCCTTTTTGTAGTACTGAAACACAGTCAAGTCGAGTGAATTCTGTTTATATGAGCAGTGCTTTGCATTTTTGCCGCGTCGAAGTGATGTATTCTCTAAAGCTAAGCCTTTTTTTCTTCTAATATAAACGTAATCACATTGCTTGAATGTGTTTGTGGTAACATTGAAGTGAAGCAAATTAGCTACCCCACAAAATTGACTTGTTTGCATAACTTTTGCTTCAATCTTCTTTGTTTGCAAGAAACAAATAAAGAATTAGATGTGGCAAAAGAGATAAAGCGTAAAGATCTAACGACTCAACCTTTTATCACCCCCAACTCTCACTTCGTTGGCATCAACCGTTAGCTTCGGTGCTATCTAAGTAACCATAAACTGATAGCCCCCACCCGCAACTTAATATTTTACATTCCAATAATAGTCATTTTGATTCAAATTTGTTAGTTTAGTGATGTGATGTTAGGTTAACATTAACATAATCTTCATTGACATGTCGTACCAACCTTTAATTTGTCCCAGAAAAGCTTGGTATTAAGATTAATTAGTGGAAAATTCTTGATGAGATAAGTACAGTTAGGCAAAAAATTCTCAAATGTGTGTATGCTTTTCACGAGAGTTGAGAAGTCATAGTTTGAATGTTGATAGAATAGATAGCTGGTAACTACAAACATTGAGAGATGGAAATGGCTAGCTTCAAATGCAGGGGAGTGATACATATCCACTTAAAACCGACCGATTCTTTTTCTTTACTGGAACGCAACACCAACGGTCAACGTCTTATGAATTAATTTATCACAAATTCCTAATGGAATGTTTGTATTCAGACTGCGGCAAAATATTGCCAAACCATATTTCATTCAAGCAATTCTTTTTTTTAAAAAAAAAATTTTTTCAAGGAAGTATGAACATTAATTAGAATTTGTTGATGGTCAATTTCTTATACTTGTGATGGAGTGTCACATGTTTCGGAAAGGAGAGAAGTCAAGATCTTCACTCTTCGGAACCCCCTTTCTTGGAGAGATCTATTACATTTGCACTTTGAGGCCTTGGAGCCTGTAGAAATGTGAAGAATACCTAAGGAAGTACCGGAAAGGAAAGGAAAGAGAATGAGGCCAACATCCGAGCCGGACAAAACTAGGTTTAAGGATTTGTCTTCCTCTATCCAAATTTCCTCATAGTCTTGATGTGGCAGAACCTTTAATACATTTGTGACAATTCATCGCATGAACCAATAGGCTTGTATCAACTAATCACCTTCTTTTTAAACAAGCTTAAAAGGTTCTTTGGTGATAAAAGGGACATCACTTCAACTAATAGTTCTAACGAGACCAATAAGTGTGACTAATCTTTAAAAAAAAAAAAAAAAACACTTGATTTCTTTAAAATATCAGTGATTCAACAAGAGCCTACCACTTATAAAGTATCATCAATCCCTAACAGACCCAAAGAAACTACCAATCAAAGGAATACATGTTGCAATCATGAAAAATATCCTAAGAGATCCAATATTTGAGTTTAAGATAAATTTACCATCGTACTCCTATCTAAGGAGGGATCGGACAATGGATCTCTCTCACGTGTTCACATGGACTCAAAGACACTCTTAAGGACTCCGTATATAAAACGGTCAAGTTCATAAGCAAAAGGGATCATCTTCTTGATAACTAATCTTCTTTACCAGATTGCGCTCTAATCACTCTTCACTCTCAAACCACCCTAACTTGACCCTAAGAGTGCCAGCGCCAACCATTCAATGGCAACTTCTAATCGTGTTCTCTCTTTTCAAGTCCTTAAAACACCTACTCCATCACAGATGCCCTGAAATAAAGTTTTTCTGTCATTCCTCAATCACCCCAAAAGGCTAAAATTCTCTAATGTCGAGTGTAACCTCTTAAAAAAGGGGCTAAAACAGAATTGTAAGAGAATATGTAAGAGCTTCAAAGTTGCTATGTTAAAATATTCAAATTGTCCATGTGAAAAAGATCCAAACTTTAAAATATTTTTCCATATTGAAGAACATTCAACATCGAGCGAACGCCTGATAATTTTCTAATTTCCAATGGAGTATACCTGGGTGATATTGGTTAATTAATAAATATTACCCTCTTTTTGACCCTGAAGATGTAAGTGCAAGTTCGAGGATGGAGATTGGTGCCACTGACTCCGAGATTTACGTCATAATTAATGTTAGTGTTGAAATGAAATTAAGAATTAAGCAGACGGACCACGTGCAGCCCCTCCGTCCCAGCTGTAAAAAAGTATCGACTGCAAAATTCTTCTGTAATCTTAGGTATGTGTGAAACATGGGAAGGATCAAAAGCCACAGCCAATTCTCACCTCTGTGTTTAACGTGAATACCTAGTGTTCGATCAATAATTTTGCATGGACTAATTTGGTGAATTTGATTATTTAATTGGTAAACCTACGTAAAGGATCTAACATCAGCACGCACTTATCAAATTAAGCTCTTCACTTTTTATGACATCAGAAAAATTTAAGATAAACGGTCCATTTTTTGTTCCACTAAAAGAGCAAGAAGTGGAGAAACTACAGAGAGCGCCCTTTATTCTCACCTCCCTTTCTTCTTTTTCAGCATGCAGTATATATGTTATTTTCTGAGAAAATAAAGGAAGGAAGAATTAATGTCATTGTGCTTGCTTTCAGTTCCAGCTCATGTGGTCTCTGCTCACATGCAAGCATTTTGATCTCATCGATCATCTATTTTTCTGACCCTTTTTAGATTGTTCATTGTTCCCCACAATCCACTAATTATTAGCTTTAGTATCAATACCAATGATTTTTACAGAAAATCTAATAATCTATCATAAGCTCTAAGTGTTATCCAGTAGACCTGCACTAATTAAGATCATGAGTTGTTAATAATTTCTCAACTTATAATTATTGCATTAATTTTGCAACGCACTGCGCTAATTCAATTTCAAGCAGCATGGGAAATCAGAATTGTGGGAATCCTATACGCATAAATGATGTTTTCAGATCAATAACAATAACACTCGAGGATAGCGGTGCTCTTTTTAGCCAAAACCGGTTCCCCAATCCCTGCTGTTTTACTTTTTATTGCGAATCATCAGTCATCACATTTAATTGTTTTATGTGTCTCAGAACTTTATCTTTCTTTTTCTTCTTTACAACCGAGCATTGAATATTTGCCAACTGACCATGCATGTGCGTCGCTGCATATTTTTCATCATGCATTCCTGCTTTATCACACACACACACACACACAAACACACACACACACACAAAGATATTTTGTAATTGTGAAAAACTTTTCATCGTTTTCATATCCTAGAAAAAACAACTGAACATCAGTGGTTGCAAACTCGCAGAGATATATCAACAAGCCGCAAGTGCTTTTAACCTAGACGATAGATTTGATATGGTATGATATCTGCTCCTTCAAAGACGTATACTGTATACAACTGTTCACAGGGATGTATTAAAAACGGTAATCGATCCATTATTTATATTTCATATTTTACACATGTTAAAGATAGATTAATTTATAGGTGTTTAGGAGCTTGGTTGAGTGGCTTCAAGTAATTTTATTTTATTGATCACACGTGTTTGGAATCTTAGAGAAATAGAGGCCAAAAAAATCAGTTTAGACTTTATACACTATTTACCTTTTAAATGGAAAAAATAAAAATAATTTACATTCTTAGAGTAGTGATCCAATAAGCATTGTCACTCTTCTTATAAAGAGCGATGTTACACATATTTAGTTCTTATTGAGAGAGGTATGGGTCATATTTCACAAGTCTCTTAGTTGGCGTTTGTTTTTTAACTTAATTACTTAAAGTGACTTAATTTAATTAATTAAATTAATTAAATATGTTTGTTTTTATAATTTAATAAGATTTTTTAAATAATTTTGACTTAATAAAATACGCCAATTTTTTTGGATTTTTACAAAATGGAAGAATATGAATTAAGTCAATTAATTTATAATGTCAAAAATATCCCTACTTTATAATTTATTGTTCGTGCCTATCCCAATTTTCATCTTTATTTTTTTCAGCCATCATGGAATCCTTCTTCACTTTGCTTCTCTCATCAAATTCTTGAATCTCATATTAATTTCTCACCTGATTGGGGCCTTTTTTTTTCTTGCCCTTTTCAATTAGGTTTTCTAGTATTCATTTATATACTAATCAACCAACTTTACTACTCTTTTTGTATCTAACAAACTTTGTGATGTGTTTTGGGTATTGTTCTATTCATATGACCATTCAAAACTTATTTTTATTGAAATATTTTGTTAATCTAATTATGATCATTTTGGGAGAATGTTTATTCCCTTGAATGTAGTTTTACTTATGAATATTAAAATATTATGATATTTAGTATGTTATTTATTTGACACTTAAATTTAATAAGGATACAAATGTAAAAGTACATGTTTTTAATTTTTTAAGTTGAAAAATAAATAACTTAATACTTATTTTCAGAGATTCAGATAAAAAAAATAAATATATTATTCAGATTTAGATATTCAGCTCTATTCAAAATTCAAACTAATTCAGGTCTATTCAAATTTCAAACAAAAAAACAAACGTCATCTTAATCATATTTTATTTTTTATTTCTTGAAAATAAAACTATTTTGTTAATATTCAAAAAATAATTTAAAAAAACTCTTTAAAAAATTATTGTATGCTTTCACAATTTTTATTGTACTTAGTAATTTTTTTTTTCTTGGACAGAACAAATAAATTCCAACTACTTATTTTTATTTTATAGAATATTTTAAATTTTACTTGTACCAAAAGTCACTAAACCGGCCCGTAATATTTTCGGGGTGTGTTCCCGTTTTTTTTAAGAGTTTGTTATCTTTCCTTGATCCTTTCTCCCAGCATTTATAGTTAAAAATTTTCGCACCGATAACCATAATGACATAAAGTTCTTTTAGTTCCACCAGATAACTATAATTCTTATAGTTTTGATTTAATACGACAAATAAGGTAGGACCTTAATCAATCAATAATCAATAATTCCGATAGTTATAATTTGAATGCGACAAATAAGTCTTGTTGTTTTGATTTAATAGGTTAGTACGACAGAATTATGCAAATTTGAAGTAGGAAAACAATGAAGAGTGGCCTGCAGACATTTGATTTATGTTAATGTCACAATAATTTTTATCAAATAATGTAGAGCCTACGCATATAGTTCTTATTTTGTTGGGAAGGTTAGCAAGAGAGAGACATGATGTTACCTCTAGTCTAAAAGACTTTTTCAATTCATTGCTGAAATGTCTTGGGCGCAATCTATTGAATGAAAAGGAAAATGTTAAATGTACTTAATTAAACATGGGCATCACATCATTAGAGTGATTGATTATCCTCAAAAACATGGATCTTTTAACATATTGACTGTGATCTCAATTGATTAAAATGATTCAGCTTAGGACTATCGGATAATTAGGGCCACCTATAATTAAACCTTACCTAGGTGGGCCTTAGAAATAATGATGATTTAGATAAGGAAAACCCATAGCTAAATTTCAGAATATGAAAAGCAATACTCCTTTTCCATCAAAAAGGGCATGTGGAAGCCGGAAGAGCTGTCAAATGGGCCCCATTACGACTTTGACGACGCTTCATTAATGGGCTCAGAAAAAGTGAGTCCTCACAAGCCCAAAAATGAAAGCTTCGTCAAAAGATGGGCTCAAAATGGGCTTCAAATAAGAATGGGGCCAACGCAAATAATTGTGATTTGATTACAGAAAGCAAGCATCACGTGATGGCGCACGCAATGGCGTCGTTTCCACGCTAGAAAATATTAAATTGCAAATACCATTGACTTTTGGGGGTCATTTGTATCCAAAAACATAAAGAGGACAAGATTCATCGAACCTTTTCTTGACCCTGCCTCCCGACGATCGAATCTGGACCGTGCAACCACAAGGCAGGACCTCACAGAAGAGGGGCATAATTGGAAGATAATAAAGAGAATCAGGACGAAAAATAGCAGTTCCCAATTTGCAGCAATACGCTTCTCTGCCCAACAGCCCCATCTTCACTTATAACCCAAAAAAATAATAAGAAGGATAATAATTCGTTTTCATTATTTAGTGTTTTTGAGAGCGTGTTAAAGAAAAGGAAAGAGCGATGTCGGGAGGCATAGCGCGTGGTCGGCTGGCTGAGGAGCGAAAGTCGTGGCGTAAAAACCACCCTCATGTCCGTACACACCAAATTGTTGTTATTTGTTTGTCTTTTGTTCTTCGTTTTGACGAATGTTTCTGTGTAAATCCTAGGGTTTCGTGGCAAAGCCTGAGAATTTGCCGGACGGTTCGGTGAATCTGATGGTGTGGCATTGCACTATTCCCGGCAAAGCCGGAGTAAGTAACGGACTGGAAGGAAGTTATTTGTTTACTGTTTTATTTGAATGTTTGGTCAATTCAAGTTATGAAATGTTTGGTTGATGGAGTTTTTATGTTAAATCTGAATTAATTCATTTTCAGTGTAGACGCTCGTTATTTTATGTGCTTAAGGTTTCAATTGAAGAATGGTTGGTGTTTGATTTACAGGTTTCTGTGTTGCATGAGTAGACAAACGGTTAAAATCTCAGTGTAGGTGTAATAGGATTTGAACATTAACTGTTTGGATCGTCAGGCTCTTTTGGTTGCATAGGATTCAATTTATGCTTCTTTTTCTTTTGGGGTTTTACATTTCTGTTATTTTGAAGTCAATGCTGTGAGATCTTCATCCAAGAAATTTGCCGGGATGTTGGTTAGTCCTTGGATGTCTATATTGTTAAATAAGAACTACAAGTTCCATTTATATGTTGTCATGTTTCTATTGAGTAATCAGAAAGTTGACGACAATGTTCAATAAGGATTTCACCCTTCTTTTTGCCTTATTATGGTTTTGGTGCTAAATATTTTTTCTCATTTTTGCTCTACAATTCTAACAGTTGTCCTATTATGTATGAATTTGCGCAGAATGGGACCAATGTTGATTTTGGGTTTGCGCTACAAATCTAGGTTTGGTTTGTAGACTAGTAAATGTTGATAATGTTATTTGACTAGTGATTGCCTTTTTGTAAAAGAGCTTCATATTATCTTCTTATTGTGTTTTTGTTTCGTTAATCTATTTAATAGTTATTTGATTTTCACTTGCCATAACACATGGTTTACCTTCTGCTATTTTTCCCCTTCCCCCTCCATTTTCCTCACCTTAGATTATGTTTCCGCTTCATCTTTGTTATGTCTAACTTTATGATGATATGGCTGTGTGTATGCTACCTTTTCTTTTTTTTTAAAATAGATATGTTGCCAATCTTCAGCTTAAGGGCATGTCAAACTTAACATTGTCAATGGATTTGATGATGAATAGATAGACGGGACAAACACACACAATCCATATGTATATATATTAATAATGAATATAATAGTTCTTTCTGTGGAAGATTACAAACTTGTTAAGTAATTTCTGATAATGTTATGCTTCTAGACTGATTGGGAGGGTGGTTTCTTCCCGCTCACTCTCCACTTCAGTGAAGATTACCCTAGCAAGCCACCAAAGTGCAAGTTTCCGCAAGGATTTTTCCACCCTAATGTCTATCCATCTGGAACTGTCTGTCTATCAATCCTCAATGAGGACAATGTGAGTACCTTCTGCTTTTGAAAAGAATATCGGAGTTATGTTGGTTTGACTAATGTCTAGTGTTTACTTTATCTGAAGGTTACTCAGCATACTTTTGTCATTTGTAGGGGTGGAGACCTGCTATCACAGTGAAGCAAATTCTTGTTGGCATCCAAGATTTGTTGGACCAGCCAAATCCTGCAGATCCTGCACAAACAGAAGGTTATCACCTCTTCATTCAGGTATGTTTAAGTTTATTAGTATTTTAGTTGTTTTATTTTGAAGCCTTGGTGTAATCTTAACAGAAAAATGAGGAAACCTTTGTATCATTGGAAGAATCCTGTTCCTATGTTTTGTTAGGTGCTAATCAGATAGTGCTCATAGAAGAGCTTTGTTGTTTCTTTTCTATGAGGGGAAAGAAGGTTTTTATAGTGAGTGGCTGCAGACTCCTTTGTGTGACAATGCTGTATTTTGAGTGGTTGATCTAATTATTTATAAGAGAAATTTTATTGCAATTGGAATTTTCTGCATCAATTTCATTCAATTAGCCAACCGTTGTCATCAGAAATGTACCAGTTCAATGTACCCGAACTCATTGCCATGCTACATTAAATAATTTTAAATGTTTTGAAGCAACAATGCTGGCCTAAATTACAATTCAGCAACTTCAAGTCTTGTAATGCCAATATCCTAATGAACAAAATAACTTTAATTGCAGGATGCTGCAGAGTACAAGAGAAGAGTTCGCCAGCAAGCCAAGCAATACCCTGCCCTCCTCTAAATTTATGTTCTGTTTTTTTTTACAGACTTTTATTAAACTTTTGGTAATTGTCAACTGTCTTTTGTAAAATGCCATTGCTAAACTTTGTAAATAAAGTTACCATTTGTAACAGTTGCCTATGTCAAACTGCTTGCTTGAAACTGTCTTTAATCCCTTTGGTGGAGGCTTTGGTGTGTTAATTATGCCAGTCAGCCATTGTTACTCACGGGTGTTCATATAATTTGAAAACTTGTTTTCCTCTGTTTGATTCACATCTATTTTGAATTTTCTTTAGTGTTATTTTTAAGTACAATCAATCCATTGATCTTAAAAAAAAAAAACTCTAATTCATAGACATGGGATAGCAGGGAGGGTAGACCATGTGACAGCTCAGGCATTTTTCTCAATGTGTATTATGATTTGCAATTGTGCTTAGCATATGGATGCAGCTTTCAGCGGCAAAATAAAGATATGCTAAGTGTGGATGAACCATTTTTAATTATAGTGAATCAGTTGGAGATTAAAATATGATTTGATGATGTTCAGGTAGGGGGCATATTTTCTGCAATTGCATATTATTCAGCCATGGGAACCTAATTCTATTTCTAACTTATTGTGTTGAAGAAAACCGTAGATAAATGTCTTCACAACCACAATCCAGAAAATTGATTATTCTAGATTATTGACTCATTCAATGCACCAACATAAATTACATTTATCTGATAAATTGGATTAAATAGTTATTTAGCCCTCAATTTCTCCTACCGGCTCCCACTGTTTAATTAATTCCACTTATTTTCACAATTATTTTTATCAAAACAATAAAAAACAATTTTAAAATAATAAAAAATAAATAAATACAATTTCTTGCCATGGTCATCACCTCAAGCTGTCTTACTATTAGCCCAGCCATTTTACTATTAGTAGCCCTTAGTCGCGAATGACTCTATCAGCAAAACTGCCAACAACCGAAACCAAAATCCTCTTCTTTATCTAAATTGATTTTGATGAGATTTATATGATGGTATTAGAATCAAAATGGTATCAAATATAAAAAAGAAAAAAAAAGAAAGAATAATTTGAGCATAGAAATCAAGAAGGAAAGGATGATAAGGAATGGTGGCTTTAGGTGGAGACAATGGTAACCAAAGATGGGTAGGGTGAAATTGTTTTTATTTTTTAATTAAATTTTTTATTTTTTAATAAGGATAATTTTGAAAATAAGTTATATTGTTGAATAGTAGGAGCTAGTAAGAGAAATTTGAAAGGTAAAATATTACGACTCTTTCTTTAATAACCATATCATCTTCTCATTGGACCTTATATCAACTTAAAAAAAAATTCTTATGAACAGCATAGCATTCAGCTGTGTATAGAAGTCAATAAACACAATTTTCTATAAAAAGTAAACAAACTTTGAAGTAGAAGCCACCATGATTAATAATCCACACTCATCCTTAATTCATTTTTTTTAAATTTATTTTATATTCATTATTAAACCTGGAAAAGCTTTCTCCCTCAAAGAAACCAAAAACTTTCCTATGACCTTGTAATTAATCAAACCAAAGCATAGGCTCGTTGTTTAATGGCTCAATCCATATATATATATATATCTTTTTTATTTTCAATGGTAATCAAGGTTAAATGTGTAAATACATAACAGCGGAGTTTCATAAAAACTTTTGAGGGATGCCAATAATATAACTCATAACAATTTTAAATACTCATAATAAGACCAATATAATAAAAAATCCAATCAAAGCCTAAATTATATAGACAAAAGCAAGCATAAGAAATAAAAGAAAATATTTTCACAATCATTGAGGATACTCGAACCCTATTATTGAGAAACAACAACTAACTCAATCAATGGAACACTGGCGAGCAATGAAACAATTATTTCTCTACTAATTATATTTAATTTATTCAGAATCGTGTGTGAAAAACAACGAAATCTCATTAGATAGTGGATCCATTGACGATCAATAATTAATTATGTATGTATAGAAGGAAGAAGATAGATATGGGTAGTTGACGCTTAAGAAGATATTATAAAAACATAAGAATAAATAAGATAAATTTATCGAATGCAAAGTCATATCTTTATCTATCTAAATTTTTAGAAGTGTCGGAAGCATTGAAACAACTATTCTGTTTTTTTACAAAAAAAATAATGAAAAAATCCAAAATTCGGTGCAACTGTGACGCTTTTTCGACAAATCAATTTATAATAATAAGAAGAAAAGTATGCTTTTAAAAAAAAAGGGTAAATGCTTAAGGCCCAAGTCTCAGCCCATCAAAACCCAAATACGTAAACAGAACAGGCTACGAATTTGAGTTTGCCACCTTAAACTTCCAGCACTCCCAGCAAGGTCCGCATGGCCGAATACTATCCTCCACCTGCGGGTCCGCACTACGGCTACTACCAAACGCCGCCTCCGCCTCCGCCTCCGCCAGGAGGCGTGGTGGCACCTCCGATGCAGCCTCACATGCCGCAGCCACAGCCACCACCTATCGGTTCTTACTCCGCTTCATTTCCCGCATACGGCTCTTACGACGAGGTCCGGACACTATTCGTCGCTGGTCTCCCGGAAGACGTAAAGCCTAGAGAAATTTATAACCTGTTCCGTGAATTTCCAGGCTACGAATCCTCTCACCTTCGCAGCTCCACCCAAAATTCTCAGGTACTCTTTTTGGCACTTTTTATTTATTAATTCTAAGTAATTAAATTGAATTACTAGTTTGTTACGCTACTCAAATCAAATCATGTTTAGAATTGTATCTGTTAATCGGTTGGTTCTCTCTTCTGATTCGGTCTTGGGTTGTTGACAGCCGTTCGCTTTTGCCATCTTCTCGGATCAGCAGTCTGCCCTTGGCGCAATGTATGCACTCAATGTAAGTTATCTTGCCATATGTTTTACCGTTTCTACAAAAGCTTGTTCTTGTATTCTCATTTATTTCATCTGCAATTCATGCTGCACAATGTCTCTGCATGTGCAATGTAGCTAACTAGCGATTGTATGTGGTGCCTCAGTCACTAGATGTATTCAGATGCTCAAAAAACTACTAATTGATCTGCTAATTCTCACTCAAGTATTAGTTCCTAGTATGTGATTTTTAACATGTACCATGTTTGGCTTGAAGAATTTTGCTCCATCAGATTCTGCTTGCTCACTACTCTTTCCTGACTCTATGGCCATGTAATTTAGACCAGTCAATTGCCAACTATCAAGCCTTACGTGTTATCTTATGGGTGGTATATCAATTGCGTTAGTTTTATGTGATATTGTCTATTGGGTGGTGCATGAGTCCTGGTGTTGAATCCCTCTCATATCAAAGAAAAGGCTATATAACAGTTAATTCATGAAAATGGACACTCGTTGCCTGTTTATGCTGGCTTCTTGTCTATCTCTTTAGCCATAATGTATGTATTTGCCTCTGCTAACGATGTCTTTCTTGAGGAACAAAAAATAAATGCGAAACTAATGGATGTGCACCTTTTTCTTTTTCCTTTCTGAAAGCTACTTAGTTGCAGTTAAATGCTGTTTTATCTGAAATGTTTTGTCTGTAAATTTTATGTATTCCATGCTTAATGCTAACTTCAATTTTGGGGCAAAAACCATTACTCGCAAGAATGCTGTAGAATGTCAGATATTTCGAAATTAACTGAGAGTGCTTTTCAACCTTTTTTTTTTAAGGGGATGGTGTTTGATCTTGAGAAAGGATCAACCCTATATATTGATCTTGCAAAATCCAATTCCCGATCAAAGCGGTCAAGAACAGGTTTATTTCTTTTTGGATTTCATCCTTCTAAATTTGTTTTTGTTTTCATTTCATCTGACTAATTGATAATGTGTCATTTTCACTTGTTGGCTATTACAATTAGATGATGAATGGACTGGCTCAGATAAGAAAGCTAGAGGACCCTCTGCATTCTCAAGGGGCACTCCTGATTTGGGTAAGTAGCTTGTAGAATTGATTAGGCTGTATGGAAAGATCTTTGCGCAATCATTTTCTTTTGCTCTGTCCTGGATCTATACACGTTTGGTTATTTTGTACTCTCTCTGTTGTTATCATTAATGTACTTGATATTACCTGAGCGGTGCTTGTCTGACCTCTCACTTGGACTACAAATGAATTACTTAGTCACATGGAGGACACATTCTTATAGAAGCTCACATTGCACATGTTTTGCACGCTTGGGCACTAACAGGTATTGGCAGCGTTCACATGCCTGGAATGGCTAATTCTGCTTTCAACACAATTGGTTATCCACATACACAAAGGTTATCTGCACTACCTAAGCACATCTTTGTTAATTGGATGTGATTACTTCTAACTTAATTAGATTATTTTTATTTTCAAGTGATTGCTTCTAGTAAAAGCTGTTACTACAGGCCCTCCTCTCAGAAGTTGGACTGTTGGAGTGTAGTACTGCTTTTTTAAGTTCCACTTCTTTGTGTATCCTTAAACCTTAACTAATTGTTGGTTATTGATCATTCAGTCATGGAAACTTCGATGCAAGAGGTGGAAGTCTTATAACAGCTTCTAAATTTGTAAGGCTACTTTCCAGCTAATTCGCATTCTTAAGTCTAGTACTGCACTTGTATAAATCTTTTTCCTTTTGGTTTGTAGACTCCTCATATGAGTGGTTGTCAATTATTACTTGTCCTTCAATTTTTTAAAAAGACGTATTTCACATTTTCTTTCGCCAAAAAAGGCTATGTTATCTAATATGAAACTGTGACCATAGCCATCAAAAGTCATCACTCCATGAAGATGCTTCCTAATGCATAAGGTCGTCATGTTTTATCATTTTTTTTTCTGGGTGAAATTACATTACCCCAATGCTTCTTGAGCATACGTAAATGTATTGTTTTATGGTAGTACATTCAAACTGCCTATTATGTATAATGATCCTTTTCATTGACAGAATAATTCTTCAGCTCCTCCTGGTCCAAAAAATGTTCCTCCGTGTGCAACAATATTTGTGGCAAATTTGGGTCCAACTTGTACAGAGCAAGAGTTAACTCAAGTCTTTTCAAAGTAAGGAATTATTGTTATTATCATATAATGGGTGTTTTGACTTTAATCATCCTTTTTTTAATTGTTTTTCTTTTTATTTTTTGTTTGCCTACCAGATGCCCTGGGTTTCTGAAATTAAAGATGCAGAGTACATATGGGCCTCCAGTTGCATTTGTCGACTTTCAGGTAACTTGTGTCTGCGTTTGTCATATTCTCTTTTCCTTACCTTTCAAGTTACCTGATGGAATTTCATCAAATTGGGATCAACGGAGACTAAGATCATGGATTCAATCCTTCAAGTGTGTAGAATTTGCTGAGTAGGGAAGGAGGGAAAAAACTGATTTTCTTGATTTACCAAATTAATTTCTCTTTTAGCATACATTTTTTATCTTCTCTTGTGAACAATTAGAACGTATCAAAGAAGATATGCACTAATTGCTAATGCATCTATTTGATTTGTATTATAGATTTCAATTCAGCAAAATTGTAAATGGAGAACAAACTTGAAAGTCAAGTTTAATTATTTGCATGTAGGTTCTTTCTGTCAAAAAGAGTAAGATGGATGGTCATGCAAATATACTTGTTCATCATATTCAAATAGATCCACTTGTTCATCATATTCAAATAGATCCACTTGTTGTCATTATTTTTACTTCATTGTATGGGATGAAGAAGATGCATTCTTTTGATTCATGTTATTGATGAATTATGTGAGGAGCGGGAGATTTAAATTTCTAGCTCTTGTTTGCTTTCCCAGTTTGACTTTAGGATGCCGTGTTGCATCATTTAATAACCCAATGTTTGATAACCAGCAATTATTCTCTATTATTTGCAATGAAAAATATACCTTGCATTTTAGAGATTTATATCAGGGGATGTGTTGCAAATATGTGCGGTTGTACTCCTCTGCCCTGATCTCATTCTCCTTGGTGAATTTTATTTTCTGTTCACAGAATATACAATAAATGTTTCATCAAGCGGTTGTAATCAAATTTGCAGGACACTGTTTCTTCAACTGCAGCACTAAATAACCTGCAAGGGACAATCCTATACTCATCACCGACCAGTGATGGCATCCGATTGGAGTATCCTTTAGTATTGCTTATTTCTTTTGTTACTAGTCATGCCTTAATAGTTTTATTTTGTTATTTGGTTTTACCCTCAAAAGGTTTTGCTTAATGAGAAATCTAGATATGCAAAGTCAAGGATGGGAATGCCTCGGAAGGCGAAGTAACTGAACAGAGTGGAACAAGTGAAAGGAATACGAAAAAAATCATTTTGCTTGTTCTCATGTCGCTTCTGTCCACTGTAGACACGTCTTGTATAATTTGTTACCGGAAATTGGGTAGGCTGAAAGTAATTTATAGCTGTTATCAGATTTCCAACTGCATTTATTGAATTGTGTGTCTTTTCATAACAATGAATTGATGTCAACTTTCGGAATGGGAAACAAAGTTCAGTTAATTGTTTTACCAGCTATAGAAATGGGTCCCTTTTTTTTTTTTCCCTTATTTTGGGGGTAAGATTGTTTGATCCTGTAATGGACAGGACATACCAACCCCCTTTTCAAAGCGGAATTTACCCAGCGAAAGCCCAAATATCAAACCAACTCGTACATTTCGTAGCCAATAAATTTGTTTGTTGTTAGGTATTAAAAATAGAAGTTGTTCAACCTCTGTGTTGCCGTGTCTTTTAATGTGCCGAGAAAGTCTTGATTTTCACAAGAAATTTATCCGCTCTCAAGCCAACACAAATCTGCTGAAAATTGATTGAGCCTATTAGTCAAAACAACAACGCTGGAGTCAATAGGTCTTACCAGGGGCAATCTTACCTAAATTTGACTTTTTATCTTCAATAATTAGACGGCCTTGCTCTTTCTCCAGGGCTTAAAGAAGAAGAATTCTATGAACCTGTCTCTTTCCGTTAAAGGACTCGATACTACTAACCTGAGTGAATTTGCCATGTGCCCTTCTAAATTAGGATTCCTGTTTTGACTTTTGCCTTTCGACAAATTATATCTTTGCTGCGGTGACCTAAAAAAAAGTCAAATTGACCTTAAAAGTTCTTGATTAAGATCCGATTGAGCTGAGCTGACCCCATGTTTTTCTCACCTATCGGCTGAACTAATGATCCGAACTCTCCCCATACAGATATTGTTGTTTAAGTAATTTATTTGTAAGCCAAAAATATTAATCCGCCAAATGGCAAATGACTTGTCTTTAACTCTCTATGCCTAAGTTTATAAGAAAAAATGAAAAAAATTATAAAACCTAGCAGAGTAAAGACGCACATACATATGACGAAATTGGTTTGTTTTTCTATTTTTCGTTTTGTAACAGTTTTATTCATATTTTTTTATCAGTACCAAGACAAATTGATTGAAGAAACTATATTAATTACGCACGACAAGGTTTTTTATGTTTGTATGTGTGTATGCATAGAGTCATTAGATTCTTAGTAGACTTTTAACAATATTAGATTGGAAAAATGAATGAGCCGACGTGACTGAATCCGTATTGGTATATGGACGTGGCCCATGAGTCCCTCCATTTTGGTGGTGCCTTAAACCTGTTAACCAATGGAAGGACAAACCAGGGTTGGAGATTTAACTGTAGCAAGAAGAATGAGTCAAAGGAGCAATGCTTTATTGAGATGATCCGTGTTGGTTTCCCAATGTCCATGCAAAAACTATTCTCTATGAGAAACTCTACAGTACATCAAAGGTTCAGGGTCACAATTTTATGTGGAGTCATTGATTAATTATAATTAGACACATGATAATATATGTTAAAAAAAATTTTAAATTCCCTCTTTTTATTATCCTTCCAAAAATTTAAAATTTCAAAAAATTAAAGAGAATAAATGTTACTCTCTCTCTTTATTATCTCATTATAATTATTTTCTCTCTCTCTCCAATCTTCATCTCTAGTCTAGTTATTACCATTTTTTAAAGGGAAATTATCCACCGACTATCTCATGTTTTGGATTTTTTTAAAAATATACAATTTTTTTTTGTCTAAATTACACCTGAAGTTACAATTCTTTATATTTTTTCATTTTTGTCGGTTGACGGTTAAGATTCCGTTAGTTTTTTTAACAAAATAACGGTTTTGCCCCCCAAAATTAATGCTATAGGATGAAATTATAACTTTACATTTGGGGGGCAAAATGTCATTTTATTAAAAAAAAATTAACGGAATCTTAACGATCAATAGACGGAAGCGAAAAAGTAAAAAGAATTATAACTTCAGGTGGAATGCAATAAAAAATAAAATTAAATATTTAAAAAAAAATGAGGTGATCAATAAATAATTTTTTTTTTTTTTAAATTACCTGAAGCACAATAGAACAGAAAACAGAACTGATGACATCCGCATACCTCACAGCCAAATCCAGTGACGGACACCTAACACGTGTAATAGCAAAGCATCTGATTTTATTCGCCTCATTGTTCCCCAACTTGTCCAGATTCTGAACCACCAACAACGCCACCACCCGTGCCCCAGTGAATGCGCAGCAAATGTCAAAGTGTAATCTGGGTTCCTCTCAACCGACCCCCCCACCCTCAAAAGCTCGCACTCCGCATCAAGAACCCACCTTGCAGCCTTTAATAAACCATTACGAACACACCCATCATCAAACTTTGTCTGTCCAAGTTTGTCATCGAGCAAAACTGCATAATCACCGATTTTGTTTCTAAACTGGTTTAAATAAACCCTTTTTTTTCTTTTATGTATTCATGGTTTAAAGATAAACAACACATATAAAAATGTATGCATTTTTGTTTCTAAACTGGTTTAAATAAACCCATTTTTTATTATTATTAAAAAAAAAAAAAAAAAACAACAGCGGCCACTTATGCTTCAAAAATCATCTTCTTCATCGTCAGAAAACATTATTTTCTTCTTCGCTCGTGGTCACAACAATCACTTTGGCTTTGCGTAAAAAAGGTGGCCAAAATCATTTCATCGACAGAAACCTTCTTCTTCTTCAATAGGTTTCACAAACGGCAGCAACTAGATTAGAGATGAAGATTGGAGGAAGGAAAAAAATAAAAAGGTAATAAGAATAAGATTCTAAAATATAGAGATTTTTTGCAGTTCTAAATTTTAGAGGAATAACAAAGATAAAATTTAAAATTGTTCTAATATGTATTGCCATGCATCCGATTATTATTAATAGATAATTTCTCATCAAATTGTGACATAAAAACTTTGATGCACCGTAAAATTTCTCGTTCCCCACACATATGCAAAAGCATTCATTTGCACCATCATGTAATCTTACTTGCGTGTGAAATTAAATTAGTGCATGGCCAATTGTCGATGGATATAATGGACCACCATAAAGACAGGTGAACGGGCAGACAGTAATCTTTTTGCAATCATTTTCGGACATCCACTTAACCACTAGTGGACAATGTGGATGCCCCTAACGTGTCGAGTTCTCATACGACTGCTCAACATCTGGTTGATAAATTAATAACGATGAAGATGAATATCTGTTTCCTTTTCTTTTTGGGCAACGCTAATTGCTTGCGATTATGACGCCGTGTAATGGTGGTGATGTTTTCAGATCATTTACACATCTTGTCTTTTGTTTCTTTTTTAAGATGCATTTAGATGTGTCCCCTGTAAATTCCAATGGTTGGGATATGTTTACTTGTTTTTTAATTTAACACCCACCGAAAAGATAGAGCAATCAAAAAGACATGGAATATAAGCTGAATACAGGACCTCATTTTAATGCTACCCTTTATATATATATATATATAGTGTAAAGAATTTATTAATTGATCGAAGTAAAAAATTTTTAGAGACCCCTCCCCCCGCCCGAATAACATGAAATGTAACGACTTTTTTTCTTATTTTTTTTTAAGGTAAGGGGGTGAGTAAGTCTAAATACAATTTTAACTATTCTTATCACCTCAAAAAATAAAATTTAGGTTTTATAAAAGCGATAACTACACTATCAACTAACCCGACCACATTCTTAGGAACAACATAAAATATAATAATTTGTATGAAAGAAATTTTGAATACTCCTAAGAGTTTTTTTTTTTTCATTCACACGTATACTTCAATCAATTCAATTCATATGTGTACTTCAATCAACAGTGATGATATTTTAATGTATGTATATGGCAAACAATTAATGCTCCTGAAGCATCAAAAACCCCGTCAACCGTGTGTTATTTAAAAATCTTTGAACGTAATGAAAAATCTTTGGTTTGACCGAAAGACTTGGCTACTTTGAATGAGAGGGTGTGTGAATTGTCTCAAGGCATAGCAATTAACAAGTGTTTGGCACCCTGATAATTCCGAGACGGTCTTGTTTAGCAAGCTCCAATATGGCAGCAAAAGATGCCAAACACCATTGTTGAGTGCGGAACCAATTGCATCATGTGCAAGATATTGTCACGTAATTCATTCTCTCTCTCTCTCTCTCTCTCTCTCTATATATATATATATATATATAAAGAGAATGCATGAATGAATGAATTTTCGTGGAAACTTCTTCATTTTTGATAAAGATCTCTCAATACCACTACGATGAAATCCAACATTTTCCTTTAGATAGGTAAAACCTATTTTCATATTACTCGAATGAAATATGAATTACAAATTGTACGTTCAACATCAAGTTTATTAATAATAATAATATTATTATTATCATCATTGTCCTCAACAACAAAAAGGCCAAAAGCCAGAGCTAGAACATCTGGCAAAAGTTCGCCGAGAAAATGAAAAAGGATCATCGGCAATAATTTTGCTATAAGGATTTCGGGTTGTTTCCAGTTGGACGGGTACGAGTAGAATATTTGGACGGCAGATTGACCCAGCAATAGCAATTTGCGTTGGTCGGTCCCCAAACTGATGCAGCCTGGCCGGCTCCTAATCTCTGCAACTAAAAATAGTAATGAATTTGCTTGGAAAATCCTTTGATTGATAGAGCCAATATTTTCTTTTTCTTTTTCTTTTTCCTTTTTTGCCCCCTTATCCACAACTAGCTAGGGAGCGTCTCCCTCGTCCAACTTTTCATTCCTGGACGGTATCAATCATTATGCTCAATTATTATTATTTTATGTTTCGTGTGAGGACATAACTTTTCATGCCAATCACACTGTATTAAAGCCACTTTGGGATTGCGATACCTGGTTAAATAAGTTATTTTTGTATTATTTTATATATGATTAAATATGTATTAAATTTATATTAAATTTATTGCAACAAACACCTTGTATATAGAAAAAAAAATTATATATGATTGAATGTTAAAATCAATAATTATGAAATTAATTTTAAAAGTCATGGTTAAATTTCATGTGAAATTATTCATAGTTCAAAAAAAATTTACGTAATCATATGAAAGTCTTATTAAATCTTATAATAGAAAATAAAGGTAAAATATGAAAAATATAAATTTACTTGATCAAAACATTATAGTTATTAGGGTATTTTGATTATACTAGTAATATGATAGATATCTAATGGCTTATATATATTAGTTGTATGAAAAATAAGACATAATTATTTTTTTGTTAAAATATTAAGGTTATAATAAGAATTTAAAAAATGAGTGGTGGCTTATTTAGTAAGCTGTTTATAAAAATCAATCCTCTACATGCTTTTAAAAATTACTATCAAAATGAAGAAAATTATGAAATAAGCAGATTTTACAGAGTTTACCAAACACTATTTCTATCATTTATAAAATAAGCCGCTTATTGAATTTCAACTTCAATCCTAAATGAGGCCTTAGTCGTGCTTAATAGTTAATAGAATCATTAAAACACATGACACTTTATGTTTAAAAGTTCAAAGAGAGCTCAGATTAAACAAGTAGAGTTATGATTTAATTTATACATGTTGCAGCTTAGATAGCATTTATTGTTTGTTTGAAATTTGAATGAATTTAGAATTTCAATAAAAAACTTAATGGGCGTTTGAATGACCTTTTTTTTTGTAATATCTAAATATAAATAGTATCTTATTTATTTTTGTATATAAAAAAAAATTTAAACATGGTTATTTGACATTTATATCTTTATAAGTCAAAATAAATTAATAAAGTGATTAGGTTTTATAGTTTTGAAAATAAATATATTTCATATAAATATTTTTGGGATATAATATTTATTTTTTATTCAAACTTTTTTTTTTCTCATTAAGATAAAAATCACAAAAATTTATTATTTTTATTTAAATTTAAACGTTTGAAATCAGACATGAGTTATTAAAAACAAACAAGTAAATTTTTTTTTTAAAAAATTGAAATTAATAAAATTTCAAACTTAATAGACTCGAATGCTTTTTGCTTTTAGATCAAGTGATATGTCTCCAATCTATCACCCAGTTACTGAATTATACACCATTTAATTTGATCATTTCCTTGAAGAATCATCGATTAATTATCCAACGTAGTAGCTCAAATGTACACGAATCAAACAACATTTGGACACCCCCAAGAAACAGCGTAAGCGAGTTGGTTAGCGATCTGATCTGTCGCCACTCACTGTGTGTGGACTTGGATTCGAAGACGTTGGGGATGGGGAAAGGAAAAAATTGATTTGACTGCTTCACCCCCTCCCTTTCCTTTTAAAAAAGAAAAAAAAAAACAACATTCGGACAAGTATTCAAACAAGACCATTTATTTCACATAAGAGAAGGGACTGACCACGGGCAGTTGGAATAAAATCGCCATTTTTATTATTGTTATTATCTTTGTTTTCCCCACTTCTTCTATGGACAAGATCTGGTCATTAGTGTACGCATGTGTATATAACACGGCTTAAATTTGATGGAAACATCGAAAAGGGAATTGAAAAAATTGAATATACACGAAAGAGACGAGATCTTTGACAATGGCCAAATATACAATATAGGTCGCAGGTAATTTTATATGTTCAATATTTTTTTATTTATTGTCTTCTCGTGAACAGTATTTTCTCATAAGTTGACGCGTACCTTGGTTCCCTATGTTGTGGTCCCTTAATATGCAAAATTATATATTATAGTGGTGCCGTGCATTTACATGTGCCAACTGTTCCACAGCTAAAGTCCACTGCGGGGAGGGGGAAAAAGAAAGAAAAAGATCTTGATACCCTAGCTTGTGGTAAATAAAAACCAATCGAACGATTTTTTTTTTTTTAAGTATGTTATATAAAAATTTATTGATATTATATTAAATATTAATATTTATAAATTATATTATAAATTATAATACTGGGAAAGATCTTTTTACCGTACATTTATCTACTGAACGGATACTTACTTTATTTATATTTCGTAAGGAAGAGACTGTCTTCACTCAATTATTTAATAATTGAGGGAGAACTGAAATTAACTTCTATAATAATCTTATAGAGACTGAAAATCTTGCGTTCAGTATTATAATTGTAAGGGTTCTCCCACTGGATAAGAGGCTAATCAAACGATTCTGTTACAACTGACTTTCGTCCAAACTTTGGCATTTTGTTGCTAAAGAAACGACGGACATGGGTATATGGAGTTACTGATCGAATGGTGAATTCGCACAAATGTGCCTATTTCTAAATCAGTGTTCGGTCGAGTTGATGGCACCCATTTATCTCTGATCACTTTTAAAGTCAATAATTTAAGTTTTATTATGTTTCGTTGTGAAGGTTGGTTTTATTTTTAAAATATTTTAAAAATAAATCTAACTTCCTTTGAGTCTAGATGTTTAGCTAATAAATATCAAGGGATTGTAATGCAGTAAAAAGAAACATTTTAAATTGTATTTTATTCATCACGAGAAGAATTTACATTTGATTCTGTCATATAATGTGCTGCGAGAAAATGAGAAGCTGATTCCACGTATCATCGTTTCAGAATACATCAATGAATTTCGTACAATTACATTCACGTAGGAGAATAAAGCGTGCAGCTGTAAAATAAAAAATTAAAGTACGATTATGGCTCGCATTTTGATATTTTAAGAAGAATGGCCTCTCATGCATTATATTGTACTAGGAATTTTATGTGGACTATACAAATGCTGAATTCTCAGCAGCAATAATCTCTCGCGCTGTCGACTCTTATGTTGTTGACGAAGGTTCTATTTATTATTAAAGTATTATAATTTTTAAGCTGTGGTTATTATAAAAAAAATTATAATTATTAAATAAAAATTAATTATGTGTAATAAATATAATTTTAAATAATAATTTTGATAAAAAATAATAAAAATATTATAATTTTTTTATCATAAAATGGTTGATCAAATCAATTTAAATTTTCAACTGCAGCAACTAGTATTTACCAAATAATAACCAACCTTTTAATACCAAATGAACTTAAAATATTAGATATTTTAGGCGTTGTTCGGTCTTATTTTTCAAATGTTGTTTTCATGAAACAAAATGAGAATGAAAATGCTATTTTTAAATATATTTGTAGAATTTAAAAATGTGTTCGGTATCATTTTCAAGATTATTCTTCAAAACGAAAAAAAAGTAAAATATGTTTGGTGGGAATATTTTAAAGAATTATTATTGGAATAATTTTCATAAACTTAAAATTAAGTAATGAATAATTATTTTTATTATTTAATTAGTTTGATTATTTTAATTTTAAGAATAAATTAGTTGATCTTGTTGATTTTTTTTTTGTTTAAAGAAGAATGATAAACTCTACATATTTGATTTAATTAATATAAAAAAAAAACATAGATATTATAATGTATATAAAAAGAAAAGATTACTGCGAGGGAAAATGATTTTTGGATATAATGATGATGATGGTGATGCTGATATTATTATTATTTTGTGTAATAATGGAAGAAAATTGTTCATTTTGAAACTGAATATGTATTGGAAAACAAAAAGAAGAAGAAGAAGTTGTTTTCTTTTTCCTTCGTTGAAAGTGTAGAATGAATTTTACATTTTTAAAAATATTTTTAAAAACGATCTACTGAACACGTATTTAATATTTTCTAAATTTAGAAAATAGAAAATAGGATTTGAAAACAACATTGAATGCACCCTTATTAGCTCTATCTAGTAGTGTTGGATTGTTTACATTTAATTAGAAGTTTGTTTGCTGTAACGTGTGTATGATAAATATACATAGTAAGATTATACATGTGAAGCCAGTAATTAAGGCTCCGTTTAGTATTGTTAGTATTTGATAACTATCGTATTTGTAATTGTGATTTGCAAATTAGAGTGAGTTTATCTCATAATTGTTTGATAAAGAATTAACAGGATGTATTTTATTAGCAAATAGTAACTTTATAAACTCAGCTTAATTATATCGTGAAACACAATTAACTTTTATTTCGTAGCCAAAAGCACTTTTTTGAGGACAACTCAGCGCATGTAAAATCAAACAAAGCTACAATTAATTGCTTAATTTCGTTTTTCGACTTTTTGACTTAATTAAGCGGATTTACCAATGACTGCATAATAATTGCTATAGAATTA
Source organism: Luvunga scandens (assembly GCA_030449905.1). Taxonomy (NCBI): domain Eukaryota; kingdom Viridiplantae; phylum Streptophyta; class Magnoliopsida; order Sapindales; family Rutaceae; genus Luvunga; species Luvunga scandens. The sequence continues at coordinate 2,346,387 of JASUUG010000383.1, read as the reverse complement.
ACCAATTTTACTCTTAATTCTCGCGTGATTTTACAAATCACATGCGGTGACAAGATATGTCGACAAACAATGGCTCTTCACATTGTACACCTTAACTTAATTTTTAACGTGCAAATATTTAAATATATACAACTCAAGCCGACTCGACATATCCATGTCATTACAGTAACATGGGGGTGCTGTTGGTAGTTACCACCAAACAGTATCATTAAGAAACCAATTTACTTTAATTGCAATACTTAATCCATTAATAATTAGGCCGACCTTTAAAACAATCATAAACATTAGCTGCCCAACGCTTCTTCCCCTCGGTGGGCCATTACGGCCTTAAATGACGATCGTATCTTTCAACCTCTGACAATGCAAATGGATTCAACAGGGACAAAAAGGTCCATGTATGCGAATTGTCCTTGCGTGGAGGAAAAGTCAATTCATAACGGTATCTATCCACCGACCACCGACCCACCTTTTTTTTTTTAGTAATTAAACAATAAAAATCTTTTTAAAAAATGATAATAAACTGATTATAGAATCATAAGTAAAAGGACAAATTCCTAGAGGACGATACAAATAGAGTAAATTCAGAAAAGGTCTCTAATTATTTACCTAAAACACACCCGGACATAAATGATATTTTCTATTTCTTTTTGGGTTACCCGACTGTTTCCAATGAAAAATCTTCTACAAATTTTAGAAAGATCCCAAAAAATATTTCGTATAGAAATTTATGTTGTAACACAAAAAAAGTCATACGAGAGGGAAGATAATAATCCCTGATGTTAAATATAATAATAGTTAAGTTTTAATTTAAGTGTGATGTTTATGTGCCTCTCATTTATTAAGGAGGTTAGTTTGGTAACAACGTAGTTAGTTGCAATGTGAAAAAAAACAACTACCTTTAATAAAAATTTATTTTAAAAAATATTATAAATTTTAAAAATTCAGTGTAAGATATGTATGTATATATGTGAGGGAATATATACACACATGGAATTACATTAACTATAAAAAAATATTTATCACTTTATTTTAATTATTTAATAGATTAATATTAAATCAGTTGAAACTCAACGTTGATACACAGTGGGTTTTGATAGGGTCTGAGTTCTTATCCTATTTCATGAGTCACGACTAACAAACGAACAAGGCTTTTCGTAAACCTTAGAATTCCACAAACGACACAATCAGTAGTCACCACCACCCACAATTAGTGACCAGTCACCACTTAGCAAATAATGTAAATAAAAATAAAAATAAACGCATCACATAAAATCATAATAATTAATGATAATAATAAAATTAGAGAAAGGGATAGAGAATGCACTCGCCTTTTGTTAAAAAATTATTTTTTTACATATATATATATATATATATTTGTGTCTCCGTTTCCAAAATTGCGAACTTAAATGAAAAAACGGAAAGAAAATTTCTTAGGCGGTCATGATGAATGGATAAGAAACAACGTTTGAGACGCACCAAAGACATTCGCACAACGGCAGTACCTCTAATAAGCATCTACGTCTCTTGGGCTCTTCTTTCCCTGATCCCTAATGTTTTTAATTTCATATTTAAAAAATTAAAAAGAAATTATTTTTTTATTACATATCTGGAAACAACAAACAACAACAACAGCAGCACACGCCTCCTTTCTTTATATTGTATAACTCCTGCCCCAGATTTTGTCGGTGACTTTCAGATTCTCTCTTTTCTCGGCCCAGCCCCCGCTCTCTTACGATTACGAAAATCATCATATCATAATTCATACATATGTATGTGCGTATTCATCAGCAAGTGTTTGGTTAGGGAATATTAATTCCTGAGTTTGAAAGAAGGGCAGTTCCAGAAAGAGAGTTTAGTTGGTTGCGCCAGCATGCAGGGTGGACCCGCGGTGGCGGAGACTACGGCGGCGAGGAAGAGATCGATGGATAGGCCGTATAAGGGGATTAGGATGAGGAAGTGGGGGAAGTGGGTGGCCGAGATAAGGGAGCCCAACAAGCGCTCCAGAATCTGGCTCGGCTCTTACTCCACCCCTGTCGCCGCCGCTCGAGCTTACGATACGGCCGTCTTTTATCTGCGGGGCCCCTCCGCCAGGCTCAACTTCCCCGACCTTCTCAGAGGAGAAGGCGCCGTCGGGGCGGCTGACATGTCCGCCGCTTTCATTAGGAAGAAGGCTACTGAAGTCGGCGCCCAGGTCGACGCCATCGAATCCGCCCTCCACAACACCCAGGACCAAGAGATTCCTCCACCTCCTAATGATTCCGGATTTTTGAACCGGGTCGATTTGAATAAGTTGCCCGACCCGGAGGATTTGGATGGCGCCGACTGGCGAACAAACTAAATTAAACTAGCTCTGCTCCGCTGCACTGAGATAGTGAAAGAAACGAAATGTTTTCCCGAAAAGACAAAATACCCGGAAACAAAAAACAAAAAAAAAAAAAAATTGGTTTCCACTTTCACCGATCACTGGTTGGTGATGCTAACGTGCGCCGAGGAGTTAAGTGTGCGGTGATGACGGCTGAAGGAACGAAAATGAATTATGATGAAGCGTTAGTATTCGTTCTTTACATCTTTTCTCTTTAATCTCCATATACTGTACGTGGATTAGTAGTAATAATATTTAGTACTAGTACTAGTACTAGCAGTAGTGGTATAAATTTTGTACTTTGTAAAAAAGAAATGGGGGTAATTGTATATTAGTTTATATTAATTAATTTATCAGCATGTGCACTGCTCGTTTTTTTTTTTTTTTTTCTTTCCCAATTTTGAGATAGTGGGGTAATTTGTTTTTTGTTTGTTTTCCTTAATTTGCACTGGATTGATGAATGATGTGTGGTTTCTGAATTCTGAGTCTTCATTTTCATGTCATGTAAATAAAATAGGGAGAGGATGATGGATAGGGATGGAGCCGAAAAAATGAAATTATAAAAAGAAGAAGATAATGGAAATGGAAAAGAGTGAGAGAGTTTGGGAACAGGAATGGCCTACATATCCTGGCAGTTGGTGCAAGTGGGTGTGCTAACCACTAAAGTTATAACTACTGAAAAGTGGTCTTGATGGATATGAATGTGATGAATATGATTTGGAGCTTAAAAGAGTTTAGGTGTTTTCATGGTTCCCCGCCGCTGTTTTTGTTTTAGTGGGGTGTGTGTGCATGAGTTTGTACAATGCGTTGTGTTGTTATCTTATATATTCTTGTATGCGTGCGGGGGCGGAGCCGTCCTCGGAGTTGTATTGCAGTATCATTAGTCCACGATTAAAAATTATTTACATTGTGGGCATCACGTGGCTTCGCTTCAATTCAATTTGGTTGGTTTTTGCTATTTTCAGATTTTCCTATAAATTTGTCAAATCACCGTCCGTGTCCTCCATAACTTGGAGGTAAAATTAGTAAACCGTTCTTGGCATCCCAATTTCTAAATGAGAAGCTTTTTGACTCCGATTGTTATTATTTCCTTTGTTTAAACTCCCAACTTGTACGCCACTTAAAAAGGAGGACTAGATGACAACTTAACTTTCTGCCCCACGATTAGCGGAAGAAATTTGTTTATTATTATGGCATGTTTCGTTTGAAGAAAACTAAGGAGAGGAAAGGAGGAAATAAGTAAGGGAAGATAGTTTAATTTCATATTCAGTCAAATAATGAGAATGAAATTAATTTTTTTTTTTTCACTTATTTTCTCTCTCTCTCTCTTTTTTTTTTTTTTAATTTCTCTCCTCTTCTATCATTTTTTCTAACCAAACATGAGCTTAAGGTGATATTAAATGTTAATGTTGTTAAGGCGAAATATGAACAACTTTTGATATTTATATTATTTTAATGCGGATGGTACCCACCTGTGGACGGTGGAGTTCGCATTTCATGTGTTTTAAGTGGAGTTAAAATCATCACCACCACTGCTTATAAAATATAAGCCAGTGGCAACTTGCAACTTCAGCTCAACCACCCCGCTCGGTTTTATTTTGCCAATAGCAGACAGAAGCATTTATTTTATTTTGAATATTCTCCAACGTCCAGTGGGCCACAGTGACCGTTGTCGGCGTCGTTGGGCCATCTGACAGTCCGGGCCTGTCTTTACAGGTGGATAATTTTAGTTTTGGGGCACCAATTAAACTGGAAAATTATCTATCAACCACCAGAGTTTTTTTATCAAAAGTTCTAACAGCCACCAAAGGATTTTTACATCTATTTCTGATTTGCAGTTTGTATCAATGAAACACGTCGGCATTAACACATCGGCACTCATCATTTTGATAATTCGAGTCTATTTGATCTAAGCAAGTGGTTATTAAAGAAACCAACAATTTTCCTTCTCACATCGAGTTTTTCAATACGCCCATAACGTGAACTTTAAAAATCAAATAGTATTCCGCAGGCCCTTCAAAATTCCAAAGTGCTATTCTGGTACTTCCTGTTTTGCACAAACTCTGGGTGAGAGAATCTCCCAACGGGATTCGGCCGTGGAAAAGGGCCATTTTACTTCCATACAGCCCAAAACACGACTTCTCCAATCAACAGTTAGGTCCAGTTGGGCCACGAGGCAACAAAATACAAATTCTTAAAACAAAAAAAAAAAAATTCAACCCATACACGATGAGTACCTTAGAATCAAGGGATACCCTACGAGGACTGGCACATAGCATAGCACATTATCTGTAATCTGTGCACCCATCCAATATTATTTTTGGTAATATTTTCTAAACTGGCCAATTACATTTAATACAGACTACAGGACCAAAAAAAGGGGGAAAAAATATATATATATACCTCAGTGACTTCACATGAATAGTATTTAAGCGCTTTACAGCGATATTCAATATATACAATATTTTTAATCATAAACTAAACTCAAAACTTCAAAGTAGATACTAATACAATAAGCAAAAGAATTTCTATCTTTTGCAAATAAGATTTTAACAGAGAAATGGAGATATAAAGATTACAGAAAGTTATTTATTATTCTAAACAGCAATCAAACGGGTCAGTGGGGGTACACGCTGCCACCAGTCTATCTTTATAGTTCCAAGATGGTTGCAGAATCAAAGGCTGCCTAAATTTCTTCAACAAATTGTGGCTATTGTGCTCCCATTTTAGTTGCACGTTTTATTTGAAGAGCCGCCCTGACCACATTTCCTCTTGTGATAATTCCAACCTTTTAAAGTTAAACAAAGTTGATCAAGTGAAAAACAACATGCTTTAGAAATGATTCAAAGATACCACAAAGAAATTGAGGAGATGGGGGTAAAAAAAAAACCCATCTTACCAGCTTGCCATCAGCATCCACAACTGGAAGTCTGCGGTATTTTGTCTCGAGTAACAATCTGACATCAGATCAACAAAAATTCAGATATTCAATATTTAGGTTGCAAATATTTAGAATGTTGGTACAGAAACAAGCATAGAGAAGCTATTTCCAAAAGATTTAAAAAGAAACTATGAGAGGACCTAGCAGCATCCTCAAGATTAGTCGTTTCCCGAACTACGACTGGGGCCGGCGTCATTAAGTCACCCACCATCTTCCCATTGGTTTTACTAAGCAACTTCTGCACCTCGTTGAATGTCTGTGCTAATTTTGAGAATTAAAAAGAAAAATTGAGAATTGCACTCACAGCCAAAGAGAAATTTAAAAAACAATCCACGCTGGCACTTCAATTTGACATAGTCCTGTCTACATTGATGGTTGTAATCAATTAATAAATAAATAAATACTGATTTGATATTATACGTTAACCAAAGGTACAGACTAGGAGAACTCATATGAACTAAACTCTCAGTAAGAGTCACAGCTCTCAATTATAAATTCTCTGACCAGGTTGTGCACAACATAATCCTTCTTTTAGAAAACCAATTAATAACAATAATATTCCTGGCATAAGAAAAACCTGCTCAGAAAATAAGGGCCCTTGTTGATGAAGCTTAGCCAAATAAAGGCGCTCCAAGAGAGGGCCTAGTGTTCAACACAATAAGTAAATTGTTTAGAAAAATGGACAAGAGTGAAAGCAATTTAAACATAAGATTTTTGTGCATCAGGAGAAGGTGAAGGAAAGATGAAAAGGAAGTGTGCTTCCAAAGACTCCCAGAGAGAATGGGGACAAGTGGTGTGGAAGTTGTTCAATATGGGGCAATCAAAGACGTAGAAACCAATGGATGCAGATATAAGGAAAGGTTGTTTGATTCAAATGGAAAGAACCATAAACTCAACAGAAGGCTGAGGGCAGAACAATGTGTAGATCCAGGTTAAAAAGCAGGAAGCCTTATTCACTTATGCAGCTAACTTCAAGTACATAAACTTAGACCCCAGAAAATAGGATGACTTGATTAATACGGTGCTTTAATTACTAAGGTCAGGCTCAAGTCAGATTGAACCTAAACTTAAGCTTCACATAAATCACTTACTGACTTACAGCAGCGAGGAAGAAAATAATCTCCACAAGGAGCCGCAGAGGGAATTATCTAATACTCTCATGGTTTTTGGTGAGTAATGTCTACCACTAGTTTAGGTCAATTCCTCTGAAAACCAAAACCTTAACAATTGTTTTACTCGACCTGCTTATTCTATCTAATGGAAAGCAATTATGGAAACTTCTCTTTCATCTATAACCATTGCCTATCCCTGTCAAGTTCAACTAGAGCACGAGTAATTTTGCAGCCTTTAAACCGTTACCAAAAATAAGAAGAAATGTTAAAACTCTAAAAACAGACTACCAAGACAGATATAATTTTCAAAGGAGAGACATTTCTCACGTACTTTCCAAGTGCTGTCAACTTCGGGAAACATGCTGTTATCACCTTGTCTGCTGCCTAATTGAAATGTAGGAACATTTACATAGGGTAAGAAATAATCGGTTAACAGAATGAGCAGATAAAAAATACTATTTTAATAAATGAAGAACACAATCCACCAAAAAACAAAAGATGTTTTTAAATGCCACACTAACACCCAAGATTTATTCATAACAATGTGTCATTGGAGCATGAAAAATTCAAAAGATATTTTGAGGGAAAGTTGGGAGTGACGGGAAGATGCGAGAGTACTTTTGGCACAGGGAAGTAAGATAGCTGCTATAAAACAAATTTTGTGAATAAGTAGGCATGAAATGCAGTTAAAAGAAAGAGTTCACATGATATATCTTTGAGAACAAATTTTAAAACACACCACAATTCAAAAACCGTAGAAATACCCATCAGTTTATCAGACAAACTGAATCATCCATCCCTGACTTAAAATGCACGTTTTAATAGCTGGTGTCAGAAAGTTTTCATGACAATGTCAGTCAAATAAAAAGCAGTAAATATCAGAAAACTTTGAAATTTTCTAAAGTGACACTACTTACAGAAATATTATCTAGATAAATTTTGTGTACCTGATATAGAGTCCAATGCTAACAAGTCATAATCTGATACAAGACCAACCTGCAGCACCAAAGTAGCAGCAGAAAACATAAGGTTGACTTAACTCCAAATCAAACATATAGAAGGCACAAGTCCTAAACCAAATATCAGGAAATGGAGATTTACATTACAAAAATAAAAAAAGCAATAATTTATCAAGAAGAAAACACCTAACATTGAATAGCCCAGAACAATAAAGCAATCATTATTTTTCAGATCATCTGGCAATTGTATGTAGAAGAGGGGTCGCCCTCACCATCCTAAACCTCTTCATTTGGCAATTAGTTGTAGCAGAGGGGTCATCATTACCATCTTGGAAAAATAATTGCTTTTGAAATACATGCATGTTTAATTCAAAGCAAAGGGAATGATAAGCGACAATATCCTTAACCAGAAGAAGGAATTATTCATGCTTGTTTTAGAGGAAAGTGTTCTCTGCTCTGTTGTTAGCTTCAGTGAACTGGAAAGTAATGCTCTAATTAAAAGCCCAGTATGCCAATATGAAAACACTTTACCTCCAATTATCCAGCATTCCCCCAATGATCAAGGGAGAAATTGAGAAATCAAATATGATAATACAAACTTTATAAATATTTGGCTATTTGTAAGCTTTGAAAGCTACAGCGAACCTATAGACATACAGAATCCACAAATATACGATCGTTCATGTTTAATGAACAAATCTATCAAACTAATATCACTACCAGCAAAAGCACTCGACACAAACTCAGAAACAAAGGTAAGGAAAACTTGCCAACTTCCAGTCATCGTCAATCACAGGAAAACCAGTAATTCTCCTCTCTACAAGAATTTCCAGAGCTGTTGGCACAAAGGCTGATGCATTAGAAAATGAGAAAACATCATTACATATTCAGTGGCATTGATGCAGGAATAACAAATACCTTCATCCACAGTCGTTGTAGGTTTTACCACATGCAACTCCTCTTTTGTTGTCATGAAATCACCAACCGTATAAACTCCACTGCTTGACTGCACGAATATTAACAGGTCAAGAAGAACATTCATATCTAGAATTACAACAAATATATACATGTCAAGACACAGCTAAAGTGTTCAACGTCAATATATATATATATATGTGTGTGTGTGTGGAAGCACAACAGCTGAAGTGTCTACAAAACATAAAATTTTACTTTGAGGGGCAGTGATTCCAAATCACGAAGGTTGTGTTGTGGACAAAGGAGACAACATCTCAAATCCCAGACATAATCGAAAATAGAAAAGGTCAAAGGAAGAGAAGCTTTAAAATTGTACAAATTCCTACAGGAATTACAGTAACTGAGCAAAGCAAAACAAGAATTGATTAATTAAACAAAGCTACTTAAAAAGCATACAGCAGACAGCAATAATTAAACAAGTTCACAATATATGAATATGATTGTAAGGTGGATGAGATAGACGACAGACCGCAGTGGAGTTGGCCGTCAAGGTACCACTGGCGAAAACAACCGAGGACCTGCGAAGCGCCGAGGCGCCATCGGCTGAGGTCGCCAACACTGAGAAGACTCTACAACCGGGACGAGAGAGGAGTAGGCATGGCAGCTGGAGAGCGAATGAGGTACCAGCACTGGTACGGGCGGCAGCGGGGGCGCGTAGGCGCGTGACAGAGATTGAGCCCGGGAGCATAGTCGATTCCATTTTCCTTTTTGCTTTGGGTGGGTTTTGGGGAATTAAATTAATGGACTCGAGGATGGGATTTGTTGTGAGCCGAACAAGATATAACGAACCGGCCTCATACGAAATTGTTAACTGTGATTTAGAATTTAAGATTTAAGACCGCGCTTTGCTTCGCTGTTATAAAAATATCTAAAATGATTTACTGACTAGGACTTTCAATAAAAAAAAAAAGAAAATATTTTCCTAAAATAGATTTCCATACTTTCAATTATATGTGTCCGCTAATATGTTGCTAGCGTATCTATCCCCAATTTTGTCTGGTAGTCAACTGAACGTTGGATACAAATTAAATGAAATCTAACGATTTAGGAAGCAGCCACGCAATGATTGACGTTTACTTCTTTGTCCGGTAATTGGCGGGTAAACTGCAGGCCAACAACCAGCCGACTGGATTGAGCCTGACAAACAAATAACAGCTTGGCAAATGCAACAATTTGGTTGATAATATTTAAGTGCGCAACAACTGCAACAACTGGCTGGAAATTAATAAAATTGAGGAAAATTAAGAGTGTGGTTTACAATTGATTTTATATTTAAGAAAAACCAAAATCAGTAATTTTTTTTTTTTGGTTTAAGCTAAGAGGAATACATTTCATTAATTTGAGAATTGGTTAAAATGATTAAGTTATGGCAAAATTACATCACTAATTTTTTAGAGGAGGTCCTTCCATCCAAACTTGATAGATAAAATTAATCAAAAGTCAGGAGTGTAGGATATATATAAGGAAACAAGGGGTAGAAAGTTGAGATGCCAACGATGTAGAAGTCGGTATTAGTTGACCCTGAAATAACTTAATCAATACACTTGTATGTATTGAATAATATCAATATTGTATGTTTAAATAAAAAAAAATCAATAGTTAAAATATTTTGTGTTAATAAACAAAATATTTTGTCTAAACAACCGGATTGAGTTCATAACTTTCCTATTAATCAAAATTTAAATGCCAAAATAATCAAAATCAAAACATTTAGTTCTAATAATCGAAATTGGACTCAGTTAACGATCATTCCAAGTACTTAGCATAATGTTCCTCGTCTTAATCATTTCTTTCTTTGGAATCTCTTATGCCTACGCCTTCGAACCCGCATATAGTAGCCCATTAATCATGCTTAAAGTTTTTGCCTGTTACCGCTGATCCACAAAATCTTTTGAATTTTTTATATGACTTAACAGTTCAACGAACTAGAGAAAAATAAAATTGAAAGAGAACAAAATTAGTTTAGAATTTGACCATTATTACATGAGAGAGTAAAGGCAGTTAATCAACAGTAAATTTGGTGTGTGTGTGTGTATGTCTATCAAATTTTATAATATTGTGTGAATATTTTAGTAGATATATATATATTTTATAATATTAATAAATAATATTATATAAGTATGTATGTGTATAATAGAGTATAAATGTTTAACATAAATTTTGTTAAACATATTTAATATGTTACTCGATAATCTGTTTTTTTTTTGTGTTGAGTTAAAATTTCAATATTTTGATATAATTATTAAATAAGTCGCGTTTAGATCAATCTAGATTTAAAACGATTTGAACACAACCCAATAACCCAAAATCAAAAGAAAAAAGATATAGCCGAATATTTCTTCCTCTTTCACATCATCATCTCTAGAACTAATTTTTTATGCGACAGCAACATCATTCTCCATTTATTTATTTATTCTTTCTTTTCTAACTTCAATTCTCTACAATTACATTAGCTCTTAAAATTGAACCCCAAACTCAACTTTATAATTAATTTCAAGCAAAATTTCATATCCAAACGTCAAATTCAAAATCTCTCAATCCACCGCTGCAACAATCATGGTGATCATACGCATGTCTCATCATGTCATCACCAAACTACTCCATTAAGAAACCCAAAAGCAAACCCGGGTCCACATTTGTTGAAATGTCCGTAGGAACTAAACAATTGGATTGAATTTGCAAAAATTTAGATCGCATTTGTGACCAAATCATGAACTTAAAGGAAAAGAATTTCGACCCATATGATTTATTTTGTTTAACAAGCACGTAACAGTGTTAAAAGAATTATGTTTTGGGAATTTGAGGGAATATGAAATCCAACTGAGATTTACGAAACGGGTCTAAAGCAAGTCCAGAGTGGCATGAGATATTGAGGCAGTCAAATTCGAGAGAACATAGTTGATGGTAATTGGGAACCAAACACAGAATTTTCCAGATCAACCTGAAGAAAATAGATTTTTTTTTTTTTTAATGGAGCTTGCATGTGGCAGAAGAAAAGTACTAGCACCAAAAATAGCCGGTAGCCCTCAACCTACTCTATCTGATCTATTCTATTATAGTCGCTGGATTACAAGAGTTTCAATCCAAAGACCGTTTCTGCAAAAGACAAAATAGTTGGGTTACTTACCCTCTGGTAAAGTAGTTGGACCGTGTATGTGTGTGCACGTCCTCTAAGGTTATTTGGGAATTAGGATTAAACGTAGACCTGAACTTATTGTTAGAACAAAATATTAATATCATGTTTGGCATACTCAACTGGATTGGGTTAATAGATTAAATTCAAATTTTAATCCCAAATTCACAAGATTGTTAATTCTAATTTTCACGTGGGTTTAGTTGGAATTAGATAATGTGAAGAAAAGTAATTGTCCATTTATAATATCTTCTATAATCTATTACACTAATTTTATTTATAACTAAAAAATTTTATTTATTTATTGTTTTTATTTAAGTATTTTTTTTATTCATGATTTACTTAAAAATTAATAATTAATTTATTTCTTGAATAATTTATTTTATTTTATTTTATGAAATGATATATCTCATTTGAAATAACCTATAATTTAAATAATTTATATTTCTTTATTATAATTATGATTGCCCAATAATTAATTGAATATATATATATACACTTTATTTTTAATTAATAATAATATTTCTTACTAAATATCTATAAATAGTTGATATTTAAATTCAAATATTAACGTAAATACTATTTAATTTCATGTAAATTTAAAATAACATAATCCAATCCGATTCTGTAACAAACATAAGTCAACACTATATATAATCCAATCTAATCTAATCTATTCTAATATAATTCAATCCTAATAGTTAGTTCAGTCCAATCTTGTGTGCCAAACATAACCTAAGATTTCCTGAAAATAGAAACAAATGTATGTAAAACATATTTTTAGAAAAAAAATTATATTTTGAATAAAACATTATAAGTCTAATGATATTAACAATTATGGTACATTATGGTATAATTTGGTCACTTACAAAGAGAGAGTTATTGAGTTTTAATACGTTAACATATTTAAAAGAAGAGTTATTTCCGCCCAACACTTAAATTTTTCAACATTTTCCACAACGCACCCAAATGTTTCAACAATTTTCACCACACACCATTTCCGTTAACTTAATTGTTATTTTAACGGAGCTAGTAAAATGTTAAAAATACCCCTTATCTTAAATTGAAAAGAATTAAATGACAAAAAATACCAATATAATAATTGATATTTACATTAAAAACTCTTAATTAAAGGTAATTATATAATAATCCCATCAATGAACTTATAAAATAAATTTAATTTATCATCATCAAATAATATTCAGGGTATGAAATTCTGAATATACCCTTTGACCGTTAAAATAAACGGTCAAATTAATGGATTTGGGTGCGTGATGAAAATTATCGAAACATTTAGGGGCACGGTGGAAAATATTAAAGCATTTAGGGATAAGGCAGAATTAACTCTTAAAAGAATACCTTTTTCACATTATACATATATTTATAAGATTTTTTATTTAATTAATAAGTGATTCCAAATATATAATAAATTTTCAAAGAATAATGTTAAGGTTTCCATCAATTGAGTTCTAATTTGGTACATTTATCTAGTCGATAATAGATATCAATTTTATAAATTATAGAATTCGTCATCCAATTAATAAATACTACATGCCATGTAATAATTAGTGTTGAAGTTGGAATTTAATTGTTGAAATCTCAATTTCTATTGTATTTCAAAAGAGAACAATTTGGTTAATAATTTTTTTAATAAATTTATAATGTAATTTATCAAGATATAATAAATTGTAATTAAGTATCATTTACCGCGTGGTTGGGAACTATTCATTGTCTATGTCTACAATAATTTTGGGCTTGTTTATGGTGATAATAATATTATTCTATCCATCTTTTCACATTGAATATGGGTCTCCAATAGAATTTGTCTTTTACCGTTCATCAAAGAGGGATAAAATAAGGGAGAAATGGAGGACTAGGCTCTAGTGGACTTTGGTGTTGCTTATATTTCACAAGAGGCGCTTACTTAATTGGTTACATGTGCTCGTTTCTGGCTTAATATTGATATTTTAGCAACAAATCTAATAATTTTAAGTGCAGTTATTTTTGAATCTAAAATCAAGTAATACTTAAAAAAAGAATTAGAAGATGTAGAAATAAGATGAGTAATGTTTCAGCTACAAGCCGACAATCAAGAATGATATCAATCCATCTATATATATATATATATATATATATAAGGTTTAGTTACCTTATATAATAAATTATGATACATAATTATTTCACAATCGTTAGATAAAAATCAAACGGTTATGAAAATATAAGATAATAAAATAATTTTATTTCTGTAGCCATTGAATTCTATTAAACGGTTATAAAAAAATTATATACATTATATTATTTGTAAGTTAACAAGCTCCATATATATATATATATATATATATATATAGTTTGAAATTTATATATGTTTCCTTTTCAAGACAAATTATATACTATACATACATGTGAAAGTACTATAATTAGAAAACAAATTTTACACAAATCATAATCCTTATTGTTTGGTTACTACAGAGTATTGTCTAACGTAACGAAATGATGTGAGAGAGCTGCATGGAAGCCACGTGGTTGTATTCCAAAAGCATCGAATGGTTACAGTAATTGGATTAACCGCTATCCACAAATAAAAATTTAACTAGGGTTTGTCAGTTGTCACCAGCAGCAACAAACCTTCCTGTATAATCTATCCATCTCTAAACGAGCCGGTACGGTGCCGACCGTGCTGCCCATCTTCCTCCTATAGCATTCTCTTTTATCTCATTTTATCTATAAAGTGACAAAACCCCCGAATCAATCTATCCATCAATCATTATTTATTTATTTATTTATTCATTAATTTGTTCATTCAATCAATAACTTGTTGGTTTTAGAAAGAATCAATGGCTCAGGTTCAGCTCCAGCCCCAGGCTCCTGTGACGGCTGCAGCCCAACCATCACCTGCAACCAATGGGATTGCTAACAATGGCGGCGTTGGTGATGCTCAGCAGTTTGTATCAACTTCGCTTTATGTCGGAGATCTTGACCTTAGCGTCAACGATTCTCAGCTTTATGACTTGTTTAGCCAGATGGGTCACGTTGTTTCCGTTCGAGTTTGCAGAGATTTGAGCACCCGACGCTCTCTCGGCTACGGCTATGTCAATTACAACTCCGCCCATGAAGGTTTGTTCTTTTTACTTTACTGAATTTGAGATTTTTCCCCCCCTAGAATAATGCAATGGCTGTTTTTTGTTTTTGCCACTATAAGTGACCGTGCATATTCAACTTTACTTTTATGCTTTATATATAATATGCATTTCTAATGGTTAAAACTTAGAAATAAGACACACACACACACACACATATATATGTATGTATGTATGTATATATATAATTGATGCATTTCAAAATGATGACCGATATTGAATAGAATCTCAATGTTTGAATGTTTTGATTTAATTGTAAACGATTTGTTTTATAATTGATCCAAAAATGTGGGGCCATTAAACCAAACGTCAGCCACCCCACCCTCTCTCTTGATGAGTGTTGTTATCTGCATATTCAGTTGGCCTGAAATTCAAATTCATTTTACCTTTAAACTGTGTAGGTAACAACTAAACCTAGTAATTAAGCAATTACAGCACATCATGTGCAATTTGAACTATACAAATGGAAATGGGAAGAGAGAGCTTATAATCTACTTGGTGTGAAAGTAATTTGATTATTGATTTTGATAGAGCAGGCACTCTCTTTGCTATTGATAGATCTTATCTAAAAATTTGACCTGTCTGTTTCTTGAGTGATTCACACCTAATCCAAGCTGTTTTAGTATTAACATCTCTGTACATAGTGCTAAATGTGAAATACTACTGTACATTATTACAAACATGACAAGAAATATATGGAAATAACTTTTGATGGTCACTGATGATTTGACTCTTTTTGCTGCCTTTTAGCTTGCAGGAAACAACTGATTGATGTTGCAACAACTTGCTCTGATATGTGCTACTAATCTTCTCATATTTTCTTCTAATAATTTTTTATTTTTCTTGTTGAAAACAGCAACACAGGCATTGGATGAATTGAATTTTACTCCTCTGAATGGCAAACCAATTAGGATAATGTATTCTTATCGCGACCCTACCATCCGCAAAAGCGGAGCGGGCAATATATTTATCAAGGTATTGGCATTATATGACATTCTTGACTAAGCTAGCCTTGGCTGTTTATATGCTCATTATTCGTTCTCCTATTGCATCTGATTTTGATGTTTTTATTTTTGGTCTCTTTGTTGTGGAAGAATTTGGACAAGACAATTGACAACAAAGCTCTACATGACACATTCTCAACATTTGGGAATATTTTATCTTGCAAAGTAGCTACTGATTCTTTGGGTCAGTCAAGAGGATATGGCTTTGTGCAGTTTGATAATGAGGAGTCCGCTAAAAGTGCCATTGATAAGCTGAATGGTATGCTACTGAACGACAAACAAGTATTTGTTGGACCCTTCCTCCGCAAGCAGGAAAGAGAGTCTACCACAGATAAGATGAGATTCAACAATGTTTACGTAAAGAATCTTTCGGAATCAACAACTGAAGATGACCTAAAGAAAATTTTTGATGAATTTGGAATTATTACTAGTACTGCAGTTATGAGAGATGCAGATGGAAAGTCCAAATGTTTTGGGTTTGTCAATTTTGATGATCCAGATGATGCAGCTCGATCTGTTGAGGCACTCAATGGAAAGAAGTTTGATGACAAGGAGTGGTATGTTGGGAAAGCACAGAAGAAATATGAAAGAGAGATGGAATTGAAAGGAAAGTTTGAGCAGAGCTTAAAGGACACAGCTGGTAAATTTGAAGGACTAAACTTATATGTTAAGAACCTAGATGACAGCATATCTGATGATAAATTAAAGGAATTATTCTCAGAATTTGGTACAATTACATCATGCAAGGTACAGTGAAGCTACAGGATTGAATTATGACATAAGCTAATAACCCTAGTTTTGTTTGTGTCATATGTCTCATAGACCAGTAACCTCTCTCCCTCTGAGGTTTGACAGGTTATGCGTGACCCTAATGGTATAAGTAGAGGATCAGGATTTGTTGCCTTCTCAACTGCAGAAGAAGCATCCAAAGCCGTAAGCTGAGATTGTTGTCAAACTTTCTCTTTTCTTCCCCTTTTTTTTTGTGGGTAACTTTTCATGGATGATTTACTTTTTAGTTTCCCTTATTTAACGTTTTTTCTTGTCACTTTCATTCCATTGAAAAACTTATTATAGTTGACAGAGATGAATGGGAAAATGGTAGTTAGCAAACCTCTGTATGTTGCTCTTGCTCAGCGAAAAGAAGAAAGAAGAGCAAGGTTGCAGGTATTTCCATTAAACCCATACATGGCATCATAACTTACGAGGATTTGAAGGGCCGATAAATTTAATTGAATGGAACTGCAGGAAAACATTTTGAGAAGACCATTTGCTTATATTTGACACTGCAAATCCCGTGTCAATGCATTGGCACTCCTGTAATTATAGCCTTTTCATCCCCTCTTCTCGAAACATGGAACTGTGGCTTCTGCCTTTACTTCTACTGTGGCAGTGGTATTATCAAATGAGTTTTTCTAGTTTCTTTGGAGGAAACTGCTTCAGAGGATATTACATGTTTTAATTGCAAAACAACCCATGATGCATACTTTTTATTGGCAGGGATCGTAGCCATGTGGTACTTAAAATGTTGTTGCTTCTGTGTAGGCACAGTTCTCACAAATGCGCCCTGCAGTTGGCCCTCGTATGCCCATGTACCCCCCAGGTGCTCCAGGTCTTGGACAGCAATTATTTTATGGTCAAGGCCATGCTATCATTCCGCCTCAAGTAATATATTCTTTCTAATTAATTGATTATTTCAATGCTCTGGTTTTGTTAGTGATTTAATGTATTACCTTCTTTACCTTTGAATCTTTTTATCCGTCTCTTTTCTATTGCTGAAATTTGGTCAGTTTCTCGTAGAATTAAAATGCATGCATGGTTCTTTGTTCACTTAGTGATATTTCTTGGAGAGGATCTTAGTTCATAAATTCACCAGCCTCAGTTAATTATTAGATTTTAAGAAGAATGGATACCTTCCCCTTTCAGGCTTGGAGTTCATCCTTGGGAGGCTGAAAGTTCTTATTCCTAAGTATCATTCTCTGATTGTGTTTGGCTCATTTCCTCTCTTATAAATGTTAGATAACTATTCCTCATCTTATTGATTATCTTGGTTAATCTATTTACACGACATAAATATTAGGTTCCCCCATTTAAATTTCTGTAATCATTGTATTCAATTTACGTCAAGTTGTATAAGAGATTGTGATCCTTCATGCCATTTCTGGATGTGATAAAAGGTTTTATGCTGTCATTAAATATTACATGGTCTTATACTATAGTCTAATCACCTTTCTATGATCTCTCAGCCTGGGTTTGGGTACCAGCAGCAGCTGGTTCCTGGAATGAGGCCAAACTATTTTGTTCCAGTGGTCCAGCCAGGCCAGCAGAACCAGCTCCCAGGAGGCAGACGTTCTGGAACTGGCCCCGTGCAACAAGCACAACAACCAATTCCATTTATGCAGCCGCGGGTAGGGGTAATATACTGTCTAAAATGTTCCAATGGTGACTCCTTGCACCGCTGTTATTTCTAGTTATCTTCTTTTGTAAATATTTCTTTTCCATGCATGTTGAATTGTTTACTCAGATTATTTTGTTTGTTTAACCTTATTGTTTCATAACAGATGCTTCCAAGAGGTCGCATCTACCGATACCCTCCTGGTTGCAACATACCGGATGTTCCCATTGCTGGTGTTCCTGGAGGCATGCTCCCTGGTCCTTATGGCATTGGTGGAATGCCGTTCGGAGATGCTGCATTTTCACAGCCTATGCAAACAGGGGCTTTGGCGTCTGCCCTTGCTAATGCATCTCCTGAGCAACAAAGGACGGTAAGTTGCTGCTGCTGATTGCAGTTGTAGATGTGCATGTTTAGATCTTAATGAAGTTTGGTAACAAGTTTTTATCTTACACTCAAACATCATGATAATGTATCAAGTCATAAATTTAGTAGCCATCTTGACCATGGGAATCTTTCTTTTGCTGTTCAGCTACTGGGAGAAAATCTATACCCACTTGTAGATCAATTGGAGCATGATAACGCTGCAAAAGTAACAGGCATGCTTCTAGAGATGGACCAGACTGAAGTTTTGCACTTGCTAGAGTCGCCAGAAGCCTTGAAAGCAAAAGTTGCAGAGGCAATGGAAGTATTAAGGAATGTAGCTCAGCAACAGGCCACTAGCCCGAGCCCATCTGATCGGATGGCCTCACTATCGTTGAACGATGACATTGTTTCTTGAGTTTTAGGCACCCATCTATGCTAGTACTGGCCTAAGCACCTAATTTTGGAATAAAGTTTGGTGTGGGATTGAGTTTATTTGCGTTATTTTCTTGAGAAAGTCAGCGGAATACTTTGGTACTGAATTTTCTTTGTAGCGTGACCATATAAAGATCAGCGCAATTTTGCCCAACTTATGCCAGTATTAATTGAATTTGCTTGATCGTCAAATGTTTGCGTACCGTCGTCTTCACTTTAAAACTCATTAATGCACCCGGTTTGGCCTCAATTTAGCTGATCCGCGAGCTTTGCGCGCTTGAATTTTAAGCTGGCTTTTTGCAGGCAAGCAGGCATTGGTGAAACTTTGAAATCGAAAAAACTCTCAAAAAATTAAGAAAATTTGTTGAATTGTTGTGAAACTGTAGAGGAGGCCCTCTTATATACCTTAGATATGGTTTTGATGGAGGAAGTCTTAGAAAAATAAAGCCAAAGCTCCGGCATGCCCATCAGCTTATGTAATTTATGAGTTTAACTCATTATTGACACTTTGACAGTATTCAACAGAAGGACAAGAATTGGAAGATGTTCATGTTGAATGCTAAGGCTCCGTTTGTTAAAGCTTTTTAAGTAAAGCTTATTTAAATAAAACTTTTGTTAGTAGAGCTTTTATTAATAGAGGTTTTACTTAAAAAGTTTTAATTGTTTGGTTATCAATAAGAGTTTTTATTAAAAATCTATGAAATTACTTTAATAGATAAGTATTTTTAAATCATGTTATAAAAAGAATAAAATAAGAATGTTAAAATAAGTAAATAATATTTTAAATATTTTAACATTTAAAAAAAGCTTTTCAACTTCTATTCGCAAAAGCTCAAAATTTGAACTTTTGTTAATAGAGGCAAAATGATTTATTTAATCTTTAAAAACTCTACTATAAAAATAACCAAATAATAAAAAAATTATAATAAAAACTTGTATGATTAAATAAATATTTATGGGCATTAAGTAAAGTATACCAAACATGCACTAATTCAGCTTACGTTTTGCTACTAACTTTATTTGTGGCGCCTTAGTAAACGAATTTTTTTATGGGCCTGGGTTAGTACTGTTGACGGGCCATGCATAGTCCAGTCTACCCGTAGCTTACAGCAAGCCACAGTGTCAGCGGATTTACTGAACAGTATAGTGACTGGAAATGTAACACAAAACCTAACAGCCCTCTACAAATCAAGGGCTTCCACCGAGGCTGGTCAATTTGTTAAGCCAATTTGTTTATTTATAAGTAAAATAAACCATGTGTTTGGATTTTTTATTTTTATTTTTTTTGGTGAAACCTTTCTTCAACAACGGTTGGAATTAAAACCAAGTATATTCTATGTGTCATAATAGTTAAATAATAATTTGCACGCATTTTTCATTAAACATTTGTGAGTTAAAACCATTCTTATCTTCAAACTACATTTATAAATATTTACCAAAAATTTTAAGAAAATCACAACAACTCAGCAATGATATCAAACGAAGACCGTTTTGCTGCTCTTAAAACCCATTAAGATAGATATATACGCGGATATTTCATTAATTTAATTCGTAAGATCTCATATGTTATTATAAGAAGCTAGTGGTCTGAGTCACACACACGCTTAGGAGGTCTGTGGCCGGATTGATGGTTATAAATGTATCCTGATTTCGTACTTTGCCAGATATAGATTATTGATTCGGACTGTTGCTTTCACCGATTTGATTTGCTTAGACCTAATGCAATGGATGACTGTTACCATCTAAATCATTCATATATTTCATTTCTGATATTTGATCAACTCCAGAAGCGACCACTGCCAAAACGGGAAACTTTTCGGAACGAGACAATAAATATAGCCACCCGCCTACTATTTTCGTTGAATATGAGGACACCGCCCAGCCTGTTGCGTTCAAAAAGTAATGCACCCGCAAATTCTGTCCCCTCTTTATCATTAAAATGGGGATCAGGACTTGACATGCACCCTTCAACCAAAGGGAAAGTACTACAAAAACTACCCTAATTACCACCAAGACTTGAGAATACCAACTTTGGCCTTCAAGCGAATGCACTGAAAAATTATGACGAATGTAATTTTTTTAAATCCATCTCATGGCTCTAAATTGCTAAAATTATACCCTAAGATATTATATGATACTAATGGTAGTAATTAATTAATGCCTAACGAAACCCAGTTAAAAAGAGAAGCCAAAAAACAAAATTAATGTGAAGTTATTATTAGGTCGAGGCATGGCCATGTCTCCATGGAAGGAACGGTGCGTAATGTGACGAGTCATAAAAGTTGTTTCTGAGGTGGGATAAGATGATATGTGAAGGAGGGAGGACGATCGGTGGAATTATGGACCCAGTAATATGCCATCACCATGTGACTCTCATTTAAGCATACAACTTATTTCCTCGTATGAATCAAGTATGAGGCAAGGCGCAATCATATGAAGCATCAGCTAATAAAAAAATTGATTCACAGAAGGAGAAGCTTCTAGGCCTTTTGAAACTGAAAATGCTGTATGTATGGCCATGTGAAATTGATTTGCTTAGCTCCACAAGCTGTTTCCTTTTCCACCACAAAACCTAAGCTAAGCTTTGGCCCCTGATGCATGCTTTGCCACTCCTCTATGGTCCCCCCTCTTAAATTTCTCTCGTCACTTTTCTTTGTTGACAAAACAAGAAGTGCTTTTGCGAGAAAACACACTCCAAAACAAGCAACCTCCAGCTTACATTTCTGGCTTTTCCCAATTCAGAAATGGAAGGTTGTTGCCATTATGCTTAATAAGTATGATATCTATGTATCAACTTTTTTCCTAGGAAAATCTTGGCCGTTTGATTGATATTTTCTTTTTAAAAAAAAAATTGTTTTTTTTTTTTTGGAGCAAATTACAAGTTAGAAAAGCCTAGAGTTGGATTCCTCTTTTTCTAGGTTTTTTGGCCTTTGGGACCATTTAATTAATTGATGCGAGAAGAAATTCGGAGCTGGGACCAGTTCCATACAAAGTCTTGCCCTTATTGTTTCGGTTTATTTAATTGAAAACTTTGGATCTCTGGTTCTAGCAAATCTAACAAACTAGTTGGCTTGTCGTATATTTACGACTTATCAATGTGAAACCCTTTGCTTCACAAAAATATTCTCCTTAAAATGGTATTGGTTCAGTACAATTGTACAACATATATTACCAAAGCTAAAGACAATTCCAGAAAAAAAAAATGAATAATGAATAATGAATAAATCCCTTCAATAATTTATGCAATAAAATAAACTACCCATCTTTTTCCTCTTCAGCCTGTAGCTTCTCAAGTCTCCCACCCAAAGTCATGTAACTTATTATTTTTCCATCATAATATCTTGTCCACTTCTTTAATGTATCTTTTAGATATTAATTGTGGCAAAACAAATCCAAAATCAACAAAGAAAGTATAAGCTCGCAAATAATGCTTTGTTCAGAAAAGAACATATGACTATCTCCAAGAGACATTTGTTCAATACCAAATTTTGATAGACAAATTATTTTCAAGTTAAAGGTTGATAGTGATTATTCAACTACAGCATAGGTTGTGAACTCAAAACTTCTACTAATTAAGCAAAAACTAATCGCAGGCATTACTAAACGACCATGTTCAATAATATTTAGTGAAATTAGAGTACAATAAGGATTTTTATTGGCTGGCCATGGGTCCAAAATCAACAGATTATCTTAAAACTCAATGTGCATGGATAGTATTGATTGGTTGGTAATGTTATTGTTTTTGGCTTGTAATATTTTTTTTTGCCCGTTTCACTTATTTAAGTGACTAAATTGAATGATAGATGCATTATAAACAGAAACAGAGAGAGTGATAGTGCAGGCAGCATGTATCAAAACGTTAACAAGAAAGTGTCAAGAGCATGTGGATTAACCATGACAATTAATCTAAACAAATAACCAAACTGATTGGAGCCAAATCTAATCACGTACGCGTAGATACTGACTTCAAATCACTGATTAAGTTAGGGTTCTTTTGTAAAATAAAACATATAAACATGAGGTCGCGGCTGAAGCACAAAAACCTTTTTCATGACCTAATCTCATGCATAACGACTTTCCTGAGGTAATTAATAACCTTTGCCACTTTAATCTCTTCAAATTAATTCTGCCAGCAAGCTGGGAATCCTATAGTTATTTTCCATTGAATTATTGGAGTCTGAAACAATAAAAATATACAAACAAAATCATTATCACAAGACAAAGTGGGGTCTAAGATGAGATATCTCCATGTACCCACTCCACCACGTGTTATGTACATATGGAACAGTTTGTTCGCAATTAAAATCCTTGTTATTTTGACAACAAATTCCGTAACGCACATGCTTAAATAAATGACATTATCAAAAGGAAAAGTAAAAATAATTAATAATAATAAAGAAAAGCAGTGGGGCAGCACCCACGTGACTCACGTTTTATTTGGTCGAGAAGAAGGGGAAAAAAAAAGATATTACCGTACGTGGGGCTCACGGAATGGACTGTCTGGATTTGCCAATAGCATTGAGTAAGATACTATCGACACCGTCCGATGTTTCCAGTTCCCACGCTGTCATAGGCATCGATGAAAAATCAATCAATATAGTCCAGCTCATCCAGAGGGTGACGTGCGGGGAATTTTAAATGATAGTGTGATATGCGAAATCACAAAAACGATTTTGTTGTATGATACGACGGTCACGCGAACCTCAAACACTAATATGATGTTAGGTGCAGGGGATCAAGATCATCGTAAAGAAATCTTTCATTGTTTCTACTCTCGCGCATAGGATGTTTCTATTTTTATATCGTGCTTTAGTGTGACTCCATATATTTTGAATTTTACCCTTCAACCTTCCATTCTTGAATAAAAAGACCCAACAATTGTGTTATTCCCTTGAAATTATGTCCATTACTAATAGAGTTGGACTATTGGCACTACTTCATTAATCTCATAAAACCTCTGTTATATTACAAATACTTTTAAGGACAAATATAAATAGAGTTAAACTATTTATATTTTCTTTCTCTCTTTAATTTTATTTTACTTGTAAAATATAATTTTTTTTATTATCGTTAAAATAATTTGAATTTAAGGAGTAATTCTCTAAGCCAAAACAAAATTATTACAATAAACTAACAATTTAATTAAGATATAACATAGTGGGAAAATAAATTAAATAAATTTTTATCCCAATGCTAATAATTTTTTTAAGGATTCTTAAACTAATTGCTAAATCAAAAATTTATAGGTAAGATACAATTGTATTAGACCAATAAAATATTCATTATTTTCTAAGTGTAGTGTTTTTTTTAACTTTTTCTTTTAGATTTTTTTCTTTAGAAATTAAATAATAAAGAAAGTTTGAAGAGAGGAATTCAAATATTAAGGCTGAAAGAGTGAGAAAATTATTAGAAACTAAAAAATTCATAAATGAAAAGAGTGTTCATGTAGAAAAACAAAAGGATATTTTTGACATTAAATAGAATATATTTAAAAAAAGGCGTTTCAATAAAAATTTTTAGCAGTGCTAAAAGTCCGACTCTTAATGATATTATTTTATAGTATTAAACAACATTAAATGTTATTGATAATATATATGATCATGTTAATATGTCATAATGAAAAATTACAAATCTTTCCTCCATTTTAACTAAGAAATACTTGTACCTAAACTCAATAAGGCTGCTACACTTTATCAGCTCTAGTTTGACCACAAATTACACCGAAAATTACTTGCACCCAAACTTAATAAGAGTGCTACACTTTTCCCCTCTAGTTTCAAAACACAACACTTTTCCTCATGCAAACTTTTGTTACAAAGGTTGGCTAAGTAAAAGAAAAAATGGCCATAAAGGCATAAATCAAGCCCCTTTTGAGTCTAGTTCTTTTCAAAAAATTATTTTTTAATTCACTTAAATTGAATATTGTCTTCTAATAAATTTCATTATTTATTTTCATAAAATTTGAATTAAATATAGAATAGAATGTTTAAAATTTCATTTTTTTCAAAACCAAAATCAAGCTAATGAGTACATTATATGTAAAGCGCTTACTTACATTGTTTCAAGGTGAAGAAAGTTAATTAAATTAATCAAGGGCAATATGAACTTATTTCTAAAATTTAACAAATTATAGTAATGAAGTCAGAAGTTAATATGAGCGGTGAAAGTGTTCTGTTATTGGGAAAGTGTAACATGCTTATTAAGTGTCAATGCAAGTGTTTCTAGAAGGCAAAATCAGTAATTTTCTCTAGAGGTGACCAACGGGTTAGACCGGCATCAAGGGAAAGCCCATGCGTGCTTGTACTCATGCCATGTTGTGCCCACTATGCTTGTCGTGCCGTGCCTAAGAAAAAAATGTCCACTAAGCTTTTTTTTTTTAAGAGCACATACAAAATTTTTTGCATATTTTTTTCAAGTATGTCTACATCTTTGGATCCATGTACTTTTATTCAAATTTAATAAAATAAAAAATTCAAAACTTAAGGTCGTATTCAATAATATTAATAATAAGAGAATATGATATTAATTACTAAATTTTACTCTATGGTACTAGAATTATTTTATAATACCTAACAACAACAATAATAATAATTTTTTCTTAAAGGTTAACTTAATTTTTAACTTGAAATTATGTAAAATAATATATCATAGTTCATAATAATATTAATATATATTTATAAAATCATGATATTTATAATTTTATTTATTAAAATCACGATATCAATTATTTATTTAATAAATTATAAACATAAATCAATTACAATTTTTTTTGAAACTAAGAATTAAATAAATTTAAAAAACTTGAGCTAATAAATTGTATTAAAAGATTCAATTTCAAATTTTTTATAAAATCATAAAATTTTAAGTTTTATTTTCATTAAGAGTGAAACGTACTTATTGCATATTTTTTTGTGTGCCGTGTTTTTAATGTACGCGTGCTTAAAATTCTAAGCCAGGCCCAACCCACATGCGTGCCATGTCATGCCGTGCTGCGTGCTCTTCCAAAACATGCTCGTGCCGTGTCCATGCCGTGCTTCATGTCCTCCGACCTATTGGACATCTCTAATTTTCCCTATCTCATAAGCATGACTATAAATTTATAATAAAGATAAGATGTGAATATGAATCAAAAAGTAAAAAAGAAAAATGAAACACATAAAGAGTACCAGGTGCATTTCTATTTTTATTAAAATAACTATTTAAAAGTTGACATTATTATTTTATAAATTATGATCCAGTTCAACTATTAGGTGGGTTATCATAATTATGGGTGGGAATAGATTCACTTTTATTTGAGAGCGGGTTGGGTTTAATTAACGTGAAAAATTAGAAGACAAAAAATCAACAAAAACAAAATTGTCGGCAATAGGCGATACAGAAATGTGAAGGGTGGTGAGGCTGGAATTATAGAGGGTATTGGGAAAAAGTAGTCCAGTTAAGCCAGAATGCAGAATTCATAACCGTATAAATTGTCAGTTACTGTCTGATCGGTCCCTGTTGCATTCACCTTTGCTTTTTCAATTTTCAATGGCGACAATCTATTTTAAGCTCTTTGATTTGACTGAAATGAATTTTTTTCTTCACACTTTCCGTTTGGGAACTAGAAAAGTACAAAGCACGAAAATGGAAAAATTAGTAGTCGAATGAAATTCGTTTGAGGAGCTTCTCTGTCTTCTATTTTTAATTTTAATTTGCCGACACTCTGAGATGAAGCCGATAACGGCATATTTGAACAAGTTATTATCACTTGCTATTTCTATTTCTAAATTGAACATTTAGTATAAATAGGCCATAATTTTATTTATACCCATGTTTTCCTGTTTTGCATGAATTAAGACATAAAAAAAAAAATCATTTTTTTGTTTTTTTTTTTTTTCTTTCGTGTGTGATTCACATGCTCTACCACAAAGGAGTTGGGAGTTTAGGTCGATTTCAGATCCGTCAAACTTTTATTTTTCCAATATTAATTCCTAATAAACAACAAAAATAAAAATAAACATGAGAAGGAATCATGCAATCCTTCAAATATGCCGACGGTTGTAAATCAGTCATCCTTCAAGTAATAATAACAAACGGTGGAATCAAGATTTTAGTTTCGTGGCCGGCGTAATAGAGAAATATTATAAAAGCTATAAAATCGAAAAGGTAAAAAGCGTGGTAGTAATGAATAAGTCATAGAATTTAGCATGGTGTGCGGAAAAAAAAAAGAGTAAAAGTGAAGGAAGCTATGCAAAAAATAAGTCTAATAGTTTTTTTTTTTTTCTCTTTTTGGGGGGTTAGACAAGATGCCCGGTAAAAAAAACATGATTTGCTAATATAACTAACTTACTTAAAATTTTTAAAAAATCATTAAGCACATATGATAGATGATACAGTATAAATCATAGTATTTACAATAAAATTTGAGATAAAATTTTGGGAACACCGTCGCAGTTAATCTTGTTCTAGCCGCAAATATGGTCATGCAAGTTATAATGAAACACAACCGGCCGGCCCAATCATTCAACCGGCCCACCTCTCGTTCCATCCCTTCATCTCTGAATTTGATTGATGGATTGATGGGGATCTTCAGAAGATTTTTAACAGATTGTCGTCACTCATATTATCAAAAAAAAATAAAAAATAAAATCCAACAAACAATTTTGTAATCATGTGAAATTATCTCATTGGATTCCTTGGCAGGTTTTATAGGCTCTCAAAAGAATAAAATAATAATATAAAATGGTTTTTCCGATACGATCTTTTCCATTTATGGGAAGTGAACATGAAGAGCCATCACATATCTTTTCCTAAGCTTTCCACTTTTAATAATGTAAATAATTAATCATTTTTAAATAACGGTTGATTGATGTGTTGGGTAAAATGTCACCCCGTTTCGCCCTTCGAAAATGAGTGGGCAGGCAGAGGAGCAACGTTGATTTGTTTTAAACAATTTTCTTTTTCCTCTTCCAAGTTCCAGTTTCGAAAGAGCGGCCCTCTATTCATCTGCGTTCATGATCCATTACATTTTATCGTAGTACAATGTTGACAAAGAAAATACATATTATAAGAAGATTTCCAATTAAAAGGTTCTGCGCATTTCTCAAAAGTTGTTATTGTGACTCTTCATTTTTCTTTTTAATTTTTATTCTTAAATCATATTTTTTTTTAAAGTCTTCCTGTGTAATAAACTTATAAATGCGTGTAAATAACTGGTGATTTGATTGCGATTGAAAGAGAGAGAATCTAATTTCCAGATATCATACAACTTGACGTAAAAAAAAAGAAAAAAATTTGATAAAATAACACATGGGATGAGTGAGTACGATGAAGTTGAATTTACCAACCACCCAACTTTGCAAAATTAAAGTTGTAGCTTCGAATTCGCAACTTGTTGCTCGAATTAAAGTTACAAAAAATGCCAACACAAGAGTTAGGTTGGAGAGGGACGGGAAGCAAAGCGAGAGAGGTTAAGGATAATAAAGTCAGTGGGCCTGACGCTAGTAGTCCCCGTAGTATGTAGACAGAGAGAGAATGCGAAGAATGAAAATGAGAGAAAACGAATGGTGGGCCTGGGCTCGCATAATAGAGGAGGCCAACTTAGACTACACACATAAACACTGTTTTCCCCTTGAGGAAAACATCCTACTTCAGCCGTAGATGGCCTCGTCCCACTTCCATTATTGGAAGGTTTTTGTTCTCCCACCCAGTAATAATATCACAGCGCATTTTGAAGCTGGGCATTTTTGGAATTTTATTTTTTCTGAGGACTCTGACGTGGCACCCCTTCCTCCTCTCTAATTTTTAATCCTCTTTCGTGGTGGGACCCAACTCCAGACAACGTCTGTTTACTTCTGAAACACACTCTATTCTCTTTTTCTGCTTTTCACAAATTATTGCAGTTTTAACAATGATATTATTTTTATTTTTTTATTTTTATCTGGTGTTCATTTTGATGTCCATGATGTCAAGCATGATGATATCTCTTAATCTACGAATCTATTCGTCAATCTATCGTCCGTTTGTTGAGTTGGCTTCGGTATTTTAGTCAGAACCTAGACCCACGCTCTTCCCATCCAATGTGCGCAACACGCGCGTAAACTCTTCGTTTGGATTATGTTTTATGTTTGTTAAAAAGTTTCTTTTTATGTGAAATTACAAAACAAGAGGTTGTTCATATTCTTCTTAAAATTAGTAAATTAAAATATTCGAATAGTTGAATTTCAATAAAATTATGTACACCAGTGCGAGTAATTGGTTAAAAACGTAAACTCTATTTAACCAAAATTAACTTGTTGCTTTGAATCAATACATTTAACTAGTTTGCTTTTGTTTTTTCACTTAATTAATATTACCTAAAATTCCAGTGAATTGTGAAAATAAAATAAAAAATTTAAAGTTTCTTAATATTACTTTGCAGTTTTTATAATAAATCTATGAATGAACTTTTTTATTATCCTCTATTATTATTGAATATTGTTTTGTTATAAGAAAAAGGGGTTAACTACACTTGGGTGACACATATTTTGACAAATTTCAAAATGATGACATATGTATTAAAAATACTTGGTCATGTGACAATCAATTAACTTTTATCATTAATTCTAACTGTGTAAGGGTAAACTTAAAAAAATATTTTAAGGTTAATTACCATAAGGTGACACTTCTTTTGACATACTAAAAAACGGAGACACGTGTTTTAAATATAATCGATCAGATGAAAATTTATTAACTTAAAAAAAGCAGTCAATTAATTACAAAATGGCACTTTTGCCTCTATAATTAGTGATAAAATGATATTTCCACCCCTACTCACTTATTTTTAACTTTATATATATAAGTCTAAATTAACAAGGATTCTTTTGTTAAATCAAACTAATTTTTTTTAAAAAACTTTTCTTGTTGAATCAAACTACTTCTTTGGCTCTGCGAACTCACGGCTACTATCATTTTATGGCCGTGGAGAAGATGAAGCCCGGAAAAGATGAAGAAAGAAGAAGAAAACGATGGGAAAAAGTCTGAAGAAGATGAAGAAAAAAGAGAGAAAAAAGGAAAATCAATTGAAGAAGATAAAGAAAGAATGAGAAAAAGAATTGGAGAAGACGAAGGAAGAAGGAAAGAGAGGAAAATAAAAATAAATAAATAAATAAAATGAATATATTTTTTTTCTGATTTTATCCTTGGTATGTTAGAATTAATGGTAAAAGTTAATAGATTATCACCTGACCGAGTATTTTTAAACATGTGTCACCATTTTGAAATTTTTCAAAGATGTGTTTCCAAGATATAATTAATCGTAAAATAAATCTTTTTTTTTTAGTTTTACTCTTGATCCATTAAAATTAATGATAAAAGTTAACGAATTGTCACTTGATCGATAATGTTTAAAACATTTGTCACCATTTTGAAAATTGGCAAAACATGTGTCACCCCAAGTGTTATTAACCCTAAGAAAAATTAGATTGAAATTAACCGAATTTATATGAGTTTGCAATGACATAAGTTATTTAGTTTTGCAAAATATGAATCAAATGCGGCTTTATCTTAGAAAAAATTATTTGAATATAAATTTGTTTAGGATACATTTAAAACTAATCGAATTTGAATGTATTAAAATAAAACAATTATATTGGCTGGAAAAGAAATTAAAAATCCAAGCTGGTATTCACAAGGTTCATATTAAGATTTTTTTTTTGTTAGTTGATATAAAAAAATGTAATTACATATTTTTGCTAGTTGATTTAAAAAAATATAATCACGTATTTTCTATATTGGTGGTCAAAATACATTGCCAAAAGAAGAAACATTGATCTTAATTATTTGTGAAAATAATATAACTTCTGTTATTAGCGATTATGAGCATATTCTATGAAAGTCATTCACCTATATAAGTAGATTATATATACTGTTAATGATAACCATTTTTTTTTTGTTTTTTATCCTTCTTCAAGTGATTAATAAGGAATTAATTACAGTATAAGCTATATAAATTAATAGTGTTGGAGTGATATAAAATCAATTTATTGTATAAGGTATTAATCAATCAATAAATTAATATTCTATTAATTTATAAAAGGATATAGTTATACTTCAATGAGCACACACTTAATCAATTAAAAATTTATTGTATTTTACTAATCTAACGATGATACAATAGATTGGGAGCATGTTACAAAGAAGCACTCAAAACTTGAAAAAGACTTCACAATCTTTTTTAGTAGTTGTAGAATTCAACCCCAGAACTTTTAGATGCGATAAAAAAAAAATAGAGACGAGATCTAACATACAAATAAATCTCAAGAAAAAATAAGCATATTCTATCTAACTAAATATAATGGATAATTGTATTTGTAATTT
Organism: Luvunga scandens; assembly: GCA_030449905.1. Classification (NCBI taxonomy): domain Eukaryota; kingdom Viridiplantae; phylum Streptophyta; class Magnoliopsida; order Sapindales; family Rutaceae; genus Luvunga; species Luvunga scandens. Next base: position 2,315,241 of record JASUUG010000383.1, on the reverse strand, counting down.
TAGCACATTATTAATTCATGATACAAATGAGACAATAGCGACATACAAAGGTTTTCAGATTAAAATATTATCTTATTAATTTAACAAAATTATTAATTTAACCTGTTAGACCAGGTCGGGGCCCTAAAAAGTTTGTAACATGATAAAGGTTATTAATTTATTAGAGTATTCATCTTATAGAAGTCGTATCAACAAATCAATATGTTTCTGCGATGAAACGCGCTGAAGGTGAGGATGTGGAAGAAAGAAAGGGTCATAAATACGAGGTACAGGAGAGAGGCAAGGCATTGGTCGATGGGTGAACGAAAGAGGCAAAAGTGGCCCGCTTCCCGTACTCTTGGATTGGACTTTTCTAGGAAGAAATTCCTTTCTCTCACATTATTCCCATTTTCCTTTTCTGATGCAATAGCTCTCTTCTCTCAAATCTCAACCTTGGCTGTGGTGCTTTCCCCATTCTGCCCTTGATTTTTTACCCCTTCCTCTATGGTAAAAACGCATCAGGTGAAATATAAGTTGCAGAAATCAAATGTGAACGAATAAAAGAAAAGTAACTAAAAAGACAACGGCAGCATTTGTATTTCGTAGTGGCGACTACTTGTTGTGGAGTGAGTGTGATGATAATGAAATACCTAATTAAGGTATACTGAGTAATTAAGCATCTTTTGAGACTTGGCGCTGTCTATTTCCGTTAGTGGGGTAATTTAGAGAGAGAAAGCAAAAAAAAAAGAATGCTTTTTCGATTTGGTTAACGTGCGAAAGTTGAGTAAAGAAAGAGATGGTTCTTTTATTTCCTTCTTCATTTTCCCATCTCATAAATGACGATGCTTTAATTAAGCAACTAATAATAAAGAAAAAAAGATAAGGTGGATGCATTGATATTCAAGAAAATACAGCAAAGTAAATAAGTAAATAATAAATTAACAAGAAGCAAAGCGAACCTAGCTATCTTTCCGGTTGGGAAACGAGGAGGATTACTCATCAGTCATCGAGGAGAAAGGGGAGAAAAATAAAACGAAAAACAAAAATGAAAAAAATATAAAATATATAAAAAAAAAAAAAAAAGGAGAGAAAAAGGCAAGTTGTCAGAGAGGGAGAGAGAGAGAGAGAGAGAGAGAGATGGAAGCCAGTATTAAGTAAGTATTAACCTATAGCTGAAATTTGCCTCGTCTGTATGCTGTATTGGGCAGTGAGAGAGTATTTACAAGATCTTGAAACATCTCCCCTTACTATCACCTTTTTGCAAACCCTTCTCTCTCTCTCTCTGTCGTAGGTTCTCTTCTACTTTGAATACTCAACTACAATTCAACCTTCAAGTTTTCTTCCTTTCTATATTTATTCTATTTTCTCTTGTCGAACCAGATATACAGAATTTTGAAAACTAAAAAAGAAAAAACATAAAGAAACCTGTGATCTTGGACGACACAGTGGTGATCAGAATTGAGAGTGTTTGTCACTTTTAAGATCGGGAAAAACTTATTGAGTCTGTTTAACATATAAATAAATAAATCGTGAGATTTTTTTTTCTAAAATGTGGGATCTGAATGACTCGCTGAAAGATATAGAAGAGTCCGAAGCTTGCTCATCGCAAAAGACCTCCGTGGATGGCGATGATGAGAAAGGAAAACAAGTGGGATCCGCTTCCAATTCAAGCTCTTCAGCCGTGGTAATAGAAAACGGATCGGACGAAGAGGTTGGTGCTTCTGAGAGAAGATTATTAAGTCGTAGTGCCGGCAGTAAAATATTTGGAGTATGTTTGTATCGAGAAGCCATGGAGGAGAGTGAACCAGAACCACCGGTGACCCGGCAGTTTTTTCCGGTTGATTTTCAGGAGCAGCAAGCCACATCAAGTGAAGCTGGAGCTGGGGGACTGGCCTTCCCTCGGGCTAACTGGGTTGGTGTCAAGTTTTGCCAATCGGAGCCCATCACTGAGGCTGGAAAATCGGTTATTGAAGCTCCTCAGCCCATGAAAAAAAGCAGGCGTGGACCCAGGTCAAGAAGTTCTCAGTATAGAGGCGTCACCTTTTACAGAAGAACCGGAAGATGGGAATCTCATATATGGTTTGCTTTTTTTTCTTTTCTTTAATAACCTTTTGCTCATATATAAGAGTGCAACTTTTATATATTTTGAGGTCTCAAGTTTTTACATACATATATTTATGCTTATCTGAATTTAATTTCTTTTTGGTTTCTCTCTCAGGGATTCTGGGAAACAAGTTTATCTAGGTATCTAGGGAATTTTCAAGATAATTATTTTTCTGTGTTCATTATTGAAACAAAATGTTATGTGTTTATCTTTTGCTGATGTTTGTGATATGGGTATGTGTTTGTAGGTGGATTTGACACTGCACATGCAGCTGCTCGGTGAGTAGTTATGATTATTAATTGTTGCCCATCCTATAAAACTAGGCGTTTTAGTATTCTTCTTTATATAAGAATGTGTTGCTAAGTTGAAAGAGAATTTTTTTTTGGCTGCTTTGGCAGTGCATATGATAGGGCAGCTATCAAGTTCCGGGGAGCGGAGGCAGACATAAACTTTAGCATAGAAGATTATGAGGATGACTTGAAACAGGTAAGAGAGAGAAGGAACAAAAGGAAAGAGTTGTAGTGAGTTGTCTATAAGTTTTATCTTATCCTGAACAGTTGCATCTTATCTTCTACAGTCCAGCTAGAACTAGTTGTTGAAGATATGCTTTTGTTTTTGTTATTTTTTTCTTTTTTATATATTATGATACATAAGGAAAGCCTATGAGTTTACACAAGGAAAGATTCTCGTAATGTTGTATGACAACAGATGAGCAACTTAACCAAGGAAGAGTTTGTGCATGTACTTCGCCGACAAAGCACCGGTTTCCCTAGAGGAAGCTCCAAATATAGAGGAGTTACTTTGCACAAATGTGGAAGATGGGAAGCTCGAATGGGCCAATTTTTAGGCAAAAAGTAAAACACCTTAGTTTCCTATTGTATCCTTCCACTTGACCGCTAACTCTTCCCCAATTAATCTGCAGTTACGGAAACCTAACTGTTAACAATTTAATTTAATCCTTGTTTCAGGTACGTTTATTTGGGCTTGTTTGATACTGAGATTGAAGCTGCAAGGTCAGTGAGTAGTTTTCAATATTCATAATTTGTCTCTTTGGACATACAAGAAATTTAATGCGCACATTGAAATTTCTGTTATACTTTTTGTAGGGCATATGATAGAGCTGCAGTTAAGTGTAATGGCAAAGATGCTGTTACTAATTTTGATCCCAGCTTATATCAAGATGAGCTTAAAGCCTCTGGTAAGTATTTAAGAATGAAGTTTTATTGTTTTTTACCTTATTTTGACACACACACACACATGCTCAGATACTTATTAATTGTTAGAATCTTCAGGTCATGGTGTAGACCACAATCTAGATTTGAGTTTGGGCAGTTCAGCTTCTAATAAGCAAAGCAGTACGGACTTTGATAGTAGAATGCAATATACTGTAATGGGACGGCCTGCTCCGGCATCATTGCCCAATGAAGCTGACTGGCACAACCGGGGTTATAGGCCTAAGGTTTACACACTCAACACTCTTGATTATTAATATTATGATTATATTTTGCAGCTTTATTCTAAGTAATTCTAACACATTGATGATTAATTAAAATTTAGCAGCAGCAAGAAGCGTACAGAGGCCAGCATGATCTACTGTACAAGAGAGATGGGTATAGTGAGGCTGAAACTATGCAACTTCTCAGCCAAACCCATCTTCAGTCTCCAGCTTCATCATCACTCAATAAGTCCGGTGAGGTGCAAAGATATGAGCAATTCAGGAGATCTGGTGAATCCCATTTGCTACATATGGTTCCCCCACATTGTAACCAATCAAATTATCAAGTAGGTAAAGCAACAGATTATTCAATTTTTAACATAATCGGGTAGCTTTAAATCAAGTGCCTTTTCACTAAACAAAGTTTTGTTTTTCCAAATTTTTGTGGACTCATCAGTTAACTCCAGGCAGCAGTAAGAGAGGCCGAATTGGGAATGAACTTTCACTGTCAACAAATGATCATCATCAACAATGGCAGTCTGGTCCTCATATGTTTGCAACTGCTGCAGCATCATCAGGATTCCCTCAGCAGATTAGATCCTCTCATTCCCAGAATTGGCTGCAGAATAATGGATTCCATTCTCTCATGAGACACTCCTGAGAATATGACATAATCATCCCCTAATCTCTCAATTCGTTTAGATGTTTGCTTGTAAGCATGTAAAATCATCAGTTGTAGTATTGGATCACACTTATTTCCAACTTTCCCAGAGAGGAAAGACAAAAAAAAAAATAATAATAACTGAGAGACAAGAAGGAAAAAAAATAAGAAAAAAGAGTGGGAAGGATAAAATATTAAAACCTCTGCCCTCTGGGAATTAATATTAGCTGGTCAATCGGTCAAACTAACAGACGAAATCTTCGACTAGACTTTTTTTGTTTTTTCTGAATTCCGACTGAAACTGATGATCCTTCTCTATGAATGGCATTAATATGCCGCCCCATATTGTAGTATTCATTGCTGGCACCCTATGGTCTAGTGTTTTGCGATTATTTTCAACCTTTGCTGCATAGCAATAGCATGTCCTTGCATGACCTCATTTTTCTTAATTTTTTCTGGTCATTCTTAAAATTACTACCACTGATACCACTTACGGGACTGATTTTTAAGTTCCCTAATTCAACGATACCATTTATATGTGTACAATGTTGAAAGTACTAACTATTTGATGTAACAGACGGTGAAAATCTAAGATTAGATATTCAATAAAAGAGAGATAAGGGTAATTCAGGTTAATGAAAAGGGGCATCGTTTTATTGGAAATATCACCCGATGGTGATGAATAGTCACTATCAATTGTGTCCTTAGAATCAGTACTCTTGACCAAGGCAGTCAGAAATGGCTATAATGACGAGAGGGACTTATCACTCCTAACACAAAAACCTCTTTAAAGGACACTGTAAGACAGAAGAGAGAAAAAATATCAGAGATCAAAAAGAGAAATAAAGGGTCAAGATTCACTTGGGGTTTAACCATTTGTCACTTTACGAGGAAAATTAGTTTTAAAATTGTTGATGTATTTCCGTTACGGGTTCAAATTCAATCTTTGGCTTCGAATGGTGTCTATTTTTTTCAATTTGCCGGTAATGTACGAGGAAACAAGTGGGTGGCTTTGAATGTTGAAGGAAATTCCCACGAAGCACATTTCGGTTTTTTAAAATAATAAGGATATTTGATCAGTTCAATGATAATATCATTAATATCCTACTTATACATTAAGATAATGCAAATGGGTATAAAATGTATTAAATACAGAGTGCTATCTCGTCATCTAGGACGTCACTGTAAATATTTTATTAGCACTAGGCTTGAGATTGTCTTCAAGTTGCAGAGGTTTCAATGAACAGAAACTTTTAGAAAGTACACGATTACTCTTGAGGGCATCTTTCCTTGCGATCCTCAGATCTGTATTATGTTAACTAGGAATAATAACTATGCCGTTAATAGTATTTTTCCCAATATTCAAGTAGGCTTTAAATTTGTTTGTTTTTTAATCCTTTCCAAATCAAGTCTAGAACGTTTGAATTTAGTTGTCTCACATTTATTTTATTACTCAACCGCCGATTCAAGTTTATTACATAATATCCTTATCAATGAAGCGAAAATACTAACCTTCTAATTAACAGGAGTGATTGTCAGTCTGCATAATGCAAATTAATTTCTCACCCAGAAATATCAAAATTCTACAATGTTTTCAACTCTTGTAAACTTTAAATTACATTTCTTCTTGACGAGAACGTGTACTGTGCCCTGCCAAAAAGAAGTATATAAATAAAAAGAATACGTGTTGTGTAATCCATTCCAAACTCCTTTATATGTGACTTCCTTTATATCCCACGCTTCTTTATTATCATATCTTTGGAAAAATAGCCAAATGAGTGAATGACCTTTACCCACGCAAAGAATCATACACATCAATCAGCCCTTAGTGCAAGCCAATAGTTATCCGGGTGAAAGTGTACAATGATTTTGGCTTGCTCCATTTGTGGGCAATTAATAACACCCCGAAAGGAACCCAAATGCCATGCGTCCTTCATACATCGTGAAGAGACATCAAAGACTCCATATGCTGCCGATGATGATGAATAATAATAATAATATATAAAAGAAAAAAGAAACAAAGTGAGTCTGTCGTGTTAGCCACCTCTAACTTAAAAGCCATTCTCACATTATTAGATCCTTTGCTCTGCATCGGATCTACGAAGCACTGTCAATACTGAGAGAGACACAATTCATCATTCATCCTCTAGGGAAAAAAAAAAAAAATACGGAGTCAAAAAAGCAGGAGGGAGAAAAACAGAACTTAAAGCACCTGAAGTTGAAAAGATGGTAAGTATTTGACCGGTGGGGATGTACAAGAGCATCTGTAAAACGATTTCACTTCCCACTTTAAAGAGTCACGTCAAAGCACTGCAAAAAAGTTCTTTCAATTTTATTTTCTTAAATATTTATTTACCTACTTATACGTAATTAAAATAATAAAAAATAAATCTCTCCTTAAAAATTTATTAAGATAAAATAAAATTTATATTATTTTAATAATTTTTTTTAAAATATAATTATAGCGTTTTTCTCTCTTACTAAGAGGCAGAAGTTACTCATCGTTAAAAAACTCATCTAATAAAATTTTATTTTTATTTAAACCGTTATTAGCGCTAAAGTCTTTAATACACTCTCAAAATAATTTTTTTTTAATAAGATAATATTTATCTCTCTTCAATATTAAAGATAAATTTCTCCCTCTTTAATTGATATTATATTATTATTTGTGTCATCATTATTGAAAGGAGAGATGTGCTATGATTGCTTTTTGTGAAGGAAAAAATTTAATTAAAATAATATAATTTTTTTTTATTTGAAGAGTCTTTTAAAAAAAAATTTAAATTTTCTCTTATATGCCACATAAGTATATAAATAGGCATTTGAAGAATGAGGGCATAATCAAATGGTTCTTCGAATGAGATTTTACTTCTCTTTTAAACAATCGCATAAGTAGAAAGAGTTTTAAAAAAACTTTTCCAATGAGATTGAATTGAAGATAAAGAAACATTATCTCATTTGAAAAATTTTATTTAAAGAGTTTTTTAAGGGCTTTAATTTACTATCATACATTTTTTTTTTTATCTCATCATTCTTAAAGAGAGAGAAGTGTTGTATAAACTTATTTTTATTTAAATAGTCTTTTGAGATGAACCTTATTTTTTCATGCTTATATTTGCTACATAATTAAGCAAATAAGTGTTTAAAGAGGAAATTTACAACAATTTGTTAATGATGCTCTCAATATTCAACAGAAAGAAAAGAGTAATCTCCTTTGTAGAATTTTTGAAACCTTTATTGTGGATGTAGTTCTTTTAATGAGATTTCAAATGAAAAGTGAAATCTCATGTAAGGAGCTTTTTAAAGATACCCGAGATATGTGATTTACTACATAAATAAGTAAATAAGTATTTGAAAATAAAAATAAATTAATATTTCAGTGATGCTTTAGATATGGGATAAAACAAAAGAATTAAGAGGAATAAAGAAAAGGTAAAAGCATACATCAGAACCAGATGTATAGAATTTTTACTTTATTTCTATTTAAGATTAGGGTTTCCCTATATGGGCTGTCTTTAAAGGTAGGAAATCTTTTGGTGAATTTATTTTGAAAGAGAAAAAGAAAAAGAAAAAGAAAAGTATGCTTTATTTCACTTTGTTTCTTACAATTACGTGAATGTAATGTATTATTATGTGTATGGACTGTGAGTGGGAGTGCTGCGACTGGGACTTGATGTACCTATACTGGTCCATAAACATTAAGATGTGCATGCATACATTCTCCCGTTTTTAAGTGTTGAATTGCTTTCATAATTCACTGAGACAAACAACTCCTTTGGTTTCCCTTTCAGGGAATTCACTTTATTATTATTTTTTTTCTTTCCATTTAATTTGGTAATTCATCCTCACCCATTTCTTTGTCTTTTGCACGATCCTATCTCTGGTACTGCACTTTCCCTTTTTAGAAATCTTTTGGGGCTTGTTATCCTTGATTTCACTTGATTATTAATTAGTATTACTCGCATGTGCATCTTTCTTGCCTTAGGGATGTTTCACTCTCGTTATTTAGAATGTGAAATTTAATTACTATTTGAATTTTGAAATATAAAATTCCGCACACGAAATAAAATTTGATAACTTGAATGACTGCTGTAAATATGATGCCCTAGTTTCAATCTTCACATTTGGTATCTCTGCAGGCTAGTTGTGAAGTCGAACTCCCTTACGTATTAGCCAATGATTGGGTAGCAATCTTTTTTTTTTTTATTTTTTTTCCCGAAAAGGGGCATAAATCTATTATCATCTGAATGCAGGCGGCTGTTGTTAGTTGATTCGCATGATTGTTATGTGAGAAAAAGCTTGATTAAATTTAATTTGCAATTAAACCTTCAGAGCCATTAAAAACGCAGCTAGCAATCAATAAATAAAACAAAAAGGAAAATCAAAACCAAAAAATTATCGTTGTTCGATCATGACACCATACATGAATCTTCTACCCTGCAGGATTTTATAAGTTTATGACAACAAACTACGAGGAATGTTTCGATTTTATTTTTAAAAAAATCTGGAGTTCGAAGGATATTAATGTTACCCCATTTTTGGAATGGACTGGTAAAATAAGGGGATCCTCTCTTTTTGCTGCCGCATCTTGTAAAATCAATTTATATCTTAAAAGCATCCAGATACCAATCACGATAAAAAGAATGGTGGGGCTGTTTCAACCTTAATAAAAAAAATATTCTCATTTTATATGACTATGAGGATAATTTTTGTATTTTCAAGGGCGTATGGGTAGACTTTTATTTTTAAATTTAACAAATAGGTGTTTATAACAACTTTTAGGGTGCGAATAACACACCGCATAAAAAAACATTAGTTTTGAGGATTGTTCGTTTTTTTGGACTGAAATATTAAAATTGATTGTATTTTCGGCCAGTCTTTTGTTTAAGGGTGTTAAGTTGAAAAACAAAGTTCAAATACTTGACTTAATATTAAATGAATTTTTTAACGTTAACTATTAAAACGATGCTTATGCAATTAATCTCTTTCCTACCGTAGTACCATATAAAAGATTAACTATGATTTTTCATTTACACAATCAATTATTTTCGATAAAAAATTTATCATTAGAAGTTGAAATCACGCCACTTACTAATATAAAGAAAAAAACTTTATAGTTTATTTATGAATAATTTTTTTTTTTTATGAAGAATGAATAATATATAACATGATTTTTTTTTTATTTTATATAATTTCTAAAACCGGGTAAATTCAAAAATGAAAATTATATTTTTAATATATAATTCAACAAAATTGCGATACCATAGCACACATTTTATCTTTAGGCAGTTTAACTATCAGATCTAAAAAGATCTGATCCAAAGCTTTAAAGATGGCCACATTCCTGTTAAAGGAAACGGGGAAGTCGGTTAAAAAATGGAAAATAACTTGTAAGGAAACTGACGGTGGGTAACGGAGCTCTGTGAAAACGAGGGCGCTCCGATAAGTCACTTCTGCATTTCGGTTTAATGGGCTTCAATTATCAATCCAATAGAAGAAAAATTTGTGAAATAGAGAGAGGGGACTTCTGAGAAAGTAGTCAAGCATGCAAGGTCGAATATATGCTTGACTATTTTTTTCTTTGGTCTGAAATCAATTTCGATATTTGGGTGAATATGAGTTCGTTTTTTTTTTTTTCTTTTTTTTTGCATGATGATTTAATGAATATTTGAACTTGGGATTTCTCTGAGAGACATGTTTATTTTATTTGATTTATTAATGGTTCATTGAAGTTGCTGTTGTTTGTATTATAAGAGTGGGCTTTTTACAGGCATTGCGAGAATACTTTCGGTCTATACAATGTTTGTCGAATTGAATGAAATCTGAGAGAACCCATTTACTTGGTCTGTTGATGTAGCTTAGAGAATTGCGAGTGTGATTACGCAGTGGGTTTGCAACATGGTTTGTTGTTGGCTGGGAAGGGGGGGCAAATGGTGGTGAAGATAAGTTGGAATTGAAATCATGAACGGGGTTTGAGTACTCTATTTTCAAATATGCCTAATTCCTAAACTTTCACTGTCTCTCAACATGGGTTGCAGTTAGATGCTTCCGTGGCAAATTCGCCATTAGTGTCCAAGTCTCAACAGCCACACCCCCCCCCGCTGCAAACAAGCAATTGCAATCGATTTCGGTGTCTCTTGATTAACTCTCATTTAGAATCGCGTTTGCTGCGGAGATAGATTCGCCATTGGATTAGTACGGCTAAGAGCCCGTGTTCATATACGAATCATCAAAATCCTCCCCCCGTAAGAAATTGAGATCATCTTTTGATTTTGGTGTCTTCCCATTAATTATCAAATGAAAATCAGTTAAACCCAAATTTTTGTCTCAAACATAAAATAAAGCTATTGCTGAACGTATGAAATCTTACCCCTTCAACGGTTGCCAATGCTTATCTCTTTTATTCACCAATTAATTTCAATCGTCAGATTCACTAATCTTTCATCCAACGGCATTTTATAATAGTGACAAAAAGTGTAATATGGTATCACAGCTGCATCGTAGGTGGATCCCAAAATATATTTCTTCAAACAAATTTTTTAACTTCGACAATATTTCTAACATGTAAATACATGTTATATTTTAAATGTATTTAAATACAAATTTAGAGGCATAGTTGCAAAATAACTAGCATTCAAAGTTTCAAACATTTATAATAAGTCGTTAAAGAGAAAAAAAAAAAAAATTAAGTCTAGATATATGAATCCATACAATTTTATACCTAATTGAATTTTACATTAACTAAGTGTTCAGCCAAAATGACAAATGTCAACCTAACTAACGGAATTTTTTTTTTTTCATCAACCATATTTATTGAATTATGGCACCATTGGTATGAGGCCACATGGATGCGTATGTCATTGATAGGACCACTTGTATATAGATTGAAATGAAAAAAAATCATCAGTCAGCCCAAGACTCTGTAAAATCAACGTCATTCCCTCTGGTGTTTTACAGATTATAGATCAGGCAGATGGACCGCATATATATTTACCTTTCCTTTTTTTAATACAGAACCTTGAAGCAGAAGGTGGGCATAATGGTCCCTTTTCCTCGACAATAAGAGGAGATGAGTATTGAACTTTGGCTGAGAAGACAACTTAAAAAAAAATGTTAAAAATAAAATTGTGAGACATGATTCTTTTCGATTTACATGATATCATTAGTCAATTGCAACGCATTTTTTTTTTTTGGCCATTTAATGAGGTAAAACGTGGGAGGTGGGATGTTCCTGGCCTTAGGCTTTTGCACGTTAGAGTTGAGGGTTAAGCCGGTTAGGTTAAATGGAAATTTGCAAACAAGTTGTGCGCCCCCCATATTTTTTGTGCTAATCCAAGAAGCACATCAAGTATTTTGTACATAAATGGCCTACGAGCAAAGTGAATCATTTACATACTCTGGACAAATTAACCAAATCCTTTCATGGAGACTTTTCTTGCGATTTGTTTTTTTTGTCATAATCATTTATTACCCGATATGGAATCTGGAAGCTCATGTCCACCAATAATGTCAAATGAAAAGCTGCTTTGACCTTCGTTGGTGATAAGGGTTCGTCGAGAAAAATCAAACAAAACGAAAGGGCCAGAACTCGGGAGTTATAAATTCAACAATTAAACAGACGAGACTCTGCTGGATGTATATCTTCTCATTGAGTTAAAAAAAATTAATGAACCTGTAGGCCGTAGCCCCAACTTCTGCCAAGCCCATGCATACAGCAATCTTGGTGAAGTTCCGGTTCTCGTAGGTTTATACATGTTATGATGGTATCCAACTGATAAACCAAAACCAATGAATTCAAATGTCAGGATATTAATTTCGTGGACATTGCATTATTGTTCGCAGGTCCTGTCATGACGCTGCAGCAGGCGTGATACATGTGTTGCAATAGTGAGAAGTGCAAATGCCGGTCCGCTATTGCTCGCTAGGGTTTATTTTATTATTATTGGCATTATCGTTATTATCGAATAATTAAAGTGTTTTCCAAGACTTTCCAAGTTTAGAAAGCTTGGTGGAGATAAAAAATTGGTGTAGAGGTTTTAAAGTGGCCACGACAAGCCAATGGTTTATAGCCATGCGTACCCTTTTTGGATTGGAATAATTAATGTGGAAAGCAAAAGGGGTATGATAATAAAATAATGCGCTCTACCTGTTTGGTAAGGTTATTTGTTCCCTTTCTTCCTCGCTTCTCTATTGTTCTCACTTTTTTTTTCTTTTTTTTTTTAGTTTTTAAATTCATAATGCTGAGAATTGTGAATATCATATTTATCTCTAAATAAAAAAATGGTTCTTGCTTCTTGAGGTTTCATTATTGGCATATACGTGTGTGTGTGTATTAATGGAGAATTTTTTAAATTTGAAATTATAGAAATTAATCAAGTTAAAAAGTTTTGACAAACATTACCATCTTTCATCTAGCTTTGTTATGTGATCAGTCATGTTCAAAGTCCCATCTTGATGTGGCAATTGACAAGGAAAATACAGGTCGTGACTTACACAATTAGGTTGGATATTTGGGTGGGATTTGCCTGTAGTAGATGCATTATTCGATTCGATTCTGACTTTGTTTGGCCCATAATTAGGTGTTTTAAATGTCTACATCTGTGCATTATATCGCTTTGTTTGATAAGTAAAAAAAGTTTTTTCAATTATTTGACATGGTTAAATTTTTTTTTTTCGCTTTGTTTTAAATGCAAGATTAATTTGTTGCGGCCAAAAATTACACACACATATATGTATATATGTATGATGTATGTAATTGGATCGCTGGATTTCATTCCAATTTTCTCTTTTGTGACCTTCGCCCTAAAAACGCAATACTCTTACCACTTGAATTAAACTTTTTCGTAAAAAATAGTGATTAGTGATTAGTTGTTTCCTTTAATTAAAAAAATTTTACTGTAAGGGCAGGAAGATCACTTCTTTCATCAATTCAAAATTAACATCTATCATCTTTTTAGAAACAAGTAGTAATCTTGCTTTTGCAAATAAGGTGGTGCTATAAGACATCATCAAGAGAATGATAAGAACTTGGCGACTTCACATCACATAAGGATACCTTAACATATCAAACTTCTCGAGAATCTCCTCCATTACTACGTAAAAAGCTTTTCTTTGCTTAAATTGAAAAGCACTTAATTGATCATTTTCGTCAAAATAGCATTGCGACCATATCCTTTAAGAAGAAAGACAAAAAAAAAGGAAAAAAAAAATTATTATACAACATGATGGAGCACCGACAATAAAATAATCTTCTATTATGTGTAGGTGAAGAAGATTGTGATGGATTGCATTCACATCACTCAACAATAAATGACTGTTGATCACAGTGCCTTTTTTTGTCAAAACTGCTTATTTGTCATGCATAACATAAACTAAGAATTTCCTCAATGGGATAGAAAGAGAGAGAATTGCGAGTTTCCAATTTGGGAAAGAAGGTTTGCTTTTCAATTTATTTATTTTTTTATCATTCGCAAATGATAATTTTTACTAAAAAAGAGTATGGTGTCTGATCATGGAAGAGGAAAGCGGTAACCAGCCAAAAGAAGTAAAGCAAATGGACTTGCTTTAAGCTTTTGAAGATTGAAAATTTTGATTGATTTAGAATTTGTTGAATGGACTCCTTTGATATTCTATACAAGAAGCTTGACGTTGAACGCAAGCTCTATAACGACGTTTCTAATTTTAGTTGGTTTAATAGTTAAGCTCAATTTAGACACCCCTTGATGCTACACTGCATCTGGCTATGGGATAATATTTTTCTATAAAGAATGAGCAAGTGGGTACAAATGTCTACATCTTTCCGTTAAAGTTTCGTGAACTTAATCTGAAAGAAGAACAAAGTGTTAATGAAACGAAACGAAACTTAATTTTTATTTTTCGTTCCAAACGTGCATTCAACTATTATATTATATGTCGCTATTCCCTGGTTCATCTTGCATGTATGCCATTGTTGACAAAGTCACGAGCATTGAGCATGTAGAATGCAGACTCCAACAAAAAGCCCAGAACTCAAAGGCCAAAGCCCAATCAAATGGATGATAGTGTTTCGATTTTGAAGAGCGTATACAAATATCTACGCATCCTCCGCAAGTGAAACTTCAGATCGGTATTTTTTCAGGAAATTCATTTTATCTAGTGCCTGTCTCATAAAAATTTTAATTATTACGGCATAATTCGATACTTTTTAATCAAACTTAAATATATGCATCAGAAGATATACATGTATATCTCAATAATAATAACGCTTTCACGGACATTCTGCCCATCTATGTATATTCATTTTAGTGGGTGTGCGAACATGCCCCCAGTAGTCCATTTACAGTTCAGTCAAGGGCGTACACATACTTGCTTTCATAATTCACTCAGTAGTGAATCACGGAGGAAGAAGACAGTTTAATGAAAGGCCACGTGGACTACAGTTTGTTCTGCAATAAGAGTTGGACAAAACCCCTCCATTCTCTTCAACTGTTTCACTTTGCAAATGTGGGTTCACCATTGTATGGGTATTGGGTAGCAAAGAAGAAACCTGCAAAATGGGAAGCAAATTTCTCACCAACAAATCCAACTACATGACCGTTAAGAATTGAGATAATGTGGCTTCTAACACAACTACAACTGGCTTCTAACACCACTACCATACTAAAAGTGAAATTTGAGGTATTTGGGTGTAGGGGTGGCAATTTTCAAGATATGTATATCTATTACCGCAACTAAGTCTAGAAAATTGCAGTGTTACTCACATTAAGACAGATCATATACAAAGTGCACCCATGTCAGGCGGTCCTCCATCAGATACACAGGCAGACAAAGTGCTAGAAGCTTCTCCTTTCTTGCCTTGCTTCCTTTCCTTTCGACCCCTTTTAGAGTCAACTGTTTGGTTACTGAAACAACAAGTATTACACATACGCTTATAGAAAGCTTATACGAATTTATTTCTGGTAATAAATTATTTACTAATAATGCATGCTGATGCATAATTACACATGAAAGACTGTAACTTGAGCTATAACTGATGTAAGAATCAACATTACTGTAGTAAGATTACACACTCTCCCCTCCACAGTAAGCGGTACATAACTACCGCACATGAGATGACCAATAGTAGTGTAACATTGAAAAATCTTTGTATACAGCATGCAATTTTAAATAGATTAAACAGAACTGGGAAAAAATAGAGCTCAAGAAGTTTACACAGCAAACTTGGTGGAGGATCTCCCAGCGGCTGTTCCGCAGCAAGCCTTGTATTTCTTCTTCGATCCACAAGGGCAGACCTTGTTTCTTGGGATCTTCTAAAGTAGAAAAGAGGGGGGGGGGGGGGGTGATGGGGGAAAAATAGCGAAAAAGAAAAAGTCGTCAACAATAGGAACCCACTCCATTCAAGGGAGGAAAGAAAAGGGTGGTTTGTTAATTTTGAGGGTAATGGGGGGAAAAAAAACCTTTTCGTTTGGTTTGAATCTGCTGTCGTCATGGCTTCTTTTGATACTATTACTAGATTTATCCAATTCGCAGGTCTTATTTATCCGTTCTTCCTCGTTTTGCTCACTATTTCCATTTTCATTGTCACCTAGAAATTCTCAGAAATTTTACTACAGATAAGAAAGCAATCTCTTCAAATATCACGAAAAGCCAAAGCTACAATGTCTGCCAGCCATTATGTAAGATAAATCAAGTAATGAACTGAGATGAAAAGATGTAAATGGCCTATATATGTTCCTGTTTGCTGAGGTGGGGGCAAAGGAACAACAAATTCACAACAGGTGTTAAAAACAAATGACATGCTACTCACCAAGTGATTTTAATATGCCATCTACTTCAATAAGAACTCAGGTTTCCACACTAATCTCAGCATTATCCAAATCTTTCTAAAAAGAACTGGTTCAACAATAAGATTAAACAGGGCCAAGTATCTGCCTCATTATTATTCTAACACAATTGAATCCCTAGAAGAACTACTCAGTATAACTGATAAAACTTTTAAAAGAGTTTCTTGATTGGAGGCTACTTCAGTTGAGCAACATAAAAATGCTTTACATTCTTTTGATTAAGATAGCTAGCACAAATTATACTGACTGGCTATTACCATGAGACATCTCTGCATTATTGCTTTTGACAGAGTATTCTTCTGTTCCCTGTTCTGCTATCAGAAACTCTATTGCTGCATCAACATCACCACCTACTAGCAGTAAAACCTGGAATGGGGTCAACATTTAAAACCAAAAATAAAAAAAAGAAAACTCCTCAAAATAGCTGCAGAGATTAGGCATAGAAATCTCACATTCAAGACACCGACGCTGTAATGGAGGCCAATGAAATTAAAGACAACAGAAATTGAATGCAATTTATCACCTCTTCAACTTTTTCAGAATTTTCATAGCCACTTCCTGCCATAACCAATTTGATAGATCCTGCATTGATGATACCAGCAGAGCCTTTAAGCTTGCTTGTCACAGTTTTTGATTGAATAGATGCCGCTGAAATATCAGCATCGGCCTATAACAAACTACAAGTATTAGGCTCTTGATAAAAACCACATTTTTAAACTTTCAAAGAAGTTGACAAAATTGTAATAATAGAACAATCTATCCTTAAAAGAAAAAAGAGTTGTGATGAAAACCTTGATTATAATTGGCCTGGCTGAGCCAATACAAGAGTCTTCCTTCAACCGTACACTATTGTAATGTTCATCATCATGATAAGATCTGGACCAAAAATAATAATAATAAGAGTACAAATCATATGCAGAACTTTGGGATTACATCGCTCCATAAGGACAAAAGGCAACAAAGACAAAGTTAGAAAAACAAAGATCAAGCACATTGTCATAAAGAATAAATAGTTAAAGCTTTAACACCAAAGAATACAGCCCACAAGTGTTGATATAGACATATAATATCTCCACCCTAAGAGTTGTGGAATAAATTGAAAAGCTTATACGAGCTTCAAAGTTAGCTGTCTCTTTTATATGGCTTTGGAGGCTACATTATTTTACATTATATAAGAGGAAAACTTATACCAACTCATCTACCATATAAGTCTACCAGAATCAGAAATAGCTTGTCCCAGGGGGCAAAATTTTTTTATAATTAGAATAAATGCACAGAAATGAATAACAAAATTATGATAACAATTCCCAAAAACTCACAAATGGATCATACGAGCTTCACGGTAATTGAAATTCCTAATGTACCAGCGAGGCGACATATACTGCATCAAGGAAAGCAATGAGCAGCAATACATGAATTTCCATAGCACTCTTAGTTAATCAAGAAAATATGTGATGCATTATGAGTATTTCCCCATGTACATTACAGTACATATGCACCACTCATCCATAAAATTAGAGAAAAAAATTCTAGCTTCTTTAAATTCAAGAATAATCAATGGGTAATTCAATTGTCTCATGTTTCAATTCATCTAGTAACATGAGAATAGATTTCATCTGTTTATTTTAAATTTATTTTTTTAATCTATCTTATGCTGGGGGAACATGATAAGCGTGCAGTAGTTTTGTAAAGGAGTGTGCCTGTGCACTTGCATTAATGCAACCATACATCTTGCATGCTATAACACATTTATGTTGGTGAATGCTGTGGCAATTTCTCCACATGACAGGCACATAATTCATATATTTGCCAGCCAGAAAAAGCCTAATATATTGCTAATGGTTGAAAGTATCAGCTATAGAAAAAGTTTCTAATTTAAAAAAATAATAATAGTTCATTAACTATCTTCTTGAAATACATTGCTCTAGCATAAGAAATGACGCTCATGATCACACAGGTGCACATATTACAAAAGACACAACAACAAAACACATCTCATTACAAATTGAGGATATTTATCCGAATATCTCGTTGCTAGAACGAATGGCCATTTTGGGGAAAAATATCTTAAGCTCACAATGAATGAAGAAGGGCAGATATCGAGTCAATCATTGTAACGGTTATTTATAGAGAGAAAGCCTCACAATATTGTGTAGCAATAGCACCTATATAAATTTTACAAAATAAAAACTAAAGATTTTGTTACAGTGTAATTTCGCGACAATGGCAAAACTTTATTCCTCCATTTGAGCGAGCATGAGATCCCAGTCCCTTTGACTATCTATTAGAACTAAAAATTTCATTCTTTGGCCTCTCTCATTTAAGTTTATATATTTGATTAAATGCCAGCTCAACAAGAGTTTAGAACCTATTTCACCAAGAGGTCTTGCATTCACGTCCAGAAAGTTCTTTATTCTACTAATTAAATCAAAACAGAGCAAGATAAGCTGCTGTTTGGATCCACATGACAAGCCTGTAAACTCAATCAACCTACAAGGAAAGGGAGTGAGTTCAAACTAGGATATTATAGTTAGACACTAATGCTCTTAACTGTAAACTTGAGCTTCAGCAGGTCAACAGCAATCATAAGGCAACCAGTGGTTTCCTATAAATGTGAGATTTTGGGATTAACAGTTGATCATCAATAATTAAAAGGAAGCCAATATCAACAATCAAGCAAGAATCAAACAAAATCACCACATCTCTCGTACAATAACTTCAAAGATGCACGACCAATTAAAAGGATCAATAAAAAGCCAAAATGGATAAACTATCAAAATTTTAGAATGCATGAAATAATCAAGCAAGCCAAAGGAAGAGAAAGCAGGTCTCACCCGATGAATGCATATATTACTATGTGTAACAAGAGACGCTGCTTGCAATTCCATATGTCCCGCCCATGTTCCATCCGTTTCCATGGATTGGCAGTATTCATCAAAAGGCACATCATCCTCAATGAAGGGCTCAAATGTTTCACGATCCTTCTATTGATTGAAGCTCCAACATCAGATTCACTTACAAGTTGATTATTCAAACAAGGAAGAGAGAGCATTATAGAACAATCCAACTGCTTGCTCATCAAAAAGCAAAAATTTCTTCTAACAATGAAAGAGATGGCAAATATCATAGAGAAAGAGATTCTGCATTAGCATAACTGTAAATGCAGGCATGAAATATCATGTACCATATGCTGTGAATTTTTGCAAGATCAGTCTGGATATCATGGACCATATCCTGTGAATTTTTGCAAGATCAGTCTTACTCATGCATCGTTTTAAGAAAGCAATACCCCAAAATAAATAAAGCAATATTGCAATATCCTTCCTCAACCGATTGGTTTTTCCATACAGAGGCAGAAGTGTCAGACTGCACATTCCTAACTCTACTAGGCCAGTAGTTTCTATGCTTCTTATCATAATTCAAATGAGAACCTTGAATACAATGTCTATTGTAGTTTACATCAAGCTTGTACAATACATGGCATGGTATCATGGCACTTAATATTCTTGGTCTTTTAGTCTTCCATCCAGCCATTCTATTATTAGCTACAGCTCCATGTTAATAAAAAAGACATTCACTGTTAACTTTGTCAACTCGGGGTGGGGGGGGTGGGGGGGCGAAGAAAAGAGCTATATGTGTGGGATATTTAGTTACTAGAGTCACAATGCTGTCAGTTCTAACATTAAATGCAATTCAAAGATAAAAACTAAAATAAATTTCAAAAGAGCAATGCCTACAAAATAATTAAGAGATTTGTATGGAAAATTAGGAAAAGCACATAAAAAACTTTTTCTTCCTTTATAGGCACTAACCACTATATATTGTACCACCATACTGCGGTATTTTTTATGTTCCTCCTCGTTACCTTCCAACTGATCCGCAAGAGCCCTGCAAACTAGCAGGAGTAAACAACTTTAAAGTAAATTAAACCACAAACTTTTCCCTTCCATGGTATGTCATCCAAATCATTCTAACAGTGAAAATCCTAGAAAAATGAGTCTGTAGCATGAGTAATGTTGAGATCATCCTACAAACACAAACCTGAAGAAACAATTACCGTCAGCTGTGACCTGGATGATTTTTAGGCCCAATGTGTCAAGCTGCGCGCGGAACTTGGAAATATCAGCCTGCTTTCCATGTGTTCTAGTCTGTCCACCACCAGGATGTTAGTTATATGTGTCCATTTATAGAAACAATAAATTCAGACGGGCCTTAAATATAATTAGCATAACTGGAATAAAACGATTTCAAAAAATTAAGTAAAGAGATCACCCACAGCATCCAAAATAGTGCTTCATGCTTCTTGTATATCATGTCTGATTCATTCGCAGCAAGCCAAGGGTCAAATCTTCAGCTCATTATATATTCTAACTCTTTCGTATTTGATCCAGCCAAATATATATATATATATATAAATAGTTTCTACTTTTATCGCCTAATAAGAATTTCTCTACTAGATGAGCCAGTTATCCAGCTCCTCATTCTTGAATCCTTAGAGTGGAGGCTTATAGTGCAATCTCCCAATCACCCACCACTTAGCTCTCAATATTGTCCTCCTTCATAGATGGGACCTCTCTGATGATTGATCACATCAAAATAACGCACTAATATTGTAAATGCTCAAATTTAACAACATTACTACTACCGCTCATTGCATCTAGCAGCAATTTACAAGCTGTATGGCCGTAGGCCATTTGAAGCACATGGCACAATCACACGTCTAAGATACTTCAAGCACATTGCTATTTCAAAGAAAATGAAGTGCACTTTTCGCAAGTGACCGGCTGGTCGTCTACATTACAGCTTATGTAATGTAGTTACACAAGGCAATACAGTCGTCAAGTTCAAATATTAAACTAAAATCAAACAGTTAAGAGAGCACAATTCCGCAGTAAATAAGAAATTGGCAATGTAATTAAAATAATAATAATGATGATGATGTGAAATTAGGGCAAGCTGAAGATGAAAGAAGAACGTTTATAGCCAGATGAAGATAATTAACTGTGAAAAGTTTTAAGAAAATTAAGAAAGTGAAGTAGAAAACTAGAAATATAGCATTAATATGAACTTACGTGGGCCTGTTTCTTGAGTTTGGACTTTTGTGGTTTAGCTTTTACCATCGTCTGAAGATTGCTTCGATTTTATTTCCCCGCTTACTTACCTTTTTATTATTATTATTACTATTATGAAACTGAAATATAGGTGTGGCTCAGGGAGCGAGCAGATAAAGAGTGAAAGATGATGATACAGAAACGGGATAATAAATGCTCACACATCGACTCGGACTGTGACTTGTTTCTTAGACTTAGCTCTCGGGTGCCGATGGTCGATACCATGCCAAACCAAAATCTCCAGGCACGCGTGATGTGTCTCTCGCATTTCCGTGGATCCGATTAATGAGGCCGCCGACTGAGGAGGTTATTGGGATGGGCCCCTTTCACATGGACCGCAAGCCCACTTGGAAACCTTGTTTGTAAGCTCTCCTAATGAGCTCACATTGTGTAATTTCCCAAAATTAGCAAACCGCTCACTCAAAACACTCGGGTTCGTTCGAATTGTACCTGAAGTAAAAGGTCAGAGTTCTTTTGTGTGCATTCCATAAATTATTATTATTCTTTTTGTAAAAAATAACAATTGAAAATGAGTTCAGCCTGTTCGAAGATCACTTTCACGTTTAGGAGATTGCAATAAGTTGTAATGTAATTCTTGACCAACTAACTTATCACCAAAATAGAGTACTGGTACGTGGTAGTTATTAATCAACATCTTAATGGCATTAAACACGACCTTAAAGAAACATTAACGTAATTGTAATTGTAAGTAACACTTCTTTACATCTGGTGCCAGATGCATGGCTCAACTTTCAAGCCAAAGAAACGAACTGAAAAAAAATGAAAAAGATGGATGGAAAGGAGCTGCCAGGTCCAGATGTGAAGGCCCCGCAGTGCAGGTTTGTTATCGTACATGGCAATAAAAGTGGGTCAAAACCAAAGCGTGTTACGCTAGTAATTTTGAAAACATTTTTTTACGAGCAGAGAGGGAAGAAGTCAGAAAGTTTGGTGACAAGTAAATGGCACTTCACAGAGTAGACCCCTACACTAGCCATGCCAACGCCATGCAAAAGTATAGATACAATCGAGCATCGATGTGTAAGATAGTAGCCACAAAATTTATGCGGCTTTTTTGGCCCATCGAGCGCTTAACTTTTTTTACGTCTGTGCAATTTGACCAAAAACTTGCATGAGGAAATCACGTCTCAACTATTTTTTTGACGAGACATTAATTCCTACTACTATCTAATAAAAATTTAATATACATATAATACTCTTATTTTGAAAATAAAAAGCAATCATAGAATATATGATTGCTTCTTATTTTCAAATTAAAAGGTTATAAATATGTATATGAATAGTTTCTAATCAGGGACAAATTAAAAAAAAAATTACATATTTTAATACATTATACTTTCTTCGTTAAAACATTAAAATCTATAATTTTTTTATCTTCTAATTTATTTCTAACTTTAAAATAGTCAGAAATTATTTACATAACACCATCTTATCATCGTCCATTTAAGAATATACTTATTTTATTTTATTTAAGGGAACATTAAAGTGTTGGAAGAAAATGTGAGCTACCAACTAAGAGTGTAACCCAAGCATGCAATGCCGAAAAAGCGAACATTAATAATGGCTGCATTCTTGTAGATGGAACATAACAACGGAATATTTGGGCAAAAATGGGCCACTGGGTCGACCAATCCACCGTGATCACTATCAAATCAAGTGATAATTGTTATTTAAAAATAAGAAAATTAAAAGGTCAGAAAGATACCAAGAGTAGGTCAAGCACTAAAGCAGTTAAATACTAAAAAGAGTGAAGAGTGATTCGAAAAAAACCAAAAAGCAACGTTATGTCAAAAGAATTAAAAACAAATACTGAAAGAACCACTTAATACAGAATCAAGTCCCACCATAAATTTAAATTTAAAAAAAAAAATTGAAGGATGCTATGATGCTTCCATTATAGCTAATTTTTCTTTATTCTTTCGTGCTCTAGCTATCGTATTAGGCTTATTTTATAATGAAAAAATTGGACTGACAGGCCATGCACGCCAAATACAAAAATCTGAATTAATTGATTTTAAGAGAATTGATGTCTTGTTCAAGTTATAGCTTAGTAACCGTGTATATAAATTTCTTTTAAAGTTGATAATTCAACCGTTAAATTCAACTCCCAACTAACAATAAATTTGGGATTTAAATTCACGGAAAACGGAAGTGAAATAACAGACGACAGAGACTCTTCACGCTGCCGGTTCGATGAAAAATAGAAAACAGAGAACCCGCGCGCAATTCGGCAACGCCAGCGGTTCAGCGTCCGAATATTAACTCGTACGTGTCCCACAGGGTCAGGCCCTGGCCGACACGTTGCCTCCCCACTCTCCTAAGTCGTAAAACTCTAAAATGAAAAATGAAAAAAAAAAAAAGGATTATCAGTACAGTACAGTAGTCGGTACCCATGCTCACGGGTTATTCTTATTAATTATTAAGAAAAATTCACCATCTGGTCATTTTCATCTCAGTCTCTCTCCTTACTTTCCCCTCATTTTACTTTTTCTTGCTCACCAAACATACACATACTTTATATCTCCTTCACTCTTAGCTTTGTGGTTAATTAGTGCTCTATCGCGCCTGCCTGTTCTCTGAGTTGTCGGTTGGGTCGGAGCGTCACACATTGTGGAATTAGCTACTCTACTTGAAGTTTCTTTGCATTTAAGTCCTTCCTCCGCCTCTGCACTGTGTTGATGGTCCTTGCACGGTGACTAATTGGTGATGCGTTGTCACAGGTGAGCCAGAGTCGTTACACTTTTGTTCTAAAGTGTGTGTTGTTTCTTCGGAGATGTAGAAAGAGAAGAATCCCGTGGATTTTAAATACACGCATTGTTCCAAAATTAACGTTTTCCTAATTTTCTTAATTTTTAATTAAAAAAAAAACTTATGTGTAAGAGAGTCAGACAACAGTGATTTTGATGTTTCCCTGTAATTTTAGATTTGTTAATCCAAAATATTTTACCTACTTTTGGCATGTAATGTGAAAAACTAGTAGTGGGCTGTTGTCAAATTTTCTGTTTCTTGATCAATATTTTATTTAATCATGCAGTGGGTGACAGAATGTTGGTTTGTTGAAGGAGACGATTTTGAGCCAACGGTAATGACTGAACATAAGGCACTTATATCAAGGATGCAATCATAACTTGGTTTATGAAAAGGGATTTGTTGTCATCGCTAATGATCCTTTTCGTTTATGCAAGTGATCAACTTTTGGCGCCTGTCTAATTATAGTTCTTTCTTTAATTTTCACGCAAGTGTTTTCTTGTAAGGTCTTTCAAGTGTTGGAGCTGGATTTGCGGAAATTATGGACCACAAGCCATGGCTCTGGAGGAAAAAGTCGTCTGAGAAGACCATCATCGCAACTGACAAATTAAATCTTTCTTTGAAAGGAAATGAAGCAGAGGTATACCTGCCTTTGGTCTAATGTATTTTCTTGTATGCTGAACTGTCAATTAACTTATGGTTCTGATCCTTTTTTTGTTGTTCTGTCCACTAAGTTCTTTATTATTCAATGATCCATGCTTCCACATTAATGTTAGTGTATGTTGTTTTATGTTTTCTTAATTGAATCGCGTTGATTACCAACCTTGTCTATCTAAAGTGGTGAGCTGATATTCATTCTTGCCATGTTATCATTTTTCTGATTGCTAAAGTGAAATTTGTACTAACTAATAAAATGCCACTTGACCTAGATGGTGAAGAGGTACATGTATTGTAGTTTACTATTGTTCAAAATTGAAGCGATGGATTTAAAATTTTCAAGTGATGTTGGTGACCAACAAGACTCGGCAATCCAAATTGTATTTTATTTTTCTAGTCATTTTTTGGGTTAACTACCCTCTTCTAGGCAGTAAAGAACTTTTTCAGCCAGCTTCTGTTCGGTGCAACACTGCTCACATTTTCTGGACTATCTATTTTGCAAAACTTCAAATAAAAATCATAGCAATATAAGACGCACCTTCCTTATATGGCTGCAGGAATACCTCGGCTTATCTATGCTGCTAGGTCCTGATTCATCAAGAGTAATTATAACCGTAGATTTCTGTTTGGCAGTGTCATGATGCCTTTCAGAGTTTGCTGAATGTTTTCTGTGTAAATTTTCATGAGGTTTGGTAGTATACTGGGCTATTAATCATAATTTTGATTTTTCAGATACAAATACTTTTAACTGATAAAGCAGAATTAGAGAATGATGTGAAAAACTTAAATGATAAGCTTTCTTCTGCCCTTGCTGAATGTAATGCCAAAGATGACCTTGTGAAGAAACATGCAAAGATGGTGCAGGAAGCAATCACAGGTAATTTACTGAAACCTTTTAACTCTAGGAATTCCTTCAACTTTTTATCAAAAGATTTTGTGTCTTAAAATTAAAAATTACTATCATGGGAGTTGCATTGAAAGCTACACTTTGATTTCTAATTGACATATAGGCCGAGAGAAGGCAGAAGCAGAAGTGGTGTCTCTAAAGCAAGAACTTGATGCAGCTTTACAGCAGAGAGTTACTGGTGAGGAAAGACTGATCCATCTGGATGCAGCCCTTAAGGAATGTATGGAGCAGTTACATTTTGTGCGAGAAGAGCAGGAGCAAAGAATTCATGATGCTGTAATGAAGGCATCAATGGAATTTGAAAAATCTCTGATGGTTTTGGAGGAGAAGCTGGCTGAGACCAGTAAAAAGTTTGCAAAGTTAGGTGTTGAGAACACTCATCTTACGAAGGCTCTCCTAGCAAAGGAAAAGTTGATTGAAGACTTAGGTAGACAAGGGACTAAAGCCGAAGCAGATTTTAATGCACTTATGACTAGATTGGGTTCAACAGAGAAAGAGAATGCTTCTCTGAAATATGAGGTTCGAGTGCTTGGGAAGGAGCTTGAGATCCGAAATGAGGAGAGAGAATTTAATCGTCGAACTGCTGATGAATCACACAAGCAGCACTTGGAGAATGTGAAGAAAATTGCCAAGTTAGAATCAGAATGTCAGAGGCTACGAGTCCTAGTCAGGAAGCGGTTGCCAGGTCCTGCTGCCTTGGCAAAAATGAAGAACGAAGTTGAAATTCTGGGGAGGGAGTCAACTGAAACAAGGAGGAAAGGGTTGAATTCTAGTCCTCTGGGTTCTATGGTTGACTCTGCATTTGACAACCCTCCTGACACTCCCAGCAAAAGGATTAATTTTCTGACTGAACAGTTACGTGCTATGGAGGAAGAAAACAAGTCTCTTAAGGAAGTTCTTAATAAGAAAACAAATGAACTCCAATTTTCCAGAACCATGTATGCTCGCGCAGCTTCCAAATTATCAGAGGTGGAGTCACAGATTGAAGAGTTGTCTAAAGGTTGCAAGATCATGGAGCCATCGAGGACCAGCATTATGTCATATGAGCTTTCTCTGACATCAATGTCTGACATAGGTAGTGATGATAAGGTCAACTGTGCCGAGTCACGTGCTTCTGCTTTAATTTCTGAATCAGAACACTCAAGAAGTGGTAGACAGAGGGAGCCACCATCTTGCAAAGCTGTTGGAGCTTCGGACATAAGTCTGATGGATGATTTTGTTGAAATGGAAAGATTGGCGATAGTCTCTGTCAATAAAGCATATGGGACTTCTCATGTTTCTCCTATTAGAGCTAATGCAATTGTTGGTCCCTTGGAAACTGAGTCCAGTGGGCATTCCCCTGAGACCATAGGTGAGGAGATAGTTCGGGTTCCTGAACATCAGGCTGACTTTGGTGTATTGAATCGAGAAATCAAATCCAGAGACATTTTAATTGGTAAATTTCCTAGTTGGCTTCAAGAAATACTGGAGCTCATCTTGGAGCAAAACCATGTCACGAATAGAAACCCTCATAAAATACTTGAGGATGTTAGAGATGCTTTGGTGTACATAGATCATAAGTCCAGTCATCACTTGGTTAATACAAGGGAAAGCTCCAACAATCTTCACAATTCAAATCCTCCTCATTTTAGTTCAGTAACAGATGCTGAGATATCTTTGTCAGAGAAGAACCAGCAGTTTCACCCTGATCTGAGTAAATCAATATGTAAAATTGCTGAGCTTATTGAAAAGATCAATTTAACATCTCCAGAATATGGTCTCTTAGAGAACTTGTCCAAGAAGGATGGGAGTGTTATCTCCTATAAAAACACAGCACCTTCAGACTACATGGTTCGTGTTTTCCAGTGGAAAACTTCCGAACTTGGTGGTATCTTACAGCAGTTTGTTCATACTTGTTATGATGTGCTGAACAAAGAGGCTGACTTTAACAAATTTGCCAATGATTTAAGGATTGCTTTGGAATGGATTATGAACCACTGCTTTTCTCTCCAAGATGTTTCCAGCATGAAGGATGAAATAAAGAAGCATTTCGATTGGGATGAAGCACGGAGTGAAAGTGAAGCAGAAGTTGGAATGATTTATCAATTCACTGAAGCTGATCGATTACATCTTCCCAGAGGACAATCTTCATGTTTGCCAACATTTGCTGTTGCAAATGACCATTACCTCTCCCAAAAGAAAGAACTTCCATCTAATGAAAGTGAACCAGGGACTAAGTTCATCAATGTAGTAGCTGGAAACAAAGTCAGGAAAAAGTGTCTTGTGTCAACTATTGACAAGAGTAATTCTTTGATGAGTCAACTTCAAGAATCACAGAAAATCATTTCAAACTTGGAAAATGAATTAGAAATTTTGAAAAAATCAAAGGAAGTGATTGAGGATCAAGTTAAAATTCAGAAAATGATAAATGAAGATCTTGATACACAGCTTAAAGTGGCCAGAGTTGATTTGAATGAGGCTTGCCAGAAACTTTCATCTCTAGAAGTGGAGTTGGAGGATAAGAATAACTGCTGTGAAGAATTGGAAGCCACATGTCTTGAATTACAACTTCAACTGGAAAGGTAATAAATAGCTCTTTACAATTTCGATTTTGTGAAACCAAGAATCATTAGTAATTTCATGATCCTACCTGTGTTCCTGAGGAATGTCATTTCTTCTGATGCATGACATCATCAGTGTCGGAAAGTGTGGAATCCCAACTAATGAACTCAAGCAAGATGAAAAGCAAATGCGAACTGTAAGTTCATATCATGTTATCCTATGTATGTTACTTATTTGGAGTTATTCTCTGTAGCATTAGGTCCTGGCAGCTGTGATGATGACTTTGGTTTATTATTATTATTTTGGCAGGTAATTTCATTGACATTGATAAGATTTTCTGATAGAAGTTTCCTAGTGATAAATTGTTCCCCAAAAATACTTTGTTCACTCCTTCATTTGTATTGACCAAAATATCCTCAGCTAAATATTTCTAACTGTCATGATTAAAAATTATACAGAAGTGGAGAAAATTTTGTCGTTTGTTCTTTCTGGGAGAGCATTAATCAGTTACCTATGTACCACACAAAATATAAGTTGTATTTGAACCATATACATAATCTTGTTTTAGTACTAATTAGATGTAGTTAGGTTGTAGGCAATATTTTGTGGATGCTAGTTGGCTTAACTGGTAAATCATGCAATACTTTTAAAAAGATAAATAAATAACAGGTTAGGGCAACATGAGATTGGGTAGAAATGAGTGTCGGTGAGATGTCCTTGCATGCTTGCTCCTTTTTTCAAGGGGTCTTCTGACTAGGACTGTATCTTTTTGGCTCATTTTCATTTTGTTTCAGTTAACTTTCGTCATGAGAAGTTTTTGT
Organism: Luvunga scandens; assembly: GCA_030449905.1. Taxonomy (NCBI): domain Eukaryota; kingdom Viridiplantae; phylum Streptophyta; class Magnoliopsida; order Sapindales; family Rutaceae; genus Luvunga; species Luvunga scandens. The sequence goes on along the minus strand of JASUUG010000383.1, from coordinate 2,286,437 downwards.
CAAACTAATGATGTTTTCTATAAAATGGCATTCCTTATAATTTCTCTTCCTGGCAAATATCACTGACAAGAAATGAGTATTGTTGATTATCTACAATGCTAAGAGGTGAGGAGGGGGTTAAATTATTTGTGATAAACATAATAAAGAGCAGAGAAATTATCTATTTTAACGAGTTTCAACTCTATATGACCTGTAGTATTGATGTTCATCTTTAGAACTTTATGTTTTGCTTCAAGTATTTAAATAACTATTTATTGTGATTGAATTGAGAAATGTTGATGGGAGATGGCAGGATTGGGAGATCACAGCGGCTTCAGAAAAGTTGGCAGAGTGCCAAGAAACTATTTTAAACTTGGGGAAACAATTGAAAGCATTGGCTTCTCCAAGGGACGCAGCCTTATTTGACAAGATCATCCCTACCCCTACTGACACTGTTTCTACTACTGCTGGTGCAACTACAACTTTACAAAAGAACAAGATGATCAACCAAAGATCCTCTCTGTTGGATCAGATGATGGCCGAGGATAACGCTGACGGTAAGGATCTTAATTCTCCTGGGACTAAAGGGAGTGATGACAACTTCAATTCTGTTTTCATTTCCAGTGGGGCAATAGAGCCTTCAGAAAAGATCCTTGCTTTAAATGGAACCAAATACCGAGACAATGATGCCGTGGATAAGTTATTGGCCATTGTGCCTAGCCAAAAAAGGGGTGGTGGGAATTTGTGGAAAAAGCTTTTCTGGAGAAAAAAGAAATTTAACAGCAAAAAAATGACTCTTCCTTTTGCCCACTAAGAGATGGTCACCTAAAAGAAAGCTATGACTGTGTTTGATTCTCGGGCTACGTTTTGCTGTTGCTTGGTGTTTTGGTTTGTTGCCTCTGAATTCGGGTAACAGTTGAAAACTTGATCTCTGTTAGTCATTAGTAAGGAGAGCGATTGCATGTTGTTGTTTTTTCTGTGCTGTAAATATATCTGAAACTTAGAACTGACTTTGCACGTGGAAGGAATAAAAGAAAGATTCATCTACCTATCTGGCGAGAGGCTTTTGTACAACAATGATTTCCCGTTCATAAAGGTTCTGCTGATCTACCTTAAATCCTTCAACTTGGGATATGGTAATAATTTCTCGTTCTTTGAAAAATAAAAACAATAAAATATCATTTCTTCAGAAATGATCCAAGATCATCAAATGTTAGACATGCACCTCCTAATATAATCTATTTTTGTCACAAATAGTTCATCAGATTCGGCGAAGGGATTTTCAATCAGTTCACCGTACTACAATGGTGACGATTGAAAGATCTCAATATTTCTAAGAGGTAAAAAATTCTAAATAAATGACGTACAACATGGTGCGAAATTAGGATTTTCTTGGAGACTTTGAAGCACAAACGAGAAGCAAGAAAATTTTAATCTCTGTATAACGCAAATGTTGTGATATCGTGTAGTCCAGCCTGCTCGTAGCATTCAGCAACGCGTTCCACTGAGTCATCCCAAGTGCCTTCCACAGAAGCTAAATCCAACAAAAAAGCAGCTTCATCTAATGCAACCTGCAAATTTGAAGGAAGAAGACAAATGACCTAACACTTCCATCATCTGAGTGGAAGTAATCTGTATATTCAATTCAACAAGTTCTAAATCAAATTGGAAATAAACAAATGGTAGAAATCTATGTGCTACTATAATATCAAAAAACCTGAGAAGATGTTTTCCCCTTGTTCAGGTCCTCCTGCTTTCCCTCTGCTGTCACTTTTTCTTTTATATATTCAATTTGCTCATTCTCCCATTGTGCTATATCAGCAACTTCCTAACAGACCCTAACCATTTAACACAACTGAAAAATAATATATGGCAAGAGGAAAAGGGAAGTAAAGGGAAAAAAGAAGATAGAGAAAGAGATATGAAAGTAAATAATCATCCAACAGTACTGCACCTGGTACTTGCAACCCAAAGTCCACCATGGTAATTTTAAAGCCCCCCTGGCAGCATCTTTAGCTTCTAGATTACGGCCAACTCTGAAACATGCACAACAGAGCCTCTTAGAATGTAACAGCAGACATCAGTTAAATAATGCAACATAAATCCCAGGATAATGTAATGAAAGGAAGTTCCTACGAACTTTAGCAAAATCTCTGCATTAAATACAAAAGGCCGCGCAAATCCTCGAAAATGCTCCTTCTTTGTATAGAACTCCCCAGTCACCATAGCAGAAACCTTTTACAAGCAAGTATAAACAATAAACGATGCATCAAAAGACAAAACTCCTCAGGCATGAAAGCAGTAGCAGAAATCAGCAGAATCTTACATGGTCTCCTTTTGCAAAATGTTGTATCACTTTGTGCTCTAGGACATCTGGAAATAAACCAACCTGAAAGCAAACTGTTCATCATAAAAATTTATTCTGGTGGCCGATTAGAGCACAATAGACCTGTGGCATTTGGTACCTTCCTTAAGAGATAAACATCCATATCTGAAATCTGAGATTTAGCAAAGTCGCCCTTCTTGTAAAGTTTCTCCCCAGCTTCAGCAGCAGCATGAAATAACTTGCCACTGCTTTCCAGTGAGTTGTTTGCATCTTCTTCAACCAAAATTCTGTGGATAAATTGGTCTACCTATAATGAAAGAGAGATAGGATACAATCTATGACAAGTGTGATCTGCGAAACACATTCTTGTGTTGAAACTTTAATTATGAAATCTTAACATTCTATATCAATTACAGAGTGCATACTTACATTTTTGGCTAAAAGCCTAACTCCATGTTTCCAAACCTCCACCACGGGCAATTCCATCCTACAGGGTTTCAGGAGATCAGCCAAGTTGAATAAAACCAACAGAAATGATCAGAAGCATATGAGTTTCTTACCCAGGTGGAGATGTTGGCCATCGCAGCAAAGCGGTTACCACATCTGTTACAATGACATCCTGTAAGAGCTTCAACTCTAATATTTCTCAACAATTGAAAAGTCCAAACATATACAAAACTTCATCTATACCTGAACTGCTTTTGGCTAGTGGAATTGCAAGGGGCATCAATCCTTGCTTGGCTCCAGGAGAAATAATCGCATGAAATCCATTGATCATGAAAGCACCGAACAAGAATGAAATTCCGTCATGTAAAGACATGGCCCAAATGTTGGTCTGCGTCAAATATCCATGAATGTTCATATAAATATATTTCCACTCTTTAGACAGTTCCTAGTTGCTCAATAGATGAAGTTTTCTCCACAAGACACACACTTTCTCTCTCTCTCTTGATATAATCAAATTCAATGGAATCCAATTTTATTTCTTAGTTGATCCTTTTCTTTCTTTTATGAAGCACAAAAGGAAATACCAAGAACTAATGCATTTGCATAATTACCAGTTCAACGCCAACATGATTCAATTTTTTTTTCCCCGTAGTTATAGGTCTGTTCTGTATCCTTTCAATAATTTCTAAAGGCATAAGTGATCCATTTTTGGAGAGTAATCATCTACGAAATATCACTCTTACTCCTACTTCACACCCATCAAATCCTACAGAGTATAGACATTCCAAAGTAGGCCAACTTGATTTGCAAGCAAGATATGATTCTTTATTTCTAAAATTAAGGATAAGAAAATTTTAATAAAATGCCTCTGGCAAGAATTTTTCTGGATATAATCCCAAGTGCTGGTTTAAAAAATGAAAATTTATCCACAAGCAATGTTAGGCACCCCAACATATGTGTCCCAACTTAAGTCCAACTAATATGGTATTCACTAATAGGATGGTAAATTTTACAAGTTATGAAATTTATCATCCACATAGTATTCACACTCAAGTTTGGACTCAAATATTGTGCTCCTAGCATTATTGTTTATCCAAATAGTATTCTAAAGGCAACTAATTTCCTAATTTTCGACGAAACAGTATTCATATTTAGAGCAGAAATACCCTCAAATATAACAAACGAAGATAACGGATATCATTAATAATGAAACTTACCTCTTGCCTTAAGCAATTTTAACAAATGAGACAAATGCCGAGGCGGCTGAGTACCGGCCACATCCTTTATGAAACTTATATGATCTGCAACTCGAACAACCGATAAATAAACTTTTTTTAATTAACTTTCTCTAATATATCGTCATTTGTTACGCCTGTAACTGCAAGAAAAGTGACATGGTTTGTTATATTACCAGGAAATGATGATGATGAAGAGCGAACAGACCGAGAGCTGGTGGCTGTGCCCCGTCTGAATAGGAGGAGAGTGCGCAAAGCGGTGGCGCGTGAACATTCGTGCACCACTCCGCCGCCGATCTTCATTTCTACACTCACAGTCAATACTCCTAACTACAAGGAGTTTGCGTTTATGCACAGAACATCCTTATAACGATTGAGAGCAGATATTTGGGTGAGGAAAAAAAATTATAAAACCTTGCAATGTTAGAGGAAAAAAATAAAAAATAAAAAACAGTAGTCAATTGACACAATATTTTTTCAACATTTAGCCTCTTTTAACATTTGTCGAAACTATTTAGATTTCTCTGTCACAGGACCCGTTTGAAATTTTTTTTTTTTATTTAGGTATTTGGTTAATTTTTTGTCGCTTGCTAAATTTTTGATAAAATTATTGTAACTTTTTAAAATTTAATTCTGAAAATTATTTATATACTTAATATAATTATATATATATATAAATAATATTATTGTAATTAATTAAGAAATAAAATTAATAAATTATTATTATTAATTATATTGAGATAATAAAATAAAAGTAATATTAATAATTTAAAATATTTATTTTAATAATTAATTATTATATTATACAATAAAAAATATTTTATAAATATTTATAAAAAAATATTTAATATTATTTCTAATTCAATATTTATATATTCTTAAACTAATTTAATAATAAAATTTATCAAACGACTCCTTTTAATACTTTGAGTATTTTTAAAAATAAATTTTATAAAATATTTAATTAATTTTTTTATAATTAATTATTTTTACAACATAACTAATAGCAATAATTTATAAAATTAATCCTTAAGGAAGTTATATTAAGTTTCGAGTTTCGCCACACTTTCTATCCCTTCTAATGTAGCCACTAATAGTGAAGCATTTTAAAGAAGAGGCTAAATTTATCACGTTTACACAAGCTCAAAGAAAAGTCGTGCGACTTATGTCAAAAAGTTTGACATAGAAGTAGAACAAATAAAAGAGCGGGTATATGTTTGCAAATTGGCCACTGGTTCTGATATATTTAAATAAAAAGCTCAACTCCCGGTAACATGCTTTGCTTCACTCGACGTATGCCACCAAAGTGAAACAAAAAATCGAGAAAATGTCTAAACACCTCGCCTGAGGCCGCTGGTATGGTTAATTTACACAAAGGTTCGTGTTGTTTATTGAAAAAATAAATTGTAATATCAATCCAAGTAATGAGCAAAAAATTATATTCAGGTAAAAATATATAAATAATTAAAATTTAACTACACACATTATAAATGCGCATATAATTAACAAAAAGTATTTAGCGGAGCTTTAATGCTTTTTAGCATTGCCTTTTTAAATGATTTTCTTAAATTGGTAGTTTCTTGCTTTAACTAAAGTTACGAAATGGCATTATTGGGACGGAAAGGCGCACAGAAACTTTTTTAAAATTATCCAAAACTGATTGTGTTTGAAATTATTTGACTTTAGACTAGTCGAAAACTTTTTTATAATTATACTTTTTTCCTACCACGTTTGTGAAATTTTTAGATCGGTCCACGTGATTTAAAAGATAGGATTCACATATTCTGCGCCACTTTTAAAGGACGTAATAGAATAAAATTTAAGTGTTGGGAGACCTTTTTTCTCCTAAATTTTTCCAGGCAGAGCAATTATTTGTGATGTTATCTTGGGTCCACCATATTTTGCGCTTTAGCAATCTTTAGAAGACAAGAAAAGTTAAAAGACGGCTCAACGCAGTTTGATAAGAGCGACTTTAGAAGAAGAGGAGAAGGAGAAGACGACGAAATTGAAGGAAGAGAGAAATGAGCTTAGTTGAAATCTCCTGACTGTTTATTCACGATGTTTTGGCTATTTATAAATAAAAATAACAAAACAACTATATAACAGGAAAACAACTACTACTTGTGCCACAGATTAGCGTGAGCTTGTTCACCTAGCCAACTTGACTCGGTCTTGCTCAGCTACTGGTTTGACCATCTCAACAACTAGAGGTGACTAAGTGTTTGCTCAACAACTCCATCAGCTTGCCACTCAACTTCATATTGCACACACGCATAATATATTGCACGTATCACAGTTCCTTGCATGAGTAAGACATTTATTGTGGTATGCTGTTGCTCTGTACTCTGATCCGGCAGCAGACTTGCATCACAGCACCAATAAATGCTGTATGTACAAAAAGTGGCTCCTTCAAAGTTTTGACACTGCCTGAAGAATTTCTCCCTCTTCCTTTTTCTCTGAATTATTCTTTGGAGTAGATCTGATCACCTTAACACGAAAAGCTGCCTGCACAAATGCATAGTACAAGAAAGCTCAGACAGAGAAAATTGTTTCAAAAGAAATAGTTACGAATGACATGCATCACTGAAACTTGCAACGATTGGTGAATTGGGGCTATGTATAATACATCGAGATGAGAAGTCAGTCTTAACCAATACTTTAGTCGTTGGAACTTGGAAGCACAAGCTATCAGAGTTAGTTGAGAATCATGCCGTTAAAATGAGTCATTGATCACCTTTTTATCAGAGCCAAACTGGATGCTTTTGGATGGACGAAACCGAGCAGGAAAGTTCGGAGATGCCCGATACCTTCGCCCTTCATTACCGCACATGAAAAGGGAAAAATATTATTGAAGAGCTCTACCAAGTTTTAAACATCGACGTCAACGCCCATACACACACTTATGAGCTTACTCGGTGATATATGTTCCATGTTCGCTCCTCAAATCTATCAGGTAGAAGGCGCCAACTTTATATCTGATATGGGCATGCATTTTGGACACCTGAGACGTACAGATTCAATTAATTAAAGTATTGTCGGTTAAAGTTGAACACAATGACATACGAAATTAATTATTTGTACTCCGGATTAAAAGGTGAGTAGACAATAATTCACCTGGGCTGAAGGGATCACAATCGATGTTCGGGGAAAATCCCCTTGAATTTCGCTTCTGCAGTCAGAATAACACACTTATTCTAATTGAATAGCCTAAATATTTGCCACTCATTTATGAAAATATAAATCAAGAGCAATGTGGATTCACAATCATAATCATACCCAATTAAGTAGGGTTCATTCTCATCTGATCTACTTAAATGAATAGGCTGTGACACAACAGTCCCACTTCCAGATGGTGCTAGAAACCTCCAACGAAATGAACAAGAGGGTACGGAAACAGTGACTTCAGGAAGCGTACAAGAATTAGAAAAGGTTTTAGGGATGATATTCGCAAACATAAGGTTTATCAAACTCACTCTCCATTCATAGCACGCTCCAATGCGTCATTGTCACGTAACCGTGTTCGTAACTGGTCACTTGCCTGAAAAAATTATTGACCAACGATGATTAGCATCCGGAGGATCTCAACTTAATTGGTAACCTCTACTTCAAATTCAGACTTTCCTTAAAGTTACAAACGCAAATATAATTGTAACAAAGCAATGTACCTTGTCCGAGAGCCTGCAACATGGAGACCTACCTTCAAGTTTTGGGGATCGAGGAACAAAATTATATTTTCAGCTTTGCTAGCTGAAGTAAATCAATTTATAACTCAAAGAATTTCTCAATGTTTAGCATATCCTTCGGGATCTATGACCTTGACCTTGGCCCTGAGCTTCCTAAAAGGAACTATTCTAAAGTAAATACATCATGCGTAAAGAATTCCAATCCTGAAAAACTAAACAAGACCTGATGAGTTAATGCTTTTATGAGGATTACTAGTTGGTCAAATGCTTTGACTTTAGCAATCCCAGAGAGGAAAGAGAATAAAAATCATTGAACTGAGTTTTTGAGACCACAAGTATTCGCAGACAAAATTAAAGATGGTAAAAGTATTAAGATAATTAAAAGCTAGAATGCAGAGGCGAGTAATTAATGTCTGCTAAACGTAACCTGTTGCCCCCGAAGACCCAACTAAGCATCAAGGGCATTGCTAAGTCAATGAAAAATCTGCGAACAACCCTTACTGGATGAGGTATCCGAAACTTTGTCAAAAACTGCAAAGCAGACCATCCGCGTAATAATTTTTACTCTAGAATTAAATTTAAGCTATTAGTTCGGTAATTGAGTAATAACAAAATAACGTACCAACAGTGGTCCATGTCCTCCACTTAAGTAACCATTGTAAGTTGAAGCCATCATTGCTGCCGATCTAGCCATTATATGGATAATGGCCACTCGCAGTCTCCTAGCACTCTCATAGCTGCATAATTTAGAAGCACGAACAGTGAGAGTCGTCAATTGTGAACTACTCAGACACGGCAGCCGAGACATAAGAAGAATCGTCTATGATGCCCGATAACCCCGTGTACAGATAATAGGTAATCTTCTTCTCAAATTTTCTGTCATCTCTTTTTCCCAAGTTTTTTCTTTTTTTCTTCAGCCATGTCAACACTTGTCCTTCAGATTATTAGGTAATCAATTCATTCGTTACCTCTTTAATGCAGAAACTATGTCAATAGGGCCTTGGACTCAATGCTTTTATTACGGGCTCTCTCAAGCTCCACCGCAAGTTGATAAGCATCCTGTAACAACGAAATAAATAATCAAATATAGACGAACAATACAACAACCACAAAAAAAAAAATGGAGATTTCCAAACAGACGATGATGAAACATATATGCTCGTACAAAGAAACATGTTAAAACAGTTATAGCAAGAAACATGTTAAAACAGTTATAGCTTGCAGCGTTTTCACATGCATGGAATTAAAAGAAAGAACAGATCTACATAGAGAATGGTTATTTTAAAAATCATTTTGCATTACACCATAGCTGGATATACATGCTCAGAGTGAGCTGAAAATAAACAAGGGTTTAATAAATATGATTTCCGTGATGTGAATAACCTTTAAAGGGGATGGAGAGGCATCAAACTCAAAAACAAAGTGTACCTCAATGGCCATGCAACCCCCTTGGCCCATATTTGGTTGCATAGCGTGGACCGAGTCCCCAAGCAACGTTACACGACCCCTTCCCCACGTGAAGGTGGGTGTCCGGTCATATATTTCACGTCGAAGAATGGCTTCGTCGTCTGTAGCAAGCATCAAATCTACCACATTATCACACCAACCCTCAAATATTTTCAGCAACCTTTTCTTTTTACCTGCCAAATAGGAATTGAAATGAATGAAAGAAAATTAAAGATTATTGAATATGAAGGAGCATCATATTTTCAATATTTAAGTCCTTTTTAGCCTCTTGACTCTGGAATAAAATTTTCCCCGATACGGAATGCCAGCTTTTCTATTATGACCGAATCCTCCTTCAAATAATGTATTTTCAGAAAAGCCGGAAAATTGATATAAACTTCGATTTCAATTTACGTTGATCCACATAAAATATATATAAAAGGCATTACAATGGAACTTAGGAGAAAAGTCTGACCTGTTACAGCTGCCATTTGAAGAAGATCGCCGATCACTTACAAGCCCCTCTGTGTTGACAGGACCTCTTATACAAATCAGGATAAATTCCAGAGGCACAGCATCCTTATTTACAGAATTCATTTGTACATATTTTTACTTTCATCTTATTGAATTTAAAAAATTCTTATATAATCCCTCAAATTGTAGCAGACGCAATTGTATTATTTGAAGACTAGTTGTATGTTCTAGTAACCTTTCCACTCCTAGAAGATCAGAAATCAATTGTATTAAGCATTATACGCAGAGGTTCACATGAATATCTTCATATCATTTCACGGAGCATTCTTAAATTATATATGGAGCATCAGAAGATTATGTACCTTGGGGACCATCCACACCACCGGATGGTTCCATGTGAAATGCGTACCACTGCACTTTTCCATCCCCCACATCAGAGGAAACAAAGTATTGTTTGTGTCCTGGAAACACTCGATACCTGCTTCAAATTAAAAAGTCATATATATAAGTTTCCTAACATTAGAAATTGTCAAGTAATTGATTCTAGACCTTAACAAAATGCAAATCAAGTTTTACAAGTTTGTAAAAGAGTTTAACTTACAACTTCGTGAAACGTTTGACATTAACATTGCAAAATCCTTTTACAATGTTGTGAAAGTCACTCCACTTTTTATTGAAGTGTAGGATCCTTTATTAGAGAATCAGACTTACTTAACAATAACATAATACAACTACATATTTAAAAAGTGAAAAAAAAAAATCAGATTCTTGTTAGACAAACCTAGACATATAGAATGTATGTGTGGAAGAGTAGAACTGAATGGCTGAAAATGAACTTAAATATACCCAACACTCTCAATATTAGCAGGAACATAATCTGCAATGTCAGTATAAAAAGTGTACCTAGAATAGATGGCTTCCCTGACCCCAATAAATTCTTCCTCACTTATGTAAAAGAAATAGTTGACAGAACAATTATAAAATACATAAGAGGTAATACAACTAATTAAAATATGTATGACATGTAAAATTAAAATTGATATAACCATCATTTTTTATGTAATTATATATATATGATAATATTATGTATTTATTGTCTGATTGACAAGCTACCTATATATTCTAGAATTTCTTGAATTGTCAAATACATCATTAATTATTCATTAAGCATATGCCAGTTAAACAATCACCAAAAGTAAGGAAAATTTCAACGCACATCATTTTCGCTGTCCATCATCAACAGCAAAATGATGCTTATAAATCTCAATGCACATCATTTTCACTGTCCATCAGCAACAGCAAAATGATGCTTATTCCAATGATACCTTGTACCATATTCCATCAACACCAACTAGAACATCACCAGCATAGCATTGTCCGTTCTCAAGCGCTGAGGGGATCTGAACTCATAAATAACTCACAGACATAACAATAATTTCAACGTTAAAACTAATGGGCTTCTTGTCCTATGGGAGAACCCTTATTTTTACAATAGTAAGAGTAAGAGTTTAAGATTTCATAAAAGTATTATGAAAATTAATTTTAGTTATCTCTTAATTACTAAATAATTTAATTGAGACAGTCTCTCTGGAGTGAAGGTAGACATCTCTCGAATATTTAAGAAAAGAATCTGGACAATGCGTGAATTTTAATATCTGTAAATATTAATATATGATGTAATATCAATAAATTTCAACATAAAAAGAAAAATCGTCCAAATTTATTCCAGTAAAGCAATTCTGTGAGTTATTTATGATCTTTAGCCAATCAGCCGCTCAATTGCCTTATCTCCATGATCCATAAAATCAATAACATTACTTTCGTTCAAAATGATATCATTCCCAACTGCATGAGCTAGGATTTGTTGCAAAGGCATTCGGCTAATTACTCTTGTGACTGGAAGCCCCTTTTCCGCTGTGGGAGTGAAAGTATATGTACCTGACAACGAAGTAGCAATTAATGTGGATGGATGCGTACAGCTACAACTCTCCTCTCGATGAACTTAATATATAACAGATTTTATATAAATCCCAGAAAATTGGTTAATAACGCATTCTCAACTAGATCAAGTATTTTTTTTTTTTTTTATCGTTACTAGTCTAATTACATGTACAGATGTGAGAAAGGTCCACTACTAGAGACCATATCCCAAGCTAAAAACTCGAATTTATAGAATTCTGAAAATCAGTTTAACTAGCTATTGACAAGAAAAAGCATGGTCCACCATAAAGCTTAGTATTATAAGAAGTTTACTACTTGTACCATGAGGTATAAAAAATCCGCACCCATTACCATTGAATTGGCTCAAAACTATGTTCTTTCATTCATAAAAATCTCTAATAGAAATATGTGTGTGTGTGTGTGTGTAAAGACACTACAGAATGAAGACTCGTATTTTAAAAATAAATGCCACATTCAATAGAAGCAAATTAACAACTTACCAAGAGCCAGAAATCCCATCTATCAAACCATTAATTCTATCACCAGTAACACACCCAGCTCTCATAACTTCCTCAGCAACATCCAAATCAATAGCTTCCAGAGCAGCCAATGCATTGCTTTGTATCTGAATTGGACCTCTGTATAGTCCCTCACCTCTTATAGCTCATATCTTTCTCAAACACCAGTACTTCAAATCCTTTCCTTTTAGCAGCCAAAGCAAATAAAAGTCATGCAATCCCATCACCAGCCTCCAAAATCGTTAATTTCTTCTTTTCACTGTCACTGTTATTAGTCAGAAACTCTGCCACTGCAGCTTTCACTTGTGTCAGGTTCTTACTTTGCCCACTTGTTCTGGTCCTGAATTTGTAGTTAATACAGTGATCATAACGTCAAAATTCAATATAAAAATTTTTGTAAACGGGAAGTGGGTTCTTGAGAAAGCAGCTGTTGAAGGATTAACTGAATTTTAGAAGATAGTTGAAGCCATTCTTGTATCTCAGACAGTTTCTATCTGCAATTCTTTTTTCCCCTTTAATCCTCGTCGGATTGCTAGTTGCTTTATTTAAAACAATCAATTCTCTGTGGAGAATATGGAAGCTTACCCTGACAAAAAGAAAAAATTGAAACATCATGTAAGTTGGACACTTGCACGTTGTTTTAACCGAACAGCGGATTAACAAGAAAATAGCAGCTATGCTGCCGGTTGTTATCCAAAGTAAGCACTTGACAAACCCCTCAGGAAAGTGACAAAGAAAATGGGAAGCATTCGGATCAACTCAACAAGTTTAGTCTGTGGCGGCAAATCACAAGGAGCCAAACTTTAGCTGTGTTGGGATATTCGGTTCATCCAAATTGATAGTATCCCAAAAGGACTTGTCTTCCCAAAGCAGAAAGAATATGAAAACAAACGGCTTGATCACCACCTTAAAACTTCACTTTCAGACTTCTTTCCTCCACCGGCAGGTCGCCTTGCAACCATTGATCATGGCGATACACAATTTCCGACTTTATAGATTGCAGCAATGCCGGAGCAGACTCTGTCCACGCTGTGGTAGATTAGCTTCAATCTATTGTAGATATCATTAAACCTATTTATGTTCCGAAATTGTTTATTCCCTTTTCCCAGTTAACGGAGTTAAGAATTATGAAGGCGTCTCTAAGCCACTGCTTGCAGTGCGAGTGACAAAACTTGTGGGTAGGATTTTGTTGGTTGCACAATGAACGATTCAGTTGGTGATGCCGTAATGGCACATGATTTTGACCATTTTTTTTTCTAATTCTTGATCCGAAATCTCCATACTCCAGAGGGTTAAGTTGATTGCACATGTATTTAAGCTTTCTGTTCTTCCCGTACTTCTCTTGATCAAACGACAAATCTATATATACATTCATTCAATCACTTTGCAAACCATTTTTTCATTTTACAACGAAAATTAATTGCAAAACTAAAAGCTAAATCCAGTGATCAAATTGGCATCAACAAAAATCTGTTATTATCAACCACTAGTATCTCATATATTGGCGATCTGCTATTCGCAATAAATATCATAATCCCGATCAAGAACTCGATTTCCCGCTACTGGCAGGCGTTAGATCAAGACTGCAGCCACCGTTGCCGCCCGAATATTTATGAAAGGCGGTTCAGTCTGAATCCCTAAAACTGAAAGCAAGAGATTAACTTGAGCAAGGGGTAGGATATGTGATATGGCATTGCAGAGAAGAAGATGCTATGCCACAGACGAAAAGATGAGAAAATTCTTGGAGTCTTGTAAAGAATACCCTCGGCTACTATCTTTGGAAAGCAGGGTGAGCAAAATTCTTCTGACTTGTAAAGAAGTTTATATGGTAATTGAGGGGCGGAGCAAAAAATTTCAATAAAAGAGCGGCTAAGTTTTATTATAATGCCATTTAAAAAATTTAATAAAAAGTATCAAAATTCTAATTTTCATTTGAATGTTTTTATTTAATACACAATAATTTTATATTAAAAAAACTCACTATTAGTGGTTTAACCTGTTAATACCAATATTAAGTTATAAATTAAATTAAGGTTTTTAAAATAGGTATAGTATAGCACATTAGTTATCAATGATGGTCTTTATTTGATAGGGAATTAATAAATTAATGACAGAAAGACAAGAAAATTTGTTTTAACATAAATGAGAAACTCTGGTTCTTGAGAAAAGAAAGAGAGTAAAGACGGAAATTTACATGACCCATCCCGACCTATAGGTCAGATTCGAGGTAAATTATGCGGTTTGATAATAAAAACTTAAACATGAGCTTAATTCATGGATATATAAAAATGACCTCATGCCTCTATGATAAACTTATAGTAACATATGTGTCTTAAACAAAAACATATTCAAATTTCACACACTTCACATTTCACTATATACGCATACATCGTAAATATTTACATATGAATATAAATGTACTCAAAATACAAGTCATGCAGCAATGCGTGTTGTGGCACAATCTCAATTGATTGAAAATCAAACTGCATGAAAACTTGAGAGAAATTGAGTAAATAAAAAAATAGTGAGCTTGTGGCTCAGTAAGTGAATATAATTATATATATATATGTTAAAAGGAAAGGGGGAGTGGGTAAGCCCAAATCAATTTTTTACCTCTCTCTCGACTCCCAATGCTCGAACTCGAGTCTACATAAGTGAAGGGTGACAGGTTGCACTGCCAACTAACTCGGTTGCGCCTTTGGGGACATATATATATATATACAAAGTAATGCACTAGTTTTTATACATAATCATGAGGCATAATTCTATAGTAAACACATCACATAAGCAAATATAAGATCATGCGTACACGTGACAAAATAACACCAAATAATAAGATGACATAACTCTACAGTGAATACATTACAACAACAAACATAAAATCATATACACATACATGACAAAACAACACCAAATTGTACCCAAAGGAAATAACTCTTGATACTCATTGGAATCATCATTGCATGAGTATAATGGGGGAAAAACTGCTTAATACTCGACATGATTTAACTACATTGCATGGGTATAGTAACCTAACTCTCAATTCACATGTGCAAAGCTTGTAGGGAATGGTATACACATGGTGATTGACAATGACATTTCATAACTCAATCAAACATATAATATGCATATATATAATCATAACAAGATATTAAATCACACTTGTAAGTATGAATGCTCCACAAAATACATAATAATAATAATAATATTAACTCATAGCTCTTGTTTCACTTTAAAATTCGTTGGGGCTTTTGCAAGTTTCTGAATTCTTGGATTTCATTTAAAATGTAGGATTTAGAAGCTAACTATTAAAATTGATGTAAAAATTTATGCATATAACGTAAATTAAATCATAACTACTTAAATTTTATAAATTTATTATCCATTAACTCACCAGACATAGATTTAATTGCCTAATTCTATTTTCAGTAATATTTCCCTCAATTCTTCTTTTCAACTTCTTTTTCACTCTCAGCTTCTTAATTTTCTTTTTCTCCTTTTTCCTTTCTTTTTCTCTTTTTTCTCATTCTCGGTTTATTTCTTTTTTTCTTTGCTTTTTCTTCTCTTTTCTCTTCTCCACTTTCCTATTTCTCTTCCATTTTCCTTTGTCTGCTCTCGTCCTCTAGCTGATAAATGAAGCAGCTGTCAAAATTTTGCATTTAAATAGCCACCTAACAGCCACAGAATCCAAGCAAGTAGCTGGCTGTTTTCAACTTAATAAGCCACGTGTGCCCTCTTTCATGCACAAGCGGTGCATGACAGAAACAAAAGGAAGATAAGATGGCCTTGGAAATTTAAAAAATTCGGAAACTTATTAGGGGTTTTTAGGACAAAAGGAAATTAATCTTTTTTCAAAGCCCAAGCGGCACTGCACTTGCCTAGGTTCAATGTTTACGGTGATATTTTCGACTTTCGGAGGGGAAACCCCGTTGCAGCAAGAAGTGGTCCTGCTAACAAGTTTGATAGGAAGCTAACTCTGTTTCCTAGAGCAGAAAAAGGGAGTATTGACATTGAAGCTTTGCCTTTTACCTGAGACGTTTGCGAGCAAAGGGAAACGATGCAGAGTTGATGGCTATTGTCACCACTAAAGCTAATCTTAGTACAAATCTAGCTTAGTATAAGCATGATAAATTTCCATTTGTATGATTTAAAACAGGATATTGGAATGGCTGCATGTTTGGCTACTAATTGATTAACATTAACAATGCTTGATCACTTGCTTGTGGTCTTATGCTATTGTTCTAAGGCTCATGCCTACGCTACAACATCTGCGGACTAGACTATGACACGGACAACATATATCTGACTTGGACTCAATCTCACGTTGAACAAGCCCCTTCAAGCATGAATGTGAGAGATGAATATTCGCAAACCACAGGCAGTTAGTCACTCTTTTCAGGAAACGATTTACTTGTTCAAACTACGCAGAAATCTAATAAAAGGCCGTGTTGCAAATCCTTGAAAATGCTCCTTCGGTATAGAATTACCGCACACAACAAACAATACGTCACAATGTAAAAAATCAACTGAATCTTAGTATCTTACCTGATACCCTTGTCCGACATTGAGCAAAACTTTGCACTCTGTGGCATCTCGGTAGAAAGACCAACCTGAAAGCAATTGTTTGTTTATGACAATGTATTCGCTGGTGGATCGAAGAAGCAGTCCTCTGGTAGGCATCTGTATCTAAAATCTGAGATTTAGAAAACTTCCTCTTCCTTAATAAGTTGCCCAGCAAAAATGCTATAAATAACTAACAAAAATTATTTGGTTGAATAAATTTCAAGAGCTCTCGTGGATGCTAAACACAAAATTTTGTCTGACGCATGGCTTACAGGCTTACAGCATTGTAAGTTCTATAGATGCTTTTGAAGTCCACATAGAACTTTGTGTATATGTTCGCACCTGAATATTTTCATATATTTCAAACACTAAAAAAAATAGTTTAAATTCTAATGTGATAAAACCACAAAGTTTAAAATACATGGCTCAGTTTTATTAGACCATCTTGTATACGACTTTCCCTAATTGCCCTGCTAATAATTTTAACAAAAAGAAAAAAAAAGTTACCAAGCGTATTTCAGACGTGTTTTCAAATTGGTAAGAAATAAAAATTGTTTTGCAAAAAAGAAAAATGAAAATTTCGTACGTGCTAGTGCGCCAGAGCCTGGTAGGATGTATAAAATTTGTACAGTAAATAATTCAAACTCCTTTCCCCCCAATGTATTTACTGGTTCAAAAGTTTCCATTCGGTTCACACGCACTCCCTCACGCGTTTCGCAACAATCAATATTTAATTAAACCAAATTATTAAAATAAAAAACAAAAACACAGACAAAAAGCCCAAATAAAATTTTGATAAAAAAAGAAAATCAAACCAAAACAAATTAAAATAGAAAGAAAATTTGGGGGCGAGGTAGATGTTAGCGTTAGGGTTTCAAGCCGACGCGCCAAATCCTCTCAGAAACCCTACATTCTCGTTGGGCATTGTATCTGAATGTATCGGATCTTGATCCGGACCCGCATTGCCGATTTCGGTTTGAACTGCCATGGCCTCGAAGGCATCGCCTTCTGCCTCTCCTAACAGATCGGAACCTCTCAAAAACTCTTCGGTATTTGATTTTGAATTTTATTTTTTTCTGGAAACTCTTTTCAGAAAATGCATGTCAAAGTCGTCGATAATGCGCATCTGTTAACCTTTTTCAGAATTTTCTTCTTTCGTTACGTGTTGTAGCTGATATTCGAAAGACAGATATCTGCATTCGTTCTTAGCGGATGATTTGACCTAATTATGATTTTTTTTGGCGCTTGATGCTGGACAATTTGGTGCATTACCTGGAGAATACTGAAAATTGTCGTTGAATTTACTTTATTTTGGGATTTCAGAATGCATCTGTGGATGATTCAAGGGAAATTGCATAAATGAAATGTAGAAAAAAGTATAAATGGAATGAAACAAAAGGGAAGAACGTGCATTGACTTTAAACATGCGTGATCTCTATTTGAGTTTAATACTTTTATCTGCTTATTTTTTACTACTAAATGATTTGTTGATTATTGTATGATAAGCAATACTTTACATTGCAATGCAAGCAGAAAATTCTGTTTTTCGCTATGTCTTTTTTTGGTTTTGTATTATGATTTCATTTTCTGTTAACTTTTGGTTCATGAAGTTGTTCTATAGTGTGGTTTATCCTTTTAGCAGCTATTTCAACCTTTTGTTCAATCATTTGATCTGTTGAATTCTTACAGATGACAAAAACAGAAAATGGAACTCTGACTCGTAAGGAGATTTTATCTGTTATTGATTCTTTAAAGAATCAGGTTGCTGCTGACCATTTTGTTTCCGTTCAGGTGCGTTTTTACTGCACGAATTCCCTGTTGATTTAACTAGCATTCTTTTTTATATAGTCCTCATAACATGTTAGTTAATTCATTTCCTTTTTTTTTCTCAGAGAAGGGTGGAAAAAAATAGGCAAAAGTTGATTGGTGTTACAAATCATCTGTATAGACTATCATTGGAGAGAAGAAACAACCAAACAATAAATACACATGGTAGTGTAGATTTACTAACAAAGAGGCAAAGAGAAGCGTTTGGTGTGCAAAATGGTATTGATGTAAGTAGTGGGGATAGGGATAGTCACATATCTCAGGAAGATGGCTATGCTTCTACTGCAGTTTATGGTTCTAGTAACCCTACCAAGAGTGTTATTCGTCCTATTAAGCTCAATGACATTAAAAGATTACCTCCTTATACCACATGGATATTTTTAGACAGGTAATTTTGGATCATATTGTATTTTGCGTACTTACTGTTGAGCTAATATTCCTTGTTTTCTGTATACTTCTTCTTTACATAAATCTTGATTGTGAATTATTTCCGTTGTATATTGGTAAGCTCTTGTCTATTTCTATACCTGATTGTAAAGTGCACAAGGTTAATCTCATTTGGATTGCCACTTGACAGTCATGTTGAAAAACTATAACATCTTGTAGAGAATTTTGATCTGGTTGCTGATAAGGGAGTTGACTGTTGTATTCAACCAAAAGGTTTTGCGGTTCAAATTCCCTTGGGGGCTACCTGTTTATTGACAGATTGAAACTCACTTTCGCCTATTCTTCAGACTTTTCTTCTATTGGATTGTTCAGGATAGACATTTTTTTACTAAAAACAACTAGAATAGTTTCATTTCTGCATTGGAGCTGCTAGAAAATCTGTGTGCTGGACATGCAATGTTGTTTATCCAAAATAAATTTGTGAAATACTATTACTTATGTAAAAATTAGTCCATCTCCTCAGTTGAGAGTTTATTTAAGTTGTATAATAATTTTGGTGCAGAAATCAAAGAATGACTGAGGATCAATCGGTGATGAGTCGAAGGAGAATTTATTATGACCAAAATGGTGGTGAAGCACTAATCTGCAGTGACAGCGAAGAGGAAGTAATTGAGGAAGAGGAAAAGAGAGATTTTGTGGATTCTGAAGATTATATTCTGCGGTTTGTCTAATAAACTACCGATATAAATTTGGCATCTTCTGTTGATTCCTTTCTTTTTATAATGAATTGTATAGGAGTACTTTCAGTTGTTATCCAGATCATTGTTTGTCTACTAAGATTTGCTCTATTTAACTTAACTTCTTTATATTCTCTTTCTTATTAAGTGCTTCACCTGAACCCACTTAACTTCTTTATATTCTCTTTCTTATTAAGTGCTTCACCTGAACCCTACGCGCATTCAAGTCCTTGCACTAGCTGCTTGAATTAGCTTCATGACAGCTTCTCTTCTCTTGGATGTCCAATCAGTTTGATTGTTCTATGATTGCCTTTCCATCCCAGTTTGTCATGGCTCACTAGTTAATTTCTCTTCTTTATGTTCTTGTTACTAGCAAAGGTCATCATTGCACCTGACTTTTTACCTGATTGAAAGAAGTTATTCTTTCGAGGTTTCTATTTATGGACTATGAGAGCATGCCATATGTTTTTGAAGAAACAGACAATTGGTAGTTGCAGGCTTGTTGGCTTGAATGCTTTTGAAATGTTTGCTTATTTGTTGCCAGGCATATCAATCTTGTTTGGCTTTAGTTTGCTATATCCAGTTTTTATATCTTAGAACCTTGTTTTCTGAAACAATTCTCATATCTGTCACTGCCCTTTCCAAATTATTCAGTTAGGAACTCAGGTTTTATTATACATATTGCAAAATGTTATATGAAGACTTGTCTTTAACTAATTGTTCTTTATATTTTCAATTTTGAAATTGCTAGCATGACTATTAAAGAAGTTGGTTTATCTGATGCCACTCTGGAATCACTGGCCCAATGTTTCTCTAGAAGCCCTTCTGAAGTCAAGGTATTCCCTTCTGTCCCACTATATTAGTGGTCTGTGTTTTGGTGCATTTTAGTTTGAATGAATTGGCATATTTCTTTGCCATTGTTTTCTCAACCATTTATTATCTGATAAAAACTGGTCATAGTGTAAGCTTTGGTCCAGCCGTTTCCCATTTGCTTTGTGCTGGCTTTACAGAGATATGAAACACCGTCAAACATCTTATACAGGCAAGATATGAAATTTTGTCAAAGGAAGAGAGTGCTGTAGGGGGCTCTAACAATGGGAATGATGAGCACACTATGAATAACTTTCTTGTAAAAGATCTTGAAGCAGCTCTGGATTCTTTTGACAACCTGTTTTGTCGCCGATGTCTTGTAAGAACCACGCATCCATTTAGAATATTTTGTTTTGCTCCATTTTCACACAACTAAGTCCATTGCTCTTTCTTTGAATTTGCAGGTCTTTGATTGCAGGTTACATGGGTGTTCACAGGATCTTGTCTTTCCGGTAATTAGATTTTATTACTCACTGTTAAATATTATATGATTTGCTTGCCAGATTGTAATATTTTCTTGGTAAAATTTTCTCAGGCTGAGAAACAACCTCTGTGGTACCATCTAGATGAGGGAAATGTACCATGTGGACCACATTGTTATCGATCGGTATATGCTGGGTGTTTCATTGATATGATTTATGTGGCTTGGGTTGTCTTCTTGAAGAATAGGAAAACAGTGTATTAAGTAACTTCATATTCACTGTCAGGTTCTCAAGTCAGAAAGAAATGCTACAGCGTGCTCACCCTTGAATGGTGATATCAAAGAAAAATTTGTCTCTTCATCTGATGGTGCTGGGGCTCAGACATCATCTAGGAAGAAGTCTTCTGGTCCTGCTAGAAGGGTGAAGTCCCACCAAAGTGAAAGTGCTTCTTCAAATGCAAAAAATCTTTCAGAAAGCAGTGATTCAGAGGTTGGGCCCAGGCAAGACACCACTTTTACTCACCACTCGTCACCCTCGAAGAGTAAGCTTGTAGGGAAAGTTGGAATCTGCAAAAGGAAGAGCAAGCGAGTTGCTGAGCGCGCTCTAGTTTGCAAGCAAAAGAAACAGAAGAAAATGGCAGCTTTTGATTTGGATTCTGTTGTGAGTGGAGGTGTTTTGCCCAGTGACATGAAACTTAGGTCAACTTCTCGCAAAGAAAATGAAGATGCTAATTCCTCTTCACATAAGCATGCGAAATCTTCATCCTCTGGGAGGATCAGGAAGAAGGAAATGCAAATTCAGGACAGTCGCAATTTGGTGCATGTCAGAGTTCCACTTGGCTCGTCACAGGAGATCGTTTCTAATCCACCTGCAATCAGCACTAATGACTCCTTGAGAAAAGAGGAGTTTGTGGCTGAAAACATGTGTAAACAAGAACTAAGTGATGATAAATCTTGGAAAACTATTGAAAAAGGCCTCTTTGATAAAGGTGTTGAAATTTTTGGCAGGAACAGGTCAGTGGTTCAAATCCATATTCTGCCCTATTCAACTTTTTGCTTCCTCCTTTCATTAAATCATTTTTTGATATTAAGGTTGGAGATGAATCTCGATCTGGGCAATTCTGATTTGACCATTTATGATGAAAATTCTAACTTACTCTTACCTTTTTAGTGGGAAATAATTTGTGTTCAATGGATTCTTGTACAAAAAAGGAAAATGACTATCGTTGAACTCAATGATATTTGAAAGCCAACCTTTTTCAAATATTCCTTTACACCATGAAGTTATATACTAATTTATTTGGTTTTGTATTTGCTGTTTCCATGCACAAGCTGTTTTGCTGGAAACTGTAAAAGTTTGTTGCTAAATACAGCAATACTTTTTTCCCTTGTCTAATGCTTCGTTCAAAATCTTCTCAGCATTTTGCATCTTCAGTCCTTAAGCATTATTTCCAAGAAATTTTGCTCCCTGCCGGCTTGTTGATCTTTACAACTAATAGATAGTCTTATTTTCCTGACAGCTGTCTGATAGCCAGAAACCTATTAAATGGTTTGAAGACTTGTTGGGAGGTTTTCCAGTATATGACTTGCTCTGAGAATAAACTATTTTGCCAAGCAGGTGATGCTGCAAATTCTCTTCTTGAAGGCTATTCAAAGTTTGATTTTAATGGAACTACGGTTAGTGTTGTAATGTTGTGGTTATATATTCTTAGAAAACTGTACTTTCTTGTCTCTAAAAATTAATCTTTTTTGTTTCTTTTTCATTTTGTGCTGGGGTATTTAAATGAACACTAGGGTAACAATGAAGTGAGAAGAAGATCAAGATATTTACGTAGGAGGGGTAGAGTTCGTCGCTTGAAGTATACTTGGAAGTCTGCTGCTTACCATTCAATTAGGAAACGGATCACTGAGAGAAAAGATCAGCCATGCCGGCAGTACAATCCTTGTGGCTGCCAAACTGCTTGTGGAAAGCAATGTCCTTGCCTTCTAAATGGAACCTGTTGTGAAAAGTACTGTGGGTAGGCCTTTATTCCCTTGTAGATCAGACAAATCAAACATCAAGCTTTTTTTTGCATTCCGAGATTTTGCAATGGGAAATGGCATAATACTAAAGTTTGCTTTGAAGAAGGCAGCATTCATCCCAACATTTTGGTATTTAACTTTGTATGCACATCATGGGAATGCATGTATACGTTTGTTGATGCATGACTGTTTCTCACTCCAATTTTGGCAATTATGGTTTTTGTATGGAGATGGTTTCTTGTGAGTTGTGTGCATATTATATACGCAATGGTGCCTGTTATGATGCATTAATATCCTAATTTAAGATTATATATTGATCTAGATGTCCCAAGAGCTGCAAAAATCGGTTCAGAGGCTGTCATTGCGCTAAAAGTCAATGTCGCAGTCGTCAGTGTCCATGTTTTGCTGCTGACCGGGAATGTGATCCAGATGTTTGTAGGAACTGTTGGATCAGGTGAGTTTTAATTTTGGATGCTAAATTTTCATTCAACCACTGACTAAAAATATCCTTTACATTTCTGATTAATCAGAATGCAGATGAAATTATAAGATTGATAATGCTGGACTAATGTATTAAGCTGACCTATCTGTGGGTTTGGTGCTTGAAGTATTCTCAATTTTAAGGTGCTTTTAGAAATACTAACTTTTTGTACTTGTGTCATTTTATTACAGTTAGATTAATCAGTATTACTGAAGAGAATTGTTTCTGCTTATAATGGGTCACAGAGGAATTAAGAATTCCCCTGTTGAAAATTGTTTCTGCTTCCCAAAGAGATATGTCTTTCCTTTCATGGGTGGTTTTTGAGGGTAGAGATGCCTTCTTTTTCCATTTTTCTTTTATTTTCTCTTGGATAGAAAGCTAAATATATTTACTTTTAGAGAGCTTTAGCATCTCAACTGGTAGTTATTCATGGAACTTTCTCAAATTCGGAGTGAATGGAAGTCATGGCCTTCGGAGAGTTTGGTATCTTAAATTTTCCACTAGAAGAATCTTTTGGATTTGACATCATATTGCCTAAGAGCCTTCATTCAAAGTTTAAATGTGTTGTGTTGGTATTCTTTTTTGCTTCTCATAGAATCTGTTGTTTGAGCTTTTAAAATTGGTTTTGCAGTTGTGGTGATGGTAGTCTTGGGGTTCCTGACCAAAAAGGTGATAACTATGAATGTAGGAATATGAAGCTTCTGCTCAAACAACAACAAAGGGTAATTGCTTTTTGATTTCTCCATTTCTTTATTCTTTGATTATTGTCTTTGCATACTGATGAATGTTTTTGAACTTCCTAATATTTTCTTACATGTGTTGGCTCTCGGTAAATATTATTTTGGCTAAAGGGCTCCAGGTTTTATACAAGCATCTAAAATTGATCTGTTTAAACTGCTCAATTTTGGGATTTCTTCACTTGAAGCAATATTATTTGTTCAATTTTCTACTTCAGTCATTTACCAATAGAGAATTACGTGTTGATTCTGGTCATAACTGTAAAATATAGATGTGATGCTCCTATCCTGTAAATCAAACTGGAATAGTGCCTTTTTTGTGTTCTTTTGATGAAGTCATCAGAAATAAATGTCGATTACAGATTTATTAAAACTATTCATGTTTGCCAATTTTTGGATTTACTGGTAAATTAAGTATATGGTAAAATTGTTGAACCTGTTTTTATAGCCTGTGAGAGAATTTATTTGTCCTGTACGTCCAGATATGTGGTGATTCAACTTAATAATTTTAAGCGGCAATGTTTCAGTTTAGTTGAAGTCTGAAGTCCTTGTTTTTTTTTAACTTTTTGTGTGATGTTCTTTTCCTATACTTTGTTTTTCTTGTTCTTTGTATTTTGGTCTTTATCAATACTGGAGGTTGATACTGAAAATTCTAAGGTATGTTTGCTGTTACTTGGGACTAATTCTCATATATATATATATGTACAGGTGTTACTTGGAAGATCTGATGTTTCTGGGTGGGGAGCTTTCTTAAAGGTAATATTCAGTTTTAATATCAGCTGAATCACTAAAGGGAATCAGAATTAATATGCTTGGTTTTCTTCTTGCTGCTGAAAATTTTGATCTGCTCTCAGAATAGTGTTGGAAAGCATGAATACCTTGGTGAATACACTGGCGAGCTGATTTCTCATCGGGAGGCTGACAAGCGTGGGAAAATATATGATCGTGAAAATTCATCATTTCTCTTTAATCTCAATGATCAGGCAAGATACATTGCCCATTTGTATTTTGACCAACTCCTTTTGCTTTGTACTTAAGTGATAGTCAGTCCATAAATTCATAATTCCACTTGTGTGCAGTTTGTTCTTGATGCTTATCGGAAGGGTGATAAACTGAAATTTGCCAATCATTCTCCTGATCCAAACTGCTATGCAAAGGTAACCAACCATTTGTCTAGTAGTAATACCTCAACCTGTTTCTCTAAACCAAAAGGTTGTGTTGGTGTTGTATGACTAGATTCTAGAAAGTACTGGAGCATTGCATTTCGTGTAGTGTGCCAATTTTAAGTTCGTGGTCATTGTTTGGCAGGTCATCATGGTTGCGGGAGACCACCGTGTTGGCATCTTTGCCAAGGAGCGAATTAGTGCTGGTGAGGAGCTGTTTTATGACTATCGTTATGAGCCAGACAGAGCTCCTGCTTGGGCTAGGAAGCCTGAAGCATCTGGTTCAAAAAAGGAGGAAGGTGGTCCTTCAAGTGGTCGTGCCAAGAAGCTTGCTTAGTATGAGCATTTATTTTTAACTTAAAATCAAAATTTATCAATTCTTTTTACAGGTAGAAGCATCGCTTTCATTGATCTTAGGGAAAATGTGTATTCTCTTATCATTTTGTTGTTGGAGATGCCATTGTCGTCTCCATTGATAACCTATTCAATTCTAACTTCAGATTCATGTTAATTCCAGTGCAGATTGTCCGCTAACATTTCAAAATATAGTTTATTGGAGTCATATTATTTGAATCATATTTTAAAAAAAAAAATTCCTTGAATGTTACCAAGATTTTTGGGCTGGAGAAATAAGGGAATTCCAATGGAATATACATTCCATGAAAAAGATTACATTAGATTTGTCGTGGACCAATTGGCAATTCAACACGCAAATATTTCTTATGATATATTATACTCCTATTAAGCAGGCCAAACTACATTTAATAACTAATATTCAATTAAGTAGGTTTCCTACCGAAGAAATTAAGCGGCTCCACACTTTTAACATTGTGAAATGTAATGTACTTAACAAGTTGTCATGCAAAGCTTGCTGCTTCGACAATAACTAAGCACTAAGCAGTCGTAAATGCGTGATGGCAACGGCAACAAAACCAATCGTTAAACAACCTGCCGTTTTGGAGGCACCGCGAATACGACATGAGAATTGAGATGAAGATTGCATTGCAGCTTGCGCCAACGGCAACCTACCCCACCACGTGAGAGGCACTGAAAATAACTTCCAAATTGTGACCAAATCAAAAAGCCTCCAGACAAATGCAGTCCTTTAAAAAATTGTATCAATAAATTATATCAATGACAACAACTTTCATCATCCACAAGCACAACAAGACAGTCACAAGTCACGAACAGTGAACTTACAACAATCAGCAAACATAGGATCTTTGACAAAAACGACATCGTTAATGGTGTCCAAAGTAAAAGCAATTGTATAATGGATTTTGTTTTACCTTTTAAAAAACACAAGAAAGAGAAAACTGTACTGCTGCCGAAGGCCGATAAAGTAATAAAGCCCGCGTTTAGTGCCCAAAATGCCATACTCTCGTCACCATCTCTGCACAGTATAACTTCGCTTTTGTAGCTTTTTAATTTCGTAACCACCAACTAGACTCTAGGCTAAAGTATCCTCCTCTTTCTCTCTCTCTGTGTATTTTCTCTCTTTATCCACTGATTTTTCTATTCTCGAGCTCTGAATAAGCTCGCAGGAGCCATGTCGGCGTGTTTCATGGACCATTATAGCTTATGCAGAGCCCATGCAACTCAGTTCCTCTTCCTTATACTTATGTTTTCACTCTCCATTGACAACTCTACTGCTTGTTCCAATGGAAATTGCCAGGTTCTTTCTCTCTGTTATAAAACTTTGATCCGTCCAAGATTTTTATTCTTTCTTCCGAGTTTGAACTGAATTTCAAGATTTGACAGGTACTTGATTCATGTGCTGCAGCTACAGACTGTGGTCCAGGTCTCTACTGCGGGAACTGCCCTGCTTTAGGCAAGAATCGACCCATTTGCACCAGAGGCCAAGCGACCATACCCACTACTATTGTAAGATTCTTCACCTTTAATCTGAGTGAGCCGCCCCCCCCCTCCCAGTATCGATCTTATTATGTGGGATTGAAACTGAAATCTTCGATGGGCAGATTGGTGATTTGCCATTCAACAAATATTCCTGGTTAGTAACACATAATTCTTTTAGCATCGTTGATGCACCGGCCTTGCCTGGTGTTCAAAGACTGACGTTTTACAACCAAGAAGACATGGTCACTAATCAGTTGAGGGTACGTGATTCCTTTCATTCTTTGTTATGTTCATTGATCCTTTGTTTGGTATGTGAGAATCTTGTGCAAAATCCGTTTGATTCTGTCATGTACATTTAATAGTGGCCGGGACTAGTAATGAGCAGAAAATGTTCAAATTAACATCACATTTTTATATCAGTAAATTTAGATACAGTACATTGATACTTTCCTTTCTGAATTAATTCTTATGGATGCTGTTGTTTGATGGGTATTGATTAGAATGGAGCGAGGGGATTGATGCTGGATATGTACGATTTCAATGGTGATATCTGGCTGTGCCATTCATTTCGAGGACAATGTTTCAACTTCACTGCATTTGTAATATTCCTTCCTATTTTATCAATCTAACAAACTTCATTATTATATTTTAAGGTGGTAACTATCAGTTGGTTTCTAATGTATTCAATGTATGGCTCTCAGCAACCTGCAATTAACACTCTGAGGGAAGTTGAAGCATTTTTAAGTCAGTATCCTACCGAGATTGTAACTATTATGATAGAGGACTATGTTCATACTCCAAAAGGATTAACAAGTTTGTTTGTTCGGGCTGGTTTGGATAAGTACTTATTCCCTGTGTCCAAGATGCCAAAGAAAGGTGAAGATTGGCCCACTGTCACAGAAATGGTGCAAAAGAATTATCGGCTTCTTGTTTTCTCTTCTGTTGCTTCAAAGGAAACTGAGGAGGGGATAGCTTATCAATGGAGATACATACTCGAAAATGAATGTAAGTGTCATATAATGTCATGTTTGTTTTTAGTACTTGGGAGTTGCATACATGTCTTCCTATAATAGCTACATAGTATGTTGCATTCAGCTGGAGATCCTGGGGTGAAAGCAGGCTCTTGTCCGAAGAGAAAAGAGTCACAACCTCTGAATTCAAGAAAGGCATCTCTTTTCCTACAAAATTACTTCCCTACATATCCAGTTGAAGAGGATGCTTGCAAAGAGCATTCAACTCCACTTGCACAGATGGTTGGTACTTGTTACAAAGCTGCAGGGAACTCGATGCCTAACTTTTTGGCAGTCAATTTTTACATGGTACTGAAATGTTACTTACAGGAAAGAAATTTTTTCTTTGATATCATGTACCAATTAAGCATCCTAACTGATGGTAAAATATCACAGAGGAGTGATGGTGGTGGTGTCTTTGATGTTTTGGATAAAATGAATGGCCAGACATTGTGTGGCTGTAGTACTGTGCTTGCCTGCCAGGTTTGCCCAAATACTTATCAAAGGACTTTATTACTTCAAATCCAAACGCTTGATCATTTGCTCTCTGTCTCTTTTTTTTTTTTTGTGGGGGGGGGGGGGGCGGGATGGTGATTTTGGTGCCACTTGGTATGTTTCCAACTAGAACATAGTGTATAAAAGGAAGATGGTAACTGCACATGCATAATTTCCAGCAATATATGACCAAATTATTGATGCCTTAATTTTATATCATTTTCATCTTGATCTGGGATTTATATCAGAATCTAGTTACATCCTAGAGAGAAGCAACTACTCCAACTCTAGGGCTATGCAATACTATAATTATTTCTAGTCCCATACACTCACATTTTCTGTTGGACATCTATTGGTAAAAAAAATCAGAATGTTTGAAAATGCTCTTTATATCTTGAACGTTGTGTCAAGCCTCATGACCTTGCTATGACAGATCATTGCACCCAATAAGTCTAATTTAATGACTTCGTCCATTCATTGACAGCATTTTTGGAATTTATTTTTTTTGATGGTTTGGGCAGCATGATGGGAAGGACAGCTGAAATTTCAGTTATTGTGTTTTTAACTCTTGCTATAACATGCTGTTGGATATAAATTTGTTTGTTAAGAAGGCTGTGCTGATCAAATTTGCAGGGTGGAGCACCATTTGGATCTTGCAAAAACATTGCAGGGCCCAGGGGAAGTCAAACA
Organism: Luvunga scandens; assembly: GCA_030449905.1. Classification (NCBI taxonomy): domain Eukaryota; kingdom Viridiplantae; phylum Streptophyta; class Magnoliopsida; order Sapindales; family Rutaceae; genus Luvunga; species Luvunga scandens. Next base: position 2,257,128 of record JASUUG010000383.1, on the reverse strand, counting down.
AATAATAATTCTGCAGGAAGCTTCTCTGGATTTGTTCAGTTCTCAAGATCTGCTTCAGCAGTCCATTCTCCAAATTGCATGGTTTTCTACTCATTCTATCTTCCACTGGTGGTGTTTTCTCTTATGACTCTGATAAATAAGATTTGGGTTTGATGTTTGTGACCCATAGAAGGAATGTAGATGCATTAGTTTTGGAGTAGAAATTGGCGTTAAAAATTCCTGCCTATTAGGATTTGGGGTCAAATCATGGTTGCCAGAGTTAGGTCATTGTAGATTAGATGAAAAATGTGAAGCAAACACTAAGGAATCTGGTGTAGATAGTGATCAAGAGAGATCCAAAGCGCATCAACTGTTGACTCAGGTATGCAATGCACAAGTTTTAGTAGTGTTTCATTCACTTATAGAGCCAAAGCTTATTCAGTTTGGTATGGTAACGTATATTAAGGAGTTTTCAGTGTCCTTAGAATTCATGTTAGGCAAGTTCAATCCACGGAAGTTTGATGACTTGTATGATCAACTTCTGATGACGTACAGGAGTTACCAAGCTCTTCATTTATGCCATGCACTAATGTCATAGATAGAAACAAGAGTTGCATGTGTACCAGGAAAATGTTAGACAGTGAAAAGAAATATTTGTTCTTAATGTGGCACTCAGCGATCTTTGAATGATTAATTCATGTTTCACATACCTGGAATTATGCTATTGCCTTTACCATTGGAAGATGTCATGTTTTTCCAATTTGGTGTCTTGGGATGTGAATGATTGGAGAGGTTTTGCTATCTTAAAATCAAAGCTTGGTATTCCACTTATGCAATCAAGGGAAGGTAAAATGACAAAAACGATATCAATTCGATATCAATTCAAACTATTTTGCGAATGGAAAGGGAATGCTTGATCAAGCTATGATAATAAACCTTATTGTACTTCTTGAGTATTTCCATAAGTAGTGATCATTTCTTCAAATGGGTAAAGCATACCACCGCCAAAGTGAAGATGTTATTCATCCCACACAGATATAGCTAATATAGGCAGCAGTTCTGCGGATTCTCTGAGACAGCTGGCACTAAACTTTCAAAAAGTCATTCTCAAATTATGGTTCAGTCATACAAAACTCAACATAGAGCTCAGCAACCTGCTGCAAACAGAACAAGTCAACAAATAAAGTGAATATCCGAAGAGATTTGATTATTAACAAAACAAACGCCTGCAAATAAAAGAATCAATTACACGTTTAAGGCTAATTATAAATAAAAGTTTATAGTGCGTATTGAATATGAATTTTAAATAATAATAATGACAAAAAATAATAAAAATATTACAAGTTTTCAATCATATATATGTGTGCAGTCAAATTAACTTCCAAATCATAAAAACAAGTATTTTTTAACACTTTACCCTCAATACCAAATTACCAAGCAGAAGCTGAGCATGTGTCATTGCCATTAAATTTCCTAGCTTGGGTTTGTAGTATCCACATACAAATTTATTATTCTATCTTGATATATGTGAACAAAAGAAGCACAAAAGAATACAATTGCTGTGCCACTGTACAAGCCAGAGTTGAAACAATAGGTTCTTTTTCATCCTGATTATAAATTTTATTATGAATACGAAAATACAAAGAGAAACAAATAATCTGTACAAAGAGCAACCATGAATTGGCACCTCATGCAACAGGCAACATAGAGACAACTCCAGCATTTAAGAGCAGTCCTTCAGGCTTTATCTGAAGAGCGGGACTAATTGTAAGCAAGCCAATGAAGCAGTCTATGGGAAGTCTGGTTCCCCATACATTGATAGACTCAAGTTTGCCACATTTATTTACAAGAAAAAGAAGCCCATTCCCTGTAACCTGACGGCAGCTCCACAGGACAATACTCTGGGAAGGACGATTAAACAGATATGTTCAATATCCATTGTGCAACAGTCTTTATAAACAATAGCTGATAATGGGGGCATTTAACTATGTTAATATTTTAATTCTAAGTCCAATTTTAAAGGACTCACCTTTAGTTGTGGACAGCTATTTGCAATTGCATACAAAGATTCATCAGTGATAAATGTGCCACCAATGTTCAGGTGTTGCAAAGAACTAGCTCTTGATATCTGCTGAAGATAAGGGGTAAATCTGAAAATGATCGAGGCTAGGCTTCCAGGAAAATTACTTGCAAATATTGAACGAGATTAGTATAATTAATGAAAGCAACAAAGACATCTCTTTATTCAACTGACTTGACAGGGAAATGATTTGAATCCAAAATTCAATACATTCTGACACCAAATCCTTGAAGGCGTCGTAGTTTCAAGCTTGAGAAACACCTCAGAGCTACTGTGGATTTAGTCCATGGAAACCATAAAATACATAATACTATATGACAGGACAAATGATCAACAAACGAATCACCAATTGTTAAAGTCATTAAGTTCATTTGAAATCTATCTGAGGTGATCAAGCTCTAGAATGGCCAATATCTAACTCTTAACATTCATGTTTCGGCATTTCTTCAAGTTATTCGTATGTTTTACTATCTCCAGTTATGCATGAGAACAGATCACTTCAGGAAAGAATTTAAACAACCAAAAAACCAATCTTTCTGACAAGATTTGTTTTCTGAAAGATAACTATCACATACCAGCTGAACAACACCTTTGTCCGTGATCCCGGTCAAACCCCATAAGGATATCGATGTGAGGTTGCTCATACACTTAGCTAAAGATATTCTGTACAGTCCATTGTCAGTTATTTGACAACCCCAACGGCTCCTTGAACTGAAAATATAATAAGACAAGTCAGAAACTGAAATGTGAAGAACTAATAAAAAGCAGTTTTTGGTACAGGTACATGGCACGAAAAACATTTGTGGTATTTCCAAAAAAAGATAGCTGAAATGTCTAATCAAATGCATCACGTCCAAAATACATAGCTTGGCTACCGCCAAAGAGCCACACCTTGCCGAGCAGACAGACTGCCCATAACTTTCATTAATACAAAAACAAATTAATCCCACCCACGTCTAAAAACTATTGGTGTATGCAACCCCCCGATGGAGAATGCAACCGCCAAAACGTAGAATCAAGCTTACTAAATTAATCAAAATAGCTTTTGTCCCCATTTTAAGCATCTTTAAAATGTATTTTTGAAGATTATAACAAAGAATTTCCATCAAATTGTTTCAAGTCATACTCTTTCCACTTGAAAGTTGAAATTTCTCCGATCTCGGTAATTCAGAACATTAATTTCATCATCCGTCAATCTTTTCGCCAAGAACTAGAGGGAAAAAAGCAGTAACACAAAATTAAGATTTAAGAGAAAAAGAAAAGAGTACATTTCAAGTTCTTTGAGACTGTAAGCATAGCCAACAAGACGGGCAGTAGAATCATCATCCATTTTCCAACCAGCGAAGCTCAAATCCTTTCTTCGCGCCAAAGACTGCTTCACCCCCAGCTTCCATTTCTTACAAACACTACTCACCCTTAACAAACCAACAAACAAACAAAAAGGAATAACAAAAACAAAAAAATTCATGAAAAATAATCATCATTTCTTTCAAAGCGCACGTAAAAGGGAACTTACTGGGCTAAATGAGTGAAAGAAGTGATCAAAACGAAGATATGAGCCAACAGGTCTATCGGCAATCTATCAATTTCTGCCTCTCCCTCCATGATTTCTGCAGAGAAAAAATTGTTTCAGCTTCGCGTCGTGGGTACCCAGAATCTTGAAAGGTTCGTTGAAGTTATGTTACTTTATCCCAGTTGGCGGTACAAGTCACATAAGATAAAAGGATGTGCTCATCGTTGTGTCATGATTTCTAAGAATCTCTTCGTCTGAATTATTACAAAATTGGGAATATCGTCTCGATTGTTCAAGTGCTTTGCGTGAGTATGTGGTCTCTGATTTTTCCCCCGTAAATGATTACTACTTTTTCAATTAATTTGGAGCTGGTCAATCCGGTTTAAATTTATACATTACGCACGATCCGGTTCGGTTGAGACCTGTGTTGTAAGAGAGAGAGTTTAAATTCGATTCAACTTTTATTTAAAGTACGGTCAATTACTCTGGGTGACATATATTTTAGTAAATTTTTAAAAGGTAATACATATTATAAAAATATTCAAGTAATTGATATTCTGCTAATTTTTAATGTTAACTTTAATAGGTCAAAGGTAAAATTGAAAAAAATAATTTTTTTAATTGGGTTTATATAATATTTTATAATTTATAAGAGATCTATTTTTTTATGTTCATAAATCAGTTTGATTTAACAAGAATTTTTTTTAAAAAAATTTGTTTGATTTAACCAAAAAATACCCTATTAATTAGACTTAGATTTAATTTTTTATAGGTTTTGTTATTTAAAAATTAAAAATAAGTGAGGAAGGACATAAACATCATTTTGTAACTAATTATATGGGTAAAAATATTATTTTATAATAAATTATAAGGGTAGAAACATCATTTTATAATTAATTATAAGGACATAAATATTATTTTTTAATTAATTTACTATTTTTATTAAAGTTAACATCTGCTCGATTATTTTAATATATATATATATATCACTTTTTTAAAATTTATCAAAATATATATCACTCGAAAATAATTAACCCCATAAAATAATTATTTATTAATCTAAGTTGCCTAATTCTTTTCTTTTCTTCTCTTTTTTTTTTCCTGTTAATTTATTAATGTAAGAGAGAGAGTTGAATGGACTTTCAATTGTGTTAGAATGTCAATCAAGCATGGAAATAAAATATTGCAGTTGATTGAGGACTAATCTAAGCACAGCTCATAGATAAAATTCAATCGACGTGCGCCGGATAATACAGACCTAATTTATTGGACTTAAGCCCAACCCAGCTCTTGATTCGTCAAGCTGGGTAGTTCTATTCAGCCCCCGCTTTATTTATTTTAATTTCAACTGAAGCTTTAAATACAAATAAAATTATTAATGAATGACAAAAAATTTTAAAAAGTTTGCTTGCGGACTTTCGTTTCTTATTCTGCTGCAACGGTGACGAACATAGACAATTGTATGCATAATTTTGTAATGAGTTGAGACTAGGGCCGTCTTTGTTATTTGTGTAAACATAGTTTTTTTAGGTGCCAAAGCTAAAATGTAAATTTTATGTGGATTTACATTGACGTATTTTTGTTTAATTAATTACAAAATTATATGGTATTAAAGTAAATCCGTATTAAATCTACATTTAAACATTTACACCTGAGAATTTTTATCTACATAACTAGAATTTTCATATTTATTTTATGATGCAGCAATAATTAGGAATTGTTCGGTATTATCTTTGGTTCAACGTTTTCTAATTTTTGGAAACATAAAATAATAAAATACATTTGGTGGGTTGGTGGGTGTTTTGTTTATACAATAATGTTTTCGTTCTTGGTGCTAAAGGTGAGCAACTTGTTTCTCGTAACAAGCAAAGAAAACAAAAACGAGAAAATATCATTTTATATTTTATTGGATAAAGGAAAGTATTACTTTGACAAGAAAATAAGTTATAAAAAAATTGATAAAAATAGAAAATATTTAAATATTTTAAAAAAAGTAAGCGTTTACAATTACTCTGATATTTTAATTATTTTAGTCTTTTTATGTCTTTTGTAAATTTTATAACCCTTCATTGTTTTTACCCGGTCAAAATGTCATTGCTGTCGCATAAATAATGAACCTCACTTTTCTTTTTCGCTAAGATATCGAGTTAGCAGAGTACCAGAACACAGCCCTATGGAAGCGACTAAATGGGCCGCTTGTTTTGTCACAAAATTAAATCAAAATTTTTCTGTCGACACACAATTTTTTCAATTTTAAAAAAAATGACATCAGTTTAAGAATATCAATCTTATATTGTGTATTTAAAGGCGGTCTAATGAGATAAAAACTACGGTTGATGGAACTGATCTTATCAATGATATTTTATTGAGGGATTTAATTGAGTTAAACCAACTGTAACTTACTCTATTCACATAAACAGTGGTACAATAGTAGGATTCACATAATTTGTATAAGAGAAATAAGTTACAGCTGGTTGTAACTTAACATTTACCTTTATTGAGAGAAACTTTTATGGGATTATCTTAAGATAACATTACGATGTTTTGTCATGTGGCAAAACACTATAAGACCAATAAACTTTTTAAACATTGAATTTAGTAGTTCCTAAAATAGGTCCTACTAATAATCTCACTTCAAAATTTGCTACTCTATTGATACTAATAGATAGTTCTATAATCCCAGTGTGAGACCCATCACTTATGTAGTGTGGATGTGGTACTAGAAGTTGTTTTAGCATACGTTTTTTAAACTCAAAAAAGAATAACTCTAAAAAAGAGAAAATGCCGAATTAACGATAAAAATAAAATCAAAGGAAGTATCTGATGAAAAGCGTAAAAGGTGTTACAATAAATTAAAATGATAACCTTATTTATATTAATAACTAACTTAATCTTAATTCTTCTCAAATAAGAGAAATTATCTAAAATCCTAACTAAACTAAAATTACAAATGTGACTTCAATAAGCTTAACAAAGCAAAATAATTACTAATAAAATCCTAAATACTAAAATGACTCAAATATTATAATTTCTAATTTATTCTACCCCTCCATTTTCTACATCAATTACTCTGCCCCTTACAAAGAACTAACAGGTTATCCCACACAAATTTTTCTCTAATTTTGTTACATATTACAATGATGAAGTGCCGAATGCGGAAATTGGGTGGTGATTAATGGAAATGGTCAACGATGCCCCCGCTAGACACAAGTTTGGTCACAAGTCGTCTTGGAAATTAAAAGAAAAGTAGTGCTATTTAGACAACTCTTGGCAAGTAGCTTTCTCTTGAATTTCATGAATTGAAAATACTTGGTGACAGTTTGAACGCATAACAACTGTTTTGACTTCTTGAAAAATCTCGTCTGCCGTTTAGATGATACCTTAAAAGTAATCCCAAGCGGCCTATTGAGTAGATTATGACTATATTATTTGTTTAATATTAAAATCTGAACTTTCATGGATTTAATCTTTTTTTTTCTCCTATTCTATAATATAGAGTTGGATTATTGACACCCACCTATATTCTATTTAATACCAAAAATATCTCTCTCTTTTTTTTTTTAATAAATATTCTCTTTATTTATAAATCTTTAAATTTTTAATAATATTCTTACTCTTTCGGTCTTAATATTTGAATTCCTCTCTTCAAACTTTTTTTATTATTTAATTTTTAAAGAAAATAATCTAAAAGAAAAAGTAAGAAAAACATTATATTTAGAAAATAATGAATATTTTATGGGTATAATACAACTTTATTGTACCTATAAACTTCGGGTGCAGCAATTAATTTAAAAATTCTTAAAAAATTATTTGCATTGGCATAAAATTTTAATCAATTTATTTTCCTACTGCATTGTATCTTAATTTAGACGACACATTTATTACAAAAATTTTAATTTAGCTTATAAAATTACTTCTTAAATTTAAATTATTTAAATGATGGTAAAAATTTTATATTATGCAAGTAAAATAAAACTGAAGAGAGAGAAAATATAAATAAGTTAATCCTATTTGTATTTGTCTTTAAATATAATTATAATATAAAAAAAAAAATTACGAGATTAGTAAAAGGGTGTCCATATTCCAACCCTATAATATACCGCGTGGATGGACCGCAGAATAATTTGGATGTTGAAAGTTGAAACTTCAAAATAATAACCAGTTGGCTGCAACTTGTTTTGTGTCAATTGACGAATCGTTTTTCAAGAAATCTGACCCTCAAATTCTTGACGCCACGTCAGAGTATTTATCACGAATAATTACTTAGGCTTCGTTTTGCATTGTGTTAAGTGGCTGTGACGTTTATTCTTTGTAGGATGGGTGAGTGTATTACCCCTGATGAAAAGTTTACATTAAAATATCAATTATTTTGGTTAGTAGCCGAAATAAAATAAAATATATTTTTTTTAAATTATCATCTTAAGAAAAAGAACAATACATTTTTCCTAACACTCATCGGTCTATTTTTATTTGTCGATCTTATCGTCATAACGACACGTAATTTAAAAGTTACAACACAGGCAAACTCATGAGCGAAAATTGAGAGGATCAGCCTATGCGGCGACATAATGTAACCCCATCAGCAATAGAGAGCTGGCAAATCTCAATCCTTGGATCAATGGCCAGGGCCCTATTGATTTCCAGCACAAAATCCCTCACGTCCATGATCCGCTCATCCAGTTTGGCATCAGGTGGTGCCACCACAGATCCCATCCACAGGGTGTTGTCGTAGGCAATCACCCCCCCGACCTTCACAAGCTCAATAAGCCTATTGTGGTAATTAACGTAGTTATCCTTGTCAGCATCAACAAAGATGAAGTCGAATGTCCCATGATTTTTTTCCTGAAATTTATACATTTTCAAATTTTGCATAATTAACAAGCCGTTGGTGATCATACATCAATCAATTAAAGATCGCTGTAATCTAATTAATATTAAAAAAAATAAAAAAAATCTGGACACTTTTGTGCTTACATCTTGGATCATTTGATCGAGAAGAGGAAGAGCAGGGCCTTCTCTGAAGTCAATCTTGTGAGCAACACCAGCTTTTTGAATTATAGGGAGACCCTGCTCGTAGTATTCCTTGGTGATGTCCAGGGCCAGTATCTATAACAATTAATATTCAAGGCCAGTTTATATATATATATATATATATATATATATATATATTCATTTATATTCATTTTCCTTGCATATTCTCTGTTAATCTCTCTCTATAATATATTTATGCTTATGATAAACAAATAAATAAAAAAGAATGGTACCTTGCCATCGTCGGGAATGGCCAGGGCAGTGGCTAAGACAGAGTAACCAGTGAAAACGCCAATTTCCATGGTATTCTTGGCATTGATAAGCTTGAGTAGCATGCTAAAAAATTGCGCTTCATCAGGTGAAGTCATCATGAAGCTCCTGCAAATATTTTATTTGTGGGGAAATTTATGAAACTGATCACTGCATCATAAACTGATAACTCACAAGAGATCAGTAATATAAGATAAATTATGTATGTAACGATATTCTCACTCTGGATACTTCTCCGTCAACTCGCGGATCTCCTTCAGGCATCTTGGTTCCCTTGGATACACACTGGTTTCAAGTATATACTGCAAGATATAATTAACAAGAAATCAAGATGAAGAAATTATGATGGCCAGCATAATTGAGACATTCATTAATAATTCCATTTTACATTTGAATTAAATTAAACAAACAGAAAATTAAAAGAATGTGTAGTTTTAATTTGTATGTGTATATACCTGGAAAAGTTCTTCACTCTGTAAAAGGCTCTTGTTCCCATGTAGATATTTGTGGTCAGGAGCCTGGTTTCCCTGAGCTTCCCGATTCAGAGCCATTAGTTACCGACTACCACACGGTGCTGATTCTTCCTTGTTCCTCCTTTTATAATATTTAAGCAACTTACAATATGCCATGTTGGATGCTGTGATTACAGGAAGGATTGGTCTAGCTTCTTAGATACGCACAAAAAAAAAAAAAAAAAGTACAATCTTAAGAATAAAATAAGTAGTTGATAAAAAAAAATTAATTTAATGTTTCGTAAATTATGTTTTTATAATTACTGTTAGTTTAAAAAGTAGAATATATGTGTTTAGTAAATTTTATTATGAAAGTATTATTTTATTATATAGTGATAAAATAAACATAAATTTATCTTTTTTACTAATAAAATTATTTAAACAAACCTTTTTTTCTTTTTAAAACATGTAAAATTAAATAAAGTGAACAAATTCAACTAAATGAAATATAATAAACTTTATATTTTGTTACATAAAATTTGATAAAAATTAATACTAATACATACATCTAAATAAAATAAAAAGTCATATATATTACATTTATATGCAAATCTTATGACTCTTATGAAAGAAAATAAATATAAAACACAAAAAAAAAAATGAACTTAATGGATCAATTTTGATACTTGAGAAAATTTATAGTAGTTGTGGCAATAACATGATACCTAATGATTTATATATCACAACTTATGAAAAAATGAAATATAATTGTCTTTTTTAAAATAATAAGGTTATCAAAGAAAATTTTAAAAGGTATGGTGACTTAAATAATAAGTTGCTTATAAAAAGCAATTCTTTATTTACTTTTAAAATAAAAGCTACAATCAAAATTAAAAAAATTATAAAATAAACCGTTTATAGAATTTCAATCTTAATCTCAAATAGAGTCTTAATCTTAAAATAAAATAAAAATAAAAATGTATTATTAAATACAAACTCATTATTTATACAATTAAATTTATTTTATAATAAAATTTGAGAATTAGTCCTACCAAACTTATGAAGAAAAAAAAGACTAATAATTTTAAAATATTAAGAATAAAAATTAGGTTAATTTGTTAATTCAGTAAGCAAAACATAGCCTTGGATTTAATTTTTTTAAAAAAATTATCCTAAAAGGCGGTCAAATTCTGCCAGCCGTACGTGGCTGTGCTTTGGAGACTTAACAGCTGGCCGGCTGATCCTTTTTCGGCAACTTTTTAATATTCTTATTCCCTCTTAAATTAATTTAAAAATGAGATTAAATTACTTTGAAATGTTTCATAATGCTTTCTTTAGATAAAAGGGTAAGTGGTTTATACGATATAATTGTAAAATAAGTGGAGTTTATGTAGCCCTATAAATTACTATAAACATTGTATTGCTATATATACTCATTTATTAATTTTAAAAAATGAATTATAATTTGTACAAACTTTAAAATCTCAAAAAGGTTCTCGCTTAATTTTTCTAAATTAATTATCTTTATTTACTCTACACACCTATGAAAATATTATACACACTCAAAAAAAATTTCTCTAAACACTCTTTTATTATTAAAATTTAATTATTTGGTTATATAATAAATTTCGCCAATAAACAAAGAATGATAAACGACAAAATAGGAGCAGCTATATATATAATAAATTTCGCCACGAAAATATCTCACCAATAAAAAAATTGTGAGAAATATATTGTAAACCAAAGGAATAAATCAATTAACCAATATAATACACATCGTGTTTGCTACAACTCAGGGAGAAAGCAAGAAATGGAACCCATATCGTTGAACAATGGGATCGGATCAGTCTCGAAGACGCTCATTTTCTCCCATCGCTTCTACTCAGTTCAGTCTTCGGTGAACAAAGGCTTTCCACTAGTGAGGAGGATGCGGGGACAAGGGCATGATGAACAATACAACCTTCATGCCAAGCACATGTATAACTTCGATAGGGTGAAACATTAAGGGCCGAAGGATGAAGCACGTGTCATAAACCACTTATGACAGAGAGCAAAGTCACGAGCTACTCGTTCGCTCAAAATAGAGAAAATCGGAAAGGAGGAAGAACAAGGAAGATAGTCATTAATGATTCTCATGTTTTTAATCATTAAAGATTATTTGTGTTATAAATTAGAAAATCAAAAAGACGGCACATAGCTCATTAAAGTTATAATCTTCAAACGTATTGAGTTTCTTCTGTAAATATTTGTTTTAAGGTAAATGGAAGAAAAAATTTAAGATTTACAATATTAAGAAAATTAACATTAATTTCAGCACCCTAAATAAGTGTTAAGAATAATAATATTATATGTGCGTATAATAAAATGTCCTTAATAACAATTTATATCACAGGGTCTTTTTGTAATAAAATTTTTATATAAATATATATGTTTAAAAGAGATTGTTGCCCTATATTATTATATAAGTTACATAATTATTTCTCAATCGTTCGATAAAAATTTAATAACTGTAAAAATAATAAAATTTTATTATTTTATATTTTTACAGCCGTTGAGCTTTTATCAAAAGGCTATGAAATGGGTACGTAACTTACATAACAATAAGGTAACTAAACCTTGGAATATTTTTAGGCGGATTTACTCCTTTTCTTCTCTCTCTTCATTTCTTTCAACGGTTTCTCCTGTTGGCCTTTCTTTATGTTTGTTCTCACTTTCAAATCATCGGATGCTAAAATAAGATGATGCTTTTTTCTTTCCCGGCTGGCCTTTTCAATAATTTCGCCGCTTGATCGCACACGTGTCCTACGTCCTAACGTAATTGAATAATCAATCACTAGAACTTCCGACCACTGTGTCTTGTCTTTATAAAACATATAAATCAGCATACGAATTTTTTATCCGAAAAGGAAAAAAAAATCAGGATAGGATTTGAACTTTCTTTGAAAGCAAAACAACTTTGATTAATCTTAAGTTAATTTAATTAGTCGAATTTCTTTATTCTTATTTTGCTTGGAATACTTAATCTATTTTTGATATAAAATATATGAGTGTTGATATCTAAATCGAAAGATCTGATATAATGATAATAAAATAACTTTAAACTATATGGTATTAAAGAATTAACTAAAAAATTAGTACTATTTTTTAATTAATATTATTATTTATGTTTTGTTGGAATAACATGAATATATACTCAAAATATTTATTATACATTAATTAATTTTTCAATTAATCTTTATAACTTTTGATATTATTGATTTATTGTAGTTTAAAGGATGATGAAAAAGATTGAGGTAATAATAATATGTTATTATGCTTTCGTTATTTTTACACAAGTTGATATTTCATAAAATAAAAGGGGATTCATATATATTTTACTTTATTAATAATATTTTTACATATGAAATAATAATAGTAAATGAACTTGGAACATCTATATATTGAAATCTAAAAAAAAAAAATGAGAACAAGAAGGTAGAAATTAAAAAAAAAATGAGAAAGTTTAACCCAAGCTATAGGCTTATCTATAATGTTGGAATTGAAAAAATGAAAACATGAAAGTTGGAACATTGAACCTAAAATGAGAATATGTAATCAAATATTGGTGGTTAACTAGTTGAAATTCGTAAACCAAAAATTAAAAAATTTAACCAAACTAGAGACTTATCTATAATATTGGAATCGAACCAAAAAAAAAAAAAAGGAAGATCAAATCCAAGATTGGTGGTTAATTAATTGAAATGAGAATGTTAAAAAAAAAAATAGAGACTTATCTAATGTTGGAATCTAAACCCACCCCCCCCCCCCCCCCAAAAAAAAAAATAACAAAGAACATAAAGCCAAAATTGGTTGATAAATTAATTAGAACTTTAGAACCCAATATGAAAAAGTTTAATAAAAACTAGAGACTTATCTATAACATTGAAATTTGATAAAAAAAATTAAGAACATGAAATTTAAAACTGGTGGGTAGTTATTTGAAACTTTCAAACCTATTATGAGAAAACTTAACTAAGACTAGAAACTTACCTACAATATTAGAATTTAACCAAAAAAAAAATAGGATCATGAAAATTAAAATTGTTAGTTAATAAGTTGGAACCTTAGAATTCGTATATAAGAAAGTTCAACCAAAAATAGATATGTATCTATAATGTTTGAATCTAATGAAAAAAATGAGAATACGAAAGTTAGAATTTTAGAACTAAAATTTAAGAAAATTTAACCAAAACTAAGGATTGATGAAAACAATTTGAAACAACCATATGCCATATTGGTACTTAATTAAAATTGTACGAATATGATTATTTTAAAAAAAATTTACAAATCATTTTATTATATTTAAAATAAAAATTATTAAATTTTTTTAATCATTCAATATCTTTTTATGTTAGCTATTTATAATTTTTTTTATTTTAATCTTTTTTAGTATTTTTTTCAGCAAAAATAAATTAATTTAATGGACAACCGGTTAAAAGTCAGAAAAGCAGGCTGTGCGACCCCTTCTTATCTCACGCGGTCTTGCAGTTTCACGGTTTCTGGATTACGACGCACGACGGATTCAAGCTTTATGTCTTTCATAAATTACTTTCTCGTTCAGAAAGTGACAATTGCCTACTCTGTCGCCGTTATTAATGGAAAATTCAATGTGCCTGCCTTGAAATTGAAAAGTATACTAACGTGGTCTTGTATGTCGCTTTCGTACACGTAGTCACCGCTGTTGAAATCAGTTGCTTTTGAAGTCAATGGTTACACGAGATGAAGATAAAAAGCACGGTATTACAGTTGCAGTATAGCTGAGTCCCCTAATATGATGCATTTTTGGTGGGCAGTTTCTAAAATAAGAATTGTAAAATTTGCAAAACCAGAGTCTACTTGATAGTTATAATTGAGAAAATAAGTTAAAACATGTTTTGCGAATTCTACAATATAAATTATAAAATATTTTATAAAATAAATTCATACACAATTTCAAAGAAATAATTGCACTTTGTACCTTCTTCCTTCTCTCGCCAGCTTTTTTCTTCTTCATTTATCACTAGGTTCTCGCACTTGCAGACAGTCATTCTAGTATCAAAATCTTCAAGTATTTTTTTTTTTCATCCATAGCATTTTTTTTTTTTGGCTCATCTAACATTTTCTCTCATCTCTCAATATAGAAAATACTCCATTCTAGTACTTTCCAAATAATTTTTTCTTCTTATTTTTTCCTATTTTTCATTTAATATTTTTTTCTTACCACTATTTGTGTTTTCTTTCAATCTTAAAAAGTTTTTTTATGAAATCAATGTTTGTGTAGATTTTGACCACTACTTTTGACCACTACTTATAGATCAACACACTGATAATTGATTTTGTAGTTTTCATTCTCTTGAAATTTCTTCTAAGTGGAAAAATTGGACCTGTATCTTAAGTTCAACATATTATTTGAATATTTGTATTTTATTTTATTAAAAGCACATGAGTGAGTGCTGTGGGGTATTTATGTTTGAAAGTATGTCTGGCCATATTGTATTACAAACTAGAGGAATAGTGCATGATCATGTCAAAAATAGTGACTTACAAACATTAATCTAGACAGTTACAAGTAATGAACTATTTGAATGAATTTATAAAAGATTTAATATAGGGCAACTTTACTCAAATTATGAAATTTTTGGTAATGCTAATTTATTGAAGATATATCACTTATTTTTAAATTTCATGCTAACTTATTTATGGTAAATATATTTTTATCTAAAACCTTAATCTCTATTTAAAGAGATTAAACCAATTAATCTTATATTATTTTTTCTTATATTACATTTTAATTACAATTATAACTTTCATGTTCAGTAAAAAAAAAATTCTAAAAATAAAACTATTGAACATATACTCATTGTATTTATCATTTTCAATTGATTACCGAACATGTATTACTATTTTTATATTTTAAATATAAGACACAGGAAATGACACTAGATGCATATTCAAATTCAAAATACTATAGATAAAAAAATACTATTTTCATTCTCATTTTTATATTATGAAAATGTAAATTGAAAAAAATATCGAACGAGCCCTAATAGTCCCAAAATTTTGGACTAAAAGTTGGATTACTTAGTTAATTCTAGACAACCAAAAGTAACCTTCGATGGGATTTTTTTTTTGTTTACCTAAAACTTAGGCTAATCTTGCCTAATTGAGCAACCAAACGTAGCCTTAGTTCTTATTTTGTCATGGATATAGATAGGGCTAATTCTCATATCTTATTTTAAGCCAAATTTGATAACATAACAATTTTGATTCAATAATTTAAATTTTAACTAGTGTTTGTTTTAAGATTAAATATCAAAATTTTAATTTAAAAATTTTGTATAAATGTTTTGGTCTGATTTTCGTTCAACCCAAAATACTATAAGAGCTTCCTCTTTAAGGATGGTTTTCTAGAGAAGAGGACAATTAGGGTAGTAAGGATGCTATTTGCTGGGAAAGCTGATGGCTGAGGCGACCTTGCAACCACAAAAAACAGTTGTTAGAGGTGATGCTAGTGCTGGCTGGCGATATTATGTTATTCTCTAATGACTTGAGTGGTTGACGCCATCTTCTCAAAATCTTCCCATCTCACTTTCCCCTCTTCATCTTCCCCTTGTCAACCTCTGCTTCCACACTTCCCCTTCTCAACTTCCCCCTCATCCTGTGCTACAGTCTCGAACCGTGTTCCCCATGGGTCGTGCCTTTTTGCCTTCCAGTCTATATCTTACTAGCAACAATAAACTAATAAATAATATTGACCATAAAGAATTATTCATTTATAATAATGTTGACTATTATTTTTTTTAATTCAAAAATTGGTAAAATAATTTAAAAATAATTAAAACTATTTAAATAGTTATTTTAGTTTCATTAAATTAAATTTTACATAGTTCTATCCAATATTATACCAAACAAAATACAGTACTATATATAATCCAGTCTATACTTAAAAGTTAATATGATCCAATCTTGCTTACTAAACGTAGGTCTTACTCTTGTAATTATGCTCTCTCTTATATTATATATATATAGAGAGAGAGAGAGAGGCGGGGGAGGGGGAGGTTATTTTATTATTCACGTCACTTGCTATTTAAACTTGTTTATAGTTTTGAAATTTCGTTAAGAGTGAAAGAATATAGAAGAATTCTTTGGGATCACTTAAAATTTTCTGGAAGAGAAAATACTCAACCAATTAATAACAATAATAAAGTGAAGTACTAAACCTATTAATACCAATAATAAAGTGAAGTTGCATTATTTAGAATCTTATTTTGTGTGGTGGTATTTTACATGGACGTTGGTAAGAGGAGCAAGGATCTTTGATCTGAAGCCTAAGTCATAGCCCAAGGAGTCATATTTTAATATAATAACGATAGGAAAAATGATTGAAAGCGCCATTTTTTTAATAAATTAATTATTTTTCCCTCATATTTCAAAACCCATAAAACCACTCGTTTAATCATATTAAAAGAGAATATGGATTTATTGAATTAATAAATTAATTCTTTTCCCTACTTACAAGGAACCAATTATGCTCTAAATATTCAAAACATGATTTTTTTATTTTATTATTAACAACACCAATTATTAAAAATACCATAAAAAATTTGGGTTGGAGACTCGGAGCTTGGAGAAACTTTGAGCAACAATCTAGTCTTGAAGCAGTAGATCCAATCGCGGAGCAACAGATTTGGTTGGCGTTCACTACGGTCTACATTAGTAGCTAAAGAGTGTTGCATCTTAATGTCTGTGTCAATTTGGTGAGTGCTACCGCCAGCTGCCGTTGCATTCGTGAAGTGCTGTCGCTGGCTGATACTACATGTTGTTAGGAAATATATATTATTTTTTAATAAGAATTTCTTAATATATATATATATATATATATTTAGGATTCTTATTTAAGGAATAAGTAATTTTTCTTTAGAACTTAATTGATTCAAAGAGGAATACTATTAGTATAAGAAAAGACATATTTCTTCCACAAGAAATAATCACTATATATAGAGGGGTTGGGTTCATTTATTTGCATAACACAACAATCCGTTCTCTACGAGTAGACAGTTTCTAGTGTAAGAGAAACAATAGGTCTATTGAGAGATTGAATATTATTGGGGTTTTAGGTGTGAGGGAAAATACTTAGGTGATTGTAATAATTTTTCACATGGTGGATTTTCTTTTGTCGTCCTCGACGGTTGTGGTTTTTCTCCATTATAGGAGTTTTCCACATAAATTTTTGTGTTGTGTAATTGATTTTATTCTCCATTTATTTTTCTGTTTGTTATTTGTTTGATATATTTTTGCTTGCGAGATTTTTAGTGTGATTAAAATTCCGAATAAGTGGTATCAGAGCTAAAGGTTGTTCTGTAACACAATTATGTATACAAACAAATTTTCAAATCCTGTAAGGATTGAGTTTGAAAAGTTTGATGGAAGAATTAATTTTGGCTTGTGGTAAATTCAAGTCAAGGATGTATTGATTCAATTTAGGCTATACAAGGTTTTGAAAGGCAAACTATCCCCTGTTTCTAGCAGTGACTCTGAGAAATCAATTAAAGGAGTCTGCTAGGTGTGTAGACAACCAGGACACCTTAAAAAGGATTGTCAAAAAGCAAATGAAGCAAGTTTGGCAAGTGGCTTCAAGTTAGTATATGAAAATACTGATAGTATCGCTAGCGGAAAGTCTCTCATCATTATAGGAGACAATAATCTCCTATAATAAATGATAAAGACATCATGGTAAGTCGATAGTGCTATGAAAAAGGATGTATTATTGCTAGCGGGTCCACAAGATTTTCACACAAGACATGGTTTGACATTTATGCAATGTGTGTGGTGAAATTTTTAGAGTGATGGCTAAGGACTCTCAAGGAAGGCAAACATAAGAGTAGGGATGGCAATGGTACCCGCAAACTTGCAAATCTGTCCAAACCCGCCTGATGCGGGTAATTTTGTGGGTTATAGGCGGGTTTGGTATTATAAATTGAAACCCACACTAGATTGCGGGTGGGTTTGGTATTAGCCAAAACTCTAATGAATAACCACATGGATATCCACCAAACCCACAATTTTTTTAAATTATTTTTTAATTTAATTTTAATTGATGAAATATTTAAATCTTAAAATATAGTTATATACTTATTATAATTTTGACTGAATTTTCTTTAACTTAATGTATGGATTATTTCAATATTATAATTTTTTTCTTTGGATTAATATTTAAAAAATACTATTTTTTAGATTAAGTATAAAGTACACAAATCTATTAAAAAAAGCCACAAGTTATATCTAAAAATAACAATTATATTGGATTAATGTTGAAATTTTAATTTTCCATTTATATTGGTTAAATTTTGAATTGAGTATATTAGGTAGAATTTTTAAAAAAGCCACAAGTTATATCTAAAAATAACAATTATATTGGATTAATGTTGAAATTTTAATTTTCCATTTATATTGGTTAAATTTTGAATTGAGTATATTAGGTAGAATTTTATGTTATTATTGTAAATTTAAATATTGAACATTTGCGATTTTCAAATATGGAAACCCGCAAAATCTGCCGGATACCCGCTGCGGGTTTGGTAATTGTCAAAACCCGCAACTTAAAAAAATTAAAACCACAACGAGTTACGTTTGATAATTTAAATTTTGTATGGGTATGTGTTTGGTAATGGCAAACCTGCTGCAGGTAGTGCCCATTGCCATCCCTACATAAGAGTGGTTATTTTTTACAAGGTGATCGACATGTGTCGAATATGTGTACTATGGATAAGGTGGAGTATGATGATTCTCGGTATAGAGAATTATAACTGCTGGATAAATGATAAGATTTTACCTATTGTGGACTGATTCTTACAAGCCCTACGTGAGTGTAGTTTCACAGGAGTAAAGAAATTGGAGACAACATGGTTGTGTGGATACACAGCGGATCGTACTTTGTCACATAATTGAAAAACTTGCAAAGGTTGAGATTGTTAGGAAATATGTCTTATTTTTCAATAAGAAAATTTATGATATTTTCTTTTTTTTTAGGATTCCTATTTAAGGAATAAGTAATTCTTTTTTGGGACTTAACTTATTCATGAAGGAATACTACTAATATAAGAAAATGAATACTTTTCCCACAATAAATAATCACTTTATATAGGGGGTTGGGTTCATTTATTTATATAACACAACAATCAATTTTTTACAACTAGACAGTTTTTAGTGTGTGAGAAATAATTGGTCTATTGAGAAATTGTGTGTTCTTGGAGTTTTGGGTGTGAGAGAAAATACTTGGGTGATTGTAATAATTTTTCATATAGTGAATCTTTCTCTCGTCGTCCTTGACTGTCGTGGTTTTTCTCCATTATATGAGTTTTCCACGTAAATTCTAATATTGCGTGATTGATTTTATTCTCTATTTATTTTTCTATTTGTTATTTTTTTTATATATATTTACTTGCAAGATCTTGGTAGGATTAAAATTCCTAACACATGTGTTGTGTGTGTGAACAGTGAACTGCAGCAATTGCTACTGCCACTGTATTGTGTTATGCTCATGTGTATGGTGTTGTGGCTGCTACCGATGTTTGTAAATTGTGAGTTTGTAACTTTGTATTTTGAATGTCAATTCTATACAATTAGGTTTTGTCTTTTTTTTTTTTTTAAAGTTAGAGGCCAACCCAATCAATTTTTCAGATTGGATCGGGTTTCAGGTTTACCCGATCCTATCACGATCCAATCGAATTGGCAAAAATCCATCCAATTGGGTTTTGTTAGCAATCCAATTAGATTCAAGCCTTTTTTTTTTATCAGATTGGATCAAATCAGATATTTTGCGCAACTTTACTTGTAAGCTTAAATAAAAAAAAATTATTTGAATTTTTTTATTTGGTATGAATACTTGAACAGATTAAAATCCTATATGTATAAAACGTGTATAGAAGCTTCAAGTTGAATTCAATCCATTCAAACTCCATATGATTTTTTTATTCGATCCAATCATTGGAATCAAATTGGATTGGATCGAATTATGTGTTCAGGTCGAGTCGGGGTGGGTTTTTTTCCAACCCAATCAACTTGAAATTCGATCAGGCTGATCTAAACTTGATCATAACCTAATTTTGCCTACCCCTACTTATAAGGAACCAATCATACTTTAAATATTTAACACATGAATTTTTCTGATTTTAGTTTTAGCAACACCAATTATTAATAATACCATCAAAAATTCAAGTTGGAGACTTGGAGCCTTGGAGCTTGAAGGAACTTCGGGCAACGGATCTAGTCGCAGAGCAACAAATCCGATCGGTAGTTGGTGAGTGCTGCATCTCAATGTCTGGTTCAATTTGGTGAGTGTTACTGTCGGTTGTCGCTGCGTTTGTGAAGTGCTACCACTGCATGTGTCAAGTACTACTGCTTTTGTGTTGTGTGTGTGAACTGCAGCAATTGTTGTTGCCATTGTGTTGGGTTGTGACTACTGCTGATGTTTGTAAATTATGAGTTTGTGACTTTCTATTTTGAGTGTTAATTGAATACAATTAGGTTTTGTCTTTTTTTTTTAGGAGAGGCTGACACAATCAATTTTTGACCCGATCTGATTGGATTGGCAAAAATCCATACGATCGGGTTTTGTTAACAATCCAATCTGATTCGAACCTGATGTTTTTTTTATCAGATTGGATGTTTTGTCCAACCTTGCTTGTAAGCTTAAATAAAAAAATATGAATTGAATTTTTTTTATTTGGTATGGATACTTGAATAGATTAAAATCATATATATATATATATATATATATATATATATATATAAAGTGTGCAGAAGCTTCAAACTGAATTTGATCCATCCGAACTTAATCCAATTTTTTTATCCGATCTAATTGGATTCGATTTTGGATTGGATTATATGTTTTGGGTTGAGTTTAGATGTGTTTTTTTTCCAACCCGATCATTTTGAAATCCAATCCAGTTGATCCAAACCCGATTTTGCCTACTTCTGATTTTGCCTACCCTTAATCATTACCACCACCTCCACTACCACCTATCTTCTTTACCATCAATCTATCACCTATGCCAATATATAACAAGTTTCAATGTTGGATTTAGAGTTGGCCAAATCCCGAGCCAGGTCTGGGTATTGCAATACCCGGACTCGGCCCGGATGCCAATTGTTTTTGTCCGGGCCGGGTATTTTAAGCCCGGTACCAGGATGGGTTTTAATCCGGATACCCGAATTTTTTATTTTTTAATATTATAATATATATATATATATATATATATATATATATATATATATATATATATATATATATATATTGTAATTTTATTTGTAATTTTATAAGTTTTAAATTTATTTTAATGAAATTCGACATGAAATTATAAACTTTAAGTGTTTAAAAATTTATATTTATGTAATAAATGAGTCAAATAAATATAAATATTTAAAATAAAATATATTTTATAATATTTTTTGAATAAAACCAGGGTTCCGGGTCGGGTCCCGGGTTTATCAAGTAATGCCCATGCTTGGCCCGCCTTCACACCCAGGCCGGGTATTACCCGGCCCAAATCACCCGGGTCCAGGCCGGGTATTACCCAGCCCAACTCACCCGGGTCCAGGCCGGATGGACTTTTTTGCCACCCCTAGTTGGATTTTGTTAAATTTTATGAAAAAAAATGGTGGGTTTTGTTGTTATTGATAATGTTGATTTTGATTTTATGCAATAATTTAAGAATTTGCTCAATTTCAATTTGGGATTTGATTAGGAATTAATATTTGATCTCAATTGTGAATCAATTATTTTAATAAGAGAGATAAAAAGTTAATCTATTGAAAGCTTGAGAGAGAAGAAAAAATATTTATTTTAAAATCATGTTTTATTTTTCAATAATGGCAATCCTAGAATAAATTGTATTAATTGCAAAGTAGGGGGCGGATAAGATAAATTGAGAGGATAAAATATCACTATTCTTTTTTAAATATATATTAGTTATAGATAGATTTTTATTTAGTAACCAACAATGAGAATTTGTAAAAAGATCAACACAAATTCATATAAATACTTAATCCGAATAAATTAACAAAAAAATATTAACTTTCATTTTTTTTAAAATATTTGACCTCTAACGTGTTAAAACTCTCCATTTATCAATAAATATATTTACAGGTAAAATAGTAAAAGACAAAAACGCATATGACTTAACAAATAATAAGGGAGTTTTGATCATTAATTTTCTCTAAATAATAGAACAAAAGTTACAAGATTCTTCAAATATTATAAATCACATCAAAGAGAGCATTTTAAATTCTGGATAATGTTATTCTAACGGCATAAATAGTAATTATATATGGCCTTCAGGCCGGAAGAGAAGATTCTTGAACTTTTGCTCCTTATCACCACCTTAACATATCCTTTTTTTAATCGAATATGGTTCGGTTTCATATGATTTGGTTTAGAAATTTAATATTTTTTCTTTTATATTATTCAAATTTTAGACTTCTCCCCTAAATTTGATAATTTACTTCAGTATTGTTCTATTGTAATCAGCAATCATTAATGTTTTATGCACAAAATATTAATATAAAATAATCTTACAATAAGATAGGGTACTTGTTTGTATTAAAATACATATTTTTGTAATTTTTTAATTTTAATACCGAACTAATTAATTCAAATTAAAAAACTCATCAATTCTTAATTTTTTAACCATTTAATTTTTACAATCCCAATAAAACTGAATGCCCACCCTTTTGTTAGACAATAGACTCTTTATAGTTGATAGACCGACCCTCACAGCCTCACTACGCGTGCAGGTGCTCATGACTCGAAATGAATTGAGGCAGAAGTCATCGTTCACGTAAGCAAGTCATTGGTGCAATGCAATTGGATGTGGATGACATGTCGGTTTGTTCAAACAGCAACGTACATGTAATTCATGTTATGAAATACAAATAACAAGGTTATGTTCCGAATTGTATAAAAGTCACAACATTAAATCTCAAGGTGGCTTGGGGTCTGTTTGGGATTGCTTTTAGAAGGGTTAAAAGTAATTTTAAAAATTTAAAAGCTAATTTTGGTGTTTGGTAAAAAAAATCAAAATCACTTTTACTAAAATCAATCCCTCCTATAATTGATTTTGAAAAGTAGAGAACGAATAGCTTTTAGATTCTGATTTTGAGAATCAATTTTATCCTTTAATATAATTTCATAAATATCCTTACAATTATTACCTAAACCCTAAATTATCCTTATTTAAATTGGAAACAAAATCAATACTTTAATAATTTTTCATTCTAAGAAATAATATTGCTGCAAGTTTAATGCGAATATAATATTGCATGACAATCTATTATTTGTTTTCATTTTGAGTTTTTGTAGATCATTACATTTTTTTTATGTTTATTTTTGGAATACCTAGTTATATTTTGCTTGATGTTATTGAATAAAAATTGTAGTTGATTTTTTAATTATCAATTGTTTTAAGATAAAATAAAATAAAATCAATATAGTATAAATTTTATTTTTAGTTAAAAGATGTGTACTATAAAATCTTTAAAAATAATCAATTTTATTTGTTATTTTTAAGCTACAAGTATTTACATAACATGTTAATAATTTAATTTTCGCAGCGTAACCCCCCCCCCCCCCAAAAAAAAAAAAAAAACCTAGAATGAACTGATCCTAAATATGTCCATCAAAAACATTTGTAAATCATGTGATTTTTTGACAATTAAAATCTAGAAAAACTATGTCAAACCATTATAAATAAATAAATAAAACATGTTTGATAAGTACTTAATAAAAAGGGTCATTTTACAATGCAGGGTTGTATCTCATACAACTGTTGCCAAAGACTTGAACAACCGGTATTTTACCAGTTGTTCATTAAATAATTTTTAAAATTTGTTTTTAATGGTAAAAAATATAATAAAATGAAAAAAATATGAAAATTTTTAAATAATAAACATAAAATATAATTGAATAAAAAATATTTTAACACAAATAAATGTTAAAAAATTATAATATAATTATAATCCATTTTTTTGGCTAAATATCAATTTAACAGGTGGATGTTTCAAATTCATTTTGTATGTCCTTAATTTTGCTTAGTCTTTCTCATTATTGGTTCATTTATTTCAACTTTTCATTCCACTAGTTTTGTGTTTAATATTTCTATCAAATTCGTTAAATACCAACATTTTAGGTTAAATTACAAGTGAATTGCATTTCTCATTAGACGAGTTCCTAATTTTGATTAAACTTTCTCCTTCATTGGTACATGAGTTTCAATTAATAATTTCACCAGCTTTATGTTGAATGTTCCCATTATCTGAGTAAGATTTCAATTATTTGGGTTAAATACTAAATTTGCTTTGTAGAATTTCATTTTTGGTTGGATTAATCTCAAATTTTGGTTATACTTTCTTAATTACAAGTTAATATATTTCAACTTTTTCACTCCATTAGTTTTGCATTTATTGTTCTTATTAAAATCATTAAATACCAGTATTTTGGGTTAAATTCTAAATAAATTTCATTTCTTGTTGGATTTGTTCTTGATTTTGGTAAACTGATAATTCCAATGATTTTGTGTTGAATGTTCCCATTATCTAGGTAAGATTCCAATAATTTGGCTTAGATACCAATTTTACTTCGTAGAATTTCATTTTCGGTTGGATTAATCTCTAATTTTGGTTAAACTTTCTCAATTATAGGTTTTATGTTTCAACTTTTCAATCAACTAGTTTTGTGTTTATTATTCCTACTAAAATTGTTAAAAACCAATACTATATGTTAAATTCTAAGTAAATTTTATTTCTCGTTGGGTAAGTTCCTGATATTATTTAATCTTTCTCTCTAATGGGTTCATGTATTTTAACTAATAATTCCATTATTTTTGTGTTAAGTGTTTCTATTATCTAGATAAGATTACAAAAACTTAGGTTAAATACTAAATTTACTTTGTAAAATTTTATTTTTGGTTAAGTTAGTTCCTAATTTTGGTTAATCTTTCTCAATTATAAGTTTATATGTTTTAGCTTTTCAGCCCACTAGTTTTGTGTTTAATATTCCTACTAAATTTATTAAATACTAATATTTTGAGTTAAATCACAAGTAAATTTCATTTCTCGTTGGACAAGTCCCTGATTTTGATTAAACTTTCTCCCTTATTATTACATGAGTTTCAAGTTTCAATTAATAATTTCACTAGTTTTGTGTCAAATATTCCCATTATTTATGTAATATTTTAATAAATTGGTTGGATATCATATTCATTTTTTAGACTTTATATTTGGTTAGATTAGGCTGATAATTTGGTTAAACTTTCTCATTTATAGGTTCACATATTTCAGTTAATTAGTTCACTGCTTTTGTATTTTAAGTTCCCAACGCCTACATCAAGTTTCAATATTATAGGTTAAATTCCAAGTTGATATTATAAAATTCAAATTAAACTTTTATTACAAAAAACATTAGTATTGATAAGGTGAATTCCATTTTACTCCTCTTATTTTAGTAAATATCAACTTATTGCAATATATTAAAAACTCATTGTTGTAACCACTAATATGTTTTCAATAAACTACAATCAACATTGTAAATTACAAAATTAGAAACTTACCGAATCTAATTTTGTTGGAACATTTTTTTCATTTTCTTCTTCTCGACTTCGTGAGATTTCTTAAACTCAACTTATTTATACTTAGTTTTTGATCATTATAGATATGCCTATTTTATTATGTCAAATTAATTGTACTTATTTATCTTTAAAATAAATTAATTTCAGAGTTATGTTCGTTTTTTAACTTATATAAAAGTTTTATCTTTCTATTTCTTTTCATAATAAATTGATTAACTTTTCATCAGTTCCACCAAAATTTCATTTTTTTTAACAATTACGTATGCATTTTATACTTCTCAATTTTTTATTTCTCAAATGGTTATGATAATACAAATTATTTATTGATTTTATGATTATCCAATGAACTGTGAAAATTAATTTTTTTATTGAAAATTTCAAATTTACTAGGCCAAAATACATTTATCTTTAATGAATGCTTTAAACACAGTAAATGCACTTCAAATTCAACAATATTTTGTAAAAGAACACATTAGAAAATCGATGCAATAAAGAAAAAAAAGGGAAAATATATTAAAAGATTAATTTTGCTTCCTAAATTAAATGTTGTAAGGAAAATTTTTCTCTAACAGGTAAACTCAAGTACTCAACATTGCAATTTAACAACAATGCCAACTTCTATTTTAAAACTATTTTTTTATTGCTTCGAATTGCAATCGATTTTTGTAAGTCATAAAAATTAAAAACCAATGTTGACAGTATCCTCATTTATTCGATATCAGTATTCATTACTTTAGGAGATATGTCCAGGAGATATAATCATGAATTTGATCATCCCTTGTACAAACAAAATAAGTTAATCATTTTTCATGACTTCACAAAAAATTACCTTAGTAGCTAAAATTATTTTTAAAAGCATACTATATTTGGATGGATACTCCAACTAATATGGTGTCACAACATAACACCAATGTACAAGTAACAACATTCACTGATATTATTTTGGTCTGCACTTAATAATAGAGTTTCACATTAATAATTTCACTACAATCCCTAGAGTACAATTGAACCTCTAGATATACTAAAAAGTAAAAAATAAAATAAAAACAAATCCCTTATTTCAACTTTTTTAATTCTTGCTTGCTATTTGGAGATGGAGAAATCATAGAGTACCTGTAGAATAAGAACTCAATTTATAGATTAAAAGAAGTTAAAAAAAAATTGCTCAACTGGGGAACGAATTAAACAAAAATTAAGGTCAATTACAACCAAATAAGATAGCAGCCAATTCTCAACTATGCAGCAATAGACAAAAAAGATAAAACAATCCCCAAGGGATAAAGAAAACTGTTGCTATTGTCTTGTAATTAATAAAATGTGATGTTCTCTATTTCAAAAACTCAAAAAAGAAAATTATTTTCCAAGATGATTTTACAAAAAAATTAAGCTAATAACAAAATTTAGTCTTTAATATGAAATAAGCACAAAAAATAAATTCTACTTTTCAAACACAATTATCATATTTCTTTTATTCAGAAAGTAAATTCGATAAATGACCTAGAATGTATGCATACTATTGCAACTCAACCCACAACCTACTCTGTAAGATAACAGAACATTTACGAATCAATTAAATAAAATAAGAAAGATTATCAATATTACATTAACCTTCAAATAAACAAAAATATATATAATCTTATGAGAATAAAAAATAATAATAAAAAAACTCATTCTAATGAGCTTTAGGTCATAACTTTTCTTCATTTTTGCACCAACATATTAACGTTTAACTCCAAAGTTATAATTTTACACTGAAAAATTCATTTCAAATTAATGCTAACTCCAAAGTTATACCATGCAGCTTTTCTGCAAAGCTGAGCAAGCAACATTATAAACATTTGTTCAAATTTTCAAAGCATTTGGAAAGAAGAAACTCTAGTTAGATGATGACCATTTCCCTTTTCTTACAAGCCAACAAATACTTCTAACTAGAAGGTAATATAATTATCCAAAATTTAATATTATTTTAGAGAAACAAATTTCAGAACCTATTAATTGACAAGCAAATAATATTAACTCTAAATAAATACCAGAAATAACATTAACTATGACTCCCTGAGAATTTATTCTAGAAAATACTTACTCAAAAAGCAAATTGTAAGAAAAATAAATTTTCATGAGATACATTTTCAAATCAATAAATATTACCTTCAATGCTTTCACGAAGAAAAGAAAAAATTCTTGCTCTTCATAACCTGCATAATGGATTAAAAAAAAATATAACTCAATGAAGAATTAGAAAGAAAGTATATACTTGCTATCGTCATCTTGTTATAACACTCAAATAAATGAAATTTTCTCTTAACGTGATACCAGACAGGCAGATGTAATATCATCAGTTAATATTCAACGATGCCGGGAAATTTTAGTAAGACATCAAATAACAATCAGTTAGGCTGCATTAACCAACACAAAATAACTAAAAACAGAACAAATTCCATGAAAAATTAATCCAAAAGTCTTTGAAAAATAATTGCTTGAAAAGAAAAAAGAAAAAACAAAAGCATTCACGCACACTTTGATGTGCTATGAAATATCACATACACTTCATTTTTTATCTCAACCTCTCAACGACACTCAAAAAATTTTCAAAGAACCAACTTCGACCTCGTAAATTCAGATTTAGGTAAACATATTAAAATCTACAACATTTCTTATTCTAACTATTAAAAGTAATGTTTTCCATGGTTTCCGTAAGTAATAAGAAATTAAAGTTATTTTTCTCTCTTTTTTTTTTCCTAGGACAACTCCTGTTCAAACCAAAAAATCTTGATCTTGAGCAGCTTTATAACCACAACACAATTACCTACATAAAATGCCACATCGTAATGTACAAAGAGGAAGATAGGCCAAACAACTCAAATTGCAGCAATAAAAACATCATGCATAAGTCAATCAACAGTACTAATAGCACATTCTTTTCCCCTTTTGAATTGGATACAACCAGCTGAAGCTTGGGCTGCTGATCAGTCTCCCTTGGATTCAAACACTTTTTTTTTTTTAAAAGAAAGAGGGGTGGACAAGCCCAAATCAATTTTTATCCCCTTTCCATTCCCAAGGCTCGAACCTGAGTCCACACAAGTGAGAAGCGATAAATTGCACTGCGAACCAACTCAACTACACCCTTGGAGGCCCCTTAAATTCAAGCACTTGAGAGGATGCCAACAGCATTTTTGCATCATATGCTCTGCCAATATCTTCCCTTGCCAATCCTTCTACATTGGAAGCACAAAACATTAAAGAAAACATTGATAATAGAAAATTAAGTGACAATTCAAAATGTCGTACAGTTCAAGTTAATTACTAAGCTCTAATAAGACAAGGAAAAGAAATTTAAGAACCTTAATTGTGAAAAAAGTGAAATAATGAGTCAAAAATATAGGTCTTAATGCATGAAGCTACAAACAAAACCCTAAAGCCTAAAGGATCTGTTTTTTTTTTTTTAATGGAAATTAAAAATAAAAAACTTTAAAATTTATATTTTCTTTTGAGTTTTCTGAACAATAAAACAAAGTTATTTTGAAAACAAGTGTTAGGAATAATAATAATATAAAATATAAAATTTTAAATAATATCAAAAGAATTGTTAGAATTAAAAATTGTGAAACGAGGCTTTGAAGGTTTGATCTTACCGTGACTTGCATGTTGAGCGAAGCGACGAAATGTATTCGAACTAAAACAAATTACCAAGCTTGAGGACTGGTTTTGATTGATTAATTTTGGAAGATTCATTAAGGTGAGGGAATTGAGGGAGTGTATATGGGCATATGGAAAGAAAGACAAAAAGAAAGAGAGGGATTTCGGAAATTTTCGGACAACAATTACGTCGGCCGCTTGTTTTCTTTTTGGTTGGCATCTACGATGGTGGCCGGTGATGGTTGAGTTAAACGGCTACGGTTTCTAAACTCAAGGATAGAATAATATGAAGAATTTTTATTTTCAGTAAAAATTTAAAAAATAATAATAATTTGCAAATTTACACATATAAAAAAAATTATATAAAAGGGGTAAATATGTTTTCATTTAGGCAGTAATTTTTGCCCTCCTAAATGAATCATAATTCTGTTTAGTGATATATCAATATAAAAAATTAATTGAATATTATTTAGAGTAATATTATATATATATATATATATATACACACACACACATACATATATATACATATACATACATAGTAGTTTTCTGGTTTAGCATCTTAAAGTGCGGGAAAAGTTCAGCAAAATTTAAAAACCGTAAGGTTTTAAAGGCTTAAAACTTAAAGCGCTTAAACAACACAGTTTATGTATTTTTTTCGGACTTTCCTACACTTTAAAATTCTAGATTAGAACATCTCTCTCCCTCTCTCTCTCTCTATCTATATATATATATATATCTTAAATTTACAATCTGTTTATACATTATGATCTATAATTTAATTGGATTCTGTATGCATGCACTTTACAATACAATCCAGAGTTCCTCGAGTATTAACTCAGAAATCTACTCCCATAAATACACATAGAGATATCTACTATTCTTTAAATTAACAATATAATATTATAGTTACATTATTAATTTGGTTAACTTTTACAATGTAATGTCGGCAGTAATTTGCAATGATGTTAACAACATTTCTCAATACATCATTACAAAAAATTTGTTACAATAAAAATATTGTTATATTTAGACCATACGCTAATTTTGATTAAAAAAAATATAATATTGATAAAATTATCATATATATGTTCAGTTGACTAATAACAATAGTAATGGCTAACAAATATTATTAACAATGTTAATAATAGATGGTAATAGCTATACTCTCATTAATCATAATACTAGTAATAAAATAATATCATCATATACCAACATTACATGTGATCATGTATAAGCTCCTATAAAAATTCATAGAAATTTTAGTGACTTTACATTAGTGAGTAAACGAAACCATAAAAAGTAAATTAATTAATTTCATAGAAATTTTTATGAAATATTTTTTAATTAGAGATTGGTATCTTATAGTTGCCTATATCCAGAATTAAATTGTACCATCAATATTAGGCGCTAGTAAAAATAACATTGGAAACAACAATATTTTAGGATTACTTCAACAATAGAATATCACCCTGCCGTTGGATTACTTCAATAAGCAATCCAACGGCCAATAAATTTAAAATAAAAAATTGAACTTCGGCTGTATCTCATACGGCGCTGTATATTAAGGCGACCCAACAAAAAGGATGGCGGCGATGGATTTCAAGT
This sequence comes from Luvunga scandens, assembly GCA_030449905.1. NCBI lineage: Eukaryota > Viridiplantae > Streptophyta > Magnoliopsida > Sapindales > Rutaceae > Luvunga > Luvunga scandens. Next base: position 2,225,919 of record JASUUG010000383.1, on the reverse strand, counting down.
TTACGGACATGAGAATTTTGATTTTGATGAACATATCAACAAAGCTTTTTCTTTTTTTCTTTTTCCCGAGATCGAACAAAGATGCTATTGTTAGAAGTCTGTACTCGCGCGGTTATGAAAATTGGTACTCTCGCTAAGTTTTCTAATTTTAACTCGGAGTTGGAGTGCTGCATTGTCTCATCAGCAAATTTAATTAAAACACCTTCAATTAGTTAAAAATATTATCATTAAATTTCACCACAGAAATTGATTAATTTATAGTTTCAATTTTTTTTTTATATATGTATGTATATTTATTCAACAACAGTGAATGAAGAAAGAACGGTTTGGCAAAATATCTTATAAACATCTGTTGTGCATGTTATTTACCAAAAGAGTGCATTTTGTAATAATTAACCTCCTTGTCTGCATTTACTTTCTTACTGGAAGTGTTAAAATGCCAGTATCGGTTATGGTATGTCCTTTAATGGTTGCTATAAATTTGATATCTAGAATGGATTCTGAGCAATATTTAAGCATAAATGATTCAGAGAATATAGAAAAAGGTCACAATTCTTATCCAGTTAGAGTAGCAACGTGGACTTCAACATATGATGATAATCGCATAAGTTTGTGTTTTCAACCTTGCATTAATATTTTAATTTAAATTCCTAATTTACATAACGAGCAATAGTGCAATAAAATTATACAAAGCTTTATCTCCGCATTTGCATTTTGTTAAAAATTCAGTCTAACAACTCTTTAAGTCAAAACGATGTTTCACTTGATAAAAACGTAAAAAGTAACAAAATTTATCAACTGAATGACTGTCCATGAATTACTTTGTGGCATTAACTTATTGTGAAGGTATCATAAGAGAACTAAAATAATTACATATGGTAACTAGTAAAGATCATTTAGTTCATAATAAAATAAGATATTAAATATGATGATAGATTTAAATAATAAATAATGGTACCAAAGATCATTTAATTTATAATAAAATAAGATATCAAATATGACAATAGATTCAAATAACAAATAACAGTCACTTTGACATGAAATGAAATACTAACACAATGATTAAATAAATTTAGAATAACTAAAAAAGGGTTAACTGCTAACGACCATTTGGCTCGTAAGATAATATAACAAATGTGATGGTAAAATATAAAAATGGTTAACCATATATAGCACAATGGTCAATAATACTTATAATAACTAACTATTAATTATTAATAGTTAACGATTAACTGTTAACGATTATATGGTTGACAAGATAAGATACCAAATTTAAGAATGGATTCAAGTAACGAATAACAGTCACTATGGCGGGAAAATAAAATACTAGTATAACGGTCACTAAATTAATAAACAGAGATCATCTTATTATTAATAAATTTTAAAACTCTTGTAAACTGTAATCTAAAACTAAGTGTGATTAAATATATGCATATTTCTCATCATTTTATAATACACACACACATATATATATATATATATATAATATACTATAATATAATGTAATATAATTTTAAAATATAATAAATCATACAAATTGTTGGTGGAAAGAAATTAATAATGAAACTCAAACCCCCCCTCCCCCCACTCAAAACAAAATCTAAAAATCTATCAGAAAAACTAAATAAAACAAGATATTAAAGAATGTTTTAATAGAAATACTCATTTTAGGATAAAAATATATAGATTGAAGTGTGAAATTATTATTAAGGAAAGTAGGAACCAACCCAGATAGACACAAAGGAGGGAAAAACACAGACGCGAGTTTTGAGAGTTTAAGAGCACGGCGCTTAGTGATAGAGCAAAGTAGTTTCCATAAACTGACAGATTTAGAGAGAGTCATGGAAAGTGTAATGACACGGGTCTTGTGAAGTTAGGGTTTGTCTTAAGAGAGTGTGTGTACAACTGTTCAACAACCAACGATGATGTTTCACTACCATAGTTGTCTGTTCTCCAATTGCAATTATGATTATAATCCATCAATGGAAAATTCTCTTAAATATTGACGAAAGAGGCTGCCCCACATTCGATTATTTAAAGGACTCTCCCCATTCTCATTTTGCATACCATTACAACATTCACAACAAGAGTCAGTGAGTCTGTGTATTTTGAGACTGTGAGTGCTTGTTGAGTTGAGTGCTAGAGGTGTTTGGTTTCTTCTTTAGCCAACACTTGTTGTCTCAAAGCGTTTTCTTTGCTTCTGTTGGGTATAATCTCTTTCGTCAGTTACCTTATGCCTGTTTCTCTGTTTGGTTCGATCGTTTTTCGTTTTTTGGGGGCTTGATTTTATCATTTACAACCTCCAATACATCCTTTGTGGTGTATGGTTCTCCGATTTGGTCCTGTTTGTTTGTTATACATTCATAAGCTTCTAACACGAGTTTTTTTTTTTTTGTTTGTTTTACACTACTGATTAATTTTGTTAACTCATTAAAAAGAAAAATTTTGGTTCACATCCTTATTTTTTAAAAAAAAACTATGGGGGTTGATAAACAATTTCGAAAGGACGTTTTATAAATCAAAATGAGTCTTTGATGAATTGCATGTTTTTGAAGGGTACGATTTGATATATTATAGATCCATATATGTTTATATTGATGCAAGGTCTTTTGCCTGAAAAATCTTTCAATATCTATGGTTTAAAGTTCAAATCGTGGAGATCAATGACTAAAGGACGTTGATCTTCGCTTCTTTTTTTTTTTTTTTTTAATCTCTCTACTTTTAGATCTGAATTTTTTGATTTACGTTCCATATAATCTCCAAAAATCCGTTTAGTTAAAATGATCTAACAAATTGTTGATGGTTTGAGTTAGATATTTGTGATCAATCATCTTTTCCTTCTTCTTATTGTAAATTCTGTTGAATATTATTTACCCATACACTAGACATATATATGTAAGCACTTTAATTCTAACCCCCAAAAAAAAAATTGTTAGTTAAATAGATCTATGTGACTAATTATTCAAAAAGCATATATAGTAGTAGTCTTTTTTTTACCCCTAGGCAAATGTTGATTTCAATTGTCTTTCATCTAGAGATTTTGTCTTTGTTTTTTTGGTTACTCATTGCGCATTATTGATTTACTTCTTATTCATTTTCTCCTATATTATTTGTGATTATCATTTCTTCATATGAAGGCTTTCGGTCGCTAGGATCTTTTATTGTTCATGATTTGGACTATATATTGGTGACTAAAATGCCAGGGTCGCCCATTTTAATTTGCTTCTGTTTTATTTTCCGTCTCTCGTTGCCTCTTAGTTGAAGCTTTTGATTTATTCATATAATTATTTTTTTATTTTAACTTACCTCTTATCCCACCCGAAGCACAATCCCATAAACCTAATTCCTCCAGCATTAGCACGAGCAACCTAATGGCTGAAAGCATATACATTTGTTGAATTTTATTTTATTTTTCTGACTCCATTCTCATGCTTGATGATCGATACTTCAATTATTGTAATTTTATTATTCTTTTATTTTTATTTTTATTTTTTTGAAATTGAAGAAGCATTACTCTTCTGCGCTAACTTTTTGTGAGCAGTCATGAGGAATTTTTTCTTTTTTGAATATTCATGGGGATGTTAACCTTTTCATTTTCGACCTTATTTTTGTACATTAAAAAATAATTTTTATTTCATTATTAGTTTTATAATACTTTTGCTTTCCCCGACGTTGGAAATGTCTAAGCTAGCATCAATTGGCATTCTTACAAGCACAACCCTACAATACCAAGGCCAAATGAACTTTTGTAGTTTCTACCACCACTACTACTACTACTATTATTATTATTATTATTAAAAACCTCTATTTCTTTTTTTAGGTAAACTTCGCTGGGACCAAAGGAGCATAATTTATTGAAATAATTATCTATAAATGAATTAGTAATCATGTGTTTCAATTTTTATTTTTTTTTTGGATATGTTAATATGGCTGTGTGGAATAACTGTTGAGAAGATGATGTTTAATTTTTGCATGGTTAGATTAATATTATATCACTTGCCACTTTTTTTTTAAAAAACTTTTTCAATCTATAGATATCTCATGTTACTTCATTTTAATTAATATTTTGAGATAAAATTTGAGATATATAACATTATTCTTATATGGCATTAGGCTGTTGTTTAAATAAAATATTGATCGTTGCTTCATATCGTTATGATGCATGCAATCTTATGATGCATCAATCTTATTGATTGATGCATATATCAATTAAGATTTCCGTTTCAGATTTAGTTTGAAATTTTAGTTATTACTACGTTTCTGCATCAACTTCAGAAATGAAAAGAAAATAATTTGTTGGGAAAGACTTATCTATGATTCATTATTGTTGTTGAGGATTAAAGTTGTGGAATGTGCTGTTGTATATTATTAGAGACTAGAGGTTATCTTTTAGCAACATCTCATGCAAAAATCCATTAAATTAAATGAAACACATGGAAGAAAGTAATCTCACAGTCCGTATGTTTGATTTCACCGGCCGACAGGTCTTCTTCTCTTGGATTTGGGAAATTAAGTCACCAGCCTCCGAAAACTCTGAAAAAGGATGCAAGGCCAGGGAGAGAGGGAAAGGGACGCTTCTTCCAATTCATTGATTAATATCAGCCCAGACCAGCAGCGTCAAATGGACTTCTTCCGTGAGTGGCTGAACCAGGGAAGTCCGGATACTCTTATTGGCCAGATGATGGAATCTGGCATCGATAGCGAAAATCATAGGAGGGCTTTTATGGAGCTAATGAATCAGGTTGACGCAGAGCTCACTGCCAGGGGCATAGGGTTTGAGCGAAAGCACCCTGGGAATGGACGAGTCGGAAACGAGTCATTGATGGTGCAACAAGCAAACGTTTCGGCTGCTCAACATACTAGTAGAATTGACTTGAATACAACGCGAGAGCAGCGGCAGGAATTTGGAGGAGGACAAACCCTAAGTATCCCTCCTAAACCAGATGGACCAGGGGCAACTGCTGATCAAAATATTCTACCTGCAGCTGGCGCCGATTCCTCTAATCCAATCTTGATCTCTTCTGGAGGAGGAAATGCACTGAAAGCAGATGATGATGCTAGCAGACAGGGACATGGAGAGGGTGGTGCTTCTTCATCTAATAATAGTCGCCCATCCTTCAAAAGAAGAGCCCCTGGAGATGCTCCCAGGAAACTGCTATTGGGTGAGAGTTCAAGCTCTGTTCAACAAGAACAGGCTAGAGAATCTGAACAAGGCGATGTTGTCACGGCCCCCCAAGAAAATGCCGGTACCGTTGCCTTCAATAATGAGATAACAAGAGTTGGCATGCTGGGAGCTGCCAATAGTTCTGCCCCGAATGGAACTCAAAATGTGGCAGCTGCAGGAATCATAGTTCTTGAAGATGGAATTGGTGGTGCCCCCACTGTCAATCAACATCACCCTTCAAGTGTAGCAGCTACCAATGGACCTGGAGGTAGCTCTGTCATGAACCAGAACCAAATTTCAAATGAAGAAAGGAATGGAGCAGCAGCAGCAGCCCCTGGCTTGATTAATAATAATAATCAAGCTTCAATTCGGGCAAGACAAACAGAAATCTTCAAGAGAAACGTTCGTGTTAGAAGAAATCCAAATCTTCAGGATTTTACTCCAGCAGCATTGACTCAGTCGTCTCCAAGTCAAACAGCTATGTTCTACCCATTCGATCACTTTTTGAATTCACTACCTCAACCACAATTTCAACCAACTCCAGCACCCCAGTTTGTGCCAGAGCCGGAGCCTTTTCAGACTCAACAGGTTCAGGGCATCACCATGCCACCTGGATCTCCTAGTTCTTCTGCATATACTCCTCAGTTTCAACCGAGAAACGTAATGTTTCGTGCTGCTCAGTTTGAGCCTGGAAATTCATCTCACATGGCAGCAAATATGAATTTGGCCAACGGGAATCCAAACTTTCCTGGAAATGCTGCCGCTGCCGCCTTTGCCACTCAGGATTTCTCTAATTCAAATTCAAGGATATCCGCTGTACCCATCTGGTATCCGAGGCAAGCGATCAATTATTCAAGCAGAATGCTAGAGGTTTTAAGACGCGCAGAGTCCCGGGGGCTGCAGGGTGATTACCGCCCACTACACGCCGCCGCTGCTGCCAGAGAAATGGATAATTCGAGCAGAGGTGGCAATATGAGGCTACAACCTCGAAGGTCAGGATTAATGCTGAGGGATGAAAGACAAGATGGTGATCACCCTGATATCCCTGGGAGTAGCAGACCGCTGGCATCTGAGGTATATATGCTAAATTATATATGAATTTATCAGTCAAAATTATTATTAATTTGTACCATCTATTAGTTTTCCATTTTGCTGAAATTTGCCTATTTTTAACCAACAGGCTCTTAATGTATTGGCACGCGTGCGTATGGGTGGTAGCTTAAGGTTAGAGGTGAGGTCCTATTCCTATATATTTAGATTTGATCATTTCTTATAAGTAATAGGATCGTATATCCTTCCCACCCCCCCCCCCCCCCACCCCCCAAAAAAAACAAAAAAAGGTTCACGTTGTAGACCTACTTGTTAATTTGTAGCTGATGGTGGCGTGCAGGATATTATGGTGATTAACCGTTCAGTGTTTCTTGGCCTGCCTGAGGAGGAGGAGGAGGATGTACATGAAGATATGCGTCTTGATATAGATGACATGACTTATGAGGTAACACTGCAAAGTCCTTTTCTTAATTAATTTACTTTTTACAGTATATTTTTTTTCTTTTTTTGTGTGAGGAAGAGCAGTTCTAAAAAAATGGGGTGTGCATGCATGGATACGTATAGGAACTGCTCGCCCTCGGTGACGAAATAGGAACTGTTTGTACTGGTTTAACGGAGGAAGCCATTTTGGCAAACCTGAGGGTCCAAAAATATGGGTCAGAGTCCCCTGCTAGTGATGGTTCATGCTGTATCTGTCAGGTAAAAAGGGCCAGTATTAATTTACCGTATCATTCGCTTGTGTAATGACGATGACTATGATTTTTCTCGGTGAGGGTGAGAAGTTTGTAATAAAATTGGTTTCAATTTCCAGGAGGAATATGCTGGTGGAGAAGATCTGGGAAAGCTGGATTGTGGGCATGACTTTCACCCCAATTGCATCAAACAATGGCTCCTGCTGAAGAATCAATGCCCCGTCTGCAAAATGACAGGCTTGGCTCGCAGACAGTGAGAGCGCTAAGGTCCCAACTCCCAATAAACGGCTCCTTTCAGAAGCCAGACATCTTCTAGCGGAGTCCCAGTATCTTTAGTTTCCAGTGTCGCCCGTTGAGATGCCTTGGTGCATTTGCGGATTAAAACCAACTATTTGAAAGGCTGTTTTGATGGATGCCTTGTTACCATGAGATTTTTTTTTTTTTTCCTTTCTGCAGTATTGTTGTTTGCACAGTGACATAATAGCCATTTTATGATTTTATTATCAAACGTCTTCCCTTCAAAAAAAGAAAAAAGAAAGAGAGAAAAAAAGAAGATATCAAATAAATGTTGGAATATTAAAAATTGCATCTTAATTTTAAGAATTTTTTTTTTGTAAAAAAAAAAGTAAATAACTCTTTTAGTCCACATATTTTTCAATTAAATGTCTATTTGCCTTGCTCTTAGATATGTTATGCTGTTGTCCTTATTTTTTTAACTTTACAACGATACCTTTACTACAATATTCTTAACTTTAATTTATTTATCTATTGAAAAAGTTAATTAGTAAATTAATCAATAATTATTTATTAACAAATTACTAATAAATATCATTCTAAAAGAACATGTATTATTTGTACCATTTCAATAATCTTGCTAATTATTATTTATAAATTACTTAATACCAGCCAACTTTAAACAAAATTTAATATATTTTATAGGACAATTAATTTAAACAATTTATTCTAAATGTAAACTAATAATAAAAAATTTTACACTAATTTTTTGTTAATATTCCCAAAAATTTGTTGCAAAAGTATTGGTGTAAAAACAAAGAAAAGTGAATGTAGGATTGTAACATGTTTAAAAATAAAAGTTTTTTTAGGCATTTTTTAAAAAATATAGAGATTAAACTGGGACTTAAGTCAAAATATATAAACTAAATAAGTATTAAAAATAGTGAAGCTATTTACATTTTAAAAATTATTTTAAATATTTATATTTTTATAAAATTATTTATTACCAAAATATCTTAAAAGTAAATTAATATTAAGGGTTGTATATTATACACAAATATAATATTATTACTTTGAACACTTATTTAATGCCCCATCCAACATTTAATTTCTTATCATCAAACCCTAAAACACGGAGATGACTAATTTTACCTTGTTACACCTTGAAAATTGGAGATACTCCGCCTTGTAATGAGCAGCTAATGCATTAGCTGATAATGATCTCGGCGCATTTATCAGATTTTCTGGACTGGGTGAAAAAATTCCATGTCATGTATTTGAATTATTTCCTTTCATTATTAGAGTTCTAATGCATTCAGTTTTTATCCAAAAAAGAAAAATAGTTGAAAATTGAAAGTGCCATGCAGTGAAAGAAAATAATAATAATAGTAATAACAAACCCAAATTTAACTAGTAATAAAATTTATTAAAAAGAAAAACATTAAACATGAAAAATAAGATGATTCATTTTTCTTTTATAGTATTTTTGTACTTGATTTTCTAACCAAATAAAGTTTCATACAAGAAATGGGTGTTTAAGAGTTATTTTTGAGTGACTAACAATTTTTATGTATGTAGAATAGCTAAATATAATTAATTTAAAAGATTTAATTGAGGATTTTTTGGGTATTTTAAAGAGTGTATAGAGTAATATCTAATTTTTAAAATTTAGTAGATAAATATATAAAATAATAGAGTGTTTAGTATTTTTTTAAAGTACAAATAAATCACTCTTTTAAAAATTATGAGTCAAACAGGTACAAATTTCTTTATCAAAAAAATTATTAGAACAAAATTAGCGAAGTCTCATCTGCCGACGCAGATCTATCAACAAATGAGAAACAAGTTAGACGACTTTTCGATCATAAAATAGAATAAAGCTCCAGGCAAAAATGTTAAGATAAGACGCATCACACATGGGTGCGAAGACAAATGACATCGAAGAAAGTCTTTTATCTGAACAAGTAAACTCTGAAGTAAGTGAAACAGTGAAAGATATTGACGAGATATACAATCTTTTGTGCAATTACAAACACCATACATGAGATCTCCAGACGAACTTACAAACTAATTGCTAACTGATTTGCAGCCCATCTTCAAAAGAATCAAAACTTTCATTCTTTGCCTTAACTTTCAATTATAAATTCAGTAAATAATAGAAATTTAGAGCTACAAACTTTTATTAATGTGGATAACTTTATTATTTTTTTAATTAAATAATTATGTTAGTTGAATAAAAACACACGTATAATTGATTTATTTATTTTTTACACATATATCTTATAATCATAAGTCTAATAATAGTTAATCTACATAAATTTTATTGCGGCAGAATCAAAATATATCTGCTCTTACTAATATTATAGAGATATAGAGATAGATTAATAATTTAGTAGGTGATAGTATTCATCTTATAGGGAACAATAGTATCATGTAGTGTTATTTGATTAATGTATGGCTCTAACACTATTCACAAAGAATCACAAAATTCTATCATTTATTTAGATATTCACTAAATCATCTTCCTATATAAATTAGGAGAGGACAAAAACCTAAGCATCTCGTATAACCCATCCAGTTTGTTGTAAATTAGGTTAGGTTGAAAATTTTTAACTTAACCCACCAAGTAAGCCTATAGCATTATATTTTTATATATTTTAATACTTAATAATAGTAACTTGTTTATAAACTGAGTTTTAGTAACTTGTTTATAAACTATGAATTTTATGCGTTAGTTTTACGTTTTGGGCTATAAATTACAAAGTCTCATGAATATTTATCATTCGTGTTATATTTTTAATTGTTTCAATCATTAATTTATGTAGGTAGGTTGGATTTTTTTCAACTTGCACTTTACGTGGGGTTGGGTGCTAGCGACCTGTTAATGTCCCTAATTATAAATATATATACTATATTTATGATCTTATGGTAAGTTATCTAGTCCTATTTAATTATATAATTGAGAGGAGAATTTGTACCTTTTCAACAAGTGTCATCAAATTACCACAAAAACAAAACCCTAGTAGTTACATAATAATCTAACACTAAAAGGGCTAAGGCTATGTTACATAATATGCAATGTCTGTCACATACAAAAGTTACCACCAACAACTCAAAACAAGTGCAACTAAACAACAATTGAACACTATTAACACCATTAATTTATTAATAATACAAATATTAATTCACTTGTTTTCACTTAAAATATAGTACAAATTTAAATTTGCATACATAATTTAATTATTAAAAAATATTTTTTATTTATTTTTCATTAAACTTAAATTAATATCTGAACTTTTAGTCAATTTTATAATCTTTCACTTGATTTAATGTTAAAATTATATACACGTTACATTTAAGTTCAATCTTATACTAAATCAATAGGAGACATCACTAAATATAATCTTATCTATCACCTACCTTCTCATTCTATTATGTTATGACTAATTGAGCTTACCAAATATATGTCCATGTCACTGAGCTTTCTAATCGAGTGTATAGAATACATCCATGTAATAAAGCATGACCCCATTGAATAAATATATTTACGTCAAATTAATTTATTCGAAGTTATTATTATTATTTAAAACTTAATTTATAGTCTGTTTAGGGTTGAGGTTGGATAATTGTAACTATCTTTTAAGTTATAGTATTAAAATACTTAATAAACACTAACTACTGTAATTTTAAAATTAAGTTAATCTGATTTTACACTTCTATAATAAAATATTTATTATATCTTAAATAATATTGTCAAAATTATTATTTAAAAATTATATTTGCTTTATAATATTAACTCTTATTTCATAACGATATTTTTTTTATAACAATTATAATTTAAAAATTATAATACTTTGATTCTAAACATGACCTCATACCTAAATTACAGAGCCGATTATTCACACCACACAAGTGATGCATGCCTCGAGCCAAAAGGCGATTCCATTAAGCTATTAGTATTTATCAGAATTTTGCTAAATTATTGTTTCTATAATTTACAGTGTCTTCAAAATTCATATGAGTTTCATAACTAATTATTACTATTTACATAATTTTAAAGAGATTGTAAATTACAACAGCCGTGACTCAACAGCCCCGCACGAGAGTATGTCCTCTACAATTTCACACCGTGCGCGTTCCCTCGTAATCCACACATTAGAAATATCCTGCACAAGACACACCAATAATTACGCGCCACGTTCATCCAAAGACCCTGGGAACAAATGAATTTCACTAAATTTCAAGACTCACCAATCAAATTCACCGCACTCAAATTGACTATCCAACAAATCTGAACCGCCCGGTCGTACATAGGATGATGAAAGAGGTGTACATCCCGATACTCCATTTATCCTATCCCCTTGACACGTCGACATCAGTACCATGTGGATCCCACAAAGAAATCGAAGATCAAACCATTATAAGCGTCAAGCTCAAAGTAGTGTTCATATCGTGATTTTCCCGCCCCGTCCAATCGCTAATCCGATCTTTTTGCCGTTTGATGATGGCGACCAAGAAACTACAGTGGTCCCGCACGTAGGGTAGACTTAGGATCTATATTAGATCTTATTTTTAGCCAAAAGAAATTCGACACGTATGCGTAGTGATGGCGAAACGCTGACAAAAGATATTGATTAGATATTTTGGCAGCATTATATGTGTCTGCTATAGATGACGTAAGTTTGGACCAGACGGTGATAACGGTGGATAGAGAGTGGTCTGATCCTCTGACCACCTTAATGGATGTTTTGATTAATTTGACTAGTTTACTTTTTCGACGCATATGAATTTAATTTACACGCGTTCAAAAGAATTGGGGTTCATCTCTTAGTCCTACATAGAAAAAGCAACGCAAATTTCAAATACCCTCGGCTATTTGAGGAAAACTCGTCAAAGCTTGCTTTTTTCTTTTTTCTTTTTTTGTTTTAAATATCACTCCAATGACCATGGCCCAGAGACTACAGGAGGGTTTAATCATCTACTCTTATTTATAAGAGGAGAATAGGTCAACTAACCACATAATTGATTAAGGGGTTGTTAGTAAATTAGTAAAAGTTAATTTAACTATCCACTAAAAAAATTAAGCAAATATTAGATAAGTGATTAGTATTATTAATATTAAGGACAATTTTAGTTTTGTTAAGGTCTCGCACTTAAAATATCAATGTATGATATATTTGATTAGCACTTCACAGAAAACTTAATCTATCAAGAATTGAAGAATTCAATAACGTTAGTGTGAAAGATGAATTTTAACCATCGTAATAAAGTAGGAAATATTAATTTATGATATTATTGCCACAGAAAAGAAGTGAATATCCGATTTAAAGAAGAAAAATCGATACGCAAAATATTAATTACTGGTTAATATATTGTCGAGCTATGGTTTCCAATGTAATTCAAGAAGATAGCGGCGAGAAGCAAGTAGTTTCTCCATTTGAAAAAACCAAAAGCCTGAACGATAGCTAGTTAACCCATGCCAGGTCTCCTTTCTATGTCTCCAAAGCAGAACTGAACTCAAGTAGAGACTCTGACGTTGAATTTGGTGAAATTCATGCAGCAACTCCATTTGAACAGCAGTATAAAATGTATATTTTTTGAAGAAATTTATTTCTTGCATCGGTAAATAAAACGGGTTAACTAATGAAGTCTATGAGTGGCCCTAATTTTCAACCATTCTCTTTTTACTTTCTTTTGTGTCAGAATATATATATATGCGTAGTGTGTGTTCAGTCATAGTAAAATCAGCTGAAAACTGAGCAAAATAATTAAATATGTCGTACGATAAAGCCCGTCTGGGTCAAAATCTAATGAAGTTAAAGCAACTTTTACAGTGTCTTTCTGGCTAAAGTAAAGAATTTTCAGAAGTATTCAGTTTAAAACTGACCAGGGTCTTTAAAAAGCTTAGTTCGTTTAACGGTGGTTTGTTTAGTTTTCAACTTTATTACCCTTTCAAGGCTCCGGCGAGAAACGCTCCCGGCTTCTCCTTCCAGAAAAGTCAGAAATTAAATGGAACGCCTTAATTTATCTTGGAAAAAGAATTTAAAAAGAAAGAAAGAAAGAAAAAAGAATGGACTAAAGGAAACGTACTTCCCATTATAAGTTCCGATACTGCAATCATAACAGGTCATACAGCTGGTGGCAATAACCAGCTGCAACATGACGTCATTTTAGAGGAGTGTTATGTAAAACAAATTGGAAAAATACTTTGACCTCGATGTAAAAATGGAAAACGTTGAATGATTTGATTCTCTTTCACTGTATGGTCAGTTTTCACGAATGAGGTTTGATGGCTCACTGCAACACACGCAAAGACGCAATGATTTTCGAGAGAGTATTATTTCAACGATCCAATCAATGGCGTCAGCTGAGTTTCTATAATCGCATTTAACCTTGCATTGCAGCTGCATATATAATTTTATCTAAGAGTGTTAAAAGACTCTATTATATATCTGATATCTCAAGCTTGAGTTATATTGAAGGCTTAATTTATCTGAGGTCAGATATGACGTACTCTGAGTCTAAGATGGTGTTGATTGTTATTATTTTTATTTTTATAAAATGCTTTAGGCAAATTGTGATTTTCAAATTTATGCTAAAAAATAAAAAAATATCAATTAAAATTCAAAATAAAGAATGAAAATAATCAATAACCTCTTTAGTCTTCTCCAAAAACAAAAACAAAAAAAAAATCCATTAAGTTTACACTTCGTTGATGATCAGCATTGTTTGATCCATGGATCATATTCATCTATTTGTGTATCAGATGATAATATATAACACGACACGTTTTATATCACTATCTCACGTCTATATATGATGATGTACATGGTTGAATAAATGCTGACCCCCACTTGCCATTTTTGCTTGTTTGTATAATACGGATTTTGTGATCATCTCAATCTAAACTAAGATAAAGGTAATCTTCTATTCTTAATGGAACAAATGCACAACCTCAAAACTAATCGTGACAAAAATTTGGGATTGAATAAAATTGCAAAGCCAGGGCTGTGGACCTGTGGATAGGTGGTACGGAGTCCGGAGCAGAGAATTTAAAAAAAAAAATTGTTAATTTAATAACTGTGTTGCACTGATATATACATGTATTGCTTCTGCTACTGTTGAAGTGTGGCTCACATGCACCAGTAGAGTGAGTGGAATTCGCCTGACACAACAGAACCAACTTTGTTACCATAATTTCAACCGTCAGTTTAAGCACTGAATTGTCCAATCATTTGACGGCACAAAACTTGCTTAGACCGCAAATCCCATCGTGTAATATTGGTAAGCCCACTCGCGTGAACAGAGCGTGGAAGAACGGTCAATGTTTACGTATATTGTTCTAAGGTTAATTTAAATCCCCGCCTGCAGGTCGCAGCAGTGCGTGTCGAAGTTTCGGCACTGTTAATGATATATATATTTTGATAAGCAGCAAGCAACAAGTTACAAACCCAACGAAAAGAAAAGAAGAAAACAAAGTAGCTGTGAACGAAACTAAATGGAGCAAGATCATGTTTATCAGTATAACAACAACGTTAATATATATTCTACAGCTTCATCATCTTCAGTTCATAACACTCACGTTCCTCCGTCTTCTTCGGACGAAATCTCTATGTTTCTTCATCACATTCTTTACCGTTCATCGTCATCAACAATAACAGCGACAACGTCGTCTCCGAACATGACCCACGTAGTCCCACACCCAGTGGAGATCAATGCTCACAGCTTGAGCAAATCATCTGGGATCTCAGCCGTTGATTTAGTGTACACGTCGGTCGGGGTTGGTGGTTCTTTGTCGGAGAATGTGATGGTGAGTGGAGCTAACGTGTCTTCTTCTTCAGTTGGACTTAGCGGGAACGAAAACACTGATGAACATGATTCTCAAAGCGAGGTACTTTAGCTGGCAAATGCACTGTTCCTTTTGCTGAGATAGTAATGAAAAATACAGAGAAAATGTTATATAAACGAGAATTCCTTTGGGTGGCGAGGGTGGTTAATTGTTAAAGATTGCAATTTTTAATTCAGTTTTCTTTTGTTTCAATTTTTAATTCATTTTTTTCCCAGCTTAGAAAATGTGGGTGGAAGAACAAAGAAAGTAACAGCTTGAATCGTTCGACAATTCCTTTATTACTTCATTAGCTTAAAGGAGTTAGAATTTCGGTTTATCTTATAAGCTTTATTTCTGTTTTCAATTTCGGCTCTATTAAAAGTTCAAAATATTCAACCAGGAGGGTATTCAAGCGTCAGTAGATGAGGTTAAAGCCAAGCCAGTGCGTCCTCGAAGTTCATCAAAAAGAAGCCGAGCTGCAGAGGTTCATAATTTGTCTGAAAAGGTTGGCGTGTGTATCAATATGGCTTTGTTTCTAATTCATTAATAATGGGGTAATTTTCAATATGGTAGTAACGCTTTGTGTGTGTGTGTGAGCAGAGGAGGAGGAGCAGGATTAATGAGAAAATGAAAGCATTGCAAAGCTTAATACCAAATTCTAACAAGGTCATACAAATTTAAATTTTGATTGCCTTCATGCTTGGTTTGCTTTTGTTTAATAGAAATAGTCAATTTAGTTATTGGATGATTCATTGTATTATTTATCCACGGCAGACCGACAAAGCATCAATGCTTGATGAAGCGATTGAATACCTCAAGCACCTTCAGCTCCAAGTACAGGTTTGTCGATTCTCCAACTTCTAGACTTCTTTCTTGGTAGTGCTGCTTTGAAAAATGTCATTCAGTCTTGATGTCTTTAGTCTTGGAAATCGGAGTGAGTCTCCTGTTTGCCGCAATGTAGTTAATTAGTTGAACTAATTATAGGTTTGTAAGATTTGTAAACCTAGAGATTTAACCACTAGAAAGATACCCTTAAAAGAATAACGTATTCAGATGTTGCTGAGAATGTTCAGAGAACTGTTTTGCTACAAGGGCTGTATGTGTTGGTGCAAGGGCCTGGAAAATAGCCTAGATCTGAGATCTGGTTCAATTTGATGTCAAGTCTTTTGCATAGTTATGCCTCGCGCTTTCCATTGGATTAGCAATTGCTGATAGAGATTCATTTGTTTAAGTCCACATAAATTTAGTAATGATTGCAGGCCAATCTCCTCATGCTCTTTGCCTATAGAATGCATAAATAAATCTAAGGGAGATGATGGAGACACAATGTAATACAGATGAACAAAGAAAGTGATTTGAATGTAGTTGTTAGCCCCAATAATGCTGTATATATTATTGATGTTTATCTTGCAGTCTTAAGTTAAACAACATATATGGAATAGCTTGAACGAAGAAAGTGATTTGGTGTAGTCATTAGTGTTAGAACAAAATGGTAGTGTTAAGGTTAATTAGCTTGGTCTTGACTTGTTTATATTATGATTCTGATTTTAGGTGTTAACAATGAGAAATGGAATAAGTTTACATCCGATGTGCTTGCCTGGCATACTGCCACCAATTGAATTACCTCATATGAGAATGGGCTTTGGTGTGGGAAATGGGTCTCTGCATATGAACTCAACAGGCACACATGTAAGTCAAGAAACACCAACGCTGAATGTGTCCAATCTACCAAACCAACGAACTTCCTCAAACCAGCTACAACTACCCTATACATCAAATATAATAAGTTCAGAAACTGAGTTTGGGTTGGATGCATCAATCCAGGCAAACTTTGGACCCTTCCAGCATGGCACAGCTTCTGGGGTAAGCCTAAAAGAACCACTTTTATGAGTAACCAGCGTGTATAGTTGAGGAATGACATTAGCCAATATAATATAGTTTTGCAATGTGAAGGAAACTAGCAGGGTGGACATGTTGCCACATCAACATTTAAATGTCGGTCATTCTGTAACAAATCCATCAGGTGCGTCCATGAAGTTTCCATTCCTCAACTATTTAAATTATATGGCAATGATTCAAGTGTTTGGATCCATGAGTCCACTTAAAGTAGTATTTTTTACTGTCATTGTCTGTCGAGAAAGAAGAAAGCATTTTAAACCCTCTATCTGACATGGCCTTCTGTATTGAATTTGAAACTGGAATCACAGCTCCAGTTGTGCTTGCTATTAATCCACAGGGTTCTGATCTAAAAGACAGCAGCTCTTTGAAAGCGTGCATGATAGGAAGAGACCAGGCAGAAGGTGTGCACCTGAAGGCTATTGATCACAATCTTATACTTTCCCCGCACTTAACAGGGTAAAAATACTTTGGTGAATCAGAGTACTTTTGTCTCTCACTTCTATATGCATGCCTTAATTTCACTTGGTATATGTGTTTTACCAGCATGCAGACAGGTAGAAGTGTCTGCAGTGATGATATGAAGCCGGAAAGAAAAGATTTTTGAGTTTATTGGATTCATGCTTCTCAATTATAAGCCATTTGGACTTGGTGCCGCTACGGTTAACTGCCAGCTGTAACATCACTAAATGTTGCTTAGGGGATCCTCAAAAATTAAATTAACTTATTTTGGACATGCCTCTAACCTTGTTTTAGCAGCCGAATTTGCAAAATTAGCTTGTAGGCAACAGATGTGGTCAAAAGTAGGGATTACTCTTGTAAATTCCATTTTCTTTGGGTCAAGACTGACATTACCTAACGACTCATATCTCGGAACTATTTATGATATGCTAATGTTCTTGCCCTCCTGTGTGTGTGGTTTATATGAAAATTACTTAAGCCTATTACTATGATCTCGCCATTTATCTGGAAAGCTTTGTCTTGATTGTTTGAGTGAGCGGTCTTGAACTGACTTTCTTTGCTGGTGCTTTCCATGGTATCCCTTGTTTGCCGTATGAGACGTTCACATCTAAATTCAGTTCAACACAAGACTCAGAAAGACAAAACTGTTTGTAGGTTTTGAATTGAATTTGTTAGGAAATGTCATAATATTCCAAAGTCCTGCCTTCTCTGGCCCTTCAAATGGGTTAATGGGAACAATTTGATGTTCATATTGAAGTCCTTGCTTCACATGAGTTTTGGCCATCATTCCAGTCTTTTTGATCGCCTGGAACCACAAATAAAACAAACAACAATTTTCCCAAGTACGCATATACGCCTTCCATCTCCGTTAGTCCACCTACGACTAGGATTAAATTTTCTTTTGCTTACAAATTCCATAAAATAAGAAGATATGCTACCACAAGAAAAGGAATTAGGAATATAACGAAAAATATTAACTACGACATGTTTTGACAACAACATGAATTTGTGTCATTACATGTCCTGTCCTAATACAAAATGCCATTCTAAATTTCTAATGTTTAATATATTTGCTGCTTTAAATTTTAATCTTTATGCTGCCGCCGTTCCATCCATTTAAAGCTCAAAACTGTTGCATGTGCTGCGCATATTCTCATTGTTATTGTTGCTATAATTTTCAAAATTTCTCTCCAAATTCTAAATTATACTATTATGTTATTTTGTAACCGAACATCCCATTCAACTTTCTTCGAATTCCTGCTTTATTTTGTTATGCGTTTCTCGGCATATGACTCGCGGGTGCATTTCTTGTGATGCAATAAACAATTCTTCAATTGGGTAATTTGAATCTACTAAATTATTCGTTAAATTTATTTTTAAATATTATTTTTAATGAGTAAAATATTCCTAAATTAAATTACATTAAAATATAGTAAAAAAATAGAATTTTGCCTCTTTGAGTCTATTTTTACATTTACCGCACTTTTGTTAAACCTAATTGACTAGAAGCGTGATTCTTTTTCTGAGCCACTTATACTATACAGTACAGAAAATCTCGTAAACGTTGTTTAAGTGCCTTCTGCCTTCTACTCTTTTTTGTTTTTGTGTTAAGTATTTGGCTAAAATTGAAAGACTTGCTCTTTTCTTTATTGAGTGGGTGATCCTTATCTTTGACGTCCACCATTTGGCTTAATTGAGAGGTGATGTTTTGATTTTGAGGTCAACGGGTAGTCTTGTTACTTGGCCGTGGTATCGCCAGCATGAGTCTATGTTCAGAGGCCGATGAATTGCGGTATATATTTTTTGGATTTTGAATAACAACATAAAGAAATTCAATGAAACATTCATTAAGGATGGATAAATGAATTTAATGGGTTTAATGAGTAAGCACACTATTATTATACAAATTAGGTTTAGGGCCCGTTTGGGATTTGTTTTTAGAAGGGTTAAAAGTGATTTTAAAAATTTAAAAGTTAATTTTGGTGTTTGGTTAAAAAAAAAAATTAAAATCACATTTATTAAAATCAGTCATTTCTAACGATGATTTTGAAAAGCAGGGAAAGAGTAGTTTTTAGATTATGATTTTGAGAATCAATTTTATCCTTTAATATAATTCCATAAAAACCCTTACAATTGTTACCTAAACCCCAAATTATCCTTATTTAAATTGGAAACAAAATCAATACTTTAATAATTTTTTTTTCTAAGAAATAATATTGTTGCAAATTTAATGCGAATATAATATTGCATGGCTATCTATTATTTGTTTTCATTTTAAGTTTTTGTAGCTCATTAAATTTTTTTATGTTTATTTTTGGAATACTTAGTTATACTTTGCTTGATGTTATTGAATAAAAATTGTAGTTGATTTTTTAATTATCAATTGTTTTAAGATGAAAAAATAAAAGAAATAAAACCAATATAGTATAAATTTTATTTTTAGTTAAAATTATTATAATACACAATTAAAGATATTGTTTGTGCACATTTTTATATGTGTAAGTAAATTTTATCGTATAGTATGTGCATTTTAATTATTTATTTTTTTACAATAGTTTAACAATAAGATTTATTAAACAGTTATAACTGCTTTTAAAATTCACAGTACTTTTAAAAATAAAATTTACCAAACACTTAACTAATTTTTTTCACAGCTGATTATTTTTACAGCACAATTAATAACAATTATTTTAAAAGCTACAGTATTACTAAACTAACCCTTAGTAAGTGTATATTGGATATTTCAATGGACTTGTCGAGTAAAATTTCAAATTTCAAAATATGAGAGTAAGTTTATTTAATAAATAAATTTAATGAGTAGTTTGATAGATTTAAATAATCTCTATTTTTTCAATATTTGCAAATAATTTCATAAATAGACAAAAAGAGAAAAAGAAGATAGGCATGATCTATTAATTTAATTGACTTGCCTTGCCTTGGAGTTGAGTTGGATTTTATGCGTGGTCCTTTTTTTCTCATCCTTGTCTGGCTATCTTAAGCATTTCAATCTTTTTTCATCCTTTCACCTCATTTGCAAAATGTTTTAATATTTGAATTTAATAACTTCAATTTGTTTTATCAATTAAAACAAATTTACCAAACACTAACGAAATATATTTACCCTACATGATATAAAAAGACTAATCTCATACTGCATGTTAGGACATTATTAAGTTTGTAATTTGAAAAAAAAATATGCTGTAATTTTAATAGTCCCTTAACCCACCTATTATTTTTTTTAGTTAATATAGGTGCTTTTATTTATTTATTTATCTAGATTTTGCATCAAACAAATTATTCAATATAAAAAATTATAAGAATCCAACTAAAATTTCTGAATTATATTGTTTATGAATAGCAAATCAAACTGGTCCTTAACTTTTTTAAAGTATAAAAAAATTAAAAAGGGTCAAATTAAGCGTTAAAATAAAAATAAGCGCACACCCACACGCACAATATTTTTCTTTGATCACAGAGAAAAAGAAGAAATCAACAACCTAGCGTCCTGACCACGTGTAATACTTGCAAATTCATTGAATTCAAAATCCTGTTCTGCCATCATACAAATTGGATTTTATATGGTAATGCCTGCCTTGAATTTTTTGTTCTTATTTGCAAACAAATTTCCGAGAAAGGACTTCTTCGCTTTTAACGGTCCGCTTCCATTCAACCAACAGGCCGCCTTTCTGTTATTAAAAAGCCGTAAATTACAAGACTCCATTCCCTTCCACCAACTCTTTATAAATAGACAGATGGATACTCCCAAACGCTAGCATTTACACAATTCTGAAAACATTTTGACAAAGAAAAAATAAATTTGTGAATGAAAAATGGAGGGCAAAGCGAATGGACCGAGTGAAAACCGAGCGGGTCGGTTCGTTTCTGGCCCGACTAACCCGATGGTTACGCCTCTGTTAAATGATCTTTATCAGTTCACCATGGCTTATGCTTATTGGAAAGCCGGCAAGCACCATGAACGTGCTGTGTAAGTACTGTCACTTGTCCACTCATTTTTCTCGATATCAAATAGAGTTTCTTTTGCTATTTTGTCATTAGTTAGTTTCCCGTGTAACTGAACTTGTTTTGTTTTCGTTAAAGGAAAAATTTCCTGAATTATGCGAGTTTGCTATCAATCGAATTAAGCGCTAATTATTGCAAAGCCAAAAAAAAAATAAATGAATAAATAAAAATGAAAGTTAATAAGATAGGGAAAAAAAATCTAGGGATTTCGATTCATCGATTCTATAAAGCCCTACTGGCATTTTTAGCACTTTGTAGCTGGCTAATTACTCGTTGTTTCTGTGCTTCAAAGCAAAACATTTTAGAAGCTGGGATGTAGCGACTTCTGACTAGTAAGTGGCTTTCTAAGAGATATTGTCTCGTTGATGATGTGTGCTTCAGGTTTGATTTATATTTTCGGAAGAATCCATTTGGTGGTGAATATACTATCTTTGCTGGTTTGGAAGAATGCATAAGGTTCATCGCTAGCTTCAAATTGACGGAGGAGGAGATTGCTTTTGTCCGTGATAGCCTGCCTGGTTCATGTGAGGTATTGCAAACCACTTTACCTGTTATAGTAGTAATGAGAAGCTGCTTTTGCTTTGTTTTTTCTTTTAGAATAAGATATTTAATGAAGCACTGTTGTGATGTGATTGCTCATATCTTTTTATTTATGTCTTTAGAGGTGAACAATTTGTATGATTTGGTCATGAGCGCTGCGTTGATAGGAGTGATCTGATATCCTCTTTTTTCTTTCATTTGCGTTGATTACGATGGCCTTTAACATTTAAATCTTAGCTTTCATACCCATCTTTATCTTTGAAGCTTTTGACGGCAATGGGTGATGTGATTTTCACTTTCCTCTTCTGGATGCTTGGTTGATATTTTAACAATTCTACACATCAGTGGATGTATATGAATTTTTTTTTATTCGAATTTGAATCTTTTTGTGCGTAACGGCCTGAATGTTAATCAATGCGCTTCCTATGATGGATTTTGTTGCAAATGTGTCTTGTTACATGGGATTTGAAACTTGACTGTTGGAAACACTTCTTTAATTTGGTTTTGCTACGATGCTTGTGCAGTTTTTGATGAGCTTGTAGAACTGTTGTAGACAGTTTGTTGTCACCAATTATTGGTGAAGTGCCTTAGTTGGTGTATTGAGGCATGTAAACACTTGCTGCAGGCATAATTTATGTTGGACAGGGGGAAAGTTAGCAATAGATGCATGAATTCAGACACTGTTGGCAATTTTTTTTTTTTTTGGTCTTAGTTGCTTTTGTTTACCCTAAGGAAGGTGTAAAACCTACTTAATTGCTTAGGCAGCTTAGCTGTTATTATCTATCATCTTTGCATCTCATAAATAAATTCCATTTTCTGATAGATAATCACCTGAATGGCTGAACTGATATGAACGAACTTCTAAAAATGAAGTTCAGGTTTCATGTTCTTTCTAGCTGCCCCTCAAAATTTATTTGTGGTATATGATGCTGCTTTCCATATAATATGTGATTTGTTAATATTACCTGCAATATGGATTGTTAATTGATAAGTGAATCATTTTTCCCCCCCAACGACTATAGGATGGCTTCTTCGATTATCTTAGAGGAATCAACTGTTCTGATGTTGAAGTGCATGCTATTACAGAGGGATCAGTTGTTTTCCCAAAGGTACCCCTGCTGCGAGTTGAAGGGCCAATTGCTGTGAGTACCATTAAACTAGCTTTTCTCCACATGTTATTTCCAAATGTGATTTTGTGTACATTTAGTCTTTCTTGCATGTAGTATCTGTTGCGCTGCAGTTATTTATATTTACCGTTAAATTCTTCTTAATGTTTATCTTCTATTGTTTTAGGTGGTTCAATTGCTGGAAACTCCATTTGTGAATCTTATTAATTATGCCTCATTGGTGGCTACAAATGCTGCTAGACATCGATTTGTTGCTGGAAAGTCAAAAATGTTACTCGAGTTTGGCCTTCGACGGGCTCAGGTTGCTCATATTTATTTTTAACCTTTTATTTAAACTTCTGATTTTTGTTTGTTCATAAGAATAGCTTACTTTATCCTACATTTAGGGACCTGATGGAGGAATAGGAGCATCAAAATACTGCTACATTGGAGGATTTGATGCCACAAGGTGAAAATATTTTATTCTCCACAGTCATTTCTCATATCCATTTGTTCATATCCTATATAGCTTCTAATTGCTAAGCATCTGTGATCTGTTGTAGTGTTATTCAAGTTATTTATGTTAAGTTTTAAATTCAATTTGAATGAAATAAAGTACATTTTTAACAATTTGGTTCAGTTATGTTTGAATCTCTGTAAAGGACAGATTATTTTATATACTTCTGAGATTCAAAGGGAATGATAATGACCCTCTATCCCAAAGTTTTCCTTTTTGTGTTTACTTGCTCATGCTGATATGATGGATACTAGAATTCATTGAAGGGGACACCAATTCTGGCTGTTTGTAAGCAGTTGCATGGTGTTTCTTATATTGACTTCTGCCATAGCTGTCCGTTGGTTAGATACTAGTTAGTTAGTAGGAGACATTTTTTAGATTCAACATGTGTAGATTTCCACAGAGAATTGAAGAAAAGGCCTTCAAGTGCCCTCTAGTTTGATTGACCTTTAGATCACTTAAAACTTGAATTCTCCTCAGTTATCTTCAGTTGGTTATTTATCTCGGCTGATATTTGGTTTATCTCTTGTTTGCTTTTGTGTTTTTTGTCAACAGCAATGTTGCTGCTGGGAAGTTATTTGGGATACCTCTTCGTGGAACACATTCACATGCTTTTGTTAGCTCATTTATGGTTAGTGATTTCGATAGAGAGATTTAATACCTGTATTATTAGTACTAGTAGATGCGCGTTGCAATGCAGATGAATTTGCATAATAGCATTTAGTTTTAACTGTACCATCATGATGGGTGATGGCTTTATGATGTTTGCGTTTTCTTGGTTTATAGTCACCAATTCCATTGAATGAGGCTATTTCCTCAAAATGTTACTTTGTATTTTTTAAGATGAGAAGTGAGATCCTATGCAAGAGCCTGAGGGATGTTTGTCTGAATCTGAATAGGGAATCCACATATTTGGTTTTAGAAAATCTGTTATAGATTGAGTTTCGCTACAAGTCTTCAGTTGCGATTGGATTCAAGCCAAGGAAACATATCATGATCCAAGATAGTAGTTCAGGATGCATTTGCAACTCTGTGTGTGTGTTTTTTCAAGATAAAAATTCTCCAAAACATCCTTAATTCTGTTGATCTAATTTATCTACTTCTACTTTGCAGAGCCCTGATGAGATTATAGAGAAATCGCTTAAAAGCTCGGATGGGTCTCATACTAGTGAGGATTTTGTCAGTTTGGTTCAGACATGGTTGAGCAAAATTCAGGTTTTTTATTTTTTTTTTTAATTTTTAACTTAGCTTGTGCCTTTGTTTTCTTTATATTGTAATTACATGAGTTATCAGTATCCATTGATTTGATGTTAGTAACTGTACACTTATGATCTGGGAAGCTTGTTTGTTTGACCTTCAAAACAGCAGTTGCTATGAAACTGAACAAAGATTGTGTTCCATGCAACCTTTGAAAGATTTCAAATGTTCTATTCTTTTGAGAAAAACATCATGGCACACTAGAACACACGTGGCAGTGAAACAGAGGTGTGGACTCGCCATGAAAATTTCAACCATACCTTACAAATAGAAAATGTTCTGTCTGTTCCTGTTATCTGTATGACTGCAGCTAATTGTGTCTAATATTTCCTTTTCCCCTCTTTCCTAGTTTGCTATTGTTTGATCTGGTTGCTTTGCAGTTGTCACATCTGTTAAATTGCAATTTGATGAGATCAATTGGTTCAATTTGTTCTTACTTCAACATACTCCTAAAGAAAATGCTTGTTATTGTGTCTGTAGTTTATTTGTACCTTTGCAGATACATTGTAGAATCCGTAACTTCGTCTGGAAAGTAATTTTCATGTTCTATTTATTGTCTGTTTTTCTTTTTCTAGTCATTAAATGTCCCTTTATCTAATGATTTACTAATTTTTTCCCTTTCCTTCACAGTGGTCAAAGTCATTACATGGCTTTTTTGGTGAGACAAATCAAAGTGAGTTAGCAGCTTTCACCTCCTATGCCTTGGCGTTCCCCAATAACTTTCTAGCTCTCGTAGACACATATGATGTAAGTGAACATATTCAAATTGGGTTTGCATTAACCCTTTGATTTCAGATCTCTTTAGGTTCCAAGTACTGTTTGACTTTGATTTTTGTCTTCTAGCTTAATTCCCGAATCCTCTCTCTCTCTCTCTCTCTCTCTCTCTCTCTCTCTCACACACACACACACATGTATATTCAACATTAAATTGCCGATGGTTTAAGTGGATTAGTTGGTTTAAGTCATTTGCCTGATTAAACATCTGATATGGTATATTTGCAAATTCTCAAAAGCAAATGAAAAATGAAAATTTTTTCCCTTTTTTAATTGGCTTAAACTATTTATGATTGTCTTATATCTCACTCTTGCTACTTAATAATTAGTGTACTAACCAGATTCTCTTTTCCTAAAAACGAATTCCAGATTTTCTATCTAAATCTTGTGATGTATTTTACATAAGTGCGCAAGACATGTGGGTACTTGTAAGTAGATTTTAGTTAGCAAACATGGGCTACATGCTGTTTTATATTTCATGCCAAGTGGTTTTATTTTCTTCCTTTTTTTATAAATATGTCGCCACTTTTTTTACTTGGTTAAGTCTAATATCTTTATTTTGCATTAATCATACGTACTTTTAAATAATGGGGTTCAATACCAGGTTATGAGGAGTGGGGTTCCCAACTTTTGTGCGGTTGCTCTAGCACTCAATGATTTGGGGTATGTCTGAAAGCTTTATACACGTTTTATCCTCTCTACTTGAATAAGAGAGCTACTTTTTATGTGAACATGCACATAGACAGTTCCCATTTTCCTTTTCTGGTATGCATTTCCGCCTGAGCCTTGAGTGGTACAGTTTCTGCTTCATGTCCCCAAAAAAGTAAGAGTTGCTGATTTTGGAAATGATGGTGATGGTGACACCACTTTATTTGATGGGTAGACGTGAAGTATTCACAGTTAAATTGTAAACATCCTACTACTTTGTGCACTGGCTGTAGTAGTGCACATATCTTTAGATATATCGGTTGGAACTTTAGAATTCAAATGTTGTTTTGACATTTAAACTTGTAAAACCCATTCATTCCCTCCTATATTATAGACAGGTGAAAATGTGATATTGTTTTGTTGGTCCTTGTGTTTCCTCTTCCTGTGCCATTAACATATTTTGTGATTTTATCATTCTCCTTTCATTTTAATATCTTTAAGATTCACTGTGTTGCTTATATTCCAATTAATTATTTAATCACATAATTTCTGTGCTGAGTTTAGATGAGGTGCTATGCAGGTATAAAGCTGCAGGCATTAGATTGGACTCTGGTGACTTAGCATATTTGTCTTGTGAGGCCCGCAAGTTCTTTCGCACCATTGAAAAAGAATTTGGAGTGCCTGGTTTTGAGAAGATGAGCATTACTGCTAGTAATGATTTAAATGAGGAAACTTTAGATGCTTTAAACAAACAGGTAAACTCTAAATTCAAAGGTGCTTTAAATAAGCGTATTTCCTTATGGCTTCAGAACCTTATGAATGTGTTAAAAAGATTCTAAGATTGTGAATATTAGAAGGTTTTCCATGACATACACTGCAGTTAATATTCATAGGCTCCCACGGATATAAGATACACCTCGAAGCATCTTCTCTGATGATTATGTTGTGTTTCATTGATATCAAGCTGACCAAGGATATGCACTACTATACATTATTCTTTCACCCTTTTGTATAATATGGATGCATGATGATATACGTCAATTTGTGCATTTTTATGATGTTAGAAACATGATATTACACTCGTATGTTTTAAATGTTTCAGCCTTTTCTCTTTTTGAAATGAAGGGTCATGAGGTAGATGCATTTGGAATAGGAACCTATCTGGTCACTTGCTATGCACAGGCTGCTTTGGGCTGTGTTTTCAAACTTGTGGAGATAAATAACCAGCCTCGCATCAAACTCTCTGAAGATGTTTCAAAGGTTTGAACATGCTTCCTATGAGCTTATAGCAGCATCTCTGATCATTCTGTAATTATTATTCCTTTTTCTGGTGACTAGGTCTCTATACCATGTAAGAAACGGTCTTACAGATTGTATGGCAAAGAAGGTTACCCCCTTGTGGACATAATGACTGGAGAAAATGAACCACCTCCAAAGGTAAGAGTCAACTTGTGTTATTCACTTTAATTGTACTGCATGTGGTGTTCAGTTCTACTTTCCTTCAATGCTCGCTGCTTTGAATCCAGAAATAGGAAAGGGTGCGAGTCACTATTTGACCACTAGATAGGCTAGTCTTGCTTTGTGGTAATTAGCCATTGTCATTATAGTCCATGTCTACAAGCGTTATGAAGTATATGATGATTGTAATGATGTACGGAGAAAGACCTCATTTTCATCATATTGTAAATTTGCAGGTGGGAGAACGAATTTTGTGTCGTCACCCTTTCAATGAATCAAAGAGAGCATATGTGGTGCCACGGAAAATTGAAGAGCTCCTGAAGTGTTACTGGCCAGGGAGCTCAGGTAGGGACTATTTGATGGTCTTCGGAGACACACAATTTTTAAGTAATTTGTACGGTCTTTTTATAAGCAGTTTGTTTCTAGTCAGAACTATGTCTAAACTGGTTTCTGTTCCTTGAAGATAAAAGAAGAGAAGATTTACCAACTCTGAAGGACACAAGAGAGCGTTGTATCAAACAGTTAGAGCAAATGCGGCCTGATCACATGAGGAGACTGAACCCAACACCTTACAAGGTACTCTAAATATATCTTGCCCAATATGTTCCATCCAATACATTACTTGCAACCGTGAAGAAAATTACTTTATGTTATGCAGGTCAGTGTAAGTGCCAAATTGTATGACTTCATTCATTTCCTCTGGCTCAACGAGGCGCCTGTTGGGGAGTTGCAATAAGGAGGAATGAAGATAAATTGCATTGAATGATGCACAAATTTGCAAGTAATGATTCCATCCGAATTGGAGGAGCTTCTTCAAATAGTCAAAAGGCATACATGCGTTCACTTCATATAATAATAATGTAATTTGTAAGTTACAGGAACCATGATTTTGATTTCTTTACTAATATAATTCAATTGTTTTTTTTCCTCCCTTTTTCATCCGTTCCATTTCTTGGCCTTGTCCTGCCAACTATTATTGATTTTTAATGCTGTTTGGACGACATTCAATGTTGGTAAGAATATCTATACTGTATGCTGCAACGCTTTACTTTTCCGCTTTTGCCGATCGCCAACCCAAGTGTTTCGTTGCACTCTAAAATTTTCTATCATAATATTTTATAAGTTTTTTTTTTTTTTATCTCATGAGACTATTACTGAGAGTACAACTCATATTATATGAGATTATAACTTATATGTATAGATCAGACTATCATTAAGATTAGTTTACTACAAATGTTCTTTAATATTTAAGAGATATCTACTTCACTAATATTTAGTAAGGAAAAATATTATTTTTACTCGACTCACATTTAATAAGATTATTACTGTAACCAATTTACTATAAATCTTTTCTAAGATTTGAGTGATATTTATTTAACTCACATTTGGTAAGGAGAATATTACTTTCACTTTACTCACATTTAATAAGAAAGAATACTACTTTCACACATACTTTTCGCAAAAAAGAAAATTATCTCCACAATATTTTGTGAAAGTTTGAATTGTTATCCTCCAATTTAGAAGACAGTAACCCTTAGCACTGGGCCTTTGGCTGAGTGGCATATTTTATAAGTTAGAAACAAAAACTTGAGAGAAAAAAAAAATAAATTTTTATCAATTAAGAGTGGGGGGTAATGTCAAAATAATTGGTAGCTGCATCTAGAAGCCAACCATTCTAGATGCACCAATCTTTGAAAGCCAAAATTGTTGAACAAGAAAAGAAGAAAATTTTGACAGCAGCAATCTTTGACATTGAATAAGAAGAAAGAATTTTAGTAGCAAAGTTTGAAGCCCACAATTGTGGACTTTTAGGTAAATTTTTACCTATAAATAGAAGCTCTTGCTTGACAGCTTGGCATTCAATTCAATTGAAAAGAAATCCCATTTTGTGAGGAAAAGTAGTGAGAGAAAGAGAATTAAGAAGAACGTAAAAAAAATTATAAACCTCTTGAATAGCTAGTGAGTGAGAGATTGGGTATATTATGGTTTTGGGTAGTGAGCCAAAATATTACAACACTTGTAATCCTTGTTTCACTAATAAATTATTTTCTTCTTATCTTCACCCGTGGACGTGCTAAAAGCCGAACTACGTAAATTTCAATGTCTTCATTGTTTGCTTGTTCTTTATTTCATTCTAATTTCACTTTAGCTGTGGCCCTACTTCACCTATAAATTTCCTAACAGTGGTATCAGAGCTACTGGTTGTATTTTTTAGATTCGAGAATATTGTTCACGTATACGATACTTTTCAAGTATACAGTACTATTCATGTATACGATACTGTTCATGTGAAACAGTGGGAGCTGATTTTAGTAAAAGCAGTTCATGGTAAAAAGTAATGGCGACAAAGTACGAAATTGAGAAGTTCAGCGGAAATAATTTTTCACTATAAAAAGTAATGGCGACAAAGTACGAAATTGAGAAGTTCAGCGGAAATAATTTTTCACTGTGAAAAATGAAGATGAAGGCTATATTGAGGAAAAATAATTGCTTGGCAGTAATTGGAGAAAGGCCTATGGAGATAACTAATGATGATAAGTGAAATGAGATAGATGGCAATACTATTGTTGATCTACACTTGGCACTTGCGAATGGGGTGTTATCTAGTGTGGCAGAAAAAAAGACAGCAAAGGAAATATGGAACACTCTCACAAGACTGTACGAGGCTAAATCACTACACAATAAAATCTTTTTGAAGAGGAGACTTTACACTCTTTGAATAGCAGAAACTACATCGGTGACCGATCATATCAACACTCTAAAAATACTATTTTCACAACTTACAACGTTGGGTCATAAAATATAGGAAAATGAACGTGCGGAGCTTCTACTTCAAAGTCTACCAGATTCATATGATCAACTTATCATCAACATGATGAACAATAACCAAGCAGACAGTTTATTCTTCGACAATATTGTAGCTTCTGTATTAAATGAAGAGAGCAGATAGAAAAATAAGGAAGACAGACTAACAAGTTCATAGCAAACAGAAAACCTATTGATGACAAAAGGGGGATTAACGGAGCGTGACCCCAGTGGGAGTCACAATCATAGTTGATCAAAGTCAAAAAGTAAGAAGAATATTAAATGCTACAACTTTAGCAAGAAAAGGCATGTTAAGAAAGAATATTGGAACAACCAAAAGAGAAGAGAAGGTAAAGATCCCGAGACATCAAATGCTCAAGGGTGTGTAGCAAGTACCGTAGATAATGACAAAATTCTCTATAGCAAAGTATCTACTGTTACAGAAGGCAGAAAATGACTTATAGACTCAGGAGCTACCTGACACATGACCTCTCAGAGAGAATGGTTCTAAAAATATGAACCAATCTCAGGAGGATCTGTATACATGGGTAATGATCATACATTGGAGATCGCTGATATTAATACTATCAAAATAAAAATGTTTGATGGTATAGTTCGCACAATTGAGAAAGTACGACATGTCAAAGGCCTGAAGAAGAATCTATTGTCTTTAGGACAAATAAATAATCATGGGTGCAAAACTCATGTGGAAAATAAGATAATAAAGATAGTCAAAGGCGCGCCTGTGTTGATGAAGGCAGAAACGATCAATGCTAATATATTCATGCTTAAAGAAGAAACATTACAGAAAGCAGATGTGTGTGTCACGTCAAATAGAGAAAAGTCAACAATGATATGGCATCTCAAATTTGGCCACATATCAGAACAAGATTTGAAAATTCTCTCTGATCGAAATCTGCTTTCAGCGCTCAAATCGGTTAATTTACCATTTTGCGAGCACTGTGTTACAAGTAAGTAGTGTAGACTGAAGTTCAGCACCTCCTATATTTGGGAATCGTCAGATATTTCCATGGGAGGTGCAAAGTATATGGTGACTTTCATCGATGATTATTCGAGGAGATGTTGGGTGTACCCAATCAAGAAAAAGTCAGATGTATTTCTAGTGTTCAAGGAATATAAAGCATAGGTAGAACTTAAATCCAAAAAACAGATTAAATGCTTGAGGACAGATAATGGTGGAGAATATACAGATAGTGAGTTTCTTGCTTACTGTTACCAAGAATGTATCTAAAAACAGTTCATTGTGGTATACACTCCTCAACAAAATGAAGTAGCAAAGCGGATGAACAAAACTCTTACATAAAGAATAAAAGCTATATTGAGGACAGCTGGTCTACCCAACTCATTCTGGGCAGAAGTAGCTAAAATTGCCTGTTATATGGTAAATAGGTCTCTGTCAACAGCAATTGAGTTAAAGACACTGATAAAGATATGGACTAAAAAACAGCTAATTACTCCCACTTACTTATATTTGGATGTGATGTGTACGTGATGTACAATACTCAAGAAAGGACAAAGCTGGATCCTAAATTTAGGAGGCGTATCTTTTTGGGATATGCTGATGAAGTAAAGGAGTATTGTTTGTGAAACCCCACAGCCACAAGATTGTTATCAATAGAGATGTTATCTTTGTAAAAGATCAACTATAAGGGAAAGATGAGGATGATAGTACCGTAAAAGAAAAGTCAGAGGCTGTACCGCTATACATGAAAAATAATTCAGAAAAAGAAGATTCAGATTCTTCTGAAGCAGCATTAGAGCATGAAGAACAAATACTAGTCAAGTCCGAGACTCCAGAAGTTCGTCGGTCAACTCGTGAGAGACGATCGCCAGCGTGGCACTCGGAGTATGTTATAGAGATCAATGTTGCATACTGTCTTCTAACAAAAGATGGAGAGCCATCAACTTTTTATGAAACTTTAAACAATCCAGATGTTGCTTTGTGGATGACAACAATGCAAGAAGAAGTTGAAGTTCTACGAAAGAATAAGACATGGAAACTTGTACTACTACCACGTGGAAGAAAAGCCATTAGAAACAAATGGGTTTACAAGATCAAACGTGATGACAATGAACAAGTGGAACAATATCATGCAAGATTGGTGGTAAGAGACTATGCTCAGAAAGAAGGTATTGACTTCAACGAGATATTTTCTCCAGTAGTTCAACTTATGACAGTTAGAATAGTCTTGGCAATGTGTGCTACATTTGACCTATATCTAAAGTAGTTAGATGTGAAAGCTGCATTTCTTCATGGAGAACTTAAAGTAGAAATTTATATGCTCCAACCAGAAGGTTTTGCTAAAACAGGAAAAGAGAACTTGGTTTACAGGTTGAACAAATCTTTGTACGGTCTCAAACAGGCGTCGAGGTGTTGGTATAAGAAATTTGATTCCTTCATCATGAGTCTTGGATACAACAAACTCAGTTCAGACCATTGTACATATTACAAGAGGTTTGAAGATAATGATTTCATCATTCTACTGTTGTATGTGGATGACATGTTGGTAGTAGGCCACAACAAAGATCTAGTTCAAGAATTAAAGGCATAGTTGGTCAGAGAGTTTAAAATAAAGGACTTAGGACCAACAAACAAGATTTTAGGGATGCAAATTCAGCGAGACAAATAATATGAAGATTTGACTTTCTTAAAAGAATTACTTGAAGAAAATTTTACGGCACTTCAACATACAAGATTGTAAGCCAATTTCTACCCCACTTCCTGTTAATTTCAAATTATCCTCAAGTATGTGTCCTAGTAATGAAGCAGAGAGGAAAGAGATGTTTTGAATACCATATGCATCAGTAGTGAGAAGTTTGATGTTCGCTATAATTTGTACAAAACCAGACATTGCACAAGCAGTGAAAGCAATTAGTTGGTATATGTCGAATCTTGGTAAAGAGCATTGGAAAACTATGAAGAGGATTTTGAGGTTCACCAAAGGAACTTCAGATGTTGTATTATGTTACGGAGGATCAGAGTTTACTGGCAAGGGCTTTGTGGATTTAGATTTTGCAGGAGACCTTGATAAAATGAAATCTACTATTGACTATGTGTTTACACTTACAGGAGGGGTTATAAGCTGAATTTCGAAACTGCAGACTTTTGTGGCCTTATCTATAATAGAAGCAAAATATATGGTAGGTACACAAGCTTGTAAGGAAGCTACTTAGATATAAAGGTTATTAGAGGAGCTCAGGCACAAACAAGGAAAAATTCCTATGTTTTGTGATAGTTAGAGTGCCTTGCACATTGCAGGAAATCCAGTCTTTTATTTTAGGACAAAGCACATAGGGGTACAGTATCACTTCGTTTGAGAAGTAATGGAAGACAGAAGTGTGGATTTACGAAAAATTCATACGAAGGAAAACCTAGCAAATGTTTTGACCAAGCCGATCAATGCTGATAAGTTTGTATGGAATAGATCTTCTTATAGCCTAACAAAGACGTAAGCAACATGACAATGGCGAAGCAGAAAGGATGGTGTGGAGATATGATGGATTCTCAATCAAATCTCCAGGTGGAAGAATGTCAAAATAATTGGCTGCTGCATCTAGAAGCGAACCATTCTAGATGCAGCAATCTTTAAAAGCCATAATTATTGAACAAGAAAAGAAAAAAATTTTGACAGCAGCAATCTTTGACATTGAATAAAAAGAAAGAATTTTAGTAGCAGCAAAGTTTGAAACCCACAATTATGGACTTTTAGGCAAATTTTTGCCTATGAATAGAAACTTTCACTTAAGAGCTTGACATTCAATTAAGTTGAGAAGAAATCTCATTTTGTGAGGAAAAGCAGTGAGAGAAAGAGAATTTAGAAAAGCTTAAAAAAAATTATAAAATTCTTGAATAACTAGTGAATGAAAAATTTGGTGTATTATGGCTTTAGATAATGAGCCAAAATATTACAATACTTGTAATCCTTGTTTCACTAATAAATTATTTTCTTTCTGTCTTCGCTCATAAACGTAAAATAAAAATCAAATTATATAAATTTTTGTCTTCATTATCTACTTGCTTTTCATTTCCTTTCAATTTTACTTTAACTATGACCCTACTTCACATATAAATTTCCTAACGAGTAAAGCGTTTACCATAACACTATGTTGAGCCTAGCTTGCAATATGAACCCGAAACTTTACAAATTGAGACCAAACCAGGAGGAGATCCAAGGGCACTCTCTTTTTTCTTTTCCTGATACGATGGTGGCATGACCTAAATATATCAAAGTTGACTAAATATGGCGTTGGAATGTGGTGGCAACTTTGGGACGAGTGAACGCGTGATAATGAGGTTGACAGGTTGTGTTGACGCATCTAAGAAATTATCGTGCTACCGACTGTTGAGATGTCCAATTTGTAGTCATTATCATTTTAATATTTGTTAAAAAATTTTAGCATAAACAATCATTTCCACAGTTAAATACATGTTATCTTCAAGCCTGATCTTTGGCTCCGGAAAATTGCAATAGGACTTAAGTAAATCAACTGAAATTATGAAGCATTTCTGATATAGCAGTTTAATCAGTCAGCAAAACAAAACTTTACTAGCGAATATACGCGCGCGTGGGCGCGCTAATATTTACAACAGAGATTTTAAAAATACAGACTGAATTGAATTTATTGGTTAATTCATACCGAGATGACAAGGTCGTTCACCTGTACCCAGCCGTAGGCACAGCGGTCCCGAATCCTTTGAACTGTTGATGCCGCCAAAGCAACCACAGGTCGAATCTTGTTCAACTCTTTTTCTAGTGGTATTTTAGCACCAATCTCCATCTTTGCCTCCCAATAACAATAGAAAAAAGATCAATACACAATGCCATCGTATTGAATAGTATGCCCAACAAACAAAAATGGCAAACAATTAAGAAAAATGAAATTAACCTTGTCTATGCCGCGTTGAGTGTCCAACAGATGGCAGAAATAACTAAGCTGCTTATACAAATCTGCTTCTGTGTACTGGTGAAGAGAGCACACATTGCACCCATAAATTCTTTAGTTTTATGATAAACATATCTTAAAAAATTATTAATTATATGAAATTGTGGTGAAAACCTTTCGTACAAGACGCCCATTGCAGCGAGGATAGTTTGGACAAACCGTTCCCCTCTCAGCATCACCAATCAGCCGAAGGCTCAAACTACAGGTGGTGTATTTGCAAGTTTCATCGTCACACTGAGCAAAATCAACCAATGATAAAATTCAATAATCACGATGATTAAAATCATATAATAGGTAGATAAGTTATTTACTTGTAACTGAATACTATATTCTACAAGTGGTAGATTACCATCATTAAGCCCCTGTAATACGTCGAGACAAACCCATCCACTTGCCTTTTGACCTGACAGACAAAGCACGGTTTTGAATAGTGTAATGAACACAGTGGAATGTGCAAGTGGATAAGCAAACTGTCATTCAGTATTCTCTAAAATCTCAATAAATTAATAATTTTAAGAACTTTACAACTTTATTAATTTAAAAAATATCAATTAATTGAAAAATTAATAAATTATTAATTTATGAAGATATTTTTTTAAAAAAACATTTTGAACACGATTATAGTATTGATTTACCTAAATATTGTATTTACTATGTTTTACCTAAATAATAATTAGTTGCACCACATTGGTAGTAACAAGATTGTTGTATAAATTTATAATTTTATACTGATATTGATTAATTTCTTATTGCAAAATGATAATACTAATTAGAATTTCTTTTTACATTAAAAAAAAAAAGAGATGAGATCTAAGTCAAAAATAATTTTAGGAAGAAACAAGCAACATCAAGAAACAAAAGTCACTTAGATATATCATTCAAACTTAATTTCAAAATAAGTGATTACTAATTTATACAGTGGGTGGGTCGAATAAGAAAATAGAAATTTTTTAAAAAAATATTATCTTATAAATTTATCCAATTTTTAATTTATCATATTGGTCCCAAGTTGAAACTGATAAAAATTATTATTTAATTAAGACAACCAATTTACCAAATATTAATTTTTCTACTTGTACATTGAAGGTTGGAGATGGAAAGGCATCTTTCAAACTAATGTTCCCACACCACCTAGCTAACTTATTTCTAGACGACAATTTGTACTGCAGGGCTTCCTTGAGCCACACACGAGCGCAATAGACAAGTTTAGTGAAAGGTCTAACGTCTCAAATTCAACAATATTTTCAGGGAGCACAATTTTCAGTATAATTACCTGGTTGGCTATCATTCCAGGGGATATTCTACCCGCATCAACTTCCTTGGGGCATTTAGGACAACGCAAGGTATGCCAAAAGTTATACTCTGTTTCTGGCTTACTTGGCTTCTCACTGACTGACATGCAAATGGAACTGCAGACAGCTGGACAATCAAAAGTACTAGAGCAGCTGGGACATGACAAGATCAATGGCTCACAACTTCGAAATCTGCAATTCAATTTATAACACGCATTAATGCATTACTTTTATTTGTTATGAAAGCTCTCCAGAATGTCCAATATACTAATTTCATTATCCTTATTGACAAAGAAAGTGTCGATGATATCTACAAGATCATATGGGGACATTTAAAATTTAGAAAAACTTTTCAAGGAAATGAACCAGAGTGATGAAAAAGAATACAAGTGCTTGCATATCATGCAGGGTAATAAGTGATTCCACATATGATCACATAATTTTGGCTCACTTAAATAGTGTGTACTCATTCTCTAAATAGTGCATGACACAAAAATATAGCTAGAATTGTGATCAGATATCCACACGAACAATGAAAACAAATAATCATTCGGAAACTTCTAAATTCTTGAGGTGTTCTTAATTCATTTTATTAGCATTTATCACTCTTTGATACTCTTTTTATCTTTTTAATAATCTTTCTTTTTTTATTAAAAAGATTAAAAGAAAAAAGGGGAAATCATTACCTCTCATCTCCTACAGCAAACAATAGACAGCTGGAAGGATCACTGCTCACGGTTTCACTTGATTTACTTTGGAACTGAAAAAACCATAAATTAATGCTTAGGCATGAATAAAGAAGGAAACATTAATTCCCTTGAAAAACAGTCTGGCCTAGAGAAATGCTCTTACCTTGGATGGATCAAGCCCTAAACAATCAGCTAAGCGCTCTGGGCTTGTACCCTCAATTGAAGCACAAAGACGTGATACTACAGGATGAATCTGCTGAGACAAGTAGTAGTCAATGTCAATCATCCATTTCCCATCACCTTTTTTCAATTCATCAGGATGTCTAGCACGCTGAGCAATCCCTGCTGAACTACCTGAACTTGTACCCTGCCCAGAAAAGGAAGGAGAAATCTACAATTAATATAACGTGTAAGCATCAAAGAAATGTATGCTCAAAGGCTGCTAACTTGATGAAAACAAATCACTAAATCTCAAACCTGCTCACAACAAATTATATATGGCACAGTATCACCAGCAGAGCAACCAGTAGAATAACCACTTTGCTTCAATCTCAGTGCCACCTAGAACATGGCATGCAAATGTAAATTTCGTGCATTCGATTAAGTAAATGGAGGAAGAAATTACTTGTGATTAGAGATAGTTCTAATTAAGGAAATGAAGAATTATCAAGCTCACTTGAACATGCGGTTGGTTTTTGGCATCAGGGTATGCTTCAGGTGGTTTAGTCAGTGTCTTTGTAATGACATATTTCTCAAGTGCCACTTGTCCACTTCTCATATCCTCCTGGACCTGTTAGATATGTATAAATGACTGACAATCAGTTAAATTTCTCAGTGATATATCGACGGTGTTTGAAGCATGAATACGTTAGTCAGCAAAACTGAATAAGTATGAATTACAAAGTTCGTATAACTTCACCTTCATAAGACAGTTGTGAATTGATTCAACAACATCCTCACATGACCTGAGAGCCCAAGGGCAAAACATTTTAAACAGATCAGTAATTCAATCATTCTACTCAAATTTCCAACATAGCACAAACAAATGTGCCATCATTGGTCTTGGGGTAGGAATGACTTCACATACCTTTCTGACAGTATTTGACTCAGACAGAAGTCCCCCACTTCCTTTGATAGCAAGCTCCAATCACGACGAACCATATCAAGACCTTTACGTTCAATAACCTGCATTCACACAGTTACCATATTGATTCAAGAGCTGGGCAAGTTAAAGATCTATGGATGTAGAAGCTGGGAATCTACCACTAGAATTCTCGACTATCTAGACGGACACTAAACCTTGTATGTTTGTGTATGTAAAAAGAAAAAAATAGTACCATAGAGGATACAACACTTATCAAGCTGGCAACTATGTGAAGTTATATTACAGCCATGACAACAAAGTGCATTCTTCTACAGTTGACCATAAGAGTGTCAAACACTGGTGTTGACAAGTGTCATTACTTGTCCAATAGTTAGAAATGTCCAAGAGTAATAAAAAATAAATGTACCTCATATGGCATTCCATCCTTGAACTGCACCTTGACAGCTGCATATTTCTTCTTCTTAAGCAGCAGCATTCTCTTGTACAATCCATCAAGATCAATTTCTAGACACTTGTACTTCTTGTTAACCTAAAATCAAGGTAACATAGAAGTCACTCATATAACTCCACATTGTTATTTATTTTTTTTCTTTCTTTGGAGTTAACAATTTGCCACCTTATTCTCAAATTGTCAAGGATACACGAGCTTAATTATCATTTTTGTTCATTCAAGTCAAAATTTAACAAAGGGCAAATTCCCAGAAAATGAATAAATCTATGGATCTCTCACCCCAATCTAATTTTAAGCACCAGATAGATTTAGTCTCTTTAGGAAAACATCAAGAAGGCACAAATTGAATCTTTTGCAATACAATATTTATGTCAACATTCCTCGAGTACAGGAAGACGGTCATAATCTCACCTCCTGGATGACTTTCCCAGCAATAGCCTTTGCTTTTGCAATATCATCTATTCCACTATGTATCATAATTGAATCCGTATCACCATAGATTACCTGCCAGAGACAAGGTAAATGCATCCTTCAATAACTACATATATTTACACAAATGAGATAATTCGGACAGGGTCACTAAGAAAACATTCATAAGTTATGGATATGAATGTACAAGAAATGACCTCTAGGTTCAAATTATTCTGAACAAGATCAACAGTACTCCGTAGAATCTCCCTTCCCTGTATAATCATATGACTTGCTTAATGATTAGAGCATCTCATTCTAAAAGGCATTGCCTTGCACATTAAGTATATATGTTTCTCTTACTTGCTGCGTTATAAGCTCTGCAAGAGGCTTTGCATAAAATCTTGAATTGGAAAACCCAAGGCATCCGTACATACTGCAACATTGAACAAATCAGCCATGTAAAGTGA
Organism: Luvunga scandens; assembly: GCA_030449905.1. NCBI lineage: Eukaryota > Viridiplantae > Streptophyta > Magnoliopsida > Sapindales > Rutaceae > Luvunga > Luvunga scandens. The sequence continues at coordinate 2,186,088 of JASUUG010000383.1, read as the reverse complement.
AATGGAATAAAATTAAGTTGGAATGAAAAAGCAATCACATAGGTTAAAGTGCCCATTCATAAACTATAGAAAACAAATCTAAGAACAAACCTATTTGCAGTCAGCTTTAATGCTTGCTGCTGAATGTCAAGCTGCTGGATCTTGAGACCAGATGCAGTCTTCATCCATGTCTTAACCATTCTTCTTCTCTGAACCAAATTTTTAAGCAACTACAAACGGAGAGAAAGAACACATAAATTTTAAAGCGCACAACCATACTTTGGAAATTGAAGTAGAGAAAAATTATGAGTTTGTAACTGGAAATCCATGATTAATGCATAGGACAGTAAGCAGACCGTCACCGCAATCAATAAGCACACGAAACATGTAGAAGTTTCACTTAACCATCTTGGAATATATTTAATTTTTATTCAAATAATAACACCAAAAGTATCTCGACCAACCATTATCCTAAAAATCTTAAACTCAAAACATGAAAGAGCTTCTGAAGTTGCAAAATTAGAACAAGAACAGATTATAGCAATTTTTTCCTACTTTTCATGTGTTTATGCGATTTTGTTCACAGTTCAAAAGCTATCCTTTTAGAGCAAAATTATCAGAACATAAATTACAATTTTAAAACAAGTTTTTAGATTCTAGTATTCTCAAAAACATCGCAATGTGATCCAAATGCAGTAAAGAATACCTCCGGTAGAACTCCGGTTGTTTTACTAGACGGTAAGTGAGGAACTAATCCATCTGGAGATCTTTCAACTGTCGTGAAGCAGATATTGTATTCCTGTAAAATATATTATCTATTTAAGCTTATTAAACAACAGAAACTAGCATAGCAACACAAGGACATGTGAGTGTAGGTGTACGCATGCACGCATAGGGAGAGTGAGGATGGGGATCAAAATGTTATTTTACCTGAATAATAGAAGGGTAAAGACTATTGAAGTCGAGAAGCAATATATATTTATCATATAAACCCTTTTTTGGCTCCAAAACCAATCCTCCAGCATAGGCAGGACCTTTTTTCCCTTTTCTGTGGTCATTGTGTGAAGTATCATTGTCAAAGTTTGCATCATCATTATTTAACTCTGCAACATTTCTATCCTCAACGCCATGATTGATTCTCTGTTTTGCCATTTTTGCTTCCTTAACATATGTAAACTTGTCTGGGACAATATATTTCTTTGCATGGAATGCATGCAATAGAAGATACTCCACTCTCTGCGCCCTAGCACCCTGAATGATTCTCCATATCAAGTTGATGAACAGGTTTTATAAGAAAACAAAAGCAGAAAAGGAAAATTACAGCAATAACTTACTTGAAGGGTTTTCCCCCAAAGATTACCACTGATGTTTGTCAGTTGTCGAGTGAGGGGAAGAACACTCAAATGGAACATGAGCTCCATAGATAACCATGCATCTGTTTCACCATAGTCAATCTGAAACCATTACAAACACAATGAGAACCGTACTCTCCTGCCACAGTAGCATCTAGTTTTTCAGTCATGAATAGCAAAATAGACCCATTGAACCACTACCCATGTTTTAAAAAAATAAAAACCAAACTTGTCAAACTAGGCTCAAAAATCACCTCTACTAACAAGTGCTCAAGCTATTGAGCACCTCTATTATGTACTTTATCACATAGGTAATATCAACTGAATCACTGTATTCAATGGTAAAAGAGAACATGAAAATAATATCATTCTTTAACACCCATAGTAACGATCAATGGTGTCCCAAAGGCTTTAAATACTAGCAAAACATAAAGTTATCCATTCATTTCAAGTTTTCAACAACTGTGGATTGTATCCATTGAAGAACACATTGACCAACCATCATGCAAAATGGGCTTTTCTTGTCCACATATAATAAGCAATAACATTGAGCGCCCTGTTTTGAAGTGGGCATCATAAAATGAGGCTTAAACATTCAGCAGTAACTCACCCTATGAATTTCAAGGTTTTTAAAATAGTCCTCAGAGCAGAACTTAAAATAACTTAATCCTTAGCTACAAAAAATAGGAATAAAAGCACAGGATAACATTAAAAAGTGAAAAGAATTCTTTGACTTGAGATAATGAACAAACATTGCATTTATATATAGGCAATGAAACTGGAATGTAAATTGTAATGGAATGAAAATTAACTTTATATTGGAATTCGGCAATGTTATTTTGAATATTTCATTTTTTTTAAGTTTCCATTCAATCCAACCTATCCCACACCAAATTAAGTCAATCCACCTCCGGATTGGTGAGAGGAGATCTTGAGCTCTTGCTTTTGTCACAAGAGATGAAACCTATTACATTGTTCCCTTGGGGAGTTAAAATAATTCTTTGATATTCAAACTGCAGTTCCTTGTCTCAGTATCAAACATGGTGGGCAGAACGGGTCAAGGCAAGCATCAGAACTTACAAGTTCCATAAGAGATTCCAATGTTTGGAACATTTTCAGAACATCATGTGGGCCAATCTCCTTCCGGTCTTTGTTCAACTGAGTCTTTGCAAGTTGTGTCAAAGAATAACTGACCTGTAAGAAGCCAAGAAGCAAAGGAAATTGAATAAAACCAATAATAAGTGCATTCAGGGTGTAATAGACCAACCAAATGATATACCTCTCTTAATAGGTCACGTGAACACAAATATGTGTCACATAAGAGCCGACCAGCAATGCAAGACATGATCCCTGGACTCGCTCCGGATCCAAAAATAGTTCTTCCTTTTGTAAGCTTTGGCATTTCAGAACGCTTGAGACGGCCAATCTTTGACCACATGCTGCTAGGCACTCTACAAGCCTGCATGAGAATAATACAAGCACATTACAGGCATGATGGAAATTCATTACAACTACATCAGATGAGCGCAGCAGAAAAACAAGCATTTTAGACAACACAAGGGAAGAGACTGAGAAAATAATTACATGCGTTCATTCCTATCCCACATTTTAATGTTATGGAAATGCCAATTCTAAAGGTTGAATATCTATATAAAAGCAATTGAAATGTATAAATTTGCATCTGGTTTGATATTAACCAATAGTTACCTATTAGACTGCATTCATGCATGTAAGAAAGGAAAACCAATGAGTAAACATTTTACTATCTACGGTAGAGCATTTACAAATTACCATATGGAAAGCAAAAGAAAGATATCCTCACCTGGGCTCTATGGAAGAGAACATCCAGGTCAAACCCAGATATATTGTGTCCGACAAGAACATCGCTGTCCAACTTGTATAATTCAATCATTAAACGGTTTAACAAGGCTCTCTCACTGCAACATAATGTTAAAAAATACTTCAACAGAAGCAACTAAAAACACAATCATGCAAAGTTGACAGCCAACCAGAAGAAACAAAAATTTTGAAAGACTGCAAGATTTATAATTAGAATGTACCTGCTTTCACAGCATAGAACATTTGATCCAGCTTTTGAATTTCTATCTGTTGCCTCTTTGTTAAAACCCATTGGAAATATGCCTCCATCAAGCTTGCGAACTACAGTAAAATGACTCAGCATTCCCTGTTTCTTCCATTCCGATGCCAACATGGGAGTGTCAATCTGAAAGTAAAAAACAACAAAAGCAGTAGTTATTTTAGTAGAAATAACAATTTTCTAAGCCAGAATAACAGCAATTGGAGTATATGAGCTAATAATGGATCATATAACCTATAAAAACTAATCACACAGCATAGATCGGCTTAAAAATGTACTAATTCTAACAAGTCTAGGTACAAACACCATGAAAAACAGAAATCCAACCAGTTGCAAAATCAAGTTTAATGCCATCTCCCTAGGTTACATCACTAGCAAAAATGCTATGAGACATATTTTGCAAATCAAACTGTAACTCAATTTAGAATATTCCAACCAAATGAGTGATAGCAAACCCATTTCTCACAATCACCAAGAAGGAAGAATCCATGCACTAAATGTCAAAGTAAGATAGCCAACAAAGACTGCAAAACTAACCTTTGCCTTGTGACAGCAGACAACAGATGCAGATACAATTTCATTCACATCCTGCCTTTCGTTGATAACAGTTTTCAAGTGTATAGCAGTGACAGTCACTGGAGGAATCTCTGCTGCATGCTTTGAGGATGATGAAACTCGTATATCTTTTGGAGAATCCACAGTAATCTCAAATTTGCACCAGCTCACCTGTGAAAGAGTACACCAAGCAGTTGCAGTTGAAACTACAAGCATTCATAATTAAGCAATATCAGATGCCCAGATTTGGAAGACTCACCCTTTGAGGAGCAGGACAGCTAGAAAACTTTGAAATTGACAGCCAAGATGGTCCTTTTACCTTCCTTCTAACAAGAAAAAGTTCCATGGCACTGCATATAACTACACCAGTCAGTGTTCCTTTATTTCATCCGAAAACAAAAACACATTGAGTATTAGTGTTTGTGGAAGGCATGGCAAAAGAAATAGTCCAATAAATCTCATGGACTTTCATCCTATCGACTAGTGAGCTTCAAGAATTTATAACATATCAACAAGTCATATGCAAGAATGCGAGAGATTATAACTAGTTGATCAACCACATTTGTATTGAGCAATCCATTCAATTCAATTCCCCTTATCAAAAGACAGACAAAGTTAAAAGCCCATGCTAACTACTTTTACCTGCTATGAGTTCCAAGAAGAGAGCAGAAGTTTTCTCCTTTTAGATCTGGTGGAAGCGGTGGGTCCTGCGATAACAAAATGCAAGTATTCATCCATAATGGAAGATTCATATCTTGACAATCATGAAAACAGCAGTACATGAGTCAAGGTTCAGAATTAACTTTTAAGAATTTAACCTTTTCAAATTACAGTAGCAGGAAAACAAACAGGTGAACGGTAAAAAGACTGAACAAATAATGTGATGGTTTAAACTGCTTTTTTGATCTGCTTCACATGTTTAGGGATATACCTTGAATGGATAATTGATCTTGAGAACATAATTCTCCCCAGTAGGTATGTCAGCTCGCCCAAATGCGTATCTCCTCTGTATAAGCCAGGAACGAGCAACAAAGTGAATCGAAAGAACATAATGAAGAATTATTAACTAGGTTACAACAGCATCAAGTAGTATGCAAGTTTATCAATGCATTTATTTGAACCATAAAGATTGAGTTTGCAAACCTTAACCGGTGACACAACATAATTTGCAACATTGAGATTTAGCAACTGATTTGCAATTTCAGTTTTTAATCCTAAAGCCACATCCTACAAAATAAAACAACAAAAATGCATCAATAACAACTACAGCAGAACAGAAAGAGGGGAAAAGAGTGAGTTTATTTGAGTGCATTGCTGCATGAATATGTAAATACACATACTTGCAACTTTTTCCGGAAAGCCATGGGAGAAATACGAGACTCTTCGGCATCTTTCTCAAGCTTCATAATCTCATCAGTCTGAAATAGAGGACCATTTGGAATAGCATATACACATCTCTGCATGTTCTTAACAATCACACAGCAACTATGATGTGTACTTCCTGCTTTGACCTTAACAGTAATGACAGTTAACAGTTGTCAAGGTTGTTATTTGTAGGTTGTTGTTTGTACATACATGTAAAACGATAAAATAAAGCAATACAACAATTATAAAACATGCAAAGATGCATGACAATAGAAGATTCATAGCCAAAATTAACTGAACTTACCTAGAAAAAAGAAAGGAATAAAAATTATAGAAGATGCCCCAAAAGCAATAATTTTCTAGAGTCTTGTACAAAATATCTCTAGAGAGTAGAAGCTATAGAAAGGAATTAAAAGAGAGTTGGTACTCAGTAGAGTATTTGTGTTATTCATAATTACCATCCAAATTATTGGGGGAAAGACGCCACTAATAGAAGCCAAGCAGTAAAATAGGAATGTTAAGGCAAACAGAAGACCATTTCCATTAATGAATATATAAATATGCAGCTACTGAGGTCAGAATGCAGCATTAAAGAAATGATTTGACATTAAAGAAATGCGAAAGAATGCACAACAAGATTAATGAAAGTACCTTATTATCAGATCGTTGTGAGTTATAACAGCACAAACTGACAACCTAAAAATCTAAAAGAAATTGAATGGATAATAGCCTGAGCAGAGCGGAAGAATACAAACTTTCCAGGTTATCAACCTAAAGATTTTGAATGAAACCTAGCCAACTCAAGCTTTAGATTGGTTTAGTCTCATCTTTTCATGCCACTAGTTCGCTGATATGGTCAGAGATATAACTTGGTTTAAGATATTGACGTGTAGCAAAAATTAGAGAATGAAAATGCAGAGACTCACCAGCCAAACTACCCATTTGACTGGCTATATAATATCACTTTCCAAAAATTAACAATACCAAACTCAGCCCGAAAATCCAATCCATAAATCAGAGGTGTGCTTCAAAATTCCTAATTCACATTCCGCAAAATCATGTAAATTGATAACAAAACAAAATGAATATGTCACATTACCTTCCCAAAGAGGTAGAGGGTTCCCATATTAGCCCCAGAAAGCTGTTCATGAGCATCAAGAATGTAAAAAGGCAATGATCCATCCTCATCCACCTCAAATTCCGACTCCTCACAATTCAAATCACTTTTCCCCTCATCCAATACCATATTACCTCCACTAACCTCCCTCCACCCTGCAGTTGCACTCAACAATGGATCCTTCTCAGTACTAATCTTAGCATTTAGTTGTTTACATTCCTTCACGTCCTCATTTACTTCATCTTTCACTTTCTCTTTCACTTCAACAATCTCATCTCTCTGAATCAGTTCAGTACTATTATCAGATTCCCATTTCAATCCTTTTGATTCCTCAAACACATCACAATTCTGATTTTGCACCAAATTATTTATCAAATCAGAGTTTTCTTTTACTGAATTCATTGAGTTTATAACTAATTGACTCTTGGTCTTTACAGAATCAACAGAAACGAAACTTTTAATATTACTTGAAACGGACCTTCTACGCCGCTCTCGATCTGCTTCATCCGGCGCAAATTCTGCTAAAACTTCATCAACAACACTCTCACTTTCTTTAACTTTCTCATCTTTGGATTTTTTAAACATCGCTGTCGATGTTAACATTGCCGACAATCTCTGTTTCCCCATCATGGCCGCCGCAGCCGTTAGCGATGGATTCGGCTTCTTGACGTTTTGATTATTTTCTTTCTTTTCCTTTTTTTCAATTCTCTGCTTTTTAATCGATCTTTGGCCATCCAATGATTCGTCATCGGACGACAAAGGAAGGCCAGCCACGGACCAATCTTCTTCTTGTCCCTCGTCGCCGTATCCGAGACCATCATCGTCCACGATGAATCCACGCGCCTCTTCCCGCCGACGCGCTACCAGGGCGTCGTACTCATCCTCCTCTACGGTGTCGTATATCGGATTCTCTAATTTGATATTGTATCCTACGGAATCTCCGGATCTCCGTCCGCCGCGGCGCAGCGCCCTGAGCCTTTCCAAGGCTTCGGCTCGCGCGGACGCCTCCGCTCCTCGGCTACGGCGCCGGCCAGATACTATTGGCTGCTCGTCCTTCATCTGACTGTTCTCCCGAGATTTATTTTTTTGTCAATCGCTCGCTGTTGATTTTCGTCTCTTGCTCGCTGCTTTTCTCTCTCTAGGGTTTTGATAAGAAAGACAAAGGGCAAAATGATAGTATGTTGCTGGAAGATGTGTAAATGGCGGGAAAATTGTACTAATTTAGGCGGCAATTTTTTTTTTTTTAAATTGAGCAACAATTTTGAAAAGAAATTATCGTGACCGTACATGAAAAGCATATTACAAGCAGCGATATTAGACCCCAACATATTTGATTACCCCTACTCCTCAGTTAATTATAAGAAATTTTAGAATTACCTTTCCTTAAAAAAATATAAGGTAATTTCATCTTGTACCTCATCCAAAATGAGGTTCATGAAAATCAACCCATGAATTTCAACCTTTCCATTCCGTTAACAACTCATTGGCATGATTTTGGCCCCACCAACTAATATATGAATGTTTAAATAAGATATACATAGAATCAAGTTAAATAATATACGTTTATTAGATAACAATGAAGTTAAAAATTGCAGAGCTTCAAAAGGACCATTAATGGCGAATTTTCCAAGAAGGCAAGACCCGCATGAGCTCTAGTCAGTAGCATTTTTGAAAAGTAGTAAAACTATCGGTATCTTAAAACGATTACGACGGCCTCCTTTTGTTTTCTCTTTTTTTTTTTTGGCTTGTTGCTTCAAAGTGGCAATTTTTGCTTTGTTTTTTTTTTTTTTGGGGTCTGTTCATATGATCCTTGTGATTTGATTTTGTGAAGCTATGGTGCCGATTGCATTGGTTGACATGCACCGGTATGTGAAGCCAAAGGAGAGATCAAAGTGAAGAGATTCAAAGGTGTTTGTGAAAAATCAAAAGTTGTGAAACAAGGCCTTTGTAGCGACCAGGTTAACCCAATCAGCAATTCAATTTTAATGGAATGAGTTGAATTTGATAAAGGTTGGAATTCATGGTTCAATTTGATGAAAATCCTTTTTAATGGGTTCGAAACTTCAAATTAACTCTTAGTTTTAAAGGCAGGGTAATCTTGAAAATAAAGAATAATGATATTGCCACGGTTATTTTACACAAATAAATATATAGGTTGATGTGATATACGAAGATTAAGTATATAAAATTACAATACACCCACATTATTAAAAAAAATAATTATTATCTAATATCTTTACAGTAATTTATAAAGACTATTTGAGACTTTATTAATATTTAAAAATAAACACTAAAATGGAGATAGTAAAATAAAATGAAAAGTTCAAATACCACCACTCATATTTTTATTACCCAACACATATACGGGCAAGTAAAGGCCCGGTTCATAGTAGTTCAGCCTCTTCTTGACTTAAAAAAATTTTTAGATACACCTCCAAATTTTAAAGATTTGTAAAAAATACCAAGTCAAAATAATAAATACCCCTCCAAATTTTTAAGTTTTGATTTATCTTCCGTTCAACAAATGGTATAAATAGTTTTCTTTCAAGTTTCTTTTCTCATTTTTTTATCACTCTTTATCAAAGCCTCTATAAATGGTAAATGCTCTTTTCAACTTACAATTATACATAATTTATGCGATTTATTTACACAAAACAAATATATAACAACTTCTCCACTGCAAAACACAATTGTTGGATTTATCTTATCTGTTAACAATTGAATGATAATTTAATTGTTCTTTTATGAAACAAATATAATAAGAAAATTGAATGTTAGAAAATAATTAATTTTTGGTAAAAATTATCATCTAAAATTTAAAAATATTAATGTTGTATTACTAAAAATCAATAAACAAATATGCTGAAACACACTAAATACATAATCCTTGATTACTCTATAGAGCCATGTGGTTTGTCTTTTAAATCAACATGTTATCCAATATAATCCTTTAACTTTCACTCTGCACTCTCATTGATTATAGGATATAAAAAAAAAAGAATATTACATGTGATATATGGATCATAACTACTTATATAGATAAATTTCATGTTATCTTTTGGTATTCTTATTTTAGTCCATTATAAAACTAAAAATTGTATTTAAATTTTTACGTATTAAAGACTCACATCCTACTAGATACAATAAGGCACAAATTATCAAAAATATTAATAAATCACTTTTAATTTAACTTAACATTATATGATAGCTTGCAATACATAATTATTTATATATAAGTCTAACATTAGATTAAAGATCCAACACAATCATCCTCAAAGTATGAAAATATATTTAAGAAAATTTTAGATGCGTTGGGTTGTAGAAAATGTATTAAAAAAAAATCAATAAAGGTGTGCCATGAAAAGTAATACTAGAGCAAGAGTCAAGCTCCCCAAAGATGGGGAACATAAGTTATATGCATCTTAAGGATCAAGCATAATGCTCCCCCAAGAATAGGGATTATGTCATACATGTATTAATTATTTGTATTACCTTTGATATATTTTACAAATCCTCCTTCAAATAGGCCAAATTTGAATAGCTACAAATTAATTTTATCTCCCAAATGTAGATTCAACAATTAATTAAAGATTAATGTTAGTTCAAGTTTGGTGCCAATTTCAATTGGATTAAATTGAATCAAAAACTTCATAAATCAACTAACTTTATAGCATATTAAGTATTGACAAAATTATTAATTCTCAAATCAACAAACACCCTAACCGTCTATTTGATTGGCAACAACTAAATCGGACCACTTGAAAAACAAATATTTCAGCATTATCTTCGATGCTTACTTTATTGTTTTTTTCCTTTTTTTTTTTCAGGTGCCAATATATTACTTAAATATTTAATTAAAAAAAAAACAAAGATTGTTGATACGTAGTTGTGGCGTCAGTGCATTTTTTTAAATAAAATCTAAATTATATTAAAAGTATCATATCAACTATACAATAAAAAAAATGATGTCATGATATATGTGTATTTATTTTAAAAAATTATCATATAAATAGTGCTTATATTAAATTCAATTATATATGACATATATGTATTAGTTAGTTATAATATCTTTAACGTATTCTAAAATTTCTTCTTATTTTAGAATACAAAATTGATTCTTCAATATTTGAAGGCAGTTGTTGAAAATTTTATGCATGTATGGTACTTGGTCGTTTTCAAGCAAGTGTTATTTAAAATGGCGGTGGGGTGGTTCGATTTTGGACTCATGGGATTTGTATCATCGCCCACTCAAGTGATAATGGAAATATGGAAATGGAATCCCAAGCACCAACACTTCTAAGTAGAATCTGTTAAATTATCTATTTGTTTATGTTATTTTCATTATTTATTTGTTAAAAAATTTAATTATAATACTTATGTCGGCCCTCACTGCTTGGTGGAATCCAAGGTTGAAAAAAAATGTCCGAAAATATTCTCTTTATGTCTTTCACCTAATCTAGTTTCTTTCTTACGAAACTTTTGGAAATCTAATAATTAAATTCCCTCTCAAATCCACAATGCACTCGTATGAAATTTTTGGATGGCAATGGGGTACTTTGGTCATTTTATAGAGGTCAAGGTCATCTTCTATGATAATGGACAAACTATGTCTTTTAACTGAAAATTTATAAAATATCATATATTATAATATAATAACCCAAATTACACAACGCACCTTGCAAATATGCTTAAGAATGAGATTTACTCTGCAATAATTAGATAGAAGTTATCTAACGCTTTTTTTTAAGATAAATTTAATGTTAAGAAATATGTACTGACTGACATAAATCATTTTCATACCAGATAAATTTAATGTTAACAAACATGCACTGAATGACATAAATTGCATTTTTAAAAATTTAATGTTAACAAACATGCACGGAATGATATAAATTGCATTTTTTAAAATTTAATGTTAACAAACATGCATTGAATGACATAAATTTCATTTTTAATAAATTGAGTCAATGACTCCAAAAGATAAGTTTGGTTATTAAGCCATGTTTTCAACTAATTTGTATTAGTTACTTTTTTTATTACAAAATAAAAAAATACTAATGATGATAATAGCTTGAGATAATACTATGTGAATCTTTAATACTATAAGTTTTTTAATAAGAAGGAAGTTTATTTTTCCTTTTTTATACAAATCTATTCCGCATACTCTTAATATCATATTAAATTATTAATGGATGTAGATCAAATCTTATGCATTTGTAATTATCATAATATGAAGGTAGTTAATTTTTTTGAAAATTATTAGTTAAGTACTTTTGGGTTGAAGATTATTATTTTAGTATTTATAATAAAAGAACCTCCTACATTTACTCTATATTGAAATAGGTCTTACATTTACTACGAAGGCATTAAATAATTCCCATTATCATGATAGTTACTAAAATAACCGAATCAAAACAAAAATGAAAATTCAGATTAAAATCCAAGGCAAAAAATTTATATTTGGTCCATTCATTCTTAACGAACAAAAATGACAAAGAGCACGGACTCGTTGATAGAAAACGAAAATTATTATCTTTAACTGCAATTTTATCAAAATTTGGGTGAGCGAGATGTTATTTCCCAAGTTCACCGACTCAAAAGGTTAACTCAACCGTCACCCGCGCAATTTTTTTTTTGTTTTAATTTTTATTAAATGGAACGATTACATTAACAAAGAAAGGTCATAAATAAATAAAGTCTCATGATGCCATTGCCGGTGCCAGCTGCTGTTCTCTTCGCCACTCTCTCGCACCCTTCACTCTATCGCCCCACAACATGCCTATATCAATTCCACATTGATTCTTTCAAAAAGGGGAAAAAAAAAATAAAAGAAAAAGAAATGCAGTTACAATTACTTCTTTGCTGAGTCTCTGTTAATTAATTATTTAATCCGATCATCACAATTCAATTCACGAAAACACCAGGTATCGATGAGTGACCAACTCTCAAAGCCAACCTCAATCTTTGGTCTACGTTTATGGGTAGTTGTTGGTGTCTGTGTAGGGGCAGCCTTTGTGCTGCTTCTCTTCATCATCTCACTCTGGTACACTTCAAAAACAAAACGTTCGAAAACCAAACACAAAAAACCATCTTTAAACGACGCCGCAATTAATGATGATAATAATAATCATGCAACAATACCAGTAATCTCTAAAGACATTCCAGAAGTCAGAATTCATCGAGCTTCGAACCCAGAGCTGGCAGATCCCATGGCCAACACTGGGTCTGTGATAGAAAGGCAGGCGCTGCTTTTGCCTTTCGAAGAACAGAGCCCAACTGGGTATAATAAGATTCATGTTCATATTGGTAAAGATAATAGAATATGTTATCCTGGGAATGGGAGTGGTGGCGGGAGTGGTGATCAAGTGGCTGCTGTGGTTCCTGAAGTGTCCCATTTGGGGTGGGGTCATTGGTATACTTTGAGAGAGCTCGAGGTTTCAACAAATGGGTTTTCTGATGACAATGTGATTGGTGAAGGTGGGTATGGGATTGTTTATTATGGTCTTTTGGAGGATAACTCTAAGGTTGCTGTCAAAAACTTGCTCAATAACAGGTACTTTCATTGCAACTTCATTTGTTTATTGCTACCTTTATCATCATCATCAATGTTCATGTTAGAGCAGTGATTTGTAGGTAATGGAGTGTGTTATTTTGGAACTCATCGTTTTTTTTTTTCATTTTGTGGTGTGTCGTTTTGAGTGTGATTGACTTGCTTTATCGATTAAGTAATTAATAAAATATTTTCCAAGTAACAGGGGACAAGCTGAAAGGGAGTTTAAGGTTGAAGTGGAAGCAATTGGACGTGTTCGACACAAGAATTTAGTGAGATTGCTTGGCTATTGTGCTGAGGGAGCTCATAGGTACTCTAATTTTACCTTATCTGCCTCTCTATATTGGTCTTACGTTTCTGTTGATTATAGTCACTAAAGGCACTGCCGAGAAAATTTCGGGTGGATAAGCTTTATTCCAAGTGGTGTACACATGTAAGAGTGTTCTGATGATTACTTATTTCTTATGATGCAGGATGCTTGTATATGAGTATGTGAATAATGGAAACTTGGAACAATGGCTTCATGGGGATGTAGGGCCTCACAGTCCTCTTACATGGGAGATTCGAATGAATATTATCCTAGGGACAGCAAAAGGGTATTATGAAAAATAAAGTTAATTTTAGTTCAAATTTCATTTCCATTCGCTGCCTCTCATCTATGTCACTGTTCTATGGTCCTAACTGACCTGTTCATGCAGATTGAGTTATCTGCATGAGGGACTTGAACCCAAAGTTGTTCACCGTGATATAAAATCAAGCAACATTTTAATTGACAAGCATTGGAATCCCAAGGTTTCAGACTTTGGCCTTGCCAAGCTCCTTGGATCAGAGAGCAGCTACATTACAACCCGTGTGATGGGAACATTTGGGTCTGTAGGATATCTGTCTTTATTTTTCATTTCTTGTGAGTGTCCTTATTTCATTTTGTTTCTGCAATAAGGGATGGTAACTCTCTGCTCTTACAGCTATGTAGCTCCTGAATATGCAAGTACAGGTATGTTGAATGAAAGAAGTGATGTGTATAGTTTTGGAATTCTTATAATGGAAGTAATTTCTGGAAGGATCCCAGTTGATTATAGCAGGCCTCCTGAAGAGGTTCGCACTAAGTACTAACATCCTTTTTCAGGATGACATTTTTTAGATTATCCTCAAGGTTTGCTTCCTTCCTTTTTGGCTCTTCCATGAAAGTTGAGAATTTTGCAGGTAAACTTAATTGAGTGGCTTAAAAAGATGGTTACTAACAGGAATCCTGAGGGAGTGCTTGATCCGAAGTTACCTGAAAAGCCTACATCAAGGTCGTTGAAGCGGATTCTTCTTGTAGCTTTACGTTGTGTGGACCCAAATGCACAGAAGAGACCAAAAATGAGTCATGTTGTCCATATGCTTGAAGCTCAAGAGTCTTCATCCAAAGAGGTATATAACCTAATTCTTCTTAGAAGCTAGATTAAAGTCCATTCCTGCATTTTCTTCACATAAGGAATGTGCGAAGTATACTTACTAAATAACCTCAACCTGTGTAGAACTTTGACGTATCAATAGGTTATGATATGTAGCATCACAATGTTTCTTTCTTTCAATTACAAGATCATATAGAATTATTTTAAAAGCCTTTGCAAAATCTTGAAGGATCCAAAGGGATGGTGAATTTTTTAAAGATAATTAATTGGTGTTTTAGAGGAATCGAGATCATTACTAGTAACCCAATTTTGTTGCTAAATACGATGGATGCTAAAGGTGGTTTTATCATTTCTTTCTGCACCCAATGCATTAATGTTGTTTGAATTCAAGAAATTCTGGCCTTTTCCTCTCTCTTTTTCCTGATTTCTTAACGCAATTGGTTGGAATCGCAATCCCCACAGTAGATGAAATGGAACATCATTTAAATCTTTTCTTGATAGCTACGAATTATCACCAATCAACTTTTTCACCTTTGATGCGCTAGCGAAGCAACTCCTTGCAGGATCGTTATCGCACCAGTCCAAAAAATGAATTGATAGCAAAGCAGGTGACAGAGTCAGGTGATAACAGTGTGAATGAAACTGGGCTACACACCAATGAGACGAGATGACAGCATCAAGAATTCCAAGAGGAAAAGCATTGAGAACTTACCAACATCCTTCGAAGTGGATCCAACAGTATGCATTGCCTGTTGCTCCACTTAGAAGCTGGTAAATACACAGGCCGATTACATAATATATGTCTCTGGTTTTCACATATGCTGCTCTACATTATTTGTGGCATCCATGGCCTCCCCTGGTATATCTTCTCAAACAATTCAATACAGAGGTCTCAATCAATGTATATTCTTAGACAAGCTAGGTATCCTGTGTATTCAGAGTCCCATTGTTTGCAAAATAAAAGGTTTTTGAGTGTGTTTGTGAGACTGACCTATAATGCAGTGTTAAATTGCTTCTGAGCAGAATATTTCACCTGGTGTTTTAAGAATGCCAATTTATTAGTATAAAGATATATAGGTGGAAGTACTTCAATTTGATCACAATCAACAGGCAACCAACATGTTTAATGAAACTTCATGTCAAACTCATTCAGTTTTGTAAAACACGCTGCTTTCAAGCTTAGTTGGCGGGAGTGGATCATTTCGATCACTTTCTTGCTTTCGTAACATGGCTTGTCAGTCGGCAGTCCCATCTCCAAACATAAAATAACTTGGAATGTTTCCTTGCTCCAAAACTTTGGTCCTCTCCATTGATGATGGTTAGCTGGTTAAGCCCTAATGCTAAGTTTAAGTGGACCATTCCGGTTCTGTCATTTGCTACAAGACAATTACCCTTTTGACGCGTTTGGATGTTTCCCACCAGAAGTTGATTAACTAAAGAAAGCGGTCAGCCTTGCCATGCAAATTCTTAGATGCATTATGCTTGCAATCATTTAAAATCCAGTCTGATTAGCAATTGTGACAATGTGCATAACCCCTCCTGATGTCAAAGTTAGAACCTAAGAAGTGCAATTAGTTAAACCACATGCAAATAAATAATAGTAATGAACAGGTGATGGGTCTTGCATCAGAGACTCACGGTGGGGACCCAACAACAAAAGACGTAGTCACAAGCCTAAACTCCACTCATTGACGTTGAAAGATGTGACAATCTACCCTTCTCAATCATCAAGCCACGATCCCGTTTAAGCCAGGGTCATTTTGTCCATTTATCTTTCTCTCGTAAAACTTGAGGTGCGCCCCGACAGTAAAAAATGGTCCAAGTCCTTATGACTTAGAACATAGGCTGCTTCAAAAAAATTTGTTCAGCAACTGTATTTTTTGAAAGCTCATGGGTAATAGCAAAAGCGGATAGAAAAGTAAACCAGGGACATTAAATTTTCCAGACAGCCTTCATGCTTATAATTCTGAAATTCCTCTGACCATAGGAGGCCCTTAACCTCTGTGACAATAGGAGGCCCCAATGTTTCCCTTAAAAAATCCAGTGTCTTTTCTGAGGATGTGCATGAACAGAAGGAGAGCCTTTCTTAGCGTCTGGTCAATCTTAATATACGGTTGGATCACTGTCTCTGAGGGGGGTGCTTCAAGAAGCAGGAATCATTTTCAATATGTGCTATTTTCATACATTGATTACACAATCACAGCTAAATATATTTGGAAAGTCATGGAGCGGCATTGACCATATTGTGCCAACACTATGCCTAGGTGAACCTTTTGTTATTTTACTAGATTCAGATGTTCATCTTCTTCAATCTCATCCATGATTAATCAGCAATGACTTTCAGGTTGAACACTAGCTTATGAAGATGTAACTAGAGTCACAAAAGAACTTTTTCAGTTAAAAAGCAGAAGATTTCTGATAAGTAGGTTAGCTCAAGATTGAAAATGTTATCTATACGGCCGTGAAAGTGCTCTCATACCTCAATGAAGTAAAAGAAGATACAAATGAACCGTTGATTTTGTCCCAAAAAAATATACACGTGTGGTTCATAAATCAAAACTAAAGAGAACCAAGCAATTCTCAAGAATTTCACCATAATACCAGAGCTATGGGCAAAATTGTCCCAACCAACCATAATAAAACAGGTCTCTCATTCATATGGGCACCGTTGGTATTATCTTGTGAGGGATTTTGCGGGGAATCTTCTGTCGTTCCTGCAGCAGCAGGAGGAGGGGGGGCTATTGGGGGAATGTCACATGTACCAAAGGTAGCATTTGCCTGCACATATATGAGAAACCTGGTCAAAACTACAGGAGAACTTTGAACTCTTGTTACTAATATTTGCAATTCTTTTTTTTTTTCTCAGGCACCAACAATATCAGCAATTGATTGTTGTATTTATCTACAGAATAAACTAATCTTGTTAAGGCAATATCAATGCAATGCCAAAGCAATGTAAGAAGATTGGATGCAATAACAAGAAAATGGCCATCCTTGACTAGGAATTTGAAGCTCTATGTTGTCGACAGCTTGATACAATAGTAACCAGCCAACCACCATGTAAAAACCCTTTGAAAAGGTCTAAAAAATTTGCAGACTTGTGCAACAAGGAGGGTGATTTGATGATGCATAACAAGGTTGATTAGATGATAACAATTCAATGGATAGTTTTCGTAACAAACCTTGCAATAAGCTATATTGACACATCCACAAGTAAGATGACCATTCGCCTCATCTATGGCTTCTGGAGTTCCTCCGCCATCACTCCTCTGCAATGACAATTCAAATAATTTACTAAAAGATCTTTGATCCATTTTATTTTTCTCAAGTTTTATTTTCTTTTTCTAGGCTGGGGAAATTCTAATAATAAGGTCTACAAAATTCAGAACAGCCTGAGAACCTGATAAAAATCAACAGCAATGAAGTTTGGCCACCGTTTACCAGCCGCATCATAGCAAGTGTTCATCATCTTAGTTAGTGGAGCTGAATTGTCCAAGCATGCTTCTGTTACATTGGGGTTAGTAGGAAAGTAGTTCTGGAGAAACAGTGATCTTGTTTTTGTGTTCAGAGGAGAAGATTCAGCCCTGTTTTGACATGAACCATCGTTCATCCCCTCATTTCCATCTGCAATTCATTGATTCTCATAAATTTACTTTTTCCTTTTTTTTTTATAGAAAAAAAAGCTGTACAGATGTCAGTACAATCTTCAATCTTGTGGGAATGCCAGATAAAGATTAAACAAATGATAATTATGGGACAATCTAAAGTAAGACATGCATCTAATAGTTAGGTCTGCTCTAGTAATGCTTAGTCATTTTCCAATGCCTCAAAAATGTCAAAAATCAGTGATTGCAATGGGAAATCCGTGGTTACATTTGCTACCTCCTGTGCATATATGTCAACAGATATTTGATAGTTTATGAAAATAAAACTCACACTGATTTTCTACCACATATCTCCACTGGTAAGCAATCCCCTCAGAAGCTTCCTTGCTAGATTTAGAGGTGAAAACCACCAAACGCTGATTCTGCTTAACCATATCATCCACAGTTGGCCAATCTCCGCCATTCTTGGGCATCTTTGACACAGGAAACATGTAATTGCTTAAGCCAGATGCTTTAAAAACCTTTGTGAGGCCTTGTGAGGATGTCACATAATCCTCGATAAAAATGGTGACAATCTCAGATGGGTTTGCTTGCAGAAACGTTTGGATCTCTTTCAGCACATTAACTGCAGGTTGCTGGGAGAAATTAAAAATGTTCCGTCATTATATTAAAAAGAGGAAGTCAACTGTGAAGTATATACGAATGAAGGTAAAATTAATCACTATTAAACTGAGGGGACATAAGTAAAGTACTTACAAATGCGGTGAAGTTGAAACATCTGCCACCAGTGGAGTGACATAGCCAAATGTCATTGTTGAAATCATACATATCCAGCATAAATCCTCTAACTCCATTCTACAAAAAGAAAACATGTCTATTCTTACAAGTTGAGTTTAATCTACATCAGAGAAATGAACTAAAACTCACTCAAGCCTGAATTCTACTTAAGTGTAATTTAAAATGCACTAGTTTAGATAAAATATCCCCCTAGAGAGGAAATGGTGTACTAAGAAACAGAGAAATCCATACATATTGGTCATACTGTAAACTTTTACCAAGAAACACAGGAATTCACACCCATCAAGCATAGATTTGAACAAAATCATTGAACATGAAAAACTTCAAATGAAATTTCAAAAGCAAAGTGCACACCAATATCAGAAGCAGACTGCATTGAGAAATATGTAATCAATCAAGTCAGAAGAATGCTTAATTTTCAATTAAAGGACAAAATGAAATAATTATCACTGGAACCCCCCACATGTGACTTCAAAATGCCTGTTTCTAAAACAAGTGTACCACTTACGTTAAGTTGATTGGTGACAGTATCTTCCTGGTTCCTGGGAGATACAAGAATCGGTCCAATCGCAGGTCTGGCGCCCAGAAGAGAATAAGAATTGTGTGTTGTTAACCATGAGTACTTGTTAAATGGCAATCCTTTCACCTAACCAAAACCAAACCCACATGCACGAACACAACAAGAATTCAATGTCAATATTTACTTAATAGCGAAAAAAAGAAAATTTTAATTTTTTTTTTTTTAAAAAACTACCTTGGAAGTGGGATTAAGGGGTTGGATCCTGGCACATCTGGGTCTGGTGTTGCTACTAACAGGACAAGTTTGACACGTCAATCCGGCGTCGCATGCACTGTTAGAAGAACCCGAACATGTCTCGCCGATCTGTATCAGTATCATCATTACTAAGAAGAAACAGTTATTACAGTTATGTCATATGTACGCTGTATCAAATCATCTGAGGATGATTTTTCTTTTTGTGGGAATTTGTTTTTTAAAAAATAATCAAAACACACGAACCTTGAGACTGGAGGAACATGCAAAAAGAGATACTGTGATTAGGAGAAGTTGGATTTGGAGATTTATCAGGCATTTTGTTGTTCCCTGCAACACACAAACAGAAACAGTTAAAACTGTTTGCCCATAAATCTAAAATTAACAAAAAGTTGTAAGACGGATTTGCGATTGCATGCCTTCATTTCAGGATCAGAGAGACTGAGAAGTTTGGAGTTCTGTTGAAGGGAACTGAAGAGATCGATAAAATAGGACAATATGAGTTTGCTAAGAGTTTCGCTTGCCATGTTTCTTTTGTCGTTTTTTGGTTTTGTTCATTTACAAAATTACCTTTTTATTTTTTTTTTCTCTTTTTTTTTTATTTTTAATTTTATTTTCTTTCTGGTTTTAGAAATTTCGTAAATTGTTTTTTTTTTTAAAGGATTTGTGTCCGACAACAAAAAAGCCTAATATTATATTATGAAAAAAAGAGGGATTAATAAGGAAGCAAGCGAGCACATTTTGTTGAGACTTGAGATGGTGCTTTTTCCTAAACAACAAAATATAATTTATACATACGGCATTGATAGTTGAGATAAGATGTTGGGTCGTTCGTGATTTGTTTTAAAAAGTTATTCTCGAATGAATGAAAGGAAAATAATAACTTATAATGTGATGGGTTAACAAATATTTTAAAACTCAATTTTGAGGTGTACGCATTAGAAGAAGAAAAAAAAGATGAGAAAACCCACTATTTGACATTGTTGTGTCTTGAAAAAAATGTACGGATATTTCTGTCGTGTTAAATATGATTTTGAATAGTAAAACTAATTGGTCTTTAACTCTTTTCAATTAAAAAAAAAATGAGAAGAATAATCCTTTAAAAAATCGCCGCTTAATGAGATTTTTAATCATTCAACAACTCGTTAAAAAAAAAAAAGACTTTGAATCAAATTCTTTTATTCTCAGATGACACTTGGCGCACATGAACAGACTTTTAAAATTTCTTGTTTCTGCAGGCTTCTATGACTAAGTTGTCTGAGTTGTCCAAGAAGGAATTTCTTCCGTTCTTTATTGTGTTTAATTATATAAATTTTTTGGCATCGTAACTTTGAATGGCTCTTCTTTTTTCCTTTCTTTTTCTGTTCATTTTTATTTTATTTTGTTTCTTTGAAAGAAGGGTACATCTGGGTTTGTGAGTCCGATGATGATCGTCATCCACCATCCATTATAGCATACTCTGCCCAGATTGAACTGATAGAAGAATATTATTATAGCATTGAATGAAAATTTTAATTACTCAACTGCTCAGTTATTAAAATATTGAAATTATCGCAATCCATTAATTTATTCATGGTAATTTCAGCATGAAAGCTAGATGTCATGCTTTTATTCAACTGTCGTGTAATGTTAGAATGTCAAGATCAGTGATTTGGATATGGTCAGTGACCAAACAAAGGGAAATTAAGAGGGGTAAAAAAAACTCTTTTAAGCATTATCTTTATACTTTGAAGTTCAATATGAAACAGGGTTAGGCTATTTTCATTTCATATCGAGAAAGTTCTTAATTTGACTTCTGCGAAAGTGCGTGCTTGAATGAATATTATTGTAATTCGTATCTATTAATCATCAAGAAGAAAATTATTGATTTCCCTAAAATCTAGCTCACCTCAGCTAAAGGTTCGAGAATCATCATACAATTTCTTTATATTTTATTTCTATAACATTAATCAAAGGTCGCTAATTATTTTGCATACCAGAATATGCCTATAATTAAACCCTGCCTCCATAAAGGTCAATAATTTACACATTAATCACTTATTATACAAAACCGTCAGACTCGTAACCAGAATCTGCTTGTATGGTTTTGTTTCCTTTACTTTCACGAGAGAAACGGGACTCTCTGGCCGTTCATTAAGCAATAAGCATTTTCACTTTCTGAATTAATAGTGATACAGAGCTTACGTGTATGATTCCCTATTGATCAAAGCGCTTGGCATACTTGTGCTTTTAGCATTCAATTTTAATTTTTAACTCGCAACCCACATAGAAAAACCGACAAGAGATGTTTCCTTTTGGGCAAAAGATGATGGGTGCTGCTGCCCTTCTAGAAAGACGGTAAAAGTGAAATCGGGAAATTTTGGCCAAGAAACACGGCGCAATTGAGAGAGAAACAAAAGGGTAACATTGATGATTGATGGCAATATAGATAAAAGAAATCAAACCTGTGTATCAGCCTGTTTAATGTCAAACAAAGGGGGATTTTGTTTATCCATGGCTACTACTCTAATTACTCTCAAGTTTCTTCTGTTAACAGCCTTCCATCTTAGCTCCACTTTGGCAAAATCTGACACATATATCATTCATATGGACACTTCAGCTATGCCCAAAACCTATTCTAGCCACTACGCTTGGTATTTGTCCACGCTTTATTCAGTATCAGAATTTTCTGAAGCAACTGCAACTAGCACTACCATTTCTTCTAAACTTATTTATACTTATGCCAACTCCATCCATGGATTTAGTGCAACTCTTACTGTTTCTGAGCTTGAAACCCTGAAAAAATTTCCAGGCTATATTTCTTCAACTCCAGATCGTCCTCTTACAGTTCACACAACTCACACTTCTCAGTTTCTTGGGTTGAGTTCCTTATCCGGCGCATGGCCGGCTTCAAATTATGGTGAAGGTGTTATTATTGGTTTAGTAGATACGGGAATTTGGCCGGAGAGTGAGAGCTTTAGTGATGAAGGGATCGCAAAAGTTCCACCAAGATGGAAAGGAGAATGCATGTCCAGCGTCCAATTCAATTCTTCCTTGTGTAACAAGAAACTCATTGGGGCTCGGTTTTTTAACAAGGGTCTGATTGCTAACAATCCCAAGTTGGAAGTTCGGATGAATTCTCCGCGGGATGTTAGTGGACATGGAACACATACTTCATCTATAGCTGCTGGTAATTATGTAAAAGGCTCATCTTATTTTGGTTATGCCACTGGCATAGCTAGAGGCATAGCACCGCGGGCTTGCCTGGCAATGTACAAAGCATTATGGAGATACGGGGTCTATTCATCTGATGTTGTTGCTGCAATAGACCAAGCATTGCAAGATGGGGTTGATGTTTTGTCTCTGTCGTTGGGCCTAAGCCTGAATGGTGTTTTCTTGGATGATGATGCAATTGCAGTAGCCACTTTTGCGGCCATGGAAAAGGGAGTGCTCGTGGTAGCATCTGCCGGAAATGATGGCCCATTGTATTGGACCTTAATAAATGGCGCGCCATGGCTGCTGACAGTTGGTGCAGGCACTATAGATCGCGAATTTGAGGGAAGTTTAACTCTGGGTAATGGAGTTCAAATCAATTTCAAGTCCTTGTATCCTGGGAATTCTCCCCCAAGTCACGTGTCCCTTGTGTTCATGGATGCGTGTGATAGTGTAACAGAACTGAAGAAAGTGATAAACAACATTGTTGTGTGCAGGGAAGATTCAAGTATAAGCAGTCAAATTGACAATGCAGTGGCTGCAGGAGTTCTGGGAGCTGTTTTCATTTCTAACTCTGCTTTATTGGAAGTCTACATTAGAAGCTCATTTCCAGCAGCATTTATTAATGTGAATGATGGCCAAACCATAATAGACTACATAAAGAAGTGCAATAGCCCAACAGGAAGCCTTCAATTCCGAAAGACAGTTATTGGTACAAAGCCAGCACCAATGGTAGAGACCTATAGCTCCAGAGGTCCATTTCTCAGCTGCCCAAATATCCTGAAACCAGATATTTTGGCCCCTGGTTCATTGATCTTAGCATCATGGTCTCCTATTAGTTCCATTGCCGAGGTTCAGTCAGGCCTCTTGTATAGCAATTTCAATCTCATGTCAGGCACATCCATGGCTACGCCGCATGTAGCAGGTGTGGCAGGGCTGTTAAAGGCAGCACACCCTGATTGGAGCCCTGCAGCCATTCGGTCAGCACTTGTGACCACAGCCAGTCCATTAGACAACACATTAAGTCATGTAAAAGATGCTTCAAACAATAACTTTCCAGCAAGTCCACTAGACATGGGAGCTGGCCATATTAATCCCAACAAAGCTCTGGATCCTGGCCTTGTCTATGATGCAACGGCTGAGGATTACATAAAACTACTATGTGCAATGAAGTACAAACCAACACAAATCCGAATGTTTACAAAGTCATCTCAGAAATGCAATAACCGTTCTTTGGATCTTAATTACCCTTCTTTCATTACTTTCTTTAATGATTACGATTCCAGTTCAGATGAAAAAGTTGTGAAAGAATTTTGGAGAACAGTTAATAATGTTGAGGAAGGAGGAACAGGATACACTGCGAAGTTAACAGGCATTGATGGTTTAAAGGCGTATGTGGAGCCACAGAGATTGGTATTCAAGCAAAAGTATGAGAAACAAAGCTATAAACTTACTTTGGAGGGGCCCAAATTGTTGGAAGAGGAGGTTGTTTATGGTTCTATAAGTTGGGTGGATGATAACGGTAAGTACGTGGTGAGAAGCCCAATAGTGGCAACAAACCTCGTGCCAGAATCTCCTTCAAAGGCATAGCTTTAAGTATTCCTTGTCCCCTTCCTTAAAAAAAAAATCCTTGTCCTCTCATGGTTGTAATACATACAGTAAGTTGTTATAGTTAAAAATTTCTCTACTTTCTCTTTCTCTTGACCTGAGCCGTCTTCACTGGGGAAGAAGAGCTCAAGTTGCGCTCCCTTCGCCCTTAGGCACCTAAAAACTATAGACTAAAAGTAACTCTAGTCAGTAATTAGTTTAAGGATAATAATAAAAATATCAGGAGAGATGATATCAGAACCATGAAAAGATTTAAGGGTTCAATTTATTTACGATGAAAATGTAGGGTGTATTCATTCAAAGTTGGTAAATAAATTAGGAATTCTCCCATTAATCCGTTTCTTCACACTTACTTGGCATCAGCTTTAAATCCATTAATAAACAGAGTATAGCTGCTGTCAACCGCATGTCATGAACAGGAACTGTGATTACACTAACATCTTAATGGCAAAGCAACTCGTGCAGAGCCATCCGATCGATCTGCCATGATCACCACAGCTGATCCATTTGATAATACAATTGGCACTATAAAATATCTTGGAGATCAATAAACCAGCAAGTCCTTTGACAATGGGTGCTGGTCATACATCAATCCTAACAAGGCATTATACCCTGGTCTCATTTATGATGGAACAGCAGAGGATTGCGTAAAGCTTCTAAATGGGATGAACTACACTGCAAAAGAAATTCAGATGA
This sequence comes from Luvunga scandens, assembly GCA_030449905.1. Lineage (NCBI taxonomy): Eukaryota > Viridiplantae > Streptophyta > Magnoliopsida > Sapindales > Rutaceae > Luvunga > Luvunga scandens. Next base: position 2,161,004 of record JASUUG010000383.1, on the reverse strand, counting down.
TTACTAAATCATCTATCTACTACAATTGTTCAAACTCATCTTTAGACTTGAATCACCCATCTTTTATCGCCTTTTCCAATGGAAATACTACATCTCGCGGCAGACAACTTGTGCAACCTTTTCAGAGAACATTGAAAATTTTCGGCGATGCAGATTATTTAGTTAAGGTGACGCCAATGACAGGCTTTAAGCAGAAGGTTCTGCCGAAGAAGTTGATTTTCAAACACAAGTATGAGACGAGAAGCTACTAAAATTAGTAGTTCCTGGTTCTCTTGAGTTAATTGGGTGGATGCTAAAGGCAGGCATGAAGTCAGAAGTCCATTTGTAACCACAGTCTAAAACAAAAATTATCTCCAATGAACTGTGGATTCAGCTAAAGCAATTATTATAATGTAGCAATCTTAGAATATTCTGTCACTAACTATTAATATAGTGATAATCAATAATCTGAGTATTATACATGTATAATTGCTGAAGATTGTTACAAGCTAAAAATCGCCCAAAGGCTTAGTTTAAACTATAATATTGGTATTTTATGATAGACCCAAGTCATTGTGTTAGGGCGACCATTGTGAATTGTGATTTAGAAAATATGAATATACTAGAGGGAAGTTCAGTTCTCATTAAACTCTTAATTAATCCCATTAGGCAATCTTAACTCATAAAAGACTATCTTATTAAACAAGTTAGTTAAAAACTAATCATTCTAAAAAACAGATCTAGTTAAAAAAACTAAATACTAAGTTACATGCATACATTGTTGATTCACAAGTATCCATTATTTATTTATTTTTATTTTGAATTAAAATTCAATGAGTTAATAGCTAAAAATAAGTAGTTAATAGCTGAAGAGGTTCGCTATGGCGAACATGCATCACAACCGAATGCATATTGTTGACCATGTGAAAAGCATGTTCGCCAAAGATTTTAATACACAGACAAAGCATTCATAAATTTAACTGCAAGCGTGCATGAAAATAAATGCATGTAATGAATTTGTAATTTTAATGCGCGAACAAAGCATGTATAAAATTAAATTCAAACATGCACGTAATGAATTGCTTCTTCACTTGGTTTTTTGGTGAACCAAGATGGTTGAAATTGAAGCCAACGTTTCAGTGGGCATCTTCAAAACCCAGTTTTCTCCAAAAAAAAAATCATTTTTAAATTCAGAATGTTTACAACAATCAATTTTCAAGAAAATATTTTTAGAATTCTTCTAAAAAACAAAATAAAGAATTCCAAATTCATTTAAAGAAGAATCTCCGAAAATAGTTTCCAAACACATTTTCTATATTGATTTTCGAAAAATATTATTTTCTCACATTTTTCATAATCATAATTTTTAGGTTATAACAATCATAGAACATTAATATTAAGTTATTGGTTCTCTATTATTCACTCTTGTACTCTACTACCACACTAGTGCTTGAAGCAGATGCCATTATTGTTTAGATCCAAATCCACTACTTAATGAAATCATAGCCATAGTGAAAGTTGCAATTAAAAATTTATTTAGGCCATACCAATGCCTGAATAATTTTCTAGACCTTACTATTCAGAACATATAATAGAATTAGGCAAATCATAAACTACTAAACCTGAATTTCCAATTAGATCTAACCTTATTTCAACTGAGAAAGAGCCAATCCTTGCTACACGTGGCCTAGTGAAATTCCTAACCGAAAGAAAGATCAATCAAGTTTTCGCGTGATCGACCATTTAGTAAAAAATTTAAACGATATGTTTGAGATTTTCTCTATGGATAATGGTTATTTGTTGGGATAAGGATTCTCTTGCATAATTAGGATTAAAATTGTATACTCATGACAATATTCTTGTACTCGTGTCCTACAATTAGTTCAGCTTTACAAGACGTGACCAAATAGTCCTGTTTATCCACATATCTGTTCGACTCTCAAAACTAACAGAAATGTGTGTTTACACGTTTCATCCGAGGATTTGGTAGCTGTTGTAATCAAAATTGGGTGGTTGGCTCTCACCATGATCCTACGGCCTAAGACCCGCCAACCCACGACCATATACCATGGTCCTAGTCTCGTAGAAGGCAAGGCCATCCAGCTTGGCCAACAAATTTAAGGTAGATCTTTGACCTAGAAGCAATGTTGTTAGATCTTAACCTTTAACATTATCAACATGTGCAGATAATATGCCATTCATCGTAAGCCAATGGGTCAACTTAATTGTTGTGAGTTAGGCACGTGATCTGGTTAACGTTTTTCCACTTCGGTGGAATTATTAAAAATTAGATAATTTACTAGCAAAACAAAACCACAAATCTCATCGAACCCAGAAGAAAGTATGCAAATCACGTTGGGCCAATAAATGAAGATGGCCACTAGGTAGCTAGCTTCTTCAATATTCACCATTCCATGGAGAAAAATGACGAAAGTCGACACATAAACCGATACAAGGAACATCCACCAGGCAGATGCCATCACTCTCTGTAAAAGTCCAGCTCCTATCATTCATTACAAGCGTAAGAAACAAGACTTTGATAACATTAAATAATACACACCACAACGTGCGCCACCAAAGCGCGCGCGCACACATACAAACACACGTCATTTATTATTTGGGAATCTGAGATCTTACACAGTAACCAGTAAATATAATACTATATTATACAGATCGTTTTCAATATTAATAACACAATCTTCAGAAGTACGCTTCTTTAGAACAAGCTTGTTCATTTTCTGCAGAACTATAAGCGGCGCCTGCAGTTGCGGTAACACCAATACTGATTGCTTGAACAACGTCAATAATGTCAGCTCAGCTCTCAAAAACAGACTCGGAGGTGAGCAGCTTGAGTCAATCCTCACCCACAAGATCCCCTCGTCGAGCAGTTTACTACGTGCAGAGCCCGTCAAGAGATTCCCAAGATGGCGAGAAAACCACAAACTCTTTCCATTCAACTCCAGTGCTCAGCCCCATGGGGTCACCCCCTCACTCTCACTCGAACTCTTCACCGGGTCCTCACTCATCCCGCGAGTCATCCTCCACTCGCCTCTCTGCCTCCCACCACGGCAAGAATGAACGCAAGTCCCGGAAGCCCTGGAAGGAGTTCGACGCCATTGAAGAGGAGGGGCTTCTCGACGGAGAAACCATACACAGAGCCCTTTCTCGACGTTGCTATTTTCTCGCTTTTGTTGGGGGATTCATAGTACTTTTCTCTATGTTTTCTTTGATCTTGTGGGGTGCCAGTAAGCCTCAAAAGCCCACCATCAGAATGAAGGTCAGATTCATTATATTTCTTGCATTCATTAATAGTTCACGTCTTATATTAATTTAATTCCTTTTTTTCTTTCATCAATTTGAGTGAAAAGGTACGTCGTATCTGTTATTTTGGTTGCAGAGCATTTCATTTAATCAATTCGTGGTCCAAGCTGGTGCAGATTTCTCTGGAGTAGCAACTGAAATGGTGACTGTGAATTGCACTGTCAAATTCACATTTCGCAACACTGCTACATTTTTTGGTGTCCATGTTACGTCAACGCCTCTGGATCTATACTATTCTCAGCTCACCGTAGCCACTGGAGCCGTATTTATGCAATTACTACACTTAGCTGCCTCCATACTAGAACATTTTTTATTATTATTAATTTTATGTTTATATGGTTTATCCAATCGGGTGTTTACAGATACGTAAATTTTATCAATCAAGGAAGAGCCAGAGATCAGTTACAGTCATGATGAAGGGAAGTCACATTCCTTTGTATGGAGGGGGAGCTAGCCTGAGCAGTTTAAATGGCGCACTAGCTGAGCCAGTGCCACTGACACTGAACTTCATGGTTCGCGCGAGAGCTTATGTTTTAGGCAGATTGGTGAAGCCCAAGTTCCATAAGAGAATTGAATGCGCGGTCATTATGGACCCCAAGAAGATGAACGTGGGCATTTCATTGAAAAACAAGTGCACTTACCACTGAAAATCAGAAGTTGCTGATACATAGTAAGAGCTGGTGAATGGCAATTGCAGAGTTTGGGCTAACTGTGCGAGAGTTGACCCAACCATGGGAATCGGGGGATTCAGGATTTTGTTGGGCCGGTAGAAATTGCTTGCAGTGGACAGTGGTTGAAATCTAGGAGCGCTCGGTGGTTATAATAATAATATCGTACAATTTATATATGGTTGTTTAAATGTGTTTCTGACATTTAAAATTAAATAATATCGATCTTATTTTCATGCGATTTACACGAAACATAAGGCTAAAAGTTGATGATTGGCAATGGTTTGTAAATTTCTGTACCCGGAGAGAAGTGAAGGCAGACGCGTTCTATTTCTCCTAAACTAATAGTTTGGATACTATTTTTACTTGGGGTTCGTGCTTATTTGAGTTTTAAGAGAGTTTATGATGCACACGGTATTGACAAGTACTAGCACGCAATGTGACATCTGGATTTTGATATGTATCAGTATCACAATCCATCAAACATGCAAACTTTTTTTTTACCTCTCGTCTTAGAGGAAACATGCAAACTTCATGTAATGCAAACTCTAATTCGCGTACAAAGTACATGTCTAGTTTTGTTCTAGAATGGATAGATTATTGGTTTAGCATTTTGGACTGACTTGGGCCTATTGGATCAGTTAACATAACCCTGGACTCGTGTTGGGTTCGTAATCTTAATTTGATTCCTTGAAAGGAACTTCGGTTTGACTGGAAGCTTCGATCGCTTGGAGTTGGATCTACCAAATTCTCACTTACAAAGGTAAGCGATTGATTTTAATATTGAAACTGCTTTTATTAGAAGAAAATTTTAAAGAAGAATGTCTGGAAGACTGTAAGTAAGCATTATATTTTACTAGAGAGAGAGATTTTATTCATGGTAAAAAAAGCAACCAAACATATTTCAAGGATAATGATGTTTCAGTCTTGAATTATCGCATCAACTCATTGCTTTATAATTTATCTTATTATTTTTTAAAATTCTCCTTATTTAAAATTTTTTAAAAATATTTTTATTTTATTTCATTCTCCCTCGTCCCCCCCCCCCCTCCTTCTCTCTAGTATGACTATCATCGTGTCACCTATCTCTATCAATAACAAGTTCATCACCACCACCACTTATTTTCTTCACCATCAATCCATCCATGGTACACCTCCACCAATATATAGTAAATTTTAATATTGGATTTTGTTAAATTTGATGAACAAGTGGTGGGTTTATTGTTATTGGTGATATTGGTTTTAATTTTTTGTGATAACCTAAAATTTTATTTAATTTCAACTTAAGATGTGATTAACAGTTAGTGGTAAATTAATTAAAAATTGAGAGAGATTAGAAGTTAATCAATTGAGAGCTTGAGAGAGAAGAAAAATATCTATTTTTTAATAATGGCAATTATGAAAATAAAAAATATATGAATTAAGAAATGAGGATTGAAGGAATGAACTTTATTAAGGGGTTCACCATTTTATTTGAAACTTTAACAAAAGCCTAATAGTAATCAATGGAAATGAACTATCGTATTGGAACTTATTTTTCTAAGAGAATTCTGTTTGGACATAACTTACAGAAGTTATATATCTCTAACTAATATAAATATAAAGCCTTCAACAACCCAGCTTCAATTTTTTTTTTCTCTCTTCTCTGTTTCTTTGGTGTGTGCTTATCTCTCTTCATATCTTACCGCTAATCTTAATTGTTAACCTAAAAGCACGCCTTTGTCAATTAGCAGCATTAACGTAACTTAAGAAATAAGATTATGAGAATCTCATGATTCGCAATTTTTAAAGGGCAACCAACGGATGTGCACCGCATGGGACGCAGTTTAACCCATTAGTTATTCGTGTCTCAAAGTGATTATTAATAATTATATGCATTAAAAAAATCGAAAATGACTCGCCAATTTCCGACTTGTTTTCGAGTGAAAGTTACTGTCTATCTTTGGCTGCTTTTAAGACTTAACTATTGTATCAATTATTTGACAGCACGTATAAAACATGCCTCACGCCATTTGTATGCAATCCCTTCGTTAAAGACTTAAAGCAACAGATACCAGAAAATTTCTTGAAAAAAATAAATTTAGAAATAAATAAGAACTGAGCTGTATCCCATGGGCCGTTTCCTCTGTTATATTATCTGCTACTGCTGCCGGCTGGTACTAATAAAATTGGAAATTGGTACAAGTGAGATGGCTGCTGATTCCCGCAATTAGATCATCAAATTTGACAAAACAACGCCGTGAATGGTGCTCACAGCTCCCCCGGAAAGCATAATTTTAAAGATTAAAATCTTCCGGTGTCTTCTTGATTCATGATCAAGATTATATATGATATGATAGCTTGAGACTTTGAATCAATTTGAATGCGCTTGTGGAACAGAACCGCTATCATAATTGATAACACATTGTAAACAGATCAAAGGAAAAAAAAAATCTGATATGGTTATATCCTGTAATATCAAATAATATTCATAATTCAATTTAAAAAAAAAAATTCACTGTACACTCAGCCACTTGATTGGCCAGTCAGAACCAGTCTATAAACTCTAACGTCAGTCACTGGTCAAATTGCCCATCTCTCTGTTTCTCCTACTCATTTACAGTTACAAATAAATAAACAAATTGAGCAACAATTACAAGAAACCCTTGATGTAACTAAAAAAGAATCTCCAAGTTGCTTGAATCGTGCCGTTTTTAAGTGGGAATTCAATTCATCTCACTGTGACCCAACACTCTGAATCTGACCAATCGGGCCTCTCGTCATCACCCGCCAGAACTCTAATCCGATCCGGCAAGCAGTCTCGAGAAGATAAAAATGAATCAAACGAGGGAGAATTGATCGAACTTGTTATTGATGATGATGATTGAACTGAAACCCATTCTGGAAACCCAAAAGGACTCCTCGGCGATTGCGAAAACTTTTCATCTTTGATGCCCTTTAATGATGGTGATGATGATGATGAATGAATATGAATACGGCCATCATCACCAGTCTCATCATCAGCGCAAACGAATGGATGATTCAGGAGCATCTCAGCCGTCCATCTCCTCTTGGGATCCTTACGAAAACACTTGATCAAAAAGTCTTTACCTTGCTCGGACAAATCCCCGGGAATGTTGGGCAATTCATCCCCAACCCCAATTCTAATCAACAGAGAAAAGACATTGGAATCTTGCTTGTGATTCCAGGCGGGTTTCCCGGACGCCATCTCGACAACAGCGCAACCGAGAGCCCATATGTCACAAGGAGCCTCATACTCATTCTCGTTCACTGATTCCGGTGACATATACAAAGGCGTGCCTCTGCACTCAAAACTCTGTGACCGTTCTCCATCACATGAAGATTTCTTGGCCAGCCCAAAATCAGCAATCTTGGCCTCGTCGTTGTCAAAAACCAACACGTTTTGAAGCTTGACGTCGCAATGAACAAACCCTTTTGAATGAATATGTCGCAGGCCTTTGAGCATCGACCTTGCGTATCTCTTGACATCTGATTCTTGTAATCGACCGTTATTTTGCTTCTTCACGCGGTCAGCCAAACTCCCTCTGGAAGCGTACTCTAAGAACAGATTATAAAATCTTTCACCCTTCTCAAAACTGTAATCATCGCCAAAGCATCTCACGATTTCCGGACAAATTCCAATCTGATCAATTACCTCCTTTTCGTTCTTCAAAGTAACACTACTGGATGAACAATCAGCACAAGATTTCACTGCCATTAAAGATGGAAACTCAGAAGGAACCTTTGAGGCTTTTGCAAGATTCACACTCCCGAAACTTCCATGACCAATTACGTCTCCTCGAACCCACTCCATTACCGCTAGGGAGGGTGTTTTTTATTTTTGTAAAGCTAATTTTTTATCTCCAGTCTGGGTTTGAGAGATCAAAAAGAAGAAAGAAAACAGAGGACACCAACGAACGAACGTACACAACACAAAAACTGTTGGCAACAATAACAAGTCTTCTTAAGTATTTATACTACTTCCTATTACTAAAGGAGATTCCTCTTTTATATATATATATATATATATATATGTATATATTAAAAAACATTTAATATATATTTTTTAATAAAGTTACTACTTATTAGTTATTACTAGTTTTTTATTTTGGTATTTTATTCAATATTTGCTATCTCTCTACAGTTAATGCACGTGAAAGGCGAGGATATTTTCCTGCTGAGGACTCGTTTTCAGTCTTTGGACGGAAACTGGGGATCCCAGTCAATATGAAACGTGGTTCATTACTTCCTTCCTTTGATACGGTTAGGTGGCGTGGATCACTGCAGATTTTTTTTTTTCTTTTTTTTAAATAAACCATGCCGTTTGTCTATGATTTTGAGAATATTCGAATATGAGTAAAATGGGATTATTAATATTATTCTTACGCTATAATAGTATTACGATATTTTCTCTCTCTCTCTCTCCGTCTCTCTCTCTCTTATTTTTTTTAATGAAGGTCATTAAACTTGAGGAAGCTCTTTTTATTTTTTTTATTTTTGGTTCCTCGATGTGGGGCAAAAGATTATTATTTTGTCTTTACGGCTAATGCAATTTTTTGTGGTCAAATTGCAAAACTTGACATGCTTTGGTCAATTTCTCTTGGCACAGGCTGACATTTCGTATTGTGGATGAGGTCGTTGCAGTTGTAGTTGATTCAAACTTTTATTACTCTGTCTTCTAAGGTGTCTAAGATTACTTTTCCTCTTTTAATAATATTCTTCTTGTGTGCGAGTATTAACAAATAAATATACAATATATAATAAAATTACAAATGATCATGAAATAAGAACTAAAAAAAAAATTACGTTTCCTCTTAATCTTATAATGAGGATAAATAATTTGATTTGTGTTCTTTTGTCAACATTCGATGATTGTTGCTCCTCTCTTTCTCTCTCTCTCTCTCTCTCTATCACAAATTTCGAGCGTGTTACGAATTTCATTTTTTGTGGAAAGTTTCGTCTAAAATTAGTTGAACTAAGTTGACTAGTTCAGCCTTTAATCTTAATTTTATTCTTTACTTGGCTATAAAAAATACGTCACATGAAAATTTTTTTATTACTATTGTATTGAAATTCTCCATAGGCAAACTCATCGGTTTTTTTTTTTTTAAAAATTTATTGCATACACTGTATTCAGCCTGCACTTCATGAACAAGCACAAATTAAAGAAATTTCCTTTTCAAAACTGGGTCGAGACCTTTTTGTCTCTACGGAAAATATCAAACTCACTAAACAATAGTCACTAAATATTTTTTAAAATTTATTTATTGCACACACTTTATTCATCTTGCACTTCATGAACAATCACCAATTAAAGAAATTTCTCTTTCAACATTGTGTCAAGACCTTTTTATTCGCACGAAAAATACCAAATTCATTGAACTTTGATAAATTTAAAATAATATAAATTTATATATTCTTAATTTTTATCTTGCATCTATTGGAATGCTATTTGTGGCTAGTTAAATAAAACTACTTAAAAAATACTCACTAACTCTATAGAGATAACATGAAATTTTATTTGATACTTATTCGCACAAATTCATGTTAAAAAAAAAAGTTTTATAGATGACAAAGCACTTCTTATTATTTCCCCATTTTAAAAAATATGACCGACACCATACATGAACCTCCCCTGTCTCGTTTTGAAAAATGATGGCATTATATGGTATACATATATTTTCAATTTATTTTCTTTTAGAATTAGCTTTTCACATTTTTCTTTTAAATTTACTCGATGCGCAAAGTCAAACATGTGGCCAACTGAAAAAAAATTAACTTGAAGGAGCGTTTTTTCACAATTGATTGTACCTAGTAATAACAAGTTTTTTTTTATAAAAAAATTATTATTTAGTTTCTCATTTTTCTAATCTTTTAAAATTGCATTTTTATTAAATCTTTAAAAGTTACCAAATATACCCTACAAATGTCTAAATAAATTTGCAAAATTATGGCAAATAATTATAGGCCTAGTTCATATTTTAGTGCAATGACTGCTAGTTACAGTTGCTATAAAAAAAATTATTGTTATGAAATGAAAGTTTATAATTATTGCAAAAATAGTTTTTTTAAAAATGATAAGAATGTCATAGATTTTTCTTTATATCAGTATAGCATAAAGTCAACTTAATTTCTAAATCACAGCAACAAAGAGTTTACTAAACATTTTTGTGTTAAACTTCCAAGCGATGATTCTCTAACCTCTTTTTCCACTTAGTGCTACGCGGGAGAAAAAAAGAACAAGGAAAAAAAATCGTAAATTCATATTAACTTCTACTCGAGACATTAAAAAAATCAGACACTGATTTTTTTTTGGGTGAATTCACAAATTCCCACCGACACCCCAAAATCTTGCATTTTGCATGATAATTGATATGCGAACAAAAATATATGCAATAATATATAAATTTTCAATTACGTGGCCGCCACCCTCTGTCTTTCTTTAATCTTTATCATTTTCCAACGAGTTTGACACCTTTTTAATTGTCCACTTGAAGAAAAAGAAATCTAGTTAATATTTCTTCGCCAACTCTTAGAATGTCCGTGGAACCTTTTAGCGCATGATTCTCTTATGCTTGGTTTCTTTGAATAAACGCAAATCCATGCAGCTGTCTTCAGACACCAAATCCTTGCAACCGTTTCTCATGTGCACATTGCAGTAACCCATCACTTCGAAAGTTCTGCCTCTTAGATTTTTTTTTTTTTGGTTTAAATATATATGATTAGACAATCTCTTTTACCACACATTAAGCAGATTATGTGAATTAATTAATTACTTAATTTTGTATATATACATTCAAATAATTAATCTATCTGTATAACATTGCCGGCGCTATCGCGGAAGAATATAAAAAAAAAATCCGAAAAGATATGCATATCCCAACAAAATCAGAATTTACGTTTAGTGGTGTGCATGTAATTCGAAATTAATCTTACGTTTTATCGGCTAAGAAGGTGAACATTACTAATTACATGCCCCCAAACTTTTAGCAATCAGCGACCTATGTGGCTATGCGTAAGAAATCATTTCTTTCTTTCTTTTCTTTTCTTTATGCAGGCCGTTTGTTACGTTAAAGAAAGAAGAATGCCCCCCGTCAATAGGCTTTGCAGGTCAGAGCCTAAAACTTAACGAACGGGAGAAGAATAAAGGATTTTGCTTAATAATAATTTTTTATCGTGTAGAAGAGAACTGAGAAATATTAAGCAAAAGGACGGCAGCATATGCAGAAAGCAGAATCCTTGAATTGGCATTGATACTAGCAACTGCCGTGAGCAAATAAAGCGGGCGTGGTTGGAGTCGGTTCAGTTCATCCTCAGCTGCAAATTTTATTTAACATTGCTTTGCAACTTCATATAATTCACTCAGTAATCGGGACAGCCCGACTTGCAAAATTGCGGTCATCAATCACCAGCACTCTGTACACATGAAACAGGATAGGTGCATATTTTTCTGGTTCTGCCGCCTCAGCCTCTTGCACGTTTTCCGCTGGAATCAGTAGATCGTATAATTTATTATTGTTATTTATTTATTTATTTATTTAAATATCTGTTGTATTGCTGGCACCGCAATTTCAGCCTTGGGACCCAACCATATTTACCACTCACTACGCAATCTCATCATCTCCCCCTATCTCAGTTTTATTCATTTGATTTCGTTGTCATACATTTTGGGTGCCATTAGAAGGCGTGAGATTTTTGGAATCTAAGTAAAACTTATCTTTAAAACAATTAAGTTTACGTATTAGAAGTTATAATTATGGTCAAATGTACTAAAAAAAGATCTCGAGTGTTATTTAATGTTAAAACTGAAATATGGGACACTCACATTTTTTCAGTGTGACTTAATTCACTCCAGCGTGTGTCACGCGGCATTAATTATATTGGTCTGCTTATCAAGACTTTTTCAGGACAAATTTTATGTTTTAGGTTTTAAAATTTAACTCATAAATAATAATTTGTGTTGTCTATGTTGTGAAACGTCTGTAAGTGAGCAAATTAAAGCAAGATGCGTCCAAATAAAGCCGGGCATCAAGGCCTCACTAGACAACAAAATTAATATTAGAGGTGACAAAAATCTCATGCTTGAGGACGTTAGAGGAGTTGCATTCCAAGTACCAAAAAGCTTGATTCACGTGCTAGGGTAGTTATTTCTCACTATCTTTACTTGTTCACTAACTTTTCAGTCGATGCAAGAGGCAGAGCAAATTGTGTTCCTGAAAGGACTAGCCGCATAGCAACTTGTAAACAGCACTAGTTGATCAAGAAAAGACACTGCGGAGTGCAATAATCAAGTTACTGTACTGTCACCAAAACAAAAAAAAAAATTCGTGCGCGTAAAATAACGTACATAATGCGTAATAAAATTTACAAATAAGGCAACACGTCATGGCCCTTTCAATTATTATTTTTTTTTCAACTTCTTTTCGTAAAAGCGTTGGGTTAGCTTGTTGATTTAGGGGTGGCTGGATCTGTAAGGAATATGGTGCACTCCTCCAAACATGGGTCACGTGGATTTGCACTTCAGGTCTCCTCTGTAACACATGTGCAAGTGTCTAATTCATTTGACGTTGATAGATTCTGCTCTTTGTGTTAACCCCCTCCCTATTATATATATAGTTTATAGCAGCCACTATTATTTATTACACGCCATTTAAATTATGATTTTACACGTGGGTGTAAAGAGATTTTCGTCGTGTTTATGTTGATTAATAGTATGACTTAACATATATCACTTTTTTTTTTCTTTTTCTTTTTCTTTTTAAATAACATATATCGCTAATTAATTGCATCTTAGAATTCCACTGAAGGAAGGTATTAAAAGAAGGGATAACTACTAGCACGTACTAGTAGAGATAAGATTCAAGTATGACCTTAATTTGCTTAAATATTAAATTATGAGTACGATAAGATGCTAAAGACGGCAAATCATGCATAAGTTAGGAACCAAAAAATCTGGTAACTTGCCGTCAAATGGTCAATTTGGCAACCAAAATATATGGAGATAAAAGAAAGGAAGTGTCGGTTCATGCATCAGACCACGCGCCGAAGAGTAAAGAGAAAAGCCTTTTGGTTTAGCCAAGGGCGACGCACCGTGTGTGGTCAATTGCTTGACGGTTCAACATCAAAGTAGGAGCTACTAGCCAGCAGCAGCAGCCATCAAAGTCCAAATCAAACGCACCACACGAAGGAATTGCACTAAATGAGGTCATTGCTTCTACATCGAATCTAATTTCCCCATCGAATTAAAACCGCACGCAGCCATTTCTTTTGGGGGTCCCCCCGCAGAAAAATGGCTTACGTATCGGCTCATGCGAGCTTCAGAGGTTCTAAGCGGTGACCCACTGCCACTTGCCCGCCACATTTGATTTTTGACCCTCCAGGAACCGGCCTCCGTTGATTTCACATTTGCTACAATACAAACCGATTGTTTGCTGGCTTTCGGCTGCATTTTTTTATTGGTTTGAGTTTCGGTTCAGATTTGATCAGATTTCCCAAAACGGGCCCCATATCCACGATGATGCAACAATGTAAGGATCTGGGCCCATTTAATAGATTTGATCCACCAATCATGCTCACACAATTTTTATAAAATCTTTTTATGTAAAGAACCCCACTTGACTAAATTATTGCAGCCATTTGTGGATTGTTAGGATTAGATGATAAACTTTAACACGGGCAGACCATTCCAATTAGCGAAAGAGCGGGGCTTGTTCACTTTTTGGCACCTTTAAAAGGCAATTAATAAATATTCAAATTGGTCGTCATCTCTGAAGTTTCAAATGCTTAATTGAACCTGGATATTGGAGTTGACCTCAAACGACAAGATTCAATGAAGCAAATCTGGATGCCGATAATTTGGGTCAATTGGCATTCATTATCTGTTATTTCCATGAAAGTGGAAGGGGCGGCAGGTGCCCAACAGAAATAACTCTGTGTATTATTTCTCTTTGCCAGATGGTATGCCATCTACAAAATTATATATCACACATATGCAGTGAGTTGCAGCGTCAGTGGAAAACTTTTTATTTGGTGTGATACCTGAATAAATATGCGGATTTAGATTTAGTATTGTTTTAATTTTCGTAATGATCTATTTCAAAACAACATAGTCATCGCAGAAAAATATATCTAAATAATTATATCTTAATCACTATTACATAGATAAAAATATCAACTTTGTATAAAATTAATAAATGAACAACACAGTTACATAACTAGAATTAACACTGAATCTAAATTTAAAAGGTGTTATTAAATTACTTTTAAGATAATTAGAATGATTGAATGGCATACGTTAGAGCCACTATAGGCAAATACTTGTTGTGATTAGGATTTGACACTCTTGTGCAAATAAGGGTTGGTTTTGGATTGAGGTTGGAAAGTTATAGCTTGAAAACTACAACAGTAAAGTGTTTGGTAAACATTAACTGCTGTAACTCGAAAGTTATGTTGATATGATTTTTCATTTGTATGATGAAAAACTTATTATGTCTTCAATAATTTTATCAAAATTATTATTTAAAATTTATATTTATTATATATTATTAACTTTTATTTCATAATTATAATTTTAAGGTACAACACTTCAATCCAAAATGCACCCTAAGATGGACCCACCAACCGTCATTAATGATTTAATGAATAGAAAGCAGTATTACTAATTGACCTCCATCATCAACCACCCGATTAAAACGCATGAACGGACGGAGTTTAATTTTAATTACATTGATGAAAACTTCAGAATTCACAATCAAGGTTGTAGACTTGTAGTGAAGCCAAGAGAGAAGAGACGTAAACACTTTTAATTGGGTGAAATAGGACTGAGACTGACGGGTGACGTCGAAGAACTGAACTGAATCCTTTGGGTTTGCTTCCTAATCTGTGGGCTCAATCCCCAAACTTAGCCTGGCCCAATCCATTGTCTCGTTTGGGAAACTAAATCAAGTGAAAAAACTTATACAACCTCAAGAATTAATAAATGGGATAATAAATTGTAAATTATGAAGAAATTTTGCAAGGCATTAAAATAGATCTGCAGAAAATATAAAACTCATGATAAAATAAAAGAAATATATTTTTATTGCTTTTTTTGTATTTGTGCAGAAAAAAATGTGACAAATGGCAATTTTTAATACGAACATCTATTTGCCTCCTCATATGCAGTGCTAGAATTTTTGCTGGTGCACCGTGCCCCCATCCTCACATGTAACCAAATGTGACGTACAGGAGCTTTTAATGAATATTGTATACAATATTTAGGAAACTTTCCCCACCTGTAACTTCATCTTTTATAACATATATTTTAATTTAATCAGGGTAAACAGTAAAATGCTCAAATAAATTAACACGATTATGACTGATAACCGCAGGGTGGAGACTTATTGCCGTAGACTTATCTTAAAACATGAAAGGAATTTTGCAAGGATTATGTTCATTTTCCGATCTTAATGCCATTTCTTCTTGGCTATTATCCATTAAAATTGATGTTTCAAAAATTAATTTAAATATTTCCCCGATGGGATTCCAGAGCATGTTCATAGTTCACTTGATGAGGAAATCTCAAAATCTTTAGATCGAGACTCAAGAGTACCATCGACATCGAGCGCGCCAATCATAAAACAACCGAACAATATTTTTGCCGTGCATGTGTTGATTCCGGAAGGGATTTGATCCTCTCCTATTCTAATTTTTCTTAAGGTTTAGAAGATCCAATGACATGTGGCAAATATATTATTGTGTGGTTGAAATTTATTTTTTAAATACATCTTTATATCGGTCACTAAACTTATCCTTATTACTGCTAAATTTCAGGTTGCTCCGTCCTAAATTTCCTTTCTAACACAGCACATATTTGTTAAGTTTTCACACACCTTTTTTGTTTCTTCCCCTTCGTAGTTCTTTGTTCGAATGATTAACCTTAAACTATACGCTTGATGCCTGCCGATTTGAAGAGATGGAAGTAAAAATTTTGCCGTTTCAATAGTTAGAATACATATTTATGAATTTAGGAAGTTAAATACTGAAATGACGTATCATGAGATGAATAATAATAAATAAATAAATCTGAAATTTAGGAGTAAAAATGATGAATTTAGTGACTAGGGTTAACAAATTAACAAGCCCGGCCCAGGGGCCCATCCAAACTCACATGGGCCGGGCCTGAGCTTAAAATTAATTTTGAAATAAAGTTTTAATAAAGTAAAAAAAATTGAATTACAAATAATTATTAAATGCATAATAAAATAATAGTTGGATAAATAAAATATTAGTAAGACAGTATAATAAGTCATGAATATTAATATAAAAATAAACAAAAAAAATTAGTAAGACAATATAATAAGTCACAAATATTAATATAAAAAAATATATATTAGTCTAATATTTTGAATTTTTTTAATTTGATTTATATTTTTTTTACCCATGTCCATACGCATGGGTCTAAATTGGCCCACCCCTATTAGACTGATGTACCCTATTAGTATCTGATGTAGATAAATAACTAAGAGATAAAGGGTTAAAGGACCTGCAATTTTACAGATTATGCAGATTAATTGTGCTTGTGTAACTTTTGTTATCAAACTGCTAATTGTTATCAAACTGTTGTTGCCAGAGACATGAATTTAGATAAAATTGCGTATACAAAAGGAAAGAAGATGTTACTCCCACCTGTTTTCGTGAGTTTAATTTGTTTTTAAGGGCAAAAGTGTCTTATTACTTAATTGATTGATGCGATGGTAAACAAATCAATTCTCTAAAGGGGAAAATCGTATGTTGTGGATTTGGCGCCAAAAGGATGAAAGTGTACGCCTGTCTGTTTCAAGGGGCAATGGTGCAATATGATACTTGTACTATGGTCAACTAACGGTCACCCAAAAAATCAAGCGACGGCAGGAGATTTCACTAATCAAAAAATAAATCTTGCCCACCTAACTGCAAATATGCCAAACCTCAGGGTAAGAAATTAAAAATATAGAGCCATAAATGAATGTTGCAGACTTGCCGTTCATGTCGGATAACATATGATATCTGAGATGTGATAAAAAAAAAGGCGGGAGTTGCTGGTGTAATTTGGAAGAAATATTGAAGCCAATCAATTACCGCAATGCTTTTACCTCTCCGATAAAAATGTAGAGGTAATGTGCACGAGAAGATCATCCATCATTAATGGATTCACCTTGTGCATTTTTAATGATCAATATCGGATAAGAACAAACAAAAAAGGGGACAGAGGAACACAACTATTACATACAATATCAAGAATCTAACCCCAAAGTACACATTAAGTTTTGCGGGCCTCAAGGTTTCAAGTGCTACCATATCTTCAAAGTCTAGCAGGCTAACAACATAAAACAAAGAAAAATACCCGATCATAATGCATAAATTCTACGACGAACTTCAAAAGAGGTGAAGGATGCCGCGAGAGGTGTAACTAGCGAAAGAAGAGGACAGCAAAGGATTTGAACAAATAGAAAGGCATATTTTGTTTAATAAAACCACGTTGAGGATTTAGATTACAAATTTATAGATGCTACCATAGCGAAGCGACCAATCATGCCTCAAGCACTAAAGTGATTATTACTCTTTTTTTTATAAAAAAAATTATGGTGGATGATCCCTAAACTTCTGAAATGTTCGCAACACAATCACTTTTGAAATATAACTAACTACCATGTGAAACATCAGGATTAAACCTCTTCCAAGAATAGTGTATGTTACGCCCTATTGGTCACTGAATTGAGTAAAATGATTCTAAAAATTAACCATATTAATAATCATAAGGTAAAAAACATGTAGAAGAAATCCAGTACACATAATAGTGATTAAGCTCATAAACACGATGATCAACACATGTAGCCGATAAAACAACAAAACACACGTACACAAACGCAAGCTGTAGCAAACTAATAAACAAAATAATGATTGAAAGGAAAAAAAAAAAAGAAAGAAGGGAAACAGAAACAAGTAGATTTGAGATAATTAAGGAATTGAAGCTCATCTATCTCCTGCAACGAGTGATGATAGAGCAGCCTCTGGTGTACGGGTGGACCGGACCCCGAGCCTTGTAACAGTTTGGAGTGTAATAAGACCTGCCAGAGCGCGGAGGGCATGGGATTCTGTTCGCGGAGAGAGCCCCATACGAAATGTAGTACTTCATTCTCTGCCAGAACAGCGATCTCCGACCCCCTTCACCTTCCTCTTCATCAAAAGACATTGACATCATTGGCCATTCAAGTGCGTCACTCATCAACTCCAACCTTGATTCATCAACCACTACCTGAGCGTCAACATGCAGCGGGTTCATTGAAATTATGTGCATCAGCATCAAGCCAAATCCAAATTTGAGAAGCTTCACAGTCACTGGTGCGAGAGCCATGGATTGGATACCCTCACGGCCTTACTCTTACCAGTTACCAGTTACCACACGCAAAAAACTAATTACTAAAAGTAAGACGGGAACCATTCGCACAACAACAATGCAGGCAATCACATGATGATGGGTCTGGACTTGTTGGGTTGAGAGGTGATTGCGTTACAGCTGTGCTTAATCAATGCGCCACTTACCGCGTGCCTCGATTTCGGGTTCTGCTTTTTATAATCAGCTGTGACGGGGTTCACGGGAATTCAATGCTTCCGGGTTCCTGTCTCGCCTGATCTTTCGATGATCTCCACAGATTTGCTATTGGAGGGAATCGATGAGATCTAAGCGGTTGAGTCCTGAGCGTGCGCGGTCCAGTTTTGAATGTGATAGTTGGCGTAATAAAATGGGCAAAGCCTTTTTGTTTGGAGTCACTACTCACTATTGTTAAGTTGTTACGAGGGGTGGTTGGCCAGTAAGACAGCACATGGCTGCATGTCAGGATTAGGACGGTGGGTCCTACAGGTCGATCCTGGTCGGGCGTGTTATTATTGAATTGGGCCGCACTGCACGGTCCCCTATTCTTTATGAGTGAACCTACCATTTACGCCTCTCATATGTCCTCTACAGAATTCCCTTTGCACTTATATTTTCTTTGTTTTTTTTTTCCGAACTTATTACTTTGATTATAAAAATACCCCTTTTAATAAACTCTTCTACTGCTCAATAATAATAATAATAATAAAATCAGAACTCCTAATTTATGATTATGTCTTCTTTTTTTTTTTTAACAATTTTCACTTTCTTGAAATCCACTGTATAGTCTCGTATTAATTTTCTTCAGAGCCTTGCTGCTTACTCTTCACATTAAAAAGTATTTTTTATTGATAAATTTATGAATGATAACCATTAATTTAATTTAAATGTTTAAAAATTATAATTTGAAAGTAGTTTCAAGTATAGAAATAATTAATCTCTATACGAAAAAAATTAAAAGAAATTAGATACATGAAGAGAGACACAAGTCAACTTGCAAAGAAAGAAGAGAGATCTGCGAATGGGGCATTAAAAATATATGTATAATATCTTTCCCTGACGCCATTCTGAAAGGGGGTATGCAAAAATTTTGAAAATATTAACATGTTAAGCTGTATATAAGTGTGGAAGAAATTACAAAAAGTTAATTCTTGATGATAGGTTCTCTCATCACACAGCTTCTCTCTGGCGCATGGCTTCATCTGGTTTTATCATTTGTGTTGTTGCTTTCAGGGGATTTAATGAGGCCTTTAAAGGGTGCTTTGCAATGCCTTTAGGTCTCCATTCATCATTTTATGTTGAAATATTTAGTATTATTGTGGGTATTGAAGAAGCAGCTAATAGAGGGTGGCAGTATGTTTAGTAGACTGCTTGAATAACTTGGGTTTATCTTGTTTCATATATATTTGGTGGGATTATCCACCAAGGGGTATTGGGAAAAAGTTATTTGGGATTATTCCAAGTATCGTTTCATAACCTAACCTCTTGTATACGAGGATTTTGTAACTCTTCTCTCTTTTTTTAAAATATATTTTCTGATTTATATTAAAAGAAGTGTGGAAGGGGTATGTTGAAAAAATGAAAATATTTTTGTTTTTAAGCTATATATAAGTATGGATGGGGTATCCAAGGATATGTGAATGAGGTATGAAAATATTGTCCTTTTGTGGTTTCACCGTCAGATCTAACGGAGTAGTTTTAACGGTGTGCATATTTGGTCATTAACACTGCAGCCCCTATTGTTCTCTGAAAATTGACGTAATATGAGCAATATGATGAAGTTTCATGTTTTGTCTATGAGTTAGTGAATTTCCTCCTTCATTCATTTTAACTTGTACAATCAACTATTCAACTTAATTTGAAATCTCAAATACAAACATCCATCAGAGGAATATATATATATATATAGCAAATTATATTTAAATGTCAAACAAAATAAATCGATCCAATTTAAAAAGGGCAATAAAAAATCTAACATTTTGCATTCTCCATTTTCTATTTCCAACCAACACAATCACAATAATTTTCCGCTAATACATTAACATAAGGGTAAAATTCCACCTAATATCCAATCTCTTAACAATTTCATCAAAATCCCACCTCAAATTTATCTTTTATTTTCATACCCAATTGGGTTACTCAACTCACCACTTTACGTCTATATCCAATCCCAAATCTAAATCAATCACTATAGAATATTCATAAAATAACAATTGAAAAATAAAAAAAAATTAATAGCGGAGGAGGAGGGCGAGAAATAAGAAAAATAAGTAAAAATAAATAAAAAACATGAAAGAGAGTGGAAGAAAGAAAGAGATTCCACATTTTGATAAAACTAAGTAAAGAAGGGAACTGCTACCTTATAATTAGTGTAAGGTACAATCTCTCTAAATAATTTGGGTTCCATGTGAGATCCATATCCACATTTATGAGTGGTTTTACCTTACACTAATTGTAAAGTAAGAAAATCCAATAAAGCAACAAGTTGCTTTCGGAGCATGTTACGCCAGAGCAACATAATTTTGTCAGTGAAAATATATGTATAATAATTTTCTTCTTAAGGCCGTACATAAGTGTTCGACGAGGTATGCAAGGATTTTGTACAAATTCACAGGCCGCGCGCGCAAGTGTGGATACTGGGCAGAGGGTCTGCGACAAAAATTTTATTTTTTCCTACAGGAGGACGAATATAAGCAGGGCCGTATGTAAGCGTGGATAAAGACTGCTGTAATTTTGTTAGAGTTTGACTGTTGGCACCGCTGCAATTTTTTTATGGAACCCCTTTTGAGCTGTACTTATTTTTGTTTCCGAAAATATTCTCGTTTTTTTTCCTCCTAACCCTCTTTTAACCTTTTATTTATTTACTTTTTTTTCGTTAAAGCTCAAAGTAACATTGTGCTATGTTTTTTTACTTCTTTTATAACCTTATTGTTATCCGATGCACAAACTAAAAAGTTTTCTTGGTGGTGAATTGCTAATAATTGGCCTAAATTACAAATATTTCAAATTATAATTTGAAAGCAATCTCAAGTGTAAAAATATTTGATCAATAAGAAATAAAAAAGGAATAATAGATTATTATAATTTGTGCAATTTATTTTAGTTAGATAGGAAGTATTGGGAAGAAAAAAAATGATTGATTATGAATGTAAGTAATTTATTAGAAAAAAAAAATATATATGTGTTTAGTTCTTATTTATCCTTAATTATAATTTTATTTGAAGTGGGGTTTTATAAAGATAATAAAGGAGTGACCATAGCTTCTCTCATTTTGTTATTATTTATCTAGAGAGTAAAGATGGAAAAAAGTTATAGATCAGGCATGTATCCACAAAGATTCAGATTTAGAAAAAAATTGGATCCAAAAATTAGATTTGAAGATGCATATGCATCCATATCCGAATTTAGTTGCTCTTGCATCAAGAAAGCTGAATATTCCGATTAGATGCATCATTTTTAAAAAAAATATTATATTAAAATTTTAGAAAATATATGAGTTACAATGTTAAATTAAAAAAAAAAAGTCCCTGAATTTCTAAGCTAACCCGAAAACTAAAAACACACCCGCTGTCACAATTTCAAAATCCAAACCCCCCAAATACCTAACCCTCAATCTGTATCCCTTCCTTGCCACCGCAAGCTGCTCCCATTGTGCCCACCAGCACAAGTCATCAACATCGATCGCTACTGACAGGCCACTCCGTCCGTTGAATTATTAATGTTTTGTTTTATTACTGGAATTTTTTTTGTTCAAATTTCTTTGTCTGTGAAATAATTTGTTTAACTGTTATCCAGAGCCAAAATTATCCAGGAAATAGATTTTATGATACATCGAATTTGATCATGTAATGAACTTTAACGAAGACCATTTCTTTCTCACTGTTGAATACAATTACATTCACACGCTTTTGATGAATTTTCGTATCTGATATGTTGTGATTTGGGTGTTCTATGTTCTATGTTCTGTATTGAAACTAAACCATAATTGAAAGTTCCTATGTTACTTGATTTTATTAGTTAAATTTGTGGAATCTTTTAAAGTTGAGTTAGGATTATACAGATTTGGATATCTAGAATATCTACTCACAATCCGCAAGGATTTTATTCACAATTGGATCCGAAAAAGTATATGAAGATCAGATCGCAAATTCAAATGCAAAAATGCCATTGTGGATTTGGATGAACAAATACTTAGATCCGAATTTTGGGCCCAAAACCGAAGGTTATAGCACACCCTTTTTGGGCCTCTGAAGGAGAAATTAGAATTTTAAGCTTTTTTTTTTTTGCACGCACTTCATTATTTGTAAAAGCAAATACCATAGGGAAAAAACGCGAGTTGGTTTTGACTTTCGAAATAATTTTTACGAAATTTTTGGTCTTTTTTTTATGCAAAATAAAAGAAATTCCCAAATTAATTCAGAGAACCTTTTGAAATGGTATGAAGCCATTTGAGAGGGCTCTTTACCAAAATATTCTTTTCGTTGTAAAGAGCCTCTAAAACAGTTTATGAAAATGGTAGTGGTAAGAATCTCGAGTTAAATACTATTGTAAATTTGCCTAATTTTGGTGCTGGGATTTTGAAAATAATTTACCTTTACGAAAAAAACTCCTTATGGGTGAGCAAGTGAGATTACCAAACACACTTTTTAGATGTGATATTGTTAAATAAACAAAATACAGCCCCAAACATGCTCTGATATAAGTATAAATTCTCTAACAATTTATGAAATTTTTAACAAGCGGAACATAGCAAGTAGATAGAGTTGGCAAGTTAAAGGCTTGATCAGGGTCCAATGTGGCTTTAGGTTGTGCTTTGGCTTTTAATTATTTTTTTAATGTTTTTAAAAAATATTGTAAACTTGAAATGAGTAAATAATAATCAAATTATTATAATCAACAATGAATTAAAGAAAATAAATATTTTAAAATAAAATAATAACTAAATAAAATGAGGTAAATAAAAATTTAGAGATTTAATATTTTAATACTGGATTCTCTAATTCAAACACTCTTTTAATTAATTAACATTTAAAAGAGAATTTAATATTATAATTTTAATTTTTTTATTCATTATTAATATAAATTTTTTTCTTTATTTTTTAAATTTAAATTTATTTTTTAAAAAATAAAGATTTGAGTTTGTACTAAACTTTTTTTCCTAAGCACTTATCCAAGACCTCGTGTGGGAGGCTATTCAAAGTCTGAGATTTTTTTTGCCATCACTACAAGCAATTGAAGCTTCACTCGTCCTTCTAGGCGGGCAATAATAAATATGGGGTTAATTCTTTAGCTCATGCAAAAAGATTGCCGCCGGACGGGAAGTACACCATCGTTAAATTTAAAACGAATTAGCACTTCACAGGCTTTGCATGTTTTTGAGTTGAAGAACATGGTTTCCCAAATTGCAGGGAATTAATTATTAATTCAATTGAAGAGAGCCAAGTAAAGTTAGCGGCAGGTAACCTCCTCGTCATTAAATTAAGATTGATAATGTTATACATTCACTTGTAGCTCAAAACACACAGAAAAGAGTAGTCCTGTTCGTATTCCAATCAAAAAGCAATATTGTTATTATAATAGAATTCAAATTACAAATCCTATTTAAAGGAATTAATTTATCGGCCGCCATGGCCAAGAACACGGAAGACGATGAGGAGACCAAACTTTCGATACATAGAAAGCCAATGTATTTGAAAGTAAGCAAAGCCTCATACCATCATCTGTACATACATACATACATATATATATATATATATATATATATATATGTAAACACGTTAGCTTGTGGATTAATTAATTTTTTCTAAGGGCAATATGATCATCTACATACTACCACCGGCTTGCAATCTCGATGTCAAAGCAGGATGGTTTTTCATTTTAATTTTTTGTATTGCTTTTGCCGTCTCATATCTCCAAATAAGTTTTATACAGCCGCTTGTACTAAAATCACCTTGAAGTGGATCAGATGCGGAAGCCTGCCTACTACTATTACAGCATTATTATTTATTTGTAATTATCTTTTTTTTTTTAATTTGTTTTTTACCTTATAATACTACTATTCATCAGTGCACTCTGAGAAAGATAAACGAAACAAACAAGGAAATTAAAATTCTAAATTTTGGAAGCTGAGCTCGTCAATTAGGTCTCTACCAGAGCACATTCAAAACGACTTTTGGGGCTCACCAAATAATCCTTTACTTGGACTTGGAGGAAAGAAATTCTATGCCATGTGCCCTTTGGGATAAGAAGTTGGATAAACTATAGTTAGTAATTTTGGGACTTGGGAACATCCGAACTTGTTTATCTCTTTTTATTAGTCTTCAAAATGAAGGTTATTCGGATATTTTTATTTTATTGGCTTTGGCTATTTTATTTTGTTGGCCGAAAAAACTTTAAGCCAATATTTTAACATGGAAGAGATTGATATTGCATGTAAGCTAAAAACGATTTTAAGTCCTAATCACCATGGCAATAATATTGAATATACCCTTTTGAGTTAGCTTAAATGCTTAATTCTCTAAGTTCTCTAAATAGGATTGTTTTCATTAATATTACAATAAGCATCTCCCAACACTTAATTTAAATTTTAACTGATGTGCGTATTTATTATGATTAAGTAATTTTATTAGTTATGAAATTCATTACTTAATAGACGGGTGACACATATCATTAATATTCAAATTAGAACTTTAGTCCTTAACGTTGAGTTCTGAAGAGTTTGAAAATGGATAAAATATTGATTGGCTTACTTAGATTTGAATCTGCCGTTAAGTGTAGTTTTAATGATAAAGGGGTTTTATTAGATCGACGAAGGGGTGTTAAAGAACTACTGTTGTTTATTCAGTGTCAACAATGCAACTGTGATGATATTTCCACCCACTTTTTCTTCTATCACCCACAATTTTTGTTTAATCAGAATATTACTTTCAACGCAGGGGATTGTAATTGCAGACGATGTGGGTGGATCACAGATAATCACCACGCGATAATATTAAGCAATGGAAAAGTCCAAACAAAAACAAAATGGCTTCTTCTTTGTGAATCACAGAGCCAGTGCCCGGAAGGGGGGAACAAATTTTGTGATCCATAATTCAGACTAGAAAGAGATCATAGATGCCTACGTAGCCAATCAACACCCATAATGCCGGGAGCGAATCAACAATCAACCCAAGCCCATAATAAAAAAGGTTCAGTTGCGATCCAACTTCTTAAAATTTGGGACTCGATCCCACATCAACAATCAACCGAAGCTCATAATAAAAAAGGTCCAGTTGCGATCCAACTTCTTAAAATTTGGGATTCGATCCCACACCCAGTGGGACTCGAACCCACAATCGCCTGATTAGAAGTCAGACGCCTTATCCATTAGGCCATGGGTGCTTTGATGATCTGGCGACTTACTAGCTGTACATAACATAAACAAGGTCATGTAGTTTGTGTAACAGCTTGGAAATAGTGGTCAAACTGTCGAGTTAATGCTCTAGCTAGCAGCAGACAAAATGAATGGGGTTATGAGCCTTTCATTTTTCTTTCTCTACGGTGAGCATCTTTTTTCTTTTTCCTTTAAAATTATTATATTACAATATAAAGTAGGAAAAACGTTGCTTGTATCATTTTCTAACTAGAACCCGACTATGATTCGAAGTAGGACAATCCGATTCTCATCTTGATCTTTGTACCCTTTTGAATAATCTACATCAAGTAGAGGTTTTAGGCTTTAGTTTTCTGTCTGCTACCAATATAATTTTTTTTTTTAAAAAAGGACGGTCTGTCAGTCAAGTACTCATGCGTGTTTTAATTAATTTTTCTAGAACAATCTTGTGTTTATTGAATTAGCCCCTGAAATTCAGAAGCTATTGCACGTAAATGCTAACGCTTTCATGCTAATCACCACCATAGCATTCATACGAATTCATTCATGAGTCACGACAACTGGTTTGATAAACTCAACCATGGCTCACTGTCACCAATCTCATCTCTCTGTGGTTCATTTTCTGGTCAATCTGTTTTTATTATTTTTTAGATTTCTCTTCTATGCCGCCCCCCCCCCGCGCCCCCCGCCCAAAAAAAAAAAAGGAAATTGGCACAGAAAACGCCCCGTATTACTATTACAATCAATGTCAAATACACGAAGCTGCACTGCTGCAGCTTATGTTGTTTTCATCATTGCACTAATTAAAGGAATTTTTATTGCGTGTCAAAATTAAATTAGTATGTATGTATATACTCTACCTAGGAGTTTCATGGAAAGTGCACCGCCGATAAAGAAGCTACTGTTATTTACCGTCTAACAAAGAGGGTGGCAAATTAAAGCTTTAATTAACGAATGTTGCTCTTATTTTTTTGTGAAATTTTGAAAGGTACTGTTGGTAGGAAAATCCAAGCTAAGTATATGTAAAGATTGACTATTGCCCCCGTTCAATTTTAAGTTGTATTATTAAATTAATGATTTATTTTGGGTGAAGAATATCATGGAACAGGATAAAATAAGGGACCACTTTCTGAGCTGAGTAATATTGTAATTTTCTGCTCATTTTAAGTTGCCTTCTTAAATATATGAGATATCTATATACTAGTTCTTGTTCTTGTGATCAATTGGGTCTCTGAAACTGAGGCAGGAGAAGAATTATGTTCTTTGACTCAGCATTAATACATACTGTTCAAGTATAGGAAAATTAAAAAATTAAAAAATTAAAAAAAGAAGATTTCATATTACGCAGTAAATTAAATCGATTGGGTCTCTTTTCTGGATCCTTTGGTATCCAGCTGGATTCTTTGACTAAGTATATATATATATATATGTATCTGCTTAGTTTGCTTCAACGTGTTGATGCAAACTGAAGAGGAGTTACCAATTATCAACTAGGTTATTTCCCACGGAAGAAATTCACCAGTACTGAGCAGATGTGTACGTACTTGCAGTGTGGAGGTTATCAGCGTTACAGTCATCTCCTAATCCTTATTGAAAAGTGTGCCAAAGGGAGCAATATTGAAACCGAGTAGGCAGCAGCAGTGTATCATCAGGATATAGCAGAAGCGTGGGTAATTTAAATGCAGTAAAATATACATAATAAGTGAGTGTAGGTCCCCAGCAATGGCTTTAATTTCATATAGCCCTGGTTCACATGTCACTGTCAATTAAGCACGGTCAATTTAAGTCTCTTTTACACACTGACATTTCAGAAAGATCAATCACCGGCAGCCGGTGGTGAGTGTTCCTTTCATAAATTTGTGCGTAATTTGTTTTCTGCTAATATTTGAATGGCTGGCGATCGATTGTTTGAACATCTGAATTGAAGATTTATATGCACGTGTGATGCATCTGAAGGGTGGTTAATTTTGTTACTTTGAGAGAGACTCAGCTGAAACATTTAAAATTAGAAAAATAGAGGGAGGTTTTATTATGTATCTGACAAATGTCATGTGACTGTGGGGTTTCATGGTTATTTATTTGATTCGTCTTCCTCTTTTAAGAAAGTGAAATTTTGGGGAAATACAAGGGCTAACGGCCATTACTCCTTTCTCCTCCGATGGGTCAAGAAGGAAAGTGGTTCATGCACCTTGCGTAAGAAATCGAAAGATCCACCTCTTCCATCTTAGCCCATCAACTTTGTGGACCCAAATCTCCCGATGGATCGATGGATTTTGAGCTCTCATCTGGTGCATATATTGCTTTGACCTTTCATTTTCAGTTTTAGATTACAGATCAAATGGTTAATATGTTTCTGAATTCTGATTGGAGGTAGCCCCACGTAATGGGCGGTCACTATCAGAAAATCATAAATGAATTTTGAGGCTGTTCGATCAGTTTCTGCATGAATAAAATATTTGTCACAAGTTGCCATATAAAGCTAGCGTTCTACTCTTCCAGCTTGGTGGATTGTTGTCACTTTTAATCAACTTTTATATTTCCTTATCTCTCTGCAGGCATAATCTGATCAGAAAAAAAAAATTCCATAATTCATCTTTCAGCTCCCCCATCCCTCTGTCACTGATCAGTATCTCTCCCACTTCTCCATCTCTCTCTCTCTCTCTCTCTCTCTCTCTCTCTCTCTCTCTCTCTCTCTCTCAGTTCTACCCACGCATACATTACGGGATCAGTGTGAGGAGTAATGGATGTTGACATGACAAAAGCATCTCAACAAGCAGAAGATCATATGGACATGATGGCAGTCATAATGCAGATGGAAAAGCTTCCTGAGTTCTGTCAGGCTTTGAACAATAACATTTCCCCCTTGCCTCATGAAATCCATTTCTCCAATGCAAACACCAACAGCAATGTCTCAACGCAACCCTTATATCACAACCCAATTAATAATGTTTCTTCTTCTCCTCCTGCATTTACAAATCCATCATCCTCATTACCATTATTTATGAACACTACCACTCCAGTTCAAGAACCGCTGACACCACCGCTTCATCAACCCAATAATGTAGTTACAGGAGGAAGATTCAAGACCTCATTGGCAAGTCCAAGTACTTATCCACCAACACTAGAGAAAAGAAACTCAATGGCAGCTATGAGAGAGATGATCTTTCGTATAGCTGCTATGCAACCTATTCATATAGACCCACAATCCATCAAGCCTCCAAAGAGAAGGAATGTGAAAATATCTAAGGATCCACAAAGCGTCGCGGCGAGGCATAGAAGGGAAAGGATAAGCGAGAGGATAAGGATACTTCAGAGGATTGTGCCTGGAGGGACCAAAATGGACACAGCTTCTATGTTAGATGAGGCTATACATTACGTGAAGTTCTTGAAAAAGCAAGTGCAAACTTTGGAACAAGCTGGGGCTCATTGGCCCATGGGTGGTGTTGGATTTCCAGGGGCACCAATGGCCAGTGTGGCGTATCCGTCTTTGGTTAAAGCGTCTCATCAAATGGTGGACAATATCAATATGCAGATGTTTAGATAAGAGAATTAATTAATAAAATTAGGGTTAAATTAGAAGTTGTTACATTCGTACGTGCATCAATTGGTAGTCTTATTGTGTTTTTATATTGTGTTTGTAAAGATCTTATGAACTAAAGTTTTATTTCTTATTATTAATGCATGTCACAAAAAAAATTAGAATTCTCTCTTAGTGTTTTTTTCTTTTAGTCTCTTCTAATCTTTCAAATCTAATGGAAAAAGATGGTGTAATTGTAAATAAAATAAACAAAATTGATTTAATTATCAACATAAAAATTTAAAAGATATGTAGTGTATGCTTTTTTAGTCAAATGCTTAAATTTTTTTCCGTCTCTCCACCACTAGAATAACAACCAAATTACCATTATCCAAATTTAACATAAAAAAAGACATCATCAAAAATTTGAATTACATTGGCAAGTACGAGGTAGATCTTTCGGCTCTTACTATCAACAAAAATAAACTTCCTCCTTTCTACATTGTCAGCTAATGATCTTTATCTAATAAATTAAAGAATCAAACTGAAGCTAGAAGCTAATTTTCCTTATGGTAAAGTGGAAATTGTTTACGCTTTGCGTTAAGTCTGCCGCAAAACAGAGGTGGCCAACTATTCCCTTGGGAATTATTTCATTGGGTGCAGAAGACGGTCACCATAGTACTTCTGATTTTCATTCAAAAACAATAAATAGTCCAAAGAGTGACCCAAAAATGAGGGGGAAGGGGGCTGAAAAATGTTACAACCATATGGAATTTTAGGGTTAATTAAAAATCCGCATGGATGTAGCATAATTTTTTCTCTATTGTGTCGGATTCTTTGGTTCAATTATACTCTCTTCAATGAAAGATATAGAGATATATATATATTTTTTATTTAATTGAATACACACACTATGTACATAGATTCAAACCCAAGACATAAGTCTTGATAAGGCACTCACAAACTTGCTGAGTAAGCCTTTATCTCAGATATGGGATTAGAAATTATTGACTGAAGTTTTTACTTTCTGCTACTCTTTGTCTTAGCCCAATTCCGTTATGCTCCCCCTTTTTTAGACGCACTGGGAGCCAGCAATTGCAAAATATATACAGTTCAAGCGATATGGATTTCGGTACTTCTTTTCTTATGTAAAGAAGGATTACCATACTTGATTACTTCCGTTGATATTGGATATGTTAGTTTAAGATTCAACTGTCAAATCATATCTTTCATTAGCAAGCCATATCCAAGGTACATAACGTGTTTTTATCATTCTTGCCAGTTGATGCTAAACAACCAAATGTCTATGGCCATCAATTTATCTTGTTTGTAGTTGTTGTAAAGAAATGAAAACAAAATTATTGCACTTATATTGTTCAAATATATATTTTGTATTTCAAGTAGTATATCACCTAATATTATCATTTGCAAGGTATGAATCGATTTAATTATCAATCATTAGCGTGCTAATTTTACAACCTTATGATCAAATAACGAGTAACACGATAAATATCTAATCACTTGTAATACAAATTGTATATATGAATCTCACCTATATAAATATAACATGGCTTTATTGGAAAATAAAATTAGGAAGTTTAACGTTTGAAAGAGATGAAAATAGAATGATTTTTATAGAATATTTTGAATTAGATCAAGGGAAACATGGTAAAATTAGGAACATCGATAAACATCAGATCAAAATGACCAAGGTAATTCAAGTGGCAAACGTCGCGAGAATTGCTGAAGGATGTTGCAGTAGCAAGATTTGATATTAGAACTAGAAAGTGGGAACTTCCAAAGGATGTTTGATTACATATAATTTTCTATTTACTAAGTGATGGAAGTATACAACTAGCTACAGAAACTTGTCTTTTTTCTTCTTTTTACTGTTGATTTGTCGTCTGCTTACAGTAAATGAGAGAGAAGATAAGAGGGTAGGTTGCCTCCCAAGGCGGGATCGAGTTAGAGTAGTGTTGATGTCTTGAGTGTCATGCTTCACTAACACCCATTATTCAATATTCGTCAATAAATAAATGTATTCAAATAAATTCGAGAATGGGAATAAAAAGAAATGCTAGAAAAATAGAAAATGATGAGGCCGCATGAGAAAGTAGACCCATGTGAGATATATCCCACTGAGGTCCCAACATCCCCACGATGACTTTGATTTTTAGAATTTCAGAGACATTTCCTTTCTTACATCCCACCTTACAAATTCATTGTATCCCCCTTGCTTTCCTTTGCCATTCAGTCTGACACATTCTATCTTTTCTTTTCTTTTTTTTCTATCATTTCATACACCCATCCACCTACCTCTCTCTTTCCTCTTTTTAGGATAAGTTCTCATGTTCTGTGTGACAGGACATAAAGCCTACAAATTCATTCATACAATTTTACTCTACATATCTGATTCAATCACGCCATATTAAAATCTTACACCCAGCCATTTGATTGAGCTTTTTGGGTTTCAATCTTACTTCCTGTCCGAAAAAGGTCAAAAAGAAAAAAAATCTTCAAATGGTCATCCATTTATCATGATATTCCTAGCAAACTTTTTTTAAAAGTAAATAATGCAAAGTTATTCTTGAAATATGCCCAGAAAATGCAATATTAATCGTCTTAGAGAGCGAGAGAGAGAGAGAGAGAGAGAGAGAGAGTTGTTACATGCGGTCAATGGAGTGGAGGTGCACTGTAAAGTTGGGGGATGGAGGTGTGACTATAAATGCAGATATGGTCAAAGGAGCTTCGAATGTATGTTTTTATTTACACATTATAATAAGAAGAAGATGAATAAAGACAATAAAATGGTTGGTTGGATTAGATTTTAGCAAGAGTGCATGCTTTAAAGGGGGCAGGTGCAAGCTCCGGATCTATCAAAATTCTTTCTTCCAATGTCCCATTCGCAAGGTGAGATGAATTCAATTCTTACAAGATCTCACACTAATTAAAAATAAAAAATAAAAAAAATAAGAATGCTACAAACTATTTTCACTGATTGACCATTCGCTAATTTGAATTAAAGAGCTCCATTTCTGTTGGAATTTTCTACTTCTTTAATATCAATCAACATTCAGAGTTAACACGCACCTTGACTAAGGCTCGGTCGTTTGACTCTTTAATTAAATTAGATTTTTAATATTTTTTTGTCAAATGGTGGGTAAATTTGAAGCGATAAATAACCTGTCACGTGAGCGACTTCAATTTCACACTTTTTTCAATTAACAAATCTGTTTTATTTCTCTAAATATTCCGATTAACAGGTCTTAAGCATTCATTCATATTAGTATAATTGTTTTGGTTTTTTGGGGAGACATTAGTAGTGCAAGTGTACGCGGAAAATTCTGTGAATTTTAACATGGATGACGTGATTTCAATCCTAGGCTCACAAGCCGATCCAACTAGCTCATTAGACATCGGAGGTGAGCTACCCAATCAAGCCCAATGGCAAATGTATTGGGTCTCCATCATATATCAAATTTTTATTTCTGGGGGAAAATTTTAGCCAACCCCTCGGATACCCACTAACGTTTTGAAAACCCCAACCAATCCCCAGCTAAATTTACCTGCTGGCCTATCAAGTACTATAATACCCCTAATTAATATTAACATCCTAATTCGTTTTAATTAATAAAAGATAATATATTAAAAATAAAATAGTGAAAATTAAAATTAAGTAACTTCGTTTAACCTCCATTAAACCAAATTCAATCGCTACATCTTTAGAATTTATGATGCAATTTCATGATCCACACAAATAAAACCTAATTTCTTACGTTGAGAGTTCAAACAGTCGCGGCATGGCAGCAAGCCACGCAGAGTCACACACACTTTAAAATGCATATTAACCAACCTAATGAAACTCCATAATTAAGTTTAAATTAATGGCCATGCTCAGTCTGCAATCGTGTGAATGTGATAAACGAGCAACTTTAAATAATTGCAATCCACTATTTCTTTGTCTGGATCAAACCACAAATAGAAGACACAAGAAAACTGAAATAGTGATAGAAAGGTGAAAAGTAACATCAGAGGGATGCATATTTGCGTAGCATGCACCAGCAATTGTGTTTGTTGGGACATCCTTATCGAAACTATTTTAAATCCTGCGGCTTCCTTGATATTTCTTAATAAAAATCTTTTTATTTTATGTGGTTGCTCCTCCGTCTTCTCCTCATTTTTAAAGAAAACGATGGGAATGTTCGTTTGCCAACAACATTATTTTTCAAAGAAAACTTTGACGGTATAAGGGAAGCTTTGGTAATTAAACAAAAAATATAACACATAATTGAGGAGGAAGGAATGAACTGCCATCAACACTTAAAATTACATTTTTTTTAAAATAGAAAACAATAAATTCATGAGTTGCGGAACAGTCGGTGATTGCGAAATCAGTAATCAAATAGGTTGTTTTCATGCACAATTAATTTTTATGTGCGGCTTGAAATATAAGAATAAAACGTATAAGCATTAAGTGGATAATAGTAATATTCTTTTTTTCGCATTTTTAAATCACAATTAATTAATACATTGCTTTTACCAAAATTTATGAGACTTGAACTTAGGACTTAAGTCCTAGGGAGACCGCTCTTTATCATTGTAGCTAAATCTTAGCCTCGTATAATAAATACGACTGTTATACGAGGCTAAGATTTAAATTACCACTTAAATACGACTAATTTTAGTTCGTGTTTAAGAGGACTATTAAATTATGAAATTTGGTAAAAGCAATGTACCAAATTAATTGTGATCAGTAATTATAAAGTAGTGCTATACAGGTGAATTAATAATGAACATCTCTAGGAACACAATTTAAATTTAACAAAAATGAGATATCGGTTTAACCTGGTTTCTGCGATGCAAAGTCATATAACTTAATCTTATAAAGTCAAATGATAAAATGGTACAACCAGCTTTCACTATCAGGCAACTTGCACGTTTTATTTTCTTAAGGGCACAGTAGTGGCAGGGCATTGCTTTTTTGTCATTGGTCAATAAGTCGTCGATAACTTGATGATGTCTGCATTCACCCGTGAAAACTTCCTTTTTTATTTGCAATGTTTTTCATATTGGAAAAATAGAAAGGATGTGATGTAAATGATAAAGTAGTCAAGCCACCAGGGTTGACTGTGTAGCATAAATTGATTTATTGGAAATTTTGCTCCTCTTTCTTTACAAAAGGTATCGTGGCTGTATATAAATATAGGTATTGGTCTAGTTAATTTAAAACGTCCCAAAATCATCAAACAATTGCATTAAGCCAACAGCCAGCCATGGCTTGTGACAAGAGTTTCTGCTCCAGTTACATGCTCTTGAAGCCTGAAGAGGTGGGTTTGCTTGATCTCTTTCGCATCTTATTGTCCAGCAACATAGAGAAGAGAAAATTTGTAGATAGCTCTGAAAAGGAAGAGAAAATATTTGGCCGAAGATGGATCATGTTTGTTTCTGCCGTGGTACAAAAGTGCTTGCAATTTGTGGCAAAACCGTTGTCGTTATTTGGCTCAGCGTTGGAGTTCTTTTTAAACCTTGTGTCAAGTAATGGTAACTTTGCTGAGCTCCTGTTGAATATCTTGCGAGGTTAGTTTGATGTCTTACCTTTCGTACAGTAAGGAATTGTAAAAGCAAAAAAGAATATTCGATTTGTAATGAATTTTATTTTATTTTATATTTCCTCAGAATCAAATTAAATTGAGAGGGGTTGTACAGGGAAGGTGGTAATGCCGGATAAGAATGCGGCATGTTTCATATCATACATTGGGAATTTGGACAAGCGAATGGAGTTAGATAGTAGCATCAAACATGAAGATGAAAGGTACTATTGGGCACTATCTATGATGGCATCCAAAGCAGCATATGAGAACAAAGCCTATATTAAAAACATTGTCAAGAATCACTGGAAGGTATAGTTAATTAGTAATTTCAATTCATGCCAAAAGAAGTATTTACTCTCTCTTTTTTTATTTTTGGTAAGTGATTTTTAGGTAATATTTTATTTAGCTAACCTTTTGAGTTTCGATTGTTGTGGAGGTAGAGACTAAAAAATTAAGTTTGGCTTTGTCCGCTTCCTTACTTTTTGAAAATAAACAAAAATAAATAAATAAACAAAAAGAATTACTTTTTGAAAAATTAATGTTTATAGGTGTGATTACAGTTCAGATTGAGTGAAAATTCTCAAGCACGTTAATGGTAAAATAGTCAAATTATTAAAAGATTGAGACCTATAGATGTCTCATGGAATTTTACAATCTCTTGGGATTTTACCTTAAAATTTATATTATGATTAATTTTGATGATATGATTATGTTTTGAATTTTCGCAGATGGAGTTCTTGGGGTCTTATGACTATTGGAATGGTAAGAAGCAACCCTTATGGCTATTTATGGAAGTTGAAAAATATTTTAACAAAGGATGTTCTTTGTATGTAAAATCCAGACTTGTACTAGTCGTTGTGCTTCTTTGCTGATGATCGCTAATTTTAAGTAATCCCTTCAATTAATTAATTGGCAGAGTTTCAAGAGAAAGCCACAACCCAAGCTTTTGTGCTTAAAGAAAATAGAAAGGACGGCCAGGACACGATTGTTGTGTCTTTTAGAGGAACTGAACCCTTCGATGCTGGTTCCTGGTGTTCAGACTTTGATCTCTCTTGGTATGAGATCGATGGCATGGGGAAGATTCATGGTGGATTTTTGAAGGCCCTTGGCTTGCAAAAGTGCAGAGGTTGGCCTAAAGAACTCAACAAGCAGGTTAAACGCCCGGCGCCGTTAGCTTACTATGCAATCAGGGATATGTTAAGGGAACTTTTGAGCAAAAATGATAGGGCAAAATATATAGTGACCGGCCACAGTTTAGGTGGGGCATTGGCTGTCCTGTTTCCGGCAGTTCTTGCTTTGCATGAGGAGACACTTTTGTTGGGGAGACTAGAGGGTGTCTATACATTTGGGCAACCGAGGGTAGGAGATGAGAAGTTCGCGGAATTTATGCAAAAGAAACTAAAAGATCACGGCGTTGAGTACATTAGGTTTGTTTACGGTAATGATATTGTGCCTAGGTTGCCCTTTGATGACTCAGATTTTATGTTCAAGCACTTTGGAAAGTGCCTCTACTTCAATCGCTTCTATGAAGGAAAGGTGAGCGTCTCTCTTCTTTTATCCAACCACGTGTACCACGTGAAAATAAACGAACCAGCATATCTAGGTTTATTTGGTCTAATAAACTTAAATAAAAGATAATGTTATTTTAGGGGAAAAAAACAGAGATAATAATTTGAAATGGGTATTTTATAAAATAAAAAGAGAGAGAGAGATAACGTGTTTGATAATATCTAGACATTGTCTATAATTTATTATTATAATTTTTAGAATATTAATGTGCCCACATTAATTACAGCTATTACAAATACACTATAGCTCTGCTCATAAATTCATAGTTGAAGCTCATGTGTAATCAAGAAAATTCAGAAAAAAATATTCTCACAATATATGAGGAGAGTGGAAGTTTCAAACTCGAGAGTAAGATGAAAATTATAATTCATTGTAAACAGTAATTTGTTTTTGAAAAAGCGAGTTAATTTCTACTTTTTAGCTATAATTTTAAGAACTTTTTTTAAAAAAAAAATTGTAAAACATGTTACTACTAAATATATTTTTCTTTATTTAACAAAAACTAGTTTTGAAAATGTTATCAACAGCACCTAACGAGTTTTCTTTGGAGGATTAGATATATACACATAGAGAGACTGAGAGAGAGACACACACAATATAACATATGAAGTCTAAGACTATGAATCTGATAGAGGGTGTAACTCTTAAACACGATCATGTGTAAACGTAATAAATGGTTTTTCTATACAACAGGTGGTTTCAGAGGCACCAAACAAGAACTATTTCTCGCAAGTGCTGGCGATACCCATGAGGATAAATGCAATTATGGAGCTGATTAGGAGCTTCACTTTGCCTTGGACGAAAGGGCCGGACTATAGAGAAACCTGGTTGCTCAGAATGCAAAGGGTAATTGGTTTGATAGTGCCCGGCGTATCAGCTCATGTTCCCCCCGATTATGTAAACTCTGCTCGTCTCGGATCTTTTGATGTTTTCTCCCACCTCAAGTCATCCTAAGTTT
Source organism: Luvunga scandens (assembly GCA_030449905.1). Classification (NCBI taxonomy): domain Eukaryota; kingdom Viridiplantae; phylum Streptophyta; class Magnoliopsida; order Sapindales; family Rutaceae; genus Luvunga; species Luvunga scandens. The sequence goes on along the minus strand of JASUUG010000383.1, from coordinate 2,123,637 downwards.
ATGTATGTTTTGTGAGGTTTATCCTAAAGGCCACCTCGCAACTATATACGTTGTGTGCTCTCCTTCCTTCGTGTGGCCTTTTTTTTTTTTTTTTCCTTTGTTATACCTCCTCGTTAACAAATGAGTTTACGATGATAATAATTAATTGCAGTATACAGATTTTGTGTTTTTTTAAACTTAATTGTAATGTCATTTGAAGAATCGGCTAGAAAAATCTTTTTATTAATTAGTTATCTTTATTTTACCCGAACAAATGGAGCATCAATATTAAAATCTTTAGATTGACTTAATTGCTTAATGAATAAATCACCATTAACTATCAAAACCCTACCTGCAGCCGGGTCTTTTGCCGGCCGGTTAGTCTCACTCTTATAGATGAACAAATTGTCATTGTGAAAATACCAAAGTTGACCATCGCCATCGTCCATCATCGATAGCTATTGGACTATTAGCTATCAACTATACATATCCCATGTCTATTTCAAATAAAAAAATGATAGATTTAAAAAATTTTCCACACCGTTGTACCCACCATACACCCACCCAGACAATTTTATCTTTTTGGCCTAAGTGGGGTTATTGTGGATTTGAGTATCATTACAAACTTTATAATGCGTGTACTTTAAAGAAAAAAAAAACTTGGGTGTCGTGGAGCATTGTTGCTTTTCCAATCACTTCTTTATTTTGGCATATATACATATCAGCCGTTCAATTGGAATCATTCAGCTGGTAGCCTAGTATGGTCTGTAGGCAATCCGAAACGTGGATCACGAAAAGACAACATATTGTATTTAGTACAGCTGGTTTTCTTCTTTTTGTCTTTGCCTGTTTGACGAAAGGTATTTCTAGCTTCATAACCGATCTTTCCCTTGGCAGACTCTAAGGATTTATTCTGCATGCATGTTGTTGACCGAACAAGGACCTCAATGCCAGAAGAAGAAATATACAATCCTAGACTTCCAAGCAACCGGCGCGCTTGTATCTGTTCGGACAAACTTTATATATTTAAATTTGTTTATAACTTTTAAATTGGACAAAGGGGTCGCTGGATATGATTTATGGATCATACAATTTCATTTCTATTATAGTCTCTAGCTATAGCAAGTACTTTATTATTGAATAAGTTACACACACAAGGTTATCATATGTATAACCGAATTTCATTGTGAGTTCACTCATTAGTTTATTAATAACGATAACTTTCTGACCAATAGCATTCTTTCTTTTAGGTTCCGGATCATGGCCGCTCACGGTTTTTCTGGTAATTATATGATCCTGAGACCAGAAGAAATGAGTTTGTGGGATCTCTTTTGCATCTTATGCAACCGTGACTTTGGGCACAAAAAAATGGTTGAGTTCCCAGTTGGTAAGGAAGAAAATCTTAGACGTAGATGGCTCATATTTATCTCTCTGTTAGGGCAAAAGGTCCTGCAAATTATGGCAAAACCAATGTTGTGGTTTGGATCAGTGTTTGAGATGGGGCTGAACATATTGTCAAGTAATCGCAACATTTTCGTGCTCTTGTTTCGTGCGTTGCAAAGTTGGTATCTTGAATTCACTTCCTTAATTGTCATCAATTTACAGTGTTGCGTGTTTAGTTTAATTAGTCGAATGATGTACGTACGTGCAAAGTGATTCCTAGCCATTGTTTGATTAACACTAATACTACTGCATGTGTGTGCAAGATGAGGTGATAGTGCCTGAAAGATCATCAGAAATGTTCTTGTCAGTTGTTGGAAATTTAGACAAGCGAGTGCAGCTGGACAAGAATATCAAACACGGAGACACCAGATATTATGCGATGCTCTGTGCAATGGCTTCTAAATTATCATACGAGAACAAAGCCGCGGTTGAAACCGCTGTCAGAGATTGCTGGAAGGTAAATTGATTTCCGTATTTGTATCAGTAAACGTAATTATGAAACAGTTGAGAGAAGATATTTATTTTTCTTCATCCTGCACTTTTATTTATCATAATTCAAAAGCTTGCTTGCCATAAACTGTTTCCAGTTCCACATTAATCATTTGGTGATACATGCAGATGCAATTACTCGGATACTACGATTTTTATAATGGTAAGAAGCAATCACTGTCTAAATTTAAATTTAATAAATTCGTATCGTGTGCATATATATATATATATATATATATATATATATATATAGATGCCTCTAGCATGCTAGGATCTTCTCTTTTAAGAATTAAATATATACCACCATTAAATAGCTAGCTGGCTAGCTTGCATCTGGCACACGTGCCACTGTAACGAATTAATTAAATATATATTGACAGAAATATTTTTAATTAATATTATTCTGGCAGAATTTCAGAGAAAATGCACAACCCAAGGCTTCGTGTTTCATGATAAAACTGCTGATCCTGACGTCATCGTCATCGCCTTTAGAGGCACCGAGCTCTTTGATGCGGATGCATGGTGCACCGATATAGATATCTCCTGGTATGAGCTCCACAGCATGGGAAAAATTCATGGTGGTTTTATGAAAGCTTTGGGGTTATTGAAAGGCCTAGGTTGGCCCGAAGAAATTGAACAAGATGATGACCACCCATTGGCCTATTATACCATAAGAGAAAAATTGAGGCAACTTTTGAAGACAAACAACAACAGAACAAAGTTCTTATTAACCGGCCACAGCTTGGGTGGGGCACTCGCAATTCTATTCCCAGCGGTTCTTGCATTGCATAAGGAGACGTTTCTTCTAAAGAGATTGGAAGGAGTATACACTTTTGGGCAGCCTAGGGTTGGGGACGAGGAGTTTAAGAAGTTTATGGAGAAGCAATTGCATAATTATGGAATTAAATATTTGAGGTTTGTTTATGGTCATGATTTGATCCCTAGGTTGCCCTCAGATGACTCTACATTTTTGTTCAAGCATTTTGGGACATGCATCTACTACAACAGCAGTTATGAAGGAAAGGTCAATCCTCTCTCCCTTACTTTCCGATACGTTGTTCTCTTATGTAACATACATGTATATAAAAAAATCCTTAATTTCTTATATACAGATAGTTGAAGAACAACCATATGAAGATTACAAGTCGCCGTCAGCAGTAATACACAGGATCCCAAATGCATTTTGGGAGCTAATAAGAAGTTTCATTATTCCATTTACAAAGGGACCTGATTTTTCAGAGAGTTGGTTGCTCAAATTGGTTAGATTCGCAGGGCTGGCACTCCCTAGTTTAGCTGCTCACAATCCCCATGATTATGTTAATGTAACTCGATTGGGATCTGATGATTTATATCTTAAGCTTCAAGAACAATATTCCCAGAATGTATCAAGCATTAGGGAGAGCTCGTGATTAAACTTAATTGAGTTGAAAGAGTTATTGTCAGTTAAAAAATATCGAATAAAATATATTAGTTTGTTCTTGTTTGCTCATTATAATTTGAGAGGGCTTCTTGAAAACTAAAAAACTCATATTAATATCGATTGGGAGAAAATAAAAATAAAAATAATACTTATTTGACAAACGTTAATGCTTGCCCCAAATGGCGTAGTCGAGTTAGTTGGTAATGCAATTTGTCGCCCCTCACTTGTGTGGACTCGGGTTTGAACTTTAGGAGTGGGGAAGGGGGTAAAAATTGATTTGGGCTTACTCGCCCCCCCTTTCATTTTAAAAGAAAAAAAAAAGACAAACGTCAGCGCTTCATATTTAAGATCACATTGATTTTTATTTAATAATTATCAACCAAAACATTTTGTAAAGATATGGATTTCGACATTGAATCCAGTGAAGGTGCTAGGAATTTAATATAGCAGGGGCTAAGTTTAAATAACAATATAATATAAAAAATGGTCAACAAATAACAAGTACCAAAATAAAAATTCTTAAATTATTCAAATACATTTATAACTTACCTTTACTTGTTTTCACATATTAAAAAGATTAAAGAATAATTTTATCATCAAGAAACAAAATAAATCTTTTTCCATATATACAACAATAATATCACTCAACTATTGATCTCTCATCTGATTTCACAAAATTCATAAATGAAAATGCTTTTTTTTTTTTCTGTAGCTATGATAACTAATAAAACCAATAAATAAATTAATAAATACAATTTATTCATTTTAATATCAACTATTTTTTATGTTAGCTTACATATCCCTTTTAATTTTGAAAATTTGTTATCATAACTCACTTCCATAATGTAAACATCAAGTTAAATTTTAAGTGTCCTAAGATTCATTAAAAAAAAAATCATTTGGATAAACTCAATAAGATGAAGTAGTTTTGGGGTCAAAGGAGTTTCAAAATAACAAAATTTTTTTGTGGGTTGAAAATGTAAAAGTAAGTACTTAATACTTTGGTTATTTTTAAAATCTAGTGGGACTTTCATGATAAATTAAAAAAAATAAAATAAATATCTAATGAAATGTCTGAATTTTAAAAAGTTAAGGGGGCTGAATTAATGTGGCACCGCCAGTGATTGAACCTATATCGCAGTTGTGTTATTAATATTTTGTATATTAAACTATTAATCTAGTATTTATTAGATAATCATTTTAATATAAGTGTTCTTTTAACTTTAATACAAATTTACTTAAAGATTAATGAAAACCCAAAAGCGGGGCTAAACTCGTCCCGCCCAAACTTGGACAAACTTTTAGAAAAGTTTGGACGGGTTTTTAGAGAGGGTGGGTCGAATGACTAAGAACTTACTCTAAACTCACAATTTGCCAACCGTTTTGTGGAGGGAGAGAAGTTTGGAGTTGTCTGTGGAATTGAAATAGGTGCTATTAGTATTAATGAATTCGCTTTTATTTTTGTTGGGCATCATGTGAAACAGGTTTCACAAGGATTTTAATGGGGTGTAAAAAGCATCCGTCTTCGAACAAGCCACCACCGTTGTACCGGACCTGAAGCCCAACAAGGATTGCCCAACCAGATGAATCAACCCGGCGTTGGACCCGGACCGGCGCCGCAAAATCCCGAATCACTTTAAGCAGCTGAGCTCAGAATAGAATAGATATATCATAGATGTACGAATGGCAGGGGTTATTGCTAGATAGAGGTAGGAAGAGGATTTTAGAGAGAGAGAGAGAGGTCGATGAATTAGGGTTTTGAAAATCCGACCACAGATTCGATAAAGGTCAGTGAGCGCGCATTCTCCATTCAATTGATTGATTTTAATTTTAATTTTAGAGGACAATTAAAAAAAATGGTGAGTTTGATGATTTGGTATTTGATGAATTGTGTGTGTGAGAAAGAGGTGTACTTTACATGTGCAGGAGGAGGAATCGAGTGTGTTACTGGGAAGAAGAGAGATAGAGAGAAAATTGTAGTGATTTGAGTCCTCGAGTACTGAGATTTTTGAGCGTTAGGGTTTTTCCCCTTTTCCTCATCTCTTCCCCTGTAGCCCCTTCTTTCACTTTTCCAGCTTTCAATTCTCATGGAGAAAAAGCTTGTGGTTGGTTTTCCTTCTGAATTCATTGCAATAACCTGTCTAGCCCACACTTCTTTTTTCCTCCTCTTTTATTATTATTATTATTATTATTATTATTATTATTATTATTATTATTATTAATTTAAATTGTTTTGTGTTTGTATGGTTGCATTTAGGTTCTGGGTATTCCATGGGATGTTGATACAGATGGTTTAAGAGAGTACATGAGCAAATTTGGGGATTTGGATGACTGCATTGTCATGAAGGTTTATTGAAATTTACCTCTTTTATTGAATTATGAATACTGTAGATTATATGGTGGTTATTGTTTAACTTTTGAATGAATTTTTTTTTTCACTCTTTGCGAATGTTTTGGCTTGTTTTTATATTTGGGTTTTGATTATTACTTTTATTTTCTTTTGAGGAAGTGCTTTTGTTATATGTGGCGTTCTTAAATTGACAGGAGGTTATCATATACTTGAGAACTGTTGACTTGAGTTTGCGTTTTTAGTGTCTTTGCCTTATACCGTGGTCTCTGTTCACATCTGATTTGATTAACACTTGAAAAAAATTTGTGATTTCATGTTCGGTTCTGTCCTAAGTTTCTTTATTTGTTCCAAGTCTTAAACTTTTATGTGGATTTTACGGCCAACATGTTGTATGTATTGTGTTGTTCATAAAATAAAAGTAGATGCAAATTGAAGGTTTAAATTTAAGAAATCATTTGTTAATCTGGCTGTGTGTTAGGCACCATATGTTGGTATGCGAAGATTAGTTACGTTGATATTTTGTACCATTTTCTGTTTTAATTTGATGGTGATTTTTCTCTTGCTTCTTTCAATGTTTTAGGAGCGGTCCACAGGGCGATCACGTGGATTTGGTTATGTTACATTTGCATCTGCTGAAGATGCTAAGGTTAGTGCAACATCTGAATTTGTTGGAATCTGATATTTATACTTTTCTTTTACGTCACTTTTCTCTGTAATTGGAGGATACCGGATGCATTTTTAGATCTTACTGTGACTAACTCTCATGCTTGAGATATCATTTTTTTTTTCTACAGACAGCTTTGTCAGCTGAGCACTTTCTTGGCAACAGAATGCTAGAAGTTAAAATAGCTACCCCTAAGGTTGAATTCATGGTTATGAATCTTTGTTACATTTCTTTTTGTTCTTTCCATTTTCATGATTTGGTAGCTTGTTTGCCTTTCTTTCCATATCATGTTGACAAGTCATAGGTACATTGTATTAGTATGATCTTACGGATGTCTAAGTTTATTTGGTAGGAGGAGATGAGAGCACCCCCAAGGAAAGTGTCCAGAATATTTGTGGCAAGGATTGCACCATCTGTGAATGAAGCAATGTTTCGAAGGTAGTTGGATATGATGTATGATTAATAATATCATTCACATAGCATTTGGTCTTTAACTCTAGAAGGTTATTAATAAGCAGTGATGAGAAATGCGAATATCAGTGCTTGTTTCTTTTTGGCAGTCATTTTGAGAAGTACGGCGAGATAACAGATTTATACATGCCAAAGGTGACCTCTTGTGTTTTGTAGTGCACATACAGTATGACCCGTTATATTAAAGTGCTCATATTCATGCTTATATTTGTTGGGTTCAAAATTGATCTACGTACTTATTGTCAATGTACTACGCAGGATCAAGGTTCAAAAGCTCATCGCGGAATTGGATTTATAACTTTTGGTAGTGCAGGTTGAATGATCTCATGCTTACCTTGGTGCCTTCTCTTAATTTTAATTTTTTTCATTCATGTGGTAATTTTATAGGTTGGTCATCCCTCCCCGGTTGTTGATAAAATCCCAGTTTTTTTCGTTCGTAACTAAGTTGATATTTTTGGTGAAGGGACTATCAAAATGTTACCTCCATTGCGAAATCTAGACATGTTGTACGTCTAAATTTTGAAATTTTTGGTGTTATAATTATTTGCAACAATCTTTATTTCACTAGATAAGAGAGATAAGCCATATTAACTGGTCAAAACTATTCACTCCAGTGGTGTTGTGTAAAGTTTGATATAAAAAACCACTCGTACAGAATTTTTGAGCATCCAATCGCTGCAACAAATCTTGCAAGAAATTACATTTCAATAATGTTTGGGAGATTTTCAAATTATCTTGTGTTTGAGGAATTAAGTGAATTGTAGTTGAAGAGAGTATTATTTGAATAAACTGTTTTTTAAGCTTATTCTGGTCTTCAGCTATTGCTAGATGCAGATGTGAGTTGGACCATTTTGCTTGTTTTCCCTAATTTTTTCTGCTTGAACCAGAAAATATCATCAATGAATGAAAGGATGTAACGCCTTTTTCTGTGTTACAGATTCTGTGGAGAATTTAATGGTTGATACTCATGAATTAGGAGGCTCCACGGTAGTTGTTGATCGGGCAACCCCCAAGGTATGTGATGTCACCGCTAGCCTTTCTTTTTCTTAGTTCTTTCTAATGGAATTGTTTATTCTTTAATTGGATTATTTTTAGAAACCAAAAATGTTGCTCTCTCCTCAGCAATTTTTTCTTAAGAATATTCAGCTCTAATGTTGTCAGGAAGATGACTTCAGGCCAGTGGGCAGAATGTCACATGGTGGATATGGTGCATACAATGCTTACATTTCTGCTGCAACTAGATATGCTGCACTGGGTGCTCCTACCTTATATGACCATCCAGGTTCATTTTATGGAAGTAAGTATCTTTCATGGGGAGGTGCATGAACAACTAACTAAATGAAAGAACCATGTTCCATATGGTTTTTCTTATTGATAAATGCAATTCTGTTGGACCAGGAGGGGAGTCCAGTCAAAGAATAGGTAAAAAGATTTTTGTTGGCAGGCTACCTCAGGAGGCCACAGCTGAAGATTTGCGCCGGTATTTTAGTAGATTTGGCCGCATATTAGATGTTTATGTCCCAAAGGTAAGACAACATTAACTATGATGTAGATGCAAGTTGAAATTACTTTATGCCATGCGACTGCTCGTTTAATCTAGGACCCTAAGAGAACCGGCCACAGAGGTTTTGGTTTTGTGACCTTTGCGGAAGAAGTTGTAGCAGATCGTGTTTCTCGAAGGTCCCACGAAATTTGCGGACAGCAGGTATTATATTGAAAATTCCGTTATAAAGGAAATTGCATTGAAAGCCACCTTTTTTAATTGATTCTTATTAACTACTCGTGCAGGTTGCAATAGATTCAGCCACACCACTTGATGATGCTGGCCCCAGTCAAAATTTCATGATGAATGCTGCTGAAACCTTTGGGGGTTATGGTGGTCCTATGCGCACCTATGGCAGGATGTATGGAAGCCTTGATTTTGATGATGTAGGTGCATGTAGTTCCATTTTACTTATTTAAATTGAAAACGAAATGAAAAGTAGTTTCACATAGTCTTTATCCAAGAAGAATGATAGTGGTCATAATTATATGGGTTGGCGTTTCTTATCAAAGAAAATGCATTGTTGCTTTTTTGAGTATGATCTGAAGAAATGAGTTCACTATCATGTGATTTTTAATCTTTAACTATGCATTATTTTGCAGTGGGGTTATGGAATGGGCAGTGGAAGACCGTCGAGAGGGGACTGGAGGTACCGGCCATACTAGGAAGTTGCTGCCTAGTTTCCTCCCTAGGTCTTTTCCATATGTTAACAATATGCAGAGGCATTGGACCACCAAGCAAAACTTAGGATGATTATTCTGTTGATATTTTTTTTCCCCAGTAGAAAAAGAAATTGTGGATAATATTTATGTACCAACGTCAGAAATTTCATATCTTCTTACGAGATTGCTGAATACATTCATTCTGTTAGAAATAACAGTTCTGCAGACATAGGTTGGGATCTGTAATATTAACTTGTGGACATGAAGTTTGGGATCTGTAAATTGTAATATTAACTGTGGACATGAGCTCCTTCAAATGATCATAATTTATCGTTGGTATGTGATGCAAATGATCATAATTTATCATTGCGATGTGCCTCAAGCCTCGGTGCTTTTGATCTTTCATGTTTCAGGAACAGTTCTACGACCCTCACCTCTGGTCGTAGGATATCCGTGCCTGGTCAAATTGCATGGCTATAAGGAATAGTTTTGAAAAGGTGCATGCTGATTTAGATACTTTTGTGATTGGAAGATCCATGCAAGTTTTGTAGTTTTTGCTACCTTGTAAAGGATGATTCAGTTTCAGTTATTAGTTCTAACTTCAGAATCCCTATATTTTAGAAGCTTGGGTAGCAATGTTAACTCTAGGAATGTGACCTAACATAGAACTTTGACACTGTTTATTGCTCTTTCCACAAGCAGGAACAATGCCATATTGCAGTTATTGGCCGGCATTTCTTTTCCCATAACATTAATTTTTGAGGATGTAAAGGTTAGCTTAATGCCATATTGTACTACTAGTTATTGGCCGGTACTTCTTTTCCCATAACATTAATTTTTGAGGATGTAAGGGTTAGCTTAATGCCATATTGTGCACCTACAACCATATAATTCAAAAGTACTACTATCCTGTACATTATGCTGCCAAAGGGGGCTTATGAAGTTCATCAGGCTGTAATTGGCAGAATGATGATGGCATATGATGTATCTATATAGCAGTCCCTTCTCTTCAACAGAATTAGGGTCTCATCATCTTTATAGAGAAATTTTGACCTTCATATTCTACAACCTCTTAAAAGATTCAATTTCGGCTAATCTACAGAGTCTTAGCCTTGGTATAAAACAATGTACATTATTGCTGGGGCAAACCAGCAGGAGCCAGTACAAGAAACTAAGTATGATGGCAAGTGAAGCAACTCCTGAACGAACTCATCCGTGCATGCTTATGGAAGAAGTCAGCTTTGTTAGCAGTCTTGGGCATTTGTTGGCCTTGTTTAGCGGAGATTGAGACTCTCATTTCTTGTGCTTTCATCTGAGCTAATTTTAGCTTGTTTAAGATCTTATCCGTAGAGTATGATCTCTCCTCCTCCAGCTTCATCTGAACCACACATCCCAAGTTAGTAGAGGCAATACCATAAACTTCTATTTGTGTGAGTGTACTAAATGAGGCATATCTCCCACTTGCATCACCAGAATATGGTCTCATATTACACGTTCTAACTAAAAGGAATATGATCTGCTAGTGTTTACATCATCTCTTTATCAACAAACTCATTAATGTTGCACCAAAGGAGATAATATTAGGAATTGCTAGGAAATTGATGTCTTTAAGCTTTTTCCTTTCCATTTCCTCATATTTTCCTTAGAACAAAGTGTAGGCTAAGTATTGTACATTCACATTACATATTCACACACATACATACAAACATACAATATATGCACCATTATCATTATATAATGTATATTGTCACAATAGAGTAGAAATTATTAACCTCGAGTTTTCTTATCGATGCTTCAGCTTTAGCCTTCTGCAAGTTCTCCCATGCAGTGATCTTTGCTTCTTCTCTTTGCAACCTGTACATGAAATTGGAATTTCTTTTAGCAAACTCCCATTTGTAAATCTAACTGTTTTTATCATTTAACTGCTAGCCACAATAAATTGATTATCCTCCATTTCAAGTCTTGGTTCAATTTGTAACTAAACACGTGAATTTTTATTTCCTTTTCAATTGGATGCAGAATGGGGACTGATCTAATTTCAGGAATTGAATAGACATGCCAACTTTGCTATGAACAAAATGATTTCGGAAGTGGTGTTCATTTTGAATAAAATAAAGAAGATAAACATAGCATACTTTGATATGCTTGCTGCAGCTTCTGAAAGATCCAAACATGGAGCGCAAGTGCCAGTAACGTTTTGATAGAATTCATCAACGTTGGGCAAGCCTTTCTTAATTCTTCTAGATCCGTGTCTTTTGGACCAGCGAATCGTAGTGGATCCTTTGTCCACCTGAACTTCTCTAACTTCCAATTTAGCAGGATGATCATTTTGTAACTCGGCAACAGAACGGATAGAGGGAGAGAATGAAGATTTCCCTCTAGGCGATGAGTAGGTACTACTCTCAGGACTCATTTGTGTTGCCATATCTCTTCTTGAAGCCACATGAGAAACCACGGCTTCTGCACCCGCAATGTCATCAAGCTTCTCATCTGTATGTTTGATTCAATATTGGAAACTTAAACATCAAAAAACTGAAGCACGAGGAAGCGAGCATATGAGAGATAGCATAATTACTCTTAATCATCTTGCATTATGAGAGAAGAGTTGGAACAATTTCAAATGTAGCCTCTTGGTTTATGTATCGTTATAACTTTTCCCACAACAACAAGATAAAAGGGAAGATATTTAATCAACAGGCAGGATCTCGTGAAACAACTAAGTTCCAATATATTCATTCATTCATATGCTAAAATCCAGGGCACTTAACTGTAAGATAATACTCTAAAAAGAAACTCAGATGAACAGCCAAGAAAGAAGATGAGTGAGAGTCCGTTGGACCTTGAGATCTTGGAGAAGAGTCGTCACTCGCCAAATCTGACCATCCGGATCCGGGGACACTACTATTCCTAGACCGAGCAGCATGACTCCCATTGTGCAGCAAGAAACCCTGTCCGTAAAAATTGCCAGAAATCCCATCAGCTACCAGCACACCAGTCGAAAACGGAGAACCTGCCATGAAATTCTTCACACGGCCACCATCAAGAACCTGCATTCCTGTTGAAGGTGAACAGATTGAATTATGCATCCCAGGTGGAGGTGGCACAATAGGCCCACTTTTAGACTTAGGCCGTCTGTGAAATTGAGAATGTAATGAATTCTTATTCGTCAAACTCAAACCGTAACCGGAAACAGGACTGCAAATCCACCTCTCAGCGTCTTCCCATTTGGAAGGCAATGCCCTGCCGCTGTAAAACGGTGTTAAAGCAGCAGCACTTATGTGCCTCCGGCTGCTGCTTGTTGGGTGTGGCACACGCTCTGAGCTCCATCCCTTTGGAGCTCCTGGACTTGGAAACGTACATAAATGCTCCTCAGCAGAATTATTATTAACACCACTTTTCTTCATTTCTTCTGAAAGCAAATACATACAATTAATTATGCTTTCAGCTCTTGCTCTTCTCAAAACATAACAACGGTTTTCGTTTATTTATTTTCTTTCTCCAAAGTTCGGTCTCCTGACCTGAAATGTTGATTGTTTCTCCGGTTTTTAGGCTTTTAACGTTGGGTGAGGGAGATAAAATGAACATGAACGTTCAGAAATCAGAAGCTGTAGCGATATTTGTCTGCATTTAGGACAACGCTCTGATGGGAGTTGGCACAGTGACAAATGACGCGTCTAAGTTTAGGATGTGGACAAATTTGACATTAATTAATGACATTGATAGGCAAAGAGAGAGCCATCTTTCTCTTCCATTTCTGTTTTACTGTTTTTAACAGCTGCACATGCTCTGCTCACTGCTGTAGCCTGCACTGGTCAAATTTTTAACATTTACTAGCAAGTGTAGGGTAATGTAACTTTGTGATGGTAACGTAAATCACAACAAAAGAAGAGCCCCATGCATCTATCTAGTGAACTGTCACGATCTTGATTCTTGACGTAACATATATCAGTCAACAAAGATCAGCCCAGTAGCAAGGAATAAAGGCAGGTGAGAAATTTAGAGTTGGAAGTTCCATTTCATCTGGGAGTTAAAAGGAACCAGCCGCTGTCCAGACCAGCACCGTCATTACTTTGTTCTAGTATGCACCTGCCAGTTTTTCCGATTTGGGTTTTCTTTCTTCTTTAATTATTAACTCAAAGTTACGAATTTGCATACATAAACATAAATAACTAAAGCAAAGCAATGAATTTTGAGTTCTACTGTGAGTAAAACTGTTTCATGATATCAAACTGAAGCTTTTCTTTAATGAACCGGGCGGTAACTTGATTCATTTCCTGTCGCTTCTGAGGCAATGATATTTTGGGTATATAGCAATGTATATGCTATAAATTTTTCAGACTGAGGAATACTGCATTTTATTAAAACGTGGGATAAATTTTCACCCAGCTGTGAAAGTCGTTTCGGAACTTTATACACTCATATATGTTGTAAGTTCGGGTTAATCCTCCCAAAAATCAAAATTCGGGTTTTCTTTTTTAAGCTAAAGTAGCCCGAAAGAATTGTGTCCGTGGAGTCAACATATATTGACTTTCAGTACAAACCTTCGTAGATTTGTGGGAGCAAAATTATTTTTATAATATTAATAGGTTATAACAAATTAGAAATAACTTTAATAATAGTTTCTAAGGGGGAAAAAGAAAAAGAGCCCATATTTATCAAAAATGTTGGCCCACAACAACAATAACATTAAAAAAAAAAAATGGTCGTCACTTCCACGCTACAAGTATTATAACATAATTGGGTGAGTGAAAATGTAAATAATAATAAAATATATATATGCACTGCACCAATATATTCTATTAAGATAAATTTTTCAGTTAACTTTGATGTTCGGTGATGTTTGGTTGGGAGTAGAGAATGGAGAAGAAGAAAGTAATTTAAATTCTATTTTTATTTTCATTGTTTGGTTAGATAAAATATATAAAAATTTAATTTTTATTAGAATTTAATATCCATCATAATGTGAAATTTAAATTCCACCTCAAGGAGTGAAGAATTCAAATTTCTCTTATATTAGAAACACAAACTTTTCAAATTACCCTTCAACTTTTTAACTTATTAAATGCCATTAATAATTATTATTTATAATTTTATTTTATCAATTTAATATTATAAATAATTTTATATTAATTAAATTTAATGAATGCTTAAGAAACTTAACAAAATAAATAGACTTATTTATTTATTTATTCAATATGAAAATATAGACATATAAATTACCAATACAATAGGGATGTAATTACAAAAATAGAAACTTCAGATTTTCACTTAATTAATTAATCTTTTTTTCTGAAAAACAAAGATAAAAGCAATTGAGGAAAGAAAACTAGAATTCCATTATTTTAATGTTGAAAACTAAATGAAGATTATCTTCTATATGATGTATATTTATTTATAATTTTATTTGTAAATTATAAATACAGAAAAATTAACAAAGATCAAATCAGTTCATAATAAATTTTCTTTCAATTCTACTTGTTTTAATTTTCTATTTTTAGATTAAGTTAATTTATAATTTAATATTTTTCCAAAAAAATTTCAAATCCCTAGATAATATAATTGAATAATAATTTAGACTTTTTTCTTATTATGATTTTGTAGATTTATTTTAATTGTTTAACTTCACTTAATATCAAATATTAAAATCTTAACACAAAGGGTTAAACTGTCCAAGTAAAAAATAATCAATCCCTTTCCATTTTAAATTCCTTATCAAACCAAACAATGAAATTTGAATTCACTATCCTCTTTTCTCCACTCCTCTCCTCTCCACTCCTCTCCTTTCTAATCATTTCTTCAAACCAAACACCACCTAAGAGTATATGTTAAGATATTTGAACTCTAGTTTTCTCTTAAAAGAGGTTGAGGTCAATGAGGTGAGATTTGCTAGTAAGGCACATGTCAATATGTCATTGCTCTAAAAATAAATCATGTAGTCATGTGGTATTTTCGTTGAATTAATTAAGTTGCAACATATTAATTTATATAAGAATGTGTGATTGTATCGATAACAGTACTCATAAAAGATTAACAATATTAACGGGGAGGAAAGTATAAAGAAATAATTTGTTGAATATACAAAGAGATATCAATTTTCTTATAAAATATCAGTCTCCTTAGCTATATTAATATTCAAAGTGATTGGCCGTAATAATGCACCCCTGAAAAATCTAAGATTTTTCATCTACAAAATGTGTGGTATATGCGCTCGTTCTTTATATTGCTTCTCGATGTTGGCTTAGTCACTTACAATCATTAAGGGCCAGTTTGGTAATGCTGTAGCTTTTAAAATAATTGTTGTTAGCTGTGTTGTAGAAATAATCAATTGTGAAGAGAATCAGTTAAGTGTTTGACAAATTTATTTTTTAAAAGTACTGTGAATTTTGAAAGCAGTTATAAATGTTTGATAAATCTTATTATTAAACTACGGTAAGAAAATAAATGACTAAAATATACATGATATAAAATGAAACTTACTTACACATATAAAAACGTGCACATATAATATATTTTATTGTTTATTATAATAATTTTAAGTAAAAATAATTTTTATACTATATTGATTTTATTTCTTTTATTTTTTTATCTTAAAAAAAAATAATTTTTATACTATATTGATTTTATTTCTTTTATTTTTTTATCTTAAAAAATTGATAATTAAAAAATCAACTACAATTTTCATTCAATAACATCAAGGAAAGTATAATTAGGTATTCTAAAAATAAACATAAAAAAATATAATGAGCTACAAAAACTCAAAATAAAAATAAATAATAGATTGTTATGCAATATTATATTCGTATTAAACTTGCAATAATATTATCTCTTAGAATAAAAAATTATTAAAGTATTGATTTTGTTTCTAATTTAAATAAGGATAATTTGGGGTTTAGGTAATAATTTTAAGGATATTTATGAAATTATATTAAAGGATAAAATTGATTCTAAAAATTATAATCTAAAAACTACCCCTTCCTTACTTTTCAAAATCAACTATAGAAGGGGTTGATTTTGGTAAAAGTGATTTTGATTTTTTTTAAGCAAACACTAAAATTAATTTTTAAATTTTTAAAATCACTTTTAACCCTCTTAAAAACAATCCCAAATGGGCCCTAACTCTCTTCGTCTCGCAATCGATTTGGACAATCAATTGAAAATGATCTTGTTATTAATTAAACCCAAATCACCATCACCGTCTACGTTCACTTCTTCTTGTAAATTTGGTTCTGCTGATGTGATTTCACTGCTTTACTCCAAAAATGATCGGTGGTGGCATTATAAGTTTCATCATATTCATATTGTTGTTTTCCAAAGCTAAAATATAAGGGGATTATTACTTTGCTTCCTAAGAAGGGTTGGCCATTTACAGGCTTGGATTGGGCTTTCTCAAACCAAATCCAAGCCCATATAATTGATACTAGGTTCATGTCTTATAAAAATCCATCCAACTTAAATGTGCTTAGTTTAGTTTCCGGTCAGTTTGAGTATTTAATAATTTTGTTAAATAAAATTTTAATTAAATTAGAAGTTAAAAAACACTTAAATTACGATGATTATTAAAAAACAATATTTGCATTTCTTTTTCTCTTCTTTTTTATTGTTTATTATTGTAAATTAAAATTATTATTTTTAGATATTAATTATGTGTATGCATTGTAATTTACACATAAGCTTAAGACTCACGTTTATTAAAAAAGATATTAATTTAGAATGGAACAAGGAATTTAACTCTTTCAATTAAAAGAGTTTTTTTTTTATTTAATTTTATTTTTTAAATTTATAAATTAGCTTGGACTTTTTACAAAAGCCCTTAACCAGGCCAACTCAATGCGAGCTTTAAATTTTTTGGGTCACATCCATGATTTTATTATGCGGACTACACCTTAAGCCTGCAAGCCTGGACCGACCGGACTTTTTGGCCTACTCTACCTAAGATTTGGTAACTTATCATTTAGATTGTCCGAATTAGCAAACAAAACATTTCAATTTACGCAAGAAGCACATCGAGTCATAAAACTTTTTCTCCCCGCACCCAATCTACACGAGTTAGGAATCTACGTCCTAAATGCGCCACTTAAATGCTGATATAAATAAAGTAAAATCCACCCACAAGCAATACAACACAACAACCAATGTCATTGCGAGGATGCCATAAACTACGCCGTATCAACCGCAAAGCGTCGGGACATCCGCCGACTACTTGCGCTCGTGCGCCGACTCTCTTTGCACTATCATCTAAATAAATCTTGTTCAACTCTTTCTTTTCTTTTTCTTTCTTCTTCTTCTTCTTTTTTTTTTCTTTTTTTGAGAAGCATTTCTTGGTTCTATTTTTAAACCACCTCACATGTTTTAGTATTAGGAATTGACTAGCTTGCACATCCGTTCAATTCATTGGCTTATATTATAGTGGGCAGATATGATATGATTATCTTTCTACCAACCCACTTGCAAATTGTCGGACGCTCTCGTCATCCACACGTTTCAATCTTCCATGTTAAGTGAAATTTTTTTGCACCGCCGGAACATATAAAGAGTAAAATATAATGATGTGGTTGAAATTTAAATTCTTTTGTAAAGATTTTTTTTAAAAGAATCCTAATTCTAAGCACTTTGACTACCTTCGCACGCATGATTGGATGAGATTAATTATTAAAATTAAAATAAATTAGATTTAATTAGATTATAATATATTATATAATATTATTTTGTATAATATTGGATTGAATTATATTAAATTATTTTTATTATTAATTTAAAAGATAATTAATTAAAATTAAATATGTAGAAAATTAGTTATTGGGTAATCATAATTATAATAAATAAATATAAATTAGATTACATTAAATTAAATTAAAAATTATTTAAACACTTGATTTAATTTTTATTAAATATTTTAAATATATTTTATTTTATCAAAAAGTTAGCAAATTATATAAAAGCAACCAGTTATTGGTATTGTTGATTTTCATGATTAATTTTAATATAATGATTATTAAATTAAATATTCATTAGATATTCAATTAGTAATTAATTAAATAGACAATTATTTTTAAGTTAATCCTAATTAAACCTATGTTTTAATTGGGGCTTGCTAATCCCATGATGTTAGGACTAAATTTAAATTTAGTCTCATGATCTAATCCAAAGTAGAGCTTCCTAAACATAAGATAAATAATTAATTTCAAAATTAATCCAATCCTACACTTAATCCCACCTCCAAAACATAACCTTTAAGACTTATGTGGTTATATCTAATTTATTCAATCTAATGAACTTTAATTCATCATACCGGCTTTACTATTATATCATCATCATCATCATCATCATTATTATTATTATTATTCAAATAAGCGCAATCTGAATTTTTGGATGGAATGAACAATCCACTAGCCTCATACATGCGTACCAATTCCACAATCCATTTTTTTTTTACCGAATTTTCTTTTATAACTCACCGGAAGTGTTGATCAAAATAGGACCACCACATATACTGTCACCGATATTTCCACCATGCAAGATGTAGTGGGGCTCAACAGTTAACAGTAGTGCCACATGGCTCAACAACCTCCATGATTGGTGTAGCTTGCTTTGTTTCTTGAAATTCTAGGATTGGCTTACAATCTTTCCGGCCCCACGCCACCTGAAAAATTATTAAAAAAATTTGGATTTCACTTCCGAGGAAATTAAAATAAATAAAACAACGTGAAGTGCTTTCCTGCCGAGGAGGGGAGAACACTGCAGAAAGAGCCGTCGGAAAAACAAGAATGGTTTCAACTATGTTCCACAATTCAGTTAATCTTTCAACAGCTGTTTTCTCAAGAACCCACTTCCCAGTTCCTGTATGCAAACATTCTTGCATTGAATTTTCACGTTATGATCAGTGTAGTAAGTACAAATTCAGGACCGGAACAAGTGGGCAAAGCAAGAACCTGACACAAGTGAAAGCTGCAGTGGCAGAGTCCCCTACTAATAACAGTGACAGTGAAAACAAGAAATTGAGGATTTTGGTGGCTGGTGGTGGGATTGGAGGACTTGTATTTGCTTTGGCTGCTAAAAGGAAAGGATTTGAAGTGCTGGTGTTTGAGAAAGATATGAGTGCTATACGAGGTGAGGGACAATACAGAGGTCCAATTCAGATACAAAGCAATGCATTGGCTGCTTTGGAAGCTATTGATTTGGATGTTGCAGAGGAAGTTATGAGAGCTGGATGTGTTACCGGTGATAGAATTAATGGTTTGGTTGATGGGATTTCTGGTTCTTGGTTAGTTTGCTTCAATATAATGGGCTTCTATATCTTTTTTTTTTTTTCTAAATGAATCTCCCGTGGTGTGTTTAACTAAGTAGTCCACAAATTCTGATAGACTTTATGTTCTATTGGAGATCTTATGAATGAGAGAACGGTGTTAATTGCCAATTACATGGAGATGGGAGCGTATTTTATGTGCTTCATGGTGCAAGGAGTACAATTGTTATTATGCTAAGATCTTTTTGGACTTGGCATCATACTTTTTCTTCTCAATAGTTAAATTGATTCTCAGAACACTATAACTACAAGTTTTAGATTGGGAATTAGTCTCTGGTAGTGGACTTTTCTCACATCCGTAGATGCAATTAGCCAGAACAATTAAAAAAAAAAAAATTCTTGATGTAGTTGATAATGTGTTAGTAAGTTCATTGAAGAAGAGTTGTAGCTGTACACACCCATTGACATTAATTGCTACATGGTTACCAGGTACATCAAGTTCGATACTTTCACTCCTGCAGCAGAAAAGGGGCTTCCAGTCACGAGAGTAATTAGCCGAATGACTTTGCAACAAATACTATCTCAAGCAGTTGGGGATGATATCATTTTGAATGAGAGTAATGTTATTGATTTTAAGGATCATGGAGATAAGGTAATTGAGCTGCTGATTGGGTGAAGATCATCTGCCTCACAGACTGCTTTGCTGGTTTAAATTTGCACATTTATGGTTTTGTATTTATGTTATTTATGAGTTCAGGTTTCCGTAGTGCTTGAGAATGGACAGTGCTATGCTGGTGATCTTCTTGTTGGAGCTGATGGAATATGGTCCAAGGTATCATTCTATGTAATTTTCAGATACCTCGCAATTATCATCATTTTGCTGTTGCTGATGGACATTCTTATTTATAAAAGTGATGTGCATCGAGATTTTCCTCACCCTTGGTAATTGTTTAAAGTTGTTCCTTGTGTGTACTTGATAAATATTGATACATTCATCAACTGTTTTCTTCTGTGTAGGTCCGGAAGAATTTATTTGGGCCGCAGGAAGCCATCTATTCTGGCTACACTTGTTATACTGGTCTTGCAGATTTTGTTCCTGCTGATATTGAGAGTGTTGGGTATGTTTACTTTCGGTATCAGCACTTCATTTTTACTCTTCACTTATATTAATCTGTAGCTGTATTATGTTAATGTTAAGAGACACATATAACTTCTATTTTGAAGGTATCGAGTGTTTCTAGGACACAAACAGTACTTTGTTTCTTCTGATGTGGGGGCTGGAAAAATGCAGTGGTATGCATTTCACAAGGAACCAGCAGGTGGAGTGGATGGCCCCGAAGGTACACTATCTTTGGATGCTCCATATCTATTTTAATAATGCTCTTTGAAATGATACGAAGAAATTCATGTGAACCAAAAGTGTGCATCTCTGCATATAATGCATAATAAAATTGATTTATGATCTTCTAGGAATTTTTGAATTAAAGAAAATGAAAATAAAAAATGTCTCTTTTGTAACCTCTATTCCCTTTTTATATTCTATTAAAGTTTCTCCTGTTCCTATAAAAAAATAAATTAAAAAAATGTCAAACAGCACACCAACGTCCAACCATTTCCATAAATAAGGATGTCGTGCCTATCGAGTTTATCCTGATTTGTATTGGAGGTCCTATCAACACATTGGGGCTTGTAGGAGATTTGTGATCTTGAAATGGCAGTTGTAATATGTCAAGCTTTTCTCCTAAGTTCCATTGTAATTGATAATGCCTTTTAGGTTTTATGTGGATCAAAGTGAAGTGTAATAAAACTCATTTCAGTGATATACTCCTTTCGAACTGAATCAAATTTCCAGCTCCTGAAGATGCATTGTTTGAAGGAGGATCCAGTCATGACAGAACAGCTGGCATTCCACATTAGGAAAAATTTTGTTCCCAAAATCAAGAAGCTAACAAGCGCTTAAAAGTTGAAAATAATGATGCTTCTTCACATTCAATAATCTAGTCCTTGATTCATTTCATATTTGGCAGGTAAAAAGGAAAGGTTGCTGAAAATATTTGAGGGTTGGTGTGATAATGTGGTAGATTTGATACTTGCTACCGGTGAAGAAGCAATTCTTCGACGTGACATATATGACCGGACACCCACCTTCACTTGGGGAAGGGGTCGTGTTACTTTGCTTGGGGACTCGGTCCATGCTATGCAGCCAAATTTGGGCCAAGGGGGGTGCATGGCCATTGAGGTACACTTTGTTTTGTTTTGTCTGATGCCTCTCTTTTTCAGGAATCATATTGAACCCTTGTTTATTTTAGCTCGTTCTGAGCATATCCTGTTATGATATAATGCAAAATGATTTTTAAAATAACCATTTTTTGTGTCTGTTCTTTCTTTTAATCCCATGCAGCGTGAACCCTATAACTGTTTAAACATGTTTCATTATATATGTTAGAACTGAAATTTGCAAGTGAATCCCTGTTGAGATGGCAATGCTTAATAAATATCTTCCCTTATGAGTCATCAATTTCATCCTTGTCTGTTTAGAAATATCATGTTTCATCTTATTTATTTAATTATTTATTCTTTTTGTTGTATTGTTCATCTTTTTTAAATGATATTGACATGAAATTTAGCCTGCCGTGGCTGCTGTGGTTGTTGTTTTTGTTTTTGCTGTGTGCGTGGTTGGGGTAGAAAATATTTTGTTTCTAGTTGTCCTTCTTCTTACACCTGTAGCTATCTATTGCCTTTAAGGCTATTGGCATTAGAAATTGGAAATCACGTTTTTATTACTGATTTTCTTTTCTTTTTCTTGATATCAAGAATTAAGATCATTCCCACTATGAATTATGCAATATATATATGTATGTATATCTGTATGTATGTATGTATGTACGTATGTATGTGTTTTTTTTTGGGGGGTACCCCTTCATCTACTTCCCACATGTGATTTTTTTTTTTCCCTTTCAAATTTGCAGCAGTGTGATAGTTGATGTTTCATGAACCATATTTATTATTCAAAATATAATTTCTGTCTAGGCTTTTTGAGATGGGAGAACTAGAAAAGACATTATCCCAATTTCTTTTTCATTCCAAGTGATGTGGCATTTATCAATTGGACCATCCAATTAATGAATGCCTCTTGGAATAATACTAGGGAAGTGCACTATTTCTCATTATCAAATTATTTATTTCTGTGTTACAGGATGGTTATCAACTTGCAGTAGAGCTTGAGAAAGCCTGTAAAAAAAGCAATGATTCCAAAGCCCCCATTGACATTTTTTCTGCTTTAAAAAGGTAGCAGATGATTTGTTTGCCAAAAATCTGAAAGAAAAGTGTTGATGTGCCTAGGACCCCCAAAAAAGAAAGGGAAAAAGAGAAGACAGACAATTTTTGAGAGCAGGATCACTTAATGTTTGTGCATGGAGTATTGGGCATCATAGATGAATCTTCTTATGTTCTTGGTTGTGGTATCTGAGCAGAGTTTACAACTGACTCTCATTGTTCATGCTTGTAAATTATGTAGCTATGAGAGAGCTAGGAGACTGCGAGTGGCCATTATCCATGGACTGGCAAGATCCTCCGCAATGATGGCTTCAACTTACAAGGCTTATTTGGGTGTAGGACTTGGACCATTGTCGGTAGGTTATTTTGGTTATTATTCAATTACTAAAAGAATAACTTAAATCTAATTCTTGAGTAAAATTTTATCATGTGGATGGTTTCCTTTGCAGTTTTTGACAAAGTTCCGGATACCTCATCCAGGAAGAGTAGGTGGTCGATTTTTCATTGACTTAGCAATGCCCTTAATGCTTAGTTGGGTCTTAGGTGGCAACAGGTTAGATTTGGTAGACGTCATCCTCTTCTGCATTCTAGCTTTTATCTTTATATTTCACCATCATTAGTTTTATCTCAGAACAACTTTGATCCTGAAAACTCAAATCAATGATTTTTATTCCCTCTAATGTATATGGGATTGCTAAACTAAAAGGCATTGGCCAACAGGTAATCTCATACGACCATATATGCATCAGGTATTATTTAGCTTTTCATGTTTGGAATTCTTTGTGCATATTGCATTTACTCTAGAATAGTCTTGTTTCTCTAATACCATAGTAACTGAATGCATTCTAAATGTGTTTAGGAAGCTCTGGGCCAAGGTTTAAATCAGGATGCTAAATACTAAAGCATTTAAGTTGGAAAAGAAATATCATAAAGATGGATTTCTAAAAATATGCTACAGCATTCACAAATTTATTTAGTTAAAGGTTTACTTAACGGAACTGAAAATATGATTTTATTCCTTTGCAGCTCAAAACTTGAAGGTAGGTCACTGTGTTGCAAGCTCTCGGACAAGGTACATTGCTTTGTCACTGTTATATTAAGTTGAGATCCTGTAGATGTTAATCCTTGATCTATAATTTCTTCAGGCAAGTGACCACTTACGAACTTGGTTTCGTGA
The DNA here is from genome assembly GCA_030449905.1 of Luvunga scandens. Classification (NCBI taxonomy): domain Eukaryota; kingdom Viridiplantae; phylum Streptophyta; class Magnoliopsida; order Sapindales; family Rutaceae; genus Luvunga; species Luvunga scandens. The sequence continues at coordinate 2,099,920 of JASUUG010000383.1, read as the reverse complement.
CAATGACGCATTGGAGCGTGCTATGAATGGAGAGTGTGTATGCTAAACCTTATGTTTGTGAATATCGACCCTCATGCCTTTTCTAATTCCTGTACACATTCTGAAATCACTGTTTCCATACCCTCTTGTTTATTGTGTAGGTGGTTTCTAGTACCATCAGGAAGTGAGAATGTTGTTTTACAGCCTATTTATTTAAGTAGATCACATGAGAATGAACCCTATTTAATTGGGTATGATCATGATTGTGAATCCGTATTGCTATTGAATTATATTTACATAAATTAATGGCTGATATTTATGCTATTCAATTAGATTGAGATGGTAATCTATCATATTGATGTGTTATTATAACTGCAGAAGTGAAAGTCAAGAGGATTTTCCTCGAACATCGATTGTGATCCCTTCAGCGCAGGTGAATTATTGGCTGCTCACCTTGTTTGCCTCTTTTGATCTGGGATATAAATAATTAATTTCTGAAGTCATTGTGTTCAAGTTTAACTGACAATGCTTCAATGAATTTAATCTACATATCTCAGGTGTCCAAAATGCATGCTCGTATCAGCTATAAAGATGGTGCCTTCTACCTGATTGATTTGCAGAGCGAACATGGAACCTATGTCACAGAGTAAGTTGGAAGCATATGGGTGTTGACGCCAATCTTCAATACTTGGAAGAGCTCTTCTCTAAGATTTATTCCTTTGCATGTGCAGTAATGAAGGGCGAAGGTATAGGGTATCTTCAAACTTTCCTGCTCGGTTTCGTCCGTCAGACACTATTGAGTTTGGCTCTGATAAAAAGGTTATGAATGATTCTTTACATTCAGTTTAACCGCATGTTTCTCAATTAACACTTATAGCTTGTTTGTTGAGTCTTTATAGAGTAGGATTGTAGCCGTTGTGCTTCCTAGTTCCAACAACCAAAGTGTTGGTTTACGCTCATTTTATCTCAGATAGTCATCTTTACCAATCACCCACCTGCTGTTTCAACTTCAAAGTTTCACGATGGCATCATTTACTATTTCTTTTGAAACAATTTTCTCTGACTGAGCTTCATTGTAAGATGTGCAGGCGATTTTTCGGGTCAAGGCGATCGGAACTCCTCCAAAGAATAATTCAGAGAGAAAGGAAGCGGGTGAAATTCTTCAGGCAGTGTAAAATATCTGAAGTTAGTCATTTTTTTATCGTAGTACACAGGAAGAGGAATTGTACAGCATTTATTGGTGCACTGATGCAAGCCTGCTGCCCTGCCTTGTATACAAATGTAGTATCAGAGTAGAGAGCATAGCACGAGAAATGCCATACTCACACATAGAGCTGCTTTGATTCAGGGAAGGCTGGCACATTTAGTATATAATTTCATTTCATTTCTAATACAAACAACTGCTGGCTTAGTGGCAGAACAACTGTATACGTAGCGTGTCCATGACACCTGTTACGATGGTGGTCCAATTCGACTTGTGTTGGGTGGGCTTGGACGAAGCCCATAAACCTTTCTCCAGAGCCCACTGGTTGAGGCTTCTTGATCAGGCAAGGTTCTGGCTTCACAATAAGACACCAGTGCGACAAAATTCAGAAAAACTGAGATACAAACAAGAAATACAAATAGTTGAACATAGCTGAGAGTATGTCAATGAAAATTACCAGTAAGTGCCAGTGCTAATTTGGACATAAAGATCATATGCGTGAGTCGAAGATGATTGAGGGGGGTCAGTGAAAATTATCCGTAATGGGTGGAATGTCTAATTCAGAAAAACCTGAAATATAAGTAGGTTCGTCGCACAACGCAAAGGCAGAGATTGGTTGGTTCTTAAGGGCTGGCGTAAAAAAGGTGTAATTGATGGATAGATTTACGTTAAAAATAATTTTACTGACAAGCGGGGTCCAACCTCGTTTAGCTCTGCCTCATGTCATGCACATGCAACTTGTCTGCATATTACCAAAACAAAATCTCAAAATAAAAAGCTCGTAGAACACTTGCACGAACAAAAAGGGTAATTAATTATACGTTTCTTTACGATGAAGATGACTGTGTAATTCACAAGCAAATATCAACTCTCACACAAAAAGCCTGACAATGAAATTGTCCAGTTCATTCCAGCTCTTTGCTATAAATGAGAACAAGAACCTGTAACCTGACCTGATGAATTTCATCTTTTAATTCATTTACTCTGCTAATTCATTTTCATATTGACTACTTGTCACAGCCATTAATACAGAAGTCGAAAACTTTGAAGAAACAGACATGACACCATTGACAATGTAACACAAACACAGCAGGGGGTCCAGGGCATATAATAAGAAGATAACAAACAAATTTGACTTTTGTGTAACAAGTAACAACAGTGATGTCGCAATTGCAAATGTCCGAAAGTAAGACACCGTCGCTTCGGTTGCCCGAGTCTTAATTTAATGTCAACGATTAGTCGCCATCCAAAGTATTTGACAGTCGCCTTAAATTCATTCACTACCCAATGGCCAATGCCCATTTCAATTTCGTACTTCAATTTATCTGTCATCGGAATCAATCATCATCTCATTCATAAACCACAAGTGCCACTGTCTGTCCCCTTTTGCTTGGAAAATCACCGTCTCACCATTAACTTCTCTAAAGACAGTGGAGGCCACTTCCCCCTCCTAACCAGACAAAAGACAATTATTATTGTTATTATTGATTTGTATTTAACAGCATAATGGGAAGTTGAGTTTGAATATTTGTGGCCGATGTATGTTCAGACTTCAGACTGAAACCAGGATATGTGTACATGTTAATAACTAAAAACAGAAATTTAATGAGTGCATCAAATTAATGATGATATATATATGATCACAACTTGTTGATTTAATCCCTCAAAATTAATTAAGACCGATGATTATATGCTAAAAGCATAAAAAAATTGGCATGATTCATATGAATGAACCCTGGAAGAAGGGTTGGGGCTATTAGGTAAAAGAAGCTTCAGTGATCACATTGTCCAGAGAACTGCAGACACCACAACTTGTGAGGGACTGACTGAGCCCATAACGCTTATTGAATTTCACCGTGGTCCATTAATTTGTACGTATTTATACAGCACAAACATAATTGTTATCTAGTGGAGGTGACACGTGAAGACGATGAATTGGCGGTGATGGTCACACGTGACGTCTCAACGGTCGATTCAGGTAAAATGGATTGGTGGCTGTGGCCCGTTGAAACATTTACTTTTGTATTTGCGAACGTCTCTCTCGTTAGGAAATAGGAATAGGAAGCTCATGCTCCAAGCACTTTTACTTGTTTTCGTTTTTTTTTTTTAAAAAAAAATTTTGTAATGTCAGTCAGTTTTAATTATTGCAATATATCTGGAAAGGCAAATAAGGCAAAACCCATGTGAGCTGAAAGGTTAAAAAAATCCGTGAGAGAATAGGTGGCGGGGCATCAAGTATTTTACTGTGAAATTGCTCATCTTTGATTTTGCCAATAATTACGCGACAGGGTTTGTTGATTCTTTTGTATTTTGGAATTGATAAGGTTGTTGGACAGGGTAGCAACTGCTCTTCGGGTGGCATTATTTTCTGTATGTAAAAGGGATTTGCGCTGGATTTCTCCCGAGCATACGTATCCTAAAAGTTGGCTTTATTAGAGACGCAGTGGCCTACTCCTGATCATTTAATCAAACCAACAATGTACAAAACAGATCAGTTGATATCAATTGCCTATCCCGTGTGAAAGTTGTTATCATCCCGCAACCACCTGAATCAATCCCAAAGCCTTGGTACGAATCCACTGAACCAAAGCCTCTTTTTTTATTTCATATTGAATTGATCGATTATAGGGCACGGCTAGTATAATTAATAAGAATCATTACCGGGCAACAAAACATTGGAGTTTCAAATCTGCTGACATGAATGAACCCACTTAACCCTCCACCGTACAAGTACAATCGTCACGCTCCTCCAGATGAGGACATGCACTTGTTGCTCCCTCAGATTGTTACAAAATGTGGATTGGAGAGCGCAGAGACCTACCAAACAACTTATCCCAAGAGATGAGAGAAAGAAAGAAAATCAAACCTTTGTTCGAAATTACTTCGTCCTATTATTTATTGTCAAAGAGTTTACAAACTGCCCCATGTCATAGGTTCGGACCCCACTTCACATGATTTTTATTTATTTATTTTACTTCTTTTTTTTTTTGGTTTTTCTCCCATCCAAAAATGCCCTTAATCTATGCAAAAAATTACAATATTCTTGCCGAACTTTTCAACTTGCTAATTTGAGATATGTCCAAAATCACTTTCCCATCCAATATAAGGCTTACAATTTGTTCACCTCGTTGTTGTGTCTCTTAAAAGCTAAGCGGTGAGAAGGTTTCTGTGTCAGGATTTCCTCTGAAAACCGCAATATCTTTTTCTTTTTCTCAAAATCCAAGAAAAGAATTTAAATATATCTATCCCTATCCCTATATCTCGCCCTTTTATTTTGTCCATCTATCTATCCCTGTCTGTCTGTCATAAATAGTTTCTTAAAAGCAGTGATTTTCTCAGACATTTTCCGACCTCCACTTTCCTACCCAGCCAGTGTTTTCAAAATCACTCCGTTTTCCCAGAAACCTCCTCTGAGATCATTGGAAATGAAATTCTCTTTTTTTAAAACTAAACAACGACAGCGTTTAAATTGCTTATTCGATGAGCAGCATCGAATGTGATGATCATGAAGCTGTCCCACAGGCAGCGCACCTTGGCAGTTGTTTTGATTCTAGCCAAGCTTTCACCAAGTTGGCCACTGCAGCTCAACGTCTTTTTGTTCGAGAAAAGATGCACACGTGCGCCGGTGCCGATTTAGAAAGCTGAGCCAGTTCAGCTCCAGTGAATAATATATTTAAATATTCCATTATTATAAATTTGATCTAAGGTTAATAACGAGCTGTACGTAAACACATGTATCTAATTTGAACAAGAGAAGCCGTATTTCATATAAGATAACACTTCTTTTCCATTTAATGTTTGTTTTTATTTTTATATATATATAATCATCATGTAATTTGAGCTCTTTTATATGCTTTGTTTCATAGTACAACGCGTTTCCCCATTATATTTTCAATTTCTACGTTTTTTTAATCAATAAAAAAAGAAAAACAGACCCCGAGACCTTTGAATTATAAAACAAAAGAAAATTAAAAAGAAGAATCTCTCTCTTTGATCGGTAACTGCCGTACTACGACCGGGAAACCGATTCGGCAAGTTTCCCAATTCTTTCAACGAGCTCAGGCGACAACTTCTTAGCAGGTTTTCTTTCTTTCTCGGGTCGAAAATCAAACCCAAAAGCATCCGAGACCTCCTCGGAGCTCCACCCGGATTTTCGAAGAGACTCCGAAAGCCGATCCGCCTTCAAAAGCAAAGCATCCAAAACCGATTGATTATCCAACATAACCATCTCGCCCTCAAAAAACCCAGAAGCCGAAACGTTGACTATTTCCACAATATCGGGCTCGCACCACCCGCCTTCTCTTAAAACCGACCCAATTTGACCCATGTAATCATCGACCCATTTAGGGATTTCGGACCTGGGCATGTCAAAGAACCTCTCCGGCGACGAAGAAGAGGATGACGACGAGTTTCTGCGGCGACGATCGATTGCCGCGTCGCTCCAGAACTCCACCCATCTCGGGGTCCTAGACCCGAGACCCGTATCCAAACTTCTGCGTGAAAAATTCGTTGATGACCCAGCCGTTTTCTCACTTATGGATCTTTGTTTTATAAGTACCTGGGGGTCGGATTCACAGCTTCGAAACAACGATTCACGTTCGAAAAAATCAGACAGATCCAAACCGCAACAGAAAATCCGATTCTCATCAACGTAAAATATGGGATTACCAGCCAAAGAGGGGTTACAAGGAATATAGCAATGGTTGAAGATGGGAATCAAAAGCGGGGCTCTCTTAAGCGCATTTCTGGCGACCCGTAAGGCCTTTTCCGGGTCAGATGGTCTGGGGCCCCAAGATTTGGACCAAAGAGCGTTGCGAGCGATTTGGAAAGTAATAGCAGCTATGGGAAGATCAAGAGAGGCGCGGAGGTGGAGGCGAGCAGAGCCAGTGGCGCGCCAGTCAGGGAAGCCGGGACCCAGAGGCAAGCCGGCGGAGAGGATGGCGCGGAGGTCGGGAGGGAAGACGAAGCCAAACTCTGCTTCCGCTCTGGCGAACTCTGCGTCGGATAAACCCGGCTGGACTTGGATGCCCGAGTTTTTTAGATGGGTAATGACTTTATCAGCTAATGAAGAGAAGGAAACAAGACTGTTGCGAACCGGGAGTGACGGGCCGGTAGTTGGTGCTGCTGCTCGGGCTGATAAACGGCGTAATCCGGCAATGTGAGCCGGGTTGAGACCGGTCATTCTCCGGTCTACGTCGACCATTTTCTTTTCGTTGTGTTTTTTTTTTTTTTTTTTGCGGGGGGTTTCGGAAAAAAAGAAAAACCTTATAATCAGTTGTGATGTGAGTGTTTATGGAACTAAAGAAAACAAAAACAGAAAAGAGAAGAAGAGATGAAAGTAGTAGTAACTAGTAAGTGGCAATGGGAAAAAGCCAAGGAGAGAGAGTGGGGAGTTGGCTTCGCCGGGAAAGGTTCTGTATTTATAGCTATTATGGGCGTGGACCCCACCTTTCAGATTTTTGCATTGTTGCTAATGCACTGTTTTCTTTTTTCTTTATTTGGTTAATTATTATTATTATTATGGTATTTTATTTTTGGTTTAATTGAAAGACAATGACACCTCTAATTGATGAAGTAAGTCCATGGCTCTATGCATGCTTCCGCTAAGAAAAGGCGCCTGTAACGGCTATTTTACGCTAATTTCGGTATCTTTTAAAAAAACAAATATTTCTCTGGAAGAAAAAAAAAAAGAGAGAGGGAAAAAATCTGTTGCAGTTAATGAAATTGATCAAGGGTTAATGATAATTAAGTAAAGCTTAATGTCGTGTAACTCACTGCAAAATGTCTGTCTGCTACGCCCAAGTGTGGGGCCCAAGCCCAATCAGCAATCATGACTAAGCTTGACAGCTTGGGCAAAGCTAGGCACACAATCATAGTCTCACATTCTTGTTGTATGCGAACGTTAAGCACCTTTTTAATTTTCCTTTTATTATTAATATTATTTCTACCAGATATAAAGATAATAAAAGTCCGATTTTCTTAGTAAAATCAAATGATTAGTCAGATTAATACTCGGTCTCCATGCTTTTTGATGGTTTTGTCAAAGAAAGCTCAGGAATATCCATGCGGAACAAGATGTATGTTTGGGAAGGCGAAAGCAGGGATAATCATCTCATTAGTTAAGCATCCGAAGTACCATGCTAATTAATCGTTTTTCTAAACATAATTATTTGAAAGCCATTTTCTTGAAATTTAGAAACAGAGAAAGTGAAAGAGACACCTGAGAGATGATTCTAGCCCTAGATATAATTATTGTTGGCTTGATATTGTAAAGCAGTCTTGTTCAAAATCAATCATATTACTATTTGGGAGACGTATATTATATACCTCATAGTTTCTTCTTGGAAAAAAAATGCGGGTTTCACTACTGGATGATAGTGTTTGTGTGTATTTCTTATGATACTAAATATATATATATATAGAACAATATCTAATTAAATTATAATCTTGAAATATATGGAGGTACTTGTGTATTCTTTGACTTTAAGTCAAATCGACAAAAGTATTTACATTTTTTAAAAGAATATTCTAATTAATGTTTGATCAGTATACCCAATATACATATGTATGTATGTATATATGTATTTATGTATGTGTATGTATGTAATGTTTCTTACATGTAATATGTTGGCATTCTATAAGACACAAATTTCATCTAATAATCACGATTTAACTCCAAAAATAATAAATATACAAAGTTCAATCAATGTAATTGTGAGCGAGTGATTTTTGTTTTTCATTTTGCAGTAATATAATGATAACTAGTTGTAGGCCTGCAGTTGCACCTAAAAAATGACTCACAGTAAATAGTATTTTAGAATAAGATCTTTAAAAAAGCCGAATTAATTTCACTTTGTTGATAAAAAAAAATAATAAAATGAAAGGACATAATTTTAGGCGAAGAGTTGGGTGATACCTAAGTGAGTATTTCACCACTCACGTGGGCTTAGTATTATAATTAAAGTGCCCTAAATCTAATTAACTTTATTAATACCAACATATATACACACACACACACAAGCACACCCACCAGATCGAGCAGAACAGGGAGCTAGGTAATTTAGCATTACTGTTAATTGCATGTAGCCGCCCCTACCTTGTTGGCCTATACTCACATTACCATCCAACACCTAATTTTACTAGTAATGTTGAAATTGAAATTATCTACTTGCTATACACACACATATATATAGACGCACATAAACATACAATTTTCTTAAGATAATCCAACACATAGTAGTTTTTTTTTTTTTTTTTTAAAGAAACAATTATTTATGTTTTGCTGTTAAAATTGCGTACGCAGGCAACAGCCGGCAGTTGGAGTTTCGTCTCATTTCATTGCTACAACTTTGGGAATCATGATAACATTATATTGATTATATTAATTAAGCACTGAAAATATGTGTGGAGAAATTTATGTTGCTGTTTAATTTGACATGTTCAACAGTGATGATGACCAAACAAGACTTTACGTCCAAGCGTTTGATTCAGTTTATCACACTGATGTGGTCATTTTGGTAAGATCTTTGTTTCTACCATACTTGTAGCTTCAAATTTCAGGTTTCTGTCCTGATCAACTCAGCTATATATTGAACCCGCATCAAAAGTTTTAATGATTTTTAGGACTGAATCAACGCTAATGTTAGGTATGCATCATATGGTTTTATTTTCCCATTTTTTTCTTATCCGTATTTTTGAATCAATCTTTTATTAAACTTCGAAAATTTCATATGATACAACAAGCATATTCCAAAAAACACAATAGCTTCAAATTCAAACTCAGCAATCAGCGCCGCTCAAGTCCATGGGGGTTCTCTCTCTCGTACGATAGCCAGTTGTTAATTATGTGTTCTCGCTTCTGTTTTATTTGTTATGTTAATTTATAGACGTAAGTTGACAATTAACGGCCACTTTCTCATGGGTGAGCACGTGATCGAGACACTAATATTCTTCCAAATGACAATTGTTTAATAATCACTGTAATATCTGGGATTTTTGAAGTTGCAAGGGAGGGAGGGAGGTAACCTTTGACAATTGACATTGACTTCACTTCGGTTTAAAAAAATAGCCAACATGTGAGTTTTTCCTTCAATTGCGCTCTTTGATCAAGAAAACAAGGTATATATCCCGGCTCCTGAAGATTAATAAAAATAAATAAGATTTACGGTCTTAATCATTTGGTCGGCGTTACTATGTAATTACCGATCAACTATTCAACTCGGTGGATTTTTTATGTTTGAGGTTTTTTTTTCCCCTTCCTTTTTTTCAATTTTATTTTATTTTATTTTACAGGTTTAATTAGATGATTTCTTTTACAATTTAATCATATTTAACACTGACATTTTACCATTACACAGGGAATCTGCAGAACCGATAAAACCCTAGTGAACAAATGTCAGGCTGGCTTTCAACTTCTTCGTTTGGAAGTAACTTCAGTGCCACTCATACCATTAATTCTTATTAAGCCAAGGCATCGTTTTCAAACCAATTTGTTATACGTCATGGCATTCGTAGCACTATGGCAAATAACCTAGATCCTTAATTTGCGAGAAGAAATTTGGCTTACATTTGTAGGACTTGGCACTTTGGCAGGGACCATTTGGCCAAGCAGTGTACGTGGAGGTCTTATATATGTAGGGTTTTCGAGGGATTAATGCAGGGACCGACGAGCTACAAAAGTGTAGGAGAGGTCACCTTTGGTTGCCCCATTTTGAAACAAATTGGCCACTCTTTGAGAACTAATTGGACGATTCTATTGTCTTGTTTAAGAAATTAGCAGGCAATGTGGGGCTCCAGTTCTAGCAAGAAAATCAGCTATATCTTTACCATTGAGAAAGATTTAGTGGGCAGCATTGCTTGCTTGCTTGTCTTCCTCCATCCTCTCTCTTTCATGCACATATAATTAAATATTTTTATCATCTTCCCTTGAGCTCGATCTCATTAGTCGAGTCCTGTATATCTCTTTCCATTAATATTTTATTAATTTCATGTAGCCATCAATATTCAATAATTTGATTGTATCGAATTTTTTTTTCCAAATTTTATGATATGTTAGTTTTCATAATTAATTCCATTAATTAGTAAGTTGCTATTTACTAACCACTCGTATCCTCCAATCGACTGATGGAAGACATAAGACATACAAACAACGTAATAATTGAGGGATCCTCTCCTCACCACATATATCATTAAGATTAATTAGATTTTGATTAATCTTTTTTTCCCCCTTTTATCAACTCTCAATCATATCATAAACGTGGCTTAGTAACATTTAAAGATCAGATCGTGGAGCAGTCATTTTCTTTTTGTTCATGTAAAGAAACATGATCTCGTAATAAAGTTAATTCTAGTTATGGCCGTTTCAAAATCACAGCTTTTAGTGGAATTTGCATCGCATCTATATATTGTACCATATAGGAAATCTAAAATTTGGATCCAAATGCTTTCTCTTGCGTACATACAAGTTATGGTACAAAACAGACAGGCCACAACGAAGCCACATGATTTGTATCATATTTATTCAAGTTTAGTGTAGCATGGCACATGCATATAAATAAGAATTCACATCACTTTGACGTGTCAAAGAGATGGGAAAATAATCTGTTTGCATACAATATTATCTCATATCATATTTTTACTCAAGTTTACAGATTGGGACAAAAAAGAGGAATAGAATTTGAATTGTTAAGTTGTGATTATAATTTAATGTCGAGTGGATATAATTTATAAAAGGTGAAATCATGCTTTCGAAGAATAAAATCATTTTGTAGGGCAAGGATCTAATCTACTGATAGTCTTATTTAGACACTAAAATATTAATTAATCTAAGTGAGATACACCACTCCATGTGCTTCATCAATCTTTATACAATTAAAAAAATCAAATGCGTTTAGCTAAATCTCTATAAGAATAATGGTTGGGTAAAGCCTAATCCTAGTGGGTATTCAAAGAAATCAACTAGGATTCATTACCTCAGTTTTTTTAACATATTATTAAAGCTAATTCAAATGTTAATTAAGTGGCTTAAAGATGAACTTTGATATGTAATTGATTGGTAAGACTCTTTTCTATAAGTTAAACATTGGAAAATTCTAGTTAGAACTCCGAAGGCGAAAGCAATGGATGATTCTTGGCCCCAAGTACACAAATATCATGATTTGTGAAACAAGCTTTTGGTTATCAAAGTAATGTTAAAGTTAATAGAATGACCCATCGACCAGTGGTCACATTTTTTAGTTGATGGGTCATTAACTTTCTTTCTCAGAATCAAATGCCAGATTTTGTGTGCAGGTGTGAATGTGAATGAGGCTAAAGCTAGAGTTAGGCATCTCTTTCAGAAGCTGCGCGTGTGAAGGATGGAATAAAGTGATAATATTTTAGATTAGATGTATATGTCTTTTATTACTTTCAATTTTTCACATTATAAAATAATTAACAGAAAGAACAAATCAATATTCTGATGTTGCAAACGGTGAAGGAAAAGATATGCAAAGAAAAAAGAATCGCATTAAGAAAGCTGCTTCCAAATCGACTTGGATTCTCACACGTCTAATTGATTGCTTGATCTTGAGAGGCCCTCGATCGTCGAAAGTTTGGAATTTGTTTTTGTCATTTGATCAAAGGGTACTCTAAGCAAAAAGTAAAAAGATAAAAGAGAAGCAATTTCTACGAGCCTAGATGGCAAAGCAAGTAGCTGGCTACTTGTATTTGTTATCAAATAAAGTTGAAAGTGTTTTTGAAGGAATAGTTTTTTTTTTAAAAAAAAAAAATCAATGAGGTTTTTTTGTTCGTCGGAAAGCAAAAAATTTCTCTTACTCAACATCGTTAGAAATATGATCATAACTCTCATGTAAAAAGAAAAATTGTTAATAGTTGAAAACATTGTGGTTATCCTGATTACGGAGTAAGTGAATTTGGACATAAAATCACAATCAATCAACAAGATTGTGAATGTAGAAAAAATATTACAACTATTTTCATGCATGACGTGACTAGGAAAATTATTACCTCAATAGCACTAACACCCTTTTTCTTCCCTACAACTGGTGGTATTCTCACACATGTTTTTCAAACAAATTTCATTTTCCCACGTCAAATCCTGTTGACCCCGACTGGGACAATTTACAAACTCCTTTCTACATTCCGATAAAATTCATCCAACACAGCCTGGGTGAGCTTACGGTCTCGATTACGATCTTATCTTGATATTTTGATGATGAAAACTGATATAAAGCGTCCACTATTTGTGATTGTAATTGGTTCAAGTCCTTGAAAATTACATGTTTTCAGCCAAATAAATTAATTAAATAAAATCTTGAAGACATTTTAAGATCCAATTAAATGCTAACAACAATGAAACGTTAACTGTTTCAAAATCTAAACTAAAAACACCCCGACATTTTGAACAATAAAATAATCAGAAACCAACCAACCTAACCCACTTTCATGTTTCTATTATCGTGATGACTCTCATCTCAGGAATATTACTGCCAAATTTAGCGGGGAGAGAGACGTTTCCGTCATCTAAAATCAACGTCTTAAGTGGGGGATTTTCCCAATTTTATTGGATTAGATTCTTGACTGAGACTGACAATGCGCGCACGAATATATTCTCCTACCAGAAGAGACCCCAGAGACGGAGAAACCCAGTTTTGATTAGAAAGATTGGGCTGCCTCCCACAATTTTAGTTCTGTCTCCATCCTGACGTCCGTCATTTCAACTTTGTACACTTCTGGCAGCTATCACCCCTAAAAAATGTTCAAAAACCTTTCTGAATGACTTCGGAATAGATTCAAATCGAAGTCCAGTGACCAACTGCATCTGAAGATTATTAAAGCTCACACGTCCCTCTCTTTCAGGTTTCTGCCTACCGGTAATCCAAACCAAAATTTCAGGCCAACCCATTATTCATGAAAGGGAAAAAAAAAAATCACTAAACACAGTATCTATCCCAGAAAAAGAGAGAAGAGGCGGGGCAGGATGGAGTAAACTAACTTATTACGATATATACATACAAGTAAGAGGGAGTAAACAAACTTATTACGATACATACATACAAGTAATCCTTTCAATGCGATTGCAAATAAAGCATAATTTGATTAATACTGTGTCTGCTCTCCACCAATACAAGAATCCATTGTAATTTAAGCACATAGACTACCATTACATTCTAAGACAACAAAAATATTCTGTAACCCTGCCGCAAAACATCTCTCCATCAGTACCTTGAATGGCTTCTTACCCTGCGATATTATAGAGCTCCAAATCAGTCCTTAGATTTGTATATCAAGTTACAAGAGGAAGACCAAAGCAGCAAAATAACCTGGGCGACGAGAACGGGTACGAGAAGGGGAGCGGGAGTGAGAACGTGAATGAGAATAATTTCTTCGAGAACTCCTGCCCCTGCTTGGACTTCTGCTATACCTCCGTCTTCTGCACCCACAAAATATATATATATATATATATGAAACCAGTTAAAAGTGGATATCTTCAGCAACCATCATGACAACAGATTTTAACACCTTAAATAATTTTTTTTTAAAAATCTACATAAACAAGTGGATTAGAAGAACATAATTCAAATCAACTCAAGATGAGCATAGACCAGAAGGACATCGTAAGTTGTTCATATAGAAGCACAAAGGAAGAAATGGAAGCTATATGATAACCAAGGCCATGGTATGTGTATGCTGGATATATGCTAATAACTAGCATGTAACACTACCATTGCATCAGAAAGTCATTCCTCTAGTCATTTCAAACTTATTATTAATATTGACTTCTTGCAGTAACTTGATGCAGAAAGTAATCTTGAATAACACAGAAACCATGTGCAACTCAGCGGGGGAATGATTGCTGTGCGGACATAAAATAAAATGTCAAAATATTAAACAATAAAAGGAGATCTTATCAACCCCAAACTACATTTTACACAATAAGTGACAAAGAGGAAGTCCAAAACTACACTTATAGACCAACCAGTAATGTCAATAGTGATGAGAAAGTGGCGGAATACCAATTACTCAGCACTATGCACAAATGTATGCTGCAGAAACTCTGCACTTCTTACAACTTTCTAACAGATATTATCTAGAGGTGTCCAGTTGTTCACAACTAATATGCATCAACTAGTAATAAAATTCAGATGCATCCTCTATTATTATTAGAATACGACACCGACACTGCAGGTACGAAACAACTCTTCCTTTTTTTTTTTTTATCCCCAGTATGCAATTGTAATAGGTAGTGATCTAATTAATCAGGATATTATGAATTTAAGCGACTTTAAAGTGATCTCAACCACAAGACAGGTAAACAATAAATGAGATATAGTAGACCCATATGTCAAAGTCTAAAATGTACATGTGAAACCATTATGATTTACCTTGGAGGAGAACGGCTATAGCTCCTGCTGCGACTGCTGCTGTGACGCCTACGACTTAATCGGCTTGTTTCTGCAAGTTTTTCCTGCCTCTGGCGCTCCTGCTCTTGTTTCTTAGCCATTTCAGCCGCAGTATCTTTTTTAACTGTAAGAGCTTAAGCTTGTGCCACCGTAAGTATGAAGTATAAATGGAAATTAAAGCACATAGATAATGAAAAAGAAATGCAAACACATGCTACATTAGCTTTTTTCTAACAAAAAATGATCTTTCAAAGGCCATACTTTGTTTGTTCAACTGCTTGCTCATAATCCTTTTTAGCCGCTCCTGAGGAGTTTCTTTCTTCTCCCCCTGTTGCTGTTTTAAGGGGCCACCAGTAGCATTTGATTTGGTTAACTTTGATAATGCTGAAGATGTACTGTGAGGAAGGGAACAGATGACATTTCAAGGGGGTAACAAAAACGAATTGATTATAACTGAAAGATTACCAAAAAGCCTTACAATAAAACAACCTCCGTGCCAAGAGTGAAGAATAATCACAATAGAGGGCTCAGTCTAGAAGTGCTCTAATCAATACCTTACAGCTGGCTTAATTGACTTGGTGCTCTTTTCCTTGACAAGTGATGCACCAGATGCGGGATCAACATGCAATGCCTCCAGTATGCAACCAGATGATGGCCTGCAGGAAACAGAAGCATTATGGACACCAATTTTTAAAATTCCCAGCAATTTGAAATTATCTATGAAAAGTCTATTGCAGGTGAAAAAAAATAAGCTCCAGAAAGGAAGCCTCCTTTCCTCTCCCTCTTGCCAGTTATGCTGATAAACCCTAGGCCAGATTTATTATTCTAAACCAGAAAAGTTTGCCTCAAGCAACAAAATGGAGATAAGCTGCAGCAGAGTATAAGACTGTCCAATCTATCTTTGCAAGAATTAAAGGTCCAGTGCTCCGACCGGTTTAATAAATCAGCCTGGGCTGGAGGAGATGGTGGTGGAGAAAATCCTTCAAGCTTTGGTTCATCACCATCGCCCGAGCCCCCGAATTCAGTAATGTACTCTACTTTAGGCGTTCTTGATTTGCTCCGATGAACTTCCTCAGAATAACTTCCACGAGCATGGCGTCTAGAATATGATGGGGAGTATGACCGTGATCTCGACCTTGACCTGCAAGCATAGAACACCACTCAAATGTGCACCAACAGAAACTAATCGTTCAAGGAACCAATAAGCAATAATTGCCACAAACACCAACAGAAGGCATACCTTCTGAAGCGAGGATAAGCTTCATAAGTCGGACTTCGTCTTGGCTCCCTGTGTATGAAAGTACGAAGCAACAGTGTGATGAAACCAATAGCATACTATTTTCTTCAATTTGTGACAGGACATGTGATTTCTTAAAATTTGGACAAATATATATCACAGACTTCTACCGGTAAGGATCATGATGGAGTCCTCGTGCTCCTGATACCCGAGAAGCTTCTCTTTCCTTTTCCCTTTCTATCTGAGAGGCTTTTCTTCTTTCTTTGCGACTCAGCTTCCTCTACACATTCATAATGAGGTGAGATGAAATGGTGACACTATAGAGCACAAGGAAACAAGATTCAAATTGAATCTATACTTGTGACAAACTTACAATTGCAGGATCACCTTTAATTGCTTCCTTTTGCCTTTTCTCTTCCTCTTTTGCTTTTTTATCCATATAAACAAGCCAGCCATACCTTTTCACACCAAATTCTTTTGCTATTATATCCATTCCTTCATCATTGCTATCATCACTATTATAATCATCCTCATCATCATCCTCATCTTCGTCATCCTCATCTTCATCATCTGGAAAATGGTGTCCCTCGTTTCCATTCCCATCATAAGAGAATCCAACCTGTGAGTATGTCCCCTTGCTTGCAGATGGTTGTGACGGATGCAATCTATCAAACATGTGTAAAAGGACAACAAAAAATGTAATATTTGTTACAGCCGCATATGGGAGAAGAGAGAAAGCTAAAATTACAGAATTAGAAAAAAAAATCATAAGTGATTTCGACAAACTCATTTCCGCAAAAGATTATGAAGAATCAATTAGTAACAATGTTTCCATGCTAGAAAAAAACGATAAAAATCTTATCTTGTATGCAAAACCAACTAAATGAAAATTGGCCAGGCATCAGCCTGGAAAACAGTCATACATCCATATCTATGACCAGAAATCCAACACTCCCCCTCTTGATCATAGGAGTTGCTAGAAGAGAACCTCCGGCCCTTAATTCTTCTAAAAGCAAACAAAATTTGTTTAAATTTTAAAGGAATTACCCAGATACCCAACCTAAATACTCCATTTTAATATACTGAAGTATAGCTCCAAGATGTACGCATGCTAAAAATCCAAGAATGAGAATCATCTACTCAACCTTGATTAAAGTTTCATTCAAAAGCAAAAAGAAAAAAGTCCGTCATTGCTCACAAACTTGCATGACATAGACAACCTGTACAACATTGCGAAATAACAAAATCACCAGAAACTATGTTTTTGTAATCACATGTGATCAACATAAAGAATTTTTTAAGAAATTTCCTTAACTTGTATAGTACTCTAAAATGTCTTGATAAAGATATTTTACATATTAATCCTGAAATTGAATGTATAAACCTGATAAGAACAGTGAAATGCCTGTAATAGTCCGTCATATCAAATTTCCTTCATGACCAGATAATTCAGTGCAGATACGAAAGAAGTAAATGAAAACAAACTAAAATTTGAAAAAAGAAATCTAAACCTTTCAGATGTGAAAGGGGCAGCAGTCTTTGCCTCCACCTCTTGATTTACATGTTGCAAACCCTCCTCGTCGGTAACTGTTATTATACAAGGTGAGCTTGTAACGTTAATTAACATTGATCCCTAGCCTAAAAATCAATCTCAAGTTGGCCTCAACAGCGGTACTTTGGCATAAACAGAAGGTAAAAGGAAATATATTTTAAAACATCCATAAAATTAACACATCAATCACAAATAAAAAAAGTACCGACATCCTCTACGTCGATGCTTAATTAAATCCCGATAACGCTCAAAATTAACAAACTCTTCTAGTTCTTCTTCTTCTTCAGACTTTTTTTGAGCATGAAGATGCTTCACAGGTTCCCTAATGAAATCTAGAAGGGCCCGACCATCAAATCTACACAAGCAAAACAATGTAAACCTCAATCCCAAACATTCATTCAAAATACTTGTCCAAAATCAAACCATTGTTGAATAAACCACGACACAAAATGAGAGGTAGAGAGAGAATATTACCTATCAATCAAAACATCTTGTTTCCCATTCCAAGGAATCCTACAGCACAAGTAAAAATTAGCAATGAGTTTTATCAACAACATATATGCAGCAAAACTGATGCACCCTAAACAATCCAAACAAACATGCTAATCAAACAGAATTTCAAATTCCCTCATTTATGTGCTGCTACTGATATTCTATCATTTCGCATTTTCCTACATCAGTTGACTATAAAATGTCACTTCTATCATCGTTTCCCTTAATTGATCGTGAATAAAGTCAATTCGCATCGCACTCTTACAATTTTACAGAAATTAAATAACAGCAACGTAACCAACATTCATAATTTACTATTTTATTGTCAATTCATTTATCATAATAATCATATTTTCACCACTTGATCCCTGAATAAAAAATTAAAAGAAAAATAAAGAAGAAACCGTAGTAGAAAAGAGGTCTCACAGGCCTTGCTGGTCCTCCGTAGCCTGGTAGAGGCCATCGTCACGATAGACGCGGGAGCGTGAGCCGATGACCTGAATGGACTGCTGAGGATCGCCGCGCCGCTTTGCCAAGAAGACAGCGCGTCTCTGGGCTCGTTTTCGAGCCGCGTCCATCATGTCGTGCACTTTTCTCTCCGATCTTCTTGCCTCGTGCCACATCTTTTACGATTTCAAAACCCTAACTCTAGGGTCTAAGGTTCAGCAATTGATGCTGCAATTCGGCCGAGTATGTCAAACTTCAGAAAAGCCTCGTGCTTTGTGTTGTGGTTTTAATATGTGGCCATCGTGTGTTACTTGAAGAAGTTATTCCGAGATCTAGACCGTTCACGACAGAATGGAGATCCACGTCAACAGCACTTGGAGGAGATATTACATGTCGCAACCCCCTTTCGAACAATTATACAATACACTGCATATGGTACAATTAACTAATGTGAGTACCGTCAATTACGTAATACCTTTGATATATTAAAATTACTCGCACTCCTCTGTTAGATGCTACCAATGAGAGCTAATCAGATTTGGTGATTGACATCTTAGCTTACGGAGAGCTACGGGACAGATGGCCAGCTCTTATTGGGAGGTTATGGGTTGCACAAACCTCCCAATGAAAAGAAAAACTTGTGTGAGGCAAATCCACACAAGTTTTATCATTTGGCAGAGTATATGAATACTAATAAAAATTTATAGATCTTATTGAGAGGATTCATATGATCTACTAAATAACAATGTTTGTGTAATACATTGCATCCATAATATAAATGATGAGTATAAACATGTTGAACATGCTTAGCGCATGTGAATAAAATCCAATCAATTAAATTAGTTAAGAATGCAATGCTAGCTCATTAAAATTAGTTAAGCATACTGATATTCTCTTATTATTTTTTTTTTTGTTCTCTCTTCTATTAACTTAAATGAGTTAAGTTTAAATAGTGAATTTGTAATCATTCTTTGTTAAGAAATAAAATCTAAAAATTCATAATCTTCTTTGAAAATTTCTTAGTGAACAAAAGCATATTTTCTTAATAGCCAAACAAATTAATCTGTGCAGTTTAAGCTTTCAAACATGGCATTGAGCCTAACAGAGCCAGTTCTAGTAATATGCTATCAATTCTTTGTAATTCAACAACAAATAATACAAATCAACATACTCAAACCAGTTTTTCTTTTACTAATCCAATCAAGTTGGATCGATCAAACTACTTGCTCTGGCGTTCACAGGTTCTAGTTTCAATTAGAGGCAATTGCTTAGAAGACTTCGTCATTGAAACCAAATCAACACCTAACGAACATCTTCTATTAGCTAGAGCATATGGATCTACACAACAAATTAATAATCCTAAGTATTAGATCTAGAGATCACAAGATTAAACTCTTCTTGGTTGGCTACTATCATTAATAAGTGAAGGTACTTTTAAGCCTTGTTATCAATTTTGTTAGTTAATTTGATGTATGGAGAACTTTAAAAAAGAAATTTGGAGTTTAATCTAAGGCTTGAGTTCTTCAACTCAAATATGAACTGAATACTTTTAAAAAGGAGTCTTTTAGTATTGAAGACTATTATATCAAAATGAAGGCAATAGTTGATAAACTTGCTAATGTTGGCAGTCCAATAACAGAAAAGGATCTTATGTTAACCATTCTTAATGAATTAGGACTAGGATACTGTGAAGTTGTTACCTTCATCACTAGTTCACGGATGGAGTTTGATGATGCTTATACACTGTTACTCACTCATGAAACTAGATAAGAACAAGAATAGGATGATAAGAGGGTAATCAATGCCAACTATATATATACTAAGGCGTATTATCCTAAGGCATGTTATGCATAGCTTAGGGGGAACTTTAAGAGAAATGGATATTCTAGTGGCAGAAATATTTTCTTTGACAGAGGAAACATGAATTATTCTCCAAGAATGTTTAATGGAGGTTTTAGAAATGGCTATAGTAGAGGATGCTCTTTTGGCAATAACTCTATTGGCTTTACTGGTATCAATTCTTTTCCAACACCAAAAAATCTATCTCTTTTTATTAATAATGGTTCTGCTAACTTGAATGGATCATAAGGAACTCTCAACAATGTAGGAGATCTGATATGTCAGATTTATTTTAAGACTAGACACACTGCTGATATTTGTAGGGCACAGATTTATTGAAGACTATATGCTAATACCAAAAAACTTTGGCAGAGGCAAAGTTTTAAGAGCAGTACATTTTTCAAATTTTAATGGTTATGAAAATTGTAATTATATGCCACCAACTTATAATTCAATTTCTGGCAATAGTCATTACTCTAGCATTGACGCATACACTCCTAGAGTAGCCTTTATGGCTAATTTAAAAGGACTACTGATGATGGATGATATTTCAATAGTGAAGCAACTCACCATTTGACCAATAATATGAAGAACTTACAGATCAATAAAGAATTTAAAGGCATTGATCAACTTATCATCGACAATGGTTAAGGTTTTGTCTATCTCATGCTGGACATGCATTTCTGTCACTTAGAGCTTTAAATTCCTTATTTATACATACTAAAATAGCATTAAAAGATATATTACTTGTTCCTTTAATTACCAAAAACCTATTAAGCACTTTAAACTTACATTTGATAATCCTATATCTGTTGAATTTTGTAGAAATATTTGTTTTGTGAAAGACATGAAGGGCCAAGTTCTTTTACAGGGTCTTGCTGAAAAAGGTCTTTACAAGCTTCTGCTGAGTTGTAATCCTCTTTCTCTATCACCTACATCTCCCCCTTATCAATCTCAACTAAATAAACCTATATCTATGTTGTCTATATGTCAAAAATTTGATGACATTGCTAAAGCTTGTTATCATTATGTTTCCAATAAATGTAAAACTAAGCCTAGTGCAATAATTTTGTTACATATAAGGTTTGGTCATCCAAGTTCAATGATATTGATGCATTTACTTAAATCTTGTAAACAGTTTAAGATCTCTCAAAAAGATGTCTTGTCTTTTATAAATTCTCTGTGTGAGGCATGTCAATTAGGCAAGTTCACTAACTACATTTTCCAACAATTGAAACAAAAACAAAAGGGGTCTTAGAATTGATTCACTAATCTTTGAGGCCCTTCACCTATTGTATTTAGAAATTGATACAAATATTACATTAGTTTTGTGGATGACTATACTAGATGCACCTAGATCTATCTATTTAAGCTAAAATCACAGACATTTAAAGTCTTTAAACTGTTCAAAATTCAAGTTGAAAATCAGTTTAATTCAAAAATCAAGGTGTTACAATTTGACTTGGGAAGAGAGTTTTGAGTGTTCACTGATTTTTTAAATCAAAATGGGATCATCTTTAGGCATTCATGTCCTTATACCCATCGTCAAAATGGTCTTGATGAAAGGAAACACAAACATATAATTGAATTAGGATTAACACTCTTGGCTCAAGCCATTCTTTTTTTTCAATTTTAGTAAAAAGTTGTTCATACAACAGTGTACCATATAAATAGATTATTAACACATGTTCTAAGATTCTTATCTCTTTATGAGAAACTATTCAAGCACAAACCAAATTACACATTTTTTAAATGTTTTGGTTGCCTTTGTTATCCATATCTGAGAGACTTTAACAAGCACAAATTTGATTTTTATACCACCAAATGTATCTTTATTAGTTATAGTCCTTCTTACAAAGGTTATAAATGTTTAACAAGCTCTGGTAAACTTTATATTCTTAGACATGTCATCTTTAATGAAAACACATTCCCTTACTTAACAAATAAAACCTTTTATTCATCTGAAAATAGTCCAGCCTCTGAAATATCAATGTCCAACTTTTCTCAACAACAAGTTTATCATCCCTCTACATTGTCTTTAACTAACAGCAGCTTTGAAGATTTTCAATCAATAGGTTTAAAAATAAATGAACAAATGTCATTTATTTTTGCATACACAAATAATCTGCATTAACAGCAGCATTCTCAACATACATTATCAAAACAATCTTCATCAACCACACATTCACAAAATACAGAACCAACGCAACCACAAATTGAATCACAGTCATCTATTCCTAAACTTACAGATTAGAACCAAAACACAAAGCTTCCTCTACAACTATCTCATCAAATGATCACCACGGTCAAAGTCTGGAATTTGCAAACTAAAAGTCTATACAACCACCTTAACCAACAAAAAACCTAATACAGTTCAAAAAGCTTTTAATGATTAGAATTGGCATCAAGCTATGAGGGATGAATATGAAGCCTTGATAAAAAATGAAACTTGATCATTGGTACCATTTTTAGAGGCATATAAAGTTGTTGACAGTAAATAGGTGTTTAGAATTAAACAAAATACTAATGGAAGCATAGTTAAATACAAAGCCAAGTTGGTTGCAAAGGTTTTTCAATAAATTGAAGGTGTTGATTATTTTGAAACCTTTAACCCTGTTGTAAAGGCTTCCACAATAAGGGTTGTTTTAAATATAACTATTATGCATAAATAGAAAATAAGGCAAGTGGATGTAAACAATGCCTTTTTGAATGAAGGATTAACAGAAGATGTCTACATGTATCAGCCTAAAGGATTTGTCGATATGAGAAAGTCTAGTTATGTATACAAGTTGAAGAAGGCCTTGTATGGTTTGAAACAAGCTCCTAGAGCTTGGTATGATAAATTGAAGAGTTGTTTGATTGTTAACTAAGGATTTCAAAATTCTAAAGCTAACACCTCTTTTTTCTTCAAATAAATGCAAGGTTCCATGATATTTATTCTAATATATGTTGATGACATATTAATCACAGGGCCTGACAGTGGAAAGTTAAAAAAATTCATCTTCGAATTTAGTAAGACCTTTGTTTTAAAGGACTTGGGAATATTGTCATACTTTCTTCGAATAGAGGTTTCCTATACTGAGAACTATATTTATATATCTCAAAAGAAGTATATTAAAGATCTACTGTCTAAAATTGATATGTTGAACTATAAAGGATATGACACTCCTATAGTGATTGGATTAAAACTTCATAAATAAGTTAAAGGATATTTAGGTTAATTTATTGAGGATGCAACAAGTTATAGAAGCTTGGTTGGAGGCTTGTAATATCTAGTGTTAATCAAACCAAAGATAGCCTTTGTTGTGCATAAACTCAATCAATATATGACGACTCTAACACTTCAGCATATAATGGCTTGTAAAAGGGTTCTTAGATGTTTAAAGGAAACTGCAAATTATGGATTGAAGTTTTCAACTAGTAGGGAAATGAAAATTATAAGCTTTACAGATGCAGACTGGGCATGTGACCTTGATGATAGGAAATCAATAAGTGTATATTGAATTTACTTTGGAAACAACCTAATATCATGGTCATCCAAGAAGCAATCAGTAGTTATAAGGTCCAGTGTAAAAAGTGAATACCGAGCTCTAGCTTCTGCAAGTGAAAAAATAGCATGGCTTCAGTCATTGTTTAGTGAACTCAATATCAAATGCAATTCATTACTAATTATTTAGTGTGAGAATATAAGTGCAACAAAGTTAGCCAAGAATCCAGTTTATCATTCACGAACCAAACATATTGAATTGGATATGCACTTTATTAAAAACAAAATGTTAACAAAAGAGCTGGAAATTAACTACATTCCCAATGAAGAACAGATTATTAATATCTTTAATAAAACCTCTTACATTTATCTATTTCAACTATTTTAGGGCCAAACTCAACGTACATCCATGCCCCTTGAGTTTGAGGGGGGCTGTGAATGAAGTACACACTGTATATAAACATGCTAAACATGTATAGCACGTGTGAATAAAACTCAGTCAGTTGAATTAGTTAAAAATGCAATGCCAGCTCAGCAAAGTTAGTTAAGCATACTGATATGCTTTTTTTTTTTCTCTTTTCTGTTAGCTGAAACGAGCTGAGTATAAATAGTGTATTTATAATAATTCTTTGTTAAGAAATAAAATCTAAAAATCTAGAATCTCCTTTGAAATTTTCTTAATAGCCAAACAAATTGATCAGTGTAGTTTAAACATTCAAACAATGAGGAACTAAATCTGTTAAAATAAAAGTTTATGGATCCTACTGATAGAATCCGTGTGATCTACTAAATAATAAAGTTTGTAAGGTATGACACACATTCTTAACATATTAAGGTGGTACTTCAATTTCACATGAGTTTTTCTCTTCAATGAAAGTTGCCCATGTGCACTATTGCTCTTCTGTCGAAGCTCCACTAAAAATAACTTTATATAACATTAGTTATTTTATGTCTACGAGTGTGTGTGTACTAAAAGAAAAAAAAACAAATACTTTTATTTTAAGTCTTATTAAATAGTAACTGTATGTTTATATATATACTCACACACACACACACACACACACACATATCTTCTCCTTTAATTAGCTTACAATTAAGTTAAAACACAATACAAAGTTAGAGAGTGGTTTTCTTAAAACTCAAATCTTGGGCCAAAGGTTAATCGAATGTGTGTGAATCAATAATGACAATAAAAAGTTAAAACTAAATTACATTATAGGGATGGGATTTCTTATTATAATCAGAAATTTTACCATATAAAAACTTTCATCAAACTTGCCACAATTCACAACAATTGATATAATCACATTAATGAGAATATTTAATGTTCCATTATTAGAAAATGTTAGTTGAATGGAAAGACAAGTTGTCGTCTTTTAAGATCTTCTTTATTGTCAATGGTTCAAATTTTCTCATGAATTTTGAAATGTATATTTTATTAAATTTGTATTTTGGGTCGAGCTGTAAAGTCAAATTCCTAAGTTCTTATGTACTTTGTATTTGAAATGGGAAAAAAAGACATTTGAATTAGTTCTTTAATTTATATACACAACAAAAATAGTGTGTTACAAATTGTCTTAACACAATCCAATCTTGTAGAATGCTGGAAAAGGATTATTATAATTGGCACTGAAATAGGTACAACTTGAATGTTTCATCTATGGACGTTGCCAATACGAGAAATCAACCGACTCTCCATCTTTCTGAACCATCAACAAGCATCGAGTACTTGGGAAATCTGGATGATTTCCAACCTATACATACATAAATGCATTTGGTGCACAAATGATTCCCAAACAAAAACATTAATTTTATTAATCTGGTGCACAGTCAGCACAAATAAAATTAATCTATTATCTAAACAGAACATGTTATATACCTTCATCTGGTCGATCCCATAGCTTATCCTCTGCTGATATTTTGAATGATATGGAAACAACATCTCCACTATGATTATTTCAAACTTGGGATTTAATTTATCACTAGTTTGGTATCTATATAAGGATTAATTAATTAACAATGATAAATAATCCCAAAACATAAATTAAAATGAATGAATTTTAAATATATAAATAAATCATGAAAAATGAAAAGAAATAAAATTGATTGCCTTCCAGAATGAAGAACCATCATGATGAAGCCAACGAGAGGCACTTTATCACTTAGAATCAGATCTTCCCAGTCCACCCAACGAGACTTACTAAGCAAACTAGTATTGCACACCAGCTGATCACTCGCAACGACTTTACTGGCCCCACCGCTGTTGGATGCAATTTGCACCTTGACAGTGCAGAGCAATTTACCGTGGGGGCAAGACTGAATAAGGCGACTTGAACTAGACCATTGAAAATGAGTCTGCGATGGTGCAGTGGCCATGGTTGAGGACACTGAAGCCATCGAGATTTGACTCAATGAAAGGACTGACTTCTTGTATAACGGTATTATTTTAGGCGAATGACAGTTGAAAAATGAAATTTCTAAATAAAATAAAATTAGGAAATCTCCTGTGGATATGAAATCACCAATTAAAACTGCCCTACGAGATGAGTCGACAGATGTGCAGTTTCAAACCGTTCTGCCACGTCATTACTCTTTTTAATGTTTTTCCTCTAACGCCTATAACGCCACTTTTTAAAGGCTCCCCTAAAACATGACCAGGTCTTTTGATCAAAATCCTAGTGGGCAAGCTCACGTGCACTAAGGCACATAGTATAGCCCATGGGCCATACTACAAAGAGCCCAAGTATTGCAACATTTGTGAGGTGTCAATATTGAATAATATAGTACATAGTCAATTTGTAGTTTTAGTTTATTTAGTCTTATCTACTGAGTACATATAACTATTTCCTTAATCTTCCAAAAATGTATGTCCAAAACTTAATCCGCTTACGATACGATTACATCGTTTGTTATCTTCCTTGCTCAATGAAATTGTTGATTACAATTCCGTCTCTTCAAAAACAAAAAACTGAGAGACAGAAAATAGGTGAGGGAAAAAAAACATCATAGAAAATTTCTCATGACAATTTTATATTCATTATCCACAATCAATCAAATCACCCTTCATTATCTATAATCAATAATTCAACATTATATAAATCATTAGACATTGGCGGTTGAAATACCTAAGTTCTTAAATACAAATTAAAGACACGGGACAGCTAGATGACATGATGAATCATCTTCACTGTTATTCAAATTTACGAGGATCAATTTTGAATAAAAAGTCTGGTTGATGATGCCTTTGCTTAGCTAGGTTGCAAAAAATGAAGAGCATTATATTTAAGTTCACTAACTTATAGTGTATGCTTCGCAAACAAAACATCAAACTCTTATTTGATGTTGACATACAATTTGAGATGGAGGTAGAGCTACTAAGTGGATGATGACCTAATTAAAAGTGCGTTTGGGATTGAAATTGAATGCATTTAGTTTAAAAGTTATAACACTAAAATGTTTAATAAATACCATCTACTATACCTAAGAAACTATATTGATATAATTTTTCACTTGTATGATAAAAAAATTATTATATCTTTAATATTTTTTACAAAATTATTATTTAAAATTTATATTTACTATATATTATTAATTTTTATTTTATAATTACAATTTTTTTCTACAATAATTGTAGTTTAAAAGCTACAACACTTCAATATCAAATAAGACCTAAATGCATGCTATTAAATCTAACTTTTGGATATAGTAATATCAGTATATATTTTCAAAATATTAGAATTAATATATCAATGCCATTACACCATGACCCAAAAAAAAAATAAAAAAATAAAAAACCTTACTTTAACAATGGTGTTGCGCCTATAATGTTGAAATAGGATTTGTTTCTCATTTGAAATAGTAGTTTGATAATTTAAAAAAAGAAAGAAAAAAGAAATGAACCCTACCAATGAATTCTACCTCAATCCTATTAAGGCAAATTTTTTTGTTAGTTTTATTATTAATTCAAGTTTTACGGTTATTCCTTAAAATATTTCAAGTTTTATTTACTTGTTTGTGAGGTTAAGGAATGGTTAAACTTGGTTCTCTATCATTACTTTTATTTATAATAATATTAGATAATATTTATAAGCTAAAATATAAATTAGTTTGATTACTATATCATCATTCTTAATTCATTTATTTTTTTTTAGCCTGGTTAAACACCAAATTACTGAATTACATTATTCATTTACAATAACTGCTATAATAGTAGATAAATACACTGATATTTATAATTAGATATATACAATTAAAACTTATAATATTACATTAAATTTTATATGAAATGCATACCCAGACAAATGAGAAACGTCACTACTCCACTTGTATTTCACAAGGGAGAAATTTTTTTTTGTAATTTTATTCTACAACCATACTAATTATAGGGATGAGTCCCATAAAAGCTCAAACCAAAATTCTGACAACTGATTCACCACTCCGCTAAAGGCCGAGTGGATCTGAATTCATTTATTAGATTTTACCCGTGTTTCTCATATTTTGTTCTTCCTAAATGTATTTCTATCGATCTTGATAATATGATTTTTTTTTATTTAATTTGGAGACCAAAATCCACAAATTCGGAGTACAACATGATCAATTCATACGTCGAAGGTTTCGCCTTGACATAATTTAGATCAGCTTTATGCATGGAAGTTAAAATACTAAATTTATTTAAGTACAGTGACTGCCCGCGTCAGAGGGCCAAGACAGATGATTTTTCCCTTTTTTTTTTTTTATTTCTCGATTCGTGAAGGGTTACGGACCTCTTCAACATTCAATCTTTTGCCACGAAGTTAAGTACTTGCACTTAGGGATTTATCAACTCTCCAGTTGTCAAATAATGCACACGTAGCATTTACTGATTTGTTTTTTCTTTGCATTTTCCGTAACTCTAATAAGCAACCGGCAATCACGCAATAAGCAAACTAATATATTCATATTTGTATTCGTCAACATTTACTTTGAAGTATTTAGTTGTTTTCAAGTTGTCACGTATTAAACAGACCCGCCTTTTTTTTTCTTGAAAGAAAAAAAAAAAGAAGAAGGTTTGCCACTAAACAGTTAATCTATTTGCTTGGCGGAAAGCGGCCGCCACCTCTACCATTTAGTCGTTTTCTCACCGTAAACCTCCATTAAAAGGATTTTTTTTTAAAAAAATTTAATGTTAGGTTTATTACGTGATAAGCCAACTTGCGCCTTTTTTTTTAATTGATAATAATTGGTCTTTAGTATCCTTGCAGTGTATGCTTATTGCTTAGTATCATTGGAGGAAACGATAATACTATAATGTCGGCCTGTTGGCTTGCTGCAATTATCATCTTAGAAGAACAATTATGTCTCTAAGCATTATTTTTACCGGTCTAAGAATTCAATAGAAAAAAAAAATCGAAATGTTTTTCATGATCAGGTTGATGTGTCATCAGACTAAGCCTCTAAAGGGTTCTGCATGTGCCATAATTTGCACTGACATATTTAATTTCGCACGTGTCTATAATGATAAAAGTTAGTTGCATTTGGACAATTCAGGGATGCTTCAGCGATTTTCTTTCAAAAGATCCACTTTAGAAACAGTCAACATAGATCCGCACCTTCTGTCATCGAGAGGGAAGAAGAAAACGAACGAGAGAGGCCTCTAAACAGCTCAGTACCCATTTTAATCTTTTTTTTTTTTTTTTTTTGCCCTTTACCAATTAGTTTTCTTATATTTTCCCAGGAACAATGCTGTGAGCATCAAAATATTTTCTACAAGCGTTGGCACTCGTAGCCCTGGCAGCTTGAAGTTGAAGACCAGGAAGAAATTCGTCGTTTCTAATTACCAGAGGATTTTGTCACCTTTAGGTTCTGTAAGGAAATATATACTTGTGTGTGTGTGTGCGCGTTAGATGGGTCGATAAAAAATTCTCAAGTTTTTGTTTTTAGTTTTTCAAAAGAAACGCGGCCTTTATTAATTAATCTATTGTAATTGATCATACAATATCAATCGACAAATTTAATTATTATGTTTGTTCTTTGAAAATGTTCAATATCGTATATAATAAATTTACAAACTTGCAGGGATTTGGAGGAAAAAAAAAAAGAAGTAAAATTTTACTTAAATTGATTTACTAGGAAGTGTCCCAGTATTATTCTGCCTAAATCAAGCTTGAAAAATCAGTATGACGGAATCTTCTGCGCGACTCATGATAAAATAATTGATATATAACAAATTCTTTATTTTAGAAGCACTTCGTCCGCATGATGTAAGAAACATTTCCACAAGCTAGTAGCTTGTCCTGACAGCAACCGGACAATAAAAAACAATAATAATAATAATAATTAATAAGAAAAGCTGAAGACATCATAAGATAACTCAATCAATGGTGCATTTAATTTTCTCCTTCTGTTGACGTTTGAACCCCCGAAATTGAAACACAGAAAATTGATACCCCGAGGCCCCAACTGCAAAGTAGATTGAAAGCGTCACGTTAAAAATTGGTCAAAGCTAATTGGAAAAACCATTTACTGATCCCTAGAATGGCACTGAAGCTCGTCTGATAGAATTTTTTTTAATAGAGATTCTTTAATTATAATTTTACCAAAAAAATTTCACTTGTAAAAGTTGTAAAATTATTTTACTAGGTAATTATTTGTTTAATCCTCATATTTTAAAAAATACTTCAAAACATTCTTTTCATTCAATATGTGACATCCATACCTTTTTCATTTCATTTCTTTTCTTTTTTTCTCTACTTTAACAACATAACTGTTACTACAATTTTTAAAGAACGTATAATTATTGGCTATAATCATGCCAATAATTATTTTAAAAAATAATTTATCAAATTAATACAAAAATTAAAATAAAAAAAATTATTTTATTTTTATTTTTCTTTTAAGATTAATTTGTTAATTAATTATTTTTTAGATAAATTAATTAATGTTTCCAATATATATTGCTGTAAAGATATTATTATAAAAGAAAAGAAAAGAAAAATAAGGGTATGAGTATTTTATATCCAACAACAAGGTTTGTCTTGGGACATTTTTTAAAATAAAAAGATTAACTGAGCACTTACTTCAAACCATAAGAGCTAAACAAGTATTTATCCTTAATTTAATAGATAAATTTTCTAAATTCATGTTTTTAAGTGATAGCTTCCCTTAGTGGCCAAGCCCTTCTGCTGAAATTCAAAAAATTTATCTCATGATGCAAATGAGTTCCCTAACTCCTGTTTCCTCAATCCATTTTTGTAAGATTTTTTGCCTTCTTTTAGAGCTTTTCTCTTTTCTATATTCTATTATTCCCAACTATGGTTCAGCTTAGAGTAAGGCTCACTTTGAACCCCCTAATTATTTGTATATTATTTCAATTAAATATAGCTCGCTGAGTGAGGTTAAATTGAAAAAAAAAAAAATAAAGCTATGTTATGAACGAAATTAAAAAATTGTAAACTAAATAAAGAGTATTGCGAAACAATTTAATTCTTTTAAAAGGCTTTACATCCTCTGCTCCTAAAGCAACAAAATTTGAGCTTTAGTAGAGGTAAAATAGATTTTTTAATCTTTAAAAACTCAGCTCACTTATAACTAAACATCACAAAAAAAAAATGAATAAATGAAAAGAGCTTTTGGAAATTAAAAAAGCCATATCAGACAAGTATTTAGGTCCGTAATATTTTCTATTTTGACCACGTAAGTCTCTTATTTAATTCTAATTACCTAATACATTATGTGCATGATAATTTTGATACCCAAAGTTTATAATTGGAGAATAAATGTGACTTTTTATCATACAAGTTCTTTTATACCTTTTGACAAATATATAAAGTTAGAGACTGCCAGCAAGGTTCAATAGTAAAAGAACCCCCCCCAAAAAAAAGTATCCTGTACAATTTGGACTTCAAAGATGTAATGTGTAAGTACAATTAAACATAAATTAAGGACGTAAGTGAGAAAAAAGAGGAAAAATGACGACCTAAATATCATTATCTTTTATTGATATAAAATATTGTTGTCAAGGAATTTGCCACTCATCTCCTTAAAGAAATCTGGCGTATACCACTTATCCCATATGCTCTTCATATTACATTTTAATGTCAAAACAACAACCGATAATACTTTGGACGGGTTTTTATGCTAAAATTTTGACACAAATGGGGTGAGAAGTGTTATGAAAATTATAGAAGTAAATGATAAATACAAATTGTTTTAGAAGCAAATTCGCATTAATTGCCTAGGTTTGTAATTAAGGTTGTAATTTCTACTAAACAACAAAGAGATGGTGCAACTTTGGTGGCCAACCTTTCAACACCATATATCGACTAATCGATTTTTTTATTTTTTTATTTTTTTATTTTTTGCTGTCATCACTATACCTAAATAAATTACATAGTGATTTGCTGTATCCATGCTTGATTTGTTTGCCACTCTTTAATGTCGTTTTCGTATCTTATTCATTAATTAGTTAAAATTAGTTTAAGCATTCATACGAAAATTGTATTCTCGCCAACTGAGATGGAGTTTTATTTTTCAATTTATCCTTCGCATAATTCCTTAAAAATAACGACTAATAAAATAATTTAAGATACATATATGTATATATTCCCTCCAAAGTCCAAATCAGGATGAGATATTGTAATGATTCAGCAAATTTCGTTTTCTTTCCATGTTGTGGAAGAGGTAAAATTTAACGTTTTGGGACTTCAAAAATAAGGGAAAAAAAGATCGAGATTATTGAAAATTATAATTTGCTTGAGAAACTAGCAATTTGCTTCCTAAAAGATGCGTTGAAAAATTGGTAAATAATAAACAAACAAGCAGAAAATAAAGACAGAACAATATCTTAGAGCAAACAAGAGAAAGAGAAACCTTATGATGAATAAAAATAGAAAAGCCAGATCATGATGACACACAACCAATATATTAAAGACCAAATTAAAGCCTGTATTTACATTTCACCCCCACCGCGTCAACACTCTATAAACAAACGTCTTTCGTCTCGAAACCCCTTTGAAAATAAAAAATCAAAAGGCTTTTGTTTAGAAAACAGCCATAGCTTCACCCACCCCACCGCGCGGGGTCCTTGAAGGACCTTCGCTGCATATGTCCCACCAGCAGAACCGCCGCCTTCAACGGCAGGCGCCAGCAGCAGCACAGCCGGCGCCGCAGGGGTTACGAAAACAGCACTCGTGGTCACCTGATGTATACAGAGACGAGGCGTGGCTCAGACGTAAAGGAAACTTCAAAAGCAAGAGGAGCAAGAGCGTGACAGACGAGGATG
This sequence comes from Luvunga scandens, assembly GCA_030449905.1. Taxonomy (NCBI): domain Eukaryota; kingdom Viridiplantae; phylum Streptophyta; class Magnoliopsida; order Sapindales; family Rutaceae; genus Luvunga; species Luvunga scandens. Next base: position 2,067,021 of record JASUUG010000383.1, on the reverse strand, counting down.
TTGATGAGCTCAAGGCTTGTATTGAGTTAGGGTTCGGCTTTGGGTTCGAGTCCCCCGCTGGTCCTGATCAGGACGCCGCTGATCAACGCTTGTCTGATACTTTGCCTGCTTTGGAACTCTATTACGCTGTTAACAAGCATTACCTTTCCAAGTCAACGCCGCCATCTTTATCAACGGTCTCCGATTGTGATACGCTCTCTCCTCTCGGCAGTCCTCACACCATTTTTGGCACCGGTAATTAGTTATCTTCGTTATTTCTCAACCATTTAATTTTCTTGTTAATTAAGTAATTCACGTGTCTTCATCCTCTAAGATTGCAAGTAAATAGATGAAAACATGACTATCTGTGTTATCATCATGGATTCTATTATTGTTTCTAATAATTATCTTAACTTGTTATCTTTACATGAAAACTGAAATTATATATTTTGTGTTTGATATGTTCATGTGAAGGTGAGAATGATCCGCAGACAGTGAAGACGAGATTGAGGCAATGGGCGCAGGTGGTGGCTTGCTCGGTGCGGCAGTTTCCTTCATCATGACATTGATGATGATCATGTTGATACTTATATGCCTTTTTGTTATGGGGTAAATTTTGAACGGAACCAGAGTTGTCAAAGCAACCGAACACCAACATCAAGTACTTGTTTTGTTTGTTAGATTCGCTCCACCCACGGACTATGTTAATTAGTTGCGTTTAATGTATATTTATGTTTGGTTAGAAATAATTAATTATCAAAACCCCACCGCTAAACTGCAAACCGGTGCCGGATTTAATTGCCTTGGAGAGTTGGAGGAAAAAGAAAAAGCGAAGCTTGGTTTAAGTAGATTGATCTTTCAACCTAGGATGCATATGTGATTGATCGATAAAAGGTCAAAAAGTTTCTTCATGATGTGTTGATTGAATAGGCCGCACTGAGAAGAGGAAGTAGAACGTGAAATTAAAGTTAGCTTGCTAGCTCTTTCTTTTCTTTTCTTTTTCTCTTAATAATAATAATGATAATAATAACAACAACAACAATAATGGGAATGAACGGGGTTTAGTTGTTTGGCTTGATCGACACTGCTTGTTTCCTTTTGGTTTCAGGGGTTTTGGGTACCATCTGCTTAGCTGATCAGAGGAATGGAAAATGAATAATGAAATTGAAGTTAAAATATTGACTGATGCCTGGCAGAATTAAAGCTTTTATAATTGCATACTAAAAAGTATTCTCTAATTATGTTCTATAATGACAGGTCGAATTAACCTTTATAAAAATGTTGTGTCGTTGCATGTGTATTGTCTACCCTTGATTCCTAGGAACATTATGCATCTATTTTGAATTTGTAGCTTTGTTCCACTTATTTGGATTCTCAACTTTACTACAAAAATTAGGGTTCTCAAATTTTTTTCCCCTCCTTAATTCAACCATGTTAACATACATAGCGATTTTTTTTTTTTTGGGTCAAAAAAGTGAAATGTGTGAATTTCAATCATTCCAATGTGTAAGCTAACTCATGAAAAGAGTAATTTTTATATTTTATTTATTCCAAACTCAAAACACTATTTTTGCATTTATTAATTTGAAATCAAAATAAACTGAAATGAAAACTATAAAAAGTTAATTATTTGACTTATAGGAATTAGAATCGGAATAAATTGTATTTCTATTGATGTATTTATTTAATTTGGGAATTAGAATGGATTGTTACGAGTTACTAAGATGTCCTTTATTTATTGTTATTCTTAGTATTATTAGTAGTAGTAATAATAATAATAATAATAATAATAATAATAATAATAATAATAATACGTGACAGTGAAGATGATCGGAGATGCATGATAGAGGTGGTGATGAAATGCATGATGGTAGTGGTGGTAGCAACGAGATGCGTGACAGCGGCAAACAAACTCCAATTGCGCAACGACTAATAGCATGTCGCTATTGTCGCTATTGCCAACTGGCAACCAGTTGTTGCTCTACAGATGACTACAAGAGTGCTGCCTCTCTGTGGGTGGGCTTTGGTGTTCGATGGGTTTAAGCATTTAGCTAAGGATTTGATTAAATTTATTTTTCTAATTTAATTGGGGCAACTTGACCATTATGAAAATTTAATAGATTAAAATAGATAGTTCTAAAAATGAGAACTTATTTTCACCCTCTATGAAATTAAGTTTTTTTTCACTAATTCTAAAAATACATGGATCCCACGTACTTAATTCATATTCGCTCTTTTAATTTAGTTAATAAATATCCATAATTATTCAGATTCTAGATTTCAATTTCTCAATCCCACAAATAAATGAGTCACATATATCCAGGAAATTTTGAGAGAGCATCTCCTGAGAATTCAAATAAATCATTCCGATTCTAAATCATCGCCTTTAATTTAGTTAGTAAACATGCTTAATCATTCCGATTCGAGATTTCAGTTACTCAAACCCACAAATAAATGCATCATACATAACCAGGGAATTTTAACGGAGCATCTCTTGGGAATTCAAGTGCAGAAACTGATCATTTTGGATTTGACTTGGGTAAGAGCTTTGCGGGCAAAGTCTCCCGGACACCGAACAAAGTAAGAGAGCATTGTCGTTCCAAAATTTATCTAAAAAGAAACCAGCCACTAGGCTCTGTCTGCGTTAGTACTAAAGACTACAGCCCAGTGACGAGACAGGCAATAGTGCATACAACTGGTCCCAACAACCAATTATGGGCATGCGCACCACGATTAAATTAACTGAAAATACAATGCGGTCCACTGTGGGCCAAGACCCAAAGTCTATTTTGACCTACGACACTTCGGCCTGGCTTGGCATACAAGTTTTGGGTGCTTTTCAAGTTTTAGCATATTCAGTTAACGGACAACAAAATTAAGATCAAATATTTCTATTTAGAAAAAAAAAAAATAGAATAGTACTACACTTTAAATTTTTAAAAATTATTTTAAAGAATGTGGTAGGGTAATAGTCAATAATATTTTATACACAGCTTAGTATTATAATGACACATATAGTAGTGAAGCTCTTTGTGACAAAGTTGGACTTTAACGTGGCCAAACTTCGGACGAAAAAAACAAAATATGGTTCTATTTATAAAACTGTCACCCAAATATTGTTTTAATTTTTAAGAACGGCCTCTCTTATCATTTTCCCCAATTTCTTCTTTCCTACTCCATTTTATTCAAGAAGTTTCTTTTGTTCTTTCTAACAAAGTTGTGAAGATAAGAAATTTTAATGTTGTGAAGCTTCGTAAGGCACAACTTTAATAGTGTCTATTTATATTTTAAGCACTGTAACTTTCTCTAATATTTGTTTGTATTTGAGATAAATTTCACATTTGAAAAAAAAAATTAGTTTACCCCAATGTACAAAACATTCTTAGTCTCGTCCCTAAACATATATAAGGTCAATGTTTAACTCTAATAGTAAATAATGTCCTCCCTAAACTCAAACTTGTTTTACTCGGTTAATACTAAGAAGATTATTGGTTATTACATTTTTTTTCAAAAGCTCTAATCTCATTAGACCTTTCTACCGTTCTTGAAGTTTCCATAAATTTTTTTATAACTGAAAAAAAAAAAAAGCATACAATGATATATGTATAGTCGTAGCGTAAGAACATATATTATTCATAATTCATAAGAAAATTGAAAAATCGTCAGCACTGAAAAGCCCAAAGGGAAAAAGACAGTTACATCACTATGGTTTATAAAAATAATTAGACTTTTAAACTCAACAGTAAATAAATAAATTCTCCAAGACAATATTTTTTCTTAGTCCCAACAATATTATTTTGTAAAAGTTTTACCAGACACTGTTCATGCTTGATACGCTTTAATAATGCAACATTAATTGTGCAATTGTAATTAAAGACAGCCGTCAAAAGATAAAAGAAAATCGAAAAATAGTCAGCACTCAATATTCCGAATGTATATAAGAATATTCTCGGTAAGGATGGGAAAATTTTCAAATGAAGTGTGGACACGACGAATGTGGTATGGAGGCCGAGTTAACAGAAGTTAAAAATGAAGAAAGCGAAACAAGACGACGAAGTATGATGACGAAAGAAATCAAAGAATCCACAGCATGGACTCTGACCAGCTGGTTTGTTCAATTTGAAAAATGCGAGGAAAACTCATTCTTTAGTCTGCAAGAGATTAGATGAAAACAATTCTTCTGCTTCGTAATTACAGGCTTAATTCCTATTGCCCAAAAGACAAACAAGTGTCTACTACCTAACCTTTTGAAATTTGTACAGAGAGAAAACTACAAGGATTTATTCAAACACGAAACAGTACTGAAATCACTCTTTGCTAGGTACACTCTGGTTGATTACTACATGAACTGAATAATAATATATATATGTATATATATATATGGCCTCTTTGATCTTCCAACAAAACGACGACGGAGTTAATGTCGTGGTCAAGACTTAAGAGACTCTCCAAAGTTTCCACGATACTGTTGCAACACCCTTGAATTAATAGAGTAGTCAGCAATCAGCATCATTGTACGTACTCTTTTTTTTTTTTTAATACATTAGCAAAGTATATAGTCTATTATATAGGTATATATATATATATGAAAAAAAAAAAGAGCGAATGAGACCCTTTTGCCTTTGGAACTGCGATTTTTCATGACTGTCAATATATATTACTAAGGTCCTGTTTGGGATTGAATTACTGTAATTTTTAAATTACAATTGTTGTAAAAAAAATATTATAACTATAAAACAAAAGTTAATAATATATAATAAATATAAATTTTAAATAATAATTTTAACAAAATTATTAAAGATATAATGAATTTTCTATCATACAAACAAAAATTATTTCAGCATAGCTTCCAAATTATATTAGTTAGTATTTACCAAACATTTTAATATTGTAGCTTTTAAGTTATAACTGTCCAACTTCAATTCCAAATACACTCTAATATTGTCCGTTTACTAACAGCTTTAGCCTAACTATTCAATGAAAGAAATGAGTTTGTCAATGCCCTTTAATTAAACCTAATAGACCCTAATCGGTTCAATTCTGTTTAAAATTTAATTGACCAGATCCATTTTTTATTAATATATAGATTAAATTGAATTGGTTTAGTTTCCTTTTTTTAGTTTTTTCCGTTAATTACTTTGTATTTTGTATTTTGTATTTTTTTTTTACTTTTGATTTTTTTAATAAACTAATCGATTTTTATTACTTTTTAAAACACCTGATTCGGTTTGATTTTTTGGTAGACACTGATTTTTATTTTTATTTTTTGGTTGGTCCACCCCTACCTAATCTTATCAAATCACCTCAGTTGTGGAAAATTAAGGGTTGTTCTCAGTTTGTAAGTACCGTCTAAGAAAAAACCTTCATTGATGTATAGTAACCTAAAGAGAGAGAGCTCAACACCACCCAACCTTAGAGTGCCGTTCTACAAAATTCAAACATGTACTTCCATCAAAATGTCCCTTATTTGATGGGTTCTTCTTATATCCATACATATTTTATTTATTTATTTATTTATTTATTTTGGGTTCATTATCCGTTCTATTAGTTGGGGGGATGGGGAGATCAATAACTGAGAATGACTCGTTGACTCACTTCGGAATTCAGATTGCAACTTCTTCTTAAATGTATATGATATTAAAAGAAAAACCAAAAAAAATCCGAGAGATTTCATCGCCTTCGACGTGGGTAAGTAATTTACGCGTAACGTGGTATTCGTGATGTTTTCAAAACGATGAATCCGACTAACCATTAGTTTCAACCTGCAACTTCTCATTTTTCAATTGCAGGCTGCCATAATGTTCACACACCTCCGTGAATAACCACGAGATCTCTTGTTTGTTATTGTCATTGAAAGTTACTTACATCTTTTTTTTTTAATATTAATTTTGTTCAAACACAAACTCGCCAATTAAAAGATCCCTGCATGTAATATGACAAGTAATCTGATTTCTCAAGTTGCAAGATTTCTCTAATCATCATCAAGGACAAACAAGCGTTCACCATATAATAATACCAATCCGCGTCACATTTTTCAAATTTAGATTGCATTAATTGTGTGGTCAAGTTCTTAGAAACCCACCCTAATAATTAATTAAGAAACCAATAACCCACGTTGCAGCAGCATGTCGATTCCCATGCACGGCCGTAGCGTCGCCTTAATTACCTGTTCAGTTTCAACAACTGCAGCCTAATAATAAAGGGCTAAAGCTAATTTGGACGGAAAATTGTTTCGGGAATGAATTTGTTTATTTAATTTGATTTGCTATAGCCGATAGGTGCCTGAGTTTCTCGTCGTCTGTATGGTCCAGTAGCAGTTGAAGTTTGAATTAATCAAACAGAATTAGTTCGAACTAGTAAACGACAGGATCCTTAATTTGTCATTCTTTGAATAATTTGACCATGTGTTTAGTCAGTGTATTAATTTGTTAGATAAAAGGAAAAAAAATCCCAACGGGAGAAGTTGAGAACCTGCCCATGATATATATATATATGTATAAAGTCGGGGGTCTCCGTGATAGAGAGAGAGAGACGTGGAGGAAAGACAAAAGAATAAGAAAATATATATAAAAAAAAAAAAAAAAAGTCAATGTTGATGTGAGATTAAATTCCAACAAATCGTGCCATCACTATAAAACGAACCGAACACGATTGACATACGCGAAGTGAGAAGAAGCATCGTACGGTTTACGTTATCAACATGTACATTATAGGCATGTAATGTTGCTGTATCGAGTTGGGAAATCAAAATTCAAAGCCACCTTGCACGTCAATGTATCACGGTCAATACACTGCCAATAATAGCCAAGGCTATAAGTAGGATACTATTTTAGCAACATAATGCAGATGCACGTCTTACTGGGAAACCAACTGTCTTGCCCTTGCATTCCTTTTCCTGCATTATAGAAGCACTGATACTTCTAAACACTTGCATTACAATTTACACAAAACCCCTTCAAACTGGCTGACAAAGACACCATTAATTTTTCTGTCAAACAACTTTATCTACCTGATTATTCGGATTCGAATCTTAAAACATATAAAGGAATTAAAAAATAAATTTAAACTTTTCACTCCCCTATCTTTACTGCAAAAAGAATATATATATATATAAAGAATATTGCTTTGTCAATATATTAAAAAAAAAGAGGAAAAAGTTGGTCCGGTCAATGTCTTAAAAACGATAGGAAATTTTGTGTAACATTGCTCTATCATCTTAGCATGATTCTATTGGTGGGTTTTCATGGCAGACCATCAGTGGATCATACTAATGTAGCTGTTTTTTTTTAAAAAAAAAAATGGATAAATTTGAATTTTTTTTAAAGTGAGTCTGTATATAAAAATAGAAATGACATGTTTAGATTTTTTTTTAATATCTAAATATAAGTGATATCTTTTTTTATAATAAAAATATTTTAAATTTAGTTATTTGACATTTATGTTCTTGTAAATAAAAAAAATTAAATTTTATAGTTTAAGAAATAAGGTAGTTCATAAAAATATTTTTAAAATATAATATTTACTTTTCATAGAAACTTTTTTCCATTAAAAATAAAAATTATAAAAAATAATTTTTTTTTCAAATGTAAATATATAAAAATAAGATACAAGTGATGAAAAACAAATAAATAAATTTTTAAAAATATTTAAAATTTAAATATTTAACAAACAACTTCTAAATTTCACTCAATTTTATTATAAGAAGTTAACCAATCTCACTTGTGAGAACACACTACTGTAGTGGAGTGATTCACCACACACAATCCCACACGAATTTTGTCCCTTAAGCGGTGATCAAGTGAATCGCCTCTTTGTCGGTGAAAAAATAATAATTAAGAAAAATAATGTCAGTCAGCTTTTGTCAGACTCCGTAAAATTTTTACAGTTTCTTTCAAGTGGAAAAACTACCGGCATGCCCATCACGATTTTTTGGAAAATTTCCAGGAAGAAGGCATATTGGTTCGAAAGATCGCTGGCCACTGCAGATCATATGTCAACAACACTTTATGGCCGATTGCATTTGTAGCGCTTGGGCAGAGTCCAATCTGCTGCGACAATTCTTTCAAGAATCAACAACAGCTTGGCAAAATCATTAAAAAATTAATTGCAAAGTGCCAGCAGAACGTGCAATATTCGGCCCTTAGATAGCAACGTGAGATGGGTGGTCTCCACCAGTGCTCATAAAATTTCAATATGTGGCTTCTCTGGCTGCTAATTTGCCCAGTATAATAATTATACATAAGAAAGTGACCTAAATTAAATACCCCATCAAATGCTCTTGGCAAAGTTCATATATCATAAATCCTGGAAAAGGGCTGCTAGTAAAGAGGATGGATATGGTTACTTTTTTGAGTTTGAGGTAGTGAGTGCCAAGGAAGCGATGGGACCGGAGTTTGATTCTCATTACAAAGGGCATAATTTGGGATTTAGACTCTTAGTTGTTGTGTGAGTAATGTTCAACAAAAAGCAAATTTTCGAACGAAAGAAGTGTGAATGATTTACAATAGTTGCAACAGTACGTTATCTTCTCTTCGATTTCACAAACAAACAATTATCAAATGAAGTCGAGAATGAAATTCAATTGCAATTGTGAGAGAAAATGGCCAGTAATAGTTAAAGACGGAAGCTTTGATTTTATTAATCTGTTAAAAAGTTCAATCAAATAAATAGATCATGTATCCAAACTTCGTTGATATGATCAACTACCAAAAATGAATCAAATATACATATTAGGTTAACAAAATAACTCTAAATAAGGAAAATGATGAAATCTTAGCTAAATTACTAAAATTAGAATGATCAGTACTTGCTGTAGAGAAAATACTTATTATATATATATATATATATATGAGCAACCATTTAACAAAATTACATAGGTCAAAAGAATAATGCTACAATCACAAATGATTAAAATCTTGAAAAAAATTTATATAAAAATTAGTAATGTAACGCTAGAGTCAATGTATAAGATAATTAATTTGAAATAAAAACTTTGTATCATGATCCATAAGACATTAAAATTATATAGAGACCTCCATGCCCGCTACATCAGTACAGTATTAAAAAAAAAATCTCTCAATAACAAAAACTATTAATCATCAGTCAACATATTAATTTATGTTCTAACTATACATGCGCATTATTAATGGTGGTGGGTGGTGGATTAATTACATTGAAAATCCAACATCAATTTCATCCCCAAGTCAATTGAAAGAACAAACTTGTGACAGCATACGGAATAAACTCTTACTCATAAAAACCACAGTGCACAGCTTATATTCATTTACTTTCTAATTAAATGCACGGAATAACTATTAGACTACTGCATTATTAATTCATATTTCATGAAAAATATGATACATGTATGTGTCATGTCATGAGACCCGGGGGGGGGGGGGGGGGTGCTTAAAAACGAAAAATAAACAGATTGCACTCGACAGCACGATGATTGAAAAATAAACACCACCACTGAGTTCTTGGGACAGTTGGACTAGAGTTTCAAAATAATTCGACTAATGTCTTTCCTATATAATTATGTAAATATTGATAGAATAAATATATATATGTAAATATTAATGAAAATAGATTTTGAACATGATTTTTAGTAAATAAAAGGATGATTGTATTACGGTGTTGGAAATTAAAAAAAAAAAAGATTGTATAATATATATATATATATAGAGAGAGAGAGAGAGTAATAATACACATTTGAAAGTTTATTCTAAATAATGTTTCATCATGAGTAGTTAATAATTTCTTATGAGGTACAAGTAAATCAATTGTATTATCTCACCAATTAATTGATGATGTGGATAATTTTTTGAAATAAAAAATTTATAATATGGAGCACTATTAACATATTTAATAAACTTCATGCAGTAAATCCTTTATAATTTAATAATTAATAAATTAATAACCTCTATTACATAATAATTTTTTGCATTCTTAACTTGGGCCAAATTTGATAAATTAATAAGATAATACTTTTATTGAAAATCCTCATAAAACCTCTGTGGTCTTATTTATATTATAAATTAATAATTTATGAAAATTAAAAATATAATTGTTTTGTTATTTTATAAAAAAGAAAATATGACTTTACTATTATATTTTTTTCTTAAAATTTAAATATAATTAGATCTCATCTCTAATTTTGTTTATTACTTTTAGAAGTTTTTAGGATGAATTTTGAAATTGCAAGAATTTTATTTAATCTTTATTAATTTAATTTATATGTAGTGGATTAATTATTTTTAATTAATTAGATTGGTAAAAAAATAACAAATTTTTATTTGATTAAATATTTTCAATGAATTGTATATAGAATTTTATACGCTTTATGAATTAATAAATTATTAATTTATTGATCAATTAATTTTTTTTAAATTAATAAATTTTATACAATCCGACACTATTAATTCATAGAATATTGTAACAGGGAAGTGTTAGGTGGGAGAAGGAAAGGGGATTAGCCAATGCAGCCTGCTTATTATCGGCTTCTAAATTCAACTTGCTCTGATCTTTGTCCCCCCAAAAAAGTAATATCGGCGAAATCCACGCGTCCAAAGATCAAATTTTCTTTTAGAAATGTATTAGAAGCTTCGTTCAAGAAAAGACCAAGCAAAACTGCCCACCATTTTCCACTATTAATAAAGAAAGAAATATCCCATTTCCCACCTCCTTTCACCCCCACTCTCTCTCACTTATCCCTTAGCCGAGCTTTGAAACCCCCAAAAGAAGACTAATTTAAAAGTGGGGGTGGGAAAGGTGTTTCGTTCTCTATTTTGTTTTATTTTTAATTGATTGCTTATTGATTTATTTTGTTGCGTTTCTCAAAATTTCTAGAACCCACCCACGTCACTTTCTTTTGGTGTAGAGTCTTTCTAATCTCTCTTTATAAGAGACCCGTACAAGAGTTAACAAAGAGAACGCTTCGAATATCTTTCAGAGAAGTTATGGTTCTTTGCTCGTCTAGCCGAAGGACTGGCTAGATTGGTGATTGCTCATGGAAGCACATAGGAGCAAACGCAGTGGCAATATTGTTCTCTCTGGGTTTTATTGTTGGGGCTGGGAATTCTTGACTGCTCTCTTGCTCTTTAGTTGCTCCGCCTAAACCCAAAAAATAGCTAACCTTTATTCATCTCACAAATCAAAGTCGTAGGTGTTAACAGGGTTTCGATATTTTCATTCAAGTGTAACTAGTTTTGTTTTTCTATAGAAGGGTAGTGATTTTGGGGGTTGGTGAGGGGCAAATTGGGAAATAATGGCGCAGAGGTCGGTTCCGGCGCCGTTTCTGATGAAGACGTACCAGTTGGTGGATGATCCGATCACTGATGATGTAATATCATGGAATGAAAGTGGCGCCACTTTTATTGTCTGGAAAACTGCTGATTTTGCTAAGGATCTGCTGCCTAATTACTTCAAGCACAACAATTTCTCAAGCTTTGTCCGCCAACTCAATACTTATGTAAGCCAGCCACACCTACCTTTCTCCTCCGCTTTCATTTCTTTTTTATATATTTTTTAATAGTATTATTTAGTTACTTTATTAAAAAAAAAAAAAAAAAAACTTTCGAAGAGACTTGAACATGCTTAATTAGATTTTATTTTTTAGCTCGGTAATATATATTGTCCAACTTATAAAATTCTTTTTAGCTGTTTCCTAGGAATAGATACTTTTTTTTTAAAAGAAAAAAAGCACCATATTTTACTATCAAAATTCTGAACTTGATCCGGAAGCTCTGAATGGTCGATTTTTTTTTTAAGCAAAAAAATTGGGAAAAAAATAGGGAAAGAAAGCCACTACGTTCACACCTGTGAATTGTGATTCACCAGTCGATGATAGTAGAAGTGTAGAACGATCCAGTATTGCGTTGGCGTGATGGAAATTGTCATGATTCGTAAATCACAGTTCACAGGATTAGATTGGTTACCGTGCCGCAGGAATACTTTACGCCTCTCTCATCTCACGCAGTGTAGTACGGTCGTAAGTCACTGTTGTATATAGGTTATTAAAATGAAATTTATACGTACGTATACGTATATAGGCAAGGTTGTAATTTTTTATCTCGTTTAAGTCTGCCCGAATTAAAATTTTAGGTGAGAGCCGTAATGTTGACTTTAGAATGCTCACATAAACTAAGATTATTTATTTAAAATATTAAGTATATAATTATGTTGGCTCTGGTTCATAAACTGTGGTTTTTAGGTGATTAAGTATGGGGTGGGTGTAATTACAGTTAAAGAGTTGAAATTGCAGATCTTTCTTATTCAATATATATGCGTGAACACACACATACCCCGATCATTCCAATCTGATTGATAATCATCGACTGTCTCAGACGTATTTATTATGTTGTAACAAGATAGCTGATTTAATAACACTGTAAAATGGTGAAAAGATAATTTAGCAAACACGTCCCGAACAAAAGCTCAAAAATCACATTAGTTGAGTAATTGCTAGTATCAGCCGTCCCATGAGCAATAACATTGGTACGAGGAGCTGATTAGATTTAGGCCTGTGGGTGAGAACTCGGAACATGTTTTCTTTCTGTTGTGAGATTTGTGGTTTGGATTTTATATTTGCCTCTAACTACTTATTGTTATATTAGTATTTAAAAAAAATTGATATATTAAAAAGAAAGAAATTCAGTAAACTTGCTAGATATTATTTTATAGCTCAGAAAGTAATAAGTTAAGGTAGATCGTCACAGTAACAGCATGTATCGACCATAAATGTAAACGCCTAGGCATTGAATCCAATTGCCAATTTTAGACCTTTAATTATTATTATTATTATTGTTTAAAAAGTAATAAGTTTAGGGCACACCTTTTAGATCGAATAGTGGTGGGGCATCTCCCACGTGGCAATGGTTTGTATGAGTGTGACGATGTGCAATTGCTAAATAAAATACGTGCTTCTAGAAGTTCTTTGGTTATGCCGATTTATCGCCTGAGTTGGACCCATTTAGCAGAAAAGATAGTGGCATTGGCACATACACGAGTGACGAGTCTTTTAATTTCTCCAATAGGACCGATTAATTTAATCGTCAAATCCTCGGAGAGTAACAGTTTTGATGATGCTTTGCAGGGATTTCGGAAAATCGTGGCCGACAAATGGGAATTCGCCAATGAGAACTTCCGTCGAGGACACAGAGAACTCTTGACGGCAATCCGTCGCCGCAAAACGGTAACAGGGACATCGGGTCAAACGGCAGGGAAAATGAAAGCGACATCGCCATCGAACTCAGGGGAGGACATGGGGTCCACTTCCACGTCGTCTCCGGAATCGAAGAACCAGGGATCGGTTGAGACCGCGAAGTTCGCGGACTTGTCGGACGAGAATGCGAAATTGAAAAGACACAACGAGACACTGAGTTCCGAACTGGCGCAGGCGAAGAAACAGTGCGACGAGTTAATTACGTTTCTGACCGAGTACGTCAAGGTGGAACCTGACCAGATCAATCGCATCATGGGGCAAGGAAGCTGTGGGCCCATCCTTGATGAGTTGGTCGGTGACACCGATGATGACGAAAAAGAAGAAAGTAGCGGTGGAGAATTGAAGCTGTTTGGGGTCTGGTTGAAAGGGGAGCAGAAGAAGCGCGCCCGTGAGGAAACTGTGGTATGCGGCGGGTCTCATGAGATGAAGAAAGTTGAGTTTCGCGCGCCGCTTATCAAGAGCAGCAAAGTCTGCAACTGACAGCTGCTCACAAATCTGTGTCTTGAATGTGTGGTGGGATATTAGCCATGCATAGAGGTTCATGGTTTGTTCTTGTACAATTTGTATGATGGATGTTAATGGTGTTTTTAGTTTACTTATTTTGTATAATGTAGCAGGGTGGAGATCACAAAGGCAAAGGGATCTCTAAACCTCGTTCTATGGATATTGATTGTCACACTGGGCACTACTAGGTACAGGTCAATAATATGGGTATATGATCATATCTTGAGTATATGTATCTCCCTATTTGCCCAATGTATCTCCCTATGTATCTGGTTCAACGTTGGTTTCCACTAGATGCAAAAACATCTCCCGTAGGCCGAAAATGTCACGCCGTTGGATGCAGTGAACTAGGTCATAACGAACAACACCAGCAGTTTCTCGTCCGAAGTTGTACAATGTTTTGTAATTTAACTGCTAGAATGAAATTCGCCCGCATGCATGTCACCTATCGCATCTAACATTATTGAAGTAATACAAGCTATTAGTCGAAAAGCGGAGTAAAGATACTGCACATTTAGGGATGGCACAAAAGTCTGAGCCGGCCCGAACCATTGATCTCGAGAAAAAAAATATGGGTTAAGCTCAAATTTTTTAATTTTTTTAAATAAATTTATAAATTAAAATTAAAAAAAGGAAAAAACTGAATTCCTTAATTCATATATCTATCCTAAATTAAAAAAAAAACTTAAAATTATAATAATAAACTCTTTTTTAAGTGTTAATTGATAAAAAAAAATGTACTTGAATTGGAGAATTCAATACAAAAATTTAAATATTTAAACTTTTATTCATTTCATTTTCTTTATTTCTTATAAATTAAAATTAAAAAAAAAAGAAAAAAAAGATTAATTCCGTAATTTATATATCAACACTGAATCAAAAAATTAAATTTATAATTCTAAACTCTCTCTTTTAAGTGATTGAATTAGAATTTAATCTTAAAAAATTAAATATATAAACTTTTATTTGCTTCATTTTATTTATATATTATTTTATTTTGAAATATTCATTTTTAGTTTATTATTTATTATAACATTTGATTATTATTAACTCATTTCAAATTTATAATTAAAAAAATTAAAAAAATTAAAAGACCAAGCCAAGCCCGACCTCACACTTTATAATCTAATGAGCTTGGGCGAGGGCTTGACAAAGCCCAGCCCAAACCCGTATTTTACCGCCCCTATGCGCATTTCAAGAGGATGTTATTAATCTAGGACACTTTTATCATTCAACCCCTTAATCCTAATTAACCTTGCCATTTACTGATTTAATTAGGTCGTTCCTATTTGTTATTTCTGGGGAAGTCACAACTTTTTTTGTGGTCTTTTATCACCTCAAATCCCAAACATTAATAGTTGATTCCTATGATTCCCCCCCCCCCCCCCATCGGGCGGGGTTTTATTAGGAAGAAAAATAGAAAGAAAAAGGAAAATGATTTTTCTTTTTACTTAAATTTCAATTAAACCCAGTGGAAAAAAAATTTTTCTCCATTTTTTACGGTAGATTTTAAAGTAATACTCATGTATAGGAATATAGAGTCAAAAAAAAAATTGATCCTAAATTAGGCTAGTTACAAATAAGAACAAATTCTATGTGTATAATAAGTTATAATGTTTCTAAATTCCATTATAAAGAAGTTGCCTTTACATAGTCAAAATTATCTATGTATAACAAAAAGTATATGCTATATTATATTAAAGATTTAAGATGAGTTAAAATATTTTCTTAAAAATGATTTGGGATAATGAGTTATATATAATGTATAATATTTATAGAATTTATATTAAGAGAAGAACATTAAAAAAAATATAAACATTGAGACTTTTAAAATGACTTGTGCATATTTCTAATACTTAATGTACTAATTTATTTATTTTTCTTTTATTAATATCTATAAATTTAATTTAACATTAACTATTTATTAATGTCGTGTGTGGTTTATATTATTCGTACTAAGGATACTTAAGTCAAAAAAATAATTTTTATAACTATATCTTAGTTAAATTACGATCTTGTCATAATATTAATATTAATTAATTCCAACGTTACGATCATAGAAAGGTTTAATCCGTAAAAAGAACTCCTGAAATTTTTTACCACCAAAAGCATCAATGGTAAAATGTCATTTTCATTCTTATTTTAATATTTAAAAGGGAAATTATCTACCGACCAACCTGATTTTTCTAATTTTTTCAAAAATACATAAAATTGTTTTTCTTTGAATTCCACCTTGAAGTTCTGATTATTCTTTTCACTTTTCCACTTCCATCTGTTGACCATTAAGATTCCGTTAGTTTTCTTAACAAAATGACGGTTTTACTTTCTAAATGTAAAATTATAATTTTATCCTATAGCATTAATTTTAGGGGATAAAATCGTTATTTTATTAAAAAAACTAACGAAATCTTAATCACAAATGACGGAAGTAGAAAAATATAAAAAATTATAACTTTAAATAAAAAAAATTATATATTTTAAAAAAAGTATGAAAGTGGATAATTTCCCTATTTAAAAAATATCAATTAAGGAACCATACGAACAAGCACTAAGATAACGCAAAACGCGCATTTGGAGTTTGCTCTTTAGTTATAAAATAAGCAAGTATTGATTGACGGACTGATTAAGAACGAATGGCTGTGAACTACTTATGCCAGTGGCAGTATTTACGCTTCCAGCTCTCTGATCCATCAGCTCCCGCTTGCAGATATTTATCTCCATCGAGATCAAAGTCCTTAACGTCGTCACCCGCTAAAGCCAATTGTTCTGCCACACCACCGTCATCTCCGATGGACTCGTACGACGAAGGCCGTAAGAAGTTCATGGAATTCACCTACGCTTCAGGCCCTGTTAGGGAGCTGATGGTTGATCTCGTATCAACGGTGGAGAATGGCCTCGATTCGCAGTTACTCCCTTGCACTCTGCCACCAGATGTACAGTATTACGAGAACCAAAATGGGACCGCTCAAGCTTCTCTTCAAATCAGATCCGGGTTCAAGTCCTCACCGGTAGTTCTTTCTTTTACATAACTGGCGTTTGTTTAATTACGAGTTGCAACTTGGGTGAATTTGTCTCATAACTAGAGAAATTTGGTTAGATAGCGTAAAATTAGCTAGAAACTAGCCGCTCTCTTAAGCATTGGAACTGAACGCATTTGAGTCAGAAATAGAGTTTTTTTGTAACCTAGGATTGCACTACTCTGCTCAGTTGCCTAAGCATTAAAAAACAAATGACTCAAAATTTACTATGCTGTGAATGTGACATTCAAGTTCAGGGGTTATATGGTCTCAAATAATTTGATGATAATGGATGCGTGTCAGATTGATTTCATACTGGGAAGTTGGGTACACTGTGAGCTACCAACAGGAGGAGCATTGAACATAACAAGCCTTTCAGCGTATCTAAACTCTTCCACTGACGCACCAAACTTGCTAATTGAGCTCATCCAGAGTAGCCCTACTTCTCTCGTCCTCATCCTTGACTTGCCTCCTCGAAAGGATCTTGTCCTCCATCCCGACTATCTTCACACGTTCTATGAAAGCACAAAGTTGGATGAATATAGGCAAATGCTTGAGAAAGTACCTGAAGTTAGACCCTACTTCTCTTCTTCCCTTTACATAAGATGTGTCGTCTCTCCTTCAGCAATTATGGTCCGTGTGGATACTGAAACCGAAACTGAAACTGGGGCAGGTGAATCAACACGTATGGACTATATTATAACAAATCATGTGCATCCTGTTGCGAAGCAAGTTATTGGAATCTGGCTAAATCGGTGTGCTTGTGGAGGGAGACATGTGGAGGAGTCAGACAAGGCTTATCTGGAAAAGAGGGATGGGTTGATTAAGAACAAAACTATTGAGATTGATCTCGGTTCTAGCTTTCCGAGATTGTTTGGGCCACAAGTGGCAAGCCGGGTATTAGGCGAGATACAGAAGGTTTTTACTGCCTGAGGTCGGTATTTGAATTTGAGGATGGGAAAGTACTAAGAATCGGAGTTGATTCGCCTTAATTTTAGCGTGCGTATGAACATCATTGTCCCCTGATTATGCGTAAGTTCTTTAATTTCTTCCTGTAATTGATATGGCATTAAATTACTGTTGCTTTCTAATCTTATTCGAATTAGTTGAAATTTCCTGCATATGTGGTGCTTCTAATCTTGTAAAGCATAAAGAAAGGAGCCTACGACAATCTCAATTAGAAATGGAATTTAATCCCTTAAATATCTTGGGAACTGTCGGTAGATTAATTAACTTGCTAGAATGGGTGTGATTGATGCACTGAAGAATATGCAATTTCTTTCTGCATGATTCTACTCTCATCTCATCATAATGGTTTTATCACTCTGCTGAGCCCTAGTGCCCTATAGCCTGTACGAGTGGTACAAACGAGGGGTGAAAGTTGAAAATGTCCCTCTGATCGAAAAAGCAGTTGAATTAGCTTTACCTTTATATATGAGGTGAGAGAACTGGAATCCATGCGATCATGCAGCGCCATTGACAATTGTTTTGGCAACTCGGACCTTCAGCAGAGTGCTGAATTAATGCTCTGAGATAATGAGATAAGGTGAGACCTCAGTTTGCTAAACAATAACGGGTGTAGCTTGAAAGCTAAGTTGATTTGATTTTACACTTGTATGATGAAAAATCTTTATTAATGTTTTTAAGATTATTATTTAAAAATTATATTTACTACATATTATTAATTTTTATTTTATAATTGTAATTTTTTTTCACAACAATTGTAACGTTAAGGTATTGCACCTCAATACCATATAGGGCTAAGTTCAATGGACCTATGGGTTAAACTATAAAATATGAATTTATGTTGTTAATATTTGTAGATGGTAATCCATTAAAAAAAATTTACTTTGGTAGGAAGAAGGAAAATTCTATAATATTGTGATTAAAATTATGATATCAATGCTACGATAAATATAAATTTTTTAAATTAAATATAAGACTAATAAATGAAAAGTGAAATAAGTAAAGTAAGAGTGGTAAATTGATGTTTTAAATTACAAACAAAATAAATATTTATAAAAATAACATAAAATTTGTAAATCAACATTATACTTTAATTAAACAAGAAATAGTATATTAATTTAATTTTATTAAGGAAAATAAAAAAAATACTCATCAATTGAAAATTATATATATATACTGAAAACAACTAGAATAAGATTTATTGAATTGATTTAACTGTAAATTCTATATTAATCTTAGGACTTTTTTTTTAATTCATTTTCTATCATATAATTTGTTTATGACATAGGTTAATTAAGTAAAATATTTTCTTAACATGGATAATATATATACATACATATATATATATATATATATATATATATTATTGTGTTATTAGATATATATTATATATCAATAAAATTAAATCGAATTTTCAATTTTGTACATACTTCATATAGTTTCAAATTTTATTTATTACTTGTGCGTAAAAATTTATTAAAATTGCTCTAAAAAAAGTTTAAAAAAGATGCAAAATCACCTTATCTTATAATCAATTTTGAAAAACATTATTGATGTCTTAGTTTCGATATCAATTTTGAAAAACATTATTGATGTCTTAGTTTCGATCTCGACGTCATAGAAGTAAGAATGTGCCCTGTGATATAATAATGGCTAGATATTTAAATATAGCTTTGCGTTTTCAAATTCACGCAAGGTTCAGGAACAAAGCTCAAGGCCCTAGAGACAGAGACTTTGAAGAAAATTGAGCCCACTTTTTTCGCCACCAGCCATGAATTTGGTGGTGGTTTGATCTAATCAAGATGATTGGATTCTGGATAACAATGAAAAAGACAAAAACATTATAGTGGACAGTGGAAGCTTCGGCCCAGAAACTGTCTCGGCATCTCATTAAATGTCACTTGTGTATTTCGTGAAATTGTTTTATGATTTTAACCCAGCATTCCTTCCAATCAAAGGCATAGCCGCATAGCATTTTATTCTTTTAGGCTGGGAGTTCCTTCAATTAGAATCAAAATAACATCATACGCTTTCAGTAATCAGTAGGCACTCTGAAGAGAAAGAGCACAACACGTGCTTTCTCTTGTGAAAAAGGCAACTCCTGGAGGTGAATGTATTCGATAAATTTGTTTGAAGTAAAAGTACCTCCGAGATTCTGGAGGGGAAAAAAGCTAAAAATTCATTGGCATGGAGCAGTATAGGCAAAAAAATTTCGGTATCCTTCCATTGAATAATTAGACTATACTCATAACATAATTTTTACTGTATTAAATGAAATTCTTTCTTATCTCTGCTGTATTTAAAAAATATAGCATTTGATATACTTTGCGATATCCAAATTAACCGTATACATATCACATGATTAACTTTATCTAATAAGCTTTGGGTTGAAATGCGAGTCACATGAGTTGAAAAAAAAAATTGGTTTTCTTTTTTGTTATTTTTATAATTTCTTTTTTTAAAAGCTCAGGAAATATTTTAAATGGGTTGAAAACAATTTTTGGACTAAAAGTAAGTCTCAACCCTTGATGATCACCTAATTGTTTAGTATGAATTAAGTTCATATAGGTTTTTTTTTTTTTTTCTTCAATTTCAGAAGGAAAAAGTACAAAGCACCATGCATGAATAAAACGTATGAGTACAGTAGGGTTGTATTATGGTGCATTTGGTGTAGGATGAACTGTATTATATAAAATAATATTATTTTATATTAATGATGAAATTAAATTAATATTATTTAAATTTATTAATATTTTAGTTTATAATTAATTTTGAACTTAAGTATTAAATAATTATTTTATACATTAATATAAAAATTATTTAATAACATACTATAATTAAAAAATAAAATATATTTATTTTTCTTATTTATTAAATAAGAAATGACTAAATATAATTAAACCAATTTTTTAAATATTTAAAGTAAAATAATTAGAATAATTTATGTAATAAAAATAAAATAATGTATTATTATTATGTATTAAATATTTATTTTTTATTAATATCCTATATTATTATTTAAATTAAATTTTTATTAAAGCATAAATGTAAGTTAATATTTAATAAATGTAAGTTTACAATAATTTATTAAATAATAACATTTAAATGACGATATTTAAAATACAAATAACAGTTTATTACAATGCACTCTAAATCATATTCTTTGTAAATTGATTTTATATACAACTATATTTTTAACACAGTGTATTTAACTGAAATTTTTTTAATAATAATTCAAAAAAATTACAGTTAAATACAAGTTGTAAAACATATCTTAAGAATTATTTGGGGTTAGTTTGGGAATATTGTAGCTTTTAAAATAATTATTGTTAACTGTGTTGTAAAAATAATCAATTGTAAAGCGAATCAGTTAAGTGTTTGGTAAATTTTGTTTCTGATATACTGTTAGTTTTGAAAGTAGTTATGGACGTTTGGTAAGAGAAACAAATAATTCAAACGTATATAATGTGAGATAAAATTTACTTATATATATAAAAACATGTACGTACAATATTTTTAATTGTGTATTATAATCATTTTAACTAAAAATAAAATTTATGATATATTGATTTTATTTTTTTATTTTTAAAATTAATTGATAATTAAATTTATAATATAGTGAAACAAATTTAATAATAATTCGACCAACAAATTAATATTAATGAATTATAATAAAAATTTATTAAAATATTAATTTTATATCTAATTTGAATAAGGATAATTTTGAGTTTAGATAATAATTTTAAGGATATTTATGGAATTATATTAAAGAATAAAATTGATTTTTAAAATCAGAATCTAAACACTACTTTTTCTCTACTTTTCAAAATCAATGGTAGAAAAGAATGATTTTGACAAAAATAATTTTAATTTTTTTACTAAACAATAAAATTAACTTTTATATTTTTAAAAACACTTCTAAACCTCCCTAAAACAATCTCAAACGAGCCTTAGTATTGTTTTTTGACAAATTGTTTTACGTTTCTCAATAATAAAAAAAATAGTCAAATTTGTTTGGTAACACATTAAACAAAGTGTTTTCATTTTGGAGCATCTCCAACAGACTTTTTAAATAGGATTTTACTTATTATTTGGAAAGTCATATCAATATTAAACACTCCAAAATGTACATTAATTTGGATTCTTTAAATAATATTTGTTTCTCACTCTTCAATATTGACGAGTGAATTTCTCCCTCTTTTAGTAATATTTTATTATTATTTATTGAAAAGATAAAATTGTTATAATTATTATTTATGTTTCTTTTCACAAAGATCACAGCAATTCAAAGGCTATTTTTTTAACCTATTAAATATTATTGAACTCATACCATTACTCAATTTTTCACTTGACTTCATCAAAATAGATCGATTCGATCATCTAGCATTTTCTGCATAAATTCCTACTTCATCTCAATCCATTGAACCATCTCTATTAGCAACTCCTCTTGGTTCTATTTCACAAAAGAAACACAGTGAGGCTTTTTCAACGGACGAAGATATGCATCTTGTTTCATCATGGTTGAATATTAGTTTAGATGTTATCCAAGGAAATGATCAAATGCACCAAAGCCTCTGGCCTCGAGTGTGGGGTTATTTTCACAAATACAAGAATTTTGAATCAGAATGGGATGAAAAATCATTGATGCAACGTTGGTCAAAGATACAGTAAGCTACCAATAAATTTCACGGTTGTTTTTCCCAAATTGAAAATAGACAACAAAGTGGGGTGAATGAACAAGATAAGGTATGTATTTTAATTAATTAAATAAATCAATTAGTTTTGTCATTTTATTTGTTTATAAATTAAAGTGAATGATTTCGATTATGAACACAAAGGCACTCATGCAGAAATGTTCAAAACAAAATTTACTTTCGAACATTGTTGGAATATGTTCAGCCATGATCCAAAATGGTTGACTGATAACCAAGCAAAAAGACAGAAGAAAAAGGGTTTGTTTCAGCTTCATCGCCTGGTATATCCTCATCATCAATTGCAAAGACTCCTACAAATCTTGATGAACATGATAATGTTGACACCAATTTTGTTGATTTAGAAAGACTACTGGAAAGAAAAGTGAGAAACGTAAGATTAGAGAAAAGAAATTTGATCCTCTTATGGCAATTTTAGAAGAAATGCGTGCTGACAACAAGGAAGAACGAGCAAGAAAAGCATATATAAATGAGAAGAAATATCTTTTAAAAAAAGAAATGGTGGAAATAGAAAAATGAAAAGCTGACTTAGAGGAATTGCGAGAAGAAGAGAAAATAATGCAAATGGAAACAAGTGGAATGCCTTCTCATCTTCAAGAATACTATTATCATGGTCAAATGGAGATCATTGAAAAAAAAAAAAGGAATAAAGATTGAATGTTTTGTTGTTTTGTATTGTTTTATTTTCCTTTAAATTGTTGTATGTTTTCATGTAATTTTGTAATTAATATTATTTATTTAATTTATTAATTACTAGTTGGTTTTTATTTAGCATGCCTTAGATTTAAAATGGACAAACATAACAGGAAAAACATAGCACAACAATAGAATTATTAGAAGACAAAATATATTTGAAACATAGTAATAATAATGTAATTTAAAATCAGCACAAATTACTTAGAAATAAAGACAAACATAATAATAATGCAGCATGTTATCAAATTACATGGCCCTATAAGATCCTTGATGTTTCTATAAGTGTTCAATGAGGTTCTTTTGAAGTTGAGAGTGACTTTCTTTACATCTAATTTGATGATGATTTTGAATGAATTCCATAATTCTAATTGTTTGTTCAAATGATGGTTTAACCCGATCTTCATTACTTACATCATCATTTAAGTCCTCTATATCGTTAGTAACACGTTCATCTTCAACGATCATATTGTGCATTATAACACATGCCTTCATAATATGGTGAAGTGTATCAGGGTCCCAAAAGTGAGCAGGTCCATGCACAATCGCAAAAAGAGCTTAGAGCACTCCGAATGCTCTCTCGACATCCTTTCTAGCTAACTCTTAAGCTTTAGCAAAATTCTTATGCGTATTTTCTTGTGTAGGGGTGGGTATGAATCGATTCGGTTTAGTTCAGATCGAGATTGAGCATAATCGATTAAATTCAGTTATTTTATAAAAAGAACCGATTACAAAAAAGAACCGAACCTAAACCGATTAATTCGTTGCTGTTTAGTTTAGTTCAGTTTTTTCAGTTCTGGGCCTATTGAGCCTATTTTAAATTTTAAATTTTTAACCCGTTAGGCCTCATTAATGAAATAATTTTTCTCAGCAATCAATTCATCGTAGTTTCATTACAAATACTAACAATAAAAACAAAGTATTCAAAACACATTTATCACTACTGTATTACTAACCAGTACTAACAAAATATGAAATATTAAGATTTACGAATACAAATCTAAACTCTAATGCTCCATCTAAATAAATATAAAGTTGTAAAGAAAAATAAAAATAAAAATAGTTACAACACAAAATAAAAATAACAATTGTGTGTGAGCAAGTTTATTGTAATCATTTTGCATGGCTAATTAATATATAACACATTTCATGTTTTGGTAAAATTAAAAAAATATCTCGGTTCTTCAGTTCGGTTATTCGGTTCAATCTGAACCGGTATTTCTATTTTTCTTAGAACTCGATTATTCGGATATTTATAAGAAAAAAAATCTATCCAAATCCAAATGGATCCACCGGTTCGGTTCCTCCTTTTTTAGGCCTTGATTTTTTTGCTCACTCATATTCTTGTGGATATGATATTGTTTTCACTAGAGTTGACCATGGTGGATATATACCATCTGTAAGATAATACCCCATTGTATAATTATGGCCATTGATTGAGTAATTTACTGATGGAGCATGTCCTTCAGCTAAGTTTTTGAATAATGGAGATTAATAAATCACGTTGATGTCATTGTGTGATCATGGTAACCCAAAAAATATATGCCATATCGAGAGATCATATGAGGCCACTGCTTCTAAGATTATTGTTGGTTCTTGGGCATGACCAACATACATCTCTTTCCATGCCAGTGGATAATTTTCCCACTTCCAATGCATACAATCAAGACTTCCCAACATTCCTGGAAACCCACGTTGTTCACATTCTACTAAAAGTCTATCAATGTCATTTATGTTAGGTGATCGCAAATATTCATTGTAAAAAATTTCAATCACTGCACGAACAAACTTTTTCAAACTTTCGATTGCAGTGCTTTCACCGATTCTCACATACTCATCAATAGAATTAGTGGATGCTCCATAAGCAGCTAGCATTCGCATTGTAGCACTGATCTTTTATAGTGACGACAAACCGAGGACTCCAGCACAATTTCGTTTTTGGACAAAGCGTGAATCATGTTGTTCTACTGAATTTTTAATACGATGAAGTAGAGGGCAATTCATTTGAAACCTCCTTTGAAATTTATCTTGAGGATATGTAGAAGTTTCAAAAAAGTAATCATGTGAAAGCCTATCATGACCTGCTAATTTATCACACCAAATTGTTGCGTGACCTTTGATGGAGCCACAATGCCCATATTTTTTATGTCTTCTCTTTGCAATGGCTACCGCTACAATTATCTCAACTTCATCATCTGATGATGATGGATCTAACGGCATCTCTGTCTTAAAGTTGCTAGCCATTAAGGAAACAATATCCAAAAAAAAAAAAGTTAACAAGCGGAAGGTTGAGCAAGTCCATTCAAATATAATGTCAAAAACACCCTTATTTTTTTTAATGTCATATAAAGAATAAGCATTTAAATTCAATGTTGAGTTGCTTTATACTCAATTTTTTGTAATTTTGTATCACATTATCACACATACATTTATAATAATGTATAATTAAACTTTAATTAATTTTATATAATAACCTTTAATTATATGTTTTTAGAAAATTAATAAAAAGATCAAGTCAATAATAAGGTAGTATTTGTTTTTTTTTTCCTTAGTTTGAAATTTAAATGAGTTTAAATTTGGTTGAAGTTTGAATATGTGTAAATACAAATCTAAATGATATGTTTTTTTTTTCAATATATGACTATAAGTGATAAGTTGTTTGTTTTCCTAAAACAAAAAATTAAAATATAATATCTTGACATATATAACCTTATAAATATGAAGAATACTTATATTTTATTGGCTAAACACATGAAAAGTTATAAATAAATTGGTTGATTAGTTAAAAAAAATGATAATTTTTACCTTAACAAAGTGTGAAAGATAAAAAATATATCTAACATATATATTTTTTTAACATTAGTATATGATATTTATAATATTATTTTTAGTATATTATATTATTTTTATTAATTACATAAGCCAATCAAGAATTGGTTAGTCATTTGAATTAAAATTAATGTATTGAATAAAATTCAAAATCTATTATAAAAATAGTAAACATAAGTACACGGAGATAAACATATTATAAAATACACTCACCTAAAGTTCTATTATGTTTAAAATTCTCACTCACAAAAAAAAAGTTGAACATAGGCATATAACAAAAAAAAAGATAAATAAAAAACAATAAAAGAATAATTTATACAATATAAAATAAATTTATTTAATAGGGATATTAATAAGAGAATATTAAAGTTTTATTAAAATATTTTGTCACTCATATAAAAGTTAGAATATTTAATTTTTTTATTCAAAATTATACATTTTATAATTAGATATAAGTGATAGAAAATAAATAAATTAAAAACTACAAATATTTAAAATCAAGACAAAAAACCAAACAACCCGTAAATTTTCAAGGGAACCAAGGCGGTGTTTATTTTTTATCTAAAATCTGAATAAATATGAATTAGTATGAATTCTTAATGAAGTTGAATGTAATGATATGTTTATTTTTTTGTCTAACTCAATAAAAATAAATATTAAATTATTTTTTAATTTAAAAAATCCTAAAACTAGTATTTTTACATTTATACCCTAACAAATTATAAAATAAATCATATTAAATTAAATAAAACTTTTTAATATTCTATATTATATATGTTAATCAATTTTATTATATTTTATGATGTTTTTATATGAAAAATATTTATAAAAAATTATGAAGATAAATAATACTAATTTGAAGAAAATAAAAAGAAAAAAATAACAGTAATCTATCATTATATATTATCGCAAGTTATATAGTGATGAATAATATGTTAATTATTAAGTTTTATTTATATAAAGATAAAAATTAATTAATTAAATAAAATTTTTTAAAAAAAATCTTTTAATAATATTATTTAGATTTTTAAAATTAAATAAAAATATAAGAAAATTAAATTAATAATTTAATTACTAAAAATTTGTATTAAATTAAAAAATAAAATAATTTATAACTTAACTAATTAATAAATTATATTATTAAATTAAAAAAAGTCACTGTTTGAATTTCCCTTCCCATAGAAAGCTCTGTGCGAAAGGGGAAAGTCAAAAGTATTATTCGTTGTTATCTATGGCTATGGGTTCTCGAATTTGGGTTACCCCACCTTTTCTATCTCGTCCATCAGCAAATATATCAAGATCAATTACTTATAGACGTTGCAAATCTTTGGCAAATAAATTTTTCTCACAATCAGACATGGAGCAGCCGCTGATGAAGGGGCAGAAGCTGATGGAATTCCCTCACCTGACGGCGGCACACAGAGATCTGATGGTTAGCTTAATCTCGGCCTTGGAGACTAGGCTTGACTCTCATCTTCTAGCTTCTTCGGTAGTCCCTCCTGATGTTGAGTTTTATCAGAATGACCAAGGCACTTCGCAGGGTTCTCTTCATGTCCGACGCGGCCTTCCCTCCTCTCAGGTACTCGCTCCCTCTCCCTCTCGTGTCCACATCCAAATTCACTGTTGCTTGTTCATATTTATATTATTGGGCATTTTAATCTCGTTAAAACTGGATATATATAATGATTTTTGGAATTTGAATGATTAATAACAAAGATGGAGTCAGTCAATTATCAATCTTAATGTTAATTGAGATGAACACTGTTGGTCGCTCTTCCCTGCGTGCTTATATCAAAATCCTCCTCTTTTATGGACAATTTAAATGGGTGAATTACTCGAGCCCACTTGTTTTCAAGCGACGCTTGCAAGATATTACACTTCTTGTGTGTCTACTTTTTAGATTGGAGAATCAGAATTCGAAATCGGAATGATTGATGGCGTTTATTTTATAAAAATGGAGCAGTAATCGGAATCGAAATCGAAATCATAGGGTCCACCACTATTTGGGAATGAGGAATGAGAGATTGATTCCCACAAGGGAGGTGGGAATCAATTTTCCATTCCTTGAAATTTCTATTTTGTCCCTCCCCAAAATTAAAAATATCTACTTTATCATCATTTGTAATTAATTAATATATTATTATAATTAATTAATTAATATATTGATACATTATTATTAATAATTATAATTTTTGAATAAATAATCATAATAATTAATATATTATTATTATAATTAATATAATATTATTATAGTTAATTAATTAATATAATTATTATAACTAATTAATATATTAATATATTATTAACAATAACTATTAATAATTATAGTTTTTTAATAAATAATCACAATAATTAATATGTTATTATTATTATAATTTATTTATTTATTTTTATAATAATTATTAATATAATTATTATAATTAATTCATATATTATCATCAATTAATTAATATAATTATTACTATTAATTAATATATAAATATATTATTAACAATAATATGTTAATAATTTTAGTTTTTGAATAAATAATCACAATAATTAATATATTACTATTATTATATTAATACATTATTAACAATAATATGTTAATAATTTTAGTTTTTGAATAACTAATCACAATAACCAATATATATTTATTATTATAATAACTTAATTAATATACTATTATACTAATTATTAATACACTTGTTAATTAATTAATATAATTATTACTACTAGTTATTATATTAATACATTATTAATGATAACTATTAATAATTATAGTTTTTGACTAACTAATCACAATAATTAATATGTTATTATTATAATTAATTAATTTACTATTATAATAATTATTAATATAATTATTATAATATAATTTGTATATTATCATCAATTAATTCATATAGTTATTACTATTAATTAATATATAAATATATTATTAACAATAATATATTAATAATTATAGTTTTTGATTAAATAATCACAATAATTAATATATTACTATTATTATAATTAATTCATTTATTATTAATAATAAATAATAAATATAAAAATTACTATTAATTATTATATTAATACATTATTAACAATAACTATTAATAAAAACATTATTTTGATTAAATAATCACAATAATTAATAATATAATTATTATTATAATTAATTAGTATATTATTATAATTAATTAATTAATTAATTTTACAATTAATTAATATATCAATATATTATTGACAATAATTAATAATAATAAAATTTTTTGAATAAATAATCACTATAATTAAAATATAAAATAATGATTATGAAAATAATTCATTAAGTACTTTTTGGTAATTTATTACAATCAAATTTATTCTGATTCCGATTCAAGACAAAGTAAACGTATTAATGGCGAATCAAAATTCATTCCGATTTCGATTCCTATAGTTAAAGTAAACAACTTATTCTGATTCCCATTTCTTATTCTCATTCCAGTCCATTCTCATTCCTGCCATTCCGATTCTAGCTCATTCCGATTCTAGTTTAGTAAACGCAACATTCGTATAATCAATGCTTGTGGGAATGGGAATCTATTTTTCCTTTTTTTTTTTTTTAACTCTTGCCTTTTGGCATGGTAACAGATTGATTTCGTATTAGCAAGTTGGCTACACTGGAAGGTACCAGCGGGAAGTGCCATGAACATAACCAATCTTCAAGGTTACCTAAAACCATCAACCGATGTACCACATTTTCAATTCGAGCTTGTCCAATGCAGCCCCACATATTTCATTCTCTTCCTAGATATGACCCCTAGAAAAGACCTTGTTCTATACCCAAATTACCTCAAAACATTTTTCGAAGAAACTCAGCTTGAAACATTGAGACAGAGACTTGAGCAAGTCCCAGAAACCAAACCCTACTTGAGTTCCTCTCTTTACTTTCGTGGTGTCGTCTCCCCAACGGGGATTTTGGTCAGCATAAAATGTGAGGAAGTTGGTGGAACGGATCGCTGTGAAGAGATTATACGTGAACATGTGAGCCCTATAGCTCATGATGTGATGGAGATTTGGTTGGGGAAGTATTTTTCTGGAGGAACTGTTGGGGTAAGTGAGAGAGGTGAATTGGAGAAGAGAGATACTGTGATTAAGACCAGAGCTATAGAGATGGACCTGAGTCCCAGCCTGCCTTTGCAGTTTGGACAACAAGTGGCAAATCGAGTTTTGCCTGTTATTAAACGTGTTTTCGGTGTGTAGGTTAGAAAAGTGGGAGCTCCAGATTACCAGGAATTATAGAATATATTAAATGTAAGGATCCCTCTAAGTTACGGATAATGTAACTTACACTTATTTGTTTTCTTTTTATTTTGTTTTTTTATAAAATTTTATTTAAGCCCCTTATACTCTGCTTTATTAATATTTTATTCATACATATTATAAAACTTTTTAAATTTATTTATAAATTTTTAAAATATCAAATTTATCCCTATAATTTTTAAATTCTTAAAATATCATTCATTTAATTAAAAAATATAATAATTATTAAATGAATAATAATAATAATTATTATTATTATTATTATTATTATTATTATTATTATTATTAACAACAACAATAATAAAAGATATTATAATTAATTAATATAATAATAATAATTAATTAGTTTAATAATAATAATAATAATAATAGTAATTAATAGTAATAATTATTGTTAACAATTTAATTAAAAAATTATTATTAATTATTATTAATATATTAATTAATTATAAACTCATCTCCAAATTCACACCCTCTATTTTCCCATCATACTCTCTCTCTTTCCCCACCCTCCGATCAAGATCACTCTCACTCTCTAGACCCCACGTCATCAAACTCATTCAATCATTTTTTCAACATGACACCGCATCAACAATATCCCCAACAAATTTGTCGTCACCATCTCCACCACAGGAGTAGAGATTCCTTTCGTTTTCTCCATCTTCATTAGCCTCATCCTCCGTTTTCTTGTCCCTAAATAAATAAATAAATAAAAATAATTATTATTGTTAATAATTTAACTAAAAAATTATTATTATTTATTGTCCTATTATGGATTAGATTTAAAATGTTGTATCAAAATCCAATTCAAATAGATTGGATTTGAAAATAAGTATATTTAGATTATTATTTTATATTTTAATTATTGTGATTATTATTATTATTCAAAAATTAATTAATAAAAATAATTATTATTGTTAATAATTTAACTAAAAAATTATTATTAATTATTGTCTATTATGGATTCGATTTGAAATGTTGTATCAAAATCCAATTCAAATGGATTTGATTTAAAGATAAGTATATTTAAATTATTATTTTATATTTTAATTATTGTGATTATTATTATTATTCAAAAATAATTAATAATAATAATATTATTATTATTGTTAACAATTTAACTAAAATTTTATTATCAACTATTATTAATATATTAATTAATTATAATACCTTTTATTGTTGTTAATAATAATAATAATCTATTTAAAATTAAAATTATATTACTATAATCATAATTATAATTATAATCTATTAATAATTATTATATTTTTTAATTAAATAAAATATTTTTTAGAATTTAAAAATTATAGGGATAAATTTAATATTCTAAAGATTTATGAATAAATTTAAAATATTTATAATATTTATAAATAAATTTAAAATATTTATAAATAAATTATAAATAAAGTAGAGTATAAGGGGTCTCAATGAAATTTTACAAAAAAACAAAAAAAGACAAATGGCCGTAAGGTTCTTTAAACGTAACTTAGACCGATCCTAAACGTAATATAATTAACACACACACACATATATATATAACTAAATAAATTTAATATCATTAATATTTGTATAATAATTTTTTTAAAATAAATACATATAAGTAATAATATCATTTAATTATTACATAATTGATTTAATATTTTTAATGTATTTTAAAATTTTTTGAAAATTATAAATTTTTAAATTTGTTATTGAGTTACATTTTCAGTTAAAAAATAAAAAACTAATAGTTACGCCGCTAACATCACCTCAAAAGTCTTTGAAATGCCCTTTTTCTAAATATACCCTTTCTAAAAAGATTTAAAAATGATAATAATTCTATTCACACCCCATAATTCCAAAACAACATATTGTTTTCTTTAATTTGTTCTCAATAAACCTCCAACGAGCTCTCTCTCTCCTCCGTCCATTCATTTTCTTTAATTTATTTTTTTTTCATTTTAGTCCCTATCTAGCTAGCCTGTTGCTTTATAATCTTAGGCCACGTTTCGATGGTACAATTAAGTATGAGAATATATTAATTTTAGGGATTAAATATTTATTTTATGTTCGTCAAATTAGTTCGATAGAGTTAAGGAGACTAAAATTGAATTTAATCTTAAAACAATAAGATTAGTAATCTTAATTTACACGTAGGGTTGGTTGGCAAAAAATTAAAAAAAAAGTTGTCATAAATGAAACTTTCATTTATATCAGTATTTATTATCCATACCTAATATTAATTAATTAATTTTTTTATTTTTAATTTTCTTGAATTTTTTTTTGCCTATGATCTAATTAAATTTGTACTTTTACTTCTGCTAATTGTTAAGATTAAATTTTTGTTACTTGTATATTTAATAATTTATCAATAAAATTAATCATTTAATAATTTATCAATAAAATTAATCATTTAATAATTTATTGCATTATTGACTGTATTAAATTTAATAATCACTAATATAATATTTAAAAATCATAAAAATTAATGATACCATTAATTAATTAATTTTATATAAAATTTTTCTAAATATTTGATAAAAATTAATTAAATATTTAAATTATTTTATTTGTTTTTTATATTAAGACTACCCAATAACTGATTTGCAATACATTTAGTTTTCTAATGAATTTCTTTTTTAATTTATTTTAATTATTATTATAAAATTTCATAAAAATTGATATTTATATTTAGATAACAAGTTAAATATTATTTAATATAATTTAAATATAATTTAACACAATTCAATACAATACTATAAAAATAATATAGTCAGTTTAATCCAATCTCATGTGCTTTTCTTAGGCTACCGCAAAAGACTGGAGGCACAAAGGAAAAGCCATTAATTATTGTCGTTAGTATGGAACTTTTTCTTTTTAAACATTTTATTTCAAACCAAATTACTCGTACTCATTTTCTTCTTGATTGATCTGGGTCCCTCTCTCGTTGTTAATTATCATGATTCATTAAAACATTTATGAAGAGATAGATAATTATTGTTTTTTATGAAATATACTGCACAATTTATGATGTTAGCTGTTTTGGATTAGTTAAAAGGTTCGGCTATATTAGAATTAATCTATTATAATACACTGTTGATGATCATATAATTATAAAAATAAATATTAAATTTACAATTATTATTATTATTTAACAGTTATTATTAATGTTCTAAGGTGGAACAGCTACATCATTACCACTGCCTTAGTTAATTCATACAAATAATCACTTAGTATTAAATTTAACGTTGATTAGTAGCATTTTCGCCCTTAATTGTAACAGTTGTACAACCCGGATAAAAAAAGTATCATATATCTCTGTCACGAGTACAACATATCACGTGTCAGCACTATGCCACACCGATTCCTGTCGCTTCAGTGTAGAAAAGGATATTAAACTCCGCGGCTATCGTTTTAAGGGTCCAAAGCTATTGTTTTGTACTGTTTATTATTATTAGGCAAGCTTTGGAAATTTATATATCAACGCCGCTATGGTTCTACACCGTGTACGCAACTGATCACCAGGATTTCGACAGATAACCCTCTTTGCCAGTTATATCAGATGCTGAATGTCTCCCGACCTTTCATTTTTTCTCACTCGTAACATATCACACATGGACACGTGCTATTGCTTTGCAGAAATGTCAGCGCGGTCGGGGTCCCGTGTTTGAATGATCTACGTCTATTAAGCCCCCCTTGGGTCTAGGGGTGATAAAAATATCCGTCTGGTTGGAATTTGTATTTAGATAATAGGGACCGAGTAATATTCGGTTCGAATATGAAGAGAGCATTATTTGATAAATTTAAAAATGGCTTGTAATTTAGATTTTATTAAAAAATTATAAAGTATATATTATTTTAAATATTTATATTTATTTGACTAATCTACTACATAAATATAAATTTTTAAATACTTAAAATTTATAATTTTATGTCTAATCTTATTGAAATAAATTTAAAACTTATAAAATTATAAATAAATAAATAAATATATATATATATATATATATATATATATATATATATATATACATATTAAAAATTTTAAAATCTAAGTATCCAGATTAAAACCCAATTAAATGTCTAGTTTAAAACCCGATCAAAATGTAATTTTTTTACACTCAGATCGGGTTCGGACATTGCGATACCCAGACTTGGGCTTGAGTTTTGCCAACCTTACTTGCGTCCCGCGTTAATCTAACGGCAGTGACTAATCTTCAATGTTCCCTCGCGACCAACTAGGTCCCATTATCAACATTATGTAGTGGATAGATTCTTTCTAAAGTACTTCGAGTGGGGAATAATGATGATGATGTAGTTACAACCTGAAAATTTCTTGCCACACTTCGGCATATATATTGTTATATTAAGTCGATGATCAAAAAACATATGCAAAACATGGGAATTATTTTGGTACTGAACGGCTGTTAGAACACATATGTTAGATACAAGTTTAACATGTTAAATAATTTAGAATTAAGAACTTCTCATTATCTAAGTTATACAGAGCTTTTAAGTTTGTTATGTGTTCGTGCATAAGCAATAGTACTGAACAATTGAGATTCGAGTAAACTTATATATTCTTAAGATGGTTGGGTCAAAGCCAAGATAGGAGAAACTCTCCTTATGCACTAAGTAAAATTTTAATTAATTTTATATTTTTATCTAATGGTCATCCATCACGAACTTTTATTTTGCTTAGAAGAAGTTTGAGAGATTTATAGTCACATACATATAGAAGAGTTAAGAAAACTCACTCTAGAAAATGAAAGAGGTGAACCGCCAATATCAGGCTTTATCATTTCCATAACTTCAACTCATTAATGAAATAATCCCATATTGGTCGAAAATTAATTTTAAATTAAATATATAAGTTTTAGGCAACTCTCAACTATTGAGTTATCAATTCTTTGTATATGAGTGAGATTCATGAATTTCTACATAACCTCATTTATAAGTGAGCTCACACTATCTGATTACATGACAAAATTAATAAAATAGATTGATTTGTATGTGTGACACTCAACTATTGAGTTAGTTTTCGACCATGAGTTGGATTTATACCCCAAAAACTTCCACACAACATAAATCAACAAATTTAACACCAACATTGGATATGAGCGTGCCTGATAAAGATTTGAGTTTATGTGTGATTTTCCAAATTATTCTCTAGACATGCACGAAACAATTAAGAGATGGGGATTTCTCAAAGTAAATAAGGGTGTGTTTGGGATTAAAAATCGTAACTTTTAAACTATAATTACTTATGAAAAAAATTATAATTATAAAATAAAAGTTAATAATATATAGTAAATATAAATTATAAATAATAATTTTGATAAAATTATTAAAAATATAATAAATTTTTCATTATACAAGTAAAAATTATATCAAGATGTTTTTAAATTAAAGTAGTTAATATTTACAAAACACTTTAATGCTGAATCTTTTAAACTACAGCTGCCCAACCTCTCTCACAAAAGCACCCTAAATTTATCATCAATTTAAACTTACTTTTTAAGACAGAGTGAACAATATCTCTAACATCTATGGCTAAGGTGGGCTCTTCGTACAGAAATACAAAGCATCAATTTTGTGGTAAAGAACAGCGGACTCGCAATTAAGTCGTAACACAAAAAACCAGGATACAGTGGGCACATTCAGCAGTGTCTCAACAAATGCACTTGAACCACTCCAAGCTCGCACGGCTCCTATAATTGTCCTGCACAGCACTCGTGCCAGGACCAGAGACACGTGAGTACATTATTATCTACAGATAAATACAATGCACGTCTCACTCCCTTGCTCTAGCTCGCTTTACCCACGCTATAAATATATGCAGCTCTAGGTCTATTTGCCAGTGTAATAAGCTCATTACAGTATTTTTCGTAAGATCACACAAGATTTCTCTTTTTGAGTGTGTCAGTGGGCTCAAGAGTATGGATATCTTTTTTCTTTATTCTATATTCTTCATCATTCTCGCAGTTACATTATTGAGAAATCTAATTGAAAGAATGTCTTTACCAAAGCCAAAGCTGCCTCCAGGTTCAATGGGCTTGCCTTATATAGGAGAGACTCCCAAATTGTTCTCGCAAAACCCAGATGATTTCTTTAGCACAAGGCAAAAGAGGTCAATTTTATGCCATTACTTAATATATCTACACACACACGCACACATGATATTTAATTATTATGGTTTTGATGATCAAATGACGTTACAGTTTGGTGATTTAATATAGGTATGGAGAGATATTTAAGACACGTATTCTTGGCTACAAATGTGTTATGTTGGTGAATTCCGAAGCCATCAGATATGTGTTAGTTACTCATGCACACTTATTCAACCCAACCTATCCTCGTAGTAAGGAAAGGTTGATTGGGCCGTGGGCACTTTTCTTCCACCAAGATGGTTACCATACTCGCATGAGAAAGCTCGTTCAAGCTTCACTGACTCCCAGTATGGGCCGAAACTCGGTCTCTTGGATTGAAGCCACTGCCACGTCGACCCTAGACTCATGGTCTGATGGCAGACTAGTTAACACTTTCCATGAGATGAAGAAGGTTTGTGATTCTCTCTCTTTTACTCATCACTAATTTATTTAGTACTATATATAATTAATTTAATCTTACAAACTAATATTTCTATTAATAATTTATTTTTTATCTTTTGCCCCAAATTGTGCACGAGTGAGTTATATGTTTACGGGAAAAAAGGGTCATGCACAGCGTAAAAGCTATTAAAAGACCATAAAGGACAATGGCTCAAAAGTAAAGCTAGACAAAAACAAGCGTAAGTGAAGGCTCTCCCCACTCTGCGAAGGAAACGATATCATGAACACTTGACATAGTTCTTGTTCCCCAAATTAATAAACACTTTAGAAGCTAGCGATGACTGAATTAACTTCATGTCTTGAATAGAAACCATTATTAGATATAAATGTTATTGTAACTGGCTTTTGTGGCAATGAAAATGAAAATTCTATATGTTTATAATGATTAGTTGTCACGCTCCTTAAATATTGGCTCTCGGGAATGGCAGTTCGTGTTTGATGTAGCTATTCTGTCCATCTTTGGTCACCTGGACGCTGGATACAAGGAGCTACTGAAGAAGAATTACAGCACGCTGGACAAAGGTTACAATTCTTTCCCGATATACCTGCCGGGATCTTTATACGCCACCTCATTGCGGGTAAGCTAGCGCGCTTTATATTAATCCACTATTAACCAGATAACTTTAGTAAATGATAATAATAGTAGCAATTAAGGTGGACATCAAAATTGTTTATTTAATTAAAAATTAATTATTTAAATATTGACCTGAAGGCAAGGAGAAGGCTGGATCAAACTCTCTCTGAGATAATTAAAGAGAGGAAGGAGAAGAGTGTGGCTGATAAAGATCTTTTGGCTAGTCTGATGAACTACAAAGATGAAAATGGTGAACACTTAACCGATGATCAAATTGCTGATAATATCATCGGTGTATTGTTCGCCGCTCATGGCACTACAGCCAGCCTCTTAACATGGATTCTCAAGTACATGCACGATGATCCAAACCTTCTGGGAGCTATTAAGGTTAGAGTTTGGATCTACGCCTAATTAATGGCTATTTATCACATTACCTTTTTTGTTTGTTTGTTTGATTTTAACTTAATTTTGCTATATATTTCAGGCGGAGCAGAAGGTAATTTATGAGCAAAATGAAGGAGGGAAACGAGGGTTAACATGGGCTCAAACTAAAAATATGCCCCTAACAAATAAGGTATATTTATTCATTTAGACGAACTACCAATAAAATTAAGTTTCATTAATTATTATATACAGTAATAAGTAATTTATACAAAACAAAAGTAATTAGGATTTAGGCATAGCGTATCCTTTGACTTCAGGTTATAATGGAGAGCTTACGGATGACTAGCGTCGTATCTTACACCTTCAGGGAAGCTGTTGAGGATGTTGAATACAAAGGTGAGTAAGTTAGATCAAATTATATTTTCAAAGGAACCTAGGTAATCAATAGTTAATAGTTAATTAGTTTAATTTGTCATTTCTTGATATACGAATTTCAGTAACTTATTAGTACAATGTTAATGGCATCCGTGGCTGTAAGAACAATAAAAGAATGTGTTATTCATTAATTGACTGGTCTTATTAGACGCAATGTCACCATGTAAGGACATAAAATTATTTCACTTATTAACTAAATTATTAATTTTTAATTAATCACTTTAGCTCTCAGGTGGTTTTTTTTTATTATTATTATTATTATTATTATTATTATTATTATTATAAGTTTCTCCTTAAAATATAATAACGGAACTTATAATTAAATAAAATTTACTCACTTGCTCATATATCCCACTATTTTATTACTTATTTTTAGACTAAAAAAATTGACTTATAAGTTATAATAAATTTACCTTAACAAGATCCTCATAATTATTGTTACTGGCAGCTAATTGACAAATGTTTTCTTATATAACAAAATAATTGATTTAACTTGTTGACAGGACATTTGATTCCCAAAGGATGGAAGGTCCTTCCCCTGTTTCGAAACGTTCATCACAATCCGGATTTCTTTCCTGAACCTCATAAATTTAATCCATCAAGATTCGAGGTCGGACCCAAACCCAATACGTTCATGCCCTTTGGCAATGGTGTTCATTCTTGCCCTGGAAGTGAACTTGCCAAGCTAGAGATGCTTGTCCTCATCCATCATCTCGTAAATGAGTTCAGGTTTATAGATATTTATGAGTGAAGGAGAGAAGATTGTTAGATTTATTTTTTAATTTATAGATTTTGACGATATATTCATATGGCAGTGTTTTATTTCAAAATTTTGAGTTTTATTAAAGTTCGTAATAGATTAATAACCGTGTAAATATATTTTTACAACGTTATAAAAATATGTTTATACCGTTATCGATTCATCTTAAACTTTAATTATAAATGATAATAAGTTCAGTATAAAAAAACTTTCCTATATTACTAATATGTATGTTTGTGACACTAAATCATGCAGGTGGGAAATAATAAGGCCGAATGAAGGGGTTCACTATGAGCCATTCCCTATACCTAGGAATGGACTCCCGGCAAAGTTTTGGAAATTAAGAAGGTAGCTAACCCTCACCGTTAATCCTGTTTGGAGTAAAGCTTTGCCGCTCATTCATTCGTTTCCACCATTTATTACCCACTAATTAAGAAGTGTATTGCGTCTTTCTTGCAGCGATGTTAACGTACGATAGATAGTGAAGGATGCTACGGGGAAATTTAAATTTTAACTAGTTAGTCGCCGTTTGCATTTAATATTAAGGCAAAAGCACGTGAGAAGCTAGGCCTTAGCGTCTTGTCGCCGTCTCGATGGTGAAATGTACTCCATTTTGCACACAAAAACTTAAGTAAGCCGGCTGGTTTTTATTGGTTGTAATTATTAAATCTGCACTTGTTGCTACTTGCGAACTTGTTCGGATGCAATAGTGAATGTCAATGAGAGGGATACCGCACCCCCCAGCTTAGGTTTCATCTGTCAACGTCTTTCCATGGAACCACCGTCGCCACAAAGAAATTATATTACTGATGGTGCGGTGAGAAATTAAATAATTGGAACAGAAAATAGATCTGGAAGTTTCGATTCCAATATGCAAGCCAGCCGGCGTTACATGAATAAATTTTACAAATGAGATATTTAATTTAATGCATCATAGACCATACACTTCGGACAGTATTTATTCCTGCTAAGGCAATAAAAGATCCCATAAATTTGTTGGGTTCATGTGTTTGGTCGGTTTTCATACTTGAAAAAATTATTAAGAGTATGACTATTAGCACCCCTCCAAATATTTCTTAAAACTTTTTTGATTATTTTATAATTTTAACCTTTGTTAAAATTATATAATAAGATAATTTTTAATTAAAATCTACTCAAAAGTTAAATGATTTTTTCTCTTAAAAATTCTTTACACGGCATATTTTCATGTGAGAGTTTAAAATTCTCATGGCGGCCACATGGAGTGTGGGATTTTGCAAATACCCAACCATGAGTATCACAATCTCATACCATCACCTCCACTCTAAACAAATTCCCAAGCAGCCAATAGCCCTATCCCACCATACACTCCTCTTCATCAAATTCCAGTCGTCGACCATGTCGATCTCATCAAAATAAATTAGTTTTGATGAATGCCATTGAAAAGATATTTTTAAATACAACTAATTCATTTTGTACAAAAACAAGTATTACAGCATCTCACATTTCAAGATTTCCCTTCATCTAAAATTAATTTTCATGTTTCTTAAGATGGTAAAAGTAGCTAAGGAAGGTGAAGGCAAGCAACAAATTAAGCTTGAAACCACCGAAATTTCAAACTATAATGAAGAATAGTTCTTTGAAACTTGTTATTACTCAAGGTTTTATGGTCAAATAAAATACATAAAGAAAATAATTTATTACTACCTGTGGGAAGAGAAGAAATCATTGTTTTTTCCTTAGAAGGAGAGAAATCATGTTGTTGAAATGGGGTTTAATAATAAAAATTAAAGAATGAGCAGTTTTACACTAATAAGTTTTAATTAAGGGTAATTTTGTCATTGAAAGACGTGTTAAAAGAATTTTATAATATTTTTAAATATTTTAATGAGATTAATAAAGAAAAGGGATGATAAGAGGTATTTAGAGAGGTGCCAATAGTCCCAATCAATTATTAATCATTTTGTTTACCCAAAACGAAAAATGGTTTATGCATATAAAATAAACTTTGGAGTTGTTAATCTCAATTTGTGGTTGCGCAATCAACATTTTTCAATTAGGATATTGTTTTAAACACTATAAAAAGAGTTGAACTATCGACAATCCTGTAAAAGGCTCATCAATTCCCTTTTATATATTTACTATTTTTAACCTAACTGAAGAAATTACATAAATGGACGCATATACAATAAATCTATTTAGCCACATGTACTTAAAAAATCGGGTGGAAACATAAATTTGCTGTTCAATGATCAAGCTTCGGAGCATTTCTATTTTATTCTTTTGGTTTTGGTATTTCTAACTTTCATTTTTAGCAATGAATGATGTAAGATAGCTCTTGTTGATTTCAATTTGTTAATTAATGATTTGAAAATAGAGAAAATTGGGCCAACTGTCGAGTAGGGGGAAGAATGAAAGAGGGGAATAAAATTACAGCTATACTTACGAATAAATTGAAAATGAAAAGGAAAGCACGGGGTCAAACGAAAGTTAACACCAAAAAAAGACAAAAGATGTGATAACTTGCAAATCTAACCGCGGTGCTTTAATTTTTAATTGATGTAATCAAAATAAATATTACTTTAGTATAAAATATATAATATAAAATATTAATATATCTAATACGGTACATACTGCTATAAACATGGTATTGTATTAAAATTTTCTCATCCTAATATAATACATTACAATCTAATCCAATCTAATATAAGTCAAAGTGCACCAAACACATTCTAAAATCTATTTTCTTTATTCATCCCATTCAAATATTAAAAAATAATATATATATATATATATATATATATATATATATATATATATATATATATATATATATATTATATATTTATATATATATATATATTTTTATAACATCTCTTGTAATGACACTTAACGTCAATTAAAATCATTCCGCATTCAACCTTAATCTTTCAATTTTCTTTTTAGTTGTTCACACCCCATATTCACGAAGTTTTTTTTCTCTAAATTTAAAAAAAAAACTTTGTTAAAGATTTTAAAAAATCACTTGTAAAAAAACCATTTCTATATATTTTTATTTATATAAATTTACTCTTCTTATTTACTCAATTTTGGCTCATATGAATAACAAATACAACGGCATTGAGGTTCCACATGTTTGTGTGAAG
Organism: Luvunga scandens; assembly: GCA_030449905.1. Lineage (NCBI taxonomy): Eukaryota > Viridiplantae > Streptophyta > Magnoliopsida > Sapindales > Rutaceae > Luvunga > Luvunga scandens. The sequence goes on along the minus strand of JASUUG010000383.1, from coordinate 2,024,965 downwards.
AGCTTTTAGAAAAGGAAGTTATCTAAAATGTGAGTTTGATTAGGTATAGTATTATGCCCTTGAATGTAATTTCAATTAAGGTTAAAGTTACAAATATATAAAAGGTGTTTTAAGAGAATTTTGAAGGGAGTCGATCTATTAATTAATTTTATTAACTCTCACTTTTCTTATTTTAATTTAAAATATCTAAAGTACCCATCAAAATAACTTAAATTTTTAAAATTTATCCTTCCTTTTCTCTCTCCTCTTTCTCTTTCTCCCTCACTTTCCTTCATCTTCATTTTCATTGAAGATCGAAGAGCAGCATACTTTCCTTCATTTTCTCTCTTGCCTATGATAACACCAACACTAACAATACGACAACTTAGCAAGCCTCCTCCATGGTTATCAATATTTTCAAGATTTTTTTTTAAAGTGCAAATGGGGTTCACTTCAATTGATTTGGATTTTAAACACAAATTTTTATTTCCTATTTTAATCATGTGAGGAAATTGAATTGGCGAGACATGGATTGAAGTTTTTCAAGCGAAATCCATAATCGTTTACACATTGTTTGGATGCATATCCATCTTTGTTTTCATTCGATTGCAACGCACTGGTTGCGCTATTCTCAAAGGTTTTGGCCCGAGCTTTCCACATGAGGGCCCGAACAAGGGCTCAAGGAAAAAAGTCGGGGCCAAGCCCAAGCCATTTAATTTTTTTTAAAAAAATAAATTCATAAATTAAAATTAAAATTAAAATTTAAAAAAAAAACTTAATTCTCTAATTCGTATATCAATCTTAAATCAAAAAAATTATAATTATAATAATAAATTCTCTTTTAAGTGTTAATTGATAAAAAAAAAAAGATGTTTGAACTTTAAACTTTTATTTGTTTCATTTTCTTTATTTATTATAAATTAGAATAATAAATTAAAATTTAAAAATAATGAAAAATAAAAAAAGATTAATTTTATAATTCATATATCAATACGGAATTAAAAAGTTAAAATTATAATACTAAACTCTTTTTTAAGTGCTTGAATTTGAGAATTTAGTACTAAAATAATTAAATCTATAAATTTTTATTTGTTTCATTTTATTTTAAAATATTTATTTTCTTTAATTTATTATTGGTTATAACAACTTGATTATTGTTAATTCATTTCAAGTTTACAATAATTAAAATTTTTTTAAAAAATAATTAAATGCTCAAGCCTGCAATGGGCCCGGCCCAAGCCCAATCTTCACACTTCTAATCTAATAGGTTGGGCCTAGGTTTGGAAAAGCCCAGCTCAAGTTCGCATTTTGCCATTCCTATTAATGTGTAACCAAACACTTTGTTAGCTGGACTACCCCACATCACTCCCAAATATGCTCTTGGTAAATTAGATATTAATAAAAATTATTATACGGATATATTTAAAAATTATTTATAAAAATAAAATAAGTACTAAAATAAAAGTGATTCATAAGAGATGATGAGATATCACGAGGAGTCAAATAATATAATTATTTTTTAAATGGAGCCCCGCGATGTTTGTATGCAGGCCTTTAGAGTTGAGCTATTTACAGCCACATATTATTTGATTATACCTCATTTCTTGAAAGCATTGGAAAGATAATCGCGGGCCCGTTAATCTCTTTTGCGTTCGGGTAAAAATAATAATAATAATAAGTGACGAGGGGCAAAATAGAATACAAGTCCTTATTTCCCTTTACTTTGCGGTCTTTCTTTGAAACGCGTTGCGATCTGATCGACTAAGGGAAAGGCAATGGTGCGTTTTTATCTCTTGTTATTTGTTCTTTAGGTTGTGTACGATTTCCTTGTAATTATGTATTAGATGACAATTTGGTGGAATGGTTTTTGATTTTTTTTTTGGCAATCTTGATATATATATATTTTTAATTTTTAAACAACATTTAGCACAACTTATAGCACAACTTGTAGCACAATTCTATAAATTATGATCTTCAACAAGGTTGACGCCTCATTTCGAAATATTTGAAGGGGTGTCTTTTTGCTGTTGAATCATGACCCAGGAGAGCTTGGAGTCCGTTTGCTTGTTCAAAAGCATCTGCGTTTTTTTCCCCTTTAAAAAGTAAAAATTTGACAGAATATTTCTCTCTCTGATAGCGGATGAGAGTTACATCTAATTAGTTGGTCAATAAAGGCAGTAAGAACTTGGTTTTGTATCGTGTCATGACCCTTTTGAATAATGCTTTTCATTGCCTGATAATTGTTTCGTTGTGAATGCAGCTGATGTCTGACATCCCCTATTGAGATCTATAGCTATTATATTGTGTTAGGAAAGCATTATGTTCTATCATATGAGTGCAAAATGGTATTTGCAGAGGACCAAAGAATATATGGAATTAGTTTTTGAGAACCCTCTGGAACTTGGATCGTTATGTAATTAATGTGTTGTCCTTATGACTTATTTTTGTTTTTCTTAAAAGCAGATAAAGTTGTGTTTTTGTCGTAACTTTCAAATTGTAGGATGATGCATTTAAATGAATTTGTAATGACCATGGCAGGCTAGTCTTTATAGAGGGGTTTCTAGGAAAGATAAAATCAGAGGACGTCATCATGGGTTATCACAACAGAAGAAGCAAGAGATTAAGGAAGCATTCGAACTTTTCGACACTGATGGTTCAGGTACTGAAATCATCTATTTTTTGATGTTTTTCTTGAATACGTTTATCTATGTTATTAAGTTGTTATTTGTGCTGTTTTATTTAGGCACTATTGATGCCAAAGAGCTGAATGTTGCTATGAGGTATGGATATCAAATTATATACGAAAAGAATACTTAAGCTAACCATTGAAGAAATACTGAAACTAAAATTTTCTCATGACAGGGCCCTTGGTTTTGAGATGACCGAAGAGGTAACTTCTTGCCATAATACATTTAATGGTCCAACTCACCATTTGTCTAGTTATGCTTTTGAGTTCAGATTTTCCGAGCACGGAATTGTTCTTGTATGTACAATTGTAGAATAATTCCGTCTGCAGCTTGCCTGATCTTCTGTGTCATTGCAGCAAATCAAACAAATGATTGCAGATGTCGACAAGGATGGAAGTGGTTCTATTGATTTAGATGAATTTGAACATATGATGACAGCTAAGATTGGAGAAAGGGATTCTAAGGAAGAGCTCATGAAAGCATTCCATATCATTGACCAAGATAACAATGTGAGTTCCTTTATTTGGACCCTGGGGATGTACTTTGCAATTTGGTGCTTGATTCTTATTTCCTTTGTATGCAGGGAAAGATATCAGCTGGAGACATCAAGCGTATTGCGAAGGAGCTGGGTGTAAACTTCACTGACCGAGAGATTCACGAGATGGTAGAGGAAGCAGACAGAGATCGTAAGTTAACCTCTTATTTGGGATGTGATACTGTTATAAATTTCTGGATACAACTTTATTCTATATGACTTGCTGCCTTCGGATTTATTTTGCTTCTTTCGGATTTATTTTGCTTCTGATTATCAAACCAAATATGCAGTTGAAATTTCCATTAATCTGTCAGATACCCTCTCTATCATAATACCCTGTGCAAACTGACAATCTCAAATTCCTTTTTTGAGAATTATGATTTTGACAGTTGTTCAATGCCCTGATTTTAGCTTTTAAGAAGTTGTCATGTTAAAGCCTGGCTTCTCTGTTACCATGACTTTTAGTTTACATGGAGAATAAAGATCTGATGATTGTAATAATATGGAATGTGATACTGGCTTGTTGAACCATGTTGGAAAGGCTAAAGTATGAAAAATAGAGTAAGCCTTCTTTCACTCAAAGCAGGCATGGACATTTAATAGTTCAAAATGATCTCTTACTGAGGCCTGCCACCATTATTCATATTGTCATGGTTTTCTGATTAGTGCTTGCACAGCATAATTCAGTCATGAACGTACAATATACGCCACATGTCACATAACAGGACAAACTGCGTGCAGAGGAGATTGTAATTATGCCACCACCTCCTGCGCCTGCCCACCCCTTTCTTCTATTGTTAATAGCTTGAATTATGAAGTATATAGTTATTTTGTCTTGTTTTCTTATGATAGTATCATGCTTATCAATTACCTGAAATTTTATGAAACATGTAGATGATGGAGAAGTAAACACTGATGAGTTCATCTGGATGATGAAGAGAACCACATTTGGATACTAGAGATCCATAAGTATGAAGAAGGGTTGTTGATGCGTGGTAGCTGTAGTATATACTTTGTACCAAGTGAAAAGGCAAATAATCATGGATAAGTGATGGTTCATTGGTTTGGCTAAATTTTATGCTTGAAAATTTATTTAATATGTAGCTATCTTTTGTTATTTAAATTGATCTGTGTAGGTCTAAGGTATATATGGAAATGCTTCGAGATTCTGTTAAATCAATATGCCTATGTTTGTGCATGATTACCAGTCTTGTATGTCACTGAATTCATGACACAGTTGGCATGATTTCAAACCAAATTTGACGGTAAAAATGGCAATGCCGAAACCAATTGCAGAGCAGTAAAATAAGATTGGATGGAGATCAAATCGTCGAGCAGTAAAATATTTGTGAGAGAACTTGGTCTGCCAAAAACGTTTGTCGGATCTTGATAATCAAAACCCATTTGGTGTAGACTTGTTGCCAGAATGTAAGAGCTCCTCTCATGACCTCAAATTATCGGGTTTCCATTTTATTTGTTATTGTTACTGTCTTGTAATTGTAGATCAAAGTTTTGTGTGACGACTCTTGAAACAAATAAACCGAGTGTGACCGGAAAATAAATAAAGCCTTGCCGAAAGAAGAAGGGTAAATTGTCAGCCAAATTCAATTCAGATTATTTGGCAACATGATAGATTGATATTGGCAGGCATAGCCGAACGAAGCAAACGATCGCTGGAAGCATACATAAAACTGACTGACAAAGGCAGTGATGGTGTGAGAACAAGCGAAAGCGATGAACGGTATCAGTTTCAGTGTGTCAACTCTTCAAAGATGGCGTGCTGTCTCTCCTCCTTCCATTCAAAAGTTTGTGCGTTTCTTGATCTGTACAACTCGTATCTCAAACTTAAAATCCATAACAAAAATCTTAAAGCACTGCCACTGCCAGCGCTTGCGCTTCGAACATTTGAAGCCTTTGAAATCACTTCTTATCGTGCAAGGTCTTATACAACAGGGACACAATCTCCTTCTGCTCGGAGAATTTTTCAAGTCTTGTTTCCGTTTAGGTGCTCCAGATATAGCTCTATCTTCATTCCCAGTAATAAAAAAGCCATGTGCGTTCCTGCAGAATTTGATGATGAGGGGTCTTTCTAATTATGGGCTACATGCGGATTTGCTGCATGTATATATCAAATGTCGACTTTCTGGTTGTCCTTCTAATGATTTCACCTTTCCTTTTTTGATCAAGGCGTGTTCTTCTTTCAGTGATTTTAGAATCGGGCGAGAGATTCATTGTGTTATTTTCAGAACTGGGTATCATCAGAATCTTGTTATTCAGACTGCCTTAGTTGATTTTTATGCAAAGAAAGGCGATATGCTGACCGCACGTCTACTGTTCGATCAAATACCCCAAGCAGACTTGGTTTCATGTAATACTCTGATTGCTGGTTACTCTTTCAATGGGCTTGATCAGGAAGCATTGGAGACTTTTAGACGGATTTTAATGGTCGGTTTTAAGCCTAATGTCAGCACTTTCTCAAGTGTAATTCCTGTGTGCACACGTTTGGGGCATTTCTGTTTTGGGAAATCTCTTCATGGATTTACTATCAAATCTGGGTATTTATATGATGATTGTTTGGTACCTGCATTGATTTCTATGTATGCTGGTTATTTGGATTTATCTACTGCTAGAAAATTGTTTGATTCTCCACTGGAAAAAACTGCCAGTGTTTGGAATGCTATGATATCTGCTTATACACAAAGCAAGAAGTTCTTTGAAGCTTTTGAGATATTCAGGCAAATGATTCAAGCTGAAATGCAGCCTGATTTGGTCACTTTTGTGTCCATTATTCCATCATGCGAGAATTATTGTAGCTTTCACTGTGGCGAATCCCTTACTGCTTGTGTCATAAAGAATGGCTTAGGAAATCAGCCTTCTGTATTGACAGCCCTCTTATCAATGTATGCCAAGCTTGGAAATATTGATTCTGCGAAGTTCTTATTTGATCAGATCCCCAATAGAAGTCTTCTATCTTGGAATGCAATGATGTCTGCATATGTGCGTAATAGGTTTTGGGATGCAAGTTTAGCTGTATTTCATCAAATGCAGTTTGCAGGGTTCAACCCAGATGCAGTTTCTATTATTAGCGTTCTTTCGGCTTGCTCCAAACTAGATGCTGTTTTAATTGGTAAATCTGCTCATGCATTTAGTCTAAGGAAGGGTATAGTCTCAAACCTTGATGTTTTAAATGCACTCCTCATGTTCTATTCTGATGGTGGTCAATTCTCCTATGCTTTTACACTATTTCACAGAATGTCTACTAGAAGTTCTGTATCATGGAATACCTTAATATCTAGGTGTGTACAAAATGGAGAAGTGGAAGAAGCAGTTATCCTTCTTCAGAGGATGCAGAAAGAGGGAATAGAGCTTGACATGGTCACCCTGATAAGCTTTCTCCCTAATTTGAATAAGAACGACAATATAAAGCAAGGAATGGCTATTCATGGTTATGCTATCAAAACTGGGTATGTGGCAGATGTTACTTTACTGAACGCACTTATTACCATGTATTGTAATTGTGGACGTACTAATGACGGGAGGTTACTCTTTGAACTCATGCATGAGAGAAGTCTGGTATCTTGGAATGCTCTAATAACTGGGTATCGGTTTCAAAACTTACACAATGATGTTTTAGTTTTGTTTAGACAAATGATTAACGAGGGTCAGAGGCCAAATCACATAACCTTTCTAAATTTGTTGCCAGTATGCCGCACTCAGGTGCAGGGTAAAGCTGTCCATGCTTTTGCACTTAGAGCAGGAATCATTCAAGAAGCTGCTTTCCTAACGTGTTTCATATTCATGTATGCTAGATTTGGAAATACAAAGTTAAGTCTCTTACTTTTTCAAATGGAGGATAAGAGGGAAATTTCTTTGTGGAACGCTATTATATCTGTGCATGTCCAAACAAAAAAGGCCAAACAAGCAGTTGCCTTCTTCACTGAACTGCTTGGCACAGGGTTGGAACCTGATAATGTGACAGTTCTAAGCATAATTTCAGCTGGTGTTCTATTAAATAGCCTGAATCTGACCCATTCATTGATGGCTTTTGTGATACACAAGGGTTTGGATAAGCATGTGGCTGTCAGCAATGCCCTGATAGATTCATATGTGAGATGTGGAAACATTTCCATGGCAAGAAAGCTATTTGGAAGTTTGCTTGATAAGGATGCTTTCACTTGGAGTGTGATGATTAATGGGTATGGACTGTATGGAGATGGTGAGGCTGCACTTGAGCTTTTCAAGCAGATGCAACTATCAGGGGTGCCACCTAATGAAATAACCTATTTAAGTGTCCTATCAGCTTGCAGTCATGCAGGTTTAGTTGAGCAAAGCAAGATGGTGTTCAAATCTATGGTAGAATACGGGATATCACAAAAAATGGAGCACTATGCATGCATGGTGGACCTTCTTGGGAGAACTGGTCACTTGAATGAGGCTTTCATATTTGTCAAGAAACTTCCATGCAAACCCTCAGTAAGCATTCTTGAATCTTTACTAGGTGCTTGTAGAATTCATGGCAATGTTGAACTTGGTGAGATAATTAGCGGGATGCTCTTTGAAATGGACCCTGAAAATCCAGGACCATATGTGATGCTTCACAATATCTATGCATCAGCAGGAAGGTGGGAAGATGCCTATAGAGTAAGGTCTTGTATGGAAAGAAGCAGATTGAAAAAGGTACCTGGTTTTAGTCTTGTGGGGGACGGATATCAATGAGCTTTTGTCATGAAGTTCATCAAGTAAATCGAGCATAAAATTTCCTTAGTGATATTCCTGCCAGCAAAGCAAGCAATATTGAGCAGTTCAAACATGGTGTCCTAATGCCAACATTGTTTGCGGAAAAAAGGATGCCGTTATATGAAGGTTTGAATAGTTGACTAATCTGATTAAGGTCTGCTGAATCAGTGGAACTGCCATTTCGACTGAAGTAACCTACTCAGGCTAAACTTTGGACAAACAAGTATACGGGGAAATATGTGGAAACATTGCATAATTTTGGCTGGCCTGATTGACTTGATTTTGATGAAATGGGGGCTGAAAGAATATCAATACTGGATGGTATGATATATTAAGGCTCAGAAAAATGTGAGGCAAAAGTTCCATGACAACGGGGAGAGCGAATGAATCAAAGAAATAACAAACTCAAATAGAATATTTGATGAGTCGTCAAGATAAGCCGACCCATGTGTTTTAGCGTGAAAAATGCAAGTGTCGCCTGCCTCGAGTTTATTAGCAGATGTTTATAAACTCTGCTACCATATTTTTCAAAATGAGACTGGAAAATTCTTAGCAACGTCATTAAAATTTTAAAAATGGGTTAAAGAAAGTATCCGATTATAGTTTTATACTGGAATATTTACATATTGTACAGCTATAGCATAATCGCCTTACTTGAACAAAAGTTGGATGCAAAATATCTTCAATTAAACCTTTTTATTTTCTCTTACAACAATTTGCTTCATTATAATTAAATTCTTTTTTTAATTTTTTTCCTATGTAGCGGTTTCACAACTCTTCTATTATAGTGTTTTTATTTGAAATTTAAATAGGTCTGAATTTAAAAAAAATCTGAATTGGTCTAGTGCAGATGTTTGAATGATACATTTATTTTTAACATAGAAACATTATTTTTTTTTAAATGATATTTTGAGATTTATTCCTCATGAGTATTATAATTGCTCACACGTTAATGGAAGATTGTTTTTGTGTAACAAGACATTCTTCTAATACTTGCCTTCTTCCTCTTTAATGGCTTTTGCTTATACGCAGTTGTGGGGGTGCTGGGCACAAAAGAATAAAACGAAAGCGATAAAGTTGGCCCAAGTTAGGAATAAATGTGGCAGCATGTTAAAAAACGCACGTGATAAACGTTCCAAGCGGTCGGCTGGTAAATGGCTAAATGCCAATGTCGCATTGTGACAGCGCGGAAATTTGTACGAGAAAAGGCAAGCTGATCGTCAGAAGTAACAAGCGTAGCTATTGCTTAAAAATCTGCTTGACCACTCGATGGCCCATTTATTTTCTCACAAAGATTTGGACGGAACACGGTTGGTAATAGAATGAGATAAGAAGAGATTTATCAATTATAGTTTTGTCAGATAAAAAAAAATCTTATTTTCGTCTTTTTATTTTTTAAAATAAAAAAAATTCTAATCTCATTTTAAATAGGACAAGAACCTACAGAATTTCATCCAAACAAAAAAAAATTACCTGCCCTAAGACGGAACACTCAAGAATTTTGGCGACTTGGGATTGCATTTATCCCATATTCACAACATGACCAAGTGTTATGGTGCGGCGCGACTGCGCACATTAGATTAGGCCCCCTCGTACCTTTTTATGCTCTCAGCATTTTGACCTGTTCTAGCCTTGGACTACACATCTTCATTTCGTTTTAATTTTTCCCATCAGAAATGGGTTTACAAAATTTCATGTGCAAATTTTGCTAAGAAAAGAAAAAAAAACTCATGGCTTATATTTGAAAAGAGGTAATAAATATTATATTTACAAGTAGGGATACAAATTTTGCATTCCTTCTTGACATAGATGTAATCCTCATAAAGATTATCTAAGGTGATATAATAAATAAGTAAATAATTATTTACAAATGCAATTTATAATATTATCACATTAGTTAGAATAAACTTCTAAGTGTAACATTATTCAATGAAAATAATTATGCAGACTCCTTATGCTTTTATCCAACCAATAATTTTATGGGTTGGACCACCATGATGACCAAATAATATGATACTCTAATGATGTGTTTGTTTTTTGAATTGGAAAATCAGAATCATTAGCAGAGTTTATTTTACAAAATAAAAACGGAAATTAGAATTAAAATCACGGGACTTACTTTATTTTAGAAATAAGGAATATGAGACTGTTTTTTAAGCAGGATTAGGAATCAATCTCCCATTTTAAGAAATACTAAATTTACCCTCGTCAAAATTTCAAAATACCGGAGCCGTAGTCTATATTCCATACATAATTCTCATAGTTGTATATCGCCATACCTCAACCAGATGCATATGAAAGATTGTGCAACGTGTCGGTTAGTAAAAATTGCATTATTTACATGTCAGTTGTACTTTTAGATTAATAAAGATTGGACCTTTACATCAACAACATATCAGTTGGACTTCTGATTAAATCAACCCTTAACTTCATTGTCAAACATTTTAATTTTAAGTACTATGATTTTTTCTAGAATGCTCTCAATACTGAATAGATCAAATGTGCGATAAAGCTTTATTTTTTCTTTTAATTTTTTTAAATAAAAGTAAAATACAACCTCATGTTCGCGCAAAAATTAAAGTGCAACACTGATCTATAGTGGTCTTGGCACCACACAAACATTTTTGCGCACAAATTTTTAACAAACAAAAGCTGTCAAAACCGGTTCAATTTTTTTTTTTTTGATTTTGCAAACACGAGTATTTCATATATCAGTTCACTCTCAAAAGAAACTAAGCAGCGGTTTCATTTGAACACGACAACAACAGTCATCATCGGAGTGAGAAGAACAATCTTGACAAGAACAATCAAAGCAAACACAAATTGTCCATCCTGGCCATCTTAACAATCTTAACAACAACAATCTTCAGCTATGAGTAACAAGGTTTTGTAACATAACATATCATACTTCAAATATTATGTACTTGTTCTATTGGTCATGCAAGACTTTGCAATATACTTAGAGATGGCAAAAATCTCTAAGGAGAAGGGGACCCTCACAGATTTTTTTTTCATTTAGGGAGGGTACGGAAACGATTTTATACCTAATTTCTTATTCGGAGAAGGAATGGAGGTGATTTTTTACCGAATTTCTTTTTTGGAGAAGGGACGGGAATGAGCTGGAATACCCATTCCCATTCCCATCCCCACCCCAATTCCCCATTTTTTTTGTTTTAATTTTTAAATTTATTTTTATTTTTTTTAGAATTGTTAATGAATAAATAATAAAATTTAAATATTAAATATTAGTATAAATAACAAATAAAAAAATATTTATACAAATATATTATGAGACTTTCAGGCTTAGTTAATTAGTTATAGTCTTGAATTACTATTCAATCGGGTCTTATTCAAAAGGCCTTAGCTTAAAATTTTTGTTTTAAACTTTTATCTAATAAAACAAAAAATAAAACAAAAGCTAAAGTTATAATATCCAACTTTATTAAGATATATTGTAAACTTTTATTTTTATTTAAATTTTTTTTATTTTAATATGATTAAATGAATTTGAATACTAAAAATATATTAATTAATTAGAGGTTATTCGGGGATCGGGGAATCTCGGGTTTCCTGTTATTATTTGGGGAGGAGACGAGGACATATGCAAAATATTGGGAATGAGTACGGAGATGTGAGTCCCCTCCCCTTCCCGCCCCATTGCCATCCCTACTACTATGTACATGTATAAATGAAAATGAATTGACTTATTTAATCACTTCGTTTGATTGGTAATATTTTTTTAGAGTAATACAAGATAATTCGAACCCCCGTCCATGAATGGAGGAGAAAATCGTACGTGCATCATGATAAAGTCTCTCTTCTGATCAACTGTGCGATAGTATTCATGACTCATGATCGTTATGTAAAATATATTCTCGCGCTGCTTGCTGCTACTCTATCTATCCCATTAATCCCACGGTGGTCTTAATTTGCAACATTAATTTGGCGCCTTAAACTTGCTCGTTTGTTCAGGTTCTGAATAATTCTTTACAACGTAATCGGATAATGGAAAATTAAGCTTTGCTTTAAGTCCCCTGAACTCAATGGCTGCCCTATCGTAAGCCCTGGCAGCTGCCTCATCCGTATCAAACGTGCCAAGCCACACACGTACAGCCCGTCGAGGGTCCCGAATCTCAGCTGCCCATTTGCCCCATTGCCTCTGCCTAATTCCCCTGTACTTCTTCTTCTTCTTCTGCTTCTCGTTTTTCACGATCACTTCAGTTTCATTACTCGCGGCAAATCTTAGTAAGCAGGTGACCAACATCAACCAAGCCTCAAATCTTAGTAAGCAGGTGACCAACATCAACCAAGCCAAAACATTTATCATTGCTAACACAAAGAAAAAGAAACATATAATATACATCGACTTTTCGCTTTATCTTTAGTAATTTTAATACATGAATCCCGAAAGAGATCAACATTTATGCCTCGCAGCCTACAAAGAACGAAATAAAGTAAGTGATAGACCAAAACAGACTACACCACATCTGTGAACAGCAGTGTCTGGTGCCTACCGTCCCAATAACACACTATTATCCAAGTACACCCTCACTAAAATTACTCTGTAGAAAGACCCAAAACTGCTAACTACCAACCAGTTCTGCAACCTTGCATTACAAAAACCAGCATAGCTCTTTGATAGGCACTGACAAAAATCCAAAACTCCACACTAGATATTCCCTACTCCTGCAATGAATTATGCAAAATGTCAGCACAAAACTCAATCCTCAGAAGCTGCCTCAGCTCCTAGTGGCTTTCTCCCCTCAATCCAAAAATCTCATCTTCCATCAAATCCTCACGGCGTTGCTGTTGATGTCCCACTAGTGGTCTGTTTTGCCACATATATCTGCTTCATTTTTGAAGGAGAAAAGCCTTTCTCTGCACCAAAAGACTGATTTCGCCCATGGAACCCCATCCTTCGATGGGACCATTCAACCCCAGAACTATTCTTCTGCGACACCCCACTTCCTCTCTGATAATTATAACCTGAGGAATTATTGTACTGCTGGGAAGATGTATTCTTCTGCTGCGAAGGCTGCGGTTTAAAAGTCAAACTAGTGTTTTGAGCAACACTACTACCATTTAGAACAGTATCAGTCTTGCCAGCATCTGCTGCAGTGCTTGCTGACAAGCTCTTAACAACACTACTCTGTGTTGAAGCCCCAGCACAAGTGGAGCTTGATGCATGAACCAACCCTAGTTCCTCTGGCAACTGAGTGACAGCAGCATCTGTAGCTGCATGGAAATTCTGGCTACTCTCAGAGGGTGTTGAATTTCGAGACTCAGGAAACCTATGGGAAGCTGATGATTGATCCGCAGAAGGCCCATGGTTAAACTGAGAAGGAAGTACTCCATCTGTCGGTCGCTGCAATGGCATTGACATGGGAACAGACTGAAGTGGCGGTGCAGGAACATGGGACCAGTGAGCTTGAACTGACATATCAGATGGGGGCTGGACGAAAGAGTTGCAAATGAAAGTCAGATGTGTTGAGGGGCACAAAAAAGAAAATAGCAACAAACTATTAGTTATAAATAGCAACAGGTACTCTCACCAAGAAATGAAAAAGTATATATATATATATATATATTATATAGAAAGAAGAAGAAGAGTAACACATATAAAAACTGCAGTACAATAAGGGATTGAGAGACTTCTACAATCATTTGTATAAAACCAATATTTTCCAGAACACAACTATTCTGGAACAAAAAAATAAAAGATGATAAGAGGGAAAGGAGAGTAACAATCATGTTAGAAGTCAAGTAGTTTTCAGTTTTAAAACATGGAAAATGTCTACCTGGAATGGAGAAACATCAAACATGGCCAGAGGGGAGGCCAAGGGCAGGAGCGGTGAGCCAGGGGCAAGATGCTGGATTGGAGCAGGCAAGTTGGTAGGATTCCGCTGGGCAGCAACCATATTCAAATTGTTCACGTCTCCTTCACCAACACCCATAGCAGAAGAAGCAGGATCGCGCTTCCAATCAGGTTGCTTTGCAGACGGAATATATGTACCCATGAAGCTCAAGCCAACTTGTCCAAACTGTCCAACTGGTGCAAAATGATTATAGACAACCATATGTGGTGGGCCTTGAACCCCAGGAATGCCCCCCGTTGGGCTGATAAAAGGGCCAGTATATCCTGCTGGGGGACCATAGAATGAATCCACACCAGAATGGCACTGTTGCCATGTCCCAAGTGAGCTCGAACCTGGCGTACTAGTAGTCTTCTGGGTCTGTGATTGAGCAGGAACTGATTCTTCATGCGGTCCAAAAGTGAAGATGGGACCCCCCAACACAGGATTCATCTCATATAGGGGAAAATGGGATGGTAGGCCTCCTGGGAAATGTGAGATCATCTGGTTTGATGAAGGTGGGCTGGGTAAAGGTGGCCATAAGGAAATTGGAGGGGTCTCAACAGAAAGATCTGCCGGTAAGGCTACACTTAATGACTCTTCAGCCCTAGATTGACTTGCTGATTGCTGATCAGCATCTCCACCTGCTACATTAAAGTAAGTCTTAAATAGCATGAGAAAAAAATAAAATCTATATGGGAAGGAGTACAAGGCTTGGCACCATTGAAGCAAAAGATTTTTACCTGCTCTTATACCATCAGTTTCTGCACCTCCAAAATTTTTGGTTTCTGATACAGAGACAGAGCCAGTGCCCAGCCCATTTCCAACAACCTCATCACTGCTTATGGCTGCAACAGCAATAGCAGATGCAGCAGCTTCAGCTTCGGCTTCGGCTTCGCAATCCTCCAGATTGACACAAGATTTACTAGTGTTTTTCTCTTTATCAAAGAAAATTGTGCAATCATTCTCAGGTGTTGAAAGATTGTGGGAAATTTGGATGTCTGATCGACATGGACCAGGAGGACCAATCCCATGTGAAACAGCACGGGTGCTGGGGGGAAGAACTGTTGGAGATGTAACTGCACCTGGATACAGTAAAAAATGATCTTCAGTGTGAGTGAATTGCAATTACAGAAACCTGCATCAGTTGACATGAAAGAAAATGCCCACCAAATTGAATTTTCTCCCCAGCAAGCAAAGAGTTGATTGGGCTTGCAGAGGAAGAAAATGACTTGTCCTTTGTCAAGATGGATGATGATGGCATGTTGGGTTCACTGACTGAGCTCGTATGATCTTTAACAGAAACACAAGAATCAAATTTCACAGGATTCATAGCCTCATCAAGTTGGGTCTGCGTAAATGTCATGACCTTGCAGAACAATCAAATCAGTTTCAAAATCATCAAAGACGTACTTTGCAAATAATTACAAACATATGGTACAGGAACAAGCAAGATTATTCATTATTTGACCAGAAGTATACTCAGCCCATAGGAAACTATTTCATCATTGTTTCATTTAAATTTATTATTCACTTTCAAAATCAAATAATAATCAAATCTCAAAAAATTAGAAACCACTATATGATGCTAGATTATTGGCCCAGTCAACCTTTAATTTATTTTTTTAAATTTGTGGTTATATATATATATATATATATATAAATATTGAATAATATTTAACAGGTTGTATATAACAAAAATCAATTTGAAAACCACAAAAAGACATAATTAAACCACCCTTGAAAAGCATTACATTTTACCTACAACTGCCTAAAAGCACTCAGAATCCAGATATAAATTACATTGCAATAAAAATTAAAAACAAAAAACAAAAAATAAAAACACCAGCATGCATGTCACAGGCCAAATTTCACTGAACAAAAGGACATCCTGTAAACAAGCCAACAACACAAGGGACAAGGCTCCAAAGAAAAAATAAATAAATAAGTGGTCAGCATATACTAAATCCTCCCACATGATTCCTGCCAACATATGCCCAATTCATTGATCCCCAACACCAAATACAAAAAATTAAACCCAAACTAAGCTAAGTTCATCTGAAAAGCAGAAGGCAAATACATGGTTACAGAGAAAAGAGAACAGAGCAGCATTTCAGAAAAATATATAAACATGACAACAAATAATAGTCAAGAATAACAACAGATACTTTTTGGCACACCTGCTGATTAAGCCGTGAATTACCCCAAGAGCCCATAGATGTTTGAACATTATCCATGATCTTATTCTTGTTGTCAAATATGAAGCCTGATGCAAGATTCTTTCCACAACCAGATGGGACTGGAATGGAGCTGTTTTTGAGGGACCTGCAGACAAACAGATGAGATTGAGACTTCTAAATGTCCAAATTTTCTTCGATAAGAAATCTTTTGAGGGCAAATATACTTGTTTGTCTGGGATCTTAAATCAGCCTGGGGGTCAGATTTCACAGCAGGAGTGCCAATAGGAGCCAAGGGTTGAGACAGTTTGTTTGTATTAAATCCTGTTGTCACTTCAATGTTTGTCAAATTTCTTCCCTCATTGGCAACAAAATCAGAGCGGACATTATTTGCGCCTACTCCACACGTTGAAGCAGATATTTTATTTGAGCTAGGTAAGCCAATAGCATTTTGTGAAGTAGAATGAGGTTTCTTTGGCAGCTGTCATAAACAATAAAATAATGTAATTAGGTAATATGTCTTCATCAAAACATTCAAACTGTGAGGCATAAAAACAAATTGAATAGAAGACTGCAACAGAACCTTTGTAGACCGAGACTTTGCCTTAATCTCTTTTTCCTTCTGTTCACGCCGATCGTTCAGCATCTGCCTCTTCGACCTCACCTCAATGAAGTCATCTTCGTCACTTGGGGCTTCTATGCCAGGCTGCTCGAAAACACGCACAACACCGCTTTGTAAGGAATCATCAACATCATCTTCAGAGCGAATGGTCCTTTTAAGGTTTCCCTCATCAGTGTGTGAAATGTTCTGAGCCTTCGTCAATGATTCGTTTCCAACTCCCTTTCCAACCTTGCTCCCAGGACCTCTCTCCTGTGAATTCATTGTAGCTGATCTCAAGGATTCCGATTCATTGATCTGTTTCGATGATTTACTCAACACAGCTCTCCTATACCCACTGCGGGTAGAAATTCCAGCACCCCTTCTGCTACTATTTGAATTATCATCCACCCCAACATGGTTAGCTAGAGCCATAGCAGTAGATTGCCGCTTATCAGCATCTTCCCGAATCCGAAACTCAGTTCGCTGACGCCGAGGCCTCCTTTGAAATCCAACAGCGTCTGCACGAGAGGGTTCAGCCGCCACAAATGATGACTTTGGAACAGAATTATTCCTAGCTGTAACAACATATCTTTTACCTCGGCTACCAGATGTTAAACCTTGAGCCTTTGACCCAGTTAAGCTTTTCTCTCTGGAATTTGACTGAAAAGATGCTGCTTCGGTATGAAGGCGACCTGATGATTTTTTAGAGTTCACAGATTTGAAGTTCCTCATATTTAAATTATGGTGACCCTGCTCATCTGCTTCAAAAACTGAATCAGGCGTTGTTTTGTTATCATCAATGAGAGAAATCTCAGCTCCATCCTGCTGTACCATAGAGGTAGTTTGTGCACTGCCAATTGCTGGCAATGAAGATGCCTCATTTAATGCATTCCCTTGATCCATGTGCCGATGAACCAGGCCTAGATGGTTATCTCCTGAAAGAGACAAAGAGTCACTCTTATGAGTAGAGGTTTGTTGAACATGTTGAATGGGCTGAGAGACTCCTGCATTCTGATTCAACGAAAAATTGGCTGGAACATTAGGTTGAACATAAGGCACTGAATGAGGAGCCAACGGGAGCACTCCCTGAGAAACTGGAGATGTATATCTTAGCTGACCAAACTGGAAAACTGAGGCTTGCGATGGGTGCATATGGGCAAGGGATGTACCAACTTGTGGATGTAAAAGCGGCATCTGTATAGAACCAATCTGTATCGCTGGAAACGGAGATGGTATTAAAGAAGGACCAGAAAACAGCCCAAACTGCAACTTGACAGGTGTCTCAGCCTGACTCAGACCAGTGGTAACTGTGGACATGACACTCTGATCAGATGATGACTGTGAGGCCATACTAACAGAAGTTGGGATTGGATGCTGAGTAGAAACAACAGAACAACTGTTAGCATTCAAATGATCCATTAGCTCAGATGCTGCCGACAATTGAGTGTTGCCAGGCGGTACAACCAAATCCTGAATTGCCTTATCAGTCTCCTGCAAGATTCCAGAAGAACTACCAATACTCACATGGGAAGGAACGTCCACAGAAGCAAGATTTCCACACAACCCATCTAAAGATCCCTGTTCTTCTACTACCGTACCAGTAGAAATCTGGGGTACTAATGCGGTATCTTCATTTTGTGGACTTCTTTCAAAATCATCATTTGGCATTGGAACCTCAACGCCCTCATTGAAGCCTAAGACCAAGTTGCTCATCATGTGTGGTGAGACTTTCTCCTCTAGATGGCTATCTTCAAACTCCTGCGTCAAATCAATGTTCTCATCATCTCCTTCAGGAACATCTTCTTCTTGATATCCATCTTCATCCTCATCATATTCTTCTTGCTCATGCAACCGTTCATCATTCGCAACAGTCCATTCTTCATCATCACCAGCAGAAATTGAACTTGTTGGAGTGATCATATTCCCATTCCCAGAATCCATGGGCAAGACGACAGTATCATTACCTGGTCCTGAAAATACTGCATCTTTATCCTCTTCTGCAGCAGATAATGCAGGTGAGTCTCCAGATACATCCAAATCATCATGAGATAGATGAACTGGAGAATCAGGCGCACTAGAAACAGAAAGTGAGGACTGTGAATCACACCTGGATGTTGTGCTTCTTTCCAAATTCTGCTCCTCATTTTCAGTACTCTCTGGCTGGACATCAATTATTTCAGGCTGAGCAAGATTGTGCTGTTCACCTCTATCTAAACCTGCCAGGCTGATAGATTCACTTCTTAACATATGATTGTACTCCACCTCATTTTCTTGGAAAGTTGAAGGACTAGGACGCTCATTCTCACGTCTATAGGAAGGTTTTTGCATTGAAGTCAGAGTTGGAGGAGGAAGCACACGAGGGTGCCTCATGGAATACCGAGACCTCCCAAATGAAGAAATCCCGTCTGTCTCGGGATTTGGATATATTTGATCAGGGTATGGAGGATAAACATTGCCATGATAACGACCCTGCCCCCAACCAGCATCACCATATCTTTCAGTGAGATTCTCATGAAAATCAGATTCCATCTCAATGTTTCTGCCATAATGATCTCCATCTCCAGACATATTCCATCTCTGACCTCTTGAAAGAGTAAATTCATCCATGTGTGACTCTAGAATCCCGGCTTTATAATAATTCCTTGAAGACATAATCCCAGGTCCTCCGTAAAACTCTTTCCTAGGAACAGCTCTTCCTCCAAAAGCTGAATCTCTTCTGGGACTATAGTGGCCATTTTCTGCATCCTGTGTAATGAAGGTTGAGCTGTTCCCACTCTCAAATGCATCCCGTCTCCATGAATTAAAAGGTTTGCCCCTATCCAAAAAGCCAGATGAATTATCTCTGGCAAATTGATTCCTAGAACTCATGTCAAAGGATCTATGAAGACCAGAGGAATCAGAAGAAGCTGAAGTTGTTATTCTCTCCACCATCCTTTCACCATCTTCCCAATCACCCACATCTGCCACTCTGGGAAGATCTCTTTCTTTTGCCAACCCAGACGATTTCTCATCTGCAATGTCAGAAGAATTACTATCACTCTTGGCTGCTTCAGCCTGCCTCTTGGCAATTCTTTCCTCCAATTCTAGAAGCTTTTGCTTAGCAGCCTGTTTCCTCCTCTCCTCCTCCATAATAATCCTCCGTCTCTCCTCTTCTCTTGCAATCCTCTGTTCTTCAGCCTTGCGTGTGGCTTCCAATTGCTCTTGTTCAGCCCTCCACACAGCTTCTCTAGTTTCTTCTTCTAACTTTCTCCGTTGTTCTTCCTGTTCCCTAGCCACTCTCAGTCTCTCCTCTTCCTCTCGTCGAGCTAGCTCCAAAGCTCTTTCCTGTTCTTCAATGATTCGCTGCCGCTCCTGCTCCTGCATCTTCTGGACTCTCTCAAGTTCGGCCTCAAAAGATTCCCTAACAGGATCATGGAAATTGGTCTGTTTAAGCACATCTTTTTTCTTTTTAACCACCCCAACAAGACCAGCAGAAAAGGGATCCCGTCCATCAAAACTAGCACTCCCAAAGTCCTTCATGAAAGGGTCATCTTGATAAGGTTCTTCTCTCTTCAACAATGGACGTTTGTCCCTACTAAAATTGTGCATGGGATCATTGTGTGGAAACCCTCTGCCACCGGAGGAAAATGATGATTTTGACGCTGAACTTCTCTGGAAAGCATCACCCCTAAATCTGTTGTATTGTTCACTGCTGTACCGTTCCCATGGATTTCTTTCCGCCTTTTGACTATTAAATGAGTGCACTGGGTTGATCCATGGCTGTCTCCCACCCGGCCCATAGTCCATATCCCTCCTTCCAGAGTCATCCTGAACCATGTCTCCAAATGGCAATGACATGAACTTAGTCTCCTTGTTTGCTTCTCTATTCAGACTAGATGGCCGTTCACAAATACCATTTCTGTTATCTACAATATCTAAGGCACCAAATCCACCTTTTTGAAGAGAGGAAGATGCTCTCCACATGTTTCCCTCTCGTCCTTCTCTACTAGGCATTCTTATATCTCTGCCAAAAGGGTCTACTCTGGCAACTTCACTGGAAGAAACTTTTCCAGTTTCACTGTCGCGCTGTCCCCACCTCTCAAAAACATTATGAGCAGGTTTGTGTGGCAAAACACTGGGTCTAGGCATATCAAAATCTCCTTCCCAGTAAGCTACACTCTTTGAGAATCCATGATCTTTGTCCCGGTGTGTAATGCCATGCCCTGTATCTCGTTCATCATCAGCCCAATCAGATCGTGGCTTCAACCTAACCAATGGCAGTGGCCCAGGAAAGTATTCCTCTTGCTTCCTCACTTGCTCTGATCTCCGTTCACTATCCATATTACGATTTGTACCACCATTCTCTCGTAACCCACCACCAACAACATCCTGTCCAGATTGCAAGTGAGGACGCATGCCATCATTAACAGCATTAATTCGACAACCATCATTCTGCTCATTACTACCCAACTCCTCGCTCATGCCTTGTTTCTGTTTCTGACTAAAACCATCCTTCTGTTTCTTCTCTGACCCAGATGCAGCTGGCACTGCAGCCTGCAAAGAGGGAAAATCTTCACCCCTCAAAACACTCGCCTTCTCCGCAGGAGGGAAACTAGATAATGCAGGCCCACCTGTACCAGACCGCACTGAAGGTGGCACATACACACCAACCCCATCACTCCCCTTACTCAATCCATCAACAGTATGCAGACCCTGATCAACACCATCATTAATTTTCTGATCACTACCAACAGCTGTGCCAGGCTTAGTCCAGCCAGTGCCTGAGGAACCTGGTCTCTGCCCAGCACCTGAGACCCCTCCGCCAGCAGGCCCACCATTGGATCCCGATGAATCAAATCTCTCCTGCTCCTTGCGCAAAGAGGGCAGATTCAAGGGGGGTGGAACAGAAAGCTTAGGCACAGCAGCTTTCTGCGAACTTCGGGGGCGTGACAGGACCACCATTCCTCCTCCTCCGCCACCAGCAGGACGGGCCCGATTCGACCCATAATAAACCGAATGAGATAAGTTATGATGATGATTATTCTGATGTTGATGATAAGACTGCCCATATGATTTATTCAGATTAACAGACACGAACTTGTTCCCGACTCCAGGATTGGCCATCTCACAATAAGACCCAATGTACAAAGCGTTTGGCGGCTTCGGATCCCCGCCAAAGCATCAAAATGAAAAAATAATTAACCCTAACGCTGAAAAATATCCCTTCTTTCTTCCACACAGATCAGATTAAACACCAAACCCTAGATTCTCTCTTTAACCCTGATCAAGCAAAATACAACAGAATAAATAATCTATAATCAATAACAAATTTTGTTACTGAGATTACAAGGCTTGGATTAGAGTGTGCTATTAATCTAATTAGGGTTTCGATAGGCAGAGCTTTCGGGAATGGTTGACCCAAAAGAATGAGATGGTGAAAAGGCAACGCGCAGGTTAAGGGGCGTACCTCCGGGAGCGTAAGATGGAGAACAGCAAGTTAACGTGCGTCGCGATGAACGCCTAGCGTTATTAAAAGATGAGACACCGACGACTGTTACCGGAGAGGAGAAAGAGAGAAGGGGAAAGATGAGCTGCGGAGCAAGAGAGGAAAATGAGGGGTGGTTTGATTTTGTTGTCTTCTTGTTTTAGGTCCTTTAGTTTTGTATATTTGCGCTTTTGTCCCAGATAATTAATGTATTTCTCTTCTTCTTAATAATATATTAATATTCGCCGACTCGAGTCTAGTTCCTTATAATTATTACCACTCGCGCTTGCTAAGTGTACCGAACGTCCCTACTTCGTATTTGTATATTCTTCTTTTACCCATTTCGTATGTTTGGGAAGCTCAATCCTACAATATCTACAATAAAACCAACCAAAGAAAAAAGAGAGTTTTGTTTAAAGATATTTATAAAGTACGTTTAGCATTGGATGCTGTGTATCCCTCTTTTGATACCTCTCTAGTACTATTATTTGTTTCTATTTTTGTGATCGTATAAGAAATTTTGAGGACAAAAACAAAATTTCCTAGCTTTATTACGTTAGTCTTCAAAAAATATTGTGAATTTGATACATACTATGATATTGTATTCACGTATTGTATTAACTGCATTTCATTATGGTAGGGTGTATTACTTTGTAATGCAGTACACACAGACGTGAAACAAAACGGCGTCGTGTAACATAACATTCGAACAAAGCTACTCCGTTCAAACTGCATTTCGTTATGGTAGGGTGTATTATATCGTAATGCACTACACACGGAGAAACAAAACGGCGTCGCGTGCCATAACATCCGAACAAATCTACTCCGTGTACAGAAACGGAGTGTGAAAGTAGAGTCACTGATAGTCGCGTATCATGGCGATCGATGGAGCCGAATCTCCCTCTCCTCCATTTCAGTCTCCTTCACATTTCAGGTGATGGCTACTACTATTATCTTCCAAATTTTTATTTTTTTTATGATAGTTTTTTTTTAATTAAAAAAAAAATCCTAATTTGTTTTCTTGGCAGTCAACCACGTCACTTCTATGTCGCCGTCGACAGACTCCAGTTCAAAATGGTCTGTACGGAGGACTCAATCAATTCAACTGGAAATAATTTAATTTAATGAAGATTGAATGGTGAAAATAATAAAATTTATGGCAGGAAACGTTGGTGGACCTATTAGGCGTGGCGGCCCGGCGGCCGGGCTTGCCAATGATAGTCTGCTGCAGCTCAAGGGACGAGCTTGACGCCGTTTGCTCTGCCGTCTCTAACCTCGCTTACATTTCATTCTCATCTCTGGTAATTACCGTACTTAAGAATTTCCTTAAATTTGTTATATCCAAAGAATTCCAATACGCTTCAGTTATTTTATTTGTTATTTTTTGGTGTTTAGCTTTTGTGATTAACTCCTACATTCTGTTCCTAAGTGTTTGCATATCAAAGCTGTTATGATTTTGAAAATTCTCAGAGCAGAACTTTTGGGCATGTCTGTTACTGTATTTTCCCAATTTTTTTCTGGTTTAAGATTTTTGGGCTTGTATTCGTATTTCATTTTAAAAAGTGGCTGCTTCTGATACACTGTAAGCATGTTGACACCTGTTAAGAGACATTGAAAATTGGAATTTTCTATGTTTATTAGTTTTTCTAGTACAGTGAATGCTTGATAAAATAGTATGCATGGCGTTTCAATATACCAGCACAGTGACCTGGCCGAAAGGGAGCGAACACTAATTTTTGAGGAATTTCGGCATACAACAATGAAATGGAACCAAAAAGTCACTGAACAGTGTGGAGACGAAAGTGAAACTGAAAAAGATGAGCATAAGTCTCATATGGTTGTTGTGACAGATGCTTGCCTTCCACTTCTTTCTTCTGGAGAATCTGCTATGTCTGCTTGTGTTCTGATAAACTATGAATTGCCAGCAAAGAAGGTATAATCCTACTCTTCTTCCATGCCTCATTCTGTGATACAACGGCTTGTGTTCTTTTGTTCTTCCTGCAGTTTGTTTTTCAGTCATTACGTGAAATATGTTCCTATCTTTACCTCAGTTAAACTGGTTTGGGTTTGACATTGCCCCCCCCCCCCACCCCCTGCTTGCAGGAAACATATATGAGGCGCATGACAACTTGTTTGGCAGCAGGTACTCTCTTTATTGACATTACTTTGTTAGTTGTTAGTTGTATATAATGCTTTTTTCTACAATAACACCACTTTACCAAGTACAGATGGTATTGTGATCAATATGGTTGTTGGAGGTGAAGTAGTAACCCTCAGAAGTATGGAAGAAAGCCTTGGCCTTATTGTGGTTGAGATGCCCATAAATGTAAGTTTGTTGTGACTTCATGCTTTATTATCATTAGATTAGAAAACATAGAGTGAAATACATATTACTTTTAAAGCAAGGGGAAATCCTTCTACTATTTTACAAAAAACAATAGAGTGAAATGCAGATTACTTTTGAAAAAGCAAGGGGACTTTTACATATTATTTTTCTTTTTCTCTTCCTTTTTAATTATTTCAAGGGTAAACTTCAATTCAAACCCTAGTTAGAATGAAAGACTTCACTTTACCCCAAAAATGTGAAAATCTCAATTTACCCCTCAAATGTCGTTATTTCTCCCTTAGTTTTTGGGGTGGACAAATTACCTGATGTGAACCAGCCCGATCCAAAAAAAAATTTCGGGTTCAGATCAGAATCCTATTAGGTTGGGTTGACCAAAAAAGAAAATCTAAAAAGTAAAAGACAAAACCTAGTTGTAAAACTCACTCGCACACACAACACTCACCAAACACACACACAGAGATCTGCGCGACAGCACACACAGCACAGCAGACTCACCAGACAGCGCACACAGCAGCAGCCAGCAGTCACCGACTCACCGACGTAACTGTGCAAAGCCAAGCCATCGCGAATCCGGGACATGCTGATCTGCACACCTCAACCACTGCTGCAGCTGCCAGCTTGCTCCACCTCGTCCAACAGCTTGCTTCATGGTATATTTACTTGTTTCTTGTTCATGGGAGAAATGGGTTGATTTGCTTTGCTTTGTTTCCATTGGAACTTAATCCGAATTTTTGATATGATACGATCAGCTTATGCCTGGATCGGATTATGGGTTCGGATTGAGTTTAGATGACCTTTTTTTTCCAACACAATTAAACCGAAATTTGGATTGATCCAAACCCAAATTTGCCCACCCCTCATTAGTTTTAATAGCCAAAAGGGTAAAATTGTACTTGTACATTTTCTTAACAATCAATTAGCTGATAGGAAGTTAAGGCTCTATCTTTTTATATAGGTTAATTTCCACCACACCCAAATGTTTCATCAAACTTCAACACACTAAATGTTTCATCAAACTTCAACACACTAAATGTTTCAATAACATTCACTTTTGCACTTAAATTTCTAACTTTTGCTTTTTGTTTTAATTAGTTAACTTTTTAACTGCTGAAGGGTAAATATATATATATATATATATATATATATATATATTTTGCTTCTTTTGAAAATAAGAAAATCAATGTGTCCCAATAGGTTTTTTATGGCATTAGATTATGGTTTAGATTGTTGAAGAGAAAAGAAAAAAGGAAAATTTTAATAAATGGGAATTATTATTAAAAATAAGTCAAATTTAAATTTATAATAAATTTAATGTTAATAAAAATAAAAATACAAAAAAAAACATTTTCAATTTTGTTCATCTCATCTACAATAAACAATACAAGAATAATCATCCTCGATTTGTTTCATCTAACAAGAAAATAAACAAAAATTCATCTCACAAACAATGGACCAAATAAATTCAACGCAACTCACAAACAACCACCCAAACAACTCTTCACCACACGCAGCAACTTCATCACGCGGTCATGCACAGCAGCCTCAAATCTTGCACCGCCTGCACTCCAATAGTCCAAACCTCACTACCACTCTAGGGTTTGATAATTTTAGGTGAATTATGTTTAAGGATTAGGGTTTGACATTTCGTGGCTAGATGCCGCTCTGCCACTGGTGGCCAATTGATGCATATTACCTACTGTAACTGTGTGCTAAAAGTAAGGAAGAAGCAAGAAGAACAAAGAAGAGTAAGAACGAAGATGAAGAAAAAGATTGAAGAATAAACAATGAAGAAGACGAATAAAAAAAAAAAGCTAGGATAATTTTGATGGATGGCATGATTTGTAAGTTATTTTAACTAAAATGCTTTAGTCAAGAGTGAAAATATTTCTTTTCACTAACTCACCATTTTGTTGTCAATATTTAATTTGATTGCTTTTTACCTATTCTTCTTAATTTCAAGGGTCAAATTGTATTTTGGTTGGAAAAAAGTCAACTAATTAATTAATAATTTATCTGTTGTAAGGTGCTTCCATTAATAAAATCATCTTTGTCATCTAATTGAAAATATGCCAAACCTTAGGGGAGGAAAAGAAAAATTACCCTTTTAAACCACACAAAACTATTAGTTTGCCTATTCAGGTAGGGTCAAGGACATTCTCGTGCTTTACCATGTCAACTGGTAAAGATAACAACATTTAAGGGGTAAATTGAGGTTTCATACTTTTAGGAGGTAGATTGAAATTTGTCATTCTAACTACAGGGTGAATTGAAGTTTACCCTTATCATAATGAATACAGCTGTCAATACACAAAAAATCATTTTAGCAGGTCTCCTTCCTCCATTGGAAGTCCTTTTATGGGTGGTTTTCAGATCCTCTATTTTTGAATCCTTTTTCAGTCACATGTATGATGTCTCTAAGAAATATGACATAACTAAGATATTGCCCATGTTGCAGATTTATGAAATTTTGTGATATTGCTAGTCTTCTACAACATCAAAAGAACATTAGAGGTGTGGATCCTGCTTTTGATACAGATACTGTATGAGTAGCTTGTGATGCTATTGAAATTTCATGTCAAGACTTTCATCTAAATTTTATAAACGTATCCTTTTGGACTTTTCGGCTTCAGCTTCAATAGGAGACTACATGGTCTATATGGATGAGTCTCTAGCAGCATTCTCAAGAGTGCAGTGGAATAAAACTTATGCCCTTTTTTTTTTTTTTCGAGAAACAGATTCAATCTTGATAATGTATGTGATATTAGAAATTGTACCAGAAGTTTAGCATGTCGCGAGGAAATAAATGCTGAAATTTTGTTCCATTCACTAGAAGTTTGGCAGGAACTTCATGTTTGTTTTATGGGTTGACATTTGCCGTCCATCAGAAATCCTTATCACCCCTTTCCCTTATACACTCCACTAAAATTTTTAACAATGATATAAATATCTTAAACCCTGGTGTTGCTCCTCGTCTTCTCTTTATTGCAATGGTGTTCTTGTTGCTCATAAATTCTAGATTAAACCATACACCAAAATTTTTTACGTTTGCCTTTGGTGTTTTCAACTTATTGTGGGTATTAGAAATAGTTATTATTGTTGGTAGAAGAAGATTTCGAGGGGAAAAAAAAACTGTTTGAAAATTATGTACAATTATGCTAGAACTAACGTTTGCCTCCATTTTGTGATTATTATAGAATCCACACTCAAATCTTTTTGTCTTGGTTTCTCTGCATCTTCAATTTGTTCAGTTTATTAATTGTACGTATTGGTCTCACTCTTTCTATGGACATTTTCAATTTTTAGTTAACCAATAGCGACAGTCTACCATTTCTATTATAAATTTTCAAACAAAAAGACTGGCTGGCCCAATGTTTGAAACAAACAGGTCACACAGATGCAGTCACCATGAACGGTCTCTCAAATAATAGAAATGGACAAGGGCTTTACGAGGACTTTTAGGGGTGGCGAAAGCTTCACTCTTGTTTATTAAGTCTACAGGCGGGACTCATTAATTATAAGCCCCGATGGGTATTAGGCAGTCAAGGCTCCCTGAGTTCTGAACCTCATGCTTTTGTTTGAGTAGTGATTTTGCCGCCTCCCAAAACTTCTTATACAACCCAATTTCTTAAAATACCCGATTTAAGGTTATTAAAATTGGAACTCATAATTACGCCTATTTTAATTTGAGAAATAATCTACACTCAGAAACGAACCAATAAAACAAACCCAATGATGACCTCCTGTCTCTCTCGACTGAGATCTCCACGCTTTGTTATAAGTAGCATTTGCATTTTAAGTTAGATTGTTATCCATAAAATATAGTCAATTGCGCCCTTGCCATTTTATGAAAAAACTTTTCATACTTCAAACAATTATTTACCATTTTTTATTTTTTTGAGTTATGATTGTTACGATTTATTCAATTATTTTGTATTTATTTAGTTTTGTATTGAATCTATTGTTTTAACATTACTTTGTGATTGAAAGTCTATTTAAAAGGACTTCAGCCTGGGAAAAAAATAATAATAAAACAAACAAAACAAAACAAAACAAAAATAGACAAAGAGGAAGACGACTTCTTCTTCTTTTTTGTTGGAAGTGTTGAAGAGATGGGGTTTAGAAATATATTTTGACTTTAATTATTGTTCACTTTGAGGTTAAAATTGTAAATGCAAATATGAAGGGTTTTATAATAATTTTTAGGATAATTATCTTTCGTATACTCTTAGTTTATCCCGTTATCAAATTTATTACAAAATTTTTAGGGGTATATCAATCGTCCACCTTAAGTTGACAAAAGCTATAATTTTGTTATCCTTAGTTTATTCCTTTACTTTAATTTAAGTTTTAAGGGTAAAACCGTCAATTCATTATAATTCCATTAACTTTTAAATGACAGCTAACTGTTTGGTGGTCGGCAATTTTGTAGTAAATTTAATAACAGAATAAACTAATGGCATACGATTGATAATTTCCCTAATTTTTAAGAGGTGTTAAAAGGTCAAATTAGCTCGGTGTCTAATTCATGTTTTGAAGAATGTCAAATTCTGACTTTTAGTGCTTTGTTTGTGTGCGGAGTGCGAGCTTTTCATAAATGAATTTATGAATCTTTTTTCATTCATTATAAATCTTGAATGCTTGGTGCATTTACCAATCAATACTTGCAACGCAATGAGATGGAATTAAAATAGGCCGAACTCATAATGGAGAACGGAATCATAATGAATTGTTTATTTTAATTGTAAGGACTAAAATTGGAATAGTTGTATTGCCATTGATTTTTTTTTTTTTTGATAAGCCATGATTTTGTTACTTTATATTATAATAAAAATAAAATATTATAAGTTACTAAAATGACCTTAGTTAATTATTGTTATTATTTATTATAATAGCTGTGATTATTATAATTATTATAACAACAATCATTATTATTCTAATTATTATAATATAGTAGTACTAATTATTTTAATTATTATTATTATTATTATCATTGTTGTTGTTGCCATTGTCATTGTTCTTGTTATTACTATTAAATGTGCAAAATAAATTTAATTTTCATTAAAGTGCTTAAATGTTAATACACTCCCCATTCCCATTCTCCTATTCTTATTCCCGCATTCTCTGCGGAAAAGAAATTTCCAGTCATTATTCCCAAATTTGTGAAGCCCAATCCAATTTATTTTCTGTCCTTCATGTTTTCAACAAATGATCATTATCAATGATTTTTATTCTCCATTCCTATTTCTCAATCCCATAAATAAATGTGTATTACCAATATGAAAATGCTAAAAACGCACTATGCTTCTATGTAAAATATTTAAAAGATCAGACGGTTGGATTTATCCTGGAATCAACAAAAGTTGTTGGGTGGAATTAACAATCAAGTAGGCTTCTTGGAAGAGTCAATAATCCTTGGTCCCCGCATCAAGCCCATTCACCGACTCGTTGCGGGACTGTCTGTGCCAAATATGAAAATTTTTGGCATCAACTGAACTAAATCAACGATCGTCAATTGTGATATCGGGAACAGAACATTATTTTCTGAATTCTGATCGTGAGATCAGCAGATGATATATTCGCTGTTTCGGAGCAGCAGCTGTTCTAGTTTTACAACTCTCCCAGAGAATGTTTAGATGCATTTAGTACCGTCCAATAGATTTTAAAACCACTAACTATTAAATATAAATAAATTAGAAATTCAAATATCACAATTTTGAGTAAAGCATGAGGAGAAACATTTAATGTAATTTACAAATCCTACCCTTTACAAAGGTACCTTCTGGGTGAGTTGTGTTTTTAACTACTTTTTGATCGGAAATGACACTGATTTTTATTAGTTATTATTATTATTATTATTTTGCTTAAATAATTTTTTTTTTGTAAGGAAAAAAAAAGCCTGCTGAATTGACGAACCTCTAATCAATTTTGAGTAAAGCAATCACTTCAACTAGATGCACTCATAATTATCATTTAGGTGGAAAATAAATCTAACTTGCAGAATAAATTTGCAAAATGAACAAAGTCACGAGTAGCACGTCCTTATCAAGTTCATATATGTCGGAACATAATTCATTCACAATTCATTTGTGTTCTTGCTAGTTGCCACTTGCCACTACGAAACACAGAAAATCTTTTTAATCTTTTATTCTAAATTCAACACTAGGTTTTGACAAAATTAATTTAACGTTTTACAAAGTCCATTAAATCCATTTGTGAACTCTTTGTTTATTTCAAATTTGAGAAATCAATACTTCACCCCAAGGACAGTTGCTAACGAGTACCCATATTAATCGGTCCCCGTGGCCGTCACATTTTAATTATGTTTCGGCCACCACTTGAAAAAAGATTTGAACCAAGCAATCCGCACAAGGTGCCCCCCCTCCCCCCAATTCATATAACCCTCTCAGTCTTGAATCAAAATCTTCTCCTAATCTAATATTTTTCTGAGCAAATTTTACTAATATAATTAGTGGTTAATAAATTAAAAAATAAAAATAGTTAAATTCTAATCATATACTAGCATTAAAAATTATAAGTGGTAAAAAATCTATAAAAGATCAAGAGAGCTCAAAATAGATAAAAATAATCCTAATACCTGAGTCTTCACTGATATTAAGGCACGAATACAAACATGAAAAGCCAACAAAATCAAGTAACGGTCCCTTGTGCATATTTTATATTGCCACGGTGAGATGAAGGATACATTTCTTATCTTAGAAGCGAGTTGAATGATCAATGTGATGGGAACTCGTACTAAGGAACCTTGTAATTGAAAAAGAAGGTAGAGGTTGCTTCGAAGCTCAATGTTCGAAGCTCAATGTTTGACCAAACTTTAGGTGAAGCAACCCAAAGCTAACCAGTTGAATTAATATATATGGATTTTGATTACTTCTATTTGTTTGTGTGTTAAATCTGAACATTTGAATTTTACTGGAATGGACTTTAGATGCATTGATTTGAAGTTTTTACAAGATAATTCTTAGTGTACAAGCTTTAATGTAAATTAATGAGTAGGTAGGTGCGTCCGAGCTAAGGAGAATAAAATTTTCCCCTAATTAATTCACTTTAAATTCGACCGAAAATTAACAGAATCTTAGATCTAAATTGAAAATTATAAAATATCCTTAAGATTATCGGTTCTGAATTTCAAAATAATTTTGTACATTACTCATATATATATTGCGCATTTGATTGTTACGTTAATATATGTTTTATCGTGAGTAATAGGCCACATTTGTTAAGTTGTGAAAATCCCAATTTAGGCCTTCGTGAGTGGACCCAGACCAAGCCCGGGACATTGAGCCTGCTTAAACATTGCATCGGACCAGAGTGTTAAGCCCGGAAATGGAATCGCCACCGAAGTCTAATTTACACGGTTAGAATTTTAGGGAAACAAACTAAATTGGCAAGTCGTTGGACGTCCTACTTTCTTCTGGGTTCCAAAGTCCAAACCTCTACTACTGAAGAGGAAAAAGAGAAATAACATAAAGGTCACTCATGGTGCGCCTCCGCACTAATCATAGCCCACGCTAGGAAAGCTTTTTAATTCATTTTTTATTAGTTACCCTTTGTGAACATTACAAGAGCCAGTACAAATATTTTTTCAAAAAAAAGAAAAAAAGAAAAAAAGCCTAGTGATAGATGGGTGTATTCGACTTTCTCACTATAGTGTGGATGGCTGTTTAACTACTAACTACGAGTACAAATGATATAAACAAAATGGTTTGAGACTCGAACATTTGGATGTGGGAAAAGAGCGGGTTCAATTCACCAATCACACTGCTTAAAAGAAGTTATATTACTCGATACGTATGCATGACTTTCTTGCTCATTAACACAGAAATAACTTAACTTCAGTCGAGATTGAATGTTTGATGTTGTAAGTTTTAAGCTTACCAGAACTCTCGTAGAATTCTTAAAAATTGTACTGGATTCTTACCGAATACTGGATCGGGACGATAACAAATCGCAAACTCTAAAACAAGTTCGGCGGATTATTATGAGAGGAAAGCCGAAAACACGAGAGAGTTGGGGGAGGGTGAGGGAAGCCAAGGCAGATCTGTAGGAGGCCATGTGAGACTGAAGAGAAACAGTACACGCTAAAGACCAAAACCCGGAGAGCATTTCGCAATTCGCATTGGACTCTGGCTGGGCCCCCACTCCCCAGTCAAGTCCTCGTTCATTCAATGTTTTTTTGACCGGTCCTCATGCACCCTTTCCTGGGAATTCGACACGTGTCAATAGGCCATTTGCATGACCTCTTTGAGAAAGGCTTTTTACCATGTGAGAGACAACCCATGTCCTTTTGGTCCAAGTTACGTCCAAGGTCTCTCTCTGCCTCTCGCTCTCGCGTGTGTGTGTGTGTTTCTTTCTTTCTTTCTTTCTTTTGTCTTTTTATTGATTTAATATATTATGTATATTGCAATTTAATCATAATTAAACAGAGAGATTGCACGCAGAAGCTTCAAATCTAAATGTACAGTAGATCTTGTTGATTCAAGTTTCCAGACCTTAGCCTTGCCAAAGGAATACTCTATAATTAATTAATTAATTAGATAACCCACATCTAGATCTTTATGATAAGTTAAACAAACTTAAGTTAATTATCAACCCCGTGCATTTCACATTAAATGAATATAACGGGCATTAGATTTAGAGTTGCATCTTTCTCCCGCCAACGGTTCCATTCGCTGCATGTGGACTGAAAGTTAAAACTGTGAAAGTAAGTCCCATCATTTCATAAGAAAGATAGCCGACTGGAAATGACAAAACTCTCTGCATTCAAAGATACCCAAGCATCATCCATCTCGAAAGCTTAGTCCTGTTTAAGACAAGCCTTGCCCTATTTCACT
This sequence comes from Luvunga scandens, assembly GCA_030449905.1. NCBI lineage: Eukaryota > Viridiplantae > Streptophyta > Magnoliopsida > Sapindales > Rutaceae > Luvunga > Luvunga scandens. Next base: position 1,991,734 of record JASUUG010000383.1, on the reverse strand, counting down.
AGGGAGGTGGCAACTACTTTTTCTTCCTGATTAAGATTAACACACAAGTTATCTAGCTCTTATTTATATTTGTATATATATATGTGCATGAAAGTATATTAAATTGAAAAAATGTGTATATAGAAACATTATGTTATAAAATGATGCTTAGGAGGATAGCCTGAAGGCATCTTCAAACGTATTGCCACCCTCTATAGGTTGCCTCTGCAGACTTCAATAGCCACAATTATGCCAAAAAATTCTGCATAAAAATAGTGTTTGACAGCCCAAGACATTGCAAAGCACTCCTTAAAAGTTCTATCCATACTTGTTTCTTAATAAAATCGGATAAAGTTGTTTATGATTGGAAAGGAACATCTTTTTGAGGCTTTAGCAGACCACTTGAAAAGAGGATAAAGAGTTGTTCACGTGCCCCACGTGGCTTCTCCTAGCTGAAGCTAATAAGTTCCTCATTCGTTGTCACAATTTGTTTCGACATTCCTCGCTCGGTACTATCGACCAAGAAAACACCTCAATGCCCTTGTTTAGTACTTGTTTAGAAGTAGAATTTTCATCCAAAGCCTATGGGGGATAAAATCAGTAGGTTAAAATTGAAAATTTTAAACTATAGGGGCCAAGCAAAAATATTTAAAAGAAATAGGTTAAATTTCAACGATGACCATTTTCTTCTCTGAATTCTTTTTGTTCCCACCTAGAGGGCTGGGAGTCTAGGACCGCCCGGCCACGGCATAACATTCCACCCCTAATTTGGAACACCAAATTTTACGATGGTGGCCGAGGCTCGTAGCCCTCCAGGATTAGGATTAGGAGCTCAGTATGGTAGAAATGTAAGACTTGCGAGCTTAAACATACAATTTACGTATCCTAATCCTGATACCCCTATTAAATATTGATGCCCCGAACCAGTGATTGTGAAAGATAATGATTCAGCTTTGTGTGTGTGTGTGTGTGTGTGTTCGTTTTGTTCTGTTTTTAAGATTAAAAAGAAAAAAAGGTAAGGAAGAGAACATACTAACAGAACCCCTGGTCACGTGGTTCCTTTGATCCGTCAGTATCGACAGCTCATTCACTGATTATTTACTTACAAGTCAAAGGTGAGTCAAACCCCAGGGCAAAGCCTATGCATGCCACCCTCCAGTTCTTGTTCCTCTTCTCTCACTCAGTGGAAACTCTGTCACTGTGCCACTCTGTCACCATTAAAAAAAATAAAAACTATTATTATTAATCTTGACTCAAAAATCATTAAAAGCTAGCATTTACCCCTTTGAAACCCCGATACCCCCATCCTTTAAATATCACTGCTGTTGCTTTCCATGCCAGCAATAGAAACTGTTGCCACCTCCCTCAATCTGCATCTGCGCTGCCCTTGCCTTCAAAAGATCAATTACGTTGCGTTACGTTACACTCTCTCATTTCAGTACCATCCATACAATAACTATATTATACCTATTTGATTTTCATTTATTCAATCACTGCACTGTGTCCTTACATTAATGATCCTCATCTTTAATTTGTTTGACCCCACCTGTAAATTTCTTTAAATTATTATTTCTTTTATGTCACAACGTTTATATATATATATATATATTGATTGTTGATAAGTTTGTAAACAAGCATGCTGCGTACACATGCTTTTTCACTATTCTGGTGAAAAGGTAATTCATCGTTGCACCAAAATAGTCAAAAAAAGGAGCTCCAGTTTATTGTACCATCCGATTTTTAGCTGTTGGATTTTGCATGCTTATAATCTGCATGGAATCTTATCATTATGGCTCCCAGCCCTAGCCACATTGTCTAAAATATATAGGGAATTATTTCAATTTTTTTTTAAATAAAATAACACCAGTACTGACAGATTAATAAATTTTCGTTTGTATTTGACAACTTCTTGGAATCTTCGTAGTACAAGTTTTCCACCATTTGAGAAACAAGAAGCAGAAGGGAATTGCTTGTTTCTAGTTCTTGAAAAGAGAGTTGAACTTGTTTATTATATGCTATTAGTATTTTCTTTACTCTAGTGGAGGGGAAAAGAGTGTTTCTTGGTAACTTCACTTGAGTCCAAATGAAAGTATCAGAATTCTGTCAAAAAAGTTTTGAGACTGTATCTTCAAAATTAGTCATCATTGACTGCCATTACCATGTCATGACAAAACATCACATCATGGGCATATATATTGTGAGACGCATGATCAATTCAAAACAACCATACATGTATTATATATCTCTTGGCAAACTTGCTAGCTGCCTTCTCTCTCTATCTCATTTTACATATAAGTACAAGCATCTACTTGGTAAGTTGCAATAGTGAATGAAGAGCGTCCCTTGTAGAATTTATTAGGGTTTCTCCTGGTCTTTCTTTCAGTACTCTTACTAAATTTTTCTTTCTTTTTTTCTATGTCGTTTTGAAATCTCATGGCATGCTTAGACATGTATAACTCCGAGCACAAAGGTCTTATGAGCCCAAGAATCTCCTTCTCCAATGATTTTGCTGAGTCTCAGCACATTATCAAGCAAGAGAGGAGCTCAAGAGCGGCTGCTCCAGTGTCCTCAGACTTCGAATTCTCAGTGAGCAACTACTCAATGATGAGTGCTGATGAGCTCTTCTTCAAAGGTAAGCTTTTGCCATTTAAAGATAACGGTAACAACCAAATGCAGAGGACTTTGAGAGAAGAGCTTCTTGTTAATGATGACAAAGATGATAATGAACTTTCATTGAGGCCCCCGAAAGGTTATTCTACTAGGTGGAAAGGCTTTCTTGGTCTCAAAAGATCTCACATTGGTTCCAAGAAAGCTGAAAAGAGTGATGGCTATGTTGAGAAAGTTGCTCATGAAAGTAAAAAGTCTATTTTTGCTCATGAGGAGACCCGTGTTAGCAAGACTTCGCAGGTGAGAGTGAGAGACCACGAATAGCCAAACTTCTTGTTATTTTCCCTCTTAAAAGATTTTGTTTTGTTTATGACTTCACTCATTTTATTAATTTTTATTGTTTTGCAGGAGCTTTTGAGCGAAGGAGGGTCAAGTTGCAGGGACGGGAGATTGGAATATAGTACAATTGTTTAAGGTGATGTAGAGATGTGGTGGGGCAATTTTAATATTTTTCTTTTGATTCTTTCTCTTATTTGGGGAAAACGGGGTACCATTTTCTTCTCTTTTTAGCGGAGGTTCGGGTAATTTTAGGGTCGTAATTTGTACTAGTGGGTTGGGTTTAACTCGATTCACCTTTTTCTTTTTTTTAGCTTGTTTCGTTTTGGAGTCTCACTACTGTTTGAATGATCTGTCTAGATCTATTAGAAGTTGGTGTCTGGCTGTTCTTTTGTACAAATTGTTTGCAGTTGAAGAACTTCTTCTGTATCACGTTGGCTACTAATTGATGAATCTGTCATCTTTATCTTATCTTGCCTTGATCTGTTCATGAAGGTTTCTTGACTTGAATCTATTTAGAAATGAATAACTCTCCGACTTTAGAACACGGGAAAGCAAACTCTTGATGATTCACGACTTCAGAATTTTTACCCTATTAATTTTTTTAATGCAGGTGTTAGTCACTGTTATTTGTGTTTTATATTACTTAAATGTTGAGTGCAACAAAAAAGACACAAGATAGCTGTCGTACGTGGGGATAGCAGCAAATGCAGTCAGCATTCTTACTGACTACATCTTGTGGCAATGCTGTGTCCAATTGATGTTAATGGACAATGACAAACCACATTTACAAACTCATGAGAGTCCGAGGGAAGTGCTACCAAGAAGATCCAGTTTTGGAAACAAGTTCAAAAAAAATGCCAACTTTTTTCATACGTGGTCAACTTTTTTCAAGTGATGCCAACATAAAGAGTCTATGCCAACTTTTTTCAAGTGATTTTTCACTTGAAATCACTTGAGATCAAGTTTTTACAAAACAAAACTTAATATAAAATTCAAAATGGTAACGGTTTCTTTCATACATGGCTCTGTTGAAACAGAGGCCATACAAAAGGAATCCTAAATCATCTGAAACCACTTGAATCCATCATCAGCTTTAAGTTACACCCTTCAACAACCTGTGAGAGACGCGGGTCAAAAAACCTTCACGCATCTCTTAACCTTGAAAACTATTGAGATCAATCTTGATCTCATCCCTGGGTGCCAAGGTTCTTTTATGCGAATTTGCAACCATGTAGGGATCCCAAGCCCCCTTTTTTGTAAAGCCAACTTCATCTGACAGGTTGCAGAACTGTAGCAAAATGTAAGGGACACAAGGAGAAAAAGAACAAAGAGTCTATATTACATACGAATCCTTAAAACACACTAAACAGCTGGTAATGGCTGATGTTTTTGCAAAGATACTAAGCAATGCTACAACTACCTAGCAATCCTGTGTCAGATCTACCACATGAAAACAGGTTCACCTTGTTGCTATTTCAAGTTACAGAGGAGTCATTAATGATGATACACAAGAAAAAAGGATTGACCAATGGTGATTTAAAAAAAAAACATTTTAACAAAAAATTATTAGGTGCATAACAACTAGAATGTCACCATGGAGCATTTGCCACTTCCCAGAACTTGAGCTCATAGCTCTCAGCTGAGGACTTCAGACTTGAGATTTCTCCATCAAACCTCTGCCAAGCACCTTTCAATTCCACGAGCCTTGCTTCAATATTTCTTATCTCATCCTTCGTCTGGGATTGTTGAGCTTTAGCTTCTATATACCTCCTTGTGTCCTCCGCACCTTCTGATTCAAAAGCTAACCTCTGAAGCTGGCGTAGCCGAGCACGTAAGAAGCCGACATTCATGCCCAAAAGCTCAAAGGCTTTCAGAGTCTTGTCCCACATAGCAAATTCATCACGGGATGTAGTAAACTTACAAGCTCTCAAGGCATCTGCAATGTTGACAATTTCAGAAATAGTTCCAACAATCAACTTGAAATTGATACCCTGTGCAAGATTCTCATGAAGGAATGCATTCTGACTACAGCAAAGCTCGTAGTAGTTGCACCGAATATCTTCAGGGAGCTCAGAATCTATAACCAGTCCATCTACCAGGATGTTGAAATTGTCTAAACTCGTGACATCTTTAAACTGAACAGGAGGTGCTGATATCTTGAAACCTTCCAGAACTTCTGAGCCAACCTCTTCACTGTCATTTTCAGATTGCTCAGCTGGTTGTCCAAGATTAGAGGCTGACCTTGCCTGGACAGATTTTTTGTTCTTCTTTTGGACAACTGCTAATGGTAGAGACTTCTTGCGTTTCTTCTTTGTGTTTTGATTAGCTACTACAATTGGTGGTTCTCCATTGTCCATTTCAAGTTCAGCTATAACATCCCACCGCAATGGAAGATGCATAAGTAACATAAAGATGGTACAGACCTTATGACATGTAAGCAGATATAAAAGACACCAAAAATAAACAAAATAAAGCAAAAACTTGCCTGTATCATTTTGTTTTGAAGGAGCATCCAAATTTAGAAGGCCAAGAGCCCCATCCACCTCAGTAAAATCATTGGCCCTTATTATGTACACCTACAAAAGAAATATAGGCAATATTATGGACAAATACTGCTTCTAGATGCATAAAATATAGACAACACTCAAAATGGAGCTTGAATATTCACCATCACAAAAAAATATTTTGTCAAATTTCAGCCTCTCTCTCTTCTTCTTCTCCAGACCAAACCCCAAAACCCTTTACTAAATACAATTTATACAAATCACTATGTAAAAGGTTTCCAACGGTATCAGAGCAGAAATTCACACCAGTTCAAGCATGGACCCAGTGACAAAAAAATTAACATAGAGTTTGGACCAAACATACAATCTTCAAAGCTGCCCACCCTGGCATCAAGGACCTAGAACGATTTCAATGGATTAAGTTAAGGCTTCCACGGCTTCAAATACATCCAGATGATTTTTCTAGAGCTTGGACTGAGCATATAGGTGCAGCAGGTTTTAATAAATATTCTAAAATATAGCCTCCACCAGCAAACCAGAAACAGAAGGTACTATGTCTGAAAAAGATTTCTACACACAAAAGTATAGTTCTGATTATTCTCCCGACACATTTACTGATCAGCCATCCGTGACATAGAATCATTGACTTCATCTTTCGATAACATTCCTAAGATTGTATTTCTTCGCATCAGCTTATCTAAGATGAGAGAGAATTTGAGTTCAGAAATCTCTAACCTCCATGACGGTAAACTGCAAGAGATATGCACAATGGTTCATCTCCTTGTTATCCAAACTTTTAAACAATTCCCACACTTTCTAGAGCAATCACAAAAAGCTTAAATGAAAATTGCTTGCCTTAAATCCCATCAACTGTCTTTTTAAGATATTGTAAAGAGAGAGACAAATACATAGATAATGCACTCCCACTCTGAAAGCAATTGGACTATTTTCAACCTTATAAATTGTTTAACCAAAGAAAGAAGCAAATACATCTTTCATATTTTCTTCACCAGAATCAATTGTGTGCAAGTAGAATACTGGAACTTCTCATATTCATTACCCTTATAGAACAATGAAATCTCCAAAACTTCTCAAGTAATTCCAAATCTTTGATGAAAATCATTTTCATAATTCCCACATTCAAATGCATAAGGTTGATATGTAAAAGAAATTTGATGATCTGAAGCTAGACACTTATAGTGTAAAGAGCTGAGTTTTGTATCCCAACTTATGTTGCACATACATGACCCTTGTGCAAATTTCCATGTGAAAGTGAAATGATAAGATAAGTAACCACTTAACATATATGCAATTTGTAATGATGCCACATCATATGTCACATAAGTAAAGGACACAAATTTTTGTAAGCATAGCAGTATTGTTCACATAAACAACAGAGAAATTACTTAGGCCATCACCTTGAGTTTTAGAGGTGCAATTAACTGAAAGACCAAAACATCTCCCTCGACCAAATTGTGCGCAGTGGAAAATTGTCTCCAACCAGCACTCAATCCTGTCTTTTCAGCAAAATATTTTGCTGTGTACTGGATTCCAGATTCATCTTCCAAAAGCACAGAGGTATCCTTATCTGGTAAATGTGACTTGCAAAATTGTCCAGGAAGCCCCTGTCAAAAATAAATAAATAAATAAATAATCATTCATATATGATTGTAACTCCCATAAAGCTGTGGTTCCCCAACACAATATCATTAGCCACATTAAAATGTACATATCTAACAGAACTCACCATCCAGAAACAGCTAGCCACATGTGATCTAACCATAGACTTGGCAAAACTAGGGAACTGAGGCTCTAGATTGGATTGAACCTCTTCTGCCCTAATCATAGCAGGAGACTTGGGTTCAACAGGAGCACATTTCCCATCAGCCACATCCTTATTTTTCTTAGAACTGCAAATTAAACACAAAACCATTCATTTAGTCGTAAATCAAATCAAATCTACAATAATATTAATTTTTTAAAAAAAACACTGTTCACTAACCTCTTAGTCTTCCCTCCTCCTCTAGAATCAGGCTCAACCTGTTCGAATTCATAAATTTTTTTTTCTATTAAAATAATTTAGCAGCTCAAGAATAAAATATGACGGTTAGGCTGTAAAAGGAAAATGCGAATAATGTTGTTTGAGGTTAAGAAGGATAAAGGCAGCTTACGGTTCCCGGAACGGGGGTGATTGATGTGTCAGGTGGACTCTTCTTCAGCTTTAATATAATCTTTCCTTTCTTCTTCGACGACTTCATTGGCTCATCCTGTTATTATTTCTCACAGTTCCGGCATTAAACAAAACGGAATTCAAAATTGAAACCTAATAGCTTGAAATATGTGTAAAAGCAATATGCATATGTTTATATGAATTACGAGATCTCAGAGATAAATAGATAAAGAGAACGACCGCGGAGAATATAGTCTTAGGTTTGCGCTTGCGCTTGGGCTTGGACGAGGCGGGAAGCAGAGAGAGCTGAGCGATTGTAGCTTCTTCGTCGTCTGTTGGTCTTGCTGCTTCCGAGCGATGCGACGTCGTGTTGACGTGCTCGTCTACCACTTCTTTCTTGACTTCCAGTTCCAGATCCATTTTTTAACAATGGTAATGAAACAATGGACGAGCCCAAGATTCACGGCACTACTGTGGAATTAACAAGGGACGAGAGATAATAAGGATTATAAAGTAAGAAGCCAGAGCCGAGCCTGAGCCCCAGACCGAGAGGGATGCGAAATCGATACAACACTACGATACCAAATATACCAATACCGTACGATGGGACTTTAATTCTTTTTTTCTTTTCCCCTTTTTTTTCTTTATATAAATTAATTTATGTCTGAATACGAACGATCAAATTTAACGAAATTAAATTTGTTTCTTTTTACTAAGAAATGGCTGACCTTATGTGACTTTTCAAAAGATCAAACAGAGAGACAGATGAATTTCTAATAATCTTCAAGGAATATCGGGTTTTTAATGCTCAATTAACTCAGCTAACATTAAAATTTTCAAATTCTATTAACAATTAATAATTACAGAAATACCCAACTGCACATGTAATCATAATAATAAAAATACGGTTGCAGCTGAAATGCAAACAATTACTAAAAGCTTTTTTTTCTCTCTCTCTCTCTCGCTCTTTACAAATAAAATGTGATGATAGATAAAATTAATCAAATCCACTCCACAGCCGTAGTTACAGGTAGAACGGCAGCAACCAAGCGTTACTAGTGGGAGAGCCATGTGATTTTAGAAGGTTCGCGTTAATCTGCTCCCACAGAGGCTTTAATCGCATAACTAAGAACAAAGATGAGGAAACAGGTAAGGTTCGACTTCGACGTAATAATTTTTGTGACTGCAAATAAAAGTAGGTGCCACCTAGGGGCGGATAAACAAATCCTTAGTGCTGGGTGTGTGACGAATTTTTTTTTTTTTTTTCATAAGCAGAAACAAATTGTATGGATATTACAACTATTAGCAATCCAATTATACAATCTATTTCCAATAAATAAATTGACCTTAACATCCATAATACCTGAATTTATATCCCTATAACACTATTAACCAACCGTACCTCATTTTTATCTTTTTTCTACAACCTATTCCCAACTCCTTTCGGCAATCGCAATGTAGGTTTTGTTGGATATGAGTGTAGTCTAATTATGCCATGCGTTTTCACTTTTCATCAAGACCATAACATAAGGCCGTGTTGGCACTCCTCGCAACGCTGTATTGGAATTTTGTATTCTATCAAAATAATATTATATCATATTTAGTTTTTATCAGACATTGTATTACATAAAATAATAATGCGGCAACACCCACATAAACTAAACTCGTGGGGGGAACTCGCGTTTACGAGGGTTTGCTTACAATCTAAAAAGACAAAGCACACAAAATTAAAGAACTTGTGAAATCTCCTGCTGTCGTCTCAAATCTCTCCATAAAAAACATGCTCGGCCAACTTTGCTCCATCACCACCACACCAGCTTGCTTCGCCACGAGACACCCTAGCTCCAGCACCATCGAGTCACGCGAACCACAGCTCCAACACCATTGTGCCGCCTGATCTCGTCAGTGCACAACACTGCTTCACTGCCACCGTGCCTCTACTCCACGGTCATCAACCTGCACGTTTGATTCTAAATTTATGCTTGATTACTGGATTTGAGTTTGACTCTTAAATTAAGGATTGATTGAATTGGTTGGCGGGAGAAGTTTTTCTTATCAGTAACTTTTGTTGAATCAGTGTTATAATTAATAATTTCTTGTTTCTTTTGTTGGAAACTACTATGAAAGGAAAATGAACTTTTCGTCTCTTACCTTTTTTCGATGTTTGGCTGTTGGAAGAAATTTTATTTGAACTTATTTCCATCCTTGAGCTACAAGGGGTGGGCAAAATCGAATTCGGATCAATTTGATCGGGTTGGGGAAAAAATCATCTGAATTCAACCTGAACTTGTGATCTGATCTGATATTTCGGATCAGATCGGACCAGATCACAAGTTCGGATTGAATTCAAATCGAATCAGATTCGATGGTATTGTTTTAAGCAAGGCTATAGAGAGAATTATTTTCTTTTTTTTTTATCACCATATCATTATCTTGGATTTTATAATTCAAGTTGGAATCGATCAGAACATAAACTACAAATTGCAATCACATGAACTTTATATCTGATTACAATTTCAACACACAAAATTGAATAATCCAAATACATAATTACATATTATTTCAATAAGTCAAAAGATTAATAAAAATCACAATTCTTCCAACTTTCCATATCTTTCGCCAAGATCAAAAGCCTTCACAGCATCCCTCACAACAATCACAAGCCTAAAAAAAATTGACCAACTTTCACAACTCAGTATCACTAGCCTCACCTGTAAAGGGCTTCACTGGAAAATGCCATTTCTGCAATAGAGATTAGAAAGAGACTGCTGACTTGGCATCTTGGCACGACCATGAATTTGTTGTGTTTGATGGCAGTTGGCGCGACCATGGATCTCCTGTGCTGGGTGGCAGCTAGCGCAACCACAGATCTCTTGTGCTTGGTGGCAGTTGGCGCGGCCATAGATATGCTGTAGACAGTGTTGGTGCGGTCTTCCGGGTTGATTTTGCGGTGGGCAATGGCGACTTAGCGATGATGGTTGATGCTGGTAATGTTGGTCTTTTGGAATTGGAGTTTCACTTTTGGAGTTTTGGTGGCGGCGACTTAGCTTTGTTTGTGTGCGTGTGTAGAGAAATTAGGTTTTGAGTAATATATTTCTTAATGATTGTGCCTTTTTTTTCTTTTTATAATCCAATCGGATCCGATTCCGATCCGAATACAATTCGATCAGATTTAATCCCCAATCCGCATCCAATCCAAACCTAAAAAATTCATATCAGATCGTTTTGTTTGCCCACCCCTACAAGTAAGTAGAGGCTCGAAATTGCTAGTTGCTTGATAATTTTGGAACTTTCTGTGAATGATGAGTTGATAGCTTTGAATTTAATAGTATAAAAACTTTCAAATACAAGGGCTTTCAAGATATTACGAATTGATCGTAATCTTAAGTTAACATATGTTAGAATGTTTTTGAGCGAACATGAGAGGAGAGGTGGAGTTTAATTAGGAAGCATGCATCTCTGTTTTAGCAATGGTATTTTGCAGTAGCATTTTGGCACATGTATGTGTGTATTTAGATTATATATACAATTCACATTGTTTTAATTATGTTACAACTATTATATCACTTTATTATTTTGTGACTATATTGTAAAACGTATAAACTTTTAACTATCATCCTAAGATGACTTTTGAAATAGTCTTATTGTTTTAACCATTTGTTTATGCTGTGATAGTTTTTCAAGGTTATTTCATTGGATTATTTATTTCAATCTTTGTTTCGCTTGTTATAGGGAAATTCTGAAAAAATAAATATTATACTACCAAAAATTTTAGAATTTGTCAGTTTTACTTATGTTTTATGAAGAATTATGATTCTTTTTACATTTATATTAAAAAAAGAAATTGATGCAAAAATTATATAATTTAAGATTTTTATATTTAATATTTTTTAAGTACTAATAAATACAATCTTTTAAATATATAATTTAAATTAATAATAAAAAAATCAATACAATGTAGTACAGTCCCAAACACTATATAATTAAAAATTAGTATAATAATATAGCACCAAATGACGTACGACATTATTATAATATAGTGTTAATATAATACAATAATATAATACAATACACTTATATTAAAATAATGCATTACACTTCCCTAAAATTTTAGAGTGAGATCACGTAATCTATTGTGAGTGAGATCTGTAATTCCATTTACTTCACCATAATGAAATATGTTGGGCCTCAATGCAGATTACTTCTCACTTTGACTTTTGCCAATTAATTATGGTATAGATTAAAAATATGTATTTCTGGTTAATTTTGCTTACATAACATTAGATTGGATTTAATTTGTACCATAATTTAGCTTTAAAAAATTAATCATTTATAGTTGCCTCCTATCTAAAATTCTTTTGAATTTTAATGGGTTTCTTGTTGTGTTCTAGCTAAAATTCTTCTAAAATCTTAAAGAACTCAATTACAAGTATATTTGGACTAAAGGAGAACATGAGATCATGTCATTTTCAATAATTTTGTTACTTTTTCATTTCATACTTTGTCACATTCTCATTCCAACTATAAAATAACTAGTTTTTCTTAAGGGTATGGTTGAGTGATTTCAAGCAATTTTATTTATCTGGTCACTTGAGTTTGAATTGTAAAAATAAAAATAAAAAAAATTAATTAGGAATTTATTCAATTCTCTATTTTTAAAAAATACAAAATAACTAATTATTATTTTATTTTTTATCCAAAAACCAATTATAATCGTAAAATTTTTTATGTCAAGAAAATATCGGATATTATAAAAAACAAGAAGTAAAATCTAAAAATGTCCGCCTAAAATAAAATTGTGCGGAGTGGGGGAAAAAGTCGCCTTAAGTTGGGCTAATGGATGGCTCGTCAGGGGCAAATGTTTTGGGTTGCCGTCTATCGCCTTGGAGCCCAAGAAGATTTATTTATTGCAGCCCAAAGTTCAAAGTAACTATGGTTCAGTCAAAAAAGTTAAGCAAATTGGCAACATTTTTTCTTTCTAAAATTTTTCATTCGGGAGATTGTTAATTTCTCCTCTACGAAATTAATATATACTACTTAAATTTTATAGTTTAAATGATAAAAAAAAGTATAAAAAAAATTTATTATTAATTTTTTAATTTACAATAAATATAAATAAAGTATATTTAAAAATAAGGGTAATACTATACAATTATGTTATAAAGGAGGTTATTAACTATTATTAAAATAATAATAAAATAAGTGATATATATTAACTTCAATAGGAGAAAAACCGACAATTTTCCCTTTCTATTTTATGTAAGACATAAACTGTTTAATTAACCCTGCCTTTTTTGGATTCAACATCAAATGATGAGGGAAATTAAAAAGAAGAAGCTTTTAAAGCACTGTACCCTGCAATCTTTCATTTTAATCTAATTGAAGCAATTTTCAAATCAAACATGCTTTGGAGGAGAATCTACTAATGGTAATGGGCATGGACTAATTCATACTCAAACCAGTATTTCCGCAGCCCACGCGGTCGGTCACATCAAATCCAACAATATTTTACAAATATTGCATATTTGTGCAAATTATGATGGATTATTGTTGTTTAATGGGTAAATTTCAAATTACTCTTTTGTGAAATTATTTTATTATTTTTAAAGCTATACGTGATCCTTTTTCCTATTCAAAAGTTAAGGAAAAATTAGGGGGAATTGATGAATTTTTTTTAATCTTTTTAACAAAAGAGTGTTTTTTTATTTTAAGAATAATTTAAAGATAGTAGAGAATAATCTGAAAGTAACCTTAGGTCATTTTTGGCGTGCCACATTGCATACGCACGTATTAATTGAAATGAATCTCATGTTTGGCAATTCAAACGAGGCGCATTACACCTTATTGATTCAAGACTTAATGTTGTACTTGCAGCTTTATCGAAACCCATTACCTTTTCGGAATTAAGGCGCATAGCATTAATTTCTAAATATAAACTTTTTTGTACTTTTTAAAAATTTATGATGATGATGATAATACAAAATTTTTATTTAATATAATATTATATGTTATTAATCTTTATTTTTTTTATTTTTACATTATAATCATTAATATAAATTAATAATTTATTGTTCAATAATATTATATTATATTTTAATTTTATTATATTAAAAATATAACCAAATAATGTGTTTTTAATTATATTTACAATAATTAATATATATAATTAATTACTATTTAATAAGGTAATATAACTAATAATAAATTCTTAAATAATATATAAAAAATATAATATAATATTATATTATTTAATAAATACAATATAGGACCAAGCATTATACAATATTATTATAATACAGTACTAATATAATATAATATAATATAATATAATATAATATATTTATATTAAAATAATATTATAAAATATAATACAATATAATATGTTAAATAAATCATTAATTTATTAGATAACATTACCACATATTGTAAACGATTGTTGTGGCAGCCATATCATTGTATCATTTATTTTATGGGTTTTGAAACCGGGTATTAATGCCAGAAATTAAAATTCTAATGGAAAAACTTTATTCTCACCGTTATAAAAACCAGAGTGGATATACACCTTATGTTTTGGTCCAACAAGTTTAATAGAATTATATTTTTTTTACGTAAAAAGTCGTAGCCACCTTTTCACTTGTTCCACAAATAAGAAATGTTTTGCGTCACCTGAACGAAAAGAGAGATGACATCGAAAGCTCGTAGATTTTTCAATATATGTATGCCGTCCTTTTTTAGGATCCAAAAGTTATTGGGTTGACGGGGCTGCGTATATAAAATTTACAACAATCAAATGTCCAATTCGACAACTCATCAATTGCCTCCGCATTGTTGGGTCCCTCTGACATCATTCCCAGCAGATGCTGAAAAGAATCCACGCAAAAAATTCCCTGGAGATAAGAGCGATCATGCGTTGCGTAACAAGCTCTGATTCTCTGCAACGAAGGACCACAGCAGCAACATTGCGTGCTTGTCGTGTTCGAGCCTCCTGTCCCGTCATCATCTGTATATTATTACTAGTTTCTAATGTTGCCAAAAGCAATGCCACCAAAGTCCCGAATGTTCGATCATTTTTTTTCTCGAAACTCATGACGTTTTCGACTTTTTAGTTTCGAGGGTGCGAGTTTTGTATTTGATATACATATTTTGTGATTTCATTAACATTCAACCTACTTAACATTAAACGAAGTAGGTTGAATGTTAATCAAATCACAAGATATATGTATCAAATAGTCAATTATGATAAAATTTATTCGATTTTGTTATTTTTTATTTATGAAAAAAGTAATAGTGTTGTAGACACTTTAACTAACATTAGTTTGGATTTTTTTGACTTAATTTAGTAGAATTTTCCTTCATAAAAAATTAAAAAATTTATGCTTGATGACTATTGGGGGATGCCTAACTACCGAATTTCTAAATCCCATTATGGTGTGTTATTTTATGGACTATTTATAGGATTTCATTTGGCTTTGTGTCTTTTAAAGTGAACTCTCTCCCTTATTTTTTCATTTAATATATTATACCTCTCTCTTGAGAAAAAAAAAAAACTACTTAAAGACAAACATAGCAGGCGAAATTAATAACGATCCTAAATCTGTTATGTTGCAACATTCTTAAGTTTAATTCATCTCAATTATTTGTTATATATAGTAGACAACAACTTCGTTGTTACATTTTTTTAAATATCAAGTATCACATATAAAATTAACACATATATCCAAATACAAGGAAATTTATTATACCAATAATAAAAAGAGTAATTGATATTTTTACGGATGCATTTGATACACTGTATTACATTATACTATATTAATTGTATTGTGTTATGAAATATTACATTAAATTGTAATGCAATACTATTTGGTGTAATATGGATTTTATTATTTTAGATTAATGTTAAAATTAAACTAATATCATTGAGGTTTATTAATATTATAGGGTTTTTTTAATTAAATTTTGAATTAAGTATTAAATAATTAATTTTATAATATAAAAATTATTCAATAATCTACTATTATTACATAATAAAATGTTACAGGATTACGTTATATTATTAATAATATTATATTATAATATAATTTATTCCCATATATTAGCTATTATAAACATTATATTATTCTATATAATTATATATTATAATATTAAAATAAATATTTATTTTCATTTATTAAATAACTAAATAAAATTAAAACACTTTTTTTAATTTTTAAAGTAAAATAATTAAAATTATTTTATGTAATGAAAGTAAAATAATGATAATCATTCGTTTATTACATATTTAGGCCTATTACTGTCGTATGTTATCAGTTTAATTAAATTTTTAATTAAACATAAATATAAATGAACATCTAATAAATTTAAATTTGATTATTTAATAAAAATTAAATGATTATATTTAAAATATGAACAACACAAACTCAGTGGTCAAATATGAATTAACACAAAAATAATTTTTACTGTGTAATACAGTACACTGTAATAATATAAATTGCCAAACACATCCTACAAATATTGCATTCCAATGCAAGGTCGTGCTTTCTTTTGTTGAGCAAGTTGTATTTCTCGTAATTAATCAATTGCAAAACAACAACAACCACCTTCTTAATTACAAAGATTGACTAAACATAATAGTCACGCAGAGGAGTAGTGAGCCTTTTGTATGAAAGCATCAACAGACAATAAAATAAATAAAAAAATAAAAAAAATTCGCGGCGCCTAATACGGAAGTCAAAACTTCTAGATGTCCAAATATAATAATATTATAACTTTTCTTGCCGAAAAGAAGGAAAAAGGAGGGAGAAGAGGATAATATTAAAATTATTAATGATATAATTAGTAGTAGTGTTTGACCACGGAGTTGGTAATACCCTCTCACATGGCCAGCAGCCCAATTACGACTCTCTGCGGTTAATGCTCGCGTACCACGCAGGCACGCCTGCGCCAAAAACCTTATTATTAATATTTAATGATACGACTTTCAACTTTGCAATCTAACACAATCGCTTTATTACTCTATAATCCATTGTACACTAACAACAAATCACGTCTTTTGACATCACCCGCTGGACTGAAGAATCATGTTGATACGGCATGCAAACAAAAGTTGTGACCCACCACATGTCATCGTACCATCAGCGGCTTTACACCACTAGGCTTCAAAAACAGGGCTTTTCTCGAGTTACATTTATAATTTATTAATGTAACTTGACTTCGAAGACCCTTACAAATGGTAATAATATAATATAAATAAATAAAAAGAAACGCTGCATTGCAACAAGGGATGCTGCTGCCCGCCTGCCCCTATGTAGGAGCTGTGTTTGAATGTTTCTTCTGGGCTCCTAAGTCCTAGCGTCCTGGACACTGTTGAATTGATTAACTTTGGTTTGGGGTTGGGTTTCGAGGCTTGTTCTCTCTCTTTGTCATCTTCTTCTTGAACTGCAACTCTCTCTCTCTCTCTCAATAGTCTCCTTCTTTTTTTATTGCCATATATTATTGTTGGCTTCTTGTTTATTTATTTATTTTTTAAAGGGTGGCTTATAGTCTTAGGTATAAAATTTTTATTTTTTGTCGTGCATAATATTTTAAATAGGTTTTAGAAGGATCGATTTCAGGTTATAACCTGTTCTCTTGTGCTGCTGCTGAATTTCTATGATATTTTGGATATTATGGACATGTTAAGCAACCTGCAAGGTTGGCTGAAGATCATCTATGTGGGTTTTGCCTTCTGCTTAGCTTTCTTTCTCGGGGCTCTTAAAGGTTTTCTTGTTCTTTTCACTTTCTACATATGTTTAATATTTGCCTTTCTATGCTTTTTTTCTTGTTTCACTTTTTATTTTGTTATGTTCGTTGAGCTTTTACATGGGGAGTTGAAAGATGGGATTTTTTATATTTTCGTTAATGTTACAGGTTTACTTGTGTGTCCTGTAGCTGGTTTGATATTGATAGTAGGGAATGTTGGAGTGATTATTGGCTTGTTCCCTGCTCATGTTGCCTGGACAGTCTACACCCTTGTAAAGTAAAAAAAAATATATCTTTAGTACCCATTTTGCTCCCTTTTATTTATTATAATTCACGATGTGCAACTGAATTTGGTCAAAATCGTACTTTTCTATCAGGGGCTTTTACATATTGTTGTCTAAGATACTGGATTGGTAATTGCAGGACTGATAGATTGGATATACCTCTTAAAGTTGCTATCTTTTTTCCTTTGCCTGCTTTGTTTGGCTTATGGTTGGGTCTAAGCATCGCTGGGAGCGTTCTTGTGGGAGTTGGCTATGGTTTTTTCACTCCCTGGGTTTCAGCTTTTGAGGCCTTTAGAAATGACAATGAATGCAAGAAACTCTTCCACTGTGTAGTGGTATAATTCTGAACTAGTTTCCCTGTTTAAATTTTATTTCTGGTTTGGTTCATTAAAGGTTGTTAATTTTAACTTCTTTTTCCTATTTACTTTAACCAACAATCAGGATGGCACATGGGGAACTATTAAAGGAAGTTGTACCATGGTCAGAGATTTTGCAGACTTATGTTATCATTCATATCCAATCTTCTTGAAGGAGTTACGTGAATCGCCTCATTCAAATGAGCTTCAACCTTTGAGGTATTGGTCTTGTTATTGTTTGTATCAATTATGATTCTGTAGCTTCTGTAATTTTTGGCGACTAATGAGGTTTATAATGTTTCACTGAGTGCACAGGCACGTTGGAAAACAAATTATATAAATTCTTGATTTAAGAGTTTTTCACTGTTTTGGTGCTCTGGGCAGGGATTAAGAAGCTTTTATTTTATTTAAGCATTTTAATTCTAATTTTTATTTTTTTAACTGTCTAGAGCCTGGGGATGAGCTTAACCTTTTCTGCAAATATGATATAATTTTTAGCTCTAAGAATGAACTTTACTTGATTCATACATCTATTTGGCCACTGAATTTTCCTAGATTTACTTGATTTATACATCTATTTGGCCACTGAATTTTCCTAGATTTACTTGATTCATGCATCTATTTGGCCACTGAATTTTCCTAGACAACAAAATGGAGGATAAAAGCGATGAATGCAAATGTTTGGTCTTCAAATTTAGCAGTCTTTCATTAAAGTGACCATTTGCCTGTTGTAGGTTGTTTCATGTGCCTGGATGTATCATTGCTGGGCTGCTGGGCCTAGTCGTGGACATTCCTTTATACACTGTAATTGCTGTGATCAAGAGTCCATATATGTTGTTTAAGGGCTGGTTTCGGCTGCTGCATGATCTCATAAGCCGTGAGGGACCATTTCTCGAAACAGCCTGCATACCAATCGCTGGTTTGACTATCCTTTTGTGGCCAATTGTTGTTGTTGGGAGCATCGTGATTGCTATTTTCTCGAGCATCTTCGTTGGACTGTATGGATCAGTTGTAGTGTACCAGGTTTGTCATATTCGAAGCTCATTGTAGGTTTGGCATTTATTATGACTGTACTCAGCCTTTGGATTTCTTACGGATGCAGGAAAGATCTTTCCGGAGAGGTGTTGCTTATGTAATTGCAATGGTTGCTGAATTTGATGAGTATACAAATGATTGGCTCTATCTCAGGGAGGGAACTATCCTTCCAAAGTAATCATCTTCTCTGATTATTCTTGGATACGTGGATAATATTCTTTTCACTAAAATGCTAGAGATCTTGGTTCTTTAATTTCATTTTAACTCTTCGAAATACATTTCTCACAGCCAGGCCCCGATATAGACAGAAAAAGGTCCATAGCTCATCTGAATTGCCTGTTGGGGGAAATCAGGTGGCTGGAGGCAAATTTACTTCTGCTTCTGCAGATGCACCTGCAATGCTGATGCCAAGCTTAGCTCATTCCAGATCAGTCAGGGAGGCAATACAAGAAGTGAAAATGGTGCAGGTATGTCTATGAACCAAATGGACATCTCTAAGTGAGTTGCCATAATGGTCCAATGTACAGAACTAATGAGAGTCAGTTGGAATACCTTGTTTGTAATGTTTTAAATGATTTTTTTTACCTTAGATTCTGTAATAATATAATTTTATTTGGAAATTCAAATTAAAAAATCAAATAAAATTGTATAGTGTTTAAACATTGCTATTTTCCTCAAAGATAATTATACTGGCAAAAAGTTTTGACAAAATGTGCAACCTTTGGGAGTTTTAAGCTTGTAGATATCATATCTCTGCAGTCTTAATTGTCATTTGATAATTTGAAAAACAGTTGCTGCAGTCTAGAAGTCTTAGCGGAAGTTGAGTTGATGTCATCGATTATTGATATTTCCAAAGTTATAAAATCTGATCATTTGTATGATTTGAGAGGTTATACAACAATTGTTTACTGACCAGTTAAGGTGCATGCAACAGATATGGGTAAATATGATGAGATCCTGTGAAATGAGGGGAAGAGAATTACTAGACGCTGATGTAATAACACCAACTGACCTCAAGGACTGGTTGAAAGCAAAGTGTGTGAATGAAGAAGCCATAATAGGTTTTGGTCTGCCTTGTTATTCATTCTTGCAGGCTCTCCTTCACTCCATCAAAGCTGGTTCGGGTGGTTTATTGCTACTTGATAGTGTTGAAATAACCCATCTGAATAGACCAAATAATAAATTGTTGGACTGGTTCTTTAACCCGATAATGGTCCTAAAGGAACAAATTTCAGTCTTAAAATTGACTGAGCCTGAAGTGAGGTACCTGGAAAAAGTAGTTCTTTTCGGAAGCAATACACAACGAATGGAGGCTTGGGACAATGGCAGTTTAATGCCTGAAGATGCACTCAGAGCTGCTCAAATACAGGGCATTAGTAGAAGGTATGAACTTTGTCTACATCTCATTGAAGTAATTGAAAGAGGCAAAACTTTGTGTACTCGTATATAAACTTTATGAGCTCTTTGTGCTCATAACTTAGTGGAGCTACTCTTTAACATTAGTCCTTTGAAGAGTACATCTTTTAACCAAAGTGAGCATTATACTAATGATTTTCACAAGTGACATACAGGGCCTGAGTGGTTCTTTTCATTTTTTGGTTAATGCAATCTGATAATTGCTTCATCAACAGGATGATAGGACTGATACGCAGCGTATCGAAGTTTCCCACTTACAGAAGGAGATTTCGCCAAGTTGTGAAGGCATTGGTCTCGTACTCGGAGAGCGGACCAGAAACTTCTAGATCTAATTCCATCAGATCAGTTTTCTCTGTTGAAAATGTCTAGGATATTTTTCTAGCAGGTGTAAATGCTTGTAGTTTGTGAATTACATTATGAGCTGGAGACATGATTTTGATAGTTGCTAGATTGTAAGCCTATGCATCGAAATTCCATCGAGCCCAACGGAATTGGAGGATACCTTATCGGCATATCCATCTATTATTGAAGTATGAAAGGTTAGTCGCAAGAACATTGATGTCATTAAAAATTAATAATGTTAGTTGGGACTCAAACTGCTAGAAACCCTTAAACATTATTGCTTCGAAATTCCACCATCCACTGCATCCACTGTGCAGGACTTTGTTCTAAGGATTCATGGCTGTTGCCTCTGGATTTTACTCCATCGATTGGTTGCAGCCCAAAAATATTTTAATGCATAAGCTACATATGAAGTAGTGCTGTAGGCCATAGTTGTAGCAGTGTAATGGGGATCTTAATTTTTTTGGTTCACGGGGCAGTCAGCTATAAAGCTTCTTTCTTGCCGAACACTAGGCCGAGTTGACTGGGCTGATATTGGGCCTAGGTTGACTTGCAGTACGAGTGGGACTATCAGCACCCCATACCCAAGATACCGTTGAAACTAATAGCACCCATACGATAAGTCCGTAAAGGACCTTTCCTAGTTCTTGTCAATAAGGACCTAGAAAGCTTTATGGAAAGATACGAGACGTCAAAATTATCCAATTTGATTTGTTTTTTTACATGTATGTTCGATCAAAAGATAGGAGCCATGGACCCTCTCCCATGGAGAGTAAACAAACTTCCCAAAAGAAGCTACCATGATTTAGGCAACAGTAAAACTAAAGGTGAAGTTAGAATTGCAGCCACAAACAAACTTCAAAACCCAACAAATTATTACGTTTCTTAATTTAAAAAAAAAAAAGTTTTCCTTTCAGTTCATAGTTGCTAAACTGATCACTGAATGATTTGAATAGATTTTAAACCAAAAACCAAAAAAAAAAAAAAAAACAAAATAGCACTTATAAAACTCGCTTTATAGAAAACTTTCGTATTAAATTCATGATAAAGTTAAAACCTAAATGATTTATTTCTTCTAAAGTTATTTGTACATACGAATCGAAATTTAGGATTTCGAGATTGGAATTCATTGTAAAGTTTGCAAAAAAATGCAGACAAGAAGCAATGGTAACGACTAAGGGTTTAAAAAGAAAAATCTGCAAGTTTGAGTTCGGCAAGAGACATTGGGTTTTTTATTATTTTATTGGAGGTTAAAATTGTACAGCCACAAGAGGGGTTTTAAAAGGATAATGAGGGTGCAAGTGATGCTAGTTTTCCCAAATTCTCAAAGGATTAGTTCATAAACCGAAATGTAAGTCCATTATATAACTCCCTCAAGGGTGTTTGTTGGATATTAATTTAACGTTAGGCTTATATGTGAATAATTATATATTGCGAACTATCATATAAGATTAAGTACAATTAAAAGTGATCTATTAAGATTTTCAATAATTTGAACTTTAATATCTTGTGTGTATTTTTAATGTGTATATAAAACTATATTTTTTATGTGTATATAAAACCTTAAGGATAATATCTATTTTTATGATACACTAAAATAGAAATGCTTAAAGCTAACATGAATTAAGACTTAAGAGTAATCTCTACTTTTATAATAGGTTAAAACAAGAATATTGAAAGATAACATCAATAAACACTTAAAGATAATGTATATTTTTATGATAGGCTAAAATAGGAATACTGAAAAATAACATAAAAGTTATTTATATAAGTAATCACGCAACATTCTATTCTTTTATGACATTCCATCATTAGAGAGAGTATATAGAAAAGTTTAAAATATTCTCTAAGATAATTTATTGATTTGAAAAGCAATCCACACAACTCTATAAAATAATTAAGTATTATAAATTCAAATATACTTATGTATCTTTAATTATTAATTCTTAATAGTATAATATAAAATGTTTCTAAGATTTAAGTGATGATTTCTACGAAATGATTATTTTTAACACATAAGGTGTGTTTTTAATTTTGTTTTTCAATGTTGTTGAACTTGAATGTAATATGATAATTTCACTTTGGAATTTGATTATATTAGAACTACTCTACCCTACGGCATAACACTTCTTCATGACACTATAATTAATGTTATAATATATTTTTTATTATTAGCACTTTATATGCGTGACTATAATTCGTACTTCATCTT
This sequence comes from Luvunga scandens, assembly GCA_030449905.1. Classification (NCBI taxonomy): domain Eukaryota; kingdom Viridiplantae; phylum Streptophyta; class Magnoliopsida; order Sapindales; family Rutaceae; genus Luvunga; species Luvunga scandens. Next base: position 1,968,752 of record JASUUG010000383.1, on the reverse strand, counting down.
AAATCAATTCCAAGACAGTTGTAACCTTTCACTTTACCACCTTTTTTTCGTTAAACTTGCTGCAAGCTAAACGCGGGACGTTTTCGTCACATTTCTTATGGTAACTGTAGAGCATTCTTAATGTCAACGTTTTGCAGGAAGGGGGCCCTCCTGCGCCATATGCAACGTATGGGTTTACATGCCGTGCTGTGCAGCAGATTCAAGAAAAGGTTAGAATTTAGCGGCCGCAGAGCAAGGTGATGCGATGCCAGTCACGGTCTCACACTCAGCCTTTCTTCTGTTGCTTTCGACACCTCTATTATATTTATATTTATTTGGATCATATTATTGCTATTATTGTATATATAACGACATTAAATTGTGCATTTTATTTCTCTATCACTGTTTTACTGTGAATTTATTAATTTTGTTTATTCATGTTCGCGTTGCCCACTGAAACAAATATCATCAAATTAATAAAACTATAAACCCTAGTCATTCCTACCGTCGCCGTATACACAATCTACGAAATTCTTCGACACGCAGTAGCAATCTCAATCTCAGAGCCTCCACCGCCAGCTCTTGTGCGTATTTTTCTTCCGTATCAATTTGCCATCTTCGCACGCAAGTCGTTTTTTTCCCCCATCAATCCCTTTTTTTTTTTTTTAATTGTTTATGCAAGACTCGTTGAACATGTTCAACATGCATGCAGATTCGTTGGAGTTATTAAAATCAATATTCTTATTAGATGTCAAAGTTGCCTAGCTTTCTTAATATTGTCTCATTAACACCTTTATTATCTATGAGAGAACAAGATAACGTGATTTTTTCTTTTAGTCTTAGTTGATAATTGATCAACACTTGCCATAATTTGTTCTGTAAATTAAAATTTGGTTAATCATTCATCCCATCGTTTCTCTTCACCACTAATCAACATATTCCTACTATCATTCTTTTCCCAATGCTAATTAACCCAAAATGTTATCCTCTTTTAATTTTTGTACCACATATGCATTTATAACAATGTACCAATAAGATTTAATCTCATATATATTGTTATCAACAATTACTAATCACAACTTTGTAAATAAACCTGCACTACCAATCGTTCGTATGTGCGAGTATGTCCATTCTTTTCCATGGATGAATAGAATATAAAACTGGAGTCTGCTAATATCTAATTACGAAATCAGAGTTTAAGTCGTGCTAGATTTCGAAGAAGCAATCTCAATTCTACTTCTCATTTTTTCGTTTGATATATAGAACTGATTAATGCTATGTATAACTCTTGGCGGAACATTCTACATATCGGAAGAACTCATTTAAGATGGTACATTGTACTGTATTCACTAAAATAATTAATTAGTTTAATTTGTTTACTATATTAATATTATTAAGGTGATACTTCTAGTCTTACGTTTAATTGATTTAACTTTGAGTCATACAAATAAACTTGAACATTTTACCTAATGAAAAATTGAGGAATGTACAGTGACATGAAGTGAGATCTATGACATGTTTATAAAGTAATTTTACCAAGAAAATACAGACTTCTAATCGTATTTGAAGCACGCATTGAAGGTTACTGCCGATTTAATCAATTTATCATTGAAAACCAATGTATTTTAGAAATGTTTTTATCCTTTAAACCAACTGATCGCTTGTGTTTGTGTGTGTTTTTTTTTCCAGTCTAAACTACAAATTTATGCTGATTATTTAACATCAAATATGCAGTTAAGATTTTTGAAATCTGGTGTCTAAAAAATATACTTCTTCTCATGTTTAATTGAGACCCTTTAACTAAACTTCACCATCTTAATTTGGTAGTGAAACTTGGTCTCCTTGATCAATTTTTTTTTTTTAACTTTGAAGGGATGAAAGAAACTTATTTAAAATAAAATTAAAAGAAGTACTTTAATTAGGGGCACATAACAAATAGTAGCTCTCTATCTAATTTAAAACAAAAGACAGATATAATATTTTCTTGAATAAAGAAGGGCATGTGAGGTTCGAGGATGTAGCATTGAGATGGATTTTTCATATTTTTATTTAAAAAAATAATAATAAAGAAAGAAGAAGTGAGAGATTTTTCATGTCAAATGTACTCAAAAGAAAACAGCGGAACATGTACTGCGTCATTTTCAAACGGTCTCACGTCTTCCTAAACTTATTCTACATCCTTAAAAAAAAGTTCTACATCCAGTTTCATACAAATTCCTTTCCAATTAGACTCCGAGAGCGAACATAGAGAAAAGAATCAAATGGCTTTGACAAGTTTGGATTTTCATCGACCTGTTGTAAAATAATTATGTAACTTATTATTTTACATAATAATGTAAAAAATAATAATGTAAGGTAACAATCTCCTTACACGGAAGAGCTTATGAAATTTGTTTGCACATCACGATCAAGTAATTTTATATAACTTATTATTTTACATAATAATGTAAGGTAACAATCTCCTTACACTTAAGAGCTTATGAAGTTTGTTTGCACATTACGATCAAGTGATTCAGTAATTGAATTGATATTATTATTTTACTTTTGTACAAATAAACAGTACCAAAAATTCACATGGCAAATGGCAATGGCATTTAAGCATAAATATGATATATCCTAGCTTGCATGATCGGACTTGCATCAAATTCAAAAAGGTGATTACATTTTTTTTTAATGTACTTCTTTTTATCCGGAAAAGAATAATTAATAAAGCAATTATATTATATGTAACTTACATCTAATTTAAAAAGTTGTACCCAATAACTCAAGATATGCATTTAATCAAACAACACTTAAGTTATTATGTATAACTCATGGATTTATGTAAGATGCATATAATACAACTAGTGAAAATTAAAGACATATACAGACTGCATAATAATTTCAACATGGAGATAAAAGACCAAGACTTCCAATCGTAAACACGTGTCCGTAACTTATAGGGCAATGCGCGTGTACCTGCCCCTCCCGCGCCCAACAATTTGCTTCGCTTTGCCCATCAACCCCTCCAAGCCCCGTGCTCCACGCCCCTCACCCAACCCCAACCCCAATCCCCTTCTCTCTTCTTCCTCTCTCACCCTATCCATTTTACTCATAAATGATATCCATCAATCATAAAAACAAACTGATGAAAATTCTTTTGTTTCTTTTTGAATTTTAACTTAAATTTTATCAAGAAAAAGAAAGAAAAATGTTAAAGGACTACAGACTGCAAATCCGTACTAAATTAAAAGAGCAGTAGCAGAGAAAAAGACACGAATTTTAGGGAGGCTGAATTTAAAGCTAAACCAATTAATAACACTTAGTTTATTCAACCATTTTGTTCCTCACAGATTTTGCAGTTTCGTTTCGTTACTTGCAGAAGTCTCTCAGTCTCAGAGCTTCTTTTTCAGTACGGCTAACGAGCTGTACATAAGAATACGAAAAACACCTTACACTAAACAACAGAAGCTAAGTAATTAATCACTAGTACCTAGAAGTACAATACGTATATCTGCAGAAGATATCGCCATTGCTTTCAATTTAATTTCTTCATTGCTAATCTTCTTCATGGCCTTAGCCCTACCCACTTGTAACGTCCTTCCATTGGCTCCTCTTTCGCGAAGTCGAAGTTATACCTGTAATTGAATTTTTAAGAGTGTTGGTAGCATGCATCTTCACGTTTGGTTGCAAAGAGAGTGCAAATTCGAATTTTTCTTGGCCCAAAAAAAAAATCCAAGAAATCATAGGGAATAGAAATGCACGAGTTCAATTCTCGGGAACAAACAAAGAGACAAAGAGACCAAGCGAATTATGTTCAGTTTGATGCGTTAGTTGACGATTTGCATGGCAAAAGAGAATTATCGTTTTGTGTACTTACTTCTGAGAAAATTGTTTTGCCAGCTTTTTCTCAGCTTCAGCGAAGAAGTCCTCAATTTCAGACTGGGTGGGCATTTTCTCCACCGTTGATCTACGGCGAGAGCTTGCCTCTGATGATGGCTTCGCAGATAAATCCAGGCCGTCTGATTCTTCTCCAGCTCCCGCTTCAAGCTCGCTGGACAGCGTCGTGTCTCTCCTGAAGTAGAAATGATATATTAAGTAGAGCAAATTAAAGTAAATGAAAGAGAGAGAGAGAGAGACTGTTATAAATAAAAGAAGACTTTTAAATGGATCACTCCACTTTGAATTCGAATTTTTGAAGAGATGTGAGTGAGAGAACAAATGATTACAAGAATCTTAAAAATAAATAAAAAGATTATTTATCTCATATTAAATTAAAAAAAAAAATTAAACCTTTCTCTGCATCCATAATACGTCGATGTTTCAACTTCCACATCAGCACTCTCATCCTGCAAAAGGAGATGAAATTGAACGAAATTCAAATTTTAAATACAACATGTTCACCTCGAATTAAATGCGCAACCAAAACCGTCAAATCCAAGAATTCAGATAAGCATACTGGTGCCAAACGGAGTTCAATAAATTCAATTTCACCTTCAGATCTACCAATTCTATTCTCTCACTGGATCCGTGACTGGAGCTACACGAAGTTGAAACTTGATCATGATCAAATAATTCTAAGCCAGGACTTGAACACCGGTTCTCCGACACCGTTTTCTTACCAGTATCAATTGTACGATTCCTGAGCTGAATATAAGACGCAAAGCTTGTGACTTCATCGCACTCTAGTTTCCTTCTCTTAGTTAACTTGGAAGAAGTTGCAGCCGCCATGGCTTCAGCTCGTGCTCGCGTTCGTGTTCTTACGCCAACTTGAGCGACCTCCATCACTGCAATTTCTGAAAGTCCTTGAGCTCTCAACTTTCTCACCATGTTTTATGTTGCATTTTTTTTTTTCATCCTCTCTATTTTGTCATGGTTTGTTAATTTGGAAGTCCATATGGACTATGGTTGTGGTCCAGGCTCCGTTAACAAGGACGGGTAATCTGTAACGGGGAATTTGACGGCGCCGTTCTTTGTACTACTGAAGGGGTGACACGTGTAGTGAGACTTCTGATCTGTAGAGAACTGCAGAGGAGTGACTCCTTTTTTTATTTTTCTTTTTTGTTTATTAGGGTAATATAGGAAAATTGTACTGTTTAAGTAAAAGAAAGTAGCACTAAATAGAAAGGACGGATAATCGTGCGGCCATAATTAAATGGAAAGGATTACAGGTCCCCGTTAGGTGGGGAAGCTGGTCTTGGGCAAAAATGGTGTGCATTAATTTAGAATTACTTATTTGTCCTTTTTTTTAACCGGTGAAAATAAAAAATTAAAAGAATTACGGTTTACAAATTATTAATCACTATTATATAATAAATTTTCAGGATCCTACTTTAGGTTAGTATGGTAAATTAATAATTTCGGTGCATTAATAAAATAATATTTTTTTCTTAAAACCCTTATACAACTTTATGGTAACATTCAAATTAAAAATTAATAATTTGTTAAAATTACAAACAGAGTAGCAATTAGTTGTTCTTCCTTGAAACTTAAATGAAGTTGGATCTCATCTTTAATTTTGCTTATTGCTTCTAGAAATTTAAGTGGTTGGATTCTCAAATTGCTAGAATTCTGAATATTTTTGGTTAATTTAATCCATATTTCCGTGGACTAATTCATTATTGATTAGATGGGCAAAATACAATAAAATTTTAATTGGCTAAATATATGTTTATTGAACAGTATCTACACTCTATAATTAATAAATTATTACTTAATTTATCGAGTAATTAATAACCCTTTAAATTAATACATTTTGTGTGGTCCCATATTATAATTTGTAGAGGTTTTATAGTAAGCATGAAATGAAATTAAGTTTAACCTAAACATAGCACCGTAATGATAAAATCAACAGTTTGGTCGGATTGTAGATTGTCATTTTTATTTTCAAATTCAAATGTTAATAAAAATATCATGAAATCATGGTGCGGAAAACAAAAGCGTCATTGGCAAATCCATATAAGTTAAGTGGTCCTAATTAATAACGAGTCAATAGTCTAGCACCGAATAACATCGATTTGCAAGGTCCGCACAGCAAACAAACAAACAAACAACAATGCGCTGTGCGGATTAGGATTGGTTTAACAGAAGAATGTGTGAGCCGGGGGCCGCTTGACTTTACTTTGAGCTATAAGACATTCTCTCTGAAACACAAACAAAAAAGAAACGTACGATGGACTGTAAGTACATACTAGTAGATGAACGGTGTTGAAGAATTTGGCCTCTGCTTAGAAGCTTACCAAGATAATTAAGCTATAATCTTCAAAAATTAAGATATTAAGGCAGCCTGTTGAAACAAATTAGAGCGCGGTTAATGAAGTAATAAACAAGGAGGTGTTCGAGACTTGGACACGGGACGCATTGCCATTTAATTTCGGGCCATGACTGCATTACAATTAGATAAGATCAAAATGAATGGTGCAATGTCGACGCCTTGCATGCTCAATACAGTGAGTGTTTCATCTCACACGTGTATCGCACATATAGGGCACGATTTGTTGATCCCACAGTCCAAATTATAGGCAAATAGGGACCGCCATTTTTTTAACATGCACGAAAATGTTCACTCTCATCTTTAGTCAATTCACCGGTACTTTTAAATATATATTTATCAGGCAACGCAACAAAAATTATATTTCTATATTTCTCTCTGGATTTTGTCTCGACTGCAGACAAGCATTGTATAACACATACGCGACGTTGTTTATTACTTTGTTGTTTTGATATTCTTGGTAGCTAGATACGAAATTGCAGTGCTGGTTCATAACTATTACTGATACAGCAACTTTCCTTATTTACTCATAAACTGGAATTGGATAGGGCGAGAGTCAGAATCTCTTGCTAGCATATTTTTTTGGTAAAATCAGACTGACAGTTCAGGTTCCCCAATTTTGGAGAATATTATTGTATACGTTATCAGGGATCCATGTATTTCTTCCGTAAAGCTTCAAAAACTCCCTCAGTACAATAATATTGCAAGCGATGGTCTCTTTGACGGTTGCATTTTGCAGTAAAGGTGTAAGGCTAAAAGATTGAGAATTTAATTCTTACCAAGAATATTCATACTTTAATTTGGATGGATCACGAGCTTGGTATTATATAGTATATGGTATATAGGGCTGCATATATATGATCTATTGGTGCATTAACATTTTAACATTTTGGGATGTCAAAATTACAATAGCTGAATTGTTTTCTACAAGTTGGTGTCATATTTGCGAAAGACAGTAAGGCCTCATTTGGGATTGCTTTTGAGAGGGTTAAAAGTGATTTTAAAAATTTAAAAGTTAATTTTAGTGTTTGGTAAAAAATCAAAATCACTTTTACCAAAATCAGCCCCTCTTACAATTGATTTTGAAAAACAGGAAATGAGTAACTTTTAGATTCTGATTTTGAGAATCAATTTTATCCTCTTATGTAATTCCATAAATATCTTTACAATTATTACCTAAACCCCAAATTATCCTTATTTAAATTGGAAACAAAATCAATACTTTAATAATTTTTTATTCTAATAATTTTTTGTTCTAAGAAATAATATTGCTGCAAGTTTAATGCAAATATAGTATTGCATGACAATCTATTATTTGCTTTCATTTTGAGTTTTTGTAGCTCATTACATTTTTTTATGTTTATTTTTTGAATACCTAGTTATACTTTGCTTGATATTATTGAATGAAAATTATAGTTGATTTTTTAATTATCAATTGTTTTAAGATAAAAAAAATAAAAGAAATAAAATCAATATAGCATAAATTTTATTTTTAGTTAAAATTATTATAATACACAATTAAAGATATTGTTTATATGTATAAATAAATTTCATCCTACATTACGTACATTTTATTCATTTATTTTTTTTATAGCAATTTAACAATAAGATTTACCAAACACTCGTAACTACTTTCAAAATTCATAGTACTTTTGAAAATAAAATTTACCAAAATAATTAACTAAGTTTCTTCACCAATGATTATTTCTGGAACACAGCTAACAACAATTATTTTAAAAGTCACAGCATTACTAAACTAGCCCTAAGAATTTTTTTGACTCAGCAAATTTTACCTAACTGTATAAGCTTAGGTTAAGTTGAGATTATAAATGAAATCATAGTTGTTGAAATATATTTGATCGACTGAAGATTTTATGATGTTTTGGAAAATAAATAATGTTCTGATCGATCGATTGGTCAATGATCAATTGGATTACTACTCCGCAACTTTAGCTCTAATTTAATTAATTAGCTAGAGTACTCTTTATGTTTAATATGTAGTTGCTCACAAGACTAGATATATGGTGAAACCCTAACCAATTTGATTTGATGGCTTAACTAAATATAAGGTTATACAAAATCTGGGCCTGCAGGTTTACTGAAAAGAAAACGAGAAAACAATTTTCTCTTCTCTAAATATCACAAAAATAAATAGGTATAGGCATAAACACTGATATTTCTTGCCTTTATTCTTTCTCCTTCTTTTTTTCTTTTTAATAAAAAATATCAGTTTCTACTTCACAATTAGCTGAAAACCTTGATGGTGGGATATAATAAAAAAGCAATGCAGAACTGTAAATTAAGTGAGATATAATCATATAAGTTAACAGTTTCTTATATCGAGATCAGAATAATTATTGCCCCTTGACTTGTATGCAAGACAGGAGAGAACTCAAACTATCATAATTGAGAATGGATTTATTTGAAAAACAGGTCTGTGCTACAACTATGGAAACTGAAAGTAAAATCAAAATTATCCAAATGGAATTAATGATGGTATGTTCTTGATCATATGAGACAGAAAGGGAGAGAAGAGAAGAGGAGAGAGAGAGAGATCCCAACTGTAAAGAAGATAAATCACTTTAATCGGTCTCTAAAGTGATTACCAATAAGACAATAATCTACAGTGCGAAATTGCCCTTGAGTAAATCTTTGATACATGGTTTAAATTAAAGGTCACAGGTCACCTAACATTATGGCCCCCTAAATCAAAAATGAAAAACATAAAAGCAAGATTCCTTTCCCTTGGAACGTGATGTATAATATAAATTAGAAAGGGGAGGGACAAGGGCACATGGATCTTTGGTAAGGGTGGGCACAGAAAACTAGAGAAGTAATTTTAGTCCCCTTTTGCTTATATTAATATAATATAAAACAACAATTCGAGCGGCAGCATATAAAGAGAGTGTGTTAGCTAGGTCCTCCCCTCTGGGCCTCTCCAATTGCTATGGCTAAGGTTCAACTTTAATCCGAAAGTACTTTTGGCTTACTTTAAGTTGAAACTACACGTATTTATAATCATAAAAGTAGACCGAATGATTAAGGGTGACCTCACCAAAATATTCCCAATCCTAGCCAGTAGTAAACTTTTCTCCTTTGCATTTTAGTTACATTACATGCATGTTCCAAAGGTAATCGATTGTATGTGATAGAATATGAGGAATTATAAACATTTTAAATTTTTTATCTCCAATAATATGTAATTTATTTATTGATTAATAATTTATTATAAGATTCAAGTGAATTAATTATATTATTTTCATCAACTAATTAATGAATATCACGTCATTTAGGATAATTTTTTAAAATAAAAAATTTAGAATATGCAGTACTACTCGTAAATAATGGCTATGGGGTTGGTACGTTGTAAACACTACATTTAAATAAACATGAGGAATTATAAATATTTTAATTTTTTTTATCTCAAATAATATGTAATTTATTTATTAATTAATAATTTATTATAAGATTCAAGTGACTTAATTATATTATGTTCATCAATTAATTGATGAATATCATGTCATTTAAGATAATTTTTTAAAATAAAAAATTTAAAATACGCAATACTACTCATAAATAATAACTATGGGATTGGTACGTTGCAAGCACTGCATTCAAATAAACATGGTCGTGAATAATGATACTCCAATTGACGTAACCGATAAAGAGTTAGAAATGAACATATACGGACCCATTTCCAAGCAGGGATATTATAAGCTGATGATGATCAGGTCAATAAAACTATTAAAATGGCGGTGGCTCTAGAGGGTCCTAAAAAGGCACGATACATGGCCATAAAAATTATTGATGATCACATAACATTACTTGCCATGTTTATAATACCAAAGAACTTTATGGTTTGCTCTCTCTTTATGGTGCTAAACAGTAGAAAGATGTGTAATCAAGACTCGCTTAAAGAACTGGGAAAGTGACGAGAGAGAAAGAGAGAAAAGAAAAAAAAAGGAAGAAAAGTGCAAATAAATTAAAATGAGGAATCTCAAGGTAGATGATAACAAGATGGAAGAAAAATTGATATGAAAAAAATTTGAGGTCTTGCAAGGTTTCGGATGCGATGACTCCTTTCATGTCCAAGACATATTTTCTTTCACGTACTTAGGGCTTAAATGGTCCTCTCCTCTCTATCAATTCCAAAAGAACTTCTTTTTCTTTCCAATGTCAGAGTGATCAAGCTCTTTCACCTTTAACTCAAACATTTTTCGGACCCTCCCGCCTCTGGCCTCTCCTTTTTAAAAAGTGCGACTTTTTTGCGGCTTATGTCTTTTTATTTACTACTTTTTGAAGTCATATATGCATATGGGAGTCTGTGATCAGTAGTGTGTCTATTTAATTTCATTGTAACCAACATGTTTTTCAAAGCTCCACAAAATCTTAATTTGATCAAAGTGTGCATCGCCGTGGGGTAACCTATTTGGTAGGTGAATTTTGCGACACATTGTTTGATGTTGAGGTTGGGTTTGGCTGGATCGATTTCGACAAGGAAAAATAATATTTCCAATGATTAAATATATGATACCAATTTGTTTGTGAGGTTTAAAACTTAAAAGGGGGTTTTAAGTATGGAAGATCGAAACAATTATATTTCAGGGGTAAAACAACTATTAATTCGTCAACAAAATCAGCATAAAATATTCCATGGTTCTGGATTTTTAATTAAGTGGATTTGACATCTAATCAAACCCAATCAGCTCCCGTTAAACACGCGTATAAGAAGATTGCTAATTGCAGCATAAATTTCTCAAATCTCACTTGATTGGCATGGAGAATCTGTTTTTCCACTTAGCAAAAATGAGAAGTGAAAGCCCACCAAAAGTGGGGTTTTGGAGATCGGGTAAGAAAGCACTTTATTATCTCTGAAATTCAAAAATCATACTCGAGTTAATTAGTCCCACAGAAAATATTGCGTGCAAACAAAAATATCAAGACAACTGTTTCCAAATAATAGACCTTAGCTTTCGCTATCCTTTGGGAATTCTACTGACTCAAAAGAAGGATCTCTTGATACTAAATTATATACTACACACACACACACACACATATATAAGCGCATCCCATGGCTAGTGGCCAACATGGGTTTTAGTTTGATCATCATCATGATCGATCAATGTGGTCCATGCATAACGACCATGTGCAGCAGTTGAAGTGACGTAGTGTTATTGTGGTCCATTTTCATTTTTCAGCTAAGTTCGAGATTGTGTATGTGGGTATCTAACATGCCTCTGTCCTTGGCTCAATTGACCCTAACGCCTGCCAGCTTTTTAAGCCTGCTGCAGAAAATAGAAGCTATCATTTCTTTATCAGGCTTAGGACCACCTATCTGTTTCTTACTGGAAGTTCTTGTAGCTTCGGTCTGGCCATCCCAGTATAGTGTTTGTTCGGTGCCTTTGCTACTAGCTAGTTAGTTGCTGCTCGTGCAATTAGACCTAGCATGCATGAGCGCTTGTCTTCAATAGAAGGTTTGGCTGAGGCTCTTGGCTGCTGCCTGTGCAATTAAACAATGTATATACAGCTTAGCCATCCCACAGAGTGGTTGTTGGGACAATCTGTAATTAAAGGTTTTCGCTCTTGCTAATTTACATTTATTCTAACTTATAATTCAACTAAAATAATGTAAGAAACGTATACTAACCACCTTTCATGTTACTTATTGTTTCATATTTTAGCTGTATTGTAAACTACAACAAATATAACTTAAGAAAATCCAATAGATATATGATTGAAACAGCTGTATTAAATGTTGCATACTCTAAATAAAATAAAGAGAAATTATCCATTGATCACCTAGTTTTTTAAGCATTATAAAAAATATACAAAATTTTTTATCTTTTTTTGTATATATATAACAATCCATATAAATTTTACAAAATACATCATTTTTCTACTATGTCATAACCCCATCAGAAAATTGCTAATGTAAGACAACTAAAATTATCATTTGAACTGAATCTTATTACTACTACTGCTATTGTTGCTATTACTGTTCTTCTTGATCATCATCACAAATTAGTTTCTTCCCCCAACTTTCTGCAGACATACAAAACACTACAATCTCTATTGATTAACAATTTCAAAATTGTTAGAAAAAATAATTTCAAAATTAAAAAAAAAAAAGAAAGAAAAATTAATTATGCAAAAATGGCAACTAGATTTGCTATCCACCGATGTGATTGCATTCCGACTTGACCTTTGAAGTTTCTTTAGCAGAATTGACCAGCAACATTTTTCAACACTGACGAATTCACCACTACTTCAAACTGCTCATTCATCGTATCAATGCCTACTCTACCATGTCCTCATATTAATTTGCTCACCTCTAACATTCTAGTCTTAGCTTTACTTATAATTACAGTTGTTATTTAAACTTATCAGACGGGGATGAGTGAGGGAAATGGTGAGTCACTTTTGAGCTCCTGTTTTACGTGAAAAGATTTAAGATCTTTAATGTGTAGTTGGTGGTATTTTGGTTTTTGTCAAAGAACAAATAAGTAGGGATGAGTTGGGTTTGTTTAAGAGTTGGAATACAACCAACTACGGTCTTATGAAAACAAGAAAGATAAAGGTTGGAATATTGAATAATAAGCCTTGGAAAGAATCGATGTTTGACAGTGCTTTTATTTCAAAATTAATATATTAAATTAAAATGTTCCTTTAGTTTCCTCTTGTGGAGAGAGAAATTGAACTACTATTTGGTATACTATACATGATGTAAGATGGTTGCATTGGATGAGAAAGATATTTTTCGGAAGTTATGATTTGGACTATAGATATCCGTTTTGGACATTTAATATAGAGTTTTGAAGCTTGCAATGAGAAGAATCAAACTAGAATATTATGGTGATCAAGCCAAAAATTCCACTTATTTCTTAGTCATTTTTCAATTTTAAGTTATTTTTCTATTTTTCTCATTACTTTCAGGATTTTTATTTTTATTTGAGGTATCAAATTTTGCTTTTGTTTGTTTTGTTTTCGTTATTTATATTAGGATAATTTTAGTCATAAAATAATATTTGAGATTTGCTTACTAGGGTTAATACAAATGGGGCTTAAATCTTCTGTTCATTCACACTTTTTCAATAAGATTATTATTATTCAAAAACTTTGTTTCTTTAATCTATCAAACTTTTACATTTCTATATTGTCATTTGATATCAGAGCAAGTTTTTGTCACCACAGTATGACCAACCAATCAAAAGAACATCAATTCAAAAGGTAATGGTCAAAGAATGCAAGCATAAATTGTGAAGCCAGTTAAATAGATGGCCAGAGAAGTAGCTTTGCAAGCCATTGAGGAAGCTTGTAACCATAGAATAATGGCAATAGCATAAGCAATTGAGGGCTTAGGCTTCTATGGACAATATGAAGAAAAAGAGAGATCAATAGTAAGAAGCTATATCACGAAGAATTATTTTAAGGAATCAATCGTGAAGAACAACCTCAAAATTATAACTATGAGGAGATGCTTTAGGGATATAATCACCAAGTGATGCTTCAGGGTGCCAATCGCGATGTAGTGCCTTAGTATCAAGGGCCTACGAGACTAATGCCTGTGTGCATGCATGCGGCCTTAGTAAGCGATTCAGAGAAGGACGAATATATAGATTATGAAAGAAGGTCCAAAATGAGTTCAAATTACAAGATTAATATGGATATTCTAGATTTATATTATGGGCTACATATTGAAGAATTTGTAGATTATATGACATAAATAGAGAATTTCTTTGAGTATATAGAGATTCCTTAAGAGAAGTAGGTTAAGCTAATAATATTTAAGTTAAAGGGCATAACATTCATATGGTGGCAACATATATAGAATCGAAGAAGAATTATAGGAAAGCTAATGAACAGATCATGAGCTAGAATGCAAAAGATAATGCAAGAGTATTGTTTACTACTAGATTACAAAAAATAGTTGTATTTGAAATATCATAAATGCAAGCAAGTAAATTGTAGTGTTGATGACTATACAAACGAATTTTATGGTTTACATGTGAGGAATAATATAGAAGAGCCAAAATTTAGAATAGTCATAAAGCATATTAGTGGATTGAAATAGGAGCTTCAAGATGAGATCATAGAGCCATCACGTGCAAAACTTGTCCCACAAATGTCAACAAAACTTCCTGACGAACTCCAAATCCTAGTCAGAAGTAATAGCTTTTATAGCAACACACAAACATATCACTTCCCAGGAGAACAAATACACTACAAAAATAGCATTTATACTGGTTGGTTGAGACTCTATGCTGGTTGTTATTGACAGACTCTATACACCACAGAAGCATCATATTCAGTCTTTCTATAAGCAATAAAATGTGCAATCTTTGAAAATCTATCAACAACAACCAATATAAAGTCTTGACCAACCTTTAAACGAGGAAATCCAAATGCAAAATCCATGAAAAAATTCAATTAACTATTCTTTGGAACAAGTAATTATGCGTATAATCTTGTGTTTTGTGATTGTTACTTGCCTTTTTAGAAAATCTAACACCTTTGTACAATCTTGCATGCATTTTTATTCAATTATGGTCAACAGTATTGCTCCTCAGCAAATGCTTTGATCTTGTCTTGACCAGCAGCATGGTAATCAATTTGTTGGCAAGGTTTCTTTTGATATTTTCTATACTTATTTCCCACTCCATATTTATGATTCGGCTGTCATGTTCATAATAGTTGAAGGAAACAAAGCAATGGATAATATAGCAAACAAAGCTTTGCAAATTCATACCAAAGCACAAGCTCCCTTAAAGATTGTTAATGCTAAGTACAAGGTTGAGGTGGGCAAGATGAAAGAAAGTATTCTAAAAGGTTGATTTGGTGATGGCGTATCTGCAATGCGGTCATTTTCCTAGCATTTGCACTAGATTGGAGAAGCGAAAGTATGGTACATGTCATGTGGCAAGGAAGATTAATGATAACACTCATGTGCTTCAGCTATTGGACAATTGGAATATGTCTCGTGCTTTCAACATGGTTGAACTGTTTAAGTATCATTCAGATAAGGAAGAATTGTATCAACTTAACTTAAAGGTGAATTATTTTCCAAGTGAGGGGGATTGATGTAAGATGATTGAGCAAGATGAGTAAGATACCTTTTAGAGGTCATATCTTGAGCTACAGGCGTCTATTTTAGGCATATAAAATGCCATTTCGAATCTTGGGACAAGAAGAGTCAAAACAAGAACTAATTAATTGTTTAACCCTTTGATCGAGCTAAAAATTCTATTTCTTTCCTAGTCATTCTATAATTTTAAGTTGTTTTCTTATTTTTTAATTTAACGATTTTTATCTTTTTTTCCTAGGCATCGGATTTAGGTGTCGTTTGTTTTATTTTACTTATTTAGATTATGAGAATTTAATTATAAAATAATATTTTAAATTTGCCATTCGTAATATTTAGGGTTAGCATAAAAGGAGTTCAAAATCTTAGTTTAATTCATTTAGACTTTTTTAATAAGATTTTTATTATTCAGAAACTTAGTTTTTCTAACCTATCAGTTTTTCTAACCTATCTTTCTTTCACATTTTGGCATTGTCAATATATTCATATCGCAGTTCCATCAATGATTCAACTAAGTAAATTTAACAAGGCGGGTTAATGCTCATGAGATCACATCCTTTGCAAAAGAATTATTAAAGCATATAGTTTATTATAATTGTCACCAACTAAAGACATGTGAATCTAGTCCCCAATGGTATAGCCGAGTTGGTTGGCAGTGCAATCTATCACCCCTCACTTGTGTGGACTTGAGTTCGAGCCTTGGGGTGGGGAGAGGGGTAAAAATTGATTTGAACTTGCCCACCCCTCCTTTCTTTTCTTTTTTTTTTAAAAAAAATGTGAATCTTAACTAAGAAAGAAAAACCAAAGTGGGAACAATAGTTAAACTCTAGATTTTAACAATTTCATCTAACAGAATGCATACAAAGAATGTTCATGGAAAATGTTTTAAAGATAAACATGGTTAGTATTAATACTTATTCAATAAATATAGAAACAAAATAACCAATCAGATTTCCCCTGAGTTTAATATGAAGAAATTAAAGAAAATAGAAGCGGACCCCAGTGGCAGTGATGTCAAAAGAAAATGTGTTTTGTAATTTAGTAGGAAAAATGAGGAAACA
This sequence comes from Luvunga scandens, assembly GCA_030449905.1. Taxonomy (NCBI): domain Eukaryota; kingdom Viridiplantae; phylum Streptophyta; class Magnoliopsida; order Sapindales; family Rutaceae; genus Luvunga; species Luvunga scandens. Next base: position 1,952,383 of record JASUUG010000383.1, on the reverse strand, counting down.
CGCAACTAAAGATACCAATATTTTGAGTCATTTATGATTGAATGCCCTTGGTATCCCCTTCAATTTCTTCCCAGTTACTTGCCATCGCCTTGGCTAGTTTTGCACATAATTGTAGGCATTGAGACCCCTACACCTATAATCATGGACATAACCTGGACTCCTCAAGTAATATATAGCTATGACAATGGCATCGACGTATTACACATGAATTGATTCATCCCTTACTCAAGACATTAATTTGTATTACATTACAAGTATTTAATGTCACAATTCACTTCTATATGCTTCTCTTTTAAACTTCGTGAAAATTTTGTGATTGTCCTATAATTTTATTATATCATCAAACTATTTCATTGTATAGATTGCATGGCACATTTAGTTTACACGATATTTAATTCTCAAATCTCAATTGGTAATCTTTTGGTGCACCAGAAACCATTTGCTTGAAAATTGAAAGTGCGATTGAGATCGAGCATGAAAGTCACATTAAAAACGAAAAATATCTCCGTTTGAGCTTCAATCCTTTCATTTTCATTGTCTCAAACTCAGACGTTAAAAGAGGAGTGGACAGTAGTGGTTAGCTTAATTAGCTGGATTTCAAAGTTATATATATATATCTAGTACAATTTCTCACCTTCCAACACACGGTGTGGACCGTTAGCATCACTATCTTTATACAATTAATTTTATCACGAAGACTTACTTATCATTAAGTGTAATTCTCATAGCACTATGTTGTGGGACGTAAACAATCTTTCTCATATTAGAGAAAAATTTATACACTTGGTATCGTAGTTCATCGGTTATAATAGCGCAACCCACTTTCAAGATTGGAACCTATAATAGACTGTCGATGATACAATGGCTGGGACAAATGGCTGTAATCTTGCAAGGGGTTAGCTAACTCCAAAAAACCTTTTTCAGTTTGGATTGTAGGCTGCAATTCCCCTGTATGAAGTTGGAATCGCCAATCAATCATACGGCTGTAAATGCGTTCCCAAACTAAGTACACATAACCCATCACCTATGGGAGCTGGTAATGTCCGAAGTCCTTACCTTAACTGTTAGGGGAGTAATCAATTATATATTAGAATAAATTTTTTATCCAATATCAAACTGAATGTGCTCAACTTTTAATAATTTTTTTTATATGTGTATGTATATCAATAAATAGTTAAAATCTAATTATTTTTATATTTTTATCTAATAATTATTACTTTTTTAATAAAATAACTATCAATTATATCTTTATAAAAATTAATAAAAGATGAGCTCAGTAATAAATTCAAGGAGAATATTACGTATCTTTTGTCTCTCTTAAATATTTTTATTCCCCCTTTACAAGACGAACAATATGTTTTCCCATAAAAACAAAATAAACAACAAAAGAGCGTAAGCGGAGAGGGACAATGGAAGAGATGGGTCCTAGAGGATGGGCCAGGGCCACTGACAGTAGGTTCTGACCCAGAGTATCTTCGCAGGCATCGGATACCAAAATTTGTCCTCGCCATGGCAACTGAAAACGACAATTCGTCGTGGCATGGACGGTACGCATTTCATGCGGGGAGACCGCAAAATCTCATTATTTTCACTTGTTTTTAGATATAAATTTTTCCCCTCTAATTTTGATGAGAAATGTACCAGGCTATAGAGCCACCACCAACAAGTCATATAAAATTTGGCGTGAATTAGCACATCTCTCGAGTGTCTCTCAGTTGACTGTTGAGCTTCGATTTGAAATGGGCTGGGTTGCTGTGTGGATAGTTGGGTAGGCTACTGAACTTTTGTACATTACAATGTCCAATCGTACATGCGAGTTGGGCAGACCAGCTACAGCAGCTAACGATCCGGGCCAAGAATATGAAGGGAACCGACCCGCGACCGAAATAAGGAGCCTGCACCCGAAGCAAATGTCCGCGTACAGACCCTGGATGCTGCTTCAGCGGAGCAGGTACGGGGCTAGGTCTTTATTCCCTCCTTAACCTCCTAATCCAATTAGTTGGGTATGCTACTGAAGTTTTTTACATTGCAATGTCCAATCATATAATTTAATACTTAATTCAGAAAATCTTGTAATACAATTAAGATGTCGGCGCCTGTAGGCTGTAAAAGGAAAAAAAAAAAAAAAAAAGAAAGGATATCAAATTTGTTGCTAGTGCTTTCATTAAATTATTACGTGGTTCAGGCACTTGTGGCATCATCAGTCGCTAGTTCTCTAGAGTATATGCATATTCTGCTTATTGACGGTTCCAGCCCAACCTAAGACAAAATATGGGCCTCGAGTTTAAAGCCTGGTAATTGGCCCAATGAAAGCCCATCCGGTTACTGCTCTCAAAACGTACAGACGAAAAGCAAAAGGAGAAGCGGCAGGCCCGTGCCTGAACGGATGAACAAAACAGAGGGGAGGGGAAACAACAGCGGCACGAGCACAGCTGCCTGAGAGTTGTACGTAATAAACATTAAAAAGTTGAAAAGAAAAAAAAGGATGGCAGGCGGCGCTTGGTCTCTGCAACTGCAACCAAGAATACTTTCTTCGTTCGTGGGTAATCGCTTTATTCACTCAACTCAGCCTCTTAATCAACTCTTTGGTTACAACTTAGGTGAGTTGCTACCATATGTGTTTATTTGTTCGTTTATTTATGTATTTATTTTGTATAGATGGAGAATATCTTCCAGGAACATAAGTTTTCAAGCAGACATAGCAGATTTTATAAGTTTCTTAGGATGACCTGAAGCCGAGATGCCAATTCAGTTAGGGGATAACACAGGGCTAATTATCTTTCATCCAAGATGCTTTAATATTAGAAGCTGAAGATATTGTTTGTTTAATTAAATTCGATTATTTTTGGATTGATATTGCAGTTCACTTGTAGTTTGTCTTCTTTGAGGACTCAATAACCTGTGAATTAAATGGTGGTTCCCTTGTCTATATGGACGTGCTGTTCTGAAACACCCATATCTTCAGAAATCAACTCGAAATTTGGCTGTTTAATTACCAGCTTTCTTTTCTTTTCTTTGGTCAAGATCTGGAATCATATGCCTTTTTTTTTTTTTACTTGTGCTTCTCTCTGATTTCCACGCAGGAAAGAATCAAGCTTCAATGCAATTATCTAGAACATTTTCTGGCTTAGCTAACCTCTTATTCAATAGGAGGTATGGGCTTTTTCTCTATATCACACACTATTATTAAACATCTTTCCCTTATTATAGTTGTGGATTATACATATAGACCCAGGATAAATATGCACTGACAGTTGCCCTGTTGAAATTCAAAGAAATCTAGATGAGGAGCCAAATGGAAAACGTAAGAGACTAAGGCCTGGGAAGGTATCTCCCCATCGACCTGTTCCAGATCACATACTAAGACCTCCCTATGTCAATTCTCAGAAACCGATTGGAATTGCAAGTGAACCTGAAGTGCATGATGAGAAAGGGATAGAATGCATGAGAGTTTCAGGCAGATTGGCAGCACAGGTTCTTGAATATGCTGGGACTTTAGTTAAGGTAATATTGTGATTCTTTTTACTTCGTGTCTAACTTTGTTCTTCCTTTAACACATTATTTCAATCCCCAACCAGATAGGATCATTATTTTGCTATACTTCATTTGGATAACTTTCAGCAATCAGTAAATTTTAAACTGAGTGTTCTTTTTTTTTTTAAGATTTTATAAATTGACATTTTTTCATTTTGCTCTTATTGCCATTGCAAACATCGGTTATGGTCCTTAAACTGCATTCATAATACAACTATGTCTTCATAATCTGTCAGTTGATTACTAAAAATTCTGGTAGCTACTGAATAGAGGTTTCAGAGATAAAGCATGGATAGTACTGCATTACATAGGAGGTCTGCAATCTACTTCATCTGCACTTTGGGTTGTTGCTTCCATTGCCAGCCAGGTGTCACAACTGATGAAATTGACAAAGCAGTTCATCAAATGATTATTGATAATGGAGCTTATCCCTCACCTCTTGGCTATGGTGGGTTTCCAAAGAGTGTCTGTACATCAGTGAATGAATGTATCTGCCACGGAATACCAGATTCCCGTGCACTTGAGGTTCTTTCTGTCTAAATTTTTCAAAATTCTTAGTCCTGTTGTGCTAAGTTACCATTTTCTTAAATTATTAGACATCACTAATATGTGCTTCTGTTTGCACTTTGCAGGATGGTGATATTATAAACATTGATGTGACTGTTTATCTAAATGTAAGCATATTTCTACATGCAGCTTTTTACCATACATTATTTGAATTAAATGAATCAACCCATGAGATTAATAAATGCTGTTACTTATGCACATTGTGCTGACATTTTATATGAGTTCTTTAACTGATTCGACGGCACAATAGTGGTATCATAATTTATCATGCCGCAAAGCCATTGTTTTTTATAAGTTTTCAGTCTGCTCCTTCAGTAAGGAGTTTTGCTTTATGATTAGTTTTTGAATTTTACATTGTTGCTAAATTTCATGTTTTCCTGTGCTCAGACATGTGTCCTGTCTACGGTTTTCATTGTTATATGCCAGCAAATGATAGAACCTGGGTTTTGGGAAGCTAGTGGGAACTTACCCCTACCTCCTTGCAATATGTTTCACCTAGCGTTATGCCTGTTGCGATATTTTCTATAGTGATTTTTCTGTAACTTGTCTTGTCTGAAATTTGGTTACTAGTGAGTTTTTCTTATTGCTTAGGGTTATCACGGTGATACATCAGCGACTTTCTTTTGTGGAGATGTTGATGATGAAGCCAGAAATCTGGTGAAGGTAGTTTGCTGGAACTTCAAACTTCACAGAGTTGTATGTTTTCTCTTCATTTGTGTGTTATAGAAATATGATGATATACATTATTTTCTTCACCAGTGAAGATGATTTGTTACTACCTATGGAGATTTTTAATGGTGTTAGATAAAAGCTTTCAAATTCATTCCCAGTAATGCACCAAATCATTCTTTTTCAAGTGCTTGGTTATGCAAAGTTATGGTACTCGTGCGACTGTCCAATTTTTGTTTATATAAAGCTTAATATTTATTTGTTTAGGGCAGGCTTCTTCACCTTAATTGTGCTTACTGGAATGAACATTGGGTACATGCTTTAGGTAACCAAAGATTGCCTACATAAAGCTATATCAGTATGTGCACCGGGAGTAGAGTACAAGAAAATTGGCAAAACCATTCAGTAAGGCACCAGCTGTAGTATATTTTCTTCTACTCTTTAATTTGCTGAGAATAAAGATGCTATAAATTTCTACACTCTTAGTGCCCTGGAGAAGAAATATATCCAGTGGCTATAGCAAGGTAGTTGAAATTGCAAATGTCACTTTAAAAACTGTTAACGTTCTCATTTTATTGCTTAACCGTTGAAGGCATTATCAGCATAGCTTCTTTTATGATATTGAATGCCACAAATCTTAATTTTTCACTAATTACTGTTGTTTTCACTAGGGACCATGCAGATAGATATAATTATGGCGTTGTTCGACAATTCGTTGGCCATGGGATTGGACGTGTTTTCCATGCTGATCCTGTTGTTTTACACTATAGTAATTATCCTGAGCTTAATTGGTCCTCTATTTTGTTTTGGTCTAGGCTATCATTGTCATCTGTGATTTCTTTTACTGGCTTGTTTGCAATGTTGTGTGTACTTTACCTCTGTGGGCCAGTGGCACTGTATTTGCCAATGACGTGTTATGCTGTTCTTTTCCCTAAGCTGTACTGTATTCATAGCAGTCATTGCTGTCTTGCTATTTTGATGAGCAAAATTTCATTAATCTTCCTGAGGTTTGGTCTGATAACAGGCGGATTCCGTCTTGTGTGGAATAGACAAAGACCACCATGTTGTGAGGAAGTTTTAGGGTACGTCTTTTGCAATTTTAGTGGAGGTTTATCATAAGTTTAGAATTCTATGGGAGGTTTCTGATGAAGTTGAGAACCAGGTGGGATCCATATGTAATTTAGCCAAACTTTTGGGGAGTTCAATGGAATTTTCCTTTGTTTTCCTCTGTCCATTTCATTTCTAATGCTTTATTGATAGCCTTGTAGCCTACGTGGCTTCCTGTATATGTGGCAACTGCTGTATCTTTGGAACAATGTATTTCTAGTTAAACCTGTCAAAGAAGAAATATTGTGGATGTTTTGAAACATCTTGAGTTAATCAACCTGTCAAAGAAGAAATGCTGTTTTATGTTTTATCTGTCCTCTTTTTTTCACCCTTCTCTTTTGAGAATGACTTCATAAACATGGCAATTCTGTAAAAAGGAATTTTTTTTCTCTGCACATATGCATACTTGAAGCCTGAAAGTGCAGTTAATGCTGTTTAAGATGATATACCTTTACCTTTCAGGGAACAATGATCGTGGACGCATGATGTTGAATCAGACTTTCACCATAGGTAATGCAATTTTCTCATTCCAAGTAGCCAACTACAAAGTTGATTTAGTAAAATTAAATTAACTATATATGTGCCTCCAAAATACTCCTATTTTTCAAAAAGGGACAAATGGATGTTTGTCATAACTCTTCGGGGTGAATATTAAACTTAGCTTATGATGTTAAGATGAATTTTTACTTGAGAGGCAATATTTTAGGATAATGGTGATATTACAGTTTTCTATGAGTACCTACAGTATATTTGTTCCATTCATTACATTGGGAAGTGAAAAGTAGAAACTATTAGGTAGTTTTCATCCTCATAGCACCAAGAAAAGTTAAAGATCTGATTACTTTTAATTCTCAAGTTAACTGAAGTACAAAAATTCTGCTTTTTGGAAAATCCAAAATGAATTCACTGCCACTTCACTGCTGCATGGATCTACATACACACATCATTTATTGTGACTTTTGTGCCTTTCTCATTGATGGTTTATGCATGTAAGATTGCTGCGTGCATTTTGTGGCTTTGAGGTATATTTTCTACTTTGTGCGTGTTCTTTTAATTGAATGCCTAAAATTTTTTGTTATTTAGTATTATAGAATACTGATTTTTTCCATTGTACATTAATAAATGTTTGCAGAACCGATGCTGACAATAGGTAGCATAAATCCTGTTATGTGGGATGACGACTGGACAGTTGTTACAGAAGATGGGAGCCTGTCGGCACAATTTGAGCACACCATTCTTATTACCCAGGATGGTGCTGAGATATTAACGCAGTGTTAAACATGGAATTCGTACCATTACAGTAATTACTTGCAGATCAGCCTATTTGGAGAATATTCACCAATTAGATGTCATTGGATTGCCTCTTTCTAATCAAAATTTTGTTGTTGGTGGAGGCATTGCATTCCTGTTTTTAGCATTATTTCTTTTTCATCTTTTCTGTAATTGCTCCTTTTAATTCTTTGATTGGTGATTTTACAGACTATGAACATGTAATTTTGCTTGTACTGAGAATCAATAATTCTTAAATGGCATCTGCATCATTTGTCAATAATTAGCCCGGTTGCAAATGCCTTGGCCTCTCATGCATTGTATTTACTTTCGTTCAACTTTCCAGTAGAACATACCCTCAGTGCGTCAACGTCCTTATGAGGTTACGAACTTATATAATCACGGATGAAAAATAAATGTGGCAGTTTTATTGCTTCAGGCTGATTAGGATGTGAATCATGTGATTGATCAAGTGAACAATAAGTGTTCTCTCAAATCTTAAATTCATATTCCGCGTGAAATGTGTTTGGCTGGGAGCAGCGTGGCCATTTGATCCAGGTGTTTTTTCAAATACAACGCTCTCCCTCCACCCTCCTTGGAAAACATAAATTTGCTGACTTCTCAAGTCCAGGATTTCATATGCACACTGATGCAGAGCCATTTGGGTTCGAGACTGGTGGGCGCCGGCTATGACAAGCTCTTAGTTTAAACTTTCTAAGCCTATACAAATTTGTATAATGGAGTCAACCTCGTATCATTGGTAATGGTTTTGGTTAATTAGGATGACACAACGACGGGGGATGCATCATCAACTGATAAAGCAACAGTGAAGAATATGCAGTATCTTGTGAAAATTGATGAAAGGCTGTTGAAAAAAAGCTGTTTCCAGAGCGAACCTTGCTGCTGGAATTATGGAACCAGTTGAAAATAGAAGCACTAATGAACAAGACATTGATTGATCGAGCTTATAATTTGTTCTTGTTGCATTGCAGGGTCGCAAAATTGTCATCGGGGAGGGAACTGCGTCGATCAAAAAAAAAAAAATTGCGAGGTAGAATTGAGGACTTGTAACTAGCCTTTTGTCAGAATCTGCAGGATTCTTAATAATTATCCTGAATTGATGACTTGAATAAAAAAGACAGTAATAGTTTGACTTAGTTATGCCTAATGTACAGAGGATATGAAATTTAACACGTTAAAAGTCGGCGATGTGCTGCTCAGAACTCTACAAACAAGTGAAACAAAGTCTTTGAGAACTAATTGTTGAATTAAAGCATGATAAAGTAACAAGCGGAAAGAATCAATCATTTCAAAAGCAAAATAGAAGGCACCAAGGATCAGAGACCACTAAATCTGAAAAAGGTTTCCGGAAAATTGAATAAAGAATTTCAAGCTGACGCAGTGTCATACATATCAATGGAAAATCCATCGTTATTAAAGAGCTTAAAGATGTACCAAGTGAAAAAATTGTTATCCTCGTATCAGATTCTTTTAACCCCATCTATTTCTCTGCGCCGCAGTCAGATCCTCATGACTTTGGAGCATACTAGAGCTTTTAGAAGGAATGATATATTCATGGGATAGACTCTTTTAGCATTCCCCACAAGGGGGTAAAATTGTTGCCAAAGATATCTTTATACGGTCTTCCCTACATAGTAGACCTCATATTCCATTTCCACATACCTGGTTGCCTAAACTCTGAGGCACCAAAATTAGTAGCCTTATTTGGTATGGTTTTATTCGTGGGTAGGAAAGATATGGAATTTTCAATCATGGTCAAGGCTATGTAACGTACATCACACGCAAAAGTTGTATGATTGTATCCTTGGTGCTTTCAAACTTGGGTATAGGGGATAGGGGTATGGAGTATGGACGTTTGGTCAAATATCAGACCGTACCGAAATAATAGCAGGTAAAATATTAAATTGCAATTTTAGCCGTGCACGGAACTAACTTTGTATTCATATCTCTGAAAATTTACCGGAAAGAGTTGGTGCCTGCTGCCTAAGAACTAATCTTTCCCGTTTTACTCGGTTAAAGATAACCCAAGATAAAATCTCTGAATGAAATTCTTCAATTTTACAAGAATTGTCTAATTTTGATTTGAGAGATGGAATTTCCTCATTCGAGTTTTTGATTATCCAAGCGTGTATATCACACAAAATAAATCAGAGATTTTCCAAGTAGAAGTAGTTGTACAATGTGTATTGTATTCTTTTGTTGGAAGTGCTTTTAAAATTTGAAAGCATTTTGACCAAGGCACAACCAAAAGCATGTTACACTAATAAATTCTGGCAGCTGGAACTGGGACGTACTCGTCTCCCAGAATTTTAGCACATGGTTTCTTCTGTTTTCCTGAATTTGATCTCATCCAAAAGTTTAATAATTCTACACAAAATTAACCATAAAGGAATTCCATTAACAATTAGCTGCATTGATCATCTGGCACAATTAGATGGATCTTTTACATCATTACTGAGTTCTTCTCATTAATAGCTATGAGGTCCTCAATAAACTTAGAATTAATCTGTCCAATTATACTTACCTGTTTTCGATTCTAATTATCTGTTCGAAAACTTTGGTCGGTCATAAATCGATGATGTTACTGGGTGGGCAAAGCTATATCTATGAAACATCTATCTTCTAGGGCTTCTTACTTCTTTCTACGTACGAAATAAAGAATACAAAATGTGGAGATTCTGAAGGGTTTGGTTCGCTTTATGTTTGTTATTACTTGATTGTCTTTGCCATCTTGACTTAAATGACTGCCCATACCTAGCTACCTCCGCGCGCACGCAGTAAGTAACAACAGAGTTGGTCGCCCATACCTAGGCTTAAATTCCTTGATGGAGCTATTAGTTACATATACAGTTCTCGAAACTGTTAGGCTTCCCATTAATTATAGAGCTAGCCAGCTTTCCACGCATGATTCACATTTCACACGCCAGCTAGCAAGCTTCAATAAAATCGTGGGAAAAAATTGTTCTGAGCAATGAAATATTTAACCAATCAATAATATATGGTGCAAAGATTACAGTTCTGAGCATCGACAGAGGAGGAATTAGAGGCATAATACTCGGAACTATCTTGAGGTTCTGAGCAATGAAATATTTAACCAATCAATAATATATGGTGCAAAGATTACAGTTCTGAGCATCGACAGAGGAGGAATTAGAGGCATCATACTCGGAACTATCTTGAGGTTCTGAGCAATGAAATATTTAACCAATCAATAATATATGGTGCAAAGATTACAGTTCTGAGCATCGACAGAGGAGGAATTAGAGGCATCATACTCGGAACTATCTTGAGGTTTCTTGAATCCAAATTAAAAGTATGCATGCAAATTATATACACTTGCAAGACGTATATTGCGTGCTTAGTTACACGAGCACCCACAGAATTCCCTCACACTGTGCAATTAACTCTTCTCCTCAACTTTATACACAGTTGGAATTAGACTTCGCTTGATCTTGAGCTTTAAAAGATCTTTTGTCTCGTGTCGATTAATGATTACTTCACAGACTAAATACAATCAATTAAAGCTTGGCTATGACATTGAAACTTTATCAAAAGTGTATGTAGTGATTTCATTTTCATATGTATAACTCGCATGTATATAAATAAATCTTTAATTAATTAAGCATCTAGAATTAATGATGTGTTTACTTGTGAGAATAGAGAATTGAAATCCGAAATGAGAATAGTTGACCCTATTTACCTATTAAAATATAAAAATAAAAATGAAAATAAAATATATGAGACCTACATATTTTTAAGATTAAGGAATAAGTTTTCATTCATTGAACTCCCCTTTTCCCCACACCAAAATTCATAATTTCACTTTTGTCATTGATTAAAATATTATAGTATTATCATATTCTTGTAATTGTTGTTAATAATAATAATAATGATGATGGCAATGACAATCATTAAGGTCATTTTAGTAACTTAACACATCTTGCTTTTACTACTATATCGGGAATTACTACATGTATTACTTGACGTAAACAGATAATGGATATTTTTTTGTCTTTTATTAAATCTTTTTCAAGGCTCAATAGATAATTTGATAAGCCAATAATTTTTTTTTCCATATTTCACCAACATGTTAATTAATCCATTAAGATAAATTGGATCAGAACAATCAATAGAGTAAACATAATAATGACAATATATATTATTCTGATTTAAATTCTTATTTTTACCATAAACAATTTTTTTCGATTCTAATACATTTCAATTGTATCTCGATCAAGTTATTGATGGGTAAATGCACCATAATTGGATTGCAAAAATGTCCGGCTTGCAGACTATTGTGATGTGATTGCTGGAACTAGTTCGGTAGGTTTAATAACTGCGACGTTAACGGCTTCTGATAATCGAGGGCGTCCTCTTTACCAGGCAAATGATATTATTCCATTCTAACTCCGGCATGGTCCTAAAATATTCCCTCGGTCGCAGCAAGACACTTAATTGCTCGGATACTTCTTCCATTGTATTTGTTGTACGTTTTACATGCTGCAATCTCGGTTTAATATCTTGGTAATTATGATAATTCACTATTTAGTGAAATTACTCGGAAAGTAAAGGGTTTAATGGGACCAGAATACGGTGGCCAAGAATCTGAAATATCTGCTCCAAGAGATACTGCGATCTCGAAGACTTCATCAAACTGCGACGCGTGTTGTTATTATGCCTATATTCGACGTCAAGGTACTTCAGCCAATAATCTTTTTTCAACCTTTGATGTACGCATACACACACGTGTATATTCTCAAGATCACATGCATTTCAATTTTAATTAATTGCTTGTTTAGAGCGAGCTTAATGACAATATATTTAATATAATACAAGCTTAATACATATTAATTCTTCTTCTTCCTTTCGATCAATGTGTATTGCAGGCAAAATCAAATGCTTCAAAAGATTCTTTCCTATATATATATATGCGTACTGGTTTTTCCCCAGTTCCATCTTACGTTCCGGCTCATAAATTTGAAACCAAAGATTCAGAAGGGAGTTATACCGAGCTTCACCTTGCTGACGGTGGGGTGGCAGCAAATAATCCTGTAGTTAACAAAAATTAGCTTGTTTGAGTTAAGTTGTCCTCAAATTTTAAGTTAATTTCTGAGCGGACTCGTTGTGATTTGATTTATAAGGCAGTGCTGGCACTGAAGATCCCGGGCAAGCCGGTTGGGCTGTCGGGGTAAGCTCAACAATATGACAGGTGCCTCGTGATATCACCAGTCTATCACTGGAAATTCAAAATTGAAGAAAAAAAATAAAATGCAGAAATAGCAGCAAATTGGGGAATTCTGAGCCGGCTTTACTCGTAAGGCAATCCTCCATTGTTAGGTTCGTTTACCTTCAAATGTCCTTGATTTTTCTCAGATCCCTTGCGAGTGAAAACAACTACCTTCGCATCTAGGTAGAAAATCAATAAAACCCTCAGTACATATGCCACATTAATCATTAGATCAGCCAGCCTTTTTTTTTGATAAATTTTGAAACAAGGGTCAGATGTTTCTAATTTCGATATTGATCGGCTATGCGTCATGTCACCTTAATCGTGATTTTAGGACAATTCATTGAGTGGGGATGCATCATCATCTGACAAAGCAACAGAGAAGGAAATGCAGGAACTTGTGAAGATCGGGGAAAGGCTCTTGAACAAACCTTCTTCCAGGGCGAACAAATTCATGTCTGTGTCAGGAAAAGCCGGCCTTTTCACTCTGCTGGTTCCTGATTGCATTCAGTGTACGCCAAGAGATGATTCATTCAGGCCTTTGCTCCAATTCCATGATTCTTGCTCTTGTCTTGTCGACGAGCCGCTTCAACTCTTCAACAATAAACTTGTGCTAGTTTTATTCACAGGATGTTTGTGGACTCTGATACGCATGAATGTACATAAATAAATATATATGTAAAATATATGTTCGTAGGCAGTGATGGAGAAAATAAATCAGAAATTAAGGATTAATCGTTTCGTTTGTGCGGCTGTTGCTCTGTTGCGTGTAAATAGTTCACTTTTTCAAAGCCGTTGACCGATCGCAGCGCTCGCAGACTTCCACATCGGCATCAGTGAGATACTAAAAATCACCAACCAAGTAACACTAAGAAAACATCCTTCACAAAGGCATCTAATCGATCGACACGTGGCACGTATATAACCTCCAATCCAAATTGTTACCTGGCCTCGCCGCCTTTCTTGCTTCGAGTAGAAATTTCCCCTCAAAATGGAAGACCCTCGAAAATAAACCAGACCAAACAAGAGCACCCCCAAATGAAAAAACCAAGTAAAATAATTTTGCCCACTTTCTCTAAGAAACTTTCCCGAGAAACAAACAACTGACAATAATGGAGTCGACGCCTGTGAACTGGGAAGCTTTGGACGCACTCATCCTAGAGTTCGCAAAATCTGAGAACTTAATCGAAGACGGCGATTCATTTGTAGCATCTCCATCATCTTCTCCGTCTTCTTCTTCCACGTCTTCGGTCTCTCTCTCCTCTTCGTCTTATCACTCGAGATTGATCATTCGACAGATCAGACGGTCGTTAGAATACGGTGACATTGACGCCGCGATTGATCTCCTCCGCGCTCACGCGCCTTTCATTCTCGATGATCACAGGCTTCTTTTCCGGTTGCAGAAACAGGTAAGAGATAAAAATTATGAATGCAGTTTAATGTAATCAATTGAGAAATAAAGAAGAGTGTGATGTGCAAATTCCTGTTCCTCACATGTATTTTACTTTTGTTTTGCCGAAGAAATTTATTGAACTTTTGAGAAGAGGAACAGCAGAGGATAGAAAATCAGCGATAAATTGCTTGAGGACTGCTCTTGCACCCTGTGCTCTGGATGCTTATCCGGTAACTTACAGTGTTATTTTTATGCATTCTCAAGTTGTACCTTCTTAGGAAGATGATACTTGCTCTTTGTAGATAGTGGCACATGGTTAGATTTATTTTGATAGTATTACTTAATTTTACACTGATTAGAAATACTTCAAGAGGCTTTTGCAGTGATGCATCTGAAATTAGCATCCCTATTGCCTAGTTGACATTATGATGCTGTCATGAGTTTTGTTTTCCTTTTTAGGGTTCTTAATTTCTTACTCTGTTTTATGTTTTTTGATGGACACAAAGATTACATGATTTGCAAAATTGACATACAATTAGTCTACAGGGCCAGTTCAAAGAACAAGGAGATTTGAGGCCTTAGACAAAAGCTTTTTACTTGGTTATTTATTTATTTATTTATTATAGTTAACACTTTGTACAGTAAATAAAAATAAGAAGAAAACAAGTATAATCCCTTATTCTTGATAGAAAAAAAAAGTTGTGGTAATTAAAAAAAAGAAAGGGACAGTGACATTCGTTTATGGACTGTGGTTTCAATGTTTAAGATGTTCTTGAACCATGTATGGAGAGAATTTAGTAATTAAATCAGTAAGGAAAAATCAGGGATGTATTAAAGGTATTAAAAAAAATGAACTCAATAGCTGTGAACAAGTAAAATAAAATTTAGAGGGGGCTTATGTGAAAATGAGGCAATTGCTTCATTTGCCCAGCCCTAGAGCTAGCACCTCTATTAGTCTAGTGTTTAAGGTATTGGCCTATTGAATCAGCTTCTATATTCCTATTTCTATAACATCAACATTTGATCACAATCAAAACAAACTATGCTCTCCATTTTCCTTTTTCAGGAAATCTTCTTAGAATCTGTCATCCATCTCTTTTACAAAGCTAATATAAATAAATAATATTGATATATTGTTCTTGAAAAACATATATTTGTGGTGGAGTGTATTCCATGTGTTAATTTCACAATCACAACTGGGTTACTTTCTTGCGTTGCCATTTTAGTGATAACAAAATTGTTCTATTTCTGATTTTCAAATTAGTTATCATTGATTTGGTGCTTGCCTTTTTCTTTTCGTCCCTTCATACTTGACCTTTTGGTTTTAACAAATTCTTTTAGCATTTTCTCTTTTCAGAGAATTGCTTTCTGACAGATGTTTGTATCTGTGTTTAAGGAAGCATATGAAGAATTCAAGCATGTCCTTCTCGCTTTTATATATGATAAAGATGATCTGACGTCTCCGGTCACAAGTGAGGTGGGTTGTAACTCATTGGTCTCTGTAAATGCTAACTTAATGAAGTCTTTCTTTCTTTTTTTTCCCTTTCTCATCTGTGAGAGAGAATAAGGTTCTTACTCCTGTTAATCCGTGAACCACTGGTATTCTTTACCTATTCTATAGTTTCTGTTATATATACATGCATTGTAAGTGGTAAGAAATTATGAATTCTGATTCATTTACTCCCGCGCAAGTCAAAAGTGATAATGGGAACTTAGATATGGTTTT
Source organism: Luvunga scandens (assembly GCA_030449905.1). Taxonomy (NCBI): domain Eukaryota; kingdom Viridiplantae; phylum Streptophyta; class Magnoliopsida; order Sapindales; family Rutaceae; genus Luvunga; species Luvunga scandens. The sequence goes on along the minus strand of JASUUG010000383.1, from coordinate 1,936,870 downwards.
TTCGTGAAGCAAGTTGCCCATTGTTAAATATAGGCTTTCATAATGCATCTGCTTTGTGCAGCCCCTATATAATTTTTTTTTTCTGATTGAGCTGGTATGGAGCAGCTGCATTCCACTAAGACTTAGACCAACTGCAATATCCTGCTAATGCTCAATTAAATTGCCGTGAATGCAATAACGCTAGGAGCTTTATTTGATTAGAATTTCTAGCTTTGTTGAATATTTAGTATTGCTCTTTTTCTTTTTTTCTTTTTCTTCTTTCTTCTATGATATGTCTTCTTTCTCTGTTTATAGTTTTATCTTGTCTTTATTGGATGGGTAGTGTTTTTAAGAGCAAGCTAGCAACTGAGTTCTGGTTCTGCTGTTAATTCAGTTAAAGTCTATTCTGGTATTGTCAACTATTCATACCTGCATGCTGAAACATTGTTGTTGGAGTAGCCATTAACATGAGGCATCTGGTTTTATGTGCTGTATCTGTTTCAGTGGCCTGAAAGGCGGAGACTTGAAATTGCTGGATTGATGTCCTCTGTCTTAAGGGCTCATTTACATGCATATGATCCAGTTTTTGCTATGACACTCAGATATTTAATCAGGTAATCACTCTTGATATACTCTTGTTGGATGATTATGATGTGTTTAAGTCATTTTGATTATTATTTAAATTTCTCCCTATTCTGCAGCATACACAAAGAATTTTGCTTTCATCAAGGAGTTTCGTCACCCATTTCAGATCTTACTGAGAGGTTGCTGCTTGAGGAACGTGACCCCTCAGCAACACCTCAAGAGAGTCTGTATGAAGCACCTCCTTTTGATGAGGTGGGTTTTTAGAATTCCGTTCTAACTATTTTAAAATGTTTTGGTTTCTGGTGGTATGTCTTGGACATACAGCTTTGCTGTTTTGCTTATGTTGGCGTATGGTAATTAAGAACAATTTTACACTGCTCAGAGTTTGTGTGTAGTTATTTATTTATTTTTTCATGTTTACTTTTGGAAAATAGGTTGACATACAAGCCCTTGCACATGCCGTAAAGATTACAAGACAAGGAGCAGTTGACAGCTTGAGATTTGCCCGGGGTGATCTATTTCAGGCTTTTCAGGTTATTAAATATTTGTTAATTTACTAGATCTAAGACCTTTTTTTATGAGTTCGCATTATTTCTTTAACTTGTATCCATCTTCCCTTACCATGGGGATATGGTTATAGTTTCCATACTCACAGGTAACTAGTAGCCTGGTGTGTACTTAGTATATGTTATAGCCTGTGAAAATGGTTAGAGATGGCCATTGGGCCATGCAGGCCATTAGGAAACGGCGAGCCATGCCGGCCATTAGGAAATGGTGAGCCGTGCCGGCACGGCAGCTAAATTTCAGGCCTGACACAACCAGGAGCATGGCAAACGTGGGCTGTGGAGCACAATTTGTTTTTTCTTGAATAAGCCTCAATTTTAATTTTAAATTTATCAGTTTATTTATTTACTTATTTATTTATTTTTGGTACTTTTATCAAGTCTATAACTCGAGACTCCAAGAAAACTAGTTGTCCATATCCAGTAGGATAAATAAATTTAATTGTCAAGAATCATAATGATAATATATAAAGACTAACTAAACTATAATGCTTTCAAATTAATTTATTAATTTGAAACATATAAATTGCTTTTAATGGAACAAAAAAAAATTAAAAACATACTATAACCTTAATGAGATTAGAAAAACAACAAATCTTTCATTAATAATACAAATTTAATTCTATTTTGATAGCATGATTAATAGTTTTAGGAATATAAAACACAAACTGGTTATACAAATCCAATTTAAATTGCTCAAATAATGATTAAGATGACGATGTAAGTGTCTGGTACCATACTTAAAAATTGGCAAAATGATACAAATGTTGATGATGAAGACAATGATGATGTCATGACGTTCATGTTGATGTTGATGATGGCAACAGCAATGACATTGAAGATTAAAATTTAGGAATGCCTTTAGTGAATAAAATTGCTATAATATGCAAATGATAGATAGTTTAGTTATCAATGGTGACAACCTAGTTAAGATGTGCTGTAAACTATAGTAATGCAAATTATGCCATATTTCATTTTATTTGTAATTTGTAGCTTCTCATTTCATAAAAATAAATTTGATTTTATTTATCTCTCAAATAATGTTATTTTTAATTCAATTGAGTAATATTTTCATTTATTCTTTAAAAATTAAATTATCAATAATGATTCAAGTCATTCAGTTAAATTTAAATTAACTCAATTAATAGATGTATTAGTGTGAAATTAGAAATTTAGAATACAAAGCAAAATTTCAAATTTAATTTTTAAAATTTGAACTTTTAAATTTTTAAATTTGCATTTCATCCTATAACAAAACAAAATAAGAAATTAAAAAAAATTCAAAAATATTGGAGTGGGCACACGGCCCCTTAGTGGGCTTGTGCTCCTGTCGTGCCAATTGCCATGCCTGAGCATGGCATGGCTCATGTGCCAAAATGCTTGGCCTGGCACAGCCCATTGATGGGTCATGCCATGTTGATGTGCCGTACGAACATAGGCCATACCCCGTGGGCTGGCACAGCCCATTGCCCATCTCTAAAAATAGTTAACATGACTCATGTAATATGCATTATTAAAATGTGAGAGCGTGTTTGGTTCTCTAGTGTGCTCATTCTTCTTCTATCAATATTCTGCTACATTTGAGGGGATAATCTGTATCCACATTGTCAAATTTACACTTGGTAAGAAAGTGTGCAAAGGAAAGAAGTCTGGTTTCTCGGATGTTCCCCGTCACCTGAAACATTTTTCAGACATTGGTTGGATGAATCGTTTAGATCTTGTCTCTTCATCAATGTACTTATTCCTGTAATTTTGCTTTTTGGAATTGGAGGCCTTTATGGTGTCTGAGTAGGAGTTTAAGCTTTTTTGAATGTTTTAAGAAGAATATTTCTGATCAACCATTTCCAACTCATGAATTTTTAGTGTGAGGTTTCTGCAAGTATAAATACCCTTTCTTTTGCATTAAATATTAAAACATATGATGCGGTGGCCTTCCTTGTTGCAATAAATGGTTGTATCTTATGATTAAGCACTCAATCTCGTGAGGAATCTTCAATGGAATCTTCGTAAACATCTTTCCATAATTGCTGGTTCATCCTTTCAATTGAAAATGCAGTTGGTAATCTTCATGAACTTGTATCACTCTAACAGTTACAGAGTTAAGTTACTTAAAACTGGTGCTTTAACAAAGAGTCAATTTCTCATGAGGAAGCCCTGTCTCTATTAATGTGAGGAACAAGTTAAAAGACTAGAAAAACACACATTCCAATGCAGTGTTTTTGTCCTTTAGTGCGTTGGAATTTTTTTTTTTCAATTTTTTGGGCCTTTTAGCCTGACCTTCACTTTATTAATGAGGTCTTCCTCATTAGAGGACTCATTTGACGAATTAACTATCTTAGCACAATTCCAAACAACTAAAGATGGGCTTCTTGAGGGACTTGTTTTATACTTCATTTTATCAACTTGGGTTGGCTGGAATAAACTTTGTATCCAAGTTTTACTGACATGTGTTTTTATTGCAGAATGAGTTATGTCAAATGAGATTAGATGTTTCTATGCTCGATGAGCTTGTTCGTGAGTATTGTGTTTACAGGGGCATTGTTGATTCTGGCCTTTCATCCCCTTCTGGTAAAACCCATATTTGTTATCTGATTCTAATTTTATCAAAATTCGTTTTTATTTAATTTTGATGAATTCTTTTAATGCACATCAGGAATGCAAACCATTTCCATACCTATAAAAGTTGATAAACCAGAGCCTGGGTGTTGTTCATCTAGGAACTGCTCCCTTGAAATGGATTGTAGCATCAATAAAAATTCAGATGGTGAAACTTCCATCAGCAATACTATTATGGACAGTTCTCCTGAAAATAATACTGATGTGATTAGCATTCAAGGAGCTGATGTTGAATTACGATTCAGTGGTGAGCCAACTGGCAGTAATGAAGATTGTAGCACAAGCGGATCACATCAACCTGGAAGTTCAAGGGTTCTGAGAAGCAGAAGCCATGGAAGTGGAGAAAGGAATAAACGCAAGAGGTGGAGGGGAAGGCAAGATGACTTCTGTTATAATCCAGAAATTTCTCTTGGTGAATGCAATAAGCGAGAGCTTAACTCTTCTACACTGATTCGTAGCACAAAAATGTCAAGGGAGCAACAGGTAATCGGTTGGAAATTTTTGCTTTGATTTTGATAAATTGATTATTAAATGATATTATGTTGCAGTGCTTGGAAAAATATTTCACGTTGGATGTTAATTGTATGCAGGAAAATTTTGAGATTGTGCTGGGGATGAAGGAGCTAGCCGGTAAAGGAATGGCTGCAGAAGCTGTTGAAGAAATTAATGCAATGGATGCAGACTTTTTTGTACAAAATCCGATGTTGTTATTCCAACTTAAGCAGGTAAGACAATCCTGCTTTGTCAATGGCTTCTTCAGGAAACATTGAGGATACATGGTACTCACTATATGGATGGATGTCACAGTCTCACCCTTTTGTTTGTTGGTGATAGGTAGAATTCCTCAAGCTGGTTGGCTGTGGTGATCATTCAGGTGCTCTACGGGTTGCATGTGCCCATTTAGGTCCGTTGGCAGCTAGTCATCCTGCCCTGCTGAAGCCATTGAAAGAGACTTTGCTGGCATTTCTCCAACCTAATGAGGATGTACTTGTAAAGGGCTTCCCTTTACATACTCTTGCAACTTCACTTCAGGTATGGTATAATTCACTGCTATAGTTGAATGGGTATTTCTTTCTTCACTTTTCTCACTTTCTTTTGTTTGGTCATGAAGCTCTATTTTGATAGTTTGTTTGGATGCTCTTATGTTATAGTCCTGATGATTCCTCTTTTAGTTCATACAGAAATTAAATCGTGCTGTGTTATTATTGGATGCTTGTGTTGCAGATGTATCTATCTATTAAAGACACTATCTCTTGTCTAGTCTTTGTGTTTGTTGATGAGTAATTTACCCGAAGACAGCTCCCAATGTTACTCTTTGCCTTCATCATACGTTCCAAAGTAATGAAGTATAGTAGCATGTGCTGTAGCTTTTAACTCATTTGAAATTACCTATAGGTAAAAGATGATATAATTTCAAGACTGCGGATATGTTATACCCCTCTGCTTGATCATGAGCATATCCCTTATCATTGGGGAATCTACATTCCCTGCAATTGTTGAGTCTATGTTGTTGCAATTTGTGCACCTACTGGAAAACAACATGGGCCACTCATTTATAGACGGTTCAGATTCTCTATAATGCCTGCAACAATGGTAGTGGGTATGATCACATTTATACAACTCTGCCTTAAGGATCTGTCATTTCTAAGATGATATTACTTGTCTTAGGTGTTTTTTATGTCTGATTATGTTTAAGAATGAAAAAAACGCATTGAAGGTATAAAAGATAATTCTACATGAATTGGTTCTGGAAGTTAAGTTTTTCTTTTGTAGTTTATCTATAAGCAGAAGTTGTCCTTGCTCATTTTGGAAGGAATATTAGGAGTTTATCAGATTACTTATAGCTGTACTTCTTTGCTCTATACTTGACCTATATTTGTAGGTTAATCTTTTATCTGAATTGGTGGTGGTATATAATTGAAAGGTTCCTTTTAATCAAATGAAACATAAGCTCTTGGTTTTACCCTTGACAGGTTGCAATTGGTAGGAAGCTTGGAATTGAAGAACCTCAGCTTATGAAAATTATGAGAGCAACCCTTCACACACACAATGAGTGGTTTAAACTTCAAATGTGTAAAGATCGCTTTGAAAGTCTCCAGAGGATTGACTTATTGAAGGAAGTTAATACTCCTTTTCTTGCCACAGTTGCCATGTCGAAGTCACATGCAGATAGTTGCACCCAGGGATCTTCCCAAATCACAATATCATCAAATGCCAGGGTTTCAGAAGATGGTAGCAGTCCAAATCAAGTGTCATCGGCAGATTTTGTCTGTGATGAAAATGCAATACTCAAAGTCATGGTGAGTTGATTATGTGCCTTGTTATTTCATTGTCAAGTAAATTTCTCGTGTTATATCATATGCTCTTTATTTTATCATCCCTTATGATGGAACAGTGATGTAAAATCTGTATTGATGTCCCTTATTGGATGGATTCTTTCTTGTATCATGAGCTTCCAATTTTACTAGGAAAAGTAGGGCAAGATCCTATTGTGGCAAATTTTACTTGGGATATAAATATAATTGTTTAGGCCAAAGATTATACACATTGACTGATGGTTGCTATCATAGCTGCGATTCTGGAACTTTACTCGACTGAAATGTTTTCTATCATAGCATGCAGCAGAAGGGAACATGTAATTTATTGCATTTTCTAATGATGCAGGAATTTCTTGCTTTGCCAAGGGCTGATGCCATCCACCTTCTTGCACAATATAATGGGAATGCTGAGACCGTCATTCAGCAAATATTTGCATAGTTCAAATTGTCAAAAGAGTTTAGGGAAATTTTTATTTGTTTATTTATTTGAAAAATACTATTTTATTCAATTTGTACCACACAGTTCTCTACAGTATACAGTTTCCCTACTTGCGAGGGGAACCAAGGCCTTGTACCATCTCCTGTATAACATTGTCTATTAGACACTATTCCTTGTACATTGCATGAGAGTCGAGGACAATAACAGAAGAAAAGAAGCTTTCGTTAATTAGAAAGAGGAAAATTATTTTGATTGATTCAAGTGTGTTCAATTCTATTTTAGTTTTCACGAAGCCGTTTGCAGAATCATTATTTATTTATTTTCATGCTCATACTTTGAAACAGGTACACATTATTAATCAGAGTACAATATTTCCATTTCTAGCTCAAAAAAGTGGTGAAGATGTATACTTCCAACAAGGTTATTGCTGCGGTTGTACCATCCTGGCCATGGTTGTTTGCAATAGAGGTGTTTGCGGATTAGATTTTGCGGAATGAAATCAATTTATATCTAATCCACGGATAAGTGAAATTCAATTTATACGTTTATGAATAGGATGCGGATTTAATTTAATTTATATCCAATTCATCATTTTGTGAATTAAATTTTTTTTTAATTGTTTTCAATCTATGAACTAAATAAATAAAAAATTTTAATATGAAAATAATTTTACTACCGATTAAATTTAAAATTAAATAAGATTTAAATTAATTATTTATTTTAATAAAATTAAAAAATACATTCAAAGTTTTAAAGTATAACACTAAAAAAAAAATATCATTTGTTTAGATCAGTGCGTGAAAACTGATTGGTTAGGTTGCTATATTTATTTATTTTTTATTTTATATTATTATCGGATAAGATATAATATAGTGTTAATATAATTATATTTTAACTTATTTATTTAATAGTAAGTATTAATACTATATTTACAAGTTTAATTTTTTAATTAAATAATTTTTTATTTTTTTACAGATTCACAGATTTTTACGGATTTACTTCCGATTTGTCGATTGCAAATTTTTAAATTTTTAAATTTTTAATTCAATCTAATCCACCAATCTATAGATTAAATTTTTACAGATCGAATTTCTACGCATCAGACGATTGAGAGGATTAAATTAAATTCTGAATAGCCTTGGTTTGCAATCAGACTTTTTAATTCTGGTGGTGTGCGCAACCATTCAAGAAGTAGGTTACTCTAGGCCTAGGACATCAGCAATTATATGCAGATTAAAGTTTGTAAATCAGAAGATGGTGATGTTACGGCTCAGAGAAAATCTAGAAAAAGAAGGTCTTGCAGTTGCAACTTGCAAAGAGTCGTGCAACATTTATTACTAATTATTTCGGACGAACCAACGTTACGAATGATGTTTTATGGCACATGGGAATTGACAAATTCATTTTACATTCCGGTCCTGATTTTACTTCTTTCACTGCGAAGACTTTGATTCACGGAACTTCCTTTCATCGGAGAGCATTTTTGCGAATCTGCATACATTGAACAGAAATTATGATTAAGTAATGAATTTAACTCACGGCCGTACTATATGGAGACTATTTTCATAAATTTCATTTGCGGTTTAGGGGGAAAAAAAAATTGGATGAGATGAGACACCTCTTACTATTGTACCTTCATTCAACAAATTAAACTACTGTTACTGTGTCTCTTAATTTAAAACAAAACAAGGAAAATTATCCACCGACCACCTGATTTTTTTTATTTTTTCAAAAATACATAATTTTTTTTTTTGCCTGAATTGCACCTGAAGTTATAATTTTTTTCACTTTTTTACTTCTGTTTGTTGACCGTTAAGATTCCGTTAGTTTTTTTAATAAAATGACGATTTTGCCCCCCAAATATAAAATTACAATTTCATCATACAACATTAATTTTGAGGGGCAAAACAGTCATTTTGTTAAAAAAACTAACGGAATCTTAACGGTCAACAGACGGAAGTAGAAAAATACAAAGAATTGTAACTTCAGGTATAATTCAGGCAAAAAAAAAATTATATATTTTTAAAAAAATTCGAAACATTAGGTGGTCGGTGGGTAATTTTTCTTAAAACAACAGCATGTCGACTCAGGGTTGAATATTCAGAATTACGTAAAGAATATATAAAACGATAGCATTCATATAAAATAATGATGAAGTTACCGTTTGAGTGCTTCCTCGTTGGTGCCAGCATTTCCATTTTCAATAGGTTCATACAAACCCGTGTCCATATTTATGCGGGAAACTGGTTTTTTCAACAAGGTCTCGCCAGCTCTAACAAGATTTCCAAGATTCTCCTTTGTAGTTAGATCAACCGAAGTCAGGTCTCCTTGTAGCGTGTCATCCTGGTTTATTCATTGCATTAACTTGCAAGAAAATCACCACTAATATAATATAGTTATATACTATTATATATAACAAACAAACAGTCATGTTAGTGAAATCCGATCAAAGAGATTATCTATTTTAGTTCTTCAGTGGACTGATAAATCATAAAATTTATTAATTTAAATAGTTCACAAAGAATGAGCAAGGACCAAATAGAGATTACTTAAATTTTATTCTGAAACTTAAGTTGAGTCATACTACTTTAGTTCTAATGTTAGTAATAGTTTTATCTTATTTAAAAATATTTCTTTCTCATAAATTAATTAGAGGTCGCAAATTTATGGTATAGGATATTAGGATGGTTTTTGTTTGTTTATTCTTTTTCTTTTTCTTTTTTCAGACTTACACCTTAAATAGTTAAATATAGACTTGGAACCTGTCCAATACTCAGTAAACTATAATTAGAATAAGACAGTAATCTTGTCTTAAACTTAGAGGAAGCCATGCATAACGGAGGTAAAACAAACTTAAAGAGGCAAACAACGAAAAAAGGTAAGCCTTAGGGGCCAAAACATGAATTTCATATGGAAAAGGAGTATATTTCATGGAAGGCCCTTATCTTTGCTGAAATTTATTCTGACCTAGGTAATTATAGCTCCGTTTTGGGTAGATGTAAAAGTTTATGGATTAACTTATATTCAAAAACTTATTTTTAGAAGTTGAGAGTTACCCAAATTTATTTAAAAACTATTCTTCTTCAACAGATTCGAGATCAATTATCTCCTCAAAGATGGATTGAACCCATCACTAAGAAAAGGACAAGAGGGAGAATAATGGCAAAGAGCTTACCTCAATCCTGAGATAGTTATCCTGTGACTGAAGGGCTTGAAAAACCACAGAGATGTGATAATCAACCATATCTCCAATTGCTTGACCATAGCAATCTAGTAACGGAGTATCTCCATTGTCATACAACCAACTTATAACTCCCCATCCGGAAGCCATTTTTGCGTTGTATTTGTGTTCACTCTTTTTTGAGCCGGTCCCTATGGAGATCACAAGGAAACGAGTATAATCCAAGGGATTGATTGGACAGAAATCTGGATTCTTCAGTATATGCTTGGTCACCTCGGAAATGGCTACCAAAGTCTGCATCATATCACACACAGTTCACGCGTACAGATTGTTACTTAGTTTAATATGCTCTCAATTACTTCACTGATTGTGATCTTTCTTTTAAAACCAAAAAGAAAAGTTACCGGATTGTTTGCAGCCACACCACCGTCAATGAGATTGAACTCTTTCAAAGTTCCATGTTCATCTGGGTTCTTAAAATAGTAGGCAGGAAAGTAAGTTGGCGCTGCGGAGGTGCCAATGGCTATGTCTGCTAATTGAGCATCCAAGACAGGACTTGCTGCTACCTGAATATACATGACAAATTCATGAATTAATTAATTCCCGAATTACTTTGTCTGGGGCTAAATTTTATATATACATATATATATATATATATATATTAGCAAAATAACCTGAAATGAGGAGAAGATAGTAGGTTGAAGTTTCTTGATGTCAAAAGTTGGAATAACAACGTTTGTCAAGGTTTGATGCAACTTTGTGTCCTTTAAATTCTCCTTTATCACCTTGTGAAGGTACTTCCCGTCATATTTGCTTCCCATTAGAGCTCTCACTAGATTTACAACCGAATTAGCTAGCATTCCCCTGTGTATATTTTATAATTATGAAGAAAAAAAAAAAATCAAAATTATACATGCATATATGGATGCCAACTTTTGCTTATTGACTGATTACTTCTCAAGCATTGTTACCTTAATTGTGGGAAAACTTTGGGACCGTGCCTAATGTAGAATGGTACTATATCCTTGGCAGCGGACATGGGACGATTTTGCTCATTTGGTGCCGTTAACATGGCTGTTATAAGACCACCTGTACTTGTTCCTGCGATCACATCAAAGTAATCGGCAAGTCTTGCATCCTCACCATCAAGTTCCTGTACATAGTTGTACTACTGTTAGAACCATGCACCATGCAAATCTTGGTGTGAACATTAACGGAAATATTTTCTTAGGAATTAATGAATTAGATGTTACCTGAAGTTGAGATTCAAGGTAAGCAAGAATGACACCTGGAATGATTCCTCGAATTCCTCCACCATCAATACTAAGAATTGTAATTAGATTTGCGTATGTTGGAGGTTGATTGGTAAGAAATTTGCTGTTCTCCATTTTGATCAAATATTGGTGCACGAAGATATACCAAGTATTAATAAGTAAAAAATAAGCTAGCTTAGAAAATCAACGAAATATAATAAGATGATTGCTATAGAACATTGTCCCTTATACCGTTGATCAATACTGTACTAAGTATATATATGTAGGAGAGAGAGCTTTGCACGTTGGATCAAAGTCTTGTTTGTTTTAAATTTGTAATGAATTTCTAAGGTGTGGGACCAAATTGAGAATTGTAAATTCTTCAAAACGTACATTTCGTGTTCACCCACACTATCTCGTCAACTGAGCCAGTTGTTAATTCGGAAAGTCAGAAACAAAAACCTAAGAACTTAAAACTTATCAAAATTAATCAAGCTTTAGTCGAAATTAAGCAACATATATGTATATGATGTTTCTTGTGGAAGAAAACTTGATCATCCAAAGTTTTCGTAAGAAGTTCCTATTTTTCATCGTCCGCGCTTGATGATATGGTAAAAGTATATATTTGAATATACGAATTAGAAAGAAAAAAAAAACTGTTGCAAGCTTATGTTGAAAAAGTCGGATTCTTAATCTAATATTAGGTTTATATTTGAGTAATCATGTCTTGCGAAATGTCATATAAGATTAAACTTAATTAAAAGTGATCTATTACGATTGCAGTAATTTGGACATATTTAATAAGGGGTGTGTTTTTAACGTGTAAAATCTTAAGGATAACTTTTACATTCATGAAAGACTAAAAATAGAAATTCTAAAAGATAACAAAGAAGAGTGATTATGAACTCCCAATTACATGTTTATATTCGATTTTTTTCTTAATATCCCACCATCAGAGAGAGTGTAAAGAGAAAGTTAAAATATTCTCTAAGAAGATGTGTTGATTTAAAAGGCAAGACACATGACTCTGGAGAGAAATTGGTCGTTATAGATTCAAGTACCTTTTCGCATATTTGATTATTAATTTTTGGTGATAAAATATAAATGTTCCTGAAATTTAAGTGATAGTTTTCGCTAAAAATTATCTTTAACAGAAAAAAAAAACTATTAATTATATTTTACACGTTGCCATATAATTATATATGTTCATAGATGAATCCTAATGATCCTCTATTTTGAGTGTCATCAGGTAGAGTGTAATGATTGGATTCTTTTTAATGTGTATTTCTATTTTTCAATATGCACACGCATCAAACTACAAAAGGGTACCAGGTATATAATTCAATTTTATGATCTGCATAACTCTATATGTATATACGTGCGCTGGAGTGGACATATTAGCTCAATGAACATGAATCATGACACAACCAGCTGTATTTATTAAAGCATATATATCTCTTGGCAAGTCTAACAAGCAAAAGTGTTAGGAGCAAATTATAGTACATGATGAGATCATAGAAACCCGCAAAGTTCGATTATGTGTCACATCTCTTGTGTTGCATTTCCCCATCACTGAACCACGCCATGCGTGCGCATGAGGAATAATTAAATTTAATATTCAACTTTGGTTATTTTCCTCAAAGTCCAAATTACTATTGATTAATTTCTTAACAGTGTTAAAACTAATTAACTCCTTGTCTTAATCAAAAGAACAACAAAATCTTTGTATTATATACATACACATGCACACCTCCAGCACGCTTTCCATTCTTCTTATTTCATCCTTCAATTCCGCTTTCCTTGCTTGTCTTTCTTCAACTATATATACGTTGTACACTCTGACATGATATCTGCTGGCTGCTAGCTAATTTCATTCAATAGTCGTGGAGCCGCCCTCATTAATCGACCAATTCCATTCGGCCGCGTGGGAAATCTTAAACTTGTGGTCATTTCCAACTACTGATCACAGGCAGCATCGCTGTACTTAGTTCATTGTTAAGTGAAAATCAAACCTAACCAAGCCTAATAAATCAACTTTGGTCGCACTTTCGTTTTCTTAATTTGCGGAGTTTTTCAAAGGATAATGCTACCTATATACATTTTATTTACATATCTTGCTTGTAAATTGGCACCTCTGAGCTATCTTTCCTCTTTAGACGCTTAAGAAAGTTGTTAAAATTCGGAAATTTTATTTCCTGATAGAATTGGTACACTCAAAAGGTCTCATCAATAGAGAATGCGTACACAAACGGAGGGAGATTAGAAAATAAACTTTCGCTCAAAAGGGAATTGATGGCACATGATTACATATATGTATGTATGTGTAAGTATATGTATATGTATATCAACTGGGCAATCTTCTCTCTGTCTAATGCTCAAGCTTGGATTAGCTTGGGAGGAGATTTGGAAGCGATCAACACGAAATGGTGACATAATTACATACATGTATAAAATAAAATGGAGAGAATTCATAACTAAATTAAAAACATATATATTCCCCTTTCTTGTCATTCACTCTTGACTTATCAAAATGAATTAAATCCCATCGACTGAACATTCATTTATAATACCTTAATTAAATGTTAGCTTTTATATCAATCTTCAATTGTGCCGCAAGGAATTGTATCAGCTAACCACGTCGTCCATTTTGATCAGTGTCAGAATTGTCGTGCCAGCACTAATGATTTTTTAAAAATTTTCCAATTATTGGCAAGATAACGTATTCCTCTCTGATCAAAGGGACAAATGAGTTAAAAATCTAGTTCTTGAACATATCCCAGGACTTTGCTCAGGCATGTTAATTTGCAAGAAAGGAAAAAGAAAAACATAAAAAGGGGAAACAGTTTCTCTAGTTGTTCAAGTGTAAAGTTTATCGATTAATAATTGAGGTGAAAACTGGATCTTAAGAAAATAAGATGCAAAAATTGTTGGTTGAATACTGAAAGTCAGATTAGTCAGTCCTCAAAATGGAGTTAACAGTGACATTTACCTTTGTCATTAATTTTGACATTTTTATTTCCTTCTTTCTTACACTTGCCAGTAACTCCACTTTTCTTTTATACAGTATAAGTATACAATGAAGCCCTCAAAAGGTAAAAGCTCTCTCAATTTACTGGCCCCATTTCAAAATAAAGCCCAGCACATGAAGACTTGTTAAGGCCCATTAAGAGATGCTCCAAAATTGGAAAAATTGCAGCCCAACAACAATAATAAATTAATTAACAAAAATTAGAGGTTGTTGATACAGATAGACAGCGCAGTTGACACGAAGTCACAAACTAAAGCATTGCAAATGGCAGCGTGGGATTCACGTTGCCGCACTTGTAAAATAACATCAATGATTTCATTCAATTCTTTGTTTTTCTAAAAGTTTTCAAAGCTTCAACTTGAAGGAAATGTTGCAACGCTTAAAATTCACGAACTGTGACTGCGACTCCGAAATGGATGGAGCACTCGCAATAATAACGTTGCCCCCCCGTTTATCATTATTTATCATCATTCACATTGCTTTTGCTTTTGCTTTTGCTTGGCACCTGTGGCTGTGAATGTGTGTACGCGTATGCTTTGTCGTTTAATTTTTCTTAGACACTTCTAGTTAATTATAAAAATCGTCATAGCTACTGTCGGTGAAGATTCTCTAGTTGTTTCAACCCACGAACATTTAATGGGTAAGAGCTCACAAGAATCTTGGAGAGTAATTTTGTTAAGACTTTAGAAAATATATCTTTCTGTACATGGGGTTAGAAAATAAAAAAATAGATGGTGATTAATTATTAAATAAATTAGGAAGAATCAAATTAGTCATCTTATCTTCCAGAAAACTTTGTTCTCTTTGATGCATATGCTTTTTATCTTAAATTTGTTGCCCTCTGGCACCTACATTTTAATGCATATGGCTCTGTTGACATTGGAAACCCTCGCAAATTTGCTCATATCAAAAGCAAATCACCTGCATTATATATATATATATATATATATATATATATATATATATATATATATATATATATATATATATATATATATATATATATATGTATATGTTTAAAGCCCGTGCCTCTTCCGCATTTAATACTTTATATATGAACAAAAATTTATAAAATTCTGTTGTATTTCCCAACAACCAATTTTGACCGCGTCAATTAATGATCCATGAATTCTAATATATTTTTTTTTTTTGAAAAAAAAAGGGTTGGAATCTTCTTGAGTTGTGCAACCTTCTTAATGTCTTACGATTTAATTAATTAAAATTTTATTGAGAATCATTAATTTAATTTAATTTAATTTAAGCCTGTATGGTCAAATAAGCAAGGCGACAAAACCACGGGTTATTGGTGGCCTTGTTGAAATCTTCAATATTCAAGTCTGTTCACCGAAAGAAAAGGGAAATGTGTGGAAAGGCTCACTGATTTATTAATGACAAGAAGAAAAATTCATCTGCCCATTAATGCTATACGTATCATTCATATTATTGAAAAATTATAAAATATATTAGAGATATTATATTAGTTATATAATAAGAAATTGATAATATAATATACGTATATTTATTTTAAAAAATTATTATATAAGTGATGATTATATTAAATTTAATTAGCCACGTCAATAATTGATTGTAATACATTAGAAATATTTTAAAATTTCTCCATGTTATTTATTAGAAACACTTGTATTTTAATTTATTATTTAAAAAATCAATGTAAATATTGTTTCATGATTTTTGTGGTTGTGTCTCAAATTGAATTATATCCTTGTAATATAAGTTTTTCATTCAACTTTTTGATAGATTGTGTTTTGTGTATTTTTAGTATATGTGAATTATTATAGTTTAATTATTTTTATATTTTAATTTATTAATTACGAACCACCAACGGAAATTTAAAGAGAAACTCGTATCATAATTAAGGTAATGCTAGTCTTTATCATTTTAATGGAAAATAAAATTTTCTCACTACATGTATAATGTGTGAAGATCCAAGTTATTCACATTTAAAACAAAAGAAAAGGCAAATGGAACATTATCCGAAAATGTGAATGATAAAATTTGATGCCATCTAAGATATTAAAAATCTTATATTAATTTCACATTAGCTTAATTAAGGACTCTAATAGTCATTGCATTGTAATAAAACTCATCCCTATTTTCAGATGATTGTACATAAGTGGAGAGAGATTTTTTATTATATCAGCAAACTGGAAGAACGAGAAATTATTCTATATTTGAAAAACAGAGAAATAGAGAAAGGAAGCAAAAGTCAAAGTCATGTTGGGGTGTAGCGCTGCAAGAGAAGTAGACAGAGAAGGGAAGTGACAGCATTTAAGATTAAGAATTAATCTTAGTAGAATCCGAGATGGTAGCAAAACAAAACTAATCCCCCGGATTTAGGGCCTCTGTTTTTATTTATGTAAAAGGCTAAAACAAGTTATTCAGAGTCACCGAACTTCTTAAATAAATCAATAATTAGAAAAATTACAGGCCTGTTATGAGAAATACATGTATCTATAATTTACAAGAGAAGAAAGAAGGCGTTCTCTTCTGATCTTCTCTTGTTGTCTTGGGTTTTTTATTCAATATATAAGGGCGTTGTTTTCCACGATGCTAATTAGCAACAAAACAGAGCTGAGAGGCATCATGTCATAATCTTTTTGGCCGGTCGTCCTTCTTCAATTGCTTCGTGGAGCTGAGTGTAAGATAACCAGAGGGTTTATTTTATTTTTTTAATTTTTCGTTTTGCTTGGTGGGTCTGTGAGTTCCTCTCAGTTTCTGGAAATAGCCATGGCGGAGTACATTTATTTATCCAACAAGGTATGGTAACTTTTCAAAGTTTTATTATCTGTTCATGTCTTCTTTAGAATTTTTTTTTTAAAGTGATTTTTTTGGCCCCTTGTTCTAAACAAATTTATTGTTGTTTAGCACTTGTGAATGATTGGTTTAGTGGGCACGGCATTTGTGTTTCTCTTCTGTGATTTCTCTGATCTGGGATTTCTCCGTGAAGTTTATTTATTCATTTGCTAATTTTAGATATCAATATTGGATTTTGTGGGTTGTTTGTGTCTCTGTCTCTCCAAGGAAGTGATACCCGCATGTCTTTTTTTTAAAAAAAAAAATTTATGGTTTCTTTTATTTTACTCTCATTCGTGCAACTATGCTGTTCACAAGTTCCATTCCTCACCCCCCCCCCCCCCCCCTCTTTTTTGGTACTTCATTTTTGTTAATGTCGTAATATTATTACATTGTCACATAAAAATTTCTCATTTTCTTCCCTTGTTGTCTTTAATCGAAATAGCTTAGATGAAATTATAATGTAAATCTCTGTAATTTATTTTTTTATTCTTTATTCTTTTTGCCCTTGAAGTTATTCTGCATGAATATGTTAATAATATTTCACATATTTGGTTATTTTTTGTCTTACAGGATACCCTAATTATAAAGCCCTCAAAGAAATCTCCTTTATTGTTAAGGTTGATAGCTTTGCTATTTGCAGTGGTCTGTGGCTTTTTTTTCTGTTCAATCCGTTTAAAGCAAATGAGCATTGGCAATAGAATTAAGTTTCAAACCTTCCAAGTCCTTGGAGGATCTTATATTGAGTACGGAATCAAACAGATAGAAATTTCTGGTGAAAATAACACCAAACAGCTCAAAATTCCCCGTGTGTATCACCCAAAACCCCAGATAGGAGCTCCTGGTGATAATGACACCAAACAGTTTGAGATTCCTCATGTGCATTACCCAAAACCCCAAACTTTTAACAGGTAACTCAGAATTTTTTATTTTCATAAATTTGGGTTCATAAGCCTGACTTCAGCATGTTTTCCTTTGCTTTATTAACAGAACTGAATGTGCACACAATCCTGTACAATTCTTCGCTATAATCTCAATGCAAAGATCAGGAAGTGGATGGTTTGAGACCTTGTTAAATAGTCATATGAATGTGAGTTCAAATGGGGAGATTTTCTCTGTTATGGATCGGAGGCAAAATATTTCTTCAATTATAAAGACTCTAGATAAAGTTTACAACTTGGATTGGTTTACTAGTGCTTCCAAGAATGAGTGCTCTGCAGCAGTTGGCTTTAAGTGGATGCTCAATCAGGTATAATGTTCTCGTCAAATTTGTGATTTTACTATCTTTCTTCTCTCATTGGTTGCTAGTAGAATACCTATCGGTTGCCCCTTATCATTATTGAATATGAAATTATGCCAACTGCAGTCCACCTAACTCTTGAGCTGGCAGCATATATGAATTTATTCATCATGGTTGATCCAAACAAATTGATTTGTTGTTACAATTCTGAAACACTGGGAGCAAGTTTTCATGTTTGTTCCCTTCATTAGATGACCAGAGATTGCAAAATTTACCCAATAATTGAAGCTATTCTGTTCATAATTCACCTTACAAATCTTCATCTGTTTTATTTCTGACTAGAGCTTATTATCGTTAGGGTTTTAGAATACTTGTCTTGTTGTCTGTGTTTGCCTCATGATTTTGTTTTGTTATGTTAGAAGAAAATTTTATAATCTTTTCATAGAAGGAAGAATGAGTGCAGTAATTGAAGAGTTCTGAATTAGAAAGTTGAAAGTTGTAGGACGAAGTTTGCAAAACCATGGGTAATAAGAAACATGTCAAAATTTGCACCTCGTGGACCATTGGTTAGGAACACAATATAGACTATGTCGTAACTGTAAAATATATTCATCATGTACGGAGCTCTAGATGTTGCGCATATTTTATTTCTGTATTGGATGACTAAAGACTGGTACCAATTTTTGGCCACTTACCTTAAGTGATAGAGAAGAAACAATTGTTTGTATGGAAAAAGTGCTTCATAGGCAAACTGTTGTTATGTCATTCTTCATAAATTGGTGACTTAGTTGTTTGGTACACAAGGTCAGTGTTTTAGTCTACTTCACCTTGAAATGTTCGTGCATTCAGCATTAAGAAAAATTCTGCGCACAGATTGTTTTATTGTATTTGTCAGAACATCAGCAGTTTACATATAAATATACATTTGTGATTGCCATTTGTTATTTGATTTACGGGATACTACTTGGAAACATTATAGTTTTTGTTATGCACTGTGTACAGGGCTTGATGCGGTACCATAGAGAAATAGTTGAATACTTCAACCGTAGGGGTGTTTCTGTTATATTTCTCTTTCGACGAAATCTGCTCCGTCGGTTGGTTTCTGTACTTGCAAATTCCTATGATCGATATGCTAAACTGTTGAATGGAACTCACAAGTCCCATGTGCATTCACACCAAGAGGTTACCATCTCTCTTTCTTTGTCGCTCTGCACACACACAACACACATTTATATTGCATGATCTTGAACTCTCTGGTAGTAACTTGTAGGCTGAAGTGCTCTCAACGTATAAGCCTGCTATCAATTCCACATTTTTGATAGCTGAACTGAAGGAAGTGGAGTTGACTGCTGCCAAGGCTTTCAAATATTTCAATAGTACCCGTCACATTGTTCTGTACTATGAGGATCTCATTAAAAACCGCAAGGTAAGGATTATGAAATTCTTGAAGTTTACATGCACTTTCATGGTAATTAGCCAGTCTGTGCTGATAATTTTTGTATATGTATGTCTTAAAATTCTCTACTGTGAAGATGGATTGTGAGTAGATGCTGATCTTGCAATTTTTCTCAACTGTTTAGTTTCCATCCACATCTCTGTACAATGGTCATGACCCTCATTATTCATTGCAGAAGCTGAAAGAAGTTCTTGAGTTTCTAAGGCTGCCGCAGATGAAACTAAAAAGCCGTCAGGTTAAAATACACAGAGGTACATTATCAGAACACATACGGAACTGGGATGATGTTAAGAAGACTCTCAATGGAACAGAATATGAAAGTTTTCTACATGCTGACTATAGAAGATGACAGACACTTTGATAACCCAAGTAACCAGTGAAACGACCAACTTCAACTGATTTTATTTGTAGTCAGGATACTCCCATTAGAAATTTTTGCTGCATTAGTTCTTCCACGCAGGTATCTCTCATTCTTATCTCAATATCTCATTGAGCCCCAAATTTTTACCTGATGTTCATGACAATGATGGAGAGTTACAATGTAAATTTTAGCTCAAATCTAATTGCAAATAGTGTTCCATTTAACTTCTCTTTCATCGGTTGTCTTTTATTGGCTAGATTGTTTTTTTTTCCCATTTTGTAATGTGGTGTAAATGAAGGAGAATAAAGCCATTTACTAACACTTAATGACTTAACAATTTTGCATTTTTTTCAGTTTATTACTCGTTCTAACTGAAAATTAGCTCCGGCTTCAGCATGAATGGATAAATATGGTATCTTATTAGAGTTAGCAAAATGGATCACACTAGGTTATGTTCGTGTCGTATCAGCTTCTTGTCGTGTCAAATTTAGATTGATTCAAACATGATTTATTTAATAATTGTGTTAAAATATCAAGATTTAAAAACCTGACTCAAAAAATAAGCAGGTTATTCAATAATCCGTTTAATATTTATATATTTAAAAAATATTATACACACGCTCCAAATTATTATATATTTATACTATTTAAAGTTTAAATTATATATATGTAAATGATATTATATATCGATAATCATAAAATATACATTTGTGTCAATATTTTACACACTTACACTAATAAAGTATTAAATTTATATAAAATTTTATAAATAAAATATTGTATATATATTTGTCTTACAAAAAAAAATAAAAGAGAGAATTGTGTTCAATATTTAAGTTTTAATAAAAAGAACCTAAAAATTAATTTAAAATATAAAATATAATCGTGTTATCGTTCGGATAAATGGGTCAAGAATTTTAACCTTAATTCGTTATGAAAAAAAAAAATCATGTCAACCTGGACTTGGGCATTTAGTAATCGTGTTAAATTTGATGACTTATACCTATTTATTTGTATCGTGTTCATGTCGAATAATCAGGTTATATTAAATTTTACCAGTTCTATTCGTTATTTAGCCAATTTTTAAATCAATGATCATTCTTCATCACCTATTCACCTTGCTTTGAATAATGAGGATCTTTTTATTGCATGTGGAGCGAAGACAGGAGAACTGACGGTTGGACTCTTCGTATTATCGAGTGCACCCCATATAAGTTGTACCCAACTGCAGAAAAGGGTATCAATAAATATAATGGAGTGCTTAAAGAAAAGCATACTCCCTTAATAACCTCTTATGTAGTATTTACTTGTTGGAGTGGGAGTGAGGAGCTTGAAGTTATTCCATTCCAATGTTTACTTATTTGTTTAAAGGAGGGGAGTGGGAGCCCCACATAACTCTATTTATTTTCAGAGTATGGAGTTAGATTCTCACTCCCATGGAGAAGGTGTAAGTAAAAATCCACTCCTTTTTTTTTTATTAATATAATATAATTTATATTTATTAAAATTATATTATATTATATTTACTTTTAAATAATAATATTACATAAATTTCAATAATATTAATATATTATTTAATAATATTAAACTTATGAAATAAAATATTATTATATTTAGTCAAAAATAATAATTTATGTAATGTAAATTAAATCTTTTAAAATAATATTATTATTTACATAGAGAATTAATAATATTACTACATACTATCTTTATTTGAAAATATAATATTGTTATATTTATTTAATTTTAATAGTATTATATTTATTTACTATTAATAATTAATATAAATAAATAATTTATTCTTAGAAAAATATTAATTTTGTACTATATTATTAATAATAATGTTTCATTTGTGTTATTTTTATCAATAATTTTTATTTTACATAATTAAAGTTAAAATTAACAA
Organism: Luvunga scandens; assembly: GCA_030449905.1. Lineage (NCBI taxonomy): Eukaryota > Viridiplantae > Streptophyta > Magnoliopsida > Sapindales > Rutaceae > Luvunga > Luvunga scandens. Next base: position 1,915,131 of record JASUUG010000383.1, on the reverse strand, counting down.
AAAACTATGATTTTCATAATTATGAATATTAATAATTATTATTAGTTATATAATTAAAATTAATAATAAAATAAATATTTTATTTTATAAATATATTTTTTATTAACTTTGTAACTAAAAATTATAAATTTTTAAATATGAGTAAAATTTTAATTTGAAACAATTCATTCTCAATTCAATACAATGTAAACGTATAAATAGAATTCTAATTTTTATTTTACACTTACATTTTAATGTAAATAAATAACTTATTCTCACTCTCAATTCATACTCTTAATTCTAATATTCTCACTTCTTAGGATTTTTAATTCAATTCAAGAAGTAAATACTACTTTAATGGATTCTCCTTCAGTTTCGGCCATCAATCAGAATTACTGTACATTAGCTCCTCAAACGTTAACTTTTTAGTCTTAGGCCCAATTACATTGGGCACTGTAAGTTACGGCCTAAAAGGGAATATCTTTCTCTTTGTAGCCACCATTACGAGTTCTCATGCATGTGTATAAAGAGCACCAGTCAAGAAAAGCTAGATTGATAACCTATTCTATGTTTCATCTCAAATAGCTTTAGGCACATGTTGAAGAAATTTGACAACGGGTAATGGCCAAAAGGAATAGAAAATCATGTTAAATAATATATATATAATCTTTTTTTAGTGCGGATGTCCTCTTTTTTATTTTTTTCATATAAATATGTTTTTAGACCATGTAGTTAATAAAATCATATTTTAATATTATTAAACTACACAATTTTATAATACATTAAAAAATGACACTATTAAGCCGTGTTTAGCCACACGACTTAACGCCGTATTTACATTTAAAAAAAAAACACTTGTATTTGAGAATGATATATATAGAAAGAGAGAGAGAGAGAGAGAGGAAGGGAAAGAGAGAGAGAAAATATTTCTCTAATGAAGATGTCATTAATATATATATATATATAAATAGATTTCAATATATGAAAATTATGTATTTTTGTCTATTAATATAGTAAAACCTGCATTTTTTTTATTTGTTAATGACATCCTCATTTGTGTGTGTGGGTATATAAAAGCAAAATGTGTAATCTGCACTTTCTTCTAATGAATCGGCTTTTTATTATTTTTATTCTTTGTAGCTTTAAGTATTTTAACAGAGCCTATTTTTGGTCTTGTAAATCTATGCTCTCAGCCAAAAATGCTTTTCATAGTGAATATTTTTAATTAGTGGCTCATTTGGCTAAATACTTGAGAAAGCTTTTTCAAACATTAATACAAAATTAAATGAGAGGGTTTGGAGCAGCCGGGACCGGGGTTTAGAAAGCTGAGCACCTTGTTTGACAGGGCATATTAACATTTTTCTGATGAAAAGTGGAGAATAAACAAGAAATAAAGATTCCAAATCAAAGTGTTTATAAAATGTGCATTGCCACACTCGCTAGATACACCAAATTATCCAGTTACCATAGTCCTCACCTCAGGCTGCAGCCCGCCTGCCACACTGCTATGTTTGTTATACATGTATCTATGATTTGATTAAGTTCCAGAACGGTAAATTAGCTTAGTCTTAGAAGTCGTACCCGCAAAACTATCGATGTTAGTATATAAATCCTCCAGCTTTTGTTGCTCTAATGATCTTAATTTTTAATATGCCTGCCAAATTAACAAAGGCTAATACGGTGAATTAAATATATTCCATGGCACATATACATAGTAAATATGTCAATGAACCACATATGACGCATGTATAAGCTTAGCATGCCACACAAAGTTTAACTGTTGGATTTTTTTAATCTAGCATTGTTGGATCCTCAATCTAACACTAGACTTATATGTGAATAATTATGTGTTGCAGACTGTCATATAAGATTAAGCCCAATTAAAAGTGATCTATTAAGATTTTCGGTATTATGGACTTTAGTGCATTTAATAGGATGTGAGCCTTTAATATGTAAAGACTTAATAGTATTCTAATTTTATGATTGACAGAATTAGAGATGCCTAGTGACAACAAGAAACCATTGTCTATATAAGTAATCATGATTCTCCGGTCACACGTACTTCTTTTCATTCTTTTTGACATTCCATCTTCGGAGAGAGAGAGAGCGCAGAGAGAACTAAAGGACTCTTTAGGAGAACGTGTAGATCTGGATGGCCAACCATACAATCTTAGAGAGGAATTAAACGTTATGGATTCAAGTATGCTTTCATATAATTTATTATTAATTCTTGGTGGTATGACATAAATATTCCTGGGTTATAGGTGATAGTTTTCACCAAAAGTTTTAATTATCCCAGTATTTACCTCGTCAATGAACAACATCACCACACACACACACACACACACACACACACAAATGTTTCAATCCAGAATCTTGGATTTGTTAAAATCTAAAAAAGTTATTAAACCATATGATTTAGTAGTTTAATGATCATGAAAAGTATTAATCTTCTAAAACAAGACTACTTCCTTCATTCTCTATATCTATATGTATTTCGTTATTTAATTTGCTCGGTGTGTTACAATTTAGATTTGAGTAGCTGATTTCTTGCATTTAAAATAAAATATATCTTCATTTAATTTACCGTGCTAACAATAACGATGAGAGGGCCATTGTACGTACTATTCCCAATATATGTAACACAATTGTAATTATTAATATATATATTTCTTTAATTTCTGGATGTTGTATTTGTAGCTCGAGATGTTTGCATATTTGTGGATGCATGCAATGTTATTTTCGAATGAGAAATGCCTACATATATAAGACATGACATTATCAGAATTGCATCTGAGCATAATTATTATCAGCCTACAACTATGTTAATTTTGTACTTTAGAACCACGCTTCATGCCTGCATGCATGAGCTCATTTTCCTAAGAGACCATGCTACGTTGATATATCTTATCAAGTAATTGATCTTCACTGCCTTAAGTGAGCTCACTTAATTAGAATTTTTTTTTAATATTGATTATACATCAAATTATGGAATTACATCAAATATTTACAATGCTATTACAGCAAACAATACAATCAGATATATATAGCTAAAACTTACAATATTACATTAAATTCTCTATGAAATACTTGTTCAAACAAATAATTTTCGCAAACAAGAAATGTCAGTACTTCACTCACATATCGCAAGAGAAAAGAACTTACAAATTAACTATGTACAATTATATTTAATTGGAGAGGTGAGGGTAGTGGTTCACCACTGGACTAAAACCCAAGTGACTCACTTAACTAGAAAAGTTGAGAACAACAAATTACATCTTTGCACTCCTTAAAAATATTTTTGAAAAAATCTCTGTCTGCAATGTCGTGATGATGCAATTAATTGAGTGTATTGCCCATCGTAGGTATCTTGTGACTGTTCATATATATATATATATTCTTACTGGAGTTATTTTCGCAATTTGTCGCTAATGCAAACCACTATCCCCTCTTTAGGCTACTACACAATGAATCTTCTATCTGCGCAAACAAAAGAGATTGACGGCGGTTTGGATTCGAAAGCTGCGTTTTAGGTTCTTTTGTCTTCAAACAAAAAAGTCACCATCAGCCAATCACACAAAGCCCTGAACCATATTTATTTATAATTTTTTAAAAGCTCCCTAAATCGTGTTTAGTTACTTTTTTTAGTTTACAAATTACAGCCATTAAAGTAATAAAGAACGTGCACTAGCACCGCACCGTGACCACTGCCTGTCAAAACAAAAGAGCAAATCAGAATGCTCTTTGTACTCTTTATTAATTAGTAATCAGTTAATAATAAACTAGAACCAGAATTAGTGCGCACAGACTGTACCTGACACAGGCACTTTCCCCAACTCCGGGGTTAACTATAGACAGATGCCTTTTTGCGAAAATATATTTCTTAATTAATTGGAGGGTTGAGGCATGACACTTCAATTTCCAGCTCATCATTTTCTTGTTTGACTTGTCCGATCCAAACGGAGGTTAATTTACAAAGGAGTAAGTGTGGTGTAGGGGTGCCCCATTATGGGAGTTGGTGACTTTGAAAGTGTTTTGAGCGCACCATCAAAACGTATATAATTTTATTTTTTAAAATTTATTTATTTATATAATAAAAAAATAATTTTTTTTTCTAGAAGACATTACAAATATAAACAAATGTATATTATTTAAATTAAATTCTTCTCTCACTAAATTAACAACTTTTTGTTTTCTCAATAATGCAGTTTCAATACTTCTCTCGCTTTAATAATAATGATATAAAAAAAACTCTTTCCACTCCTATAGTTTGTTACAATAACTTATTTTATCTTTACTATTTAAATAATAGTTTATTTCATCCATACTTCTTAAATAATAACTTAAAATATTCTTTCATTAATTTACTATTAGTTTACTATATAATTCATTGAGAGCAAAATATGATTTTCAATTAAGGATATACAAACTATTTTAAAATAAAACTCTAAAACATAATTCAATAACATTTGACTTTCTGCATAAATTTAAAAATTACGGATTACTTAATGAATAAATACTAATACCACTAAATAATATGTAAAATATATATTTAGGACAAAATAAAAAAAAATAGATTTCATAGATACTAAAGTGTGTTGTTTTTATTTTTTTCGTCCTTTTCACTTGTCTTTGAATTTAATATGGTGGAGATAAAACCAAATAATCAATTAGTATTGTTATTTTACTAAAATTAAACACAAATTCCTTTACTTACTTTAAATAATACATATTAAAGACATAAAAACACATATTTAAAATAATACATAATAAAATACACTGATTTAGAGAGTGTGTGTGTGTGTGTTTTTAATCTTTTGTACATCACCCGGCGATCATAATTTAGGCCCAACTATTTTTAAGAACAAATGTTACTTTTATATACATGCATGCTCTTGTTCATAAAAATAATTACCAGGGTGGCTTTAGTACTAAGTTAGTTAGGCGCTTGCTTAGGGTCTTAAATTATAAAAAGGTTTGAAAGATTTTATTTAAGTTATGTATATAAGAAAGTCTTATTTTTAGATATCTCTATATTATTACTCTTATTCATAATTATCTAGAAATTAAGATTTGTTTTCTTAATAAAAATTTCATATTTGATAATTTTCACCTTAAAAAGAAGATTTTTTTTTTTATAAAAAATTTAATATTTGATTATCTTCACATATGGTAGAATTAATGGTTTTACCAGTTAATTCTTTATCCTCATATTTTTTCTATAGGAAAAAACTAAATAATTTCTCTTTCCAAAACAATTTCATTAAAATTATTAACATTATAATTGACTTTTAGTATTCCTTCAGTAATGCTATTATATAAGCCTATACGTACTTACTACTGATACTGAGTTTGTATACTCATTGACATGGCAGGTTACAATTAAACGTTGATTCTCAAGCCACCTTCTTCATCTGTCATTTCCCCCCCCCCCCTCCTTTTCTTTGCTTTCTGTGCAACAACTCAAGAGCAACTAAGATTCGTCTCTTTTGTTTAATCATTCCACGTATTTTCATAACCATTCTTGAAAAAACGGTTTGTGTATAGGTAATAATCTTTTTTTCTAAAAGAATTGATGAGGAAAAAGGAGTCCTTTCTCTATTATTTTGATTAATTTTTTTTCTCAATATTTTTTGCTAATTTTCTTGAAAGAGAAAGAAAAATAGAAACTCATTATTAATAATGGTTATCAAAGTACATGGAGAGATTAAATTCTGCTAGGAAATATGTCTTATTTTTTCAATAAGAATTTTTTAGAATATTTTCATTTTTTAGGATTCCTATTTAAAGAATAAGTAATTTTCCTTTTGGAACTTGACTTATTTAAATAGGAATACTACTAGTATAAAAAAAGAATACTTCGCCCACAAAAAATAATCACTATATATAGGGATGTTGGGTTCACTTATTTGTATAATACAACAATCAGATATCTGTGAATAGACAATTTATAGAGTGAGAAAAATAATAGGTCTATTGAAAGATTGCCTGTGTTATTAGGGTTTTGGGTGTGAGGAAAAAAAATAGTAGAGTGATTGTAATAATTTTTCTCTTGTTGTCTGTGATAGTCATGGTTTTTCTCCATTATAGAAGTTTTTCATATAAATTCTTATGTTGTGTGATTGATTTTATTTTTCATCTACTTTTCTATCTGTTATTTGTTTGATACATTTTTGCTTGCAAGATCTTGGTGGGATTAAAATTTCCTAACAAGTGGTATTAGAACAAAAGGTTGTTCTGCAAAGCAATTATGTATACAAACAAATTTTCAAGTCATGTGAGGATTGAGGTTGAAAAGTTTGATGGGAGAATCAATTTTGGCTTGTCGCAAATTCAAGTCAAGGATGTATTAATTCAATCTGAGCTAGACTTAGCTTTGAAGGGCAAACCATCCCCGACTTCTAGTAATGACTCTAGAAAATCTATTACAGGAGTTTGTTGGGTGGGTGGACAATCAGGGCACCTTAAAAAGGATTGTCAAAAAGCAAATTGAGTAAGTTCGGCAAGTGGCTCCAAGTAAATATACAAAGATATTGATAGTATCGCTAGCGGAAATTCTCTCATCATTATGGGAGACGATGATCCCCTGTAATAGATAATGAAAACATTCTCATAGCAAGCCGTTAGTGCCATGGAAAATGATGTATTACTGCTAGCGGGTCTGCAAGATTTGCACACAACGCATTGTTTGACATTTATGCAAGGTGTGTGGTGAAATTTTTATGTTAATGGCTGAGGACTCTCAAGGAAGCCAAACATGAGAGTGGCTATTTTCAACAAGGAGTTTGACATGTGCCGAATATGCGTACTTTGAATAAAGTTGAGTATGATGATTCTCGGTGTAATGAATTACAGCTGTTGTATATAGGATAAGATTTTACCAATGGTAGAGTGATTCTTATAAACCCTATGTGAGTATAGTTTTGGTGGAGTAAAGAAGGTTGAAACGATATGGCTGTGTGGATACACGGTGAATCTTTTTTTGTTGCCTAATTGAAAAACTCACCAAGGTGGAGAGTGTTAAGAAATATGACTTATTTTTCAATAAAGATTTCATAGGATATTTTCCTTTTTTAGAATTCCTATTTAAGGAATAAGTAATTTCTCCTTTGGGACTTGACTTATTCAAGAAGAAATAATACTAATATAAGAAAAGTAATACTTCTGCCACAAGAAATAATTATTATATATAGGGAGGTTGGGTTCATTTATTTGTATAACAGAGCAATCAGATCACTATGAATAGACAGTTTTTAGTATGAGAGAAACAATAATTCTATTGAGAGATTAGGTGTTATTAGGGTTTTTGGTGTGAGGAAAAAAATACTAGAGTGATTGTAATAATTTTTCACATAGTGGATTTTTCTCTCGTGGTCTTTTGTCTTTGGCGGTTGTGATTTTTTTTTTTCATTATAAGAGTTTTCCACATAAATTCTTGTATTGTATAATTGATTTTATTCTTTATCTATTTTTTGTTTGTTATTTGTTTGATACATTTTTACTTGCAAGATTTTAGTAGGATTAAAATTCCCTAACAAACTCTTTGGAAAACTATGCACTTTCTATTAGGGAAATTATTAACATCTTTTTAATGAAAAAGTAGTTTTTTTCCCCTTTAGTGAAAGTATAAGGAAAATATTAAGTGAACTAAACCCTAAAAATGGTGACAAAAATTTATTCAAAACGATATTGTTTTTGGTGTGTTTTTTTTTTTTTTTTGTAAATCACACTACCGAAACAACATCATTTTAGATGCTCAAATGATAAATTACTACAAACGATTCAAGTCAAAATTAAGTGTTTGAAAATATGTATGGTGCATGGGTTGAGGGCTAGATAGACCAACTTGTCTACACAGACCTCGGGCCACAACACATAATAATATAATATTATCTGACTTCAAGTTCCCAACATTTTCTTACCTTGGTCTTGGCAATTGTGCCAACAACCCGATGGACGTTCAAGTGCTTGGAATATTCTCCAGCTGTTTGCCTAATGATCTCAACTTTGAATAGAATGGATGGTTGTAAAATATCGGCCAGAAAAAAAAATTAAAAAAAAAAAAGCACCGGGATATTTCGACACTGCATACGTCACCATCTACCGTTAGGGGGATATAAAAAATTAAGCCGCAGGCTACAATGACTGCATGCGGCATGCAACCTGTCGACTGACCATTACATACAGAGTCCTATGCTATTTGCTGTAAATATTACTAATCGAAGGAGTAATAAAGCACATGATAGAGTATTACGTTCTTTATTATTACGCTTAATAGATATCTAAATATTCTAATAAGTTAATTGATGCGTAAACAAATTTACGCATATTCAATATGAAGATAGTGTCTAAGATTGTTATTGTTCATCTTGTTGCAGCCACAATGCCGACGGATAGAAATTACTTGTCAGAGAAGGAGTAAAAAATGGCTCGAGAGAAAGGTAAATGTTTCTACTTTCTTCATTGTTATTGTCTGAAGATGGTATTCTATGATCCGTAATAAAACATGGAACGGAATTACCAAAGGAGACAGTCGATGATTAAAGTTGTTGTCGAGTTGTTTCGGCGGTTTATAAGAGTGTTACCTATCTCAAAACATTCGCTTTCAAATTCATTATGTGGATTATCAAATAATAGAAAATGTAGATTATTATAAATGTTTTGCAAAATCATTCACAGATTGATGAGTGTCGCAAGGCTTGTAGTGGCTAAGGGAGAGAGGGCCTAGCCCTTGGAAAATATTTTTCAGGCCTAGTATTTTTAAAATATTTCTCATAAACTGTAAATAAGTTCAAATATATAGATAACAATTTGTAACCATTGTTTTAGTATGGCTCGGATTGAAATAGTTTTCTAACTTAGCCATTGATTACATGTCATTTCATTTAGAATATGTACTATTAGTTATAATAGTTTATCCTAGATGATCAATATTTAAGTTTCTATATATGAAAAGTTGGGGAATAAATTTACCCGTGTACAAATGTAAACCGGAGAAGTAAATATTAATATAGAAGAGAAAGACTCTGTATTCTACAAAGAAAAATTTGAGATTTGCTTTTAGTAATACAATATTAAATTGTAGTAAGTAAAAATTGTATTGTTTTAAATTGTAATAGAGAACTGAAAAACTACTTATTAGCAAGTAATTAGGCAGGTTAAAATACTGCAAATAAATCCATTTACATGCCAAGCATGCCCCTTAAACCAAATGATGCGTGCGTGAATTCATCTCAACTTGACATGCTGTACACTTAATGTTGTTTATCTTCAGTAACATGTTAAGTAGTTGAAATCTCGCTCCCTGCATTTTTTTTTAACACGATTTTCAACTCAAAAGCGACCCCCACTAGGCCACTACTGATGCTTTTCAGCCTCCTGCGGCTCTCTAAGCTCTATAAATACCGTGAAGAGGAAGGGGTTTAGGCACGCCTCAACTTGCTTTATTGTAGCCAGTTATACACTTCTGCACTGTACTACAATCTAGCTAGTACAATAAGTTGCCCAATTGCTTTAACTTTCCCCATTTTACTCTAAGCAACTTGCTTTCTCAGCTCTTTCTCGGTTCGCAATGGCCCAAAATAAATTAATCTTTGTTTGTCTTCTCCTTGGATTGATTTTCTGCCAAGAAATTCAATCCATTGAAGCAAGAAATTTGAAACTAGAGAGAGAAGAAAAACCCCCAAAACTTCAAACTTACAACAAGGCCCTTGGAAAAGATGCAAAAAAGATTAACCCTGAAAAGAAAACTAACTTGCTTGGTGAAGAGTACACTACAGTTAAAGAAGCTAATGCCAGCAATGCGTCTCCACAGGCAGCACCAAGCGTGGTAGTTGGCCCGCCTACACCCCCACCACCAAGACACGTAGATGACTTCAGGCCCACAGCTCCTGGCCACAGCCCTGGCGTCGGCCATTCCCTTCAAAACTAGGGCTACTTTCAAAGTACTTCAGTTTCATTATTTGACCAAGTTTAACTAGAGGAGGTTGTTGTTGTTGTTGTTGTTGTTTCCTCTTTTGAGTATTTTCTTTCATTTAAAAATAAAATAAATCTCATTTGTTGCATGTATTCCCAGGTTATATGTATTAAGTAATGCGATTGGAATTAGTATTTCTTTTCAGGTGATTCTGCTTGTACAGATGTTTACATTTCTGCATGCATGCATTGTATTTTGCCTCCTCTTTTTATTTTTTATTTTTCGGTTAATCAATCAAAGTGTTTGCTCAGTAATCTTCTCAGAAAATCAATTATGAACTTTAATAATACATGCATGTGCGCTCCCGTTTTAATAGAGATGATGCTGTTGCAGTATTACTATATTGCCAAATCTTGATCACACGGCATACACTTCTATCAAGCATGATATATTCAATATAGGGAAATTTGGCCGCTGCTTTCTAAAGATTTTTGGAGATGAAATCACAGGTAATCTTAAGCTAGCTAGCTTGAGTACTATGTGGCTAAACAAAAGAGAACCTTACTGCTTCAAGTTGGTTTCTCCATTAATTATACATGGAAATTAATGGAACTCATTCATCTCCAGTGCTTGTTGATGTAGCTACAGTGCAAAAAGTTCCCCATGTACTTTCTTGCAGTTAAAAAACGTTGGATGTTGTAAGTAATGTTTTTCTATTTGCCCTAACAATTTTGCTCACTTTCCGAACTGTGTGATTGTATGTCAAATAAATGTCCATTAAATTGCCAAATTCAGGAATTCTTTCCAATTTTTTGCTAGTTTTAATATATCAGGACATGATCGGATTTAAAAAAAAAAACAAAGAATAAATAGCTGTTAATAAAAATATCTCAACTCTTGAGCTAGCTTTTTGGTTGAGTTAGGGTGCCCCACAAAAAGACCAACCAGCATGTGATGGGGGTATTAAGAAAAATATTTTACATCAATTGAGTATTGAACTTATATTAAGTATATAAGACTTGGATAATCTTTATGTACTCTTGAGCTATCTTTTGAGTTGGGTTAAGCCCATAGGCTTCTATATACTTTATCTAAGATTAATATCTAAGTATATACTTAATCTAAGTTCAATATTAAGTTAATGTAGGATATTTTCCTTAATAATGGCCTCTCTAAAAGAGATAGAATAATAAACAATTGTTTAGTGGTGCTGCAGATGCTCTAGCCAACTTAAGTTATGATATGCATAACTCCATAGGGCTACCATATATTCAATATCTAGTTCATAAGTTGAGGATTGCCTTATGTTCATATACTTAGCTCAAGCAGATATACTATAGTTTATTTGGTCTGCATTTCACTGAATTTTTTATGCTGTATTTGCATACTAAAAGTTTAATTTCTAAGATTATTTTTGAACTATCGTAGTAACTTTTGAGGGGTAAAACTATTATGTCTCCATCGAATATGTGTACTTTTAATATTTTCAATAAACTTCTCCTCGTTTAATTTTGCTAGTATGCTAGTGCACTTATCGAATGTATTCATAAAAACTGTATGACCCCTCCTAAATTGATATTAGGAGTGTATTATCTTTAAGAGCAAACATCACAACATTCATTTTAATGCCAAGAAAGAATATGCTGTTACTTATGCAGTACTATTCCATTAAAATGGCATATTCTTAAGAGATCTTTGTAAAAGACATTAAACAAGTAACAGATTCTCTCCTTTATGCTCTATTTTTGTACTTTATTGATCTTTTAGCAAAAATACGTGACATTACTGTTGCTAACGTAATTTTATTGAGTCATTGTATACATTGTTTATTCTTTTTTATTCTTTTCTATTTTTCTTTTGGGTGGTCTATTTCGCACTCTAAAAATTACTTTTAACACTTTATTACTTTGTACACTCATTTATTAAGTTTAAAATTTTGAATTTTACTTTGTACACTCATTAAAATGTCAAAAATACCCTAACGTAAACCATTTTAATTAATTTATTGAAAACAACATGAAAACTATTATGAACAACAAAATTAAAAATTAAAAATTAGTATATACTTACAACAAATGGAATCAAGTCAAGTTGTAAATAAATTCTTTAACACAATTTTAGTTATTAGTTTTGTTTACTTAGTAATACTTTCAATTGATTTTTACACTCATTTCTTTGCTTGCAATAACAATTGAAAAAAAAATGTCCAATTTGCAGAAGAAGTTAGGAGATGTTGATAATGGATGCTGCAGTCGATTTGGCTTCAATTTTCGCTTCCTCTCCCTCTTCCGATATTTTCTTAAAAAAATTTTAAATCAAAAGGCAGATATATGGACTTCTTGACAATACTTTAATTTAACTTAATATTTTCAAAAATTATAAGCATTTTCATAAATTATAAACATTTTCATAAATCTTATAGATAAAATATTTTAAAATATTGATGTACTTATTATTCAAATAAGTTTTGTTCAAGATGCTAGAAATAAAATTATTTTTAGGGTTTAACGCAAAAAAATTATAGATTCAATAATGAATGCTCAAAGTAATTACATTATATTAACTCATAATAAATTGTCCTCAATAGAAATTCTAATAATGAATTTTTTTGTAATACATTATTTTATTAAAAAATAAGAGTTCAAAGTAATTTTTAGAATATAAAATAATCCCACCATTTTCTTTTCATATTTCTCTCTTCTTACTTGTATGAGATTGTTATCAATTCAAAATAGCTTTTTCTCTTACTTGCATTCATAGTAGTGTGTGTGTGTGAAATTCAATCAATGCTAATAGTTTTTTGATCTTCGTGATTAATTTTATTTTATTTTATTTTATTGTTCTAGATCAGTTATTTATAATAAGGATATACGCACACACATACACACACTTTAAAAAAAAATTCCTAATACACATGCTAATATTTCGCTCTGGCAACGCTTGCGACTATAATTGACGAAAATGCATATTTGTACACTGATTAGATACAACGAATCTAGACAAAGAGCATGTCAACATTATAGATTATAAAGGACAAAGACAAAGACAGTTGAGATTCCAAAGCTACGTTAAGATACTTGTATCTTCCAGCAAGGGTCACCATCACACAAATCCCTCGGCCACGTTTGCTTTGCTTATAATTAAATAATAAATAACCGTCATTAAAGTTGAACAAAGATCGTGCAATACAGCCTAGCCACAAGGCCCACAACAAAGGAGAATCAAATTGCCCTTTGTACTCGATAGGTTAATTAATTAATTTTAAACAAAAATTAGTGGGCGGAGAGTGAGTGGGGCTTGGCAAAAGGACTTCCCCAACCCGAGGAACCAACCAGGCTCGGTGCTTTTTGCAAAGATTCTTGATTAATTCATCTTGAACTCCAATTCCATCGTAATTGGAGGAGAGGCTGAAGCATGACACTCCAAGCTCATCATTTGCTTGCTTTGACTTGTTCGATCAAAACAAATTTACTTTTAATTAACGAAAGCTTTTAAAATAGTGAGGTGAAAGGAGTGGTACAGAAACTCCACGAGAGCTGGTGGGTGGCCGTGGGGCGCATTTGAGTCTTTGACTCGACGATCTTTTAGACTCTTGGTTATATAGGTTAATTTTATTTCGAATATAGTGGCAAATGTAAAGCCAATAGAGAACGAATTGAGCGTATCTAGAATTAATACGGCTGCGTCAAATATTTTTTATCTGTCCCTACGTCATTATTGTTCATGATTAATGATTGAGAAAACCTCTTAGAATGCGGCTCTATATTCTCACATTTTATAAATATCCTATTTATTATCCTATTAATAACTGTGAAGCATTGGTTATCCCGATAACTAAAACAAAATAATTGATTTTCAGAAAATAAGAAAAAATAACAATTGACTTTTATGTGTCTAATAAACATATCCACATGATTTTTTTTCACTTAATCAACACTGTTTGTACAAAATGTTTGTGCTCAAGCAGGGCTCATCGAAAATTTCCTATAAGATATCCCAAATGTGAGAATTGTAATTGGAACGGATTATTGGAATTAATTAAGAATTTGATTGAAGGGAAAAATAGAAGAGATCAATTTATTGCTCCGATTGGAGGACATAATAATGATATCCATTTGAATCAAATATGATAATATGAAAATATTATAAAAGTTTAACTCATATTTAAAACTTATCTCATAAGTTAATAGCCGTCTAAAGTTTATATCCTTAATTCAACAACTATTCTTGACTAATATGAGATTATCTCCTTAATATCCTCATCACATGTTAGACTAGTATCTTTGTTTCGACCTTAGCAGGTGGAAGTATAACATGGGGCTACTCATACATGATTTTAACTATAATATATAAAACATCATCGTAATATTGTTGTTAATATATTACTTTTTTTTATCTTTTTTTTTGTGGGGGGGGGGCGCTTTTGAGGCTTTATAAATAGAAACTTAGTAGTTTGTCGTTGTTAGTTAATTTTCTAAGTACAAAGTAAATATCTTTCTCAATATTTCTTGATTGCTCATAATTTCTCATAAATAAATTCACTCAAGTGATTGGTGATTAATAAATCAAAAAATAAAAATAACTAAATTATAATCAATTAAAATAAATGATAGGAGACGTAAAAATTTTTAAAAACTCAATTCAAGGAGTTCAAATAAAAAAGGATGATCACAATTCGTTTGCGGTAAAGTGTCATTGGCATGTAGAAGAAATTTTTGCATTGATTTTGTCAAACCAAAATGGCAAAATGTCTCTCTATTTCTCAATTTAAGCCGCCATTATTCGTGGATATTTAATAATGATTATTTTCTTGAACCAACTATAACTTTTAAGTATTGCTTCCAAGACACGCAAGCATTCGAAAGTCCTACTCCACTCAGGTAATGTCTTTTATCATAGAATTTAAAGCAACAAGAAAAATCTAGCTTTTAGAAATGGAAAGATCCCAAATCACTACGTGGCGTGTTATGATTTGTGACAGCAGATACCCGATGAAGGCAACTCGCCAGGAGTCAAAACCGTACGAAAGTTTGTAGTAAAATGCTGCATGCACAAACCCAAAAAAAGGCACGAGAAAAAAATTCAGTAGATTACCGGCTGCCCTGTTATGTGTAAAAACCATCAATTCTAAGAAGTCAGTTGCTGCGAAAGTCAGAAATCATCTCTTCCATGAGAAGTGCGTGTACACCAATTTGCAAACACTACTAACAAAACCACCAAACTATATTCGGATTTTTTTTCTTAATTTAAATTTTTTTTATGATTTTAAGAGACGTGACAGTTATAAACTTCCATGAATGAGGATTTTTCACTCTTATTATTGTCATTATTATTTTTTCACGATATGTATTTATTCATAAAATAGTCTCTTTTTTTAATCCCAACAAATCCAGAAATTTATTAAAGAAAAACTAAATACGGAGGATATAGTGAGTTTTATCCTTTAAGTTGACAGAGAAACTGATACAGTGATGCAAAAAATTATCAAAGAAAATATTTTTAAGACAGCTAATGAAAACGATAACAAAGAAATTCATTAACATCATTACATAGCATGCATGCAACGACACTGTTAATTTACTTCCCCGAAAATGCATCTTATCAACCAAAAAATAGCAGTTCAGCCACCTATTGCGGATGGTCCATGGAGGAAGCAAACATCTGTTGTTGAACATGTGCACTACAAGTATTTGAATCAAATTTAAGCCATATATGAGTCCAACCTTTCTCTGTGACCAATCTCTATTGCTGTAATAGCTGCCAAGATTTCAGCATTGAAAGTAGTTTTTACACTTAAAGGAATGTTGAAAACACCCAAAAAGAAACTAATTTCTCATCTGTGTTAACAATAATAGTAGCATAAGCTCCCAAATTAACTTTTGAAACCCCATCTGTAGTACCTTTAATCCATTTCGGTAAGGAGGCTTCCATTTCATAATTGAAATCTTTGGAGTAAAATAGATCTTTTATCTTGTCTCTTTTATTAATCATCAAATTCACTTTGTTAATTATTTCTTTGTTAATTACCAAAATAGATCTTTTTTCTTCTCAAACGTATCGAATCAATAACCTACAAGTTCTTCTCACAAATCTTTTTTATATTTCACGACTACAAAAACCAAAACTTTTTTCCTTTCTTAGTTTTGATTCCAATTTCTCAGCTCTTATTGCAAGTATGTCAATTGAAACCAATTTTTTTTTCTTCAATCTCCAGAAACTAGTTAAAAAGTTACCTGAGATTGTCTTGATGGCAATAAATTCTTTTTCAATCCTTTATAATATTCCTCCAATATCTATAACAATTCTATTAAAACCATAACCATTTCCTCAGATTTTTTTGTTTAATTTTCGGAATTCCGATTGGCATTACTATAAGCATTTCCACCGAATTTTTTTTTGTTTTTCAGAATTGATTAAGTGTAAATGTAATAATGAATAGAGAAAACAGAATCAAATTAATATAAATAAAAAGAGAAATTGACTTGGGAAAAAAATAGAAGAAAAACAGTTGATTCGGCGGGTTAATTGTAGAAGTTGAACAAGTTCGTCAAAGAAAGTTAAATATTTGTTTAAGATAAGAGGATTTTTTGAGTTAAATGTTTGCCTACGATAAGGATAGCCGCCAGTGATGTACTTTAGGCCATGTTCTATGATTTCTTTTTATATGTAACTAAATTATTTATTATTAATTTATTTTCTAGATTAAATCAATTTATAGTTTAATTATTTTTATTATATTTACTAAAAAAAAAAAAATTAACACTAAAGCCCAAAGCTAAAACTTGTCTAAGTAAAAAAATGTGTAATTCTCTTTCCCTTCAAATTTCATATTAAATTGGAAAATCATTTTCGCATTCCTCTCCTCTTATCACCTCACTCCCCTCCTCCCCTTTTCTCTTCTATCCTTTCCTCCTTTTCTTCAAGACAAATACCTTCGTAGAATTTAATAAGGAACTTAAATCCCAACCCCAGAAAACTTTAAATGACAAGTGTAATAATTTTTTATAAATCTTAGGAAAAATAAGAATAGGATCTTCCCTTTATCTAAGCTCTTAGAGTTTTTAAAAATCTTATGTCATGCATGTTTTATTTATAGTACTATATATGGTTAGGATTAAACTTCTCTTATACTCCTATTTATTAACCACCAACCACTTCCATGAATTTAGCTTAGGAAAAATTATATCATGAGAGAATCTTAGTCTCTTTATAAGTGGTGATCTTTGTATGATTTGATATGAATCAATGGAACAACTTTAAGGATGGTAATTTTTTGAATTTGAAGATTGTAATGAATATTTATTACCTATCTACCTTCTCATTACTCAAATCTATTTTCATCAAATTCTTGAAATTGTGAGTGCTTTAACACTTTTCTTAGTTTTATAACTTTTAAACATCTCACACTATGTGTACATTATAGCCGAGTATGCATGGTTAGGATTTATTTTTATTTTTTTATTTAATTGCTAATAATTGCATCCGTATATATTTCCTAAGGTAAATGATTCGATGAATAGAGGTTCTTGGTCACAAATGAAACATGGATGATGATACAAGGCCATTGTTGAAAATACTTTTTCAAGACCATCCCACTAATATGAAATTGAAAATATTTTTTTCAAGATCTCCCACTAATATGAAATCAGTCCCTGTCATTTGACTAAAGACATCGTAGGGAACTTGGCATCATGAAGAGGGGGTTCCATGATACTAAAACTAGTTATGAGAACTAATCAAATTGAGCAATACTGACTTTCTAGAATCCGTAATAATGCACTATAAAGAAAATTTAAAAATTTTGGAAGAGGTTGACTTATCTTAGCTTTTGGGTTTCTTGGTTTCTCACATAAAATAAGTTTTGTGGGTTGGTGATATGCACTAGGTAGCTCGAAAACGAAAAAACAAAAAAAAAAACACTTAATAAACTTAGGCTTTGACTCCAGGTTTTGACTCTATGGCACTATCTCTCTCTCTCTCTCTCTCTCTCTCTCTCTCTCTATATATATATATATATATATATATATATATATATATATATATTTATGATTGGCGACTGTAGCAAGGTCGACCGCGGGCTCTTTGAAACAATACCAATTGAGAAACGCCCTGTAATGCACCACTTAAGCGCATTGAAAGTTAATATATAGTATTCTTCAAGTTACTTGCTTATAGCAAAGAAACTTATTTTTATTCTTACCACTTTCACGGAATCTGTTACCTTTTAGCAGCAAAGTAATCATTCAAACCATTTGCAGTTTAGCAATAAGACCATTTATGCAAAACAATAAAAGTTCATAGGACAGACTAAGCGACAGAGTGTTTCACTTGAATATGTCGAGCAAATTAAAAGAGCTCCGAGCTTGCACACGAACCATCACAAAAATAAAAAATAAAATAACTGTCATTGGCAAGTGGGTTTTATGATGGTACAGAAGAATCCCTATCTTTTTGGTGCTTTTCGGTGATAGTGGAGGATCCCAACTTTGCTCATTTTTGTATTCTGTTATTATAAACTAACTCCGATTAGCTTTAAAAAATAAATAAATAAAACGAACTCTCCTTAGCTTTGCAATCGTACGTTTTATGCAAACATAAAACTGGTTAAACTGATTGCCGACCTCGCAACATTCAAACTACTATAAGTTAAGTAACACTTCAGCATAATGAAAGGTCAAGTGGGGAAAATAATCAAAATACCTATACTGTTTAAGTGAATTAATTTATATTCTCCATTTATTTTGTAAACTTAATAAAAAAAAAGGGAAAAAAAAAAGGAAAAAGGTATTGAGTTGATTTTTAAATTTTTTTTATCGTTTAGACTTTAACTATTTTATCTTTGACGTGGTTAAACTATTGATCAATAAAATTTTTTTAGGGGTAAAGTAATAAAAGAAATAAAAAAGTCTTAGGTGCCCCTAAAACACTATTTCATTCTTTTTAAGTTTGGTGGGAGGAAGTGGGCGTGGCTATATATATATAATAAAAAAAATTAAAATCAACAGTTAGTCAGTGTCACTGTTTAAGTCTGCCATTAAAATATTGTTATTAACATATAAAACTTGGGAGATAGATTATGAATGCAAATTGCACTAAGTTAGAATGATTATATGCAAGAGAGGATAAAAGACAGTCTTCAAAATACACAAAGTTATAGAAATGGAGTTTTCAAATTAAATAAAAGCTTCTGACACATACACCGTCCATTTGATAGTGGTCCACATTTTTTGTTATGAAATAATTAGCGGTTGGGATACTTGATGTGCATACTTTTTAAGATTATAAATACCTGAGGAATCAAGAGCTTGTTACCATCATCTTGTAGGTTTCTATCTTCAAGTATTTCTTACGCCTCTCATTTCTCTTCAAGTATTTCTTACGCCTCTCATTTCTCTTCAAGTATTTCTTAAGCCTCTCATTCGATATCCTTCTCTAACAATGGCAAAAATCCAATCCATAATTGGTACATGTATTATTCTTGTGGCCATAATAGCCTGCCATGCAATTCTTTCCAGTGAGGGAAGGCAAATAAAGTCAATGAACAGGAAGGAAACAATTTCAACAGAAGGAAAGAAAGAAATATTGCCACCCATTGGTTATGAGGAATCAGCTGCAGCACACAACGAAGATGATTTTAGGCCAACGACACCTGGAAACAGCCCTGGAGTTGGCCATTCTCATCATGCACTTGATAATATTGAAGATGATGAATCCAAAGTGGTTGGTACTAGTAACACTGCTGCTGGACTTTCAGTTGCGGGATACAAAGATGATTTCCGCCCCACATCACCAGGACACAGTCCCGGCATCGGCCACAAAAACGCAGAAACAAAAGCATAGATATATATATATATACTGAAGCAATAGATTCACAGAGACCTAAGACAAATGGATATATATATATATATATATCCATTCGTTTTACATTAGTTGTGAATCTACTGCTTCAGTTGCTTTACATTAGTGTATATCTAGGATAATGTCTGATTCTAATGTATGTTCGTGAACAGAATCATGTGCATGTTGAGGCTGATTTCTTTCACGTACGTATGTTTAAGATGTCTATGTGGAGCTAGCCACTACCTTGTGATATTATTGGAAATAAAAAACCTTTTCATATTATATTCCTCTCTTAAGAAAGTATTCGATATATCCTCGACATGTACAAGACATCCTTCTATGTGACTCTTTTTAGGACCATATTTTATTTTTTATTTTTTCAAAAGTTAAGTCACAGAAAATTTTCTCCTTATCTTAGCTCTTCTTAGCTTTTAAAAATCCGTGGGCACGTAATGTATATATTAACGAGCTAATAATGAATGGGCCTAAACTATACAAACAAAATTTGTTATTCAACAAAAATTAGAACGTTCCACATTGATAAAATCTCCAAAGGACAAGCTAGTTAAATTTTCAATTACATGGAATATTTATGAAAGGGATACGCATTTATGAAAAAGCATGTTAAAGGGATATAAGTATTTAATTAATTTTGAAATAAAGAATTAGCGAGGAAAGTAATTACCATTTGGATGCAAAACGACACTCCTAACTTTGTATCATATAGGAAATCCTAAAGCATCAAAGTATCTTGCAAGTAATGAACTATGAACTAGGAAGAGAGAAAAGCTCCGAGGACCCAGCCGGAAGAGTCAATTAAACACTTTTCACGAGTATATATTATATAGGATAGAGGTGAGACCAAACATATGAATCGAACATGACAAAAAGCAATACTCAAGGCACATGAAAGCCAACTGTAACCACCGACTCCATTCCTTTTTCTTTTACCTTTTCAAGACTTGGCTTTTCTGATCTTATATTTTTATAACGACTCAATAAATTAATTTATCATGATAAATTAAACAAAATAAAGTACCAAGTAAAGAAAGGAATAAAAAAGAAAAATGACGAGAACCCTTTTTCTGGCCTTTGAATACTAAAAAAATAAAATTTTGTGTGAGTAAGAAAAGCTTTTTGTCATCAAATTTTCTAAATATTTCATTTGACGTGTTTTGAAAAAATAAAAAATCAGAAACTTGTTCAAAACATTAATCTTATGGCGGAAGCTGGAAGCCTATTGTAAAATACGTCGGATGCGTGTTCCGTGTAAATTAATAGCTAAAGATGGTCACTAATATTAATCAGTACATTAATTAACCCTTAAGTACTGGTGTTAGCTGTCATCAACTTTTGCAAATTTGACAATTGACATAGCCCGTAGCCAGCCGCAAATTCCAGGGATCCTGTGGAATCCTGTACAGTAGATTCCTCTGAAGGTGCGCTAAGAGCTCACGTAAAGAATTTTTTTTTCTTAACTTTTTCTTTATACTTTTCTTTCTGCCTTGAGTTTAATTAGACCCATGTTACACAACTTGCAAAAAGGGTTTAAAACAAGCAAAGAGAATCACAGAACATCGAGGAGATTTCAGATTATTTTTCCTATCGGTAGCTGCAAAAAGTACAAAGAAATTGCGGGCGATTTCATGAGTCAAAAACACTTCCATGTGCGAATGTCCTCGATCTATCAATATATATATATATTTAATTATGCCAAACAAAAAATAATTAATTTTTATGGCGGAAAATACTAACGAAGAAGTCTAGAATTTTACTGCATGTGACGTTAATATTTAAACCATAACAAAGACGCCTTTATGTTCACTGACAGAGGGGAGGCTGGGCTAGCTTTGTCCACCTTCTTGAGTCACGTTTTGTCTACCAAACATTCAAAATATATAAATATATATAGTGTGTGTGTATACATGTGCCAGTGCAATGGTGCAAGTAACCTTTTTTTTTTCCCTTACATGTAAACGTAAGAAAATTCTTGGATGTATATATATGCTTCAATTGACACTGATAATATATATCCACGTATGGCAAGTAGTGAACAGACAATGAACAATTTTCTATCATGTGGTAGAATTTTAATGGACTGTCTTATTATCTTAATAATGATAATCTGACACAAGTTTTATTCGGTATAAATAACTAAAATGCTCAAAGCTCCTCTTAATAATGCTTTACTAAAAAAACGTAATTAAAAATTAGAAACCGCTTCTGAGTTCATTCTACAATTAAAAACGAGCCGACACTTGCAATTAACATGCATGATTTTGTTAAATGCTCTTTCAAGTTGCAAGCAAAGCTGTGAAAATCATTCTTAAACCTCTTGTCTAGGGGTTTAACCTGGGCATAAACCCTAGATTTGGTCTCTGGCATTCTGCGGCCTGAACTTCCTTCCCAACCCTCAACTCGGAGAGTCATATGAGCGTCAAGTCCGGAAAGAATAGGCTTAGAAGATTCACCTGTGGGGGTTTCTGTGGTGTAGTAGACTCCACTTTCCTAGAATCGATCTGTGGCATTCTGCTGTGCTGTCCAGACTACAGACTATAGACCTTTATTTATTTATTTTCTTCCTATCAATGCAGGGGATTGGAATCTTCCTATGTATTTGGGGATTCTCTCTCTATTTTTCAATTTTTTAATTTTTTTTTTAATTTTTGGAGCAGTGAGGCTTGGGACCTCACATGCATGACCATGATGTAGCTTTCTAACTCCTATAAATACCCTTGGAACTGAACAGTTCAATGTACCTTCCTCTTGCTTGCTTGCACTTTAGTTTTCATATATTTCCTCAAGCCTAGAGTTCATTTTAAATTTTACATTTTTAGCATAAATCATTAAGTGCTTCTTAATTCAAAGTTCCTTCCAATATTAATGGCCAATATCAGTTGCACCTGCTTGTTTTTCATACTGATGATATTTTCTCATGAACTTTGCGACGTTGAAGGAAGAAATTTGAAGATAAGAAAGAGCTTGAAGTGTCCAAAATGTCTCTTGAGTCCCGATGGACAGAGCATTATGGCAACGGATGCTAGCAATCATGATGTAGGTCGAAGCCTATTACACCATGGAACTAAAACTATGGAGGGATTTGTGGATGCTTTTCGTCCCACAACCCCCGGCCATAGTCCCGGGGTCGGGCATTGATATGCAAACTAGTAGTACGCTTGTAACTGAATTGCTGTTTTCATTTTTAAGTTTTTAGAGTACCTTTGCATTTGTGTTCCTTGTTGTTGTTTAGATTCTGCATCGCGTGTGTGTATTTCTAGTACCTCTTAGTTAATAATAAGGTTTGCATTGTTTTATGTGTACGTTTTCCAGCCATGCATGTAAGTTGTTATTTATTAATTAACGAAGCATGTGAATTATTAGAGCATTTTCCATATATGCTTCAGCATTCTAAATAAGCCTTCACCATGCAAGTTTCTAGTTACCAAAGTCACCTTTCTAAATATGCATGGCCAGCTAAGAATGATCTGAATTGTTATAATTATTACAGCTACATTTGGTAAATGTTTGTGATGGGTAAACTAATTAGCGCAAATCCTCGCATATATGGAACTCCATTAATGGTATAATTATATTAATAGATTAAACAAACGCCAGCGCAGACTAACGTTGATATCGTTAATTTTCTCTGATAAAAACGTGGAGATCGAGTACAGATTATGGTTAAGGAAATATGTATCCACGCAGCCATGCAATTTGGGGAATGAATATATTGTCACTCAAAGAACATGGCTCATCAAGACAAGAAAAAATCGTATCATTAAATATATTATTCTCATCAAAACACGCAAAAATGAGGGAAAAAAAAAAGTGGGGTTGTTTGCACTACTCTAAATATTGCTTTGGACACTCTATTACTATACATATTTATCCACTAATTATAAAAAAAAATTACTTTGTACCCTCTTTAAAATTTCAAAAATATCCTTATTTAAACTTTTTAAGTTACTTAAATTTATTTACTTAACACATCAATAAAACTATTCAGTACACTAATCTTAATAAATTTAACATATACTTACAACAATATAATTAAGTCAAGTTGTAAATAAATTTTTTAACATAATAATTAGAAGGAGACCTCTCCTTTCATGGAACAAGTTTTTGGTCTTGAGCTTCAAAAATAAACTACATCAAAGCAAGTATTAGTCGACATTTGATGCTATTAATTAATAGACTAGTAAAATAATCCTTTAAAAAATTATTAGGTATCTTATACGGAATACAAATTATGTATCCTAACAACTATATATGTGGTCCTTTTAATGTATATTGCAATTTAAAAAAAAAAATCAGAGACTTACAATGAGAGTATATTGTCTAGCGAACGCAGTAACGTGGACAACGTAGTTGATGTCAAATAAACCATCTTATGTTATTCTGTATTTACTACTTGTCTACTTGATTTCTCAAATGATCGATAATGAATCGAGAAAAACTTAATTACCAATTAATATATTATTTCTAGTTACTATCTTGTTTCGTCACAACTCACAAGATTGAGGCCAACTTGAAATCTCTAATTTATTGCTAATCTATTTATGAACCTTACGTTGGTGGGACTATCCTCCAGACCAATTGGTAATCCATCTCTTGGGATGTTTATGACCTAACTCAAGAGTTGAGGGTTGCCTAAAACTTATATTGTTATCGTAGTAACAATTTCATCACTTTGGGTGCTAGTGGCTCTCTAAATTATCTCATACAAAAACTAGTTCAAGAGTTGAGAGTTGTCAGCCTTATATTATTAGTACGGTAACTATTTAGGGTAGTCTCCTTGCCTCATAAGATGGAAAGATAGTGTGAACTCACTCATGTATAAATTTAGCTCTGATACTATATGGAAGCTCATGGACGTAACTCATACTAGAAAACTAACTTAAGAATTGAGGGTTGCCTCAAGCCTAGCAACTATTCCCAACCAACACTGTATAATATCTTCTTTTTTTCTTAATTCTATTAGGCACAAATTGTTACTGATATTACATCAAACTTTACAATTACTATTTACAAGTAAACTTTACACCTGGGACCTCCAGGCCATACATTCACCCATTAAACCACTGCCCAGACACTATAGACCCTCTTAAATATTTGAAGTCTCCACTCAATTAGCTAATAATTGAGGGAGAACTAAAACTAACCTCCATAAAATTCTTATAAAGGCTTGAACCCTTACATTGACTGTTATAAGTTCAAAGGCTCTTCCATTGGACCAAAGGCTTCATTGGATAATATCTTCAATGATGTTTACTTTGGCTTATATTTAATTCCATTTTTAGTTGTATTTTCTTATCTCTTTTTCGTGCATTCTTGGAAGGTTCAGCTCCTTATTCTTCCTATGTCCGATATATATATATTTTTATTATTTTCAATAAAATTCTCCTTCTTTGGTCGAGGTTCATTAAAAAAAAAAAAGCATATTTATGAACCATTTCAACAGTTGGCATAGGTTCGTAATCCCGGCTAGATATCAACTGCGTAATATCTACAACAAAAAGTTCGATAGTAAAATTAATTAGAGTTCAAATATTACATAATGACACCGTAAAGCCACCCTTTAAAGCATCTTAGCAACAGAAAAATATTTTGAGAAAATTAATGAAATGTTGCGGAAAAAAAAAGCATATCACATCGAAACAAGATTAGTAGTGGACAATTTGATGTCTACAACACTATTACTATATAGCTTATAAAGTACGAGCCACTCTCCTTAAGCTACGGAGACCTCCAATTTTGATTCTTCTGTTCGGTCATTCCATTAACTGCAAAAGAATCTTGGTCATTTGGTAGCTAATGATCAAGTTTGAGCCAGCGAATTCTATTGAGTTTGGGACGGCAAAAAGTATATTAATTTGGACCTCTGGTTGTAAAGTTATGTGTGTGTTTGTCTAAAACTAAAAAGAATATATAAAGAATGCCCTAAGAACTCCAAGGAACCGTCCAAATAAATCAGTGTTGTTGGTAGGCAGGTGCATGTGAAATGTATAGTGGAGAGGAGAAGACGATTTCTCTTTCTTTCTTTTTTTTCCTCAAAAAAATACTTAGAGCTCGGCAACCCTCGGATTCTCTTAAATTAAATCCAAGAAACATATCTATCAGGAAAAAAAAATGCAAGAAACATAAATATAGTCAAAATCAACTTGCAGTAAAGACCCAAGCCCAATGGCAAGCCATTCTGTGGTACTTGTTAACTTAGGCCTTATGTCAATTGCTTCCTATATGTACAAGCATATATACATTAATACGAACAAACACAAATTATATAAAAGAGCGCACTAGCTAGTTAGCACGGGCAAGCAGATCGAATATATATACAACTATATTTAGGGGGTAAGATATAGTTAAAGATTTTCCACCAGAGGTTTGTGCTAAACCTTAATACAAACCATCCAATGCCTCTTTTATTATTTAATTTGTGTTTCTTGTCTCCGTGGAATCTTCCCACCGATGAGGACCCTCACATGCTCCTGTTTTAATTAGGAGTACTAAAATATTACAACCAATCAAGAGGAGACGTTGTGTATATAAACCCTTAAAAAATATATTACAGTAGAAGTAAAGGCTTTAGCTAGGTCCACTTCGAAGGCCCCTAAACATATATCAAAAAGAAGAAGAGGATTTAAATTAAACTCTTCTTTCCCTCTCTTTTGCTCTGTAAAATATCTATCTATCTCCATACGCCAGATCACTTGCAGACTCAATTTAATTAGTTTCCTCTTTTTCTTTTTCAAAATTAGTATGGCAAGAAGCAGCTGGGTTATATGCGCTTGCGCTTTTTTCCTTGTTTTGATTTTGTGCCATCAATTTGTGTCCGTGGAGGGAAGAAGGCATTTGAAGCGCAAGAAATTCTCAAAGCAAGTAGTCAAGAACACTTTGAGTACTGCTGCAGAAGGTGGTGTTGGGATCACTGAATCTCGCCAAGCCAAGGCAAGCAAAGTTGAATATGTTGAGGATTTTCGACCCACGGCACCTGGTCACAGTCCGGGGGTTGGGCACGCCATCAAAAATTGACAAGAAAACACAGCATGCAGGATTATTGATTGGATTAGTTTAAATAATTTTTAATGCAAATTTATTGATCTATTATCAAGCTCAGTCGACCTTGTTAATTTTTCTGGTATATTATGTCTGCACAGAACTTGTTGTTTTTTGAAAATTGAAAAAGAAGGCAGCTGAACTGCACGAACGTTGTTATTGACTATCACTCTAGTTGTACTTTACACTCGTTGCAGTCGAAAAGTTGTTCAGATGACTCTCTTTTTCTCTCTCAGTGATCATTCGATAAGAGAAATTTTAATCAGTACCCAGTATCAACAGGCTACAATCTTCAACATTTATGACCAAAATGATTTCTCTAGTCAAAGCGTCAATAATTTGAAGTAAATAACATGTGATGAGAAGGGACGGTACCAGATATATATTGAGGCCTATGGGACAATGCCCCGCAAGCCGAAAAAAAATTTGAGAAAGATTAGAGGTTAAACAAAAATTTAACTAATTCTTACGTAAATTTCGAATTAGACATAGGTATTAGCCAGTCTCCTCAATTTACCTTCACCTTTTCTATGATAACTGATCAGCACCTCTTAATCCTCAAGTTTGCTATTTTGGATATTACAGATTCCAGCCCTGCAAAACCAGAATCCCTGGTGCACCAGTTTTTTATCTGTAATGGAAGATTCACAAGCACAGCATGCAGTGGAAAAGGCCTCTTCCCTTTTCATATATATCATTTAAATTTTAGACTAGTAAATGATAATATTCTTAATCGAACTTACCATCAAAGTTGCTGCGGTATAAATTAGGAGAAATTCAATAATATATCTTAAGTAATACAACTAATTGATGCATGCATGACATGTGAAATTGAATTTAATGTAACCATCATTTGCATGGTGATCTTTCAAAATAAATACAAATATATCATCTCATTATTTGCTTGTTATGTAGCTAATATGGTACTTCTGATGTATTATAAAATTTCTCGAAGTCCATTCTAGTGAACCATCCGTGAATTTTCTCTCTCACTAGCACAAAACCAATTTTAATTTGTAATTGTTAACATAAACACTTAAAAATAATTTTTATTTTACAAAACTTATATTAAAAAGAAAACATATTTGATGTATAGGAACTCAAAAGCAAAAGTTAATTTGAAAAATGGCAAATTCATTAATCAATAAATTATTATTTAATGAAAAATATAACTAAAAGAAGATATTATATGAGGAATTATAGAATATAGAAGAGGTAATAAAACCAATTAGTGTATGTATAATATATGTAAGTAAATTTAATATAATTACTACTTGTATAGTGATTTTTAAAATAAATACACACATATTATAACATCATTTATTTATTGTGTTGTTGATATCATACATCTAATGAAATCTATAGTTTCTCAATATTATATAATACAACATGATTCAAAATAGACTTTTTTAAACAAATTAATTTATTTATTAGTACTACAAATATATCATAAAACATTTGTTATACCTATTAATAATAATTAGCTTTTTTCAAATAATAAGAATAATAATAATGATAATAGCTCACTCACGTCTCATATTCACTATTTAAAAATTTCAATGATTTTAATTATCAAAAATATAAAGATTTCTGTCTCGGTATCAGTATCTCTTTCTCTATACATACATACATACATACATACATACATATGCTAATCGTTCTCTTGACCTTAGCGCGGGGAAAAAAAATCTTTGCACATGCACGTTAACTGTAGTTCTGTTTAAGCCGTAAACATGGAATCTCAAACCTGTAATGCACGCGGGCAAGGCTTAAAAAATACAACCCAAAAAAAAAAAAAAGGCAAAAGGGCTTTTAGGGAAAAAAAAAAGAAAAAGAAAATAGAAATATCATTTGGCCCCTCGCCCACTTACATAGTGGTCGACTGGCCGTTAAGTTCGTTTGGCGTCAAAAAGATCATTAAATTTGACCCCACTAATTGATTCTTTATCTTGGATTATAGGTGTGTGTGTAACTATAGTCAATTATTAAGGGCAAAGATATATTAATAAATTAATTTCACAAAAGGCTGCTGAAAGTGCTTTGGTAGGTTCCTCAAATTGTGCTTATTTTACTAATTATGGGTTTGGTTTCACTTGGAGACAGGACCTCGTGGGTTTAATTTTAGAATATGCAAGTTGAAAGGCTAGCCATGCACGCGCTCTGTACGGCGTTTCGATTATATTATATAATAATAATAATAATAATAATAGTGGCCCTTTTGAACTGATGAAAGTTTTGAGATCGGCTGGCCATATTTTAAGATCGTATTTTTCGAGAAAGTGACCCTTACAACAGCCAGTAGTACTACATTAATAACATACTCATAGTATATGCTACGCAGCAACTTGCTTTTAAGTCTTTGACTAATGACTATCACCATTCGTGGGATCCACTAAACATGACCTCGCTCATCGAGAACCAACACCAAAAGCCATTTCAAGTCGAAGGGGATTGACGGTCAGCGGCTCAGCGCTGGCGGCGTGGTCCACTTACAGACAGTTTAAAGGCTAATAGATCCATCCCGAGTCCAACCCCAGACGGGTGGGTCAAATTTAGGCTTTGTGGACTAAGGTTTTCGGGCCGTTTGGGATTGAAATTTTATCAATGGACAAAACACCAAAACACCCATGTCTCATAGAGATATCCCAAGTTCACATGGAAGTGGGACGAGGTCTTTATCGAGAGTATCTTCGAGAATGAATAGATACCATCTAAATTCGAATCCTAAGAATGTAGGACTTAAAAATCAATTTGTTCTTTGTTCACCACTTCGACTTTGTTTTTTTTTATTTTTTTTTTTAAATCTTAATCAGGGTAAATCTAAAAATTATTATGAATATAGGGGCTGATGAGACAATTTAGAAGGTTGAGTACCATTAAGCGAGACCAAAATGCTGTGATTTAAGATCAAAAAGGCCAGCAAACTTCGAATATTGTGGTCCACAATTAGTGGGCCACCTACTCTTGGAGGCGCCATTGGCCCAAGAACATAGACTGCCCACAGCATCATAAAATTTGGACCCACCAATTAAAGTTCCTCTGACGCCCAGAATGCAAATTGCCTACAAACTGGATACAATAGCTTGACTTATTTGTCTTTCGCCGTATACAAACTACATGAACGATGTAATGCGTCGGAAACTCAATAATCAATATTAATTTATGGTGTTTGTCCACTAACTAAAGTTTGTGGTGGTTTGTTTTTTTTTAATGAATTATGGTGTAATTTTCTTTGCCAAGATTCAAATCTAGAGGGTTCTATGTTATATTCTATGAATGTTTACAAAAATTCATCACGATATTGGTTGAAAGGACAATATAATTATAAGAAAATGTTGTGAAAGAGCCAAAGAGACATCTTGTAGAGTTTAAGTCAAATATGTGCATAACACTTTCATCCTAGTCTTTAGTGTGAAAAACAGTTATTACATTATTTTTACAGTGCGTTTAGTGTGCAGACCAGTGTTTGGCACCATCATCAAACCGCTTCATTAGAGTTGGACACTATTTATTTTAGTTCAGCTCAGTTATGTGCTAGAATCGAATTGAACTAAAACTAGTTGGTTCTTGAAAACTAGAACTATATGAAAACCGAATTTTAGAACTCAAGCGAATTATTTTGGTTCAATTCTAAAGTTAAGCCCGGTTTAGTATTATAGTATTTGGCTTAAGAAATGTAATTTTTTTTTTCAAATTTTTAGATTTTTTAGCTAAGTTTGGTCCTTTTTTAAAAATCCAATTCAATTAGAACTAATAACCATTCATACATTTTATACAAAAAATAAATAAATAAAATAATTTTATAATAATCAAGTAGTGTTGTTGGTGTTGTTTGTAAATTAGAAAAAAATATTAAACTGATCAATTTTCCGGAACCAAACTAAGAAACAAATCGTTTTGCAATTTTTGAATCATTTGGTTCTTAATGCATAAACTAAACCAAACTGACATAACTCAATTTAGTTCAGCTTGATTTGGTTCAAGCAAAACTGAACCGAATCGCCATCCTTACACTCCATCCCCAGGGTTTAAGCCGGTCTACATTCAATTTTTTTTTCAAATTTTTAATTTATCTCTTTATTTAATTTCAATTATCGCCAGCATGTTATTACTCCCGACCACCATTAAAGTTGCCGAATGCCATTGTTGACCACCTATTTTGGCAACATTGAACATCAAATTTTCTATATTTGGAATCTTCGTTTAGAGCTCCATGTAATAGTATCAATATTTCTAATAGCAAAGGTTTCATTTGCCACTAAATCTACAATCGAAGTTTAGATTTCAAAACTTTGACTATGTATTTACGACAAACATAAACTTTATTGCTAGAGATTTTAAAACCTTAACATAAATGTTGATATAAAATATTAAATTTACAGCACAATCTACACTAAACATGGTACTGCATTAAATTTAATACATTCTAATATATTATAATATAATCTAGTATAATGTATCGCACGAAACATACTTTGAATAGTTAACTCACGGTAATAACCAAGTATTTATTAGAAAGAGGAAAAAGACCCTATTAGCAAAGCAATCTTGAACAAATATTTATTACTTTATTTACATCTAGATTGATTTTGAATTTGATTAGTGGTAAAATTATTTTTATACTTGATTTTTTATTTAAATATTTTGTAGATTGTATAAAAAGAAAAAATTTTAATTTGTATCAAATATGTAAAACGGCGAATTAGATGTGGATTGTTTCAAATCGACGATCCATAGACATATGAATTGAATATAGATTAATTTTTATTAATCCGTGAATTAGATTAAATTAAGAATTTATAATATGCAAAATTATAGATTAAATATAGATTGGTGTCTAATTCGCATAATCTAATTTGCAAACACTCTTCATTCTACCTCTTTGCCGTTAAAATTATTTGAACAACTTGATGACTTAAAATTAAAAGGCAAAATACCCTAATCCAATATATTGAAAAGCCATTCTGGATAATATCAATAATGAAGCTATTTAACAATGTTAGCAACTCATAAAAAATGTGACATGGAAACTCTGTACACACACACATATATAAAACTTTTGTATTTATTATTATTTTAAGAATGGTCCTTGTAAAGTAAATTTATGGCTTCGTCCCTTACTGAGTAACTATCATAAGTCAAAATATATTTTTGAATGGCGATATTAAATATAAGTTATCACTTAAGTATATATACAACTTTTTGTATTTATTATTACTTTTAAAATGGTCCTTGTAGAGTAAATTTTTGGCTTCGTCCCTTACTGACTAACTACTATAACTCAAAATATATTTTTGAATGGCGATATTAAATATAAGTTGTCACTCAAATTGTGTTGAATTTATAATTAGGAGGGGTTGATTGTACTCTAAAAGATACTTTAAACATTCATATATTTATTTTTTAAAAAATAGCTTTTATTATATATATTCTTTAAAATATCAAAAAAGTCCTCACCAAAACCCTTCAAGAGTGAGGTTATTTGCACTCTAAGTGGCATTATAAACATTCATGGGTGTGTCAAGCATAGTTGCTTTAAGTTAAATTAGTAATTTTATGAGAATACATTTTTATGAACCAAGTCCCATCCCATTGGCATATTTGGGATAAAATTAAGACTTATTTGAGACTGTTCAAAATCTAGTCTCATCTCAATTGTCCCGAATGTCATACTTAGTTAACATTTTAATTTTCATTAACGTATTTAATAAGAGTTAATTTAAAATTTTCACATATTGGAATAACTATGTTTCCATTAACAACCAATTGACACTCAAAAGAACATTTTCAATACAATTAAGAAAATGTAAAGAGTATTATATATTAACGATTACATAATATATTATTAACAATGTTAAACACATTGTCAGCTAAAATAATTAGGAGGATCGGAATCCCGAAATAAATTCCAATCTCACCTCAAATTAAAAGGGATCAATTTCAATTCGAAATCCCAATTGCTTTGGAAATTGGTTCTAATAATGTGGACCAATCTCGTCCTAATCAAATATGGGATCCCAAAATTTTGTTGAGATTTGAGAATTTTTTGTCATTTTTAATTTAAAATAATTTGCAGAGCGTAAATAATCCTACCTTTAACATTTATTGAAAGAATGTGAGATTGTATCCAACAAATTCAAAAAATTAGAGAGTTGAACCCTTCCCACAAAGTTCTCTCACCACGAAGTTGATGGTGGAAATGACTCGTGAGAATCGAGAGAACCACCAAATCAAATAATTATTAATACCTTTAAAAGAATCCCATCCAAAATAATTTGGTTTTGATAAATTAATTTTTTTTTATCTTTTAAAATTAATTTGATAAATTATTAATCCAATATTTGCTTATGAACTTGAAAGATATAGTACTCTTTTTTTTTTGGGACGGGCGGGGGGGTGGCGGGTGTTGTGGAGTTGTAAGTTATAGTGTGAATGTGTGATCTATTTCGTATGAATGGTTTAGAGGGGAAAAAGAAGGGGAAAAAAAATCTTAACCAGAACCATATTGGAGCCGTTTGATGCTTCGTGCTTAGGCTTTCGGGAGTTGCGAGGTTTAAGTATATAATAGCGAGAGTGACACATTGAACACGGGCGGATGTCTCCCTCTAGATACGGCATTGATTATGTAATTCCAAAAATAGCCCTCAACGTTCACGGACGAAGACAAGTGTAACTCGTGTTGTAGCCTTGAGTAGCGAGCCCAGCGGTGCGATCAGGCGCCGACCAGAAAGGCGCTCTGGCTGTTCGCCTTTTTGGCGCCGAGTTTTTCTCTAGCTGACCTGTCATAGGCTTCAGTGACATGAATGGATGTAGGGGCAAAACAGACTTTTGACCGTCCAAAATCATATCGTGAATCATGCACCAGTTTTAAAATGCGGGCAAAGGGAAGGGGATTGTCTTCTCCATATTATTACACAATACGCTAGAAGGCCAAAGTCTTCCAACTTCCTCTACAACGCCCACCACAATATGTCACTGCCAAATTACGCTTCAGTCCATGTAATTTCCCTTTTATGCTTACGTTTTCTTACTTTCCTCAATCAAATTGAAAGCACGTTTGTTGATTATCTATTCTGTTTATAATAAATTACTACCTAAGTTTTCTATAATGTCGATATAACTATCATTTAAATTCTTAAGTTACATTCAATGTTTCAAATAAATGTGCATTGAAAGATGCCTGACTAAATAATTTCAAACATTCAAATGTTGGGTCACTGTGGACTCATTATCAAGCACTTCTCATAATTCTTATTGGTTGGGTATATGTCTTCTTTATTAGAGATATTGACTCTAATTTATGCATATTTCTTAAATATTTATGTAAATAATCAAGTTGTGCCATCATGTCAAAAACTGTTTCTACATAATTATTTAACAAGTTTATGAATCACTTGAACCAAGTTCTTTGGGCTAAAAAAATGAGAAGTCATCTTTTATGAATTCTAAGAGTTGTATTTTTATGAATGTAGAAAGGAGAAAGAAAGACGTTTAAATCAAAGAGGCCTAAGTGAAGTTAATTTTAGTTTTTGAGGGTAAGTATGGTAATATTTTAAATGATGAAATTTATGAAATGAGTGTCTTGAATAGAAATATGTTCAAAGTATTTTATGGGGGTAAATAACATCACCCTCTTGAGTTAAGAGAAAATTCATTATGTGCTAATGTGTTGTACTTGAAGTATTTCTTTATAGTCATTAATGATGATTAATTTTGTTAATATCATAGATATTCTCCTTAAAATGCATTTATTATGCATTTGATACTTGAATCATCTTTATAATAAATATAAAAAAAATTCCTTTCAGATCCAGTAATCAATTATGACACCAATCTTGTAAAAGTTTAAAGGAGTGCAACAAGATTCATTTACTAATCATACCTTGTTCTAAAAATTGGCCGTTGTTATATGTATTTTGTCTAATGGGGTCTATTTAAAGGATTAGATGTGCAAAACGTGCTATGTTTAGACTATTTACTGATTGATTCTGATTAGCATAATGTCCGATTGTCGCACACAAGCAATTTTATCTTCGAATAGTATGATATGATGTTTTATTATAAAATTGGATTGCGATACTTATATTTTTCCAAAAACAAATGAAGCCAGGAGCCTGCAAAGAGAAGGGGTAAAGCAGTAATATCAGGGCTCTTACTGTTTTCTCTTTTCTCATTTTTCTTGCTAGTTGGTTCTTAAAGGCCTGGCCATTCATTTGCTATTATCAGGTGTGTGAGCGTGCTTCAGTTCCAAGCATTTTTGTTTTCATCATCATCTCAGACACCGATAATCAAAACCCTAAAATTTGCATCAGAAAAATCAAAACCAGATGATGTGATTGTCTTCTCTGATATGGACTTTCAAGCCCTATCGATCAGAACCTCACAGTTGGTGTCCTTGTTGTACTACGGGTAACTGCTTACTCTCCTCCATTCCTCGCCTTCTGTGTCCTTTCGATGTTTCATAAAAACCATTTTTTTTTTCCTTTCAAAAGCACCTTTTTGTTTTGCCGCGCTTCGTTTCCTTGTTTACCTTCTGTCATCGCCTTTGATCTCGGCTTACTTGTTTCGCCGTTTTAACAAGTAACAACTTGTAGCACTGATTGTATATGAAGAAAAGAAATTTTTCGTGTCGAGTTTCTTCTTGTTTTGCTTGTATTGGATAAAGTTGGAATCCTTTTGGTATTTTTAGATTGTAGAAGTTTATTTTCTCTCGTGTTTGGTTTTGCTCTGGTTTAGTGATACGCGAGAAGTTAAATAAAGTGCTCTGTGATGATTATTATCTTTTTGGCCCCCGGGGTTGTGGGGAGGGGGGTGGTGTTTATACTTAGCAAGTGTTTTTTCCCCCCTAAAGAAATTTGGAAAGATTTCAGCATTATTTCGTCGTTACTAATTTTTTTATTATTAAGCATAAGGCGATGAGCTGGTAATGCTGGTGAGAAAATGAGAATCATTTTCCAAAGTTGTGGGAAGGATGGGTTTGGGCGCTTATTTGATAAGCATAAATGCTTGTGTTTGGTTCTGCGGATTTAGTTTAATTTGGAATCATAAGAGGATTATTACTACTAATAAATAAAATCAGATGCTACTTACCATTTAAAGCCATAAATGCTGGAAATTTGGTTTCATTTTGTAATATTGTGTGATAATGCTGCAACTATGGATTGCCCTTCTTATATTTCTTTATTTTTGGCATCTTGTTTATTTCATTTCCTTAATGAGTCTGTCACATTGGTTGCTGAGAAAATGAGGCCTCCATGTGATTTTGTGTTCTTAGTTCATTTAGGATAAATAGTAAACTTATTTTATTATTGCAATACTGTGAGCAAGTATGTGACTATAATGGAGCCTAATAGCAGGAATGTAATATACTTTTCAGTAATTTGTGTATTAAACATGGTTTATTTGTGAAATTGATGAATTGGGTGCCTTTTATGCATCAAATAATCATGTAATATTTAACCCTTTTCCCCCCTTTCTTTTGATTTTTCAAGTTTGTCATGGAGAGAATATTTTATATTCTTATTTGCCCTTTTTGCTTGATACTTGTACAAGTTATTCTTACCTTCGTTTAATTTGCAGATGTGGTTTGCACAAGGGTTTTCTCGTTGTGGTTCTGTCATGTACCTTTTTTTACCTTGCTACATGTGAACCATGTTCTATCAATGGGATGCAGAAATCAGTAGAATATAAAGGGTGTGGGTCTTATGGAGATAATCAGCGGTTCGGTTTTCGAGATATTATTTGTGATGATACTAATTCAGGTTACATTGAAGAAAGCTCAATGACCCACCCAAAAAGTGGGAGTGTTTGCTCTGATTTGAATATATTCTGCTTTCCATCAACACTGCCTGGTTTTTTGTCAAAAGAGCATAAACTGGAAACAGATTCTTTAGAAATTTCTAATCTTCAGTCTGGCAGTCCACTTTCTATTGGAACAAATCAAGCTAATGGTGGGGCAAGTAACAGAACATGGTTATCAGAGAGCAGTAGGTTTAAGTTATTAAATGGTAGGACCATCTCATGTTATTTGAGTTCGAAGGAGACTTCTGGTGAGTTATCATCCATTGGATCTGATATTGATGAACAAAACGGTTTTTCTTCATTTAGACGGACTTTACTATATCAGAAAAGTAAAAATGTTAGCTTGAAGAAGAGCTCTGATCTGATTAAATCAGGGACTTCTGATGTTTCTTCCCCTAAAGTAGAGATAAGCCCTCCTGTGCTGGATTGGGGACAAAAATATTTGTTTTTCCCTTCACTTGCTTTCTTGACAGTGGCAAATTCGTTTAGTGACAGCATTTTGCGGATATATGAACCATTTAGTACCAGTTCACAGTTCTATCCCTGCAATTCTAGCGAAATTCTACTTGGACCAGGTGAAGTGGCTTCAATATGTTTTGTATTTCTCCCTACATGGTTGGGCTTGTCCACTGCTCACCTGATCTTACAGACTAGCTCCGGCGGGTTTTTGGTTCCCACTAGGGGCTTTGGTGTTGAGTCCCCTTATAAGATTCAGCCTTTAGCAGGATTGGATGTTCTGTCTACTGGACAGTTGAGTAAGAATCTGTCTTTGTTTAATCCTTATGATGATACCCTCCATGTAGCTGAAGTAACTTCATGGATATCAGTTTCTGTGGGGAATACTACACATCATACTGAAGCATCTTGTAGTATAGAAAATTTTCAGAATTCTGATGAGTTTGGCTTGACGAGCATTGATGATTGGTTGGTTGTGAGGAGTGGTCAATTTCGTTTTCCCCTAATGGCAATGAGGCCCCACAGAAACTGGGAGATAGGTCCTCGCAACAGTGAGACTATCATGGAGATGGATTTCCCAATTGGAGTGGAAGGAAAAATTTTTGGTGCTTTTTGTATGAAGTTGCTGAGATCTTCACAAAATTTGTCTGATACAATTATGGTTCCTCTTGAAGTTGATATGGATAGCAGAGTGGCATATGATGACCTCCCAGGTCCTGTTTCTGTTTCTCTTGAGCCTTTGGTGTCTTTTGATGCCAGAGGGAATGTCATTGCCATTTCCCTGAGAAATGGTGCTCCATACATGTTGAACGTTGTCAGAATTAGTGAAGTTGCTGAAACAAACATTTTCCAGATCAAGTATATGGAAGGCTTGTTACTTTTCCCAGGCACTGTTACACAAGTTGCTGTGATTACCTGTACTCAACAGCCTTTTGAATTACATGATTCTCTTCCTGAAGTATCTATGATCAATGGAAATTGTAGATTACTTGTAATGACAAATGATTCAAGCAGTCCTCACATCGAAATTCCTTGCCAGGATATAATCCATGTTTGTTCAAGGTGTCAAATGGACTCGTCCAAGAACAATCCTGGAAATGTCAAAGCTGGCAATATGAGGACAAGGTCTGCGGGTGCTGACAGAAAGGTGCCATCAGAGATCAAGGTATACTGATACTAGTTTCTACTTTCCAATCTGTGCTTGTTGAGTGGCTGCGCCTGGGTTAATGCTTTGGTTAGACATTTTATTACACATTTTAGTTGTGTTGATAAGATTTCTTCAGAAGGCAGTTGACTGTGCTCATGCCTTGTAAGGTTTCGCTATGCTAATATTTCTTGATAATTTTAATACATTTATTCATTCTTTTACATAATACCGAATGGCACTTTGGCAGATTCTTAATAATAATAATGAACTTTCAGATTGCCATTTGTACAAAAGAGGAGGATGTTCTAGCCTTCACATTATTGTGTCCAATGGTGGTGCAACAAACTACCTTTGCTTAC
Source organism: Luvunga scandens (assembly GCA_030449905.1). Taxonomy (NCBI): domain Eukaryota; kingdom Viridiplantae; phylum Streptophyta; class Magnoliopsida; order Sapindales; family Rutaceae; genus Luvunga; species Luvunga scandens. The sequence goes on along the minus strand of JASUUG010000383.1, from coordinate 1,876,577 downwards.
TGCTTGAAAATTACGATGAAGGATTGGCATTGCATTTCTAGTGAAAAAATATAATAATTATCTAGTCCAACATAGGTTTCATGCCAGTTTTTGGCTGTTCTATGTTCGAAATAGCTAAGTGTTGCTCTGTATTGATCTGTGTTTACAATAACTGAGATGCTTCCCTGAACTTATTTTGAAGGCAATGGAGACAGCAGAAGCAGAAGCTGATGAACTAGTGCTGGGGAACTGGAAATCTCAAGGCATAACAAGTGGCATGTCTGTGCTTGATGATCATGAGGTGCTTTTCCCAATGGTGCTGATTGGCTCTTACCGCTCTAAGTGGATCACTGTGAAGAATCCTAGCCAACAGCCAGTTGTGATGCAGCTTATTCTCAACTCTGGAGAAATAATCGATGAATGCAGGGACGCACATGGTTTCATGGAGCCTCCTTCATCTGGTAGTTTAGTTCAAGGAAAATCTACCAGACCAACAAGGTATGGCTTCTCAATAGCAGAAAGAGCAGTAACAGAGGCCTATGTTCATCCTCATGGTAGAGCATCTTTTGGGCCAATATTCTTTCACCCTTCAAATCGATGTGCATGGAGAAGCTCGGCTCTGATAAGAAACAATCTTTCTGGAGTGGAGTGGTTATCTTTGAGAGGATTTGGTGGTTCTCTTTCACTTGTTCTATTTGAGGGATCTGACCTTGTTGAGAATGTAGAATTTAACCTTAGCTTGCCAGTTCCTTACAACATCACTGCTCCAGACATTTTATTTAACAAGGAAGAGACTCCCTCTTCCTGTTTTCAGCCATTATCAAAAGAGCTGTATGCTAAGAATACGGGAGACTTGCCACTTGAGGTGAGAAGTATAGAAGTGTCTGGGGCGGGGTGCAAGCTGGATGGGTTTATGGTGCATACTTGTAAAGGCTTCTCTCTTGAACCTGGGGAGTCAACAAAGCTTCTCATATCATACCAGACTGATTTTTCGGCTGCTATGGTGTACAGAGATCTTGAATTTGCCCTGGCCACTGGTATTTTTGTGATACCCATGAAGGCAAGTCTTCCAGTTTTCATGCTTAATATCTGTAAGAAATCAGTGTTCTGGATGCGATTGAAGAAATTGTCTATAGCAGTTCTTGCTGTTTCCTTAATGTTTCTGGTATTTTGTTGTCTTTACCTCCAACTGATAGCTTTGGGCTCCCAAGATTACTTCTATAAGAGTGAGAAAAGTTCTATTAGTGCAATAAAGACTGTAGGAAAATCTTCTCGTGCGCAGCAGAATCCAAAAAACAGCAGGATTTCTGTGCCTGGTGAAATGGATTGTTTGTTAAGATCAGTTGATGAAGGTAGAACCTCTAGGGAAGCATCTAGTGGGAAAGACACAGAGAGTAAAGTTGGGACTTCAGTTAAAGATACATCTGTGCAACATGCAAAAATAACTTTGGAAAGTCATGAACACCCTATCAATTACTCTGATAGTCAGAAGGAAAAGGCATTGCCATGTTTGCCTTCAAAATCTGTGGTAGTTGAGACTTCCAATACTATGGAAGCATCCCATCCTGATAATCTCACAATTAGAGTTGGAAGGGAAAAGGGAAGAAAGCGAAGGAAGAGGAAGGTTGCTGGTGCTGTATTATCGGGAGTACTTGAAGTTTCAAGTAGTCAAAGTGGAAATTCTACGCCTTCATCGCCATTGTCTCCTATCACATCTTCAATACCAAACCGTGCATGCATACTGTCTCCTGATGCGGACCAACCTAATGAATCTAGGTATTTGTTTACCCAGATGACTGACAGACACTGTGAGAAAGGTCCAGATCCTGAACCTCCTGCTGAGACTAAATTATTGGCGCCTCAGCCTCTGAGACTCCACAGTACCAATCAGTATTCTACCCCAGTGCAGCCTGTGGCACCAAAAAAAACTGATAGTAAACCTGTTTTGTTGGCTTCTGCCACTTCTCCGTCTATTGATAAGGCTGACCTGAGTTTGTTGTGCTCTTCTCCTTCGTTAGCTTCAGCATCTGCAATTGCTCCTCATGCTCGAGCACCTGGGTCCAAACTTGACCAGAAAACTCAATGGGAACAGGCTGGGCATAGAGATGAGTATAAATATGATATCTGGGGCGATCATTTTTCTGGACTAACTTCAGTGGGTAGGTCAAAGGCTGTTAGTTCTGTGAACTATAGTGCAACAAAAAATGACTCCAATAGCTTTTTTGTAAGTGGGCCACAAACCCTCATGAGAAATTCACAATCAATATCTGTAAGTTCTTTTAATCAAGAGGGTTAATGATAAACTGCTAAATAATTATTAAACTCACGGATCCAAATTCTCTCTGCTTGCCCTTTAAAAGTTTTTTGCTCTCAGAATGAGACAAGAAATTACTGAGTAACACATACATGGATGCACATTCACATTTTTTTTGGAGGTTCGTGCCATTTTTCCAGTTATTATTTGTTTTCTGTATTCCTTTTCTGCTGAACCTGTGTACATCTCCACTTATTTGCTAGTCTAACATGCTGTATAAGTTATATTCCTTTTGATAGTCTGTTTGACCACTTGTTAATCCCGCATTGATGTAAGATATTTTGATAAATATTTGGATCAGAAAGATGAATGCCAATCCCCAAGTGGACAGTCGAGTTGGTTGGACTTTTGTGATGGAAGTTCTGGGGTTAAATCCCACTTACGCCAACCTTAGAGGGAGGTGTGGTGGGTTGAGGTGCATGGTATCATACGGCCGTGTTTTAGGAACTGCATTGGTATTTGAAAATTGAGACAGCCTTGTTTGGAACAATGTACTACTATTTCAATTAGCAAAAACTTATCATGTAGGTATATATTTGTTTTCTCATCGGTAGAGTGAGTGCTTTTTTCTTAAATAATGTTCTTTTGTTAGTAAAATTTCTTGTAACTGAAATGATCTCCGTACTTGGTTCGTGAGAAATTGTAAATTGAAAATATCGACCTGATAGCAAATCTCATCTTAGGACTCTGTTTGTCATGTGTGTGTGACCGCATGAAAGCACAAGGGAAGGAGGGTGAGGATAGAAGATTTCATAGGGCCAAGAAAAGGCTTTGACTCGCAACTGAAATTTTCCTTTGGCTTTCATTCCACAGGAGTGTAATGGTAAGTTCATTTAAGTCATTTTTCTGGTTATCCAGGGACAATTAGCTTCATTCAGGTTCTGGACACAAGGTGCATCTGTGCATGGAAGGTAAGTTAATTTTTGAAGTTGTAGAGTTGAAGCTTAAACTTAATAAAAGCGAATTTCCTACAACAAATGCTATTGATGTGTTGCATGTTAATCAATCAATTTACTCTTGGAAGAGATTACTATTATTTCATATTTCTCTCAGAAAACCCATATAACAGCCTAAATTTTGTTTATAGCTTTAAATGACTTGTGATTAGCTCATCAGTGGTATTCTATGTCAATTAATTAAGCTTTCCGCCGTTTCTTTGTGGTTGTTTTCTAACTTTATGATAGGCAAGGCTGTTTTCTCTTTGTTCCTTGCATTGAGAAGGATTATGGAGGTCTTCGAGATGTCTATATGTGGCTCAGGAAAACTGCTGCCAAGAAGCCTGGGACTTCGAACGTATGAAGAATTGTAACATTTCCACTCATGTTTGTTTGTAACCACCGGATTTCATTACAGTTAATGTTCGTTCGTTGGCAAATTTTTGTATGTCTCTCAACTGGTGGTATTAGTGGTGCCAAATAGTAAATTGTTCTCCTCTTTTCCTGTAAGGCATGGTGGGTTTATATATGATTCCTATGATGTTTCTTTCACTTTTTGGTTAAGAGGGAACTTTATCTGGGCAAAACAGCATCTACCCATTACTGCTCGCCTGGTTGGTACCATCCGTTCACTTTTTGAAGCACCCTGATTTAAGGCCTTCCTTGGCAACGGTCACTAAAACTGCGCTTTGGATCCGTCGGTGATGCCTATAATGGTTTGTTGGTCAATCAATTCCGAAAGATATTAGTGGTGAGGTGATTGATGATACACTCATCGGCAACGCCGACTGCAATATGTCAGTGGAAAGATCTAAAATTTTATTTGATCAAAGTTTAAATGAAAACCAATGTAGTAAGAGAAAATATCTTGAACATAATAGTGAGCCCAATAATGAATCAAACGAAGTTCTAGTGCTCCAATCCAGCAATATATCTCCTGTTTTGACAGCCTGATTTGTTCGTCCATACGCACGCAAAACTGCAGGCCCAAGTGAGTTGCTGAGACATTCCTAAAAACAAATTTAATCTCACAAATTATCTTTTTTCTGTCAATGTCATGCTAGTCATTTTAATTTCCTTGTTTTAACTGCTGAAAGTGTGTCCTGTGTTGTATGTATCATGTTTATATTTCACAAAATGGGGGAAGCAAAAGCTGTTTCTCTCTAACATAACTACTCGTTCCATCGAGTGCATTCTTAAGAAAATGGGACCAAATCCACTTCTCTCTTCCTTGTGTGCATCAACTGGACCACATCTACACCAAATATGGACTGTGACAGTCCAGGGTCTTTCCTTTCCTTAAGTCAACATGCACGTCCTTAGCTTCTTCAAATAGGAGTGCAAATAAAATTGCAGATTATGTACAACCCCATCAAGTTATTGTCACATTGATTTTGAATTTTGATGGTGAGAGTAGAGGGTAGCAACTCCTGATTCTTAGCTTCATCGTTGAAACTCCATAAGAAAAATACAGTTAAAATTGTTCGGAACATGGCACATTTGCTCTGATATTGAGATTCTTCTCTTGTTGATATGATAAGAATAAGATTCAAGATGCCACAAGCTCATCTTAGGCTTGGAAAACGAAAATTGTGTATTTGCCGAAACCAGCCTGGCAAGCAAATTTTCAGAGTTTAGCCAAGTTACGTAAAGCTTGGGTGTCCAATGTTGTGCTAATATTGAATAGAAGGGTATATTGCCATGTCACTGTGGGCTACTTAGAAAGCCGAATTCCATTTGTTCGTCTGAAAGGTTCTTCAGCTTTCTATGTCATATATAGTTTATTTTCAACATTTTTGGTGTATTATTGATTAGAAAACATGCCTACATAATTAATTTGTACATCTCTTAGAAATCAAAATGCACATACATTAAGAGTTCGAAGAGAGAATAAAAAACTTATCATGCAACTCGTGGATGGATAACAAGGCGAGAGGGCTGCGTTTGCATGTGATGTGGATCTGCTTCTGTCTTTTGCCCTTTTAACGATTGCCTCAAATTTCAATTTAACTTTATGCGTCCGGCGTTGCCTGCTAGCTCACGCACTCACTCACACATTGCAATGTGTCCAACCACTCTGTATTCCGTAATGGTCCTCGTGCTTGGGACCACTTTAGAAACAACAATTTTTTTAAGAAATATAATGTGCTTGGCTCTGGACCATTTTATGAACTATTACCTCAAATTTCTTGTCTTCCTTTTCTCTATTGTTGCGAAGTTATTCTTTAGCTTGTTATTATTATTATTGTTATTATTATTGAATAATTGTTTTTAGTTGAGAAATATTCACTCTTAATCTAGTTAAAAAAAAAAAAAGAACTTTTGCTAAAGAATTACATTGATCTTGTAATCTAGTTAAAAAAAAGAAAAAGTAAAAGACAAAAAGAAGCTTGCTTGGACATTGACAATTAAAGCAAAAGTGGATGAAATGTGGGTACTACAATATACAGCTTTGGCTCAGAAGAGTATAATGATTTGAGTAGCATGACGCATGACTTACAATTCATAATCGCAGCGCAGCAATATTAGCCTCTGCAATCAACTATTCGCGCAATCTAGTTGTCTCCCACTCACAAGTTTCTCTCAATTTTCTGAGTCACATAAACATTCGATTATTATTAATCAAGCCAAAGCCTAACTCATAAACATCCGATTATTATTAATCAAGCCAGAGCCTAACTCATAAACATCCGATTATTGTTAATCAAGCCAAAGCCTAACCCTAGCTAGATTCTCCATATAAATGATTTTCATCTGTGAAAGAAATTAAGTCTCAATCACTAATCGAAGTTGGGTTTTGATTAAAACCATGGTTTACTTAATGCCTAAAAATAAAATTCATCTGATTTTATGCCCGACAAAAAGGTCAAATAATGATGTTTCGGCTATGTCTGAACCACATGTCACATAATATAATGTAAAGGTCACGTGCTTCTGCTACTATGCTATGCTGTGTACCTAATCTTGTCTTTTGCTCATTTGATCTGCATAAATTTTCATTTATCATATAACGAGTGCATCGGGGATACCACTCAAAGTTAATTTACCTTAAAGGCTTAAGCTAAGTGTTAGATATATAATTGCTTTTCATTTTTTTTTATCTTATGTGACAGTAATTTAAACAAAGTTAATGGCCTGTTGCTCTTCTCGTTTGGCTTTCTAATGTGCATGTGTGCCTATATATATATATATATATATATAGTAGGAACTCGTTAAATTACTTTGATATATCTAATTTGACACTAAATACATATAACATGTTTACAATTTTTTTTGATGTACTAACGTAATTTTTTTTGACCCACATTTCATCCACTTTTGCTTTAATTGTCAATGTCCAAGCAAGCTTCTTTTTGTTATTCTTACCTTTTTTACACCTCCTAAATGAGGAGCCATTGTTAAAGTTTATGTACTATGTTAAGATAAATAAGAGAGAAATTGGCTTAATATATTATATATAAAAAGTTTTCTCTAATGAGTTGCAATGTAATCGCGATCTAGTTATGAAATCTAGTTAGAAAATTATCAAACAAATGATTCACTCAATTAAGATCAAATCAGAATCATATAATATAATTTGATAGAATTAATATGTTATTTAATTATATTACATTTGTACTTCATAAAAATTTTCATTATGGATATGATATTATCTATCTTTATAAATTAATAAGTTTTTCATTTTCCCAAGGCTATTTATTTATTAAGATTATACTATATATTGCTTTAAAATCTTTTTATGGGTCTTGGATTACTTTATCAAATCATAATTAACTGATGATCTTGAGCATTTATGAATAATGTTAATTATGTTTACAAAGTTGAAATACAAAGTTTGTATTTCAAATGTGTGCATGTGTTAAGCAATAGTTGAAATTTTACATTATTATTGACTTTTGTAGAACCAATGAGGAAATAGCATACTTTTACCGGATAATTCAAAATTATACAATTTTGTATTCCAATTCTCAAAGCATTTCGTTACTTTTCTCTTATTGTAAATCCAATAGCGGATTAACAATTAATAAAAAAAAATATATCAAAGAAAAGTCCAGAATAATTACTGCATTAAACGCGCCGGGTGGATCACGTATTTTCTACTTGAAGTTGCCAATTAATAATAAAAAAGGAGCAATTATTAATTTGATAAATAATACTAATTTCATGCCAAGTTTGTCTGATCTCTTGTCTCCGTGTATGTCTTAAACCCACAAGTCCTGCGATATAAACATGCACTTAGATCAACGCACGTGTATAAAAATAAACTGCTGCAACTCTGAGAGATTGCAAATATATTGTTGTTGCATAAAGGAAATATTGTTTTATCCTAAAACTAAAAGTTTAGCCTTGCCAATAACATTAAAAATGTAATTCAACTAAATTGTATATGACCATAAATAGAAAGGATGCCAGTGCACAATTTTTAAATATTGCACTGTATATGAGTGTCTCGTGAAGAAGACTGGGAGTCAACAGCATAGATCGTGTAGCTCGATCGCGGTAACAAAGAGATAGGTTAATAACCAAGTGTTTTTTTTTTTTTTTTTGGGGGGGGGTCTCTCATCATTCATTAGCATGTTAGCTTTGCTAACTTGGAAAGGCACCTAATAAGGCCCATTTAAATAATCAGCCATGTGATCCAGGTATACAACTAAACGTTTGAAGTCCTTACAATTTGCTCTATTAATGGATGATCTCGTCGCTATCACCGCAATTCCAAAGAAACATCATTAATTCATCGTCGTGTCCCCCCCCTTGCAAAACGTTCTTCTAACTATTTATTGTTATTATTATTATTATTATGATTTTATTAAGTACTTGTTATACATTAATTTCTTGCTTCGCCTATTCATCGAATACACAAAAATTATCTTCGAGTTGGTTATGGTTAGGCTACTTCTTGCCCTGGCTGCCATTGATGAGTAACAAAACTTTGATATTCTAAAGAGCACATAGATCAGCACACCAAACACGATGTAGGGTGTGTTTGGGATTAAAGTGTTGTAGCTTTTAAGTTGTAGTTGCGGTAAAAAAAAAAATTGTAACTATAAAATAAAAGTTAATATTATGTAGTAAATATAAATTTTAAATAATAATTTTGATAAAATTATTAAAAATATAATAGATTTTTCATAATATAAGTAAAAAATCATATCAATATAGTTTATAAGTTACCGTAGTTAATGTTTACCAAATATTTTAATACTGTAATTTTTAAACTATAACTACCTAATTTTAATACCAAACGCACCCGTAATCCATCAAATTAAAGTTAGTGAGCATGCAGGGGCGATACTGATACGGGCGTTTCTACTCTAAAGAAAGTTAAAGAAATTTTGAAAAAATAAAAAAAACAAGATAAAAGGAGGAGACGCATGTTCCCAACAAACAAATGAGTGAGTGAGAAAACGAAAAAGCGCACGTTAGTTGATGATGAGAGGGAGTTGTTGAGTTGAGTTGTGTTTTCTTGTGATGTCATACACAATCAACCTAAAAGCGCACTCAAGACATTCAATGACAGTTAAAAAAAGCGGCTATCTCTTTGCCAGTTCCAGTCACAATCACACACTCTCATCCTCAACATCTCTCTCTATCTCTCTCTCTCTAATTTTTCTAATAACACTTGCATGCAAGTAATGGAAAATCAATATATTCCATATATCAAACTATTTTCTCCTGCTAAATAATACTAAAATTTACTGCCTGTCTCCATCTACTGAATTTTAACCCATTTTTTAGAACATTTAAACTTGGTTTCTTTCTCATAGTATCAAAAAAACAAAAAAAAAAAAAGGGAATAATATTATATTATATCATATTATAACGTAGTTTGGTCTTGTGATCTTGTCCATTTGTTACGCTAGCCTTGGATTGGATGACGCTTTTAAGCTCGAGTTCTCGTCGTTTTCCCGTTTCTGCCGTGCTGCCTCCGTCTGTGTGTGTGGTTTTGTTGCTTTTTGTTTTGTGTTCACTCTGTCCGAGATAGAGATGGCAACTAATTACTTGTAATTAATTATAATAATACTTGTTGAGATGGAAATGAGGTGAATTATATTGATTCATGTACTCTGTACATTTGAGAAACGCATGCATGTGTTTCTGTTTCTAGCTTTCTTTACTTTCAACTTTCCCGCTCAGTAACTTAGGAAAAAATTAAAAAGAAAAGGAGTTCCTCTGATTTCTTTCAAAAAACTCCGCACTCACTCTCTTTATTCCCCTCTCACTCAACCTGCAAAGGGGAAGCTGGTAAGTCTCAGACTTTCAGTCTTTTGCTTTTTTTTTTTTCCTTTTTTTTTAAAAAGTTTTGTTAGTGTTGCGCATGAATTAATTATTTCCAATGTTTATTCGTTAATTAATAATAAACTTGTGGCAATCGCTGGTTACATTACATATTTATTTACCTCTCCGTTTGTTTTATGTTTTTGAGGAGTGCATTGTGCTCACGTTTTCCAGTGAAAAGCAAAGCAATAAAGATGAATGCAAGAGTCCGCAATGCTCTTCAGTCTCCTTTAACGCATGTTAAAGTAACTTCTCTTATCTTCCTTTTTTTCTTATTTTATTTTAATGTTCTTCTTCTTCCTTTCTTTTCTTTTCTTTTCTTTTTTTTTTCCCTGTTTTTCCCCTTATCTTCTAGATAATCTTGATTTTTTTTCCTCCCCCCCCCCCGCCCCCAACTTTCACCTGAGAATTTGAGAGATTTACTGTGCTTTCTAGTGGGAATCTGCTTTTGGTTATCAATTTTAATTTGAGCAGAAATGGCTCCGTTTATATTTTTAGAATTTTGGAATTTGTCGATCTTTTATATATAATATTCTTGCGGAGACTGTAATGTGCTAGTGTACTTTTGATTCTGATTTTGCACTTTTGACACATATCTGGCTTGAGTCCTTTCACTCGTCTCAAGAAACGAATTATTTCTCCCCTTTAAGTCTCTTTACTTTGTTCATTTTGTAGCTTGATTTGTATTTGTTTATTTATCTTTTTAAATATTTTTTCCTCTTGAATATACGAAAAAGGAGAAAATGGAGACTCACGGTAGCAAAGGACTTGGTGCGGGCAATCGACGTCGATGCAATAGGGAAAGGAAAATGGCCCTATTGGAAGATGTATGCAAAATTCTCTCTCTTCCATCCAATTTGGTTTTCTGTTTTGGTGTCCTTTTGATTTGATTGTTATGGTTTCAAATTCAAATTTCAGGTTGATAAGCTCAGGAGGAAGCTTAGACATGAAGAGAATGTGCATAGAGCTTTAGAGAGGGCATTTACGAGGCCTTTGGGATCTCTTCCTCGTCTTCCTCCTTATCTCCCTCCCTATGTTAGTATCTATTCACTTCTCTCTTCAATATTATTATTTGATCTTTTCCTTCTGTTCAAAACTTAAATTTATCTTGCTACTCTTCGAGGACAAAAATGGAAGAAACCCAATGAACCAAATGCTTTTAACTTTCAGTAATTTTTATACTGCATTTAGGATGTAGTATAAATTATGGATAATGTTTGATTACCATCTTCTTTTTGTAGACATTAGAGCTACTTGCCGAAGTAGCTGTCTTGGAAGAGGAGGTTGTTAGGCTTGAAGAGCAAGTTGTGAATTTTAGGCAAGGTCTCTATCAGGAAGCTGTCTACATTTCCTCCAAGAGGAATGCAGAGAATTCTAATGATTCTGACCAGATGTCGGTTAGGAGTTATAAACATCAGCGATCAAAATCTGTGTCCCATAATGAGATCAATTTAGCATCAACCTCTACAAGGCCTCAACCTTCTCTTGCAAGAACTGCTTCTAGCAGAAAGCTCATTCCCTCGGATGCCACCAATGATCGAACAACCACAAACTGCTTTATTAGGACAAGTGGGAGACAAGTTTCAATGAAATTGAATTCCTCTTCATTCCATTTGGAAGATGGTGGAGGAAAAGAAAATAGATCATGTACTAATTCAATGAAGGATAAGCAATCTCCAGAAAAGAAAAATCCCAAAGTTGTTACCCCAGTTAAGAGACTTCCAATAAAAAATGAATCACCAGACAAGTGTCTGGATCCTTTAAAATTGCAGGTATACAATGATTTGTGGTTCTGTATGAGAACTCATATTAAGTTTGTGCTACATGGATGTTAATTCTGGCTTCAATTGTCCAGCTAGAGTACAGATTAGAGGGCCAGGAGAAAGCAGAAGAGAGCTGTTCTGGTTCTTCAAATGATAGTTTACTGGAAGCTGACAGCACACCAAACAAAGTATCTGAGGACACTGTCCGCTGCTTGTCTAGTATTTTTGTAAGGATTAGCACCTTAAAGGACAAAGTAGTGGATTCTCATGGAAGCTATGGAGAAAATCAATTTTGGGATCCTTACGGAACTCGTTCAGAATTCAGGGACATTGATATTGGTCCCTACAAGCATCTCTGTGCAATTGAAGCTAGTTCAGTTGATCTCAATCGAACAACAAATGCTTTGTTTCTGATCCATAGGCTCAAGTATGTTCTTTGATTGTTTTCTCTCTCTTGTTATTAAAACAGCTATTACTTTTCTTCACCCTGTCTTGATGATTATTTCAGATCTCTACTTCGGAAGCTCGCCTCTGTTAGTTTAGAGAGTCTCAACCATCAGCAGAAGCTTGCATTCTGGATAAACATTTATAATTCCTGCATTATGAATGTATGATCTCTCTTTTTTGTGCATACATTCAAAAAAAGAAAAAAGGCATCATACTTATGCAATTAAATTGTTGGAAATTTTAGGCATTTTTAGAGCATGGGATTCCTGAGACTCCTGAAATGGTTGTCGCACTTATGCAGAAGGTGAGATCTGTTGGCTATTGTTGAACTCACTGTAATTGGTACACTAAATCATATTGTATCTGTTATTTTCTTTTCCATCCAACAACTACATTCATGAAAATGGATAATACGTGTAATAGTGATAGGGTGCCTCTATATTCTGAAACTTGAAATTGGTTTACTCTCTTTCAGAAATTAGAGCTGGTTTCTTTTTCAGTGCCTAGCACATTTCCATAGGCAGATTAAATGTTCACCTGCTAAGGATATTATTATGGTTATGACTTTACAGTGTGCTTTTCCTGGAAATTCTGAGATAATTTGTGGAAGCTTCTGATCTAGTACTTCTAAAATATATTACTTGTAAGCTTGTGTACATATATTCATTGTATTAAGGAGAGGGATTCTGCATATGAGTTGCTGTTAACATTAACTGTTGGACATTAATTACATTTGACATAACTTCTGCTGCTCTTGCTCCAGGCAACAATAGTCGTTGGGGGACACTTGCTCAATGCAATTACAATTGAGCATTTCATCTTGAGACTACCATATCACTTAAAATTTGTAAGTGCATGCATCTTTACTTGATAATACTTTTACCCAGGATTGAATGGATGTACCAAAAGTTTTGTTTTCATAGTAAAACAAACTAAATTCTCCCTTTCTTTTGGTTACTTCTCTCCAAAAGACATGTCCTAAAGCTGCAAAAAATGATGAGATGAAAGCACGCAGTATATTTGGATTGGAGTGGTCTGAACCCTTGGTTACATTTGCTCTCTGCTGCGGAAGCTGGTCCTCCCCAGCTGTAAGTTCATTTTAAGTTCCGTTTTCATTCTTATATTATTCGTTTGTTGTTTTTTGGGAATGCTACTTACACATTAATCAATATTCTAACTAAGATTCCATATTCTGGAAAAATCCTTCATACTTCATGGGTTAGGAACATTTAAATGATTATCTTCAAATTAAAGATCATCTATTGTTGGATTGGTCCACAAAAGATCAGCACTTATCAACCATATTTATGAAAATTCTGTTGTACTTGGAAGTTTCTCATGAAATGTCAATCAATGGTCCATCACTCATTGGCAAATGTGGCTAGTTCTGACAATTTCAGGCCATAGTTATTCCAAATTCTGCTTCATTAGTAGACATGATTCTGAAAGACAGTTACATTATTATTTGATGAGGCTTGTACCTTTATGTTGTCAAATGAAGGTAAGGGTGTACACTGCATCTCAAGTTGAGGAGGAATTGGAAGCAGCAAAGAAAGACTATCTACAGGCAGCTATTGGTATTTCAAGAGCAAACAATTTGATTCTTCCCAAGCTGTTGGATTGGTATCTCCTTGACTTTGCAAAGGACTTGGAGTCATTGCTTGATTGGGTTTGCCTGCAGCTACCAGATGATCTGAGGAAGGCAGCAGTTAAATGTCTGGAGAGAACGGACAGAGAGCCTATTTCTCAGTTAGTGCAAGTAATGCCATATGATTTCAGTTGCAGGTTGCTTTTACACCGATATTAGATGTTTCTTTCTAATTCTTCACAAGACATTGCCTATATACTGGTATAGTGAACATGGTACAAATACATAAAAATTCAGCATTTGTAAGCAACTGCTGGAAAAAATATGTTTTTCCCCACCTTGGTTTCGAGGTCTGGTGATATGGACATGGTGCAAATACATATATATGGTTTAGCCTTTGTTAAAAATAGTCGATAAACCTTTTTTTTTTTTTGAAAAAAAAGAGAATTTATATTAACATGGTGTGGATAGATTCCTTAAAAGTTAAACACTGGTAAACTTTCGTAAGAGTATATGAAGAAGATTAAAGTGGTTTCTTCACTCTTAATTACAATGCTATCTTCCAGCTGAAACTCCAGTGTCATTGACTCGTTGTCAATGAAATTGCTGAGCAGTTCATTGGAACAAAAGGCATTTATTTACTTGGTGCATTTTAAGCATGGAATCAGATTTACTGACACCAGCGTTTACTCTTCAGGCTTCAACCAAAACCGAGTTGCACCATATAGCTAGTAAGCTTCTGCTTCTATTACTTCCATCGCCTAATAAATTGACAATGAATTGATGAAGTCAAAGGTTTTGTATTGTAGTTTTTGAAACATCCAAGGAGCCCTTAAAAGGTTAGCAAGATGTGGCCCGAGATGCAAACCAAAGTCCATAACCCCATATGGTAGAAAAATCTCACGAGTTGGCCTAATGGCACCCTTTAAAATCCTTTTGAAACCTCATCTGTAAGTAAATATCATTAAATAATACTGAAAAATTTTCTGTGGCTCAGCACTCACTTTAATTCTAAAAGTACATTTCTTCTGCAGTTTTGTTTTTCTTTTTCTTCTCCATCCACGATCCACAAATTTGATGGTGATTTATCTAGAAACTCATCCTACCAAACTCGAATTTTTGATATTAAGAGCCAATTTTGGAGACTGTTGAAGTTCGAAAGATGTTTTATTGGATAGGTTATTCGTCCATCTTCGAAGTAATCCATTTTAACTTTATATTAGACTGAGATTAATAATTGATGTAAAGAGCTTGCAAGCAAAAAAAGTCTACAACGCGTCTGGAGAGTTTTGCAAGAGAGAAAACATAATTCTTTTTCCTTTTAAGAGAAACACGAGGTTGATATTTTGTCCGCTATTGTAATTACAAGAATGAAGAGTTTTATCCGAGCGACAAAGGGGTGCCACTAGTCCTACTTAAAAATCCTCGATTTTGTGGTGAAAGATCCACAACCCGCTTGTCTGGCCCATCAGCATGGAGGAAAAAGAAAGGAAAACGACAAAAAATAATAATATAAAATTAGACTAGAGAGTGAGTAAACGCTTTCCTGCGAATCATTGAATATTACGTTTACTTTCAAGAATCGGAATGGACAAAAACTAAAATAGGTAGGAATTGAAATAAACTTAAATTTATATGAGAAGTAAAAATTTAAATACATTATTTATTTAAATTATAAGAATAAAAATAAATTATATTCTCATTGATATATTTATTTTATTTTGTAATCAAAATAAATTATTTTAAGTTATTAAAATATCCTTAATTACAATTATGCATTTGTAACAAAATAAAGAATAAACATCTTTACTGGAAATGTTATAGGCATTATTATTATCACAATTATTATAATAAAAATAATTTTTATAATTAGTAGTACTATTGTAGTAGTAGCAACAACAACAATTATTATTATTATTATTATTATTATTACCACCACCAATATTATAATAGATAATTATAATAGTAATAAAAAATATTAATAATATTATTATAATTATTTTTGTACTAATTATCATGATAATAGTAACTGGAGAATTAAAAAAAGAATTTTCAATTTTATTTAAGAATGAAAATATCAATTCATTCCTCATTCCAATTTCTCTATTTTCGCTCACTCCCGCATAATGAGATTCATGTTCTTCATTTCCAAATTTATAGACCCCACACAAAATTCTTTCTCATTCCTCTATATTTTTAAAAAGTAAATACTATCAATAAAGTACGAGAATTATTTCTATTTTCTAATCCTAAGAAATAAACACACATAAACGTTTTCTAAACCAGACAGGTACGAAACACACAAAAACCGTTAATGCGTAGATTTCTAATCGCCGTTATATCACAGGGCAACACATAAAAAACAAATTACAACAAACAAGGTGGAGAACGAAAAGAATCATATACAAACAAATTAAAATTACACTATACATCAATTTGTGCCGCTATTTTCCTCTCTAGTAGGTAAAAGATAGCCTGAACATTCTCCAAATGCTGATTTCGGAAGCAATGGCATAACTCCAAAGTCCAAAGGAAGAGATTCTACAACATCTATGGCTATGGAACTCAAGAATTCAATAGACTAGTGAAGCAAAATAGCAAATGTTCAACATCAGCCAAATGGTGTAGGCACAGGCCCCGAAAGTGCATCTGATCTTTTGATGCTTCCCATACCACATATAATGCATCCAGGTGCAGAGAGTGCTGAAAATTTGGCCCCACAGAGATCACAGACATCATATCCAATAGTAGACAAACGGCTAAGTGTGGCAGCACAAAATTGTGAGGGATCTTCCAGTGGATCGATGGACTTGTTGGACAAACCCCTCTGAACACACATGTCAATCAAGCTCCTTAACTCATCCTGCTTACTATCAGGTGCTTTTGACAGAAGTAGCTCAAGCATCTGCTTGGCATAAGCATAGTTCTGAACCTCCATGTTCCGCTTAATAGCAGTTCGAATGCAATTTATTCGGTGCTTTGTTTGAAGAGGCAAAGAACCCAAATGCCGAGACAGTCTAGCCATTTCATCTTTTGCACTGATAGCAGCACTTGGGCCTTGAACTTTCTGAAGCCGTGAAATTTCCTACAGTGTAACCAATGAAACATGGTCATGACATTGTTTCATGTTGACCCACTTTGGGAAAAGCAATATATTACACAAAAGAATAAATTGTAAAAGTGTTTCTCAAATGAAGGTTAATAACCTTGAACATTAGAGTTAAAAAGAGGCAACATCTGTTAAAACCAAGCAGTGATATAATGCTTCAACACATCTGATATCAAGAATTTAGCACACAAGTCACAACACAGTATTAGAAAATTGAACTTCTAAAAATGATTCCTGTTGTAAAGCATAAATAATTCATACCAAGTTAATATAAACCATAAATGACTATATATCATTTCAAATCTTCATAAATTCATATAACCATTCTATTTATACTTCTCTGTGGCTAAACAGTCATCTCTCTAGTAGAAGTAAGATAATGGGTCCCAAGAGAAGACAGTCCACATATATCCCATTGAAGTTTGGATTAAAAAGAAGTACCTGAAGAAGAGTAACAGCTATCTTGTACTGAGCACAGATGGTTGCTTGAGCTTTAACATCAGCCCCACGAGAATTATCCTTAGCTAGTGCGAGAAAAGCTTCATCAAAACAGGACAGTGCATCTGGAAGTTGATTCTGCTCAAGATGAGCAAGCCCAGTCTTGAAACAAACTGAAGCAGCTGCCCCACGGGGAACCTGTAATGAGTTTTTTTTTTTCTAATGAGGTCAAGACCAAGGAACAATGCATGTAACCAGGTAAGGTACAGAGCATGTCTACTAATTACAATATTTATATCCTTTTCATCTGCCAAATAAAGAGAAAATGCTTGTTGGCAATCAGATAAATGAAAGCAGCTAACAGATAACACAGATTGCTATGGAAGGTCAATTCTGGCTAAAACACCAGCTTCTCACAGAGCTTCACAGTAGCCACTAATCTAAAAAGCACAACGCTATGGCTTAATAAAAAGCTGAGAACAAATATTTCCTTTGTGAAGTTACTGAATATGACCTCCAAACCCACACCCCTAGGACAAAAACAGAGTAAAAGAAAATAGGAAGCATTACAAAGCAAGAAAAGAAGCTTTAAGCAAAAGATATATATTTACCTGTCCTGGGCGCACTGGTGTTGGTGGAGAAGCAGGATTGGCAGGGGACTTTCCAGAATCTCCTGAATTTGGAACTCCCAGGGCACTGAGATCAAGCGGTTGTGTAGAAGGTGAAACTTGAGCAGGCAGAACCTGAGATTGAGAAGGGAAAGGAGTCTGACCAGAGGATTGTGGTGGAACACCACCATCAGGAAGTCCAAAGGACTCAACTGGAATGGCAGGCTGCGGAGAAATTTGAGGTGGGACACCACCATCAGGAAGACCAGAATCAGCTGCAGGTGCATTAGCATGGTTAGGGGCTACCTTGCCACTTGCAACCCCTTGAGAAGCCTGATGGTATTTTGATAGATAAGTTCCAGGAGGAGGCAATGAGGCTGCAACTTGGAGGGATGGAATTGTATTCTGGAAAAAGTCCTCAGGTATGGGTTGACCCGAAGCTCCTGCACTACTACCCTCTGAAGCTGGCTTTGAAACTGATGCAGGTTGTACCCATGATTCAGTACCAAACAGGTCACCAGGGGCAGAAGGAGCAGCAGCAGTCTTATTTCCATCACCACCAGCAGCAGAAGGTTGGGATGAAAGCTGACCTAAGTCTTGTGATCCAGGAATTAGCGATTTGGTTCTCATAGGTGGGCCCAATCCCTCACCAAGTTTAAATTGCTTTGTGGCTTCTTTAATCTTATTGACATCCACAGCAGAAGATGCAATAGGCTTATCTCGTATTCTAATTTGTAATTTTTTAGTTTTTGACGTTCCCTCCTCATCGCTGCTGCTACCATCAGTAGCAGCACCGTACATCGTTTTCTTAAATTCTTCTTCAGCTTTAGCCTGTTCATCATCAGCAGTGGAACTGGCATTTTGGATGGTAAGAGTTTCCAGACCCATCAACGAAACAACCTTAGAGTCAACATCAGAAGCTCCCTTGGACTTGTTATACGTAGATTTAACAGAAGAAGAATGAACTCCATTTGGCTTATTGTCAGCTCCAGCAGGAATAAAATCTTTGACCAAGCTCTTTTCCGTTACTTCAACAATAGTGCCTCTTCCCCTGATAGAACCTAGATAAACACCAACGTGATCAGATATAATAGATGGGATAGGACCATCATCAGTTCTCATGTAAGGCACCACTTCTGTGGCCAACTCCCACTGGGGTATACTCTTCAAGTTAGTAGGGGTTTTAATTTCCCAGTTTCCACCACCCCATTCAGGTCCTTTCGGAACCATACTCTCAGCAGCAAAGTTCGCAAAAATGCCTTGAGTCCACCCAGTGGAGCGGACTCTCAAAATCCTTTCACAATATCGCCTCAATTCTGGATTAGCACCTTCTTCTTCCAATCTCTGAGCAAGACGCCTCATTGCACTGGGGTTCAGATGGCATATAAACAAATCAAGCACGCTTTCATAGTCCGCTATGACTTCAAAAGTTTCTTTGGCACTGTCAAACTGACCATACCTACAGCATTCAAATGCTTCAATAACACAGCAAAAACCTAGGAATAACAAATTGAATGAAAGAGAAGAAAAAAAATATTGAAAGGAGCCCAAGAATTCAAAAACCTAGGAGCTAAAGACAATAGGAATTAATAAGAAATCAGAATACACTCCCATGCCATATTCTTTTGTGAATATCAATACAAAAGATGGTGGAGAACAAACAAGCATCAAACACAAAGAATAAGCAGTTATATGTGAACATATAACCCTGTAATCTCTGAAAGCATGCTATTGATGTTGATTGTACATAACAAATACACAGATTCAAATGAAGCCCTTTAAAATGGAAGATTTTGACAGCTATACCTCCAAATTAATGAAGATAATATATACAGCATATAATTGTTTATGATCATAAAGTTCTTAACAAAGAGCATGGATATCTTACTTTCTCAAAATGGTCAAACATCTGAAACTTTAAAAACAATCTGCTTACTTTATGCAGGCATATCCCAATTGCCGGAAGCGATGGAACAATTGTGAGGTTGGCGGACATTTTGGATAATCTCTAGACCGCAAGAACTCATCCTTTAGAACAGATAGAGCAGTAGAGAACCGGAGAGCCTTAATTGCGTATATGCCCCGCAATACCTAAGTGGAACAACAAATCACGATTGCTTCATGTGTAAGAAATTTAACTAGATAAGTAAAATATGAAACATAACAAATCATCATTGCTCACCTGAGTGAACTGTGGCCCTGCTTGGGATAATGATACCGCAAGGTCCCCACAAACAGGAGGGCCTTTAGCAAGAATATCAAGAGATCGAGGAGTAATACGCAAGCTATCAAATCTTCAACAGAAAATACTGGATGTCAGATGCTACTCGCTCTCATGGCAAGATCCATAAATAAGAACTCTAAATTCAAAAAAAAAAAATTTGAAGTTATATTTATAAAATCAAAGCACGTCTCAGAGCAAGGAAGAAGAAGACCTTGATGTTATTTGATACAAAATTTCTGACAGGTCAAGCTTCTGCTCAAAATATTGTTGCATTGTGGCAAACCCAATAAGAAGAGGTTCAAGAAGCCCAACAAGACAACTCTTGATCTCTATGCCCTTCTTTTGTCTGGGATTGATTTCTGTTGGGTTTGCTAGCAAAAAACGGTCATTCAAAGCACCGACAAGAACTGCAAGCAGGAAATTTATCTCAGTAACCCCGCACAGTAATCAAAGTAAACTTGATGGCATATGCATATAAAACTGGAAGCAAGAGCCTGCCAAGCAAAGAAAACATTACCAGCATTTGGCATACTAATCGAGAGAATGTTCCTGACTTTTCCATCCCAGCCTAGCACACTTATTGCTGTAGCAGTAGAAAACACCAGAGCTGGCCCAACCCACAAAAGGGATCTAAAGTTCACATAAGTTAAGATCCAACAAAATGTATTAACCCTGATCATACTAATTTATATAGAGATAGGGGGCAGAGGAGGAATATGGGGAGGGCAGAGAATAATTTTAATGCAAATCTAAGTCTGTATCAGGATATTGAAGGAAGTCCTTTATCAAATTTTGTAGAACTGCTGGCCAAAATGTCAAGATCTGCTGAAACAATAAGCACTCTTTGAGTAGTTAATACCCCAGCAACATAGCCTCTCTGGGTCTCCTGCCAAGCTACCTGAGAAGGTTGAGCAATTTCAGGATTTTATATTAGACAAGTATATATATATTAAAAAAAGCACTATTAAAATTTGAATTCACTCAAACCAGATCCAGTATGTGAGTAAAAAAAAATATACATCAATTATCAAAATGCAAATGCATTCTTTATCATATGAACCGACCAGTCAATAAATCACCCAACAACAGCCTCACAAGAAATCAAAAAAAGGGATAACCTTCACACTCATTAGGTATCGACGGCAAAGAGACAACAACTTCCGCCTTTCCCATAAGAAATCAAACCCATCCTATCTAATTTCTTCAATGGTTCTTCTGTTTCTTTCCACCAGCTACCCAAAAAACTGGAAGCACACAAAAATTCCCCAAAATTGTGGCTTCATTTACTCCTCCAAAAGTGGAAAAAGGTTCCAAAAATTCTAGTTTTCTTTCCCATAAACGCATTAAAATGTTCCACAAGGAAGGTAACACTAACACGAGGTCCACAAGCAAGGTAACAGTAACACGAGGCTTGAGAAAGAGATCCCACTAGCAAAGATCGACGACAATTGTCAATATAAGAAAAAATTATCAATAATTCCTGCATCCATCTTAACATTACACACCAGTAAAGAGACAGGAAGGCATGTGGTTTTCTTTTTGGAGTAAGATCATCAATATTAAGCTTGTCAGGCACAGTTAACCAAGCCAAAATTTGTCCAATTAGATCACATTCCCCTAGGCTATTGCAGGGTCAAAATTTATCATAAGCTATATGGTTTATACTAGCAATTTGAAGAACAACTACTTCGTATATATTAATAAAGCGAAAAAGTGGCTACCAGTTAGTTTGGTTGATAAAGTCACTTGTTATCATAAAACTCCTGAGACACCAAGAAGGGCTATGGAATTCTGGGGGTGAGGGCGCTGGGGTTGTAAAAGGAAAGAGATTTTGATGCCATAAGTCCATTTCTGTTGTATTCAAGAATGAGCCCTAAGCCTGCAGGAGGAAGTGAACGAATTACCTTAAGTACCACCTCAGTTACTTTCAACTTGATTGACTTTTTCCCTTCAGATTTTGTTTGTAGATAATGACCAGCTCTAGCTGATAGGCGGTATCCTTGAACCAACTTGGCCATCCCAATCTGGTCACCATCACATGCAAACATTAAAGTTGACTCTACAATAACAGGAAACATGGATTAGCACGATGTATAAGTATAGCTAGGCCATTTAATATGGAGTATCATATTAACTCAAGCACCTATTGGAGTGGAAAAAATACGATCGACTTCAGATTCAAACATAAGCTGCAATGGACCCTGAACAGAACCAACATTTGTATCTGTGGATTGGTTGTTCTCAACTACTCCATTATTTTCATCAGCAGCTTCTTGCAGAGTCACCCCCTTTAGAATGTATAAAGCCAGTCCAGTCTTGTCATGATCAAGAATTGCAAATTGATCTTCATTAGGGCCAATAAATGCTGCATCTCGACCTACAAAACTCAGTTATCAATGCTGTGTGATTTTTCATGTCTGATGAATACACATGCTCAAGCTAACAGGGACAGCAGTGAGAGAATATGGAACAGAAGTAGTACCTTTGACAGTACTGCTTTTACTGTCAGCTAATTGTGTATCAATATTTTCCCGATAAAGGACCACCTCATTCGTGGTACCACTGAACTCATAAACAACAAGAAATAGTTGCTGTCTTCTACTGTAAACCATGTACTTGGGATAATATTCCACAGTGCCAGGAATCTGAATGCGAAATTAATTGTAAGGTACATGCCTAAGGTGAATACACAGAAAAATCATTGTCTCTGATATTACCGTAGAATAAAGTTTCCTGTAGATACTATCCGCACCAGAACAAAGATTATATGCCACAAGATTTATGCCATCTACGTAAAAGGCTCTGACAGGATAGTGGAGAACTCGGTTCTCTCTATTAAAGAAATTGAGTTCCAAATGAAATGGCTGCCAATGAATCCAGATGTTTCAGATACCAGCTTATGCAATGATAATTAGTTAAAGATATCACAATCAATTTAATCATCAACCAAGCTACCTGACAAACAGGAATGTCTTTCAGTAGATGTTTGGAGTCAAATATAGTGATGAGAGGCAATCGAGATATTGGCGCGCTTTTTGCGTGACCTTCCATGAAATGCTATAACAATCATGAAAAATAAAAATTCAAGACATCAAATTTGAAAGATGAATGTAAAAGTTAAAGACATGACAGATGTTTGAAGTCTGTCCTCCATTTTTGAATTAGTTGAGCAAATGAATACAAGAACCACAAGAGATATTTTTCCTATTTTAGGTTCACACACATCCCATTTCTCATCCGACTCCATGCACAAGCACAAATAAGCCCGTCGTCAGGGTCAGTGCAAGGGGGAGTGTTCCGTTGACCTCTAGCTTCCATTGCAAGAGGCCAAACAACTGGGTTATGCTATCCCCTTGGAGACAAGAACCTAATAGATATACAATAGCATATATTGGGTACTTTAAGACACAAACTGAACTACCAATATAACACTCTGTAATTACAAACTAATGCTAACTACTTATTGATTGCCTAGCCATCAAAAGTAAACTCAGTAATGTTTCTTCCGAATGCAAACATCTTAATGTGTAGTGCTCGAAACCCTTGGTACATTGTAAACTACCAAAATCATATCCAAAACCTTTGTACATGAAAATAACATGCATCTACATATTGTCCAGTTACAAGTTACTCCAATTTACCAAGAATCTATTATTATAAACTTATCAAATATCTGCATATTTTGAATGTCAACAGGAAACCAAGCAGATTGGTTGTTGAAGCTCTCCCCTGAAAATTACAGCTTGGCCACAGCAAATAAAACCTTTCTCCTATCCTTCCTATTCATAATCTTTGGAAATAACGCTTAAAGAAAAGAAAAAAGTCAACAAAGAAAGCAACATACACTGTAAAGAAAAGCCTTCCGTGCAATGTCAGAAATTGTCAAGTGACTGTGGCTGCAAGATTCAAAATAAAGTGCCAAAATCAAATAGGGTAATGCAGAAATTTCAAGTTTTTACAAGCACTAAAGCACATCTGGATCAGTAAGAGACATTTATCAGTAGTTCCAAGGAAATTGATGCAGCAGAAGCTAGCATCAGAAATCATAACAGTTCCAATTTTCAAACTAATTAAAATGTAGTAGATATCAACATGAAAGATCTAGCTGTCAATTGTTTCATCAAACTGATAGTCTGTGAAATAATGATTTCGAATTTACCCCTTCAAATGATGCTCTTGCAACTGAGCTTGAAGTTGATGGTCTGCTAAAATTCCAGATGAGCCCATGGATGAGAGTTTTTCCTTTAAAATAGATGCTGCAATATCAACCCAAATATCATCATATCTGGTCATATAACAACGCATGATAGTGCAACCAAAAATGTCGAAGAAATCATAGCTTAACAGAACAATGTAATGGAGGCAGAACACAAAGTTTTAGGAATTTGCCCACTTTTCATTCAGAGTGTATGCACGAATACAACATGCTAAGGATTAAACAAATGGTAATATTATATCGCTGTTAGCAATGTTTCCAAATTATCCACCACATGCTGTTAATAAGATCCATATAACCAGAGAGGTTTCCAGGATGTTTACAAGAAATTGGGCGAAAGAAGTTGTCTATAGACTGATCCCCTCGTAAAACATAAAATCCAGATTCGATAAACATTTACCTGAAGATCCCCTTGCACTTTGTAAAACTGCAAAGAGCTGTTTCCTTCCTTCTCTAGTGTATGCAGCCCTATTCTTAATATTGTCACCACCTGTAAAATTCTGTCATGGCAGAACTACACTCACACTTCAGACATTAACATGTAATTCATAAATGAATGGAAGGGAAAGTGCTCTCAACTGCAAACAACAGGGCCGCTAAATTCAATCTTGGGTGAACTTCTAAAGCTCGAACTCGTGGTAAAGGATAAACAGCTTCTCCACCCTGTTGAGACAGAATCCGAGGAATGTCTATTGATTCAATTGCTGTAAAACAAAATTAGAAGTAAGTGCAATTGAATCTTGTCGTTACCATTTTGTGGCAAGACACATGTTTAAAACGGATAAAACTTTTGAAAGCATGTCATAAAAATATATTAAAAAATTAATGTCTACATCCCCACATATTTGTGCGTGCTTGGTCAGAACATCAGTACAAATAAAGGAGATAACCAGATAGGCAGCTAAACCGAAGTGCTAATTAAATCACAACCATCAAAGGCACGGTACAAAAACTAAATTCACAGTAGGAAAATAATAAATGACAAAACGCCCCCACATCAAAGCCACTATTCTTCGGATGGAGAAGGCAGAAAAGTTCTTTAGAGAAATAAAAGGAAAAAAAAATAACTTACAAGCAGGCTCAAAAAAATTAGCTTGCATTGGAGGTCTATTAGGATTAATTATCACTCTTGTCTTCCAAACTTGAAGAGATCCATCCCTGCAGAGAGTTACAAGTAACCGTAACATAGGAAGCCAGGCAACTGAGGTGATTGGTTGGGAACCCACTTGTATACTGCAATATCAACAAAAAAATAAACCACTTAAATTGAAGTTGACTATAACAATACAATGAGACAGTTACAGAAGAGCAGAAACAGATTTTACATTAAGAACATATATAGGAATACATTTATCAAAACTACAATAGTAATGATCCTAGGAAGTTATGGTGCAGAAAACAACAGGAAAAGCAAAAACCCTGGACTTGCCACTACTCTTTCAAGCATGCCTACAAAAGATGCTATGATCTATCCATCAGATTGGTAATTAAATAGATCCCAGATTGCATATCCAACAAATTATCAGTACCTAGAAAAATGTCTATTGCAATTTCCTGGCAGACTATTAGAGAAGTGAACAGAACTAGCCGGCATGCACACTGAAGCACCTCAGATACAGGCGTTTGAACTCATATAGGATAACCCAAAGACATGAATGATAACTTCAGAAGTTAGCAAACTAACTCACTCCTTTAACTTGCTAAACTAGCAAAAACAGAAACTAGCTACCTAACTTTGCATGCACCCACTTTATTTAAGGCATCTACCAGTGCTTAAATCTAGCATACACAAGAATGAAAACATAGCAGTTATAAAGCCTAAAACATCTACTGAGGAAACAGAAAACAATCACTTTCCGCCAAGAAGGCTTTTTTTATTAGCAGACTCAATTCTCTAGATTTGGGCTCCAGATGGTATCAGAGTTGATTAATCAATGAGTAATAAAGACATATTTTAACTGTTGTACACTGAAATCTTAAGCAAAATTTTTTATGGCCATACAGGATAAATTAACGCTTGGTATCTTACAATTGCTTATGGTACCATTATGGCGTGACCCCTGGAGGGGAAGGGAGCTGAATCGGAAAAATTTGTTTTCAAGTAGAGCTTCAAGTAGATTTTGTAGTAGTAAGTCTTACAAATAGAACTTTTAGCAGAAAACGTTTGGCTGTATGGTTGTCAATCACAAGTTTTTAGCAAAAACTGTACAATTACTTTAATAAACAAGTTTTTTAAGGTTATATTTGTAAATAAAATTGGGTCTTTTAAACAATTTTTACACAGTTGACCCTAAGAAAAAGTTGTACAACCTCTACTCTAAATGTCCAAATTTGAGCTTCTCCTTCTGCAAGTAGAGGTCAAACCGCTTTTTTATTCCTCCATAAGCTCTTCTCCAGTATTGGAAAGTGTTTTTTTTTTTTTGGTGAAAAAGAATTTATTTTACCTATACTGAGAAGGCTCAAATTTTGGTATTTTCAGTGAAGAGGCTGTAGACCTTTTTTAAGGGTACATCTTGTGTTCCAAAATCTATTTTTTCAATTTTTTTTTTAATTTTCCTGGTTTTCTTTCCTCTTTCAACATCTTGTACATCTTCAAACAAACGAAACACTTCCAGTATATTATCATTCTTTCTATCAAATGCAAAACATGTAACATAAAACAGAAGGAAAGGAAACAAAACAAATAGGCGGAAAACGTCAAGCTCTTGAGATCTGGTTGGTCCCACGAGACCCCAAGAGAAAATAGCATAAGCAGAAATAACTCACATTCCAATCATACTTGGTCTCTCGGTTGACACATCCCATGCCAGAAGTGTACCCCGTCTATCACCAACGAAAAGCCACTCCAATGTTGGGTGAAAAGCAAATGCACCAGCACCAAGCAGCTTAATAGTATTATCTACTGCAATGGGGAAAAAAGGATATGTTGTTCAACAAGAGGTTAACACAAGTCAAATTCTACACAATAAAGAAATAATTGTTTTCCTTATCTCACGTTGTAGTGTGTAATGAACAGCATATGTGTGAATGTTGTAAGCTCGAATCAGACCCTCTGCATATGCTACATACTGAAAACAATAAAAGAAATTAAAAAATAGTAGCCAAAAGTATACATGAGCATCATTTCAAGAATATTGAATACGTAATTAAGCAATCAACATGTTGCCAATAAGGGCCACAATGCATCAGATTTGGTGCAGTCTTAATACAATTATATCCAATAACTGAAATTGGATTTCAATATCCCAATCTGTGTGGTCAAATATCATAAATACAAGTGTGTGCGAGATGCGAGCGTGAGAGAGAGAAAGAGTATTGAAAATGTCTACAATTCCAATCTAGCAGTTCCAAAAAGTTAAAATAAAATATAAATAGAGTAATAATGCAATTGAATAACAATCCTCCAAAAAATAAGTGACTAAATAAAAACCTTATCTTAAACCAACCAGTAACAAAAATTTTGACATTTATCCTATTAGACTGAAATACACTATAAAGATTAGAAGTTGACTCTAACATGGACAAATGACACTAAATAATCTTTTACATTTAATAATAGTTTAAGATACAACTTTGTACCATAGTGTTAATTAGTAAATTCATAATTTTGCCAATAACAAAAAAATTCAAAAAACAAATACTTCTCTGGCATTAATTTTGACAATTAGAGGGAAAAAAAGTTTAATATGCACAAAAATTTCATATAAAATCCAATGTAATACTGGAGAATAAAAGATCTTTTAAATCGTTAAGTTACTCTAAATATAAATTTTTTGAATGCAACAGAATTATACAACCCTCTACAGCATGCATACATTTCTCTCTTCCAAATTGGTTGGCCTCTAATGATCTAGATCAAAAAATTAGATAAAATTTTTTGAGAATCAGATATGCATTATCTCACTCAATCTATAGCATAATGTTGAGCAACATAAATAAGGAAAAGAATCATGAGCAAATAAACATCTTACCAGAACAGGGAGGCGGGGATGGCAAGCAAGATTTACAATTGGTTTCTTCAAGTCTGTCTTAATTTTAGTAGGAGCCCTTCCGCCTTCAACAGTTCCAACAACTTCATGCAGAATGGTTCAAGAATCAGAAACAGCTATATGACTGAAGTCAAATCTAAACTCTGAAGACCAAATCACAACCATTGTAATAAAAAATAGAACTGACGAACTTAGAAAAGAAAACAGACCAGTAACACTCATCCTGCGGTGGAAACCAAAAAATACAACAGGTTGGAGAGGCGTCAATGCAAGATGGACTTCTGTATCAACAGAAATTGGTTCCATCTTCTTTTCAGGTGAATGTAGCACAAAACTTTGCTCAGTGTCAAAATCACAGGAGCGAATTGTACAATCCTACATCAAAAATTTCAAAACAACAAATGCTAAGCTGAGCACACAAGCATTCCATCCACACTGCACCACCGATGCATCCTTAAACAAGAGAAAATTCCAAAATAAACTGACTTTACAAACAAAAATTCACCAAGTTTGCTTAGTTAACTAAACAATCGGAAAAAAATTGCATATGACAGAATCGCGTGCACCCTAAAATTACAGAGAAGACAAAGCATCACAAGATAATTAACAAACAACTAACCTCAAGAATAGCGACTACAGCATGGCCACTGGTAGGACTATAAGCCATGCGAACAACAGGAGAATTAATGTCAATAGAAGCAATCCTGCTTCCCGTTAAAGTATCAAATTCTGCGTAACACATAAATTGAATAATCTAAACATAAAATCCAAAAACTTATACGATATTGAGTATAAGAGACTGTGAACCGATGGATGTAAAGGATTACCGATGATGTAGGTTCCAATTGCGACAGCGATGAGCGCCTGCTTAGGGTGAAACGCCGCCTCATGAGGCTGTAGTGGTTTGTGATCGCCGCGGCCTACATGGCGCAGATCTAGATGCTGCACTGTGGCCCACTCCATTGGCAGTTTTCTGTTTCAAAATTTAACAAAATTACGCTAAACGAAAAATTAACTAGGTGATGATTTAGATCGAACAGAAATCGATAAATGAATCTGACCTAATTCTTTTTTTAAAAAAATTTAAAACAAAAAGAGAGAGATTAATTTGTGGTGCTCATTATTATTATTTAGATACCCGAGAAAAGTTCACAATGTGAAATGAGAGTTCATTGAAGTTGCGAGATCACGATGCACAAGCACGGGCCGACAGAGCAGCGTATTATCTAACTTTCGCTTATGGGAAACACTGTAGTTCGACGGCAATTATGACCCGAAAAATCGACAGACAGGAAATTGTTGAACACGGGCTGATTCGGCCTGGCTTCGGCTTTAAATGGGCCACCCGTTTGAGAGTGGTGTTATTGGTACTCCTTGAAATTTCTATTGACACTGCTCCAAAGTCCTGGTGAAACCCCTCCTTTTGCGTCTCTGCGTTAAAAAAATGAGTTATACTAAAATTATGTAAATGGACAAAGAAAGCCCAATGATGTATTTTTCATACAAACGATTTAACTTTTGTCACTTTCAACCCTTAATTTTTTTTTTTTTAACGATCATAAAAGAATTTTGGATTGATCGAGAAAGATATATAATTCAATATTATGATTTTTTATATATTTCTTTGATTATTTATGCAATTTTATTTTACATAAGGGGTTTGATGAGGACTTTAGAGGCGTGTCAATGGCACCTCTATTCAAGCTTAGGTGCAAAAGCCCAAACATATTGGAATTGCGTTGGCTCATGGAAATTAGAAACTTAAAGCTAGTTTGAAATTGCAAAAACTGATGAAATAAGTTGCTTGTGCTGTGTAGATAAAATAAACTACTAATTAAAAAAGTAATTTGAAGTTTTGTAAACTATGTTGTTGCGGTTGTTGTGAATTTGAAAAGTAGAGTATATGTGTTTGATAAATTTTATTACAAAAGTGTTGTTATATTATATCATAACCAAAATAGACATAGGTTTAAATTGCGTTTAATTTTTTGAATATATTTAATAAATTATTTATACATACTTTTTTCTGAAATATGTAAAATTATATTAAAAAACTCAATTAAAAAAAATCGAAAGAACTTCATAATCTATTGCATAAAATATGATAAAAATTCATACTTATGATATCTAAATTATGGTAGTAATATGATAACTAATGATTTATATATTAGGGTTTATAAATAAGTAAGATATAATTTTATTTTTATTAAAATACTAGGGTTATAATAGAAAATTTAAAAAGATGTGGTAGATTATAAAATAGGGTGCTTATAAAAAGTAACCCCTTATTTACTTTTAAAAATTGTTAACAAAATTAAAAAAATTATTAAAAAAATTACTTTTACAAAATTTATCAAACACTAATTTTATCAAAAATTATGAAATAAGCAGCTTATGAAATTTCAACCTTAAAGCCAAACGGGCTCTACTCTCAAATTGAATAACCATATGCAGTAGTTTATATATGATTCTGCTTACATCATTCAAACTAATCAAAGCAAATGATACTAAAAAAAACTACTAATGAGAGCAAGTGGTACTAAAAAAAAATCTACATAGTAATTTTTTAAAATTTTATTTTTTGACTTAAGTGGGGTTCACGTAAAATTTTATTTTTTTAAAATCTACGTAGCTTTTTTTTTTTAAATTAAAAACAGAGTGGTGTAGAGAGCTATTAAAATTCAGAACCCGAGTTCAGTTAATGAGAAAGGATCTTATGGGAATCACCTTGTATCTTGCGGGCCCAAATTCAATAATAAAAGGCGTTTCCACTTGCGTCTCATCGTATATTCGTTCTCGGATCTAGTTCCCTCTACACTCTGACCTTGCTTACGAAAGTTTGAATAAAAATATGACTCAAAACATATTTCAAGAAAGATTTGTATCCTAAATTTATAAGGATTCATAATTCTTATAGACTTGGTTATATTTTTCTTTATAAAATTTACCTTAAAGGTGTTCAATGCAAATAAATGAATTTTACTTGTAAAATAAG
This sequence comes from Luvunga scandens, assembly GCA_030449905.1. NCBI lineage: Eukaryota > Viridiplantae > Streptophyta > Magnoliopsida > Sapindales > Rutaceae > Luvunga > Luvunga scandens. The sequence continues at coordinate 1,845,693 of JASUUG010000383.1, read as the reverse complement.
TTATTAGACATTAAACTCATTGAATCTTGATCTTTGATAGACTGTTGATTTAATGATTCTTTCTTGCTTTAAACTATCTTCTAGTATTATTTGACAGGTGAATCAATCTATATATTGGGACTGATCAATAATCCCTTATACGAGTATGACGCCATTTTTAATACAGATCTATCAAAAGTTGAGTGCTGTTAAAATCTGAGAAAACTCTTGGCCATCACATATTATTATCTAGACAGCATGAGAATTATTATAACGCAAATTCTTACGACGTTGTGCTTGTGACTAGTGTTACTTAACTATACTTGCATGACGTTAGAAAATGACTAAATATTCCAACAAAACAAAGTGCTACAATATTATTGCTAAATTCTCATTTATTTAAGTATTTCTCTGCGCATTGTCGAAAATGAAGTGAATGCCGGAATTAATGTCTCAAAGAAAATATGGTCCCAATCAACGAATCACACAACTCGAGAAAAAGAACAAAAATCATTAAATTTTCTCGTAAGAAAGCCGCTGTGGTAGTTAGGCTCCAATCATTTGCATGCATGATGCCTCAGAGTTGTCGAGGGGTCTGAGACTAAATATCCACTGAATCAGCATACACCAATAGTTAAATGTAATAATTAAGCAATAAATTAAGATTGCATTGCAGGTGGCTCTCTCTCCAAATTCAGACACAGACATGTACGAGTAGGGCCGGGGGGCCTTGCCACTTGAACAGCCGCTACGAGAGCTCTGGTTCATTCTGATCAATTGGAATTAATTGCTGGATGATCTCGATGGCAAAGAAATGTGACATTTTTATTTTAAATGAGAATGTTGGGAGCATTTATAAATATACAGAAAATGACTACACGCACGCCGTTGCATTCTTTCTGTCCTTATTCTTTTAAATTTTTATCAAACATATATACAACTTGGGCCATATGAAAAAGTTCTTTTTTCCTTTTTTTTTTTTTTTGGGGGGTTAAATTTAGCATAACAATAATTAAATCTCATCTCCCAACATGCGTGCAGGTTTAGATTCTAAACCTATTTTCTCACTCGGAGACCTTAGCCGAACTAGTTAAGAAATACAGTAAACAGAAAGATAAAAGTAAGTGACTTCCTTGTCTTTGGTAACAATTTCTAATAAACGTTTCAATGGATTAATTAAGCATTTTAAGATCATCTACTTAATGATAAATGTTAACGTGACGCCAGACATTGATAAAATGTATCATCACATCAAAATGCATTATTTCTCTTCATTAACATTTAGCATACCGCAACAAAAGAGCAGGAGACCCAAAATGATAAAACGGCAATGCAATTAAGGGCCAGGTATATTTTTCGTTTTAATATTATTTGCTTTTAATTTCCTGTAAGCTACCATTATCTCTAGATCGCTAAGAGAAAGTTTTTGCTCTCATGTTCCTTGTGAAATTCTATGCAGAAATGATATTTAAATTTTGACAAAATGCTGATAAAAATAATGTTACACTGACTAGCAGACCAGGTTTATCTTGTTAGTTAGATTGTTAGATGCATAATAATTGAGACAAGAAACATTAAATGCTAGTATTATATCCCAAAATCTTCCAAAATTACTTTTATTGTGTTTTTAGAAGAAAGATTGTTGGGGTTAATTATTCAATTGGCCTCTATATTTCTAAAAATCATTAAAAACATTGATGTTACTACTTCCATAGCCATTGGATATTACTTTTCAAGAGTGAAATAATATTTTTTTTATATATTTTATAAACTAAATAAATTATTTTTTTATTTATTTTAAAAACATTGATATATATATTTTAAAAATTAAATAAATCTAATATGCAACAAAAGTAAAGAGGAAAATAATAAAAAATTAATGAAAATACATATGTTGTAATAATAATAATAATAATAATAATTTTTAAAAATATAAGAACTAATTGAATAATTGATTACTCAATTAAGCACTAAAGACTAAAAAAAAAAACAAAAATTTTCCATGTGACCTATGGAAAAGAATAATAAGACACAAAGTTCAATCTCTATCTTTCTTTGAAGAGAAGGTTTCGAGAAGTATATATATGTATATTAATTTCTTGGGAATCCAGAGGCATATATCCGAAAGTACTCAATAATTAAAAACTTATCTTTTCATGTTTCAATTAAAATGAAGTGAATTTGTTGAGGAGAGAAGAACAAGCGCAGCTAGCGCGGCCGCGCGTTATTCAAAGAACTTGAAAACACCTCAGGAGGATTGGGATTAGAATTTCTACTTCTGGTCCCACGTTTAATGATTGGAAATTGAATCCTTATCCATTACTACTCTAATTTTATTAAATATTTAAGATAATATGAAAGAAATTTATAGCAGTACATACATTTGTGTTTTGCATGCCCATCTCTAATTTTCTATAATTTTAAGAAATACACAAATGACAGCATACATGGCATTAAGGCGTTGATTGAAAAATGAAAACTAATGAAAAATAATTTTGTGGTATTATATGATATTATCCAGTAACTAATTTATATATGTATGTATGTATGTATGTATGCTACGTAAGGTGTCGCCTTAAATTATATAAAGTTTGTGAATGGATCATTATTGACATTAGAAAGCACTAAAATGTATCGGAGAAAACGGAGTTCACAGCCCAAAAATGCATTTTCGAGAAATGTATGGCAACTTGTGCTGTCTCATCTTTCAGTATATAGAGCCCAAGAATAATTATTGTCTGGAATTTGGATGCCACTATTCCAATCCCAAATCCACTGATTATTTCAACTTTTTTGGTTACGGTTGAACGACCGGTGGCATAATCCTCATATCGTAGATTCTCTCTTCTTGTATCTCTATTTTTTTCTTGTTTTCTTTTAATTTTTAAATGAAACTGTCAGGGTGAGACAAAATTTTAAAATTAAATAGATGATATAACAAGTCTCGTGGGAGACGCGCGTTGCCAGTCTTATGATCTTATCCCTCAAATAATATGCATAGAATTACTAAGAATTAAGCATAAATCACCAAGAAAACAACACAACGAGTAAAAGAAAGCTAACAAAACCAATACTAAAGGAAGTTGTCAGCATCAGGAGATAGAAAATTTCGGAATCCTGAAACCATCATACGAAATTAGTACAATTCAATATATATATATATATATATATATATATATATATATATATATATATATATATATATATATATATATATATATATATAAGTGCTTTACCCCATTTTTTGTGAGCTAAGACATAAAAAAAGACTAGTCTTTTGAGAGTGATAAAAAGTACTTCTTCATGATAGGATAGATGTTATAAGGACCTGCAAAAAGAATCTTATTAAGCTAGCACCAGAGAGGGTCAATAACGATACTTCAACAGTTAAGTTAGGTTATTTTGAGAGTAAATAGTCACTTCGATGGTTAAGTTAGGCTAGTTTGAGAGTAAATAATGACTAGAGAGCAATGATGCAAAGAAGATGAGTTATCAGGAAAAAGATATCTTTCACCTTTTTATGTGAGATTTTTCTAATGTCGTTTTGAGTTTTTATAGACATGTGGGAAAGACCCATTGGTTTAGCCCCTTCATGATGATATACATTTAAATGTTAGAGGCCTTAAAATATTTCTCATGATTGAACACGTTTACTGGTTTGATTGATAACTTCTTTGAGTTTTTAGGAGTTAGAAGATATCTCAAAGAAGTCAGGTACTCTCTGATTTTTAGAGGTTGGTCACGCTTAGTACTCTGCTTGGAACCATTTACTGGTGTTATGTCCTTTTCATCAATAGAGAGTTGTTTAGCTTAATTAGAGAGGAAGGTGATTAATTACTAATTAGAGCGAGCCTATTAGCCATGAGATGGGTTATTACAAATGTATTGGAGGTCTCGACGGTCTTGACCTCTTTCTTTTCCTAGATACATGATGCTCCCGTCTAAAAAATTAATCATCAACTATAAGATAATCATTTAATTCAAAAAATAAAATTACAAACAATCATTTAATTCGAAAAAAATTACAAAGTTAGATTTACTCCAGATGCATGCTTTAATTTAAAAATTAGGAATGGACAATCAAAAATTCTATTTTAAATTACATTGTGATATATGATATGATTGATAATTTTACATAAATTTTAAATGAGTTAATTTCTTTTATCTCATCATCCTCTCGTTATATGTCGTATCACAATAATTTGCATAGCTGTAGTTAGCCACCCCTGAAAAGATTTAATGTCTGCCCACCAAGCAAGTAGCCTACAGCATGTTTTTAATAGTAACCATATGTGATTAATGAATGGACCTTTGCTACCTAGCAACATACCACAAGCTGCAATCAACAGTGTAAACGGTACAAGTGCTGCCGGCCACCCTCGATGTCTGCATCTCTGTACTGCCATGTGTACATAGTACTGTGTGTCTTCTTTTTTTTTGGCTTGACCATCTTTTTTAAATTGGGGAAAAAAAATTCCAGCGGAACTGCAAGAGCTTTTCTGTATAATAACGAAACACAATACTCTTAGGGAATTACTGTAGCATTGATGCTGACTTTTATATCAACATAGGACAGATTTAATATTTATTTTTATAATCATATGGTTATTAATAATGTTCTACTACAAAATAGTTCTGACATAGGTAAATTATGTATACTTGAAACCCATATTTGGTTGGAATAAATAAGAGGAGAAAAATAAAAAAGAAAGAATATGAATTTTAATTTCATTATTTATTTTGACACGTGATTTATTTTTTTTTCCCCTCTACTCTTTTCTGTTCCTCTATGGAAAATTGTGGTTATCTCCTTTTAAAGACAATGATTTTCAAGTCCTATGTCCAATTTTATTTGCCTAGCTAGCTCCTCCACGACAATCACATCTTTCCCTTTAAAAAATAGAAGAAATAATAATAACACAAAGCAATTATTGTCACATGCATTCGCGGAAAATAAGAATAAATTTTTATCAGAAAGCCACTTATCAGGAAGACAATGTCATTGTCAAGCGTCTCACGCATCTTTGACGAATAAGTTGTTAAGATAAATTTGTTAGCTATGAACAAAATTTGCACATGCGAGGGCGTATATCAATTTGTATGCCATCAAAGCTAAATTTAGCTAGTTGTCAAAGGATATACACAAAGGTTAAAAGTTCTTCTACGCTGACTTTATATTAAGGGGAAAATATATAAGGATTTTGCTAAGTTACAGTTACTGTAACTTACAGCCAATTCAAAATTTATGTGAGTCCCACTATTTGTTGGCACTGTTCACATAATTTTGAATTCGCTGTAAGTTACAGCAGCTGTAAATTAGTGGCTCCCAATATATAAACATGTAAATATGCCAAAAAGTTAGCGAGGAGGGAGCAATTAATATGCACTGGAGTATATTGAACACCCCCCTCATCATGATGATATTAAGGCTCTTTGTTATATTACGGTGCTGAGGCTAAAAAGTTACCCTTGTTGTGAAATCATTGAAATGATAACTTTAACAATGAAATAAAAACTTTAATTGTGAAGAGTTAATAGTATTGGATAAATGTGATTTTTAAAGTTGACAGTTTAAAAAAAAAAATATTATAAATTTTTATCAGATAATTATATGAAAATATAATTTAATTTTTAAACCATATTTAGAAGTATTTACTACACTGAACACCAGTAATTATTCTAACCCAAAGTCTAGAAAAGATAAATAAAATCAAATTAGGAAAAAAGTTGGTAAGAGAGACTTGGGCATATAGTCAAATTATGAATATGTATGTGTGTGCGTGTGTATGTATGTATACATATATACATACATATATATATACACACACATGTGTAATAATTATTTAGTATATATACACATATATGTGTAATCATTATTTAGTAAAGCAATCCTCACTTTAACTCAAAATATTAGTAAAAAAGAAAATGAATTTCAATACGCTAAATGATAAAAAAATATAATTTTTAATGTGTAAAATTTTATAGTTTAGTACCAACCCTATTTTATCAAAATGAAAATATACTTCAAGACCAGATAAGCAAATGTTTTCAAAGAGAAATGGCTGTTGGTGTTGCTAAGGAGGAAATTTATACGATTCAGACGGTGAGGGATCAAGAAATTACAGCATAATGGAAAAGCCCACCCAGTAGCCACTGACTCATCCAGAATCTCTCCTTCTTCTTCGTAATAAGAAGATACAATTAGTCTAGCGTTTGTTGTTATTAGAAAAGGATAGCAATTTGCAAACATGAGAAACATGACAAGCTCTGGTAGTTCTTGCAGAGGCATCGCTGCCATCGTTGGCGTTGGCCCCAAACTGGGTCGATCAATTGCCCGCAAGTTTGCCCATGAAGGTTACACAGTTGCCATCCTCGCCCGTGACCTAGGTAAGGTATCCCTCTCTGCAGGAGGTTTGGTTCCCCTAGGAAAAACGTTAGAATTAATTCTCGCCCGTGTTGAGGACCTAAGTATAAGTATTAAGTAAAATAATATTAAACTATTTTTTTTCCTCTCTCTCTTTCTCTTATAATAACTGCAGGGAGGCTATCAAGATTTGCGGACGAGATAGCGAGGGAAGAGAAAGCTCAAGTATTTGCAATAAGAATCGACTGCTCGGATTCAAAAAGTGTGAGAGAGGCATTTGAAGGAGTTCTTTCACTTGGATTTGTTGAAGTGCTTGTTTACAACGCTTATCAGCCAGTTTCTTGGCAACCCACCAACTTTACTGAAATCAACTTCGATTCTTTTCAGAAATCCGTTGCTATCTCCTCCCTCGGTGCCTTTCTTTGTGCTCAACAGGTACCAGAACCCACCGTTGCCTACGTTAATTCCTCTCTCACATATACTGATCAGATAAAATTTTCTGGCTAGCTAGTGATCTCACCAAAAATACCATGTGAAATTAAATATGGTTAGTTGATTGATGATGCAAGGTTCTTTCTGGCATGGTGGAAAGAGGAAAGGGAACAATTATCTTCACCGGTTGTTCAGCTTCTCTCAACGGCATTGCGGGTTTCTCTGAACTATGTAAAAATTAATTGTTTTTATTAAACTCTGAACTGAAAGATTCGCTTAAAGCATCAAAATATTAGATCCATTGGTTCCTTTCTTTCCCTCGAATAATCATAGTGAAGTTAAAAAAGCCTTGTTTGTTAATTACTGGAATTATGGCATGAGACAGGCTGCGGGAAATTCGCAACGAGAGCTCTGTCGCAATGCCTGGCGAGAGAGTTCCAACCCCATGGTGTTCACGTCGCGCATGTCATCATTGATGGTGTTGTTGGCCCACCTAGGTATTTTTTTCCACTTACTCTCTCCTATTTCTTCACTCACTTTTCAGTCTTCACCCCTTCGTTACCTTGATTTATTTATTCATTCACAATATTAAAGAGGAGGATTCTATTATCCATCCATCATCCATCTGTAACAACGTTACTTTGGATGTCGACGTTACATGTGATTCCAGTATTCTTTATTATGATTTTTTTCCCTTTAATTTTAATTTCACGATATAAGAAATTAATTAAAATTAAATGCAGGGGGCCACCGACGGCGATGCAGGGGACGTGGGATGGAGAGCAACAACAGATGAGCGGAGGAGGACGAGGAAGAGGAGGTGAAGGGTCCACGCTGATGATGATGGACCCGGACTCGCTGGCTCAGACTTACTGGCTCTTGCATATTCAAGACCGGACCGCCTGGACCCTGGAGATCGATCTCCGCCCTTCTAACGCCGCTTTACTCCATTAGCTCTAGTTTTTTGTGAAAAAATCAGTCTTACTATCATCATCAAATGGTGGATATTAATTCCCTCTGTTGTGTACGCATGTGCAATGCTTAGAGTTGTTATTAATTAGGGCGTGATTCTAAAGGTTTGGTACTCTTGTGTGATTTAATCGGTTAATTTGAGTGCGATTGATTTTGCGGTTAAGGGCATGATTGCGTGTGATGCCATAATTCGTCTGTTATATTTTGTTGAAAAGGATTCATGTGGGGGGAGAGAAGGATCGAAAAAGGCAAAGCTAGGTTCTGGTTGACGACTGGGATGGGGACACTATTTGCATGGATACTACAACGGCTTCGTGTTCTAATTCAGGACACACACGATGGCTTCTCGGAAGCCCTTTTGAGTCAGCACCTTTTTTCTTTCTTCCGATTTTTTCCATAAAGTAGCGAAAGAGGTACAAAATAAATAAAGGGCACCTATTCATGCATCTTGTTCAAGCTGAGACTCGTATCATAATAGCTTGCAATTAAAGGAGAGCCAGCTACGATATTTCTTTCCGGAGCCGTCATTTGGTGGGGTTTCAGTCGTCGTGTCACAATTGTTTGGCTGACAACAATTGGGCGACGCAGCCAATGGTTTCCACTTTACACCTCAATTATCGAACCAAAAGTCTCTTGTCGAATCACAAAGGTTGAACAATAATGCCGTGTGCTGTAAGAAAAATGATTGGCGGGCCACGTTCTGCCAAAAGACTAGGTTAAAATACGCTCCAAATAAATATTATTTTAGATTTATTTTTAAAAAATTAAACTCACTCAAAATGGTATTATTTTAAATATATTTTTATTAGCCTTTTATTAAGTTTTAATTCAAATATCTAACCCTCGTATATAGTTTTCTTTGAGTAGGCCTCTTAATTAATTTTTTTAAAAAATTTCTTTTGGTGAGGTTAAGGGTGTGTTTGGACTTTGGTATTGTTTTTAAATTGGTATTTTCTACACTTATTTTAGAAAAGAAAAATAGTATTTTTGATATGGCATTTTTAAAATTGAAAACAAATAGCTTGTTTTCAAATAGTATATGAAAATAAAAAATAATGAAAATATATTTACTTATTTGTCTACAAGAATAAAAAGCAATGAAAATATATTTGGTAGAATATGTTATAAAACAAAATTTTGAACTGTTCACCATTTAACACATTTAACACAAATAGTTTTTTTTTTAAAATTTTTCTATTATTATAATAATAATAATAATAATAATAATAATAATAATAATAAATGAACAAGACTATAGCTATTTGTTTTTTGGCATTTACAATAAAAAAATAGTATAAAGAGTAAAGTACAAATTAATTTTGCATCCACATATGCGTAATTACTTGCATATGTATGTAGCAAGATTTTGGTATCGACAAGAATTCCCCCGCCGCTCTCCTTTTGGGCTTCCCATCGCTTTCCATGGCCATCACCATCACCATCACTCGAAACATTGAAGGGGGGAAAAAGATCATCAAATTTTGACACAAGTAAATCACACCACACTGCTTACAAATCAATTTTCAGTTACATTCATTTAGTCCTTACTCTTGATCAAATAAAATAAATTTATGCTTATTAACTTAATCACTACATATTATTTTTATAATTTAATAATTAAAAGTCGGAGAGATTATATAAATTATTTTATTCATTGAAATGTGTTTTTAAGATTTTACTCATTATTTTTGTTTCGAAAAGGGTCTTGCTAATCCAGTGAGCCTGCAAGAGGGATACGATTTTTGTTGATTTTTTCAATCTGTAAAAAAGTACAAAAAAACTAACATTAATTAGTGAGATTTGCATGACAGGATTCAAGAAAGCAAAGAAACCAATACAGTTGAAGACACATTTTTTTTGAGGCAACTTTTTTCCCGTTGTTCTAGTGTTCTTAAACCAGTTGGCAGCTACCAATTTGGCATTCTCCAACAATATTTGGATAGTTTTTTTTTTTTATCCAACTTGGAAATGATGGCGAGTGAGAACTTTTTAATTTCTTTGTTCTTAAATACTGTGGTAAAACTGGTTACCAAACCCATTTTCTTAGTCTTTGTCCTTGGGAAACTAAAACCATTGAGCGAAAAATGTTATCAAACAGGTCCTAAGATTTTACTCATTATTTTTGTTTCGAAAAGGGTCTTGCTAATCCAGTGTGAAGGGGATGGTCGTAGTTAGGATATGAAACAGCAAGCTGATTGTCCGATCCTGTAAACTTGACAATCCAGTGTGAAGGGGATGGCCCGTGTCATGGCCAGAGAAATAAAATGGTGCATTCCTGCAGTAAAACTCTATTTGTGATGGATAAGGAATTCAATGTAATCATTTGATTAGCATTTGACAATGGGAGGTGATAAACTTCTTCTCTCTCAAAAAATTTTTGCTCATTGTTCATATTTGTTGATGGAGGAGCCTCTTGCCAAAGATCATCACATTTTGCATGTTGCCGATGCCTAACTTCTCAAAGTCCAACGCTCTTCCCCTTTTCTAGTTCAGTTGTCTTTCTCCTCCTAAATGATCTTGTTCGATGTTTGACGTTTAGCACCTAATTATCATCGGAGAATAAGAGTTACCTAGTGTCTTCAACACACAAAAGCTAAACATATAAAAGCAAACACACATTCTCTCTATCCCTCTATTTGCAGACCATACCTTCTACGTTCTTCTCATTACTCTAACAAATCTTGTTTCTGCACCTTGTTTCCTCTTCTTGGCAACACTTTTAGCCTTTTTGCTTCATTTTTGTAGCGCTAAAATGTGGACAAGGTACATAATAAATCAAAACCTTCAGGTACACCAGTAGAAAATTGGTTACTTCTTTGTAAATAACTTGCTTGTCTAAAAGTTTTCGACTCATACAGGTTACAGCCCTTCACAGGCAACGGAAAAAGTAAAGGCAATTTGTTGATTCCCTTGCTCCACAAAATTTCAATCTTGCACACCGCCAAACATGGTCAAAATAAATAAAAGCATTAAATAGCTAAACATCACACAGAATAAAGAATAGCAATAATGTGATAAAGAAGCAGAATATCATCTATTCATAAATTGTCTCTCAAAGTGGTTAAGGTCAGTCACTCCTGTCAAAATAGATGTTAATTCTTTGCAGCATCTGACACATGCACCCCTAAATAGATCATAATCAACTTCAATTTTTCACCAAGAATAACATTCTTTAGCTAACATTCTTTAGCCTTACTGTGAAGGTATGTTGTTGTCTGGCTGCACTATAGCTCTCACTGCACTATGGCTTGTCGGTTTGTCAAACCTGTTTAAAATAAAATAATAAATTTATACAGTAAAATGATTGACAAAGCAAAAGGAATTCCGAACATGGAAGAGAAAGCATAATAAGTAGAACACTTCTAAAGAATTGGCATACTTCTTGTAGACTTTCTGTGTGCAAAGAACAACATCACCCTGGCAGACATCACTGGCATTTAGTAAAGAAATTTTTAATTTCCTCCAAATGCCTCAAAAAAGTGAACTATGTTAGTTAGATGAATGTAGAAAATGCCTACCTGTGCAATTAATTATAAAAGATGATTATGGATAGATTGCTTCACCATTTCCATCTTTAATTCTGTTATGTGGAAGCAACATTCCTGGTTAGTAAGCTAACAAATTGCAGAAGGTTGCTAAAAAGAAACAAGTGCTCTCATATTCTTGTTTTTTTTTTCTTCTTTGGTTCATGCCACATTCCAAATCTTAACAAGAGTAATCAACTAAAAATCACATCTGCTATAGCACTCACCAATCTTACATCCGAAAGCTATTTAAGACTTGAATATAACCTATCAACTAGAAGAGTATAATAGTTATCACCGTAAAATAGAAACTAGTATTAACCTGTAGAGAAAAACATGGAGCTATAACAATTCATGTGTAGGGTAGAACCACTTACCCCAGTGTTCTTTAATTCTCTGTATGCACACCATCTTAGTACCAGATAACCTCAAGCCATGCTTACATAAATATGCTTTGCACCCTTTGAGACTTTAAAGCTCCTAGATCCCCTATTTCTAGAAAATAAGATTCAGCATAAGATTCTAAACTTACAAGTCTAATAAACATTTGACTGATGACCTCCAAAGTTTCAAACACAAAGATTTAGACACATAGGCTGTGCTTGAGTGCCTCATTAAAAACAGCTTTCAGTGAACCAACTTTCTACGTAAGCGCTTGAACGACGCTCTCGAAAACAAAAGTTGAGTGCTTTCCTTACCAAAAAAGTAATTTTGAAACAATACAAATCAAATGCTTCCCTAGACAACACTCTTTGATCTCCAAAGAAAGTTTTGCTCATTCCAATCATACACCATACAGTGGATGGAAAAATGCTTTTGATTGTTTTAAAGCACTTTAGCACTAGCAAAAGCATCCCCAAATATATTGGTATCAGTAGCGTCTGAATTCTGTATTTCCACGGTACTTGCAGCTGTATAAATAAAAAATTTACAACCAAAGGACCAAGGTACATTTACAACTAGCAAAAAATGAAATTTCATTAAATAAAAATATTTTGGGCTTCCGATTAGTACCAATATAAAATGCACAAAACCTAGGGTACAAATAAAATGATTTACAGTTCTTGATCTCACAAAAAATTTGATAAGTTCTTTTATTGAACCTATAAGGAGAGGCAAATAGAATAGTTGTAGCTAATAATAAACAAGAAGCCAAGTGCAAAGATGCAAATACATTAGCTAATAATAAACAAGGAGATGCAAATAATTCACAAAACCGAAATTCTTTGCGATCGGTAAAATCAAAAAATGGAAAAATGAGCACCTTGAACTGTAATCACCGCTTTCCTAAAAAAAAAAAGGAAATGTTGCAATAGCGGGTAAACTTTCAATTTTGTATTTTTTTTTTGGACTTTCGCGTCTCTCTCTCTCTCTCTCTCACATAAATTTTGTGTTTTTATTTTTTTCAATTAATAATTCCTTAAACGGCTGAAAGTTGCGTAGTGTTGGAGTATATGGCACTCGAGGAATCTTTTTATTTTTAAGAGCAAAAAGGAAGATTCTCAATTATCAGTAGCTGAAGCTGAGGCAATTGTTGAGTCCTACAGAAGAACTCAAATGCCAAAGATACGAGCAATATCATAGCATAATTCTGCGGCCCAGAAGCATTGGAAGTGTCCTCCTATAAGCTGGTTTAAGATGAATACTATGCAACTGTAGAGATAGACTAACAAAGAGGAGGCTTGGGTATTGTCATCAGAATTTCAGAAGGCGAACTCGTCGTAGTAGACGTAAAGTCTACAAAATGTTTCTACAAAGTTGTTCATACAGAAGCTAGAGCAGCCCAGTTGGGGCTGGAAGTAGCTAAAAACACACGATGTTTGCCCTGATTGCCGAGACTTATTCACAGGAAGTAGCGGATTTGATCTAATCTAGAAAAAAGCACAAAGGCTGAGGTTTTTTAGATTGTATTTGATGTCCAGGAGAGGATAAAGAGGTTAAAACAAGTCAAGAGACAAGACACTTTAAGAGGCTGTAATGGCGTTGCTCGCATAGACCACACTGATTTTGCATTACAGTTGAATAATATACCAATTCATCTTTTGTATTACTATTTATTTACAAAGTTGAATGAATGAAAATTATATTTTTTTAAAAAAATATAACTCCTTAAATAATGAACAGATTAAGGTATGACTGACAGTAAAAAAATTTTATTTCGACATTAAATTTTAAAATACATAAATATTGTGTCAGTCATATCATAAATAATATTATAATATATATGTATTTATTTTTAAAAAATTATTATATAGTTAATAATTATGTTAAATTGAATTACATATATTATAAATACATTGATCGATTGTTTTACCTCTAGAATTCCTTCTTTTCCATGATGAAAATGGGCTCTTGCAGCAAGACAATCCACCACCGGCAATTTGCCATGTAAGCAACGTACTATTGACAGCTATTTCAAAACGGGCAAGGCTATTGAAATATTTTTTTTAAAAAATTATTTATATGCCATTTATTCACTTTAATTATCAATCGGTTTAGTTCTGTCGATGATGATGACAACGGTCCCTTTAATATTGCGATGTTTAAATATCTATCATTTCTCTTTGATCATAGTTTAATTGGTAATTTAAGCATATACTTATTAGATAAGATTTCTCATTCTCCTTTAAATTTATCCAGTTAAGTAATTTAAATGATCTTATGAATAATTGGCCTACTTATTACTTTTTTTTTTTAATTTAAGATATTGATAGGGTAATTTCAAAGAATTCATTATTTTGTTTTTACATTAATGTGGCTCTTTAAGAAGACTATTTATTTTTCATTCACTCACTGCCACATTGTAATATACTTCGATCAATTGTTACAAATAATGGATGGATAAAGAGTGATATTCTAATGGCATGCTTGGTTTGAAGAAATATAATAAAAAGAGAGAAAAAGAAGAGAGGGAATAAAAATAAAGGGAAAAAAATAAATTTCATATCTAACCAAATAATTAAAATAAAATTAATCTTTCTTTTTTCTCTTATCTTTTCTCTTCCATTCCTCTCCGCTCCTACTGTCTCTTCTAACAAAAAATGGGTTAAAAGTACCAAAGACTCTCGTTAGCATGACACAAGAGTACTTGGGAACAAGATAAAACTAATGTGTTGGGACAAGGACACTAGATTTGCTTTGTCATCAGCCCCCATTCCTCAAGTTAACCCCCTTATAAAGTTTAAAATAATTATTCTCTCTCAATGTGGCCCCTATATATATATATATATATATATAGAAAACATTAATCAAGAGTCTCATTACATGCCCCATATATATATATGGAAAACATCGAGAAGTGAAATTGTCTTCCAAGGCATATGCTCACCGTACATTAATCACCTTGTAAGTAGATTGCATAATAATTTATTTTATGCTGGCAAAAGGCAAATTCCATTGAGCAATGTAGCAAGCCTGCAACAAAACAATCTCACTCTCAAGATTCAAGAATAATTTATTTTATGTTGTCATGCTTGGTTGGGTGTCTTCCCATTTGTCTTGGAGGTCAACCATACTGCCATTGATTAGCTTCAATTTAAACGTCTTGCACTTCGGGGTTCTTTTAATCTTATCCTTGTCTAACTCTAAAGTTATGTTTGGGAGTTAAAATTAAGTGTGGGATTATATTCATTTCGAGATTAAATATTTTATTCTATGTGTGGTAATTTTGTTTGAATTGGATTAGGAAGGACTAAATTTAAAGTTAGTCCTTCAATCATGGGATTAACAATCCCAATTTATAACGAGATTTAAATGGGATTAGAATGAGAGAGAAAATTTATTCATTGGCAATATTTCTTTCATATATAACACCATTTTTTATTTACCAATTAAAATTTAATTAATTAATTAATTATTTTTTATTCATGATTTACTTGAAATCTATTTTTTATTTTGTTTTTATAGTCTAATTAAATTGGTACTTTTACTCCAATAAAATTAAATTTTTAATAATTTATTATAATAATTAATTGTATTAAATTTAATAATCACTAATGTAACATTAAAAATAATCATGAAAAATTAATAATACAAGTAATACACACACACACACACACACACATATTATTTGCTAACTTTTTGATAAAATAAAATATATCTAAAATATCTTATAAAAATTAATTAAATAATTAACTAGTTTTATTAACTAATATTTTTTTTATTATAATTATGACCACCCAATAACTAATTTACTATATATTTATTACTCTTAAATATTCATAAATATTTTTTGTATTTAATATGATTTAACATTGTCTAATCTGATATTGCACCAAACATAATATAATATTATATAATCTAACATAATCCAATTCAAATTAATCCAGCCCAATCATATTATTTAGTATAATCCAATCCTGCGTGCTAAACACAGCCTAATAGAATGACTCTGCATCCCTCTGACAAGTAACTTCTCTCAAGAGTCTCTTTGTTTTAGAATTCAAATGATTTTGCAACATATTTATCCTTTTTCATAATTTCATTTTAAGAACAAAGTGGAAATTAACGTAAAAGTCATCATTAGGGAATGATGAAATAGATTATATCACCACTTTTTATTTTTAATAAGTCCACAGTCCACAAACATTGCGAAATTCCAATCAGAGCGGCCCAATAACGGTTTCATTTAAATTGAAAAACTACTAGTAATTTTAGTTAATAGCTGTCAAGCTGTTTGTGAAAGCACCCGGTGCCAAAGTGACTCCCAAAATTTTGAAGCCATGGATTTGTTCGTTCAATTTTGGATCAGCGAACTAGTAGCCTGGACAATCATTCATCCAAGTGAAGGGGAAGCCAAAGCAGGTTTTTTGGGCGAATTAAGAACAATTCAGATTAGCATGTATAGAGAACCACAGGTGAATTCAATGTAATGCTGGATTTGTCATAGCATTACAATGTCAGAACATCAAATATCTGGTATCCAGTTGAGAAATATTCTCACCAGTAACCGAAAACTTAACTACAGATTTACAGTCGAAAGCATAATTGCCTAAGCTTTCACAGCTTTACTACTCCAATCCTGCAAGTCTGCTCTAAAAAACGAACCAGTCCCATGCAAAATCAATTTAGCCATAATTGCAGAGGTGAAGTCCCCTTTAGTTCACTCCTGATAAAGACTCCTCTTTTATTGGCCAAAGCAGCTTAAAGGCAAAAAGTACTTCTTGTAGCTTCTATTTGTGCTACAAAATTCCTACTGAGCTTTTGCAAGGGCACGGCTCGATACACCGTGCAGCAATTTGACAAACCCTAGAAAGCTTAGCTTTCCATCTGTGTGCCTAATCCAATCATGGAGAACAGCATGGACAGGGACTGCAGGACCAAGGCCTAGTTCCTGAAACAACAAATTCACAAATGCAAGTTAGATAAGATTCTAGATTTGAGTTTGATTTACATGCCGAAATTAGAGTCTTACTCTCCACCCAAGTCATATGAAGTAAATCTAGGGATGACTTTTTCCCCGATACATGCAAAAGCCAGAACATCCAAATAATAAATCCAGTTCCATTTATTGCTTGAAAAGATTATACTAGTATATTTTCAAATCCATCTAATATTCCTTAACTTCAGAAGGAAAAAATTTAAATGACTTGACAAGAATACAGAAAGCAATTAAATGCCTGCACGAGACAATGTATCAAAGAACAACTCTCTTTACATGTACAACTATAACTTATCTAGCAAAGGGCTCTCTCACTTTGATATGGTAAGGACAAGCTAAAAGACAAAAACACACACATTCTAATATACTAGAGGACAAAATATACTTCACTTGAGTGCGCAGTTTTCGTGTTTTCTACCTTATCCTTTACTTTATCCCTTATTGTAAATTTAGTCGATCCCCAATTAACCAGCTATACTTCATGGTAAAATTCTTACAGAACCTTTTCATATGAGTCAAAAGAATATCAAACTAGCGTACCGAAGCTAACTCCTCAATGACGATTGCTCTGTTTCCATCTTTTTCAAAAAGTTCATAGGCGCAACGAGCATGTTGTTCCCATCGATCAAGAGCCTCAAGCTGATGAACGCTTAGAGCAGCTGCACAGAATTCCTCAAAATCCATCCTCCTATACTGAAGAGAGTTAAGCTGCCACAAACAAAATGAAAACAAAGTATACAATTAAAAATTTAGAGCAGAATATAAGCTTCACAGACTGCAACACTATCATGAAGGTCAAAAGACCTACTGATGATAGAAAATCTGGAATGTGTGAATCCTTCATAGCATCTGTTGCATTTTTCAACAAGGCCTGATCAAAGCAAAATGTGTTAAAAAGAGTTATTCACAACAATATCGATTTAAAGAATTTATGCATTCTGAAAGAAACCAACCGATTTGACATTTTCTAAGCTTATGGTCCCATTTTTGTTTGGTTCCAGTAATGCAAACTGCTCCTTCAAATAAAATAGCTCATCTACAGTCAATGTTCTAGACAGCGCCTGCAACACCACCAATAGGATGCGCGAAATAAGGTACTAGAAAAGTTACTGAGTTCAGGACAATAAAAAAGTTATACACTCTAATGGTCGAAAAGACAGAGGGTTTGCTGGAAGATTGTTCCACAAAATAAAAGTCAATGGTTAGTGGGATGGTTGTCAAAAGTACTCTATTTCCTCATAGTTCTGGCACACAGTTCTTAAGATTCATGCCTGCTGTAAAAGTATACCACTTCCTAGATTGAGTGACAGTAGTTTGGCATCTAGTTACAAAGTAATGCATGAAGTACGACTGAACTATGATGGTAGCTACAACCCATTTCCTGAATTTACCACTGGATTAAAAGAGAGAAAATAAATTAAGCCTATTAAGCTCCAATCTATAGCTTTCTCAAACTGATTCTGAAAAATATTACTCATCATTCAAAAAATGGACTAAAAGAGAGAATACAAATTTTTGAAATGATAGACCTATTTTTCCATGAGAACCTTGCTAACTAACTCTTTTATAACCAATTATAAGTTTCTCATCAATATAAATTAACCAGTCTGATCATGTTGGATGTCTTAAATACCAACGTCCACCCCACCCCGGTCAACCCATCTCGACAAACACTCAACTCAAACATTTTTTTTTTGGACCGCCCGGGGGGGGGGGGAGGGGGAGAGCTCATGTGGGCATGGTACAGTGAGAAGAAGACATAATAACTATCTCATAAATAGCAATCATATACCCACCCTTAAGGCAGCTTTTCGAAGAGAAGATGAGCGCATATAAGCCTTCATGAGTTTAAATATTATTATATCCAAAGGCACTTTTACATCATTGGAGTTTTTAATCCATGGATGACCTGCAATAAGAATCATTAAGAGCAGCACTTCAGGAATAAAAGAACAGATAACTCTGATAACAGATAAGGAACTCACTTAAAGCTTGAGCAGCAGTCAGTCTTTTTCGTGGATCTTTATTTAGCAGACGCTTGACGAAGTCTCTTGCCTCAGAAGACAGGGAAGGCCAAGGTGCTTCATCAAAACTTGGATCAGCTTTTAGAACAGCCCGAAAGATCCCAGACTCAGTTCGAGCCCAGAAAGGACGGCTGCCACACAACAAAATATACGCAATCACCCCTATACTCCAGACATCAGCTTCAGTACTGTAACATCTATGCAGAACTTCGGGAGCTACATAGTATGCACTACCAACAATGTCATTAAGTCTTTCATCTGCAAACCAAATAAAACAATAGAAACTCTTAACAATTCATGCAGCTATGGAAAGGAACAACACTACAGACTCATTAAGGAGAGACATAAAACCTGGTCTGACAAAATCTGACAAGCCAAAATCTATGGCCTTCAACACCGAATTTTCATCCTTGGTTGTAAACAAAAAATTCTGATCCAGCAAGTAGTGACACTTAGATAAGATCATAAAATAAGAACAAGAAAGTAGCAAAGATATTGAAGTGAATTTCACCAGCAGCAAGTGTATAGTAGAATATTCGACCAACAATTCAAATTCAGATGACACGAACACTCAATCAAAACCGCATCGGCAGACTTCATTCCCTAGGCAAAAAGGGGAAAAAAATGAGGTGGAACAGAGACTAATATTTTACCTCAGGTTTAAGATCCCTGTGCACCACACCCTGAAGGTGGCAGAAAGCGACAACATTCAATATCTGTATCATGACAGCCTTGGCATCATCTTCTGTGTACTTTCCACCCCTGCAGAAAACAGAAGTGTTGTTCATAAGCAAGAAGCTTCATAAATTAAAACAAATAGGGAATGTGGACAAAACTGGCGGTTTAAAAAAATGGACAAAAAGATATAAAGTACCTGGAAAGTATTCTATCTAAGAGCTCCCCACCTTCACATAACCTGAAAAACAAAAGAGTATTCCATTAATAAAGAAAGAGGAATAGCAGCATGCCCATTCATAGAGAATACCAGAAACAGAACTTACTCCATTACAATATAGACATTATCATTGTCTTCGTAGGCATCAAAGAATTTTACTAAATTGTTATGTCCAGTCAAAGCTCTCAAAATCTTCACCTCCCTTCTCACATCCTCAATTGCAATCGCCGTAGTCATCTAAAAACAAACAAACAAACAAACAAACAAAGAAATAAGTAAATAAATATATAACCAGAATTAGCAAATTACACGCCAATAATACATTCCAAAAGTTAAAGCTACAGATCTAAACTATATAACGTAAAATGCTTGAATAATTACTAAAAGAACCAATAAGTTTAAACACCTTGTGTTTGGGAATAACTTTCACGGCGACTTGCTGTCCTTTGAGCTCGCCTTTTTTGAACTTGGCCGCACAAGTGTATCCGAAATGGCCGCGGCCAACTTCCTCGCCGAGTTCGTACTTGTTCGCGAAATGCTTTGAGAATCCGAAACTCTTATTGAGCCCCGTGGCTGGTTCGGGTTCACTTCTCTCGGGAATCACGGCTTCGTTAGGCTTGACGGAGCCGTGGCGGCGTGCCAAGACAGCCTTTATGTGCTTAGCCGGGGAGGGAGGCGGGAACGGCCTCTTGAAGAACCGATTCGGAGTGGAGTTCGCCGAAGATCTCGCCGGCGAAGACTTCTTAGAGAAGAAGTAGTGAGCTGGACTGGGGCTGTAGAAGGGGAAAAAGGGAGACTTTTTGCCTTCGTTAACGGCGTCGACGTTGTCCTTAACATTGGCCCGGCTGTTGCTCTGGGATTCAGCGTTCAATGGAGATGGAGCTGGAATAGGAGTGTCATTGGCCGGAATCGGAGTGCTCTTGTTCGGAATGGGGTCGGATTTGGGCGAGCTTGAATTAGAGGAAGGTTTAGAGTTGCAGAGACCCATTTTGAAAATTGAATGCAAGCGAGAGCAGTATTCTCCTCCGTCCTCCCCAACCGACCGAAGAGACTAAATCCAAAGGCTAAATCATCGTGTGGAATGGATAATCATTTAATCTTGAATTTGAACTGAATAACTGAAAACATTTAAGGAGCAAATTAAAATCTTGTAAATTAATGATAATTTTTATTTTTTATTTTATTTTTTTTAAAAAAGGGGATTTGTGAAACTTGTCTCTGGTGATTGGAGTGTTTAGATATTAGAATTGGAAATAGGGGATCTACAGATAGTGATAAAATGCCAACGACGGTGACTGCACTTTTTGGTTATCGAAGAACTAAAGTAAACTAAGCTAATAACGAAACGAAATGCAATTTATTATTAGCAGTAAGTACATGGATACATACTAATTTTAAAAAATTACTAGTGCGGCGTAGCTTATTGGCATTTGGTTGGGGTGGTTGGTGGGGCCAGTTACAGTATTCCGGGCCATGATTTGCCACGTGGCGAGAATCCGGGGTGGGTGTTATTCATTTAGTATGGTTTCTGTTGCTTAATTCGTGATGCTGCTGACAAGCGAATGCGCATCCAAATTTCCTAATTTGTCTTACTGCTGCCGCGCCCCGGCTCCGCATTTCAGGGGCAGAATGGATATTCTGCGAGGTTAGATGATGCTGAAGTCAGAACTACGCCGTTTTATCGTTCCACCCGGCACGAGCACAAGCTGACTTGCACTACAAATAAATCAAATAAATCCAAGGTTTTGTGCTTAATGAATCAAATTAAATCAAGTCGAGTTTGAATGATCCAACTTTGGACTTAAAGTCAGGATTTTACCGCCATAATAAAAATGTATACGAGTGAGACTGACTAAGATATGTAACTTTGTAATATGAAACGCGAAATTCGGAACCATAAACGTGAGTATTATTTTTGTAACTAAGTAGTCAGGTGGTATTCCCTCCCACGAACTAATTTCATTTTATGATCTTAAAAATTTAGATTAAGATAAATATTTCTCTTAATATTAGTTGGAATATAATTTTAAATTAAGGTTCGGTATGCTTAGATTTAATAATTTTTTTAAAAAAAGTATTATTTTATTAATATGAATTTTGTATTTTAAGAGACGTGATAAATTTTTATATTAATTTTTTGCTTGTCCGCTAAACAGTAGTATCTAATAGTGCCAGTATGTACCCTTCAAAAATATTTTAAATCTCTGTTCCCATATATCATCTAGAGATTTCAAGAAAAAGATATAACATATGAAAAATGAGCGGAGATCAAAGGATTTCATGTGTTTCGTTTCAGTCGTCCCGAATTTTGTAAATATCACAGTTAAAATTTCTGGAAAAATGAATCACATATTTCGGTAAAATAGCAATCACATTTAATACATATTTGGTTTAGAATGGCAGACAATAGGAAGATAATTGATTTCTCTAATAAAGCAATATGAAAATTTGCGTTCGTCACCGAACACGTAAAGATCTGACCGAATTCAAAAAACACACACAAGAAAAAAAAAAAACCATTAATAAAGCATACAGTGATACAGCAATAAGATTTTCTTTGGAGATTAAGATTTATTTGGTCTATATTTTCGACTATACAAATACGTGCTGACATATTTGGCTTTAGTATTTTCGACTATACAAATACGTGCTGACATATTTATTTTTATGGACCTTGAAACATTGAACTTAGCTTAGCTTTAATATTTATTTTGTTTGAACTGAAATGTTTGCCTAGTCAATGGAAATTTTCATTTTAGAATTTAGACTGGTTTTGATTATTAATGAATTACATATGCAAGCAGCATGGAGTTTCGAACCTAGCTACGAAGAATGGTCAACAGGAACTTTAAAAAACTAATTAAATTATTATTTTTTAAAAAAAAGAAGAAGATAATTTGTTTAGTGTTCTTGCCTGATCACATATGTATCATAATTAAGATTGTTGAATTTGATCCTGAACATCTAACTCAAACCGGGGCCGACGTTCATACTGTTCAGGTTATAGATGTATATTGTATTAATTAGCTGGATGGTCAATAGCACACGTACGTAGAAAGCACGTAAAAAGGCCAGTGATGAAATAATATGATCATATATATATATATATATATAATTCTCATATGCGAACACACTTATTTTTTTAATGTAAATATATTATTAAACGTGTAGTTTAATAAAGTTATTTTTTAATGTATTATAAAGACATTTAGTTTAATAACTTTAAAATTTAAATTTATTAAACCACAATAAACCCCTAAGGGCGTGGTTGAGTTGGTTGACAGTGTAGCTATCGCCTCTCATACTCGCGTGAACTTAGATTCGATTTCTGAGGATGGTAAGGGATAAAAATTGATTTGTCCTTTCCCACCCCCGATTACCTTTTAAAGAAAAAAAAATTATTAGATCACAAGAAATAAAAGTGTGTCCATATAATTAATAATATATATAAGTATTTCGAACCCTCTTGCTGCCTCTTAAAAGCCTTTTAAAAGCGAAGAAGTTGTCAACCACATTTAAATAACTTCTATGTTATGAATATGAAATCATTCATGATGGAGCAATTGGTGCGTACGGTTCGTTATTTCTAAATGCTTTTGATTGAATTGTCTGCCTAATGCATATGCCTTATCTCTTTAAATTCCTTTAATTTGGACGGAGTTTTTTGTTCACCATTTTCAGATTAAAAAGAGACCTACCAAAACGATAGTGCGAACCCCTCTTTGTTGAATAATTCTAAGTTTCCCATTTCACAGACCAAGTTGATTATCTTGTTGCCCACTGAAATTCTATGATCATAATTCAGTTTCCCACTAATCTAATTATATGCATGCTACAAATTTTCCATTTTTTTCTCATCCACCATTTTTGGCAGGTGATAATATAGATATTGATGAGTTGAACATAATACTAGTTCTTCTTTTGTCTAGATGTTTGTTAAATGAGAGATGAGATTTGAACTAAAACAGTTTATTACTCAAATTTGTATTTTTCATTAAAAGTGGTATATTTTTTTTTACACTGATATTATAATCTTATGATTAATTATATTTCACCTGACTATATTTACAAATCAGGACTAATTAACATTAAATTTTATCAAGCGTTGTCTAAATTTTTATTCTTACTAACATTCAAGTGACGTTTACTGCACTTATATTTCGTGAGGTACAAATTATCTCCGCCCAATTATTTCATATACTTTATGGACCAGCAGCACTATTTATTTGGCCAAAAGCTTGACCTTAGTCTTAGTCCCACTACTTTGATATTCCTTTATTTGGTCAGCTAGATACCTCTTGAATAATTGCAGTTTTCTTCAAGTGGCTTTTGAATATTAAAGTTCTAAGATAAGGACCCTTCATCAAGAAAGAAACATGCAGAAGGTTTTAATATTGGATTGCACTGTACTCCCCATTTCCTATGTATGGATAATCAATTGTTAGTTCAAACGTTTCTTCGAGTACTTATATTGGAGTCATGTTGAAATAATTCTACTTATATCCTACTACTCAAAAATCACATATATTACTAAAATTCGAATATTTTATATCTTAGATCTAAATTTACAACATAGACACAAATCATTCTTTAAATTTATTAGGTTACTTCTGTGGGTTGACTTATAGTTTTCATCCAATGATTTCAAATAGTTCTTTTGTCACAACTTTAATTTTTGTCCATTGTGATTAAGAGTTTTTGCGATACTCAAGTTGGAGATTTGACTTGAGTATTTTAATGATGATCATGATGCCTGCTTCTTCTTCTTCTTCTTCTCAATTTGGCGCCAAATTAAAGTAAAGCCGGGTTCTTGTCCTTGGCAGTATAAATAAAATAAAATGATTCCCGTTTAAGAAGAAAAAGGGGAAAGAAACAAGTGGAACGAAAGATCTCATTAACATATTTTATGACTTGGAAAGGAGATTACACAGCAGTTGGCTAGTTAAACTTTTGCTTATGCATCAAGATGTGATGTTAAGATAATTTTAGTCATTAAATTAAGCAGCCGCTGAGATTTTAATACAAGTATACATATTTCTAGTGTATTCAAATTGCTTGACGAGGTGCTTCTTGACATAATTAATTGCAGATAAAAAAGGGGGAAGAAATTGATTTTCATGAAATTATTGCAGATAACTTAAGTTGACCAACCCAAAAACCATCATTAGGCAACAGAATCAAAATGTATAAAATAATCCAAAGTCAAAAGCAATCGTTGAGTACTGGTAAAAAATTTTTAAAAAATAAAAATAAATAAAAAAAGTTGTTGAAGAAAGAAAAAAAGAGAAAGTTGAACAAATCTGAACAATCACTACCAACAAAAGTAAAGTTGCCCAATTGATTACCACAGCATTTGCATTATATTTGCGCAAGTCCCACACTTGATGCGCATGCTGATGCTGTCCTTTTTTTTTTTTTTTCCCTATAAATATCTGGTCAATCCTTTCATTTTTTTTTTTTTTGAATTCTGTATACAGAGACTGTTACAATTACAACTGATATTTTTACAATTTAAACTATGTATTTGGGACACTCCCCGCCATATATTTCCCACTGAAGTACTGCCCAAACACTTTTTAAACCCTCTCAAATATTCGAGGGCTGTCTACTCCACTCACATTTGATATTTACAATTAAACGATATTTACAATTTAAACTATTTCCCATCTGGATACTCCCGCCATATATTCCCACCAAGAAAACACTTTTAAACCCTCTCAAATATTCGGAGTTTTACTCCACTTTTCATGAGGATTACCCACTCACCAGATTAGATGATAATTGATCGAGCGAGACAAATTAACCTTCATAACGGATGGAGCAGTAAGTGCAAGGGTTCTCCCATTGGACCAAAGGCCCATTAGTATCAATCCTTTCATTTATTATTGGTGAAAAGTGCTAATTTCACGGACAGCAGTGAAATTAATCACGCTTGAAATGTTTATTAGGTGGAAGTGGAATGTAGTGAAACAGAAAAAGAAGACCCATCCTTTTTTTTTTTTTAATGTTATTACTACTATTATTATTATTACTTATTATTATTTCTTTTGGGCGATCTTCGAGCAGTTCTATTGACCCTACTCGTCCCTCCATAAATTCTTCGTTAGTTTGTAAACTTCACATAACGTATTCACGAAGTTAAGAAACTTTTCGACCCACCAATGCGATCCTTGAAACAAAAAAAAGCCTCAAAGTTGGAGAATTAAGGATTCATTCAATTGGCGAGTGAGACAGGGCAGTAGAACATCAACTTCACAAGCACACAGTGGAACTCGAACCTTAACGAGAACGAAAAGAACTCTACACTTGTTGAAACTTCTCGTCAAATTCAAGCCAGAATCCCACAAAGCAAAAGCAATACTATTATCAGTCTGAAACTCATACCGTTCACACTCTTTATCATGTGATGCATCAGTTATAGGCTTAGCTTATGCTTGAAAGTTTTGTATTCATTAATATCACGTGGTGTGCAGGTATTGCGTCCATGTCATATCAACTTCAAACAGTTATGTCCGCGTTTCCACTAATAAGATTCTTAAAAACCGTTGCTGTTGCATTTGAAAAGCTCCTAACAATTAACATTGCACTAAAATAAGGTTGCTGTAAGTACCAAGATTGGCATTGATACAACAATAAATCATCTCATAATACCTAACAATAGCTAATAATGGAAATTCAAGTATGCCCTTGGTGGGAATCGCTTAATCATAATTGCATGGGGTAGAAATTTGGGAAGATATTAACATGATAGGACATAGGCAATGAAGAAAAATAAAAGCCTTTTAGGGACAAATAAAGCTGTTCCAGCCACATCGAATGAAATAACCATCATCACATCTCAGAAAATCCCAAAATTCCAAGAGAATTTCGGCATGCACAAGGCAGAAATAATTAATGGCAGCAGTAGGCCACATCAGAAGCACCGCCCAAGAACTAACCAGAAGTTGAGTCCCCACCAAAACCAGACTTTAGAAATCCTGTTTGGTTAAGATGACTGACATCACCCCAGGTTTTTAAGACCCATTTGTTTTTGTCAGTCAACCTAATTATGTTGACAGACGTATTCAGGACCTTACCTTCAGGCTTTTTATTTGGGCAAGCCCGTTGGTAGAGTGTTCTGATTACACCACCATGAGTCACAACTACTATTCGCTCTCCTGCAAATCAAACAAATGGCTATTTAATGTCCTTATGTTATGACTACAATTGCAAACAATGTGGTTCAAAGCTTTACTAATGGTTACTTAGAATCATATACTGTACCTATATGCTTCCTAGCAATTCTCTGCAATGCAGACGTGCACCGTCGATAAAGTTGATCGAGACTTTCTCCACCACCCTGCATATACAGTAGATGAAGATAAAATGTTAAGAGAAAATAATAGCAAATGTTTCAGCCAGCAACCTGAAAGACTTTAATACGCCTTTTTCATTTTCTTGAAGCATGACATATGCCTTTCACAAGTATCCGTACATAGTTTGCTTCATAATCTTGATTAGAATTTCGTCTTCAGAGATGAAGATTCAATGTAAGAAGAAAAAGCCCAAGGCACCACATGGGTGTCTGAAATTCCATAAGGTGTAGGGCTGGCTTTGTCAGCTTCTATCCCTATTCATTCCTATTTTTGCTCTAATACAGTACATTGAGTAGCCAGTCAGTGTATGAGTTATCATTTTCAAGGTACATACAGGTTGGCCAACATCAAATGTTTCCAGCAATGGAATCATTTGGACCAGTTTTGAGGCCCTTCTTTAAAAAATGGGAAGTCTTCTGACCAATTAGCACTCATGGATCACCTTTCAGAAACCATTATTAAGGTGAGTTTAAGGCCCAAAATATACAATCAAAATTTGGTGGTTGTCAAGAGTGCCCGTTGAAGTTATTTCTTGTACTAGTTCATGACAAACTGGAAGGGCTGTGTGTTTTTAGCCTAGAGTCCTGATTTGCTTTTGTCATTCTAGAAGGGCTGTGTGTTTCCACCACAAATGTTCAGGCCAAGGGAGAGAAATCCTGTTCCCAAACCTGCCTGCTTCTTTTGAAGCCATAAATATCATAATCTCTGTGCTTTATTATAAGTACTCACACAACTTGTCAGGGACATTACAGAAACCAACATTATCTAACAATTTTACACGCCTAAAGGCAAAGGTGTGAGATAGGCCAGGCCAAACTAAGTTACAAGAGAAACCCCTGCTTCAGCACCCACAGCAAAAGTTTATTTATGCTGTATATGAAACTCGGGCTGGGATGATGCCAACCCAGATAGCAGATAAAAATAAGAAGTTCATACTCCTTGACCAGAAATTGAGATTTTAATCCTCAAATCAAAGATTTGAAAGCTAATAGTGATACAGAATTGTTTCAGATAAAACCACAATGTTTATGACAGCGTCACAAATGCCTCAGATCATCTAAGTAATACCAATTATACTGATAAAATTTTATTGATTTTCCCTGCGCTTAAACATGTATGCAACAAATTTCCTACTACTCTGGATGAGCAAAGCCCAATTCAGACTGATTTTAGGAAGGTCTGAGTTGTAATACCCCAACCCAACTTGGAGCTGTTCCCATAAGGTATTAAAATGTTGTCAGGTGAAAAATAACCATATACCATGCTAACAGACTTCAAGTTGCACAAACTCACAGGGATATCTTGATCAGTCTTGCGAGATAAAAATGCTTGATATGCTATAGGACAGACTTTGGCTGCTTCACGAAAAACAAGCCCTTGAAGATCTCCAAGATGTCTTTCCCTTAGTTCAGGATCTTCAATGACCTGAAATTTAAAACCAAAAAAAAAAAAAAAAGGAATAAAGCAAACAGAAAGGTGAGTTTAAGTAGTAGCACAACGCCTCAGCTAATTCTTTACTGGATCCATTCCTAAGCATTTATTCATTTAATTTTTGTTTATATGTCATTATTGAAAATTCATTGTAGCATCCGTAAAGACTGTAACCACAACTTGATAGGACCAGAACTTGAACAAAATTAATTAAAGAAACCACACCTTTAGGCCACCACATCTGTTCGCAATTGTCTGTGCGGTTTCGAGAGCTCGCTTCAGGTCAGAAGTATAGATAACAGAAATTTTAAACTCCTTAGCCAGCCGCTCAGCCACCTTTTAAGTTTTAAGGAATGAATAAATAAAAATATTCAGGCATTAGAAAGGTTAAAAAAATGAGGATATTATTAGGATTGTTTTTGTAAAAGAGTTTGAGCAAAAGCACTTGAAAGTTTATTAAAGGGAAAAGCTCTCTACCAAAGCACTTGAAACTGCTTCCTGATAAAATACCTATCAGCTGGTTTCTAAAAAAAGCATTTCAAGAAGTTCTCTCATTTGAAAAATTGCTTCAAATATAAAAGCTCGAGTACACTGCCTCTCAAAAAGCAGCTTTTTAATCTCAATATCAGCCTGATACTACCAAACAGGCAAACAATCCTTTAACTCTAAGTCTGCAAGCAAAGAGTCAAATTCGAACTTACAGAAACAGCTTGCTCCCTTCCAACTTCATTTAGTTCAACATCTAAATGCCCCTATACAAATCAATAACAGAACAAACAAAAATAAAAACCACAACATATCAACTATCCAATCGAGCCGAGGCAATCTAATTTCAATTAATTGAGGTAATAAAAGAACAAAAACAAAACACCTGAATTTTTCCTTGAACGTTCCAAGGCGTTTCACCGTGACGCACCACAATGATCTCACAATAATCAGGCCCAAGAGAGGCAGAGCTGAATTAACAGTGACATTAGTTAGTTTCAGTAAAAAGAACAGTCAAGATCGACGTTACGTTTTCTGAATGCAAATTGGGTTTGAACCTGCCGTTCATGACCGCTGGAGACTCCGTTGACTCGGCCATGTTCACCGGGTTTTGAGTGCCTCTGAATCCGCTCCGCTTACCCGCAAAAATGTTTTCGGATTCTTACGCATGCAAGAATATTATTAACGGAAACGGAATGTGCTGATGAAATTGAAAGCGTAGCAGTAGAACGGCCCGGTAGTTTAAAGGTGAGCCAAGTGCGCAGTGCACTCATTGTGTAAACGGAGTCGACATCTTTGACTCAAACCCGGAAGGCGGAAGCAGAATTTTATTAGTCAAGTTGGGCCGAGGCTCGGTAGTCATGATAAATTAAACTTGGGCCGCTGAAGCTGAAATTTCGATCGGATCTATTGCGCAAGGGTAGAGTTTTTGCCGCCCCTCTAAAATTCTTTTAGAACGCTCTTAAGGATTGTATTTCCTAAAATACATCACTTTAATTTATAAAATACAAATACATAAATTAAAATAAACCATTTTACCATAAATTGGTGTCTTCCTTTTTATTATTATTATTATTAACTCACCCATTCATTGAAACTCAAACTAAGGACCTGAGTCTTAAGAAAGTTGTTTCCTTACCATTGAAGTTAAACCTTGACTTCTAAATAACTTTCATCTTACTACCTAGTTTATATCTCCATAATTCTAGACCCCTTATAAGTTTCAAAAATAAATAAATATTTTTTTATTTAGGATCTAAAATATAAATATAAACTATGAATTAGGGTGGATGTAAAAAATTTGTTAAAAAATAATTGATTTAAATGTTTAATTAAATTTCCATTTGAAAGCAAGAAAGGAATTTATTTGGGTAATTGTAATTTCAATTAGAAAAGAGTTTTATGAGGAATTTAAAGTGTGAGTGAAAAAATTATCGGATATAATACAACTAAATATCACGTGTGTGACATGTATAGTTGAATTTAATATAATTACCACTTATATATTGCATTCTAAAATTTATCCAATAGATAATTAAACTAAATCCGTCCCAACTCCTATTTTGGAAGTTTTCCAAATATACAAGACAATTTTGGGAGCAACAAGTAACATTATATGATTTTATTTTTTTTGACTCAACATTTTTTGATTAATTTAATTTAACGAGATTTTTGCTCTTCCATGCAATGTGAACTATGAAATCTCTTAACTGATGTCAATTATATTATTAGGAAAAAATACTTCTTCTTCTTTTTTCCCCTTTTCTAAGTATGTGCGCTCATAAATATAATATATTGTAGAAGAGATTTGAATAACCTCGCATACGGGTTGCGTTGATTTAGGTGGAGGGCCATTTGCACGAGTAAAATAAAGCAGGCCTTAAATTTTGAATTGAAGGTAAAAACAAATATTAACGTGGGATGCAACGGTATCTTGATTTCCACGTTTTAATGATACTTAAGAAACTTCTTTAACGCTGTTAAAATTACTTGTGAGAGTGAGACAGCTCCTAACTTTCAGATTATCATCCCTTATTGGAGAGTACTAACAACCGGTTAATGTTGGAAGAACTGAAGAAGCTTTGTTAGAAACGTTTGTTAGTTACTATCATTATATTTAGATCATTCTTCAATATAATTCAACGTTTTACATGAAATACGCTGATCATTTTCTCTTTCTGTCCCTCTTATAAATACTCACTTCGTTTATTTTCATTAGCAAAATGCCTCACTCTTAGCAGCAATAATTTCGCATTTATAATCTTGTTGATCTGAACATGCTTCTATTTAATTTCAAGAAGCTCCTTCAATTTGAAATAAAATGGCCACTGCCGGTTCTGCTGAAGGAAAGAAAATAATAGTTCTGAGCATTAATGGAGGTGGCATTAGAGGCATTATTCCTGGTACTATTTTAGCCTTTCTTGAATCCAAGCTTCACGTTTCCTCACTGACCATATTTAAATATTTGTTATCTGTTTTTTGTTTAATTAATTATTATTGTCGTATTTAATTACGCTATACGACGTTTCATTTAAGCTGATAGGAATTGGATGGACCAAATGCTAAGAATTGCAGATTACCTTGATATAGCAGCGGGCACAAGCACTGGCGGGTTGGTAACCACCATGCTTACGGCACCCAACAAGGAAGGTAGACCCTTCAGTGCTGCAAAGGATATCAATAATTTTTATCTTGAGCACGGTCCTAAAATTTTCCATCAAATCAGGTAAAATATATGTTAAGAAACAATCATGTGGCTAATTAGCACTCACTTAATAAAAATAATGATCTAGTGGGTGACAGTGCTCACCTTATGATGAATGATAATTCTCACATAGTACTATTTAATTAATTAATAGCTTTAATACTATTTCATGAAAAGTTATAAAATTTTTGCACATGTCTAGATGCTAACCATATGGTAAGGGTTGATGCTCACTAGATCACTAGCTTTTATAGTGTTCATCAAGAGTCACAAATTGAAAGAAAGGGTTACCCATCATATGATAGAAAGCTTCAACTTGATTGTGAAAAGCACATAGCCGCAGCAACTTCTTGGAATCGATTCCAAGCTCTATCGATAAACTGCTGCTTGGACCAAAGGATGATTGGAAGTACCTGCGGACATTAGTGATCGAGCTACTAGGAGACGTTACTGTGAAAGAGACTCTTACCAACGTGGTTATACCAACTTTTGACATCAAGCTTCTTCAGCCAGTCATCTTCTCAACCACCGATGTATGTTTTATGTATTTATGATTATCATCACAGCTTACATGTACATATATATAGCATTAATTAATCATTGATCTACAGATTAATTAATTAACATGTATAATATATGTACATATACTGCAGGGAAAAGAAAACATTTTGAAGAATGCTCGGCTGGCTGATATATGCATCAGCACTTGTGCAGCGCCCACTTACTTCCCAGCTCACAACTTGGAGAGTAAGGACAGTGACACTGGCGGAACCCGCACTTTTGATCTTTTTGATGGTGGAGTTGCTACTAATAACCCTGTAAATCAATATTAATTTTAATTTATATAATAGCTTCATTAAGCAATTGCTTCTAATTAATTAGTTAATTATTAACTGGAATTGGCGATGATGATCAATAATATATAATGACAGTTTGTTAGTTAGTTACTTTGGAATATTAAAATAATTGATCACTAACAATTAACGTCGTAACAATGCATGTAAATGAATTAATTTGCAGACCCTATTGGCAATAAGCCACATATCGAAAGAGATGCTGAAGCAGAACCCCCAGTTCAGTGAC
The DNA here is from genome assembly GCA_030449905.1 of Luvunga scandens. Taxonomy (NCBI): domain Eukaryota; kingdom Viridiplantae; phylum Streptophyta; class Magnoliopsida; order Sapindales; family Rutaceae; genus Luvunga; species Luvunga scandens. The sequence continues at coordinate 1,813,064 of JASUUG010000383.1, read as the reverse complement.
AAAAACCCCCAATGGACGGTAGAGATATGCTGGTTCTATCACTAGGCGATGGTGCAGCCAAGAAAGAGTTGAAGTACAATGCAGCCAAAGCCTCCAAATGGGGCATGTTCGAATGGATCTATGAAGATGGCAATACCCCAATACTCGACATTTATTCTGATGCAAGCTCCGATAATGTTGATTTCCATGTGTCTGCTCTCTTTCAATCCTGTGGAAGCAAGGACAACTACCTTCGAATTCAGGTACACATATACTCTTTCTCTCCCTCTCTCTCTCTCTCTCTATATATATATATAGCTCTTAATTTCAATTAAGTTACAGTTAATAATTGGCACATGGCGCATTCAGGATGACACGTTGACTGGTGAAGTAGCATCGGTTGATATTGCCACGGAGGAGAATATGCAAAGGCTTGAGGAAACTGGAACCAAGTTGTTGAAGGAGCAAGGGTCGAGGGCGAACTTGGAGACTGGCAGATATGAGAAGGTTGACGGAGAGGTAACGAATGAAGAAGCACTTGCTCACTTTGCCAAATTACTCTCTGAACAACTTAAGCTCCACCGCCGCCAATAAGTCTTTTAATTCGAAACTCGTTTTATTTGAGTAAGGCATAAGGATTCCGCATACGTGTTTGTATGGGCATCAATCCGACATAAAGTGCTTCCAATTGGACTGACGAATTAATAAGATTATTATTAGCTTTAAAATAATTAATAAGATCTTCTTTTGAATTTAATCGTTAGATTTATTTTTTGTGCGATGTGTATTATTACTTACGATTAATCAAATTATCTTTGGCTCAAAAGATTGGGATGAATAAGGATATAATTTCTTTTATTTTTTTTTTAAATTACATGAGATTATTACTCAGATTATAACTTATATTTCATGATATTATAATTGATATTTACAATCATATAATTAGTGAAATTAGTTTACATTAAATGTTATATAACACTGTCAAATTTTTAACACTTTCTAATATTCGAGAGACATTAACTCCACTAACATTTTAAAAGAGAGAAAACTACTTTCACTCAAGATTGAGGAAGGAATTAAACCCCTACAATGTTTTTATTAGAGTTCGAACTATTACCCTTACAATCATGATGGAGTGACTCTAATTTATAAATTCCTTTAATTAAAAAAAATGAACTTATTAAAAAATAGTCGTGATCACTATTTTAATTTTCATATATGATTAGAGGATTTTTCTTCTTAGTTGTCTTGTTATCTTTGAGATTTTAATTATATCATAAATAAATGAGAATTTTATTTAAAAATAATTAAAAGAGGAAGAAAAAAGTGGGACAAAAACATCACAACTTTAATGAATTTAATCATTACCAAGAAAAATGACTAGACTTGAATGATCAGAGTGCAAAAGTTGGATGAATAGCATAAGAGTGAGGCCAAATGCATTCTAAAATCTACTTTAAATACCCTAAATTTAATAAAGAAATTTATTATGCTAATGCCTATAAATCAGAGTACAGATCTAGACACATTAGACAATGCACCTCTTAAATGTTGGGAGTGAAACATAAACACAGGAAGAGATAATTTTACCCTCATCCTCCTTGCCAACATATTCTACCACAAAACATATTCTTAAACGAATGGTATTAGCAAAGTTACTATCAGGAATTTGGGAGTTGAAGGTGTTTGTGATCAGGATTGCTTAATTATGGGCCATACTCCAAAAAATAGGGCAATAGCCAATAGGATGGATCAAATGCTTAGTAAAGATTAACGGTTGCGACTTACGACTTGACGGGATCATTACTTATTCAAGCTATTTATCCAGAAATATATTTTGGGTCTGAAATTTGGGAACTCCATCCTCACGGAAGAAATAAAGGATAGAGAGAAAAGGGGGGAGAAAACGAGATAACTGGGCCATTTTTTGAATTGTGCAAATTGGAAATGGGGTTGCGTTTGGAATTATGACGAGTCTTAAGAATAAAATTTTGATATCTAAATTTTAGATGTGGGTGTAAAGAGAAAATGAGTGCATATAACTCCATTCATAACAAAATTCAAGTATCTTTTTTTTTTTTTAAATTTGCAAAGTAATCCAAATTTTGTCTTCATATTAGCCAAAGCAATTCCTCATTAGCGAAAACGTAATTAGAAACAGGGTAACTCTATTGTTGCACAATTAAAATAAAAAAATTTATAGCTAATAACCATTTAAAAATTTACAGCAGCACGTCACTTCTCTATCAAATGACCCAGCCATCCAATTTTGTTTGACCCTTGGGCATGTTTACATGAGATATCGCAAAAATTGTTCTACTCCGCAGTAAAAGTTGTATGACCTCTTGTTTATAATTTCACCATGTAGATAACATCTCACACAGTGTATGGGGCTGGTATGACATATTATTTATATTCTCAATACATAGATGACAGGTAGTATTATGTTCAGCCGTTATTGTGCTGATTAGTTTATCTCGAACAGATGGGAGAAACAATTCTTTTTTAGCATTAAATTTCGTTTAAATCGGGTGAAAATTCTGGTCGGCCTGAAAAATGAACGAAAACATCCTAAGTTATAATGAGACGGGCAATTTTTTATTATTCTAGAAAACTCAGTGCTTCTTGTTTTACGAAGTCCTGGTAGCCAGTTTCGAATGTTCCCATCGGTAGCCGAAAGAGACAAGCTAGTTTAAGATTTATATGATGCTATGTCTCATTCTGTTTCTATTGGGAGACTTACAATTATTCTTGTAGGTTTACATTGTCTTTGGTTTCGTGAATACCTCATATTTCATAGGTTGCAGGAATTATAAATTTGAGAAGTAGGAGTTTCGAAACAAAAGCAGTACCGGTACTCCAAGAAAAGGGAGCAAAGTAACACTTCTGAGCACGGATGGAGGTAGCATTAGAGGCACTATTGTTCCAGAGGACTTCAGGTATCTCAACAACAATAATTTTAATAATTGTAAATCAGCTACCAGAAGACTGAAAGAAATTTTTACATACCATATTTACCAGCTTTTAATATCAAGCTTCAGGGAAAACAAATTGCTTTGAAGGATGCACGGCGGGCTGATGATATGCGCATCAGTACCTTGGCAGCTCCCACTTACTTACCAGCTCGCTTCTTCAAGACTAAGGATATATAATCTAAATTCTCTACAGACACTAATGGCTGTAAGGCACATTTCAAAGGAGGCTGTGATTTCTGAGGCACAGTCCTCAGTTAGTCAGATAATTGACATGATGCCAATGGACAGCCGAAATATGCTGGTGCTTTCACTAGGAACAGGTGCAGCGAAGCCCGAGTGTAAGTACAGTGCGGCAACAGCCTCCAAATGGGGCTTGTTCGATTTGGTTTATGACGGTCCAATGCTCAACATTTACTTCGATGCGAGCTCTGATGTTGTGGGCATTCATGAATCCACGCTCTTTCAAATCCTTTGATACAGAGGACAAGTACCTTCGCATTCAGGTACCAAGGCGTAGGATCTGTTTTCGACTGAGGTGTTGTGATTTTTAATTAACCATTACTACGAAATGAAACCACTAAGGAGCTAGTTGTTAATAGTGAAAACACATCCCGAAGGTGTCGTGTGAAATTTTAACAGAGGATTTTTTATTCACTGAACCCTTAACTGTTGCGCTTTTAGAAATTAAGCCTAAGCATTCTGCATATATATTTACAGAATGACATCTTGAGTGGTGATGCTAGCTGCATCCGTTGATATATCCAACAACAACAAGGACAATATGCAAAGGCTCGTGGAGATTGGAACGAGGCTGTTTAAGGAGCAAGTGTCAAGACTCAAGAGTGAACTTGGAGACGGTAAGATATGAGATAATTGAGGGAGCTCCTCCCATTTTGTCGAATTCCTTTCCGAAGAACGTAAGCTCCGGCGTAATTTGAAACCAAAACATGTGAAGGAGAAATTTGGAGAATGATTTGTATCTGATTTTTTTTCCCTTTCAAACAGCTAGGTGACCTATTTAATTTGAGTTAAAGGTTTACTTAAAAACTGAAAAAATCCTATCAAGCATCGTTGCATGCGTGTGTGGGCCTTAGAAATTGATAAAATTGGATCTATTGGATAACAGAAGTTGGGTTTCCGACGCAAATCTCCATCAAAATGCGTTCACGGACGTTCATTTGCACGAGTTACGGGGGCTATTTTACATGATAATGTAATTCACATCAACCCAACAATAGTTCCCAATAACTAAAAATTGTATTAACCGAACTATATGGATTTGAGTTTGTGTTGATGTAGCATGTAACTTAACCAATTGAATTTTGCACTAGAATCTTCTTTTCTCTTCCCCCTGCCGCACAATCATGCATGCAAAACAAAAAGAAAGGACAATTTCTATGCGTGCAAGTCGGTGATGGCAAAGCTTGCTTTGGAATGTCAATTCAATTTTTCAATAAAACATAAACACAACTCATTCATTTTAACTTAATAATTGATTCGAAAATCCAACGACAAATCAGACAGAAACTTATAAGAAACAAGATAAACCCTCATGAAAACAGAGCAGAAGCTGTTCTTTATTTATGTTAAACTGAATAAAGATAAGCTTTCTTGAAATTAATTGCCAAGCTTCTGTTCCTTGCAACGAGCAAATGGAAACAAAATATGAAGAAAGAAAAGAAAATCCCGGCAGCTGCACATTGGATTTGGAGGCCAAAATGACTGAATTGGTAAAGACAAAGGAGGAACTCAAGAGAGCCAAAGATAATGCTATGCAGTCCTGGCTTGACTCCAAGCCTCTAATTGACGAGCTTGAAAGGCTAAAAGCGGCCCTAGCAAGCGCTAAAAACCGTTATTCAATGTCAAATATGATTGTCTCAGAGCTTCAAGCCGAACTTGATACAACTACCAAGTCCATCATGTCCAAAAAGGAAGAAGAAGTCAACGCCACAAAGATGATCAAAGAGCTAAGCCAGGCGTTGGATGAAACAAGGCAACAGTTGGAAGCCTTAAAGCTGGCTACCGATCGAGAACGGAGAGCAAGATCAAACTGGAAACAAGCACTAAGGCTGAAGAGACAGAAGCTTCGAACATCACAGCTTGCACTTCGAGCTACGAGGATAGAGTCAGAGGCTTGTAGGGCGGCCGCTGCGGAAGCACTTCGATGTATTGGAAGTTCAGAAACGGACAGTGCCGTTACGGTCCAAATGACACAGGAGGAATATCATGCTCTAAAAAGAAGGGCTGAAGAAGAAGCATCACTAGCAGAGTGGCGCGTTTCTGTGTCAATGGAACAGAAGGAAGGAGTTGAGGCAAGCCGAGACTTTGCTTTATCAAGATTGCGGGAGACCAGATTGAGAAGAAGATCAAGGATGTCAGTGAAAGACGAAAAGATTGCTGGACAAGAAGCGAGGGAGATAGCAGAGGAACTAGATTTAAACATCAAAGCTGAAGGGCAAGAAAACAGAGGATTTGCATTTCCGAAGGCCCGAGCCAAACTTATTAATGCTGAATCGAGTAGGAGTAGGGGAAAATCCCAACAGATGAGGAGATCAAAGAGCAATAATAAAAATAGAAACTACTTGGTGGAAAAAGGAAAAACATCAATTTTTCATCAGATCAAGGACTTCATTGTACGAAGTATAACAAGATTGTTCGGATGATTTCAGATGAATGTAACAAGGTCGCAATCTAGTTGCATCAGGTTGATTTGGCAAACGATAGGAGCATACAGGATGATATTTATTTGAAGCTTTATGTGAATTGTGTTTATCGCAAGAAATTAGTCACCAGCAAAAACCTGAAGAAGACCAAAAAGAATTAAAAAAAAATTAAATTATATATTAGATTCTAATTAATTTCTAAGTCTGGCTAGGCTCCATTTGATCATAATCATCAGAAATGGACAAGTTGCTTTTTTTCCGCTTGGCTTGTGATATCATGTTTGGTCTATGTGATAAAAAATCTGCATATGAATTCATCGTAGTTGAGACAACATCTTTCCAATTCTGGTGCCGTTTGTAAATTATTTTGACATTTTATGTAGAAGTTACAAAAGGACTTTACACTGTGACTTTAGGGCACCTTGAAACCCTCGAGTCAAAGCTTCATGTTACAGACATCCAATTTCAATTTTACAATAGCACTTGATTATGAGGCTGACTTGTTTTACAAACTTGGCTTTCTAGTTCAAGACGCGACAATTCTTCCTTATCTCCCCATCCTGCCCAGTTAATACACCTATGTTGGCCATCTTCACCATTGATGCGCCAAAATCATTGGAGAAAGAGTAAGGGTACCTGCTATAATATTGAACCATTGCAGCAGTTCTTTTGTCTCCCATGAGAGCTTGATCTGACTGGAGTAACCCAGAATTGTTCACCAGATTTTGGAAGTAAATATTGTCGAACTTGTTTGTAGTGACAGAATCCAGAGCAACCAGTTTTGTATCAGAATCCGCTTGATTTGGACACGTGCTTTGCAGACTTTGTAGTAGTGAAGCATCAAGTGTAGGATCAGGCTTTCCAGAGCCACTGAAGTCGAATAGCCTTTTCTTGACTGCGAAGCATTGAGCAAAGCCAATTGTGTGCCCACCTGTTCGTTCATTTCACGCGTACTGTGTTAAAAAGGAAAAAGTTGCTGCTCCTTAAATTTCAGATATGGAATGTCATGATTTGGAGAAGTGACTGTGATATAGGAAGGCGAACCTGAGAGCACAACAACATCCTTCAGATCAAGACCCCTTGCAGTGAACTTTGCAGTGATGTTCTCTAAAGGTTCAAAAGGAGATGGCAGTTTGTTAGCTTCGCTCTCACTTGCTGTTAAGCCATCTCGGCGACCTAAGGGTACGGCCCAAAATGGACCACCGGCCTGAGAAAATATATTACGAAAATGATAATTATAATTCAGGAACAATAATGACAAAACAACGTGAAAGACTAGCGACGGGGGAGGAGTTTTCTTACTAGAAATACAGCCTCTCGCGCCGCAAGAGTTAGTATATCAGTACAAGAAACAGTGGCTGGACACGCTTTCTCCAAATTAGCCTTAATAGCGTCAATGACCTCAAAACCTCTGGCTGAATTTCGATTAGGAAATGCATTTTTTTCCCCTTTAGTTGTGCTGGTATCATCAAGCAGTACAGACCCATCACATCCCTGCATCGAGAAGTGAAAAAGAATGGTTTCTGCAGTAAGCTTCAGCAGGCCAAAAAAGTCTCATAACCATATGTTGTCAACATTGTTACAAGATTGATAACTAGCATTAGAGTTTATTAAGTAGCTTTAACTTTCTTGTCTCTGGAGTTTATGAAAATACATAACCATGCATCTCTTATTGTCCATTTTCCTTGATGTTTTCCCCTAAGTTAGCCTGAACATAATCACAACAAAATTAACATAAAAGATCTTATAACTGAAATGGCTAAACTTGAAAAGGGTAACCAAATTACGTTGACAAAACAATCATGGAAGTGAAGCCGCAAGAGAGAGGCTGCCATCCTTGTATCATTTGATATGGCAGACCAAACACCATATCGAACAATTCTTGTCAAGCTGGGGCAATTGTCGTCATAATATTTATAATCAAGTTGACATGACACTAGAGTACTCAGGAACATGACACAGGACAAGTGAAGAATGGCAAGTTTTCTAGAGCTCTGTCTCTGCTCCATATCTTTAATGCAAATAGTTTAGCTTGCTCACTACTTCACCTGTGTTTTTAAGGCAATTTATAGACCGAAGTGAAGATAATCTACTTGCTAAATTTTATTTTATTTTTCCCTAAAATTGGAGAGTGATAGAGCCACTAAAGATGTCAGTCTCGGTGAGTTTGGTACAATTCCAATTTTTTTTGGGGGAAATTGGGGAAGAATTCAGCTAACCCCACTTGATGAAAAATTAAAATAGTTGTGAGTGGCTTGATGATGTATTCCTCTTGAGAAATTAACAACAATGGACAATGTAATCATACTCTCAAGTTTGACTTAAATCTTAGAAAAACTGCACTTGAGAGTAGCTTCTGTCGCCCACTTCTCGTCAGATAGTTCATGATTAAGATAAGTTCTAGGCAACAATGATTTCTTTATATGCCGAAAGTGCTTTGTGAAATTGATCCTTTGTTAAGCAGTGGATATGCGCAAGCAGTTATGGGAGCTGCTACGAAAGATCCTTCGAAGACTTCGATACAATAAGCCAGTGCCCGGCAAGAAAAGTGGTGGATATATTGACGATTAAAGGCAATCAACACAGCAAATTAATGCAGTTCATTTTTTACTTTTTTCTTTTATATATATTTTTATAACAGCGTTGAATTACTCGCGTAATTAATTATAATAGACTGATAATGATTTAGGCTCAACAGTCGACTCAAAAAAGAAAAGCTAGCAGACGATTTTAACTTGCGGTGGTCTGTTTGAGAATCTGAACACATATTATTTACGTGCATTAATGTAAATGTGTCGATATGTTTCATAGTTACAAATCGCTGGCATGCACATTCCAATCTGTCACTTGCTGATACTTTTAAATTTATTTTCCGTCGCCCATGTTTTGTTTTTTCTATTAATTTAAGGTAACATGATAAGTTGTTGCATCCTCAAGTTGGATTCCTGTGTGTATAAGCACTGATTGATTCAGTGAACAAACTTGTGCTCACGCACATTTTGTTAAGAAGCTGTATTAGAAGCCAAAATTTGAATATGAAACGTGCAGATTGATTCAGTGAACAAACGTGCAAATTTGAATATTAGAAGACAAAATTTGCTTCCTGATTGATTATAACCCGAAAGATTGATATAACTTTCTCTGTCTAATTTGAATGTTTTTTGAATCCTGTCCGCGAATACCCAGCGAATTAAATTAAAGCTACTCATAAAAGTTACAAATGCCGCTGAGCGCTACTGCAAGCGTGCATGAGATTGAAGGAGTTAGGAAAGACACTTGCAGTTGCTAGCCAGCAAATCCATAAATAAAACAATATCTAATCAATACTTGTGGGTTAATGTGGCCGCAGAGACAAAGCAGATTCTTTTCTTGAGGTTCCATACAAATTAATACAACCCACACCAATTAACTTTACCAACTGGTTGATGCAGGAACCTTCATGATTCTATTGTTCATCTTCAACAATGGTGTTGAATTGTAGGAGATATAGCGTATCTCCTATTATGACCAAATAATATAAGGATGGCTGCTTAATTACTTCATGAAAAATGCAAGAGAAGCAAATAACTTAACTGTTTAAGAGTTCAGAACAAAATTCATTTCACAATAATCAGTTTCCACATCCATGTGCCGTAATGGCATTGGAGGTGAAAGTGTATTTTTCATATTAATTAACTAACAGAGATTGTAACAGCATAAATAATCAAAGCAGCCGTCCGAGCAGTCGTAACAGCAAGAACAACTGCATCCCAAGAAAATAGAACACATGAATAACATACTAAAGAAACATTTTATTAACAAAGAAAAAAAATCAAATTAGTTTATGAGAAGGAACAAAAAGATAAACAAATAAACAAAAAGTTAAATATTAACGACATACCATTCATTGATAGCTCTTTCTCGTTCATCGTCTTCAAGCTGGAAGCTCTTGCTTATGTTCTGTGTCGCTGGTGGTTCCATTTTGACGAGCTATGCTCTTTTCCTGTCCAGAGGCGACGCAGGAAACGAAGGGCGAATGATGGAGAAGGATGATAATCGATCGATTGATAGGCGTACCGCATGTGATCACGTGACTTTGCTTAACTGGGCTGAAAAGGCATAATATTTTTGTTTTTGCCTATTTTCTAATGATATTTTAATCAAGGGAAAAGATCCATGTGTTTAAGACTCTGATTTGACCATAATGAATGCCACCATTAATACATAATGAGCTTTGATTCTATGAAGTTGATTTCAGGTTCAGCTCACTATCACCATGTTTTTCATCATTCGGAGCCGTCTGATGCCTTCTTATAAAGCCATCGATATAGAAACTAATAATAAGTCAGATTTCAGAAGGAGACTTACTAGCACAATTCCCAAGCACGTTTTTCCAAGCAAAGAGTGTGGGGATGATTATCGCTTTCAGACTTTGTGCCCATGGTCCTTTCTTTTAATTACAAAAGGAAAAAGAAAATTATCTTTATTTTGTTTATTTTGAAAGAGGCCCACGTGGAATTGTGGAACACACATGTATGAGTTCCAATTGGCTAACAGCCTAACACTTATGGCAATCACTAAGTGGACCACACATACCATTTCCCATGGAGGAATTCGAGAGAAGTTAGATTGACAAACCAATCACCTGTAACCATGTGTGTGTAGCACTAACACTTGCACTAGCACCAGCAGGCCTTTTTACGGGCAAGTTCTGTCATCTTCAATTTCGTAAAATATAAAATTATTATTGGGCCGCCATGGATCCAACAACATTGTAACGACATAACCAACGCATGTGCATATAACATATTCTTTATTGAAAGAAAAATGAAAAAAGCTTCTGCTTCTAGGGCATTTGAATTTCTTTTCTTTCCTTTTCTTTCAATGTGGAAATAATAAATACAATACAGATTATATACATATATGTAGAGAACAATCCGAGAATGGGTATTTAAGAACCAAAATTAGTAACCTCAGACTGTCCCATCGGAATCAGATTCTTGGTAGAAAAGAGTGACCGCCACATATGGGAAACTTAACCTATTCTCTACAAATTTGTTTTGAATCCGTCAGAATGTGTACGTGGAGGTAAGAATATCAACCTGGAAAAAAATTTAAAATAAATAAAATAAAAATGAACTTCCATAATTGCAGAAGATCATTGTTAGTGAGTAGTGACAAAACCTGCTTCTACTTTCCGGCTACCTAGATATTCATACTTCCGGGACAAAAGTTGCTAGAAGCTTCAAGGGCCGTTTCATGATGAAGATGATGCAAACAGAGCATTCTATTAAGCGTCAAGTTTACCCCGACACAGCGCTGATCGGTCCCTAAAACAAGTTATTTTACAGTGTCATTGACAAACCCCATGAGAAACTAAGCAGCAAAACTTCCACTCCTCCGTTTCATCTTCCAACGCGGTTCTTTTTGGAACGCCGACCAATAAGGCCAAGGACAATTGCAGAAGCACTGCTATGACGGGTGCTGGGTCCCGAATGCAAAGGAGATAAACAAGGAAGAGCCTCCAGGGTGGAACGTGGAGAACAAGTGGAGGCAACTGTCAAGTCGGAAGTTTCAAGGTGGGATCGTCGGCCATTTTCACTGAAGAAAAAAGAATAATGCAAAAGTAAATAATTAACAATTTTGAGAAGAATGAGCAGGATTCAGTTATTTACGAGGCGACAGGAAAGATAAAAGAGGAACGAACTGCTACCTTTCCAAAGTTGCCTTTCTTGAACTTCGTGAGCTTGAAAGTGCTGCCACCTGATCAAATTTAGCATCAGCCTTCTCTCTTCGACTATGCAGTTTCTCCTGTCAGGACGACACAAATACATTTTAAATCCCCCTGAAATTTGAAGGAAAACAAGTGGAATGGCACATATAGCTTACTGTCAATTGCATCCCACTAAACGACAGGGAGCAGGAAGGGACATCGGGTTGTTGTGAGTTTTTCAGAAATCGGTGTTCTAGTAACTTGCTTGCCGATGTCCTCTCTGCGGGATTTCTTTGAAAGCAGCATCTCAGAAAATCTTTGCCCTCAGGTGACAAACTGTCAGGTATCGCTGGGGTATCCCTCATAACTTTGAACATTGCTGCAGCCTTTATCAATAAAAGAATGTTAAACAATTTATCAGAGGGTGGGATAAAAGAAAGACCAGTAAAAAGGGAAATTAAATAATTCATAATTTTGGGTGAATGAAATGGATTATTGCTGGGAAGAAAACTTAGGATTCTCTTCCTAGCAGGCAAAGAAGCCTTTCCGCAGCAAATCTAAAGAGTAGATGTGATTATTGGAAACAAGAGTAACTAAGCAGTAGAAGTAGCAAGCAAGAAGAAGTTTAATGATGCAAAACCAAGTTCTTCGAAACTCTTGACTACTTTCTTAGCAATAGCCAGTAATAGCAATTTGGCGTAGTGAAATATACATTGAGTGCAGGTCACAATGAATAAATAAGTTTAAGAAACAGTAGATGCTCACCCCTTCATATTCACTCCAAGGAGGTTTCCCAGTATACATTTCAATAATTGTACAACCCAAACTCCATATGTCAACAGCAAGTGCACTATCAGAACTTTTATCTTTCTGCATGACAGCCATCATGAGCTACAGGAAAAAGAAATTATTTCAGTGTGGTGAAGCTCTAGGCTGCAAAAATTGATGTAGTAAAAATATAGAAGTAGCTACTAGTAGGTACCTCTGGAGCCATCCAGTATGGACTTCCCTTCAAAGAAAGATCAGCTTTTTGACCGGTAAGCTGCATATAAGAATCACAATTCAAGCTCCAATGAGGAAAAAATATTGCATTACGTTCTAGATTATGAATTATTACAGCAACATAAAGAGTATGATGACGACACCATAACGTAGTCGGTGTTTTTGCAGCCAATCAAAATAATCATTCTCTAAAATTATTTGGCTCATTACAGGAATCAGAAAGAGTAAGTGCTGGGTTCATCCGTTCATCAAATAATCCCATCAATTCGTAACATGTAAAGCAATCGTAACACAAAACCATTTGACTGGTAATATAATAGTGTTGAATGTAATAGAGAAACCAAATGAGAATACTGCACAAGAGGGATTTCATAACACAAGATCACAAGCTTTTGATTGGGAGTGTAGCCATATACTTACACAAGGACAATACTATCACAATTTTCCACAAGCACAAGAGCAGAGACCACAACAAAATAATTTATCTACCTTTCATATTCAAGCATGCTATGTAATTTCTTCTTCTCTACTTCTTGCACCAGAACAAATGATATAATTGCATAAAAAAAGCAATAAATATACATATTTTTGACAAATACACTTCAGAAAATGTCAATAAAACTCGGCAAATATCTATGAAGAGAAAAGAAAGTAGCAAAATATAAATAAATAAATAAATAAATAAAAGATCCCTTTGAAAGTTACTGCACTTGCACATAACTAAATTGTAAAAGATCTCACAGGCATGCGCTCACAACCATGTTTCTGGGTAAGGCACATAAAGATAATTAAAAATTTACTAAAAACTCACATGTTTAGCCATTCCAAAGTCAGCAAGCTTAACAACCCCTGATGCGTCGACAAGCAGATTAGCTCCTTTGATGTCCCTATGTTTTCCAGATGAAAATCGAACACTAAGGCTCTGAATAAACATGATAAAATACAATTTTCCTGCTATCACGATTACAATTTATTCCATACTTGACTCAAAACTAAATATATAAAAGTGCCATACTTTAATTTTGCCACACTAATTGTAAACTGAGAAAAATATCACCTTCTCGGGTGAAGCACACTCTTATACCTGTGGATTGTCTTTTTGCTATGTAAGTATGCCAACCCACTAAGAATATGACGAGTAAAATTGCGAACAACTGATTCTGTAATGGCTCCACAATGTTCACGGACGTATTTATTAATCGATCCAGGATGAACATACTCCAGATAAATATAAAATTTGTCCTCAACCTGCATATGCATAAAGTTGAATTCTCAGTCAGCTGGGGATATTCGAGCAAAGCTCCAATAAGGTAGGACACCAAATACGAAACTGGAAGATTGCTTACTATTTCACTACCATAATACTGAACAATGTTTGGGTGCTTCAGATGGCTGAGAACTTTAATTTCCTGAAAGAAATGGATGGATTAGATGAATAGTTGGGAAATATCTTTCACTGTCTACCAAAAGATACCCCAAAATAAAAGCCACAAGTACTCTGTAGGCTCCATATAATCAACTAGATTGCTATCACTCTTATGCATGTAGTAAATTAAGTTCATTTAAAATGAAATCATGCTGAAAAGTAACCTGTTCCAGTTGCTTTATACTCTCCGCAGATTTTGGGTCATCAGGAAAAATATCAACCTCCTTCATCGCACACAAAGCTCCCGTTTCTCTGTCAAAGAGAAAGGACCAAAGTTGAGTGTTTGTTGTCTCAATATAGAGAAACTAGCATAAAGACGCTCAGAACTTGTATACCTGTTGCTGGCAACATAAACACTGCCAAATGTACCACGCCCAATAAGCTTTCCCTTTTGCCATTGACTATTCATTGGCAAAGGTTCAGGTTTAGCAGGAACTTGTGGAATAGTAGCTGACGGAGAAAGCACACCTGCTCCTGGAGGAAGAGGTAATGGGTGAACTTCAATATGAACAGTACTCTCACGGGACAACTTTGAGTGCATTGGCGATGAAGGTCCACTTGGGCTTATGGCATTTCGACATGGACTTCTGCTTCGAGGACTGTGAAAGGGAGAACTTTCAGTGCTAAAAACAGTGTAATCAAAGAATGCTGGGGGAGGAAGACCAGGAATATCCAAGGTTGGCATCTCTGGGGCAGACCATCCTTGATTTCGATTAGGAACCTTATATTGAAACATCTCACCAACACTCCTTCTCTGCGGGCTGCGTACAGGACTTGTGAATGGACTAGTAGGAGCACTCTTAGCAGGAATATTAACCCTGAAGTTATCTCTAGATCTTTCTACATAATTCAGCTCTAGATTCACTGATCTAGATGACTTCGTGTCAAAGAACTCAGGCATCTTCCTCCCAACACGGCGAGAAAACACGCTGAAACAGGACAATAATGCAAAAAATGCATATGATCAACAACATGCCAGAAAAATATTTATTGAAGTAAGAACGACGAATGAAAATTCAAATAATCTAACATAGTTGGAATGCCTAACATTTTTGAAATATTACACAAGTGCCAGGAGATAGAAGTGCAGCATAAAAAAATGAAATGAAAAAGAAATAACCGTACGCATCTGCTCTTCAATTTCTCTAAATCATAAAACACCTAATTATCTTGCGTAATCATACCCCATTCCATAAATAAGAAATTTATTTTATGAATGTACAGCGCAAAATCAAATTGATGCAATTAGTTTATCGAATTGAACCAACAGCGAAGAGAAGAGAAATAAAAAAAAAAAACAATTAAAAAAAAAAAAAGAACCTGGCAGTTGGGGAATTAGAGGAAGAATTAGAAACTCTATCAGCCGCGGCGCAATCTACTCTATCTCTATCAGAAAGCCCGTCACGGCCTCTCTCGTCATCCACCCGAAGGGGCACGGGTAGTGGCAACGGCAACGGAACCGGCGAAGAAATCGACGTCCTCAATGCGGAGGAGGAATGATCATTACAAGTATTATCTCTAGACGATACCGAGTCCGAAACATCCGGGTTTGCCAATTTCGTTACTCCGACAACGTCCTGATCGCTTAAATGCCGTAGCTTCTTCTGCCTCGTCAACCTCGGCCCCCGCGAATTCTTTTTCCCATTATTATTATTTTTATTGTTGTTGTTGCTGCTGCTGCTGTTAAGATTTTTAAAATGGATCTTTCGACTATTTTTCAAATAGAAAAAGTCTCGTTTAGTGCGAGAAGAATGGGCGGAGACGGGAGAAGAGGAGGATGATGAAGGTGCAGAGGAGAAAGAGATGTTATGAAGCCAACGCATGCTGGCCGGATACTATCATGATTTTTTTTTTCAATTACGAGGGAGGAGGAAGAAAATGGGAGCGAACGATACGCATTGTATTTTTGAACTTGTAACGATTGGGATTGGATGCGGAGGAGGTGGTTCGATTCGAGAACGCGGTTTACAACGTACTTCGTTTGGTTACACACGCCCGAGCGGGGTCTTCCCAATGTCTCCCGTTTTGAGGGGTCAAACAATAATAACTAAAGTCAAGCCTCTGCCCTCTCCCTCTTTTCCTGTTTGGTCTTCTTTTCTTCCCCTCTCCTCCTCCTTTCTTTTCCTTCCGCAGGGCGTCGTTTTGCCGTTATATATTTTTATTTTCTGTTATATCTTGTGTTTGGCGCGTGTGAATTCCGTTAGGGGAGGAGGACAAGCAAATGCTGTCGAGGTTCCTCTCTTATCCTCTCTTCCCCCCTTAAATATAATACCTATCTAGTTGGTACGCCAGATACCCTTCACCTATTCCTTGCACCATACGTGAGTTTACTGTAGAGCGGACATTCCTTCTTCTTTTTTTTCTTTTTTTTTCTTTCTTACGTATGGTATTTTAATAGAATTTTATCAATTACGAACGTCTTTATTTTCTTTTATACAGACATATTTTTAAGTTGTACAGTTTAATAAAATTAATTTTTAGTGTTAGTATATTATAAAATTTTATAATATATTAAAAATTAATTTTATTAAATAATAAAATTTTATAATACATTCGTATTAAAAAAAAATAAAGGTGACCACACTTAAAAATTTTTTTATATATATATATATATATACTTTCTCTTATTATGTGTACATACAGTTGTGATATTGGTGTGCATATCGACCGTTACCCCTTAATTAGTTTGGCCAGCGCTTGGTCACCGCATGTTGCAATTTGGTTAATAAACCAAGTGATCTTGAAGATCAAAGCTAATTAGCATAGCCACTCTTGAGACAAAGTTAATTAGGCAATTTTGACGGGTAAACTTTGTTGAAAGCTTACTGATCGTTAAATTGACTAGCTATGCATGTATGTCATGCATTTATTTATCTGGGGAACCGAAATTATATGTGAAGAGTGCATAAGCATTTTAATCATGCCACGTTTCATAAGCTTGGCATTTTTTTGATTGGCCGAATTGCACTAAAAGTGTAGCCATTTGGCTTTGTAAATAACGTATGAGAAATAATAGCTTCATAACAAACGCTTAATACAATTCATTCATTATATATTTGTTTTACTCATTCTTTACTTTCTGTTATAATCTATATTTACAACACATACAAGACTATAATATGTATATATATATATATATATTTTAACGACAACTAGAATAATCTTAAAAAAAAATCAATTGAGATGAAAAAAACTATCTCCTATATAACAGAGTCAAGTCGTCTACTAACTGCTTATAAACCTTTGAGACATGATTAATTTGAAAAACCTATAAAGTACAATGCATGAATAAGGCCAACTTGACAATCAACAGAGATAAATCAGTCTCGCTAACATCTTATAAATCAAAAGAAAAAGTCATTGCCTAATCAAAAGTAATATCATCCAAATAATTTCTCGAAAATCATATATGAAGGCTGCCACCATTGAGCCATCAGAATCTCGATGCACCACCATCACAGTCATGCAAATGCCTCCAACACGAGTGTATTGGCTTGGTCCAAGCTTCAAAGCGTCACCATGAAAAAGGAAAAAGTTATAAAAAAAAAAAAAAAGAAGAAAAGAAAATAAAAGAACAAGAGAAAAAATACCGGTCAGAAAAGGAAATGCTCTCCTTGGCCGAAGTCAGTTTATATGCTTGAAGTTGTTGGTTGGAAGGTTCTGGGTAGAAGACGAAGATGAAGGATTTGACTATGTTCCTGGTTGCTACCATCTACACCATAGTTTTTGTTGATGGTGAAAAATGACTTCAACAGCTGAATTTGTTTTCTTTGGAGAATAACAACACAAATCTAAATTCAAACGTCAGTCCAACTGCAACTTTCTATACCTGCCAACCACAAAACATTATTAGGACACGTCGGTGGGGATTCCAGCGTAGATTCTCTGATACTTAAGTAAAAAATTTTGTGTATAAGGAAAGAAAAATGAAAAGAAAAAACTGAGAATAAGTTAAAATCAAGGAATTCTATGACGGTAGTATTGAGAATTTTGTAGAAAGTGATAATGCTTCAAGATTGGTAGTGTGTAGAATTTTTGGTTAATTTTTTTAACTCTTATCTTTGATGCTCTTTTCTGTTTAAATAAGCTCTTGGTTGTGGGTGGTTACCTGAGCCTACTCTAGCTAGTTTAAAAAGTTATGATCTATAACTTCCCTAAAATATACAAGGCACGTTGCCTTAACAAATATTTTTTCATATCAAGCTAGCACATTCTCAAGTTGGACAAATAGTTTCTAGGTTAGATGACTTCATTTTTGGATTGGATTGGTGGATTTTTATGTTTTATAAAACAAATTATTCATATTTGCTCTAAGTTGTATTTATAAACGAGGTCGTTCACATAGACTTTAGGTTGTACTTATAAATTAAGCCGCCAATATAAATTCTTGGTTGTAATTATGAGATTGGAACAGTAGTCGAATTCGAGCGGGTTACGGTTGACTATATTTCTCGGTATTATTATAAAAATCTGACCCAAACAGTTTCTATGCAGTTATTATGCGTCTGATGGGGGTTTCACCGAGAAAGAAAACTATAGAGTAGAAAAAGTATAAACAAACTAAATTTATCGTAGTAACTCGAAGTTCCAGGCATTGACCCTTATCCTCAAAGTTTTAATGCCGGAGGTGTACTGCTACACTAATTTTCATAACTAAAGGTGGCCTTCTCACTTTCTTTTACCTCTTGAATCCCAGCCAAGTGGTGATTATTCTATCAAAGATCAGAGTAGTAAAATCTTTGAAAGAATAAAATAGTTCTTTTTATAGATACTTGCGAAAGCAGAGCTGATATCCATTGACTGAAAGCATAAAAATGTATGTATTGAATTGAAAGGGTCCTGGGTCCTGGGCCAGGACCCATTGTCCATTACGACGTACCTTGAGGAACCATGCCAGGACATTCGCCGCAGATTCTTGCTCGCTAAGTCTCTATATTTGCTTTTTGGCGTGTGGTTATTTAACAACAACCTCTTGATGTGGCAGTGGCTTCACAGTTTTACTTTATCAAACTCAAGTTGTCAATTAGAAATCAATTCCAATTCAGTGGTTTACTGAAGCAAATATAGAGACTAGGGGCAAGAATCTGCTCCCCAGTCTTGAAGACCCAGTCCATGTTTTAGAAGACTCCGAGGCAAAGTCAACAGTCATATACGATGAAAGTACCCAAAATACATGGGAGTCATGGAACCATACTATTCACAGCTGCTCATAAAGAGCCATTGGTGTTTCTGTCATGTTCCTGTCAAATTACACTGAAGGGGTAAAAAGGATAGAGAGAAGTAGATACCAAAATGAATGATACAACCATTCACCTAGTTGTCCGCCAAAATTATCAAATATAACGTCCAATGAAATCTATCCACGAATGCTACAGAAGAACCAGTATTTGTTAATTTAAGCTCTGACCATCAAATTTTCCTTCTTTTACGGAAACCAAAGCACATCCTGAAGCCCGGTTAAAAGAACCGGCTTATTCCAAAAATGCTTCTCTCTCTTCCATTTTCTTTTTAACCCCCCCCCCCCCCCCCCCAAACCAACATTTCTGTTTTTTTTTCACTTCTTCTCTAGGTATTCTACTCATAAATCTGCAAACCTTGCCCCAAATTCCACTTCAGTGCCTACATCACTGCAGGTTCTGGGTTTTCCAACTTAGTTGCCAAGATCTTGCATACAGGCATTTTCTCATTCTTGCTCAGAAGCTTCCAGGATGGATGAACCTCAATGTCGCTCATGAATACTCTATCTCCAATATCAAGATTGCTCACATCTACCTCAATTTTGGGAGAAATATGTTCAGCTGGGCACAGATATTTTAAAGTGGTTCTAATACTTTTGAAATATCCCCCTGTTATGGCAAAAAAGTGGCATTAGACAGACACTTTTTAGAAATGATAAGCAATCTCGTACTACACAAGGTAACATACAAAATAAACGCAATGACTGCAGCACAGAACAAAATAAAAGGATATCGGATAAGAAAACTGAACAATATAGCCAATTACTCTAGTATTTTTCTTTGAATGAGTTTGGGCATTGTTTGTTAATGCTTCAAAACAAATTATATTGGCAACAAAAAAATACGGTAACTGTTTCACAAATCAGGAAGAATATTGCAGGAAAACCTCCTTATATTGGATTAGACTTTAGCAGCTGTGATAATTGTTCTATCTGTTGTCAATATGTGCACCAGATGCATCCATATTGCCAAAGTTTAACTGGCAAATTTAACTAAGTTACATACTATTTTGTTGCATCATGATAATTTACCTCATATTTACAGTTTCAAGTAAGGAAGAATCTTATGCTTTCTCTTCCATGAACTTATGAATATAAGAAAGAGAGCAGAACAGTAATCTAAGTATACTAACTAACTACAAAGAAGCATGGGATAACTGAAAGTTGGGGCAGCACGGCTAAAAGAGACAGTTCAACACCAATAATCAGAACGATCAATGAAGAGAAGTGACCTTGTACATAAAAAGTTGATTTCTTTTATAGCCACGAAATGGTTGCTTATGGGGTAACCAAAACAAGTGGTGACACTTTGAAAAGCAAAGAAAGCACCTTTAAAAAATCTTCTAAGAATTATTAGACAAGACAGTCAAAGAAGCACAGGGATTTATTTTGGTAAGACAGGGTAAAATTATCAGATAAGTCATCAAAAACTGAATATAGTTTGTTGGTGCTAGCTTCACAATTAAAGTTCAGCCATGTTTATAATACAAGAATTTAAAAAAAAAATTGACATCCCATGCAATGAAAGTTAATCTAAGGCAGATGTTTTACCAGAAAATTTCCATCACATTGTATGTACTGAAATAACAATAACAAGCTATTGAATTGGAAATTCTAGAAATTTGGGAACTTTGACAATGTAATCCTCATTTTAAGAGGGAATGGAATCTATTGACATTTATATAGCATAACATAAAACTTGCATACATATAGGGAAATTTAATGTAAATATAAATCTCCAAGTTCCTAGAGATTACACCATTGATTC
Organism: Luvunga scandens; assembly: GCA_030449905.1. Lineage (NCBI taxonomy): Eukaryota > Viridiplantae > Streptophyta > Magnoliopsida > Sapindales > Rutaceae > Luvunga > Luvunga scandens. Next base: position 1,792,323 of record JASUUG010000383.1, on the reverse strand, counting down.
AGAACAGCCTGCATGGCAAGTGTGTTGGAAGAAACCCCACTTACTTTAGTGTATTTCATATTCATTTATGTCATTGTTCACCTACACACTCTAAGAGCGGTAATCATCAAATATCATAATTCAAGCCCTCTCCATAACCAATGTCAACTGCATAACATCTTCAAGTAATCTAAAATCTTCAGTTATTTAAAAACTTAAATAACTGAATCTTCAGTACCTACAGTGACAGTTCATACAATTAACAGTTAAAGTAATTTTACCTTTCTTGAGACCAGGACAGTTCTCTACTCCTTTAAAGACAACAGGCACATCAACTTTCAACTCCGTTCCATCATCAGCCCAGACAAAAACCAAATTCAATACTCTCCCCGTCTCTTCATCTCTATGAACCTACCCACGATAACAAAAAATTTCAAACACTATGTAAAAACCAAAATAAAAAGAAGCAGACAAGCTTTACCTTAATGGGAAGCACTTTTCCTGAATCAAGCAAAACCGACGACCCAGAACCAGCACGGATCTGCAGCGCAAAAGTAGTGGAGCAAAAGAAGGGGAGTTCTACGGACTTGAGGATGGAGTGAATCTGCTTTCTTTCAGTGGTTAAGATTTGTTTCCTGGACGGTGAACTTCTGTCGGTACTTTTATCGAGCAGATTCTGCGCGAAAACGACAGCCGGGATTCGACCCTGGGATCGATCCCTGACTGAGACTCGGCTCCCGGTGCACTCTCTGGGGATGGCTTGAATCGTGTGGAAATACGAAGTGGTTTGTGAAAAAGGTGCCTTGGAGTTGCGTGCCACCTTTTGAACAGTGCGGCACCACAGCATCATAGTTTTGGTGTTGGCTGCCGTTCCACGGAAATGGAGGTTTCGGCTCGGCTCCGTTTTGCCAGTGAGGGTTTTGTGAATTGAGGGTTTTTATGAAATATGGGCTTTTGCCAAGGCTCATTAGGCTTTGATTGGGCTCTTTTTGCTGGACAAAATTTAAAGAATCTGCCCATCTAGTAACCGTCTCATGCCCCGTCTCATCAATTTTTCAATTGTTTACACTCGGCTCGCAGTCTCGGTACAAAATCTAGTTTAGTGATCTAATTCAGTACAAAAGTAGTTAGTGATGTAACTAGTAAGTATAAGATTCGTTATCACAAAGGAGTGGCATTGGGAGATTATTCTAGAAACGTTTATTAATAAATGGAAGTGGAATGTATGCACCATTGACTCACAAAGGTCTTGTTTGGTATTGAAGTTGGACAAAAACTATAGTACTAAAATGTTTAGTAAATATTAGTTGTTTTGAATTAGAAGCTAAGTTGATTTTACCCATCACTTATATAATGAAAAATATGTAATATTTTTATCATTTTGTCAAAATTATTATTTAAAAATTAATATTTATTATATACTACTGACTTTTATTTCGTAATTAAATATTTTTTCTTACCTCACTTCAATAGCAAATAGCGCCCAAGTATGCAGAATTCTCTTTTAACAGTGGCTAGTTTTGTTTTTGTTTATCTAAAAAAAAAAGAGCAAAGCTACCAAGTAATAATAGTAACAAAATAAATGGAAGTGGAACATGTGCGCCACTACTCACTGAGTACTAGCTTTGTGTGACTTATTTAATAATCATAAGTGTTTATTTAATTTTAGAAGTTTTTTTCAAACTTTTTGTTGTTGTTTGATTTTTTTTTTAATAGAGTTTTTGAAGATTAAATAAGCTATTTTGCCTTTACTAGTAAAAACTCAAATTTTGGCATTTTATGGTAAAAGCTCAAATTTTAACCTTTCTAGAATAGATGTTGAAAAGTTTTTTTTTAAAAATATTAAAATATTTAAAATATCATTTCTTTATTTCATAATATTATTTCATTTCTTCATAACATAATTTTAAATAACTTGCTTATTAAAATAATTTTATAATTTTTAATAAAAACTCTCATTGACAGTCAAACAACTAAAATTTTTTATCAAAAACTCTAGTTATAAAAACTTTATTGAAATAAGCTCTATTTGACTAAACGAAGCTTGTGGCTTTGAAGTTAAGTTGATTGTATTCACCACTTATATAATAAAAAATTTATAATATTTTTTAAAAAAATTTATATTTGTTATATACTATTAACTTTTATTTTATAATTAAATATTTTTCTTACTGTACTTCAATATCAAACAGTGCCTGAGTACACAGAATTCTCTCTTAACAGTGACTAATTTTTTTTATAATAAAAAAAAAAAAAGAGCAAAGCTGCCAAGTAATATTAATAACAAAATAAAAGTTTTCCCTATCTCTGATCCCACTGATCCGTGTAAAGAAATAACAATAATCTGATAAGCCTTGAAAGCTTTTATTTTTTCCTTTTTAAATATGATAAGTCTAACATATCATATAACAGTTATTATACTGGCACAGATTTAGCAAAATCCTTAAACGCACCGTCAAATCCTCTCGTAGTTGACTTAATCTTTCTGTCAGTGCCCAACGGAACGAGACATACACTCATTTTGTCCTCGTCGTAAAACACGTACATTTTTTTTTGCTGTTAAATCTTTTTGTTCGTTTCTACCATTTGGCCTATTGCGGAGACATAGGAATATGTTGAGGCTTTCGTCTACTACTAATGCTGTGCCTGTGCCTAAATCGTATCATTCACCGTAACTTATTTGTTAATCCCACGTACCTCTATTCATGTCTTACCATTTTCAAACCCGTCTTCAATCTGATTGGTGAATGGTGATTGCGGCCCACTGAACTTTGACGAAGTCCATAAATTATGCGATTAGTTACGTAGATGCCCTAATCACTTCGCATTTCACTTCTTTTGTAAAATCAAATTATATACCTAAAACGGAAAATGTTTTTTCAACTTAAATTTCTTGCTTAAAATTTTGAGCATTGATTTTATTAAATTTAGTAATAGATACTAAAAGTCACAGAATTCACTAATAAATACTCGAGGTCAAAGTAATATTTAATAATACTAATTCATCTTTCGTTAGATTAAATGATATCAATGATTTAAAATGTGGGTAAAAAATTTAAATTAAAAATTATTGTTGAAATAATACCGTACTGAAAATCTGAAAAAGCGGATGGAAAGGCAACTGGGTCTCAGTCAAGCCGAGACAGAGAGCATACATATTACATGCATATAAAGGAAAACAAAAATAAAAAAGAGTGAGAATTAAAAAATTCGAATAAAGCTGGATGAGACAAATTCGGTGATTTGCATGCAATGGCACCTGGGGCCACCATACAAACGAGTACCGGGAGCAGTGATCTTAAGATCGTAAAATTTTATAAGGTAAGTGCTGTCGTTCTCTCTCTTTCTTAAAGCCATTGTACGATATTTGAATATGAAAAAATAAAAAATTATTGCCATTTAACGTGCATATACCGGTTGGATCAACTGTCTGTGGTATCGTTCACATAACGTGCCGAAACATTGTTGTATAACCAACGAAGCGTTATGTAAGTTGAATATATTACAGCGACGAACTGATAAATGATGATAAAGCCAAGAAGAGAAAAGCTGACGGCTATGATGCAAAGATATCTCAGAATTAAAAGGGATAAAGATAAAAGATTAACGGAATAAATCTATTGTGCACGCAATTGCTCACCAAACACAATGATGATTGATGACTAGTGAGTAGTGACTGATCATCTTCTCCGTGATTTGTTTGACTGTACATGACTGCGCATGGTACAGCCACAGGCAATGGTTGCACCGTGGCTCGCCTTTGCTTCCTTTTTGTCCAGGTCACTCATAATAAAAATATTTATTAAGCGTCGTTTTCGTTGAGTATATTTTGGTTTACTCTTAGCTCTTTGTACACCATATGCCCCTAGCGCTTTCCCTCTCCCACTTTCCGTTTAAGCAATGTGATTCTCTGTTCACTCCGTGGCCTAACAGTGTACCTTTTTCACTTACCTCAATTTCCCATTCGGTTTTCCTCTTATCAACACATTTGCTCTGACTACATCTTAAATGTTCTCTCTTATTGTTTCAACTAATTAATTGTACCACAATCTCAAACTTAGCCCATTTTTTATTGAAAAAACTGATAAAAATGAAAAGGAAAGAGAAAGAAAATAAGTAAAAAAAAGAGAGTCAATTAATGTCATTTTTATTATTTAATTAGGTATATAATTTATTTTTTTTCTTATTTCTTTTTTCTCTTCTTTCTTTGTCTCCTCTCCGCTCCTTGTATTTCTTTAAACCAAGGTACTAAATTGTCGGTTTCATAGTAGTAATAAAGCTGTTCCAAAATAGGATAACAATATTTTAATTCAGTCGGAAACAGATGGAATTTCCTAACACCAAATTCCAGTCGATATCACGCGCATGCATGCCATAAATCCACGTAAGCATTGGGTCGGTCGCGTGCTGACTTGTATACACTTCGAGATTTCAACTTTTAAAACCTCGAAGTTACAAATATATCATTGCTGATTAAGAATCGATAATTTATTCATAAACAAAGGCAATCCCTAAACAGGTAGCCTATTAATTAATCGTTCAAGTCGGCGGCCAGTGATATAACCTGAACGGTGATTACGAGCGTTATGATTTAGGAGGTGCCGTCAGCCAATTTTTGGGGCAGCGCTTCAGATTTAGTCACCTGGCTAATGAGAGTGGAAAGCAACTTTAGAATTTACATCTTTTAGTTTTTTTTTTAAAAAAAAACACTTTAGAAGATATCAAAAAGATTGGTGAAAAGTCTGTGCGCGGGTGCGCAAGCTCCGTACGGCCTCTGACTGGCAATAGCAGGTCCGGTGATAACCACCCTGTGAAAAGTCACTCTTTTGTCGTGTGGCTTGTGCCCGCTAGCGGATGCAAAGGAAGGTTTGAAGACGGAGTGAATCGAGAAACGATGGGCTGTGATTAGGATATATGGTTTTACGAAATTGCCCCTGTCCAGCTGAGAGAAGCAACTGCCAATTCAAAGCGGGAGTCGCATTCGCTATGACCCACGCTACATGGACGTGCACCGCCTCCCAAGAAGGAAATTATGCGCTCGATCAGCAAGGGTTATCCTCAAATTACATAAATACCCACCGACATTAATTGATATTCTAGTATTAATTATATTTGTACAATTATGTAAACATTTACTTTTTCTAATTCTAGCTTTCAATAAAATGTGGTATTGTAGTTAATGGAGGTTTGGTTATTGTTAATACCACGTCACATTTCTCTTTTCGACATTAAAAATTTAGAAGCACCATTAGTTTACTTTATCACAAGAGTAAAATTTAGTTTTTAAGATATGTTTAAATATATTTTCGGGGTGCTTTTTTGCTCTATTGTTTTTTTCACTCATGCCAATTTGTTATATATTTCAGTTTATAGAAAATTTAGAAGATAGAGGGTCAATGTTCCTTTAAAAATATATACAAAAAGGGTAATTTTAGTTTGTCCTCAAATAGTGTACAAAATACCATTAATGATATATATTTAGTATGAACATATTTGTGATGTGACTGATGTCATATTAACAGCAATAAGCACAAAAATATTATATTATTAACAATTATTAATATAGACTTATAAATCCACTCTATTGCCATAATATTTATGTTGATATTAAAAAAGAGTCTTTTGAGAAGCTTACTCAATTTTAAAAGCGGGATGGTATAATCATTATGTTATTTGAACGATTGGCAAATTATGATTTTCAAATATTCAAATATAAACAGTAAGTCTTATCTTTTCACTTGAAAATTATACACATTGACATTTGTTATTTTTTATTTGCCACTGTTAAATTATCATAATTATTGCGGCAGTTAATGGCTAAATTAATAGTCCAATTTTTTTGTTACAAATATTATATGAACAATGTATTTAATTAGTTAATTGCATGAAAATTTTATTTTGTTAAGATTTTCTTTGTCGTCATTTAATAATAAGCCATTCTGATAATTAACCTAACTATAAAAATATGATTTCACAATTTTTTTTTTAATCTAACAATTGTCATATTTCAAATATTTAGATCTTATTTGTCTCATAATATATATTAAAAAATTTGTCATTAATTGTTCAACACGTTGATTATTGAAATTGAGTTTATAATTAAAATAATTATATATAGCAATAGTCACGTTAAAATAACTTATACTTAAAATAAAAGTTAATGCCACGCTTATCTACATTTTGCATTCCATGGATTCTAATCTTTTATCTTGAGCTACTTCAAATTTCAAAACACTAGCTCTTAGAAGAAAATTGCAGCTAAATGACATTTTAAACCGAAGGAAGGGAGGGCAATTTCGGCATTAAAATGGATGGAAGTGGAGCGAACTCCCAGTTACGCATTGAATAGGTTGCTCAGAATAAGATGTCGTTTCCCTTTCTTTAAAGGCATAACAAATTTACATCTGATGAAACAAGAAATTAAACAAATGAAAAATAATATTAATCGACGGCAAAAAAGAGTCTTACAAATCTCAACGGTAGGCATTTCACCGCATTTGTATAATTATTAAATATAAATGACCTCCTGCCCTTCTCCTTCCTTTTTTAAGTCCATCATTTCTGTTTCATTTTATTAAACAATCCTTCTCTTCCTCTCAAGTCTTTCATTGTTTATTTATTTATATTTATCGTAATTGATAATTAAACATTTTTCTCATTCTTCTTCGGTTGGCATCGTTAAACTCAAAGATCGGATCGTCAACGCAAAGAAGAGAGCTCTCTCTCACTTGCTCGCTCACTCTCTCTCTTTCTTTCTGTGAGGTTCCGTTGTCCTTCATTTGCCTGCGGTTCGTTCAATCATTGTCGTACAAAACGTCGGCGTTTTCGCTTTCTCAGCGCTTTTATATTCTTTCCTTGCAGGTTTTACGCATATGGACGGAGGGAGAGGCTTTGATCGGAATCGAGTTTCTTAAACAAAACCAAAGGTATACATATTCTAAATTGATATTCTTTAATAAAACAAAATAAAAGTTATTTATCGGTGTTAGTTTTTTAAAGTGATTGATTTTCTCTTGAGGTTCGATATGGGAAGATCGTGCTGTTTGGATGCCAAGATTGGAAGATTTGTTTTATCTATTTTTTTCATATTTATCTAAAAACAAAAATTAAAATTTTACCAAAAAACGGATCTAGAAAGATCCAATAGACCAACGGTTTCTTGCATTACAAGACGACAATGAAGCGTGTGAGATAAAAAGAGACAGAGACACGCAGAGAGAAAGAGAGAGTCCGCATTTTAGAGAGAGAGAGAAACTCATAAAAACTTCTTCATTGACGCTTTTCATTCTCGCCGATTCTATTATTGTTGCATCATGTCGAATGATTTATGATAAGTTTTTTTTTTTTTGGGTGGGGGGTGGGGGGGTGGGGGAGAGAATAATGGTCAGTTAGCTTCGGTTAGAAGTCACAGTTGATCATATGTATCATTCTTGACTAATCATGTAGGGTTTTAAAGCAGCATGAAGCTTTTTTAATGAGCACTTTCCGCTCATAAGTTGGTAAATGATACTTGCATTGCATGAATGCTTTTTTCTCATTTCTGTTATATAATAAATAAACTCAGGTAATACTGATTCGATTTTATTTTGTTGATTTTTTTTTTTTGTGCTTTTGTGATTCAGTTTGGTAAAATTAAAAAAAAAATGTCGTCCTCAAATTCGCCATGTGCAGCGTGCAAGTTTCTTCGTCGAAAATGCACTCAAGAATGCGTATTTGCACCATATTTTCCACCGGACCAGCCACAAAAATTTGCTAACGTACACAAGGTGTTTGGTGCTAGCAATGTTGCTAAGCTTCTAAACGAACTGGCTACCAACCTACGAGAAGACGCCGTTAACTCATTGGCTTATGAAGCCGAGGCTCGCCTTCGTGACCCAGTTTATGGCTGCGTAGGTCTGATCTCGATCTTGCAACATAGGCTGAAACAAGTGCAGAGCGATCTTTATAGCGCAAAGAAAGAGTTGGCAACGTACATTGGTCCTCAAGCCATGATGCCCATGTTGCAAGCTCAAGCTTTTATGCCACAACAACATTTGGGTAACCCATCATCATCAACTGTTATACAGCATGGCATGGTGCCCATGATGGGTATACCTACAGGATCGTCCCACAGCGGGCAGTTGATGATACGCGATCCACAGCATCAACATCAACATCAACATAATCAGCAACAGCAGCAGATGTTCGAGGCCCAGCAACTGGCTGCAGCCGTAGCTGCAAGGGAGCAGCAAGAGATGTTGAGAAGTTATGAGCAGCAACAAGAGCTTGTGAGGTTTAACAGTGGATTCGATGCTCCAACTGGGTTTAATAATCAAATGAGTGGCGGCGCTATGTCCCCTTCTTTGGCTTTGGGGGGTTTCGATAACTCTTATCAGATTCAAGCACAGGAAACACCAGCGGAGCATCATCATCACCATGTTACAGCGCATCCTCTTCAAGCACAGCTCTTGCAGCAACAGCAGCCTCCGCCGCCACCACCACCACAAACTCAACAGCAGCAAAAATCTGCAAGTGAGGAGGGTAGGAGTATCGGTGGCCCATCTTGTTGATCTTTTGCATCTCTTTTATATCATTTACGGCGGCCGTTTTTTCAATTTTTAGGTTTGTATTTTCTATTATTTTTCCCCCAATTTTTTTCTCATTGTTCGTTCAGCAAATACATTATATATGTGTTTTGTCTTTGTCCCCTATGCAATAGGCTGAGGGTTTGGTTTCCGTAAATTGGGCAAATAATTGACGGATTGCGGTTGCAGGAAAGACAAATTACTCTTTTTTGCATAGAGCAATAGGGTAATCTAACAGAGTTATTGTCTTTTCATTTCACTAAGAGGATAAGAACGTCTTACTTCTAGATCAATTTTATAAGTTCATAGCAGCCCTAGATTTACAGCATACTTAATATTCTTGTCATAGAAAACTGTTGGCATGTGAATTGATTGGGTTAGGTCCAATACATCTTTGAAATTCTGAACAAGTGTTCTCAGTAACATACTACTTGCAAAATTGAGGTAGCTGCTGGAGGGTTGTTTATGGGATTTTCTTGAGTTAAATCAATTCATTAAATATGATTGACTTGGGCACGCCACTCTCATTTTGCACTTCATTTACGGAAAAGACAAATCCTTTGTCCCTCATCAGATATTTTCGATCAACTCTTTTAATTTAATTGAACTCTGATTTAGGTTATTTGTCAAAATGCCCTTGAGTTGTCCCATAAGTTTTCTGAAAGAATTTAATTGCATTGAAATCATTATCATAATTTTGGGATTAGAATTTTTCGAGTTAACCTGTTATGCACTGAAAATTAATAACAAATATCTATAGGATTTAGTTACCTTATATAATAATGTAAAACACATAATTATTCTACAATCATTTCATGAAAATCTAACGGCTGTGAAAATATTAAATAACAAAACCTTATTATTTACAGTTATTGAATTTTCATGAAATGATTGTGTAAGAATTGCATATCTTACATTATTATGATTTCTTGTGCATTGTCAAAGTTAGTTTTTGCCAACCATACACAATGTTAAGCAATGCTACTTTTTGGAAAATTACGGCCGATCTCTGCCGAGATCTTTTTACGGGTACTCATAAATCTTGGCATTTTGAAGATGTATTGGTATTGATGACAAATGCAAAAATCTAATGCCCTTTTCGTTATCTGTGACTGTGAAGCTAAGCTCAGCTCTTATCTGCTGCTTACAAGTTAGAAAAGAAGGAGAAAAGAGGGGAGAGAGATTTACATATGATAATCCGAAGCCTCAACTAATATGCATTGTTTATGGGTGAAAAAGAAAGATCCAAAATTTTAAAAAAGTAGTAACTCTTTGATCTTCGAGTACAGCTTTTTGTTTTTCCAGTTGGGGTCTAATTATTATTTAGTAGGAATGGTCCTTCCTTCATCTTTTTTTTTTTTTTTTCTTTTTAAATTATAAACTTGTAAATCTGAAGTTGGTAAGTCTGTTTCTTAAAGCTCGTTTGTTTCTTTCTTTAGTCTTTAAATAGTATATGACAACCATTCTCATTCTATCCTTCCTTTCGTTGATTTTTTTGCACTGGTTTAATATCAAATTAATATATATAATTGATTGTGAACGCACAGCAGATTTTGATCGCGACTTCGTTGATTATTGCAATAGCCCTTAATGAGACTAACTTGGAGACTAACTTGTCAACAGTGGATTGGGTGCTTTAAGGAGAGAAAAAGAATTCTAGGGAGGAGGATCTCTATGTATTAGTGCATCGTTTTAAGATTTTCTATTTATAAAGATCGCTGCGAGTACTAAATTTATCGCTTGTTTCTGAAAACTGTGACTGACAATCCTTGATAATCCCCAGTCATAATCATTAAATGGGGAGCTCTCTAAAAATGAAAAACAATAGATAAAAAAAGAAAAACAATGGTGGATAAATAGGAATATAAATTGAGATGCTATCTAATTTCAAAAGCATAAAATACGCATAGAGAGAGAGAGAGAGATTAGGGATCATCGAGAAGGTCTAAAAGATTGTAGGAGCAATAGTTATATTCTATCAAACTCACTGCTTGATTGAGGGGTGGTCATCAGTGGTGTCCCACACTCCTTTTGCTTGTCAGTTGAATACCGATCAAATTTTTTCCCGTGAACCTGGTGTCCGTTTGTTTATTCATTTTTTATTATATTGTTTTAATATTTTTGACCAAAGATTTCGTGAACTCGCCTACGACCAAGAATCTATGTAATAAAATACCATATAGATTGGAACTATGTCTATTTTATTATATTCATCTCATGAATTTCATGAAATCGCTTTCTCTGACCACGTGAATTTGAATTATAATAAACTTATATTGCATCGGAGTTAAATTTATTGAAATATAATCATTTTTATAATATCATAATATAGATTATAGCATCACAAAATGTTTATTCGAATAAGCTTTTTTTTTTTCCCCCCTTTTCAACCAACAAATTCTGTCTGTTTTTATTGTTTTAAAAAGGGGTTTTGTACTTCTCGCGACGTTATTTTATGTCTATATCAGGAAAATTAAAGGGTATAAAATTTTTTGAAGTACCTTTAACATAACAACATTTCTTTGATTAAAAAGTAACTAGTCATTAACTTTTTGCTAATGATTTAACTTACGAAAGCTCGTTCAGTAAAAGTTTAATTTGAAAAACTTTTCTCAAAAGATGAATAAGCTTCACCATATTGAGTATTGTAGGTAGGGATGGTAACGGGCATTGTCTGAGTTTTTCATTACTAGACCTATATCTACACAAAATTTAAATTATTAAATTTACCTATAATCGGCTGTGGGTTTTCATTTTTTTAATAAAATCCACCCACTGGGGTTTTAATAATTACCAAACCCGCAATAGTATTTGACGGATTTTTTTGTGAGCTTTCATATTTGAAATAAAAAATGTTCCATATGTAAATTTATAATAATAATAATCTAAAATTCTACATAGTATACTCAATTCTAAATTTAACCAATGTAAATGGAAAATTAAAATTTTAACATCAATCCAATATAAATTCTCAAATTTAAGTAACAAGTATACAAATTCATAAAAAAAAGCAATAAACTAATTTCTAAAACTAACAATTATCATTTCATATTATCATTCTAAAAGCTCCAAGAAAAGATCTTTATTTCATTACCATATTAGCACCCATCTAACACAATTTCTACAATAATGATTGAGATTAATATTTTCTAAAAAAAATATTTTTTAAATACTAATCCGAAGAACAAAATTGTAATAATGAAATAATCCACGCATTAAGTTAAAGAAAATTCAAATTAAAATTATAATAAGTATATAACTATATTTTTAGATTTAAATTATTTTTAATTAAAATTAAATTAAAAATAATTTTTAAAAAGCTACGGGTTTGGCGGAAACTCATGCGGGCATCTACCGGATATTTGACTAATAACAAACCTACCCGCAACCTAGTGCGAATTTCAATTTATAATATCGAACCCGCCTACAACCCACAAAATTATTTGCCGCGGACGGGTTTTAGTAGGCAGGTTTAGGTGGATTTACGGTTTGCAACTACCATTACCATCCATAGTTCTAGAACTAGGAGTATCATTGTAAAATCATTTAAAACAAATCTCAAAACTCTTTTAAAATATTTTAGCATTTTGATATTTCTCTCAAAATCTAATTCTCAAAATTAATTTTACCGATTTTAGTAAGGTGGGTAAATAATCATTTAGTTCATATAATTTGAATTAATTACCCAATCAATTCATTTATTTTCAAAAGTTACTTAAAAGGTTCTTGATGTATTATGTTTGTTTCATTAGACCTACCTCCATTTTTAAAATTTTTCAATTAATGCATGTATGACTTATTTAAATTTTAAGTTTTATATAGTCCTTGAAAGTTAAATCATATAGCTAAAAAGTAATAGTAGAAACATTTTAAATAATTTTAAAAAAATACAAAGACTAAGACTAGTAAAATAATATTTGATGGAGGAATGAAATGTACAATGCAATGTGAAGAATTTATGACAAAAAAATTAAATAAGTTTTTTTTTTCTAAAGTTTGAATTTTAATTATTTTTTTAAACATTTAGAGTTTTTAGCTTGTTTGTTTTCTATAACTTATGTCTGGTTGTAAAATATTTTAGTATAAATAAAAAAAGTTAAATATTCTAACTTTTATTTAGATGGTGAAACATATGAATATAACTTTATTATTCTCTCTTGATAAAATAATATTTGATGGAGGAATGAAATGTACAATGCAATGTGAAGAATTTATGACAAAAAAATTAAATAAGTTTTTTTATAATTTAACTAAAATTTGAATTTTAATTATTTTTTAAACATTTAGAGTTTTTAAAAAAACTTGTTTGTTTTATTCTCTATAACTATTAACTGTTTTAACTATTTTTTATAGTCAATAAAGATTATAGAATTAATTATGTTGTAAAATATTTTAGTATAAATAAAAAAAGTTAAATATTCTAACTTTTATTTAGATGGTGAAACATATGAATATAACTTTATTATTCTCTCTCAGTGATACCGTTTTTTAATATATTTATTCCCTACTTTATAAATTATCCTTTTATTTTTTTTCCATTTATCCCTTTTCTTTGTTTTGTACATATTCAACTACCAATATTGTTTTTATTGTAAATGAGAATTTTAAACATTATAATACTTTAGGTGAGTGTTTTATGATTGGTCAATTCTTTGTATTTATAATTACTAATACAAAAACTTATTGATAACTTGTCATGTGCTTAACAAATAAATATAAATATTTTAATATTTATGGAGTTATATATATATGTGGGCCCAAGTGGACCACATCTCATTTCCACTAAAGAGACATATCTTATAGAATCAGTAAGATAGCTAGCTCCTTCATTTTATGGAGTGTGTTAATCATTTTTATTTTCAAAGGTCAGCTGACTCACCTCATTTCCAATTTAATGCCGTAGGGTTTCAGTTACCCACCTAACCTTTCTTCGCAGGGCAGCCATGAAAACTCAAGGCACAAGCTTGTTGCTTTTGCCATTACAGCGTTTGATGTGAAGGGAGCTAAGATATTATTATTATTATTATTATTATTATTATTATTATTATTATTATTATTATTATTATCATCATCATCATCATCCCCGTGTGGAGATTTGAAACCAAAGTATCAGCTGATTATTTAAGACGAATAATAATAATAATAATAATAATAATAATAATAATCCAATACGCTTCAGAGAAACAAGAGGGGTGTGTAAGCCTTGACATTCATTCGTCAAAGTAGCCACTTTCAACTTTCAAAGCGAAGAACCACTCCGTCAGACGTATAACACACTTTTGTCAAATACAAAACTTCACCTACGTTAGACTAAAATTTAAAAGCAAAATCTTTCTCGAAACAAAGGTTTTGCGGACTTTGAGTTGGCTTATGCAGGTGAACTCAAGAGAACTAGCTTAACATCCACCAGAGACTTAATCTGAATCAGAGGATACTTCGGAATGAGGTTTCAATGTTGAAACCATTTTTGACAGCATCTCTCCCATGTCATCCAATTCATCGTTTGCAAATCCCCAATTTCTAAGTATCTCAGCTCCCAAAGCTCCTTGCTGCAATCCATATCTCCGAAGGTTTCCCAATCTATTTTCTAAAAATGGCAAAATAGCACTGCTTGAGTGCAGTCTGACAGCCATGGGTATAGAATGAACCTCCAGTGATCCCCTTGGGGAAGAACCTACAAATGGGCTGTTCAAAAGCTCCCCATATTGTCCGACAAGATTCCCAAATATTGAAGGATATGGCAAGGGTATAGGAAGAGGACATCGAGCAACTGATAGATGGCAAAACATTGGCCTTGTTATTGCATGCCCATATATAGCATTAACTGTTTCTTTCACTTCAGAAATTGAAGCACGATGACCATCTGCAGAATATAACCAGTATTAAAACTTGAAATAAATTTACTTCTCTTGCAAAGCAGCAAATGCATATAAAACCCCAGAACCTGCTCAATCATTGAAAATGCCAACAAACTATTTCAGCAGAAAAGACATGAAAAGCACGATTCTGAAAAAATTATAATCCGCCCACTTTTGATGTACAGTGCTCTCACAGTGTTAAACATAACCCCATAAAACTGAGGCATTGGATCATTCACTAAAAATGGACAATTCTAAATAGTACCTGACTGAAGAGCTCCATGAATAATCATAGATTCCACAGCCTGCAAGTCCTCCACATCCTCAGATACCTCCGGTGTCAAAGGCTGCAGATTTCCAAGTAAAGATTGTTCGTGCTGTTTACCTGGAAAGCAAGATACAAAATGATTAGCCAAACTTAATACCTCTAAGTAATAGCATGAAATGTAAGCCTGTCCTAATACCATTCAATGCTGGTGCAGGCATTGCAGCATCAAGGATAGCCACTGTATTCTGCCTAGCTTGCCCAGCTAACATTTGTACAAAACCGCTAATATCCACAGCACCAGAAACATCAAATGAATCTGCAGTGGGCCCTACTGGTTCCATTCGGTAAGGAAGAGTTGCAGAGTGTAGCGCAGCAGCATAAACTGCACTGCAGTGGTAAGGCTTCTCATTTTCAATGCGGAGGAATGTTGCAGCTTTACCTTCAAAATCATGAGCAGAAGATTAATCCACGGAAACGAGAAATCAGAACAAACCACGTGGAGAACTGAAGAGTGACTGATGGCTCAACATGAGTATGTAAAATGTAGATAATCATGATTAAGTTGGAATCATTAAAATAGATGACAGAAATATATACGAGTATTGCATGCAATACATACAATGACTAACATACAGAGGGTACTCCGCACATGCAATGCAATCATTCTTTGAAAAGTGAACTCTTTCACAAAGTCAGAGAAACCAAATTGTCAAAACAAACCAGAATTCCAGAAAATGCTTTCAATATAAAATATAGAGGCAGACATAGAGGAAGCCAAAATATCATATCAAAAATGCAGTCGATGAACAAAATATCTTACTTTCACTCAAGAAGGGTAAACCAACTGGTACAATCAATTTACTGAAGGAAGCTAATCTTGAAAATGAAACTGTATCATGAAGTTCCCTGAAGATTGTCTGCTTCCGACTTCTAAGGTTCATCTGAGAACTGGGACTACGAACAGTGAAGAGCAAGATTGGAGTGTTTGCATACTCATCAGCAATATTCTCTAAAAGATCTGCAGCTACAGCGGAAAAACCTCCTGAGTCGTCAACAACAAATTGAAACCCCTGTCAAAATAACCAAAAATTCAAAAACTAATGAAAATAAGTATCTACTGCAAATCTGTGTCATTTTAAACTTCAAGAAGCTTGAAAAAGACATCTTCAATCTCGACGTTAGTTTAGTATGCAGACGACCGTTTTTGATGGAATTCAGTGTTGGGGTGAAACCCGATAAATGGATAAAAAGTGGTTGAATCTCCCAAGAGTTCCCGTAATGAAATCACAATAGAAGGTAAAATGTGTATCCAGTAAAATATACCTGAATATGGTCAGACCCTTCTACAAAAAAGCGAAGCCTCTCACATATTTCCTCTCCTCGGAAACCCTCGGAGAAAGCATCCTTTCCAATTCCGTAATTGTCAAAATCTTGAGGGTCCATCCATAATCCACTTAATTCATATAAACTCTGTGGATGATAATGGACTTTTGAGAAATCAGTCCAAAACTCAACGTGATTATCTAAAAACGCAACTATATCCTTATCCTGAATCTCTCTTTGAGAATCACTCTTCCCACTGCTGGTACCATTAATCATACTCAAGCTCTCCCGCTCTTCCTCATACAAACGTTGCAAGAACAAGTTCTTTTCACGAGGTGCAGATGCATGAGCGGAAACACTACCAGACCTACACATTGGTCTACATAGATTCAATTCATTTATATACCACAAACACTATCAGACCTACACATTGGTCTACATACATTCAATTCATTTACATACCACCATCAGATTACAAAAAACATATATGGCAACAAGAGTAGATTAATAGACAAGTTTAAACACTGTTTCATCAATTAAGCCAACGTCTTTGCTGACAAATCGTAGGGTATTAAACAACCACAAATTAAGGTGCAGGTAATTTGTAGAAGATAAGTCCATACTTGAAATTTGACAAAAGTACATTATCTAGAGGAATAAGACAATAGATGATTTGGATGTGAAGCAGCAGAAGTTGGCAGCGTGCAAGCAGGCAAAAATAGTTGACATGCATCAACATTGTAATATTAATGAAAAATAGTTAAATAAAAGTTCTCACCATGTGACCACATCTGATGGTCCAGGGGAACTCTCATTATACAACACACCACGTGAACTCATAGATCCAAGGGATCCTGCAATTGGAAATACTAAATTAAATATACCCACAAACAGAACAGCACAAAACAAATTTTATTGTCTTTACACGCACTTCATTGGAAAAGAGAAGTAAAAGAAGCAAGATTCATAGTAAGGCCTATGGTAAAATAACTCATCAGCTTTAATTGAGACAGAAGCTCTCAATATGACCAAATGATAGCAAATAAGTAAGATTTGATTTCCAATTCAAGTTCCTTGCATAAATGAACTTCCCATTACCTAGAGCACAACACAGGAAAATAGATATTTATCAACACTGCAACTATATAAACCAAAGTACCTTGAAAGTCCACAGAAACCAGACGGGGAGTATACGTCAGGATGCCCTGCATAGCATAGTTTGATATCCAACCATCAATTGACTTCCAGTAGAATTACAGGCAACAAAATTATTTAAACAGAGTTCGAAAGACAAACACTTCACCTGTTGTGTCTCACCAGTGCGGTAGAGAACGTCCATGTTTAGACCCCGACTCCTAAAGACTGGGTCGTTGTTAGGATCCAAAGCCAAACCGACTAACTCATCCTGCAGCATTGCACGTATAATCACAACACTTTAAATGAGCAGCAGCATAATTCGAACAAAAGCAATCATATGCCATTATCGGCGAAAATAAAAAAAGCTGCAAATTTACTCTTTTGTTTATTTTAATAATGAAGTTGTACCTGGAAGTTCCAGAAATGAGAACCAATGAAGTTTGCAAAACCTCCAACTTGGATGGTCACGATTTCTCTCATAACTGCCAACCAACAAACCGGTAATAATGTCATGCGCCAACAAATTCAATCAACAGTAATATTATGCTTAATATTAAGATTAAATAAAAGTTGAGGCGAGATTTGTTGGTCATCATAGGAACTTGAAAGGCTGGTCTTTAATACTCTACCTATGTACTCTGCTGCTGCTAGGGCGGGAGAAAGAGACGCGGGAGCCCTTCTGTATCAGAGAAGCTGGAGGTAGATGGTGGAAAACGGCGCGGATTTAGTTGGGGTCCTCAGTCAAAAGTCAAAACTAGCCTAGAATTTGTGTAGGGCTTGCAAGATTTGGATACGGATCCCGATTCGGATTTACCTTATCCGGATAGAAATCGGGTAATTTTGAAAAGAAATTGGTTGCCTACTCGTTGCTTGAAAGCTTTCCTGTGGCATTGGCAATCAGCAATCTGTGCGGTGCAGTTCCTTGTGGTTGGTGAGAATTCTCAGAAAACTAACCGGAAATCCACAACTTGATAGTCTAAAATAATAGAAGTCAAGAAAGATTAAATATTCCAAAGCATTCAGTGAGCGAGCAGAACCCGTGAAAACAGCCGGAAATAGCGTTTCGCCGGAGGGATTCGTTTGGGTATACCTTTGCACCGCGATTTGTTGTTAGGTGTTTGCCGCTTGGTGGTGGCGTCCCGACGGTGGTCTCCTCTTTGGCGCATATCGAAATCAGCGGGATATTTGATAATGCAGCGGATATGGTCGGATCCAAATGGTGCGGATCGATCTGGATCCGAATTGTGTTGTCATCCAATCTCATATGCTGTTTTCGCATTTCATGAGCTGTTCTGTTGGGTAAAAATGGGCTCAAGCCTAAGTGGGCTTTAAAATTAAAAGCGGATAGATGACATCAGGACCCCGCAAAATTATTTCACCTGTCACTAATTTTTAATTTATCTTATTATTATTTTTAAATTATCCTTATTAAAAGATTTTATTTTATTTTATTTCATTCTCTCATCTCCCTCTCTTTTGGGTAACCATCAGCCTCACCACCTATCTTCATCAACAAGAAGTTCATGACAACTATCTCCACCCATCTTCTTCATTATTAATCATCAACTCTAGCAGTATATAGTGAGTTTCCATATTGAATTTTCAATAAATTCTATCAACAAGTAATGAGTTTTATTATTATTGATCATATTAGTTAGAAATGGAGAAATTTTAAGTTTCGATTGGTTTCAGATCAATCCAATCTAATTTCAAATTGATCAAATTTAAAAAAAATACAATTCAAATTCAATTCAAACTTATAATTTGATACAATTCAAATAACATAAAACTTTAAATATTACCACTCATTAAAAGTAGGGCTGCGAAAACAAATTAAAAAGGGTAGTGCTTTTAGCACCCCTCAATATTCCTGATAAAAGCCTTTTTGCGAATTTACTATTTTAACCTTAGTCGAAAATTAGTGCTTTAACTTTGTTTTAGTCAAATGGAAAGATAAGATTCTTCTTCCATGCTTTAAAAATCATCGTTAAAAACTATTTTTTTGTTTTAAATTCACTTTTGCATAATTTTAATTTTTTTATTTGAAATGTGAAAAGAAATAGAGAGAATATATATGAATAGTATATTTTTCTGAATAGAAGGAATAATCTATTGAATAAATCAAAGCACCAAGAAGTTTAAGACAGAAAAATTAGGGGCAGATTAGTAGATTCCATAGCCGTCAAAGTAATCAATTTTTTTTTTTGCAAAAATTCTATTTTGGCATGAGGGGAGAAAAAAAAATCTATTTCAATTTTTGCTGGTTTCTCGCTTGCCGGATTTTTCTTTCGTTCTTATAGAATAATTCTTCTTATTCTTAGGTAAACAACAATAGAGGAAAGCAATGGGGTTGAAAGAGGAGGGTTCATTGAATGAATATCAGTATTACAGGGCAACTGTGACGATAATATATAACATGTTGATACTTGAATCTCGATGGCGGTGCCAATTACGGAGATGGATTCCCTCGTAATTTATATTTATCTAACCTTCGCAACTTTATTAATTATGTTTGCATTTGTTAACTACCAATTAACCTCCCAAGTATTTTGCCCACAAACAAATCCAAATAAATGATACCTCTAGTAATCCGACATAAGTGACATTCGTTTCACGTTTGACATCTTCATTCTTGAAAAACAAAATTAAATAAATCGAAGATGCGAGCAAGGCATTGGGCTTTGAAAGAATCCAAGGAACAATGAAGTGAAAGTATGAAACCGCCGTTGTCTTGGAGTCATTCAAAGTCGGGAGCCAAAATCTTTTTTGAATGATGGCCTAACGGGTACGTGGAATCCCCTCAACCACACATTTGTAACATCGTCATTGACGTCATATATTGGTGGGACAATGGGAGAATTGTACGAAACAAAGTTCGCTCTTTATGTGAAATAATGAATTCACGTGCACTTGGGTTTCTAACAAAGGAACCAACCGGAGGCCGCTTTTAGTCCGGTAGCAACAATCTTGTCAGTTAGTTATCATTAATTGTTAGTGATTAGATGGTGCTATTTATGGATACAGATCAACCGTTGTGAGCATCATATCATGATTCAATTAACAAGCTTGGACTAGTATGTATATTATATGATTCTATTTCCAATAACAAAGCAAAATTTCCAAGATACTTATCAATAGCAAACCGTTCTGAATTTTCATTGGCTGTTTTTGGGGTATATAATATGTCAATATTTCTACGATACGAACAAGAAGGCATTTCTGGGGGAGAATTAACAATGAATATAAAGCCGAAACACCTCAAACTTTACAGATACATATGTAATAAACCATTCCATAACAAAGTTAACTAACTAAGACTTGGACGTGAATTAGAGAGTTCTGAATACTTAAAAATAAATATAAAAATAAGTTGGCTGGTGCTTGCCATAGATAAACATTGCAAACTATTAAGATATATTGATGTTTCATAATACATGTAAAATCCCCCTTCTCACTAGTGGTTCATGACAAGCAACTCCACTTTAAAGCCATCATATCTTTATGTTTATACGCTGATTCCCAAATAAATCTGCTTGGGCAAAATTCATAGCATATGCAGATGAAACCGCACCATTCCAGCTATTGCCATCTGATCTGGCATCTTCTTCAGATACCACACAGTTGCCACCAGACATGGAGAAGGCATTGGCAGAACTACTTGGCACATGAATTTGTGATTTTGAAGAACCACACTGTAAAAAGCTGGAGTTCGGGGAGTTATTATTTGAAGGGCTTCGCCGATGAGCTCGATATTTCTACTTGGACACAAAGACATGAATATATACACATATGCATGCGTTAATCAATCCATTAAGGGAAAAGTATTGCTCCAGAAGAGGTAAGGTATTAACACGTGTGAGAAAAGGATTGATTAAGGAGGAAAAAACATACTTGCAGATGACTTTTTATTTCGTCATTGGTGAGGCCATCCACATTCATGATTTTCTTTGTCAGCTTAGGAGTTGCCACTGCAAAACAGAACAAAGCAATTAGTCTCAGAGTTACAAACAATTCAAAGAGGAGGTCAAAAGAGAATCAGGACAAACCAAGACAAAAAGAGAGAAAACGATGGATACTTAGTATAGAATTGATTTGTGAAACTTTTGGAAAGTTACAATGTCCAGGTATTCTGGGAGAAAAGACGAATGATTCTTGAGGGTTTTGAGAATAAATTGAAGCTTCTAACATATATATGCTCATTCTTTTTCTCTTCCTTTTTGTAGTGCAACTTTCATAGACAATAAGACAGTCATTACCCTTTTACGTACGTATTTTATTTTAAGACTTCAGAAGCTTTAAACATCACCCAAAGCAAATAATTTTAATATAAACAATCAAAAGACTAAAGAAAGACCAGGGAAAAATCCCTTTGCTAAATAAATGAGAGAAGAGTATAGAAAATAACTCAACTGGGCACAGTGCTCAGTTAATTTAAAGCGGAAATGTTTAAAGCAGATGCATATTCGTTTTGTAATTTAGAACCAGATTTGATCTGCTAATAAAGACTTATTTAAATCACGTTCTCGAACCCCATGACGAATTTATCTCACTGTCAAAGCAAAAAAGAAGCTCTTAGCAATTCACAAATTTGATTGTTATTCTAAGATCATTGTAAATTGGCACAGAAGCAGACCAGTTATTTGTTTCGTAATTATGAAAGAAAAAAATTAAGCAAGTGATATATTCAGTTCCATAGCTCTAACCTTCAGCTCCTCCAAGATGACTAAGTGCCTGTAGAAAGAGCTGGTGAAGCTCAGCCGACCAGCTCCTCCTTTGTTTCTTTCTATTCAGCCACCGCCTTCTCTGCTGCAGATTCTGTAATCTGGAATGCAAATTCGGTTGCCTTCCATTGCTCATTGAATTGTAAAAACCCAGATTCGTAGCTGGAGTCATCGGAGAAAGGCTAGGAACTTGAGAAACCTCTTTCCCTTCAGTTCTTGCAAAACTAAAGTGCTCCTCAAGTGGCATAAATGCCCCTTCTCCACTGGTCATTTGAATTGGGTTCACATAAACACACTGATCACCTTTTCCTTTCATCTGTTAACATAATCTCAAAGATAGGAAAGAATCCTCTTTATTATTTTTGTACTTTCTTTTTATTTCTTTTAGGGGGGGGTGAAGGAGTGTAATTTCGCATACCAGAGTTGGTTCAGACACTGCAGTATGTTGTTTGTTATTATCCAAGCTGATATCAGAAATCCAGACCTGGAAAGATCTCATCCACTCTCTCCTGTCACTCAAATCAGCATCGCCCCATTCAACCCCTCCACCTTCATCTTTATTCCCCTCAAATGCCATCAGTTCTACAACTTCAACCTCTTTTTCCACTTCTATACACTGCACTGCCTGCTTCTCCAATTTCCCAATAGCTATACAAACAATTAAACCACCCCATCAATTTTCTCCCCCCCCCCCCCCCCCAAAAAAAAAAAAAAAACCTCTTGGGCACGTAAAACAGAAATTCATATACATAAATAGCTATTACATGTACATACCATTTCCCGCAAGAAGCATGATAAGAGGGGAGTTCACGTTTAAAAGCATCGATCTTTCTCCTCTCTTCCTCCAATCTTTTAATGCACTCATGGAGCTTTGACACTTTGGTTGTTTTTGGAACGTAAGACATGTTCAAATCCAAGTTCAGTCCCATTTTTTTTTCTATTGTTGTGTCTGAATTAACGAGTGAGCTCCCAAGATAAATAAGAGCGACGGATGACTCATATAAATACAAGTTGATGTCTATGTATGTATGTGGACATGTATTCATGCTTAGAAGGGAAAGTTATAACATTCACTGCAAATGCGCCAATTTTCCGTACCCTCTGTCACACTCTCGTTTTTTGGAGGCGTCGCATAATTGGGTCAACTTGATGAACTTGGTTAGTGGAAGAGTAAACGGTCGGCGAGTTTGGAAATTTTCGTACAATTTTTTTATTTTTAATGGTGGCTTCTGCCTTCGTCTTCAACTTGATGGTTACCAAAACGCTAGTTGTCGGCAATTTCGTTATTGTAAACTCATTTGACCGATCGTAATTGTCGTCTGATATGGGACGTTAGTTTGTGGCTGAATTTTACTTTTCCTTTTTTTATTGTAAAAATTCTAATGAGATGTTTAATAATCTAAAAAAAAAAATTTCTTATCATATTATCTGTTTTATTTAACAAATAATAATGTTTAGAATCTCAATATTTGAGTTCCAACTCAATCTTAATGATATGTGTCACTCATCTATTAAATGATAAATTTCATATCTAGTAAAATTACTTAATCACTATTTAATAGATGAATACCAAATCAGTTGTGACTCAAATTGAAACTTATATGTTGGGACATGTAGCATTGCTCTTAAACAAAAGTCATGTCTTCAGCAAATGTATCATTTTTAACCAAAGCTTGTGATTACTTTTTTTTTTCAATTTCGTATACAATTCAATCAAAGTCTAATACTATTGAAGCCTATTTAAAAGTATAATCAACCAAACCTATCAAAATTCATTATAACTAAAACCTATTCAAGCTTAATCATTAAGTAGACTCGAGCCTTCTACTTTAGAGTTGAAAGGAAGTGCCAATCAAACCAATGGCTTATTGACTTGTGATTGATAATTAAATACATACTTTTCTTAAAAATTATACTAAATAAATATTCTACCTAATAAAACCTTTACTCAAAGATATTATCCCAATCCAAACTTCAATTTGGTGTATTGATGTCATTCATACACACAAATACTGTAACCTAAACTATTTTTTATTTTTCTTTTTTTTTTAATGGTAGTAACTTAAACTAATTCAGAATTAAAGTAAGAAGTTACAATGGTAGTAAAAGAAAAGAAAAGATTTTCAACAATCAATAAACTCCATTGTAATCCCACTAAGACAATTTTTTTTGGAGGAAGTTGATCGTTAATTCAAAAATTGATTAAGTTTTTATTTATTTTTCTATGAAGTTGAGATGGGCTTGGAGTGAGTTCTCTATCGTTGCTAAAAAAAAAAGGAAAAAATTGTTACGATGTCACCCTAAAATTTTATATTCATTGTTTCAAAAAGAAACTAATTAAATAAAGAGAGAGTAACAAATTAGAAAAGTTATCAAATAGCGGGGGGCAACTCTCTCATATGATGTTATATGATTAATCCTTATGAGATTGTAACACCAATTACACTTGACACACGATTGCTTCTAGAATTACCTTCTTGAAGAATATGATACCTTGGTCAAGTATTTTCAGATGTAGCATCATCAAATAAAAGAATTAATTTATTTTATAAAAAAATAATGTGAAATAAAAAATAAAAATATTATTGGTACATTTAAAAGTATATTTTGACAAAAAAAAAAGGAAAAAAATTAATAATTCTATAAAAGAAAAAAATAAGTAATTCTATAAAAGAAAAACATTTTAAAATAAAAATACATTTCTACAAAGATAATTTGAAAAAAAAAATGAATGGGAACCAAAACCTGACTAAAACACATCTAAAATAATATCATTTTAGATTTGTTTAAAAAAAATTAAATTTAACAAAAAAACGACGCTATTTTGGGTGTATTTTTATTAATTTTTTAATAAAATTTTAGTTCAAAAGTCGTCGCCCGGAGCACATCAAAAGTTAAATCTAAACCCAAAATGCCAAATCCAATACGGACCAATGGAACAAGCGGTAGTGGGCACGTGATAAAGAACGTTCAAATTTGGACGAGAAACGTACGCGAGGTTCATGTGAAGGATTCTTTTGCCGAAGGCAATATGAATTTCACTGTTTCCTTCTATCAAACATAATCACAAGAATGCCACGCGCAGATAGAGATGGCTAAAATCACTCGCCAATCCGCTCAAATTTCACTAACTGTAGTTAATTTTGTAAGTTACAAGTGGATTTAGCATTTTAAACTTAAATTATTATGGGTTACAGGTGAATTTGGTATTGAGAAAAAATCTGCTGACTATGGGTACCCACCAAACGATATTCTTTATTTTCATTATTTATATTTTTTTATTTTAATCATAAAAATTACATTTAAAAATTTGTCATAAATATATCTAAGTTAAATTTTCTAATTCCTAAACTTAACTTATCTGATTGCAACATATATACAACAAGCCTTTAGTAAGTAGAAATTTTATAATTTTTAAGTTTAATATTACTAATATTTTATTTTTTTTATTGATTTTGTTTGTTTTGCCTTAATGATAATTGTGCAAAATTTACTTGTTAATGTTTTTTATAATACTTGTATATTGATTAAAAGATGGAGCAAGGTGTCGATATTAGTGATGATGATTTGCCTACAATAAAAATATTTTGTTATTTTTTTATGTTGAAATTTTAATTTCTTATTTATGTTGATAAATTCTAGAATTAAGTATTGTTTGCTGACTTTTTAGGCTATTATTATATATTTATAGTTTGAATTATATAATTTAAGTTTCTATGTATTATTAAAAGTGTTTTTTTTTTTATATTTGTGATTTTATATGAAAAAATCCGTAAAAAATCTAATATGAGTTTGGTAATTGTTAAAACCCGAAGCGGGTGGGTTTTTCTTAAAAAAAAAAAAACCCATTAAGGGTTACGGATGGATTTAGTAATTTAAATTTTTTTAATTCACAGATTTAGTAATAACAAACTCTCAGCCGGCGGTGTCCATTACTATCTCTATTTATGCTTGGGGGCCGGAGGTGGATGTGGATATAAAGATTTAACTGCAGCATTTTTGCATGATAACAAACATAATAATATTTGTTTAGTTATTAGTTATAAAATTTCCAAACATTCACCAGTTTATGCTTTAGTTTAGAATTGTAACGCGATATTTGGGAAGCTTAACGAAAAATTTACAAGTGTAATGATGATTGATACGTCTGGCTATCTTGCACTCAGAATAAGATATTTCAAAATTTGTCACTTTGGTGCTCTCACCATAAGATTTAATGGAAAACTAGTTTCATTGGTTAGTATCTCTTTATTTGGTTATTAACAAACGTAATCTCTATTATTCGCTGAAAAATCAGAAAAGATAAGGTTACACAATTTTAACATACAAGTCCAAATTGTTTTCAATTTCTTATACTACTAATCAAACTAAGAATTTTAAATATTACTCGATAAACCTATATAATTTAAATGCATTCAATTTATTCTTAAAGCCTAAATTTATTATATTTTATTCTACATCAATTAATCGAACGTACAAATGACCGTGTGGGTAGTCCTACACACTTCAAAATCAGATGCCTATACCAAGAAGCCGACACGCGGAGATAACCTTTTGATGGTTGAATGATGGGATTCTTTCATTTTCTTCAATCACTATTCACCCTTGGTCGGTTACGATGGGATAGGGAATAGCACAGGTTCAGGTTCTTCGAGGAATCGAAAAACTCCCGAGAAATTCGAACGTATATTACATTATTTTTGCATTCTCTTGCTAGGAGACCAACACGCTAGGACTTAGGAAGCATCCGGTTTGGGTCCAGTAAAATAACTATGCTAAAGATAAGGAATCAAGGATTGAATTGATTCCCATTTCGGTTGGTTTCTGTGGAAGAAAACTGTGGAAGATGCGAAACGACGAAGTATTTGTAACCATAGAATGTGTCTTCATTATCATGTTCGCGTGCATCATCAATTGGTACTTTGCTTTGCTAATCACAAAGGATGCCGGTGCCAAAGCCCATGATTCTTTTGCCTGTCAGTTCTTGCAAATGCGAATTGGGACCTTAGCTCCTGAGTCTTCGTCACGGTCTTATCGCGTCAATTTAACATCTATTCTTTTGTTCTCCGGAGAACTCATATTTCATTTTTTACTGGTAGGATACAGGAGCCGGTAAAAAAGTGAAAAAAAAAATTCTAAAAAGATCTTGCGCCCAAACTCAGCCAAATAGCGTACATATTTATATTTGTTTTAAAAGGTAGAGAGTGTGTAAAGGAGAAATCAAACTTTAACCTTATCATACTTTCTTCATAATTCAGAAAACGGTGGGTGGTGAAACTCAGGCCATTTTGTTCATTAAATTATAAATATTTATCAGCAGAGCAGTAAATAAAATCCGTTGTCGTCCAGTGGTTAGGATATCTGGCTTTCACCCAGGAGACCCGGGTTCAATTCCCGGCAACGGAATTTCTTTTGAAATAGTTCGTTTCTTCACTTGCAACTAAAGACTGTTTTGATGATTCTACCTGAAAGGATAATGCTTCGATCATATACTGAAACGGATAAGTGAACAATCGTTATCAGAAAACTATTAATATTTATTATCTTATGCTCTGCAGCATTGCAGAATTTTCTCGAGCCCTTCCCAGGTAATATATGAGAAGATAACTTCTATTTAAGAAAAGATCAAATCAAGTTGAAAAACCCAATTGATCAAGAATTTCTAATACAACCACATCGGAGTATCAATGCCTTGTTAGTGATTCGATTTCATCTTCAAAATCAACTGAGAAGAGGGCAGATTGCAATTGCAGAATCAAATAGTGCACCACCCAAAACATTACCAAGACTTGAGAGAAGATGACAATTGAGAACCACGAAATCTAGAGCAATTCAGCTATAAACAAAAGGGGTATTATACATGTAAAATGAAATGCACATGGAAAAATTAATTAATTTTTTTGGATTTTCTATTTGCCCCATTCAAACCCTAAACAAAAGCAGTTTGAAAATGAAAATCATATCTGCTGACAAAACTTCCTCTACGGCTGAACATAAGAGCAACCCACTGCTACGTCTTTAAGAAATGAACAGCTAGGAGTTTTGTAACGGTGAAGCCATTGAAGGAGTCGACATCAAAGAGTTCTTTCAGCTTCTCATCACATATTATTCTTCTCTTGTCAGATGGATCCTTCATAAATAAGCCAAGAAGATTTTAGATGATTGTTTGCTTACTGTTTCAGTAAGAAAGAAGCAACAAAATGTCCAAAAGATATCTAGAAAAATGCAACTTGGAATTTCTCTAAATTCTTCAAAAGGTAGTAATTCCCATGGTTAATAGTCCTAAAATAAATTATTCATGTAGGATTTCCATCAAGGTACTTACATAAAAATATTTCAACCTTGTATTCAATGAAACTGTGACACAGACTAGTATTAGAAAAGTAGTAGCCCCTTCTTGAAGTATTCATGGCCAACAACGCATTTGACTACTTTAATATTCTACACAGGGTCTTCCAGATTAACCAATTTTCTGAGTTTAGATCCAAATCAGTTCATCAAACAACATTATAAACATAATGAATCCACAATAGATCTTTTATGCCCACAGACATAAGAGTTTGAAAGGTCTATCTAAATCCAGTAGTCTTATTCTACCCAAACAAGTAAAAATTTGTTGTCATAGATTGCACTAACAAAGCTAGCAAGACTTAATCAACAAACAAAGAGAACAAATGGACCATAGAATATGTAGATAAGGTGCCAGATATGAGAGATATGAATAAACAAATACTGACAACTATCATGGCATAAAGAGGGATTCACTTACGAAGAGATACCTGGAGGTTGTTTTCCTTTATGTAATCCCACATTCTCTTAATAACATCAGACCTTGGTAATTCACTGTCTCCAGTACCAAGGAACTTGATTAGAGCATCAGAAAGTTGAAGAGGTGCAAGAAAACCTGATTTTCCTCCCTTCTGTCTCTTTTCCTTTCTACTCGGCTCATCTAAATCTGAAACGATAAATCAATTACAGTTAATAAAGAACTTTGTAACCCTCATGCATTTATACAAGAAGCTATGTTTCAATTTGTAAAGAAAACAAGTTTATAACCTAGTCAAACTCGTATCAATATGAGGCTGAAATTGAAAAAAAATAAAAATAAAAAGATAACTGTTCTGTGTCCAAATTCAAACAGACTAGATAAGGTTGAGTTGAGCAGTGAGACATGATAGCAGTGGTATACAAGAGGTGAGGACAAGGTCAGATTAAGTCCAGTTATTAACTGAAAACAACTACCACAACAATTCATCACATCTTATATTAAACTATTTATTGTTTGTACCTTCTGTTCTCTCTTGCTTTCGTTGTTTTTCCTTTGGTGTTGACTTGATGGAAACAACTGTAGCATAAAAATAAAAATAATAACAATAATAATATTCTTTTAAGCATTCAACATGCTACACAACATATGGAATTTGAATTAGTAATAACATTCAGCGGGGCTTATTGATGATAAAAAGAATGTAAACAACATAAAAACATGCTGCTGAGATAATATGGTAGATGCATACCGTCATCTGAATCCAAGGGCCATATATGCTTTGATAAGGCCTTATTCATTTGAAACATGTTGATGGTATCAACACCAAAAAGGGCACGTAATCGTTCATCACAAACAATATTTCGTCTATTATTTGGGTCTTGCAAATCCTTCTCTCTAATGTAGGCCCACAGTTGCTTGACAACCTAGGACCAAGATTAGCATATCATTACAATTAAGATAATTTATGTATAAACGGATTATCAGAAGCCAAAGACAAAAGAAACTTCTAACGTTCTGGCTATACCTCAGTCCTGGCCAGTTCAGTCACCCCAATGAATTCCTGAAGTTGGGGAGAGAGGGCACATAACTTGCTAAAACCACCCCCTCTTTTCTTGACCTCATTATTAAGCTTTCTAGACCTGATTGTAAGATAAAGTAATCATAAGCTTTTAATGCCAAGTTCAGCCCTACATCAAGGCATCCATGCCACAATTGCCCCCTTAGGATATCCTTGATCTTAAAGTTGATATAGTGTAAAATAAAGGAGGCCGCAATTTTAGTAAAAAAGTGTCACTTTAAACATATTTACAATTTTTCTGATAACAGAAGAGTAATTCATTTTGCAATACTGCTGGAAGGATCATGATGTTAACCACATAATAGCAATGTTTATTCTAAGGAAAAACTTAAGAACTTACCCCTCCAATTGTTAATAGTTACAGATCAATTCTTTCTATGGCATTGATCACTTCTAATTGCTCAAATTACATAAAGATCAGCATATAGCTTAATCAGTCAACTTCAAGAAATTATTAATAGATTTCATAGCACAACTTTTGAGAAGATATGATTTTTATTATAGTACATTCATTTTAGATTTTTTCAAGAACCAGAGGAAGTTTTATTTTAACAACAAAAGGCAGCAGACATATTAACATTATTAATCTTGAGTCATATCTAGGAAGTTAAACAAGGAGAAATTTATAAAATCTAAAGAAGGCTATGCATTAAAAATTGTTAGCATTGACAATTAATTTGTATTTTCATCTAATACAGCCATCAGAAGTAACTACCCTTTTGTTACATCCTAGAAAACACCTTGAGCAGTGGATAAACCACGTTCACCGCAATATATATAGGCCATGGCTATCTTGGAGTTTCTCTAAGATAGGGCACAAATCATAGCCACACGCACAAAGTGATAAATAGAAAAAAACACGTTATAACTTTGATCATGTGGTTATGAAGTAGTGCTCCACCATGGAGCGGTTCTAACATAGCCAAACCCTATATATTATTTCAAATACTTTTCCTTCTCTCTACACCTTCTTGAGTGAATTTTTCTAGCTCTGTTACTGCCAGCATCTTGTAGAGCAACAATAAAATGATATTTTTGTTTCTAGCCCATTTCCATTCCAAAAGGGTAAAATCATTGACCTCTCATAAAATTTGGTTGAAAATCAAGAGCACGTAAGTGCTACCTTGAAATTTGTTCTCATGTCCCTCCTTTGCTGTGCAAAGGAGGAAGCCCCACAATAGCAAGCACATCTCTTTTCAGAAGTATTGTTTCTCTATAGATACCTACAGGAATCAGAGAAGTAATTATGTGACGCTCCATGGACAAGAATCCTGGTCTCAAAGGAGAAAATTGAGAGGCAAAGGTTGATGCAAAATCAGGTTTGTCAAAGAAGAAGAAAAATAAAAGTGATTAACGGACATACTAAAAGCCATGGTTGGGGCAGTTCCCCGGAAACCAATTAATTTAGAACAAAATCATTATTCTCTACAATGAAGATATGGCAGCATTGCAACATTTGCAACAACTTGCAAGGATGCAACTCGAACAGTTTGATTGGATATTTTTTCTTAAAGGAAAAATATCTTCATAACATGGCGCAATGTGTTCCACAGCAATCATAGACATTGGACTGTGATTAATTGAGGACCTGTTGAAATTAAAACAGATTCTCTCAATGTTTTTCATTCAAAATCTCTTTCCCATTTTCAAAAGTAATGCAAAACAGCAACCCTTTCATTAGATATAGCTGAGAATTCAGAGATATAAACAACTAATTTAATATAGCCATTGCTGTTAGATAAAGCAAATAACAAACAAAGCACCATCACACTTTCCTCGATCAAAAACCATTATGCACACAATATAGTCTAAAGCTATCAAAAACCAGAATTATACTTAAAAAAAGGATCAAAAGGTAACATTGAATTAATTAAAAAAAGTCGCATAACCAAGACGTCCTTAAATTACAATTGCAACCATAGAAAAAGCGAATTACAAGATGCACCAATGCTCATACTTGTGTTGTTTTTTTTATACACATTTTGTACATAAATTCACAGCTTTACTTGCACCACACATCCTAATTTAAACTCTGTAACCAATAATAAATAAAACCGCACACACAGTTTTTTTTTTTCCTTTCAAAACAAACTCGTTAATTCTCCAATTACTGAGCAATTTCACAGACTTAGGACTAAACTTAAACCTAAACAGCTAACAACTTTGCTTGGTTACAGGCGAAGCTAAAAATCAATAATTCACAAAATGTACAACAGCATTTTACCAATAAATTGAAATTTATATCCATGTGACACGGAAGTAAATTATCACTAACTAACCGTCTCTTTGCCGGACCCTTCGCTTCATTCGCCCCGTCATCATTGTCGTCGTCGTCACCTTCCTGCGCCGCAGCATCAGCAGAACCATCCGTTTCATCAGATTTCACCTTCGCCATCTGAACATCATCATCATCATCTTCTTGTCGTTGTTGTTCTTCGTTTTCACCGTCGTTTTGATCATTCTCAAACTGGCTTTGAAGAAATAAATCAACCTGTTCTCTAATAAATATTTTCTTATCCGTCAAATCAACTCCGAAATCTTTCTCTAGTTGCCGGCGCACGATACCCGTGGTGGTGGTGTTCAGGTCCGAGTTTTTGAGGAACTCCTGCAGTCTCGCGACAAGCTCCGAGTCCGATACCATCTTCTTGCTCGGGTCCGGTAGCTCGGGTTGAGTTAGGTTTTAGATTAGTTTGGTGCGTGTGTGAGTGCGGACTTGTAAATAAATGCAAAAGGTTCATTTGATTCTTGTTCAACTGTTTATCGTCGCCCGTTGGAGTGAAAGTGAAGGCTGGCAATTTTTTTAATTTTTTGAAGTTCTATTGTTTTACTTGTTTACCCTCAATACTTCTGAAAACTTGCCTTCAAGTCCCACAGTTTAGGCTGCGGACGGGTAATTATCGAAATCCCCCTCTGGTTGGAATATTCCCAGAAAGATCTAATAAATTTTAAATTAACCAAAACCACGAAAGAGTAAAAAGGCTGATTCCACCACGCAATTTTTTTTTTCTTCTCAATATATATATACATGTATAATGCTCTTATTTTGATTACGAAAAACTGTGCTCATAAGAATTCTAATTTCATTTTCACAAATTTTGGGAAAGAAAGAGTTAATTAAATATTTTCAGTTTTATGTCAATTAGTTATTAGATCGTTTTCCTAGGACAATTAATAATGTAATATTGTAATGAAAATTGGCTAGTGGGCAGGGTTTACAATTTGGTGGCGGCTGCTCTGGTCTTCGACTTCAAGCTTACGCTTCATTTCCTTCTGATTTAACTAAAGCCGCGTGAGATTAAATAATCCCAGATCATGACATCTAACTATTAAAATGCATTATTTAGAAAAGAAAAGAAAGCATTATTTGTTGATTTAAAACATATTAAGGACTAATTTATTCGTGGTGTAGTAAATAACTAAAATATATATAATATTAAATTATATATATAATATTTTATTTGGTTACTAAAAATATTGTTTATACTATATATTATTTTATTCTGTAAAAGAGTGCGCAGGGAAAAAAAAATCATAAGAGGAATAGCTTCCTTAAATTGAAGTGGATACGTACAAGTTTAGTTTACATAAATTCTTATTCAAGTTTATGTGCACGTGAATATATGTGGAAGGCAATGCCTATGTGGAATCATGTATTCTCAAAAGTGACTTCTTCTATATGTTCTAAAATCCCGTAAAATGGCATGATTTTAATATAAGTGATTCTCAAATAAATTTACCAAACACCAAAGTTAAATCTTATTTTTCAAAAGAGTAATAATAAAACTAAAAACTCTTATATAAAATTAACTTATACAAATTGATGTGGCTAAAACTCATTAATCGATAAAAATAAAAATTATAAAAATAAATTATGTAAGTCAAAAGCGATTTAATCAAACCAATTGAATTATGCTACATCAATTTGTACAAAATAAATTTATATAAAAATTTGTAACTCTATTTTTTTTTCCTCAAAATTACATCTCCAATTCCCAAGAACAAATTGCAAAATACCTTGAGCAAAACCTCAAAGACCAAACGACCTTATTATTCGTAAAATAAAGAGGTAAAAGCATTAATAATGTGCCACCTTCGTTGTAAAGCCACTGGAGGCTTAAATATTTAGATCATCGCAATATTATTTTCTACGAGTTCAGCTCCTAATACCCCCTTTAAAATTATTATGAAATTTCACTTGCTATATCTATGGAACTTTTTTTTGTTAAAATTTTGCAAAAAGACAAACATTATAATAGAGTTAATTAAATTTTAAATATATTTTTCATAATAAATTTTGAGTAATTTGTTATTTCATTGTCTCAAAATTATTTTGAGTTTTTAAAGAAATTAATTATCAATTTCTCTACGCCTCTCTGTGGGCCAGAACTGCGAAGAGAACATAGAGGCAGTTTCGTAGTATCCATCCCACCATCATCAGAGTTTGTGTGTTTAAAGGACTTGGGAGCTAGTCGGTGTCAATTAATTTAATTGGTAGTCGGTAAAACGAACAAGGTGTAAAGAAATTGCCTCACCAAATTATATGTTCATATAATTGGGATGAAAAATTATCAGTTATGCTACAGGTAATTTAAAGATAAAAAGTAAAAAATAATAATGATTGGGTGAGACATTTACAGTTGTTAGGGATTGTTATGTGTTTTTGCCAATACCCACTCCAAGTGTAATACATACAAACACAGAGGATCATCCAAGTAGGTAGCTTTAAGGACAAGAATTCTCGCTTTGTTTATTTTTTCTAATTGCTCATGGTTAAATACGTACCTACGACTACGTTTTGAATTTTTATGTTAACAATCAAGTCAATTTTTCTTTTTATTTTATTTATAATTAAGTCAAATTTTTAACTAAATTTAAAAAAAAAATAAGGAGAGACTAGGAGAGGAAAAATAAAAAAGGAGAGGAACTTAATCTTCACATTAAATACCCATTATTCTGTGGAATAATATAACGTAAACATTGTTTTGTACAACTTAATGTGCTAATGTTATATTGTTGTCGCGTATTCCATATTTTCAAGATTATTAGAAAAAATAGATAATGTGAGACATCTAATAATTATATAACATAATATATTAATTTATACAAGAATTTGCATAGCTAGTATTATTGCATTCGACATATTTGGTCATCATTATAGAATTTATTAATTGTGACAAAAGATACTTATTAAATCGTATATGTACATTAGGCCTAACAGAATTATTTTGCTGCATCTAAACTAATACCATGCATTGTGTAACAATTTTTTTTTTTCTTTTTGAAGAGCATCGTGTAACAATATTAAACATTCATAAGTCAAAAATTTTGTTTAAAATACATTATGTTACAGTTTAGTGAGAGTTTGATTATCAAATAAATTGCATCAAATATAAATTAGTTAAACATGATTAGAAGGAACTAATTAGTAAATACTACTAAATTTTAAAATCGAGTAATATTAGAAATTTCAAAATATGATCTTAATTTGTATCCCAACTTACATGACACTTATTTATTTGATGGTATAATAATAATTTTACTAATTATAAAACTTATCACGCAATAAACAAGTGACATATGTAATTAAGATACAAATTGAGATCCAAATATTGATTTTTAGGCATGATTGTTTTAAGATAATCAATGAGAAAAGGATAGTGTGTCTACTATCAACTAAAGAAAAAAAAAAAAAAAAGAGGAAAAAGACATTAGATACCACTCCCTTCAATTGAAATTAGTGCTTGCATTCTATAAATAGCCACGCATTTTAACATCATTCGATCCGCGCATCCTTGCTTAGATGTCGCAAATTTTCTTTCCTTTCTCAACTTATTAAAGTTTTTCACTTTATTTTCAACTTTGACCTCTCCGTCACGTAAACGGGAATGTGTTATCCTCACAAATTTCATTGATTTTCTTGTCCTTCTTAAGATAATGTAATTTCTTTTTCTTGTCATTCAATTTTTTTTTTCTTTTATCGATATTTCCCCCGTCGATTTTTTCTTTTTATTTTAAGAGTCTATAAATGATAAACTGGCTGGAAGTCGGGACTCAGTAATTTTTAATCCGGATGATTTTGGAATGAAATAACTGGTTGCCGCTTGCCAAGAATGCTAAGTATACCTATTAGATGCATTGAGTTTTGTTGTTCGACAGTGACTCTATAGAATAGAATGTGATTATCCATTAAAATGAAGAAAAAAATAAAGATTGGACAATTGGATGTCCTAAACTTGTCATCATAATAAGGGTGCATTTAAGAGTAATGTGTTGCTAGTAGCTGCGCTACTAATGTCCAGTTATCAAGGTGTTTAGTAACACCTTACAATTGAATTTTAGTAGTTCAGTAACTTTTTTTTTTTTTCAGTTCTACTCCATAGTTATGGCTTTTATTTTATAACAACTGTAGTTTAAAAGTTACATCACTTCACTCTTAAATACAATCTAAATAACCTTAAGTTAAAGGCCAGTTTGGAGTTGCGGTTAAAATTTAATAAGCTGCTTATTTCATAATTTTTTATTAAAATAGTGTTTGGTAAATTTTGTAAAAGTAGCTTATTTCATAATTTTTTCCATTTTGTCAGCAGCTTTTAAAAGCAGGTCAAAGGTTGCTTTTCATAAGCAGCTTATTCAATGAGCTGCCACACCTTTTTAAAATTTCTATTATAACCTTAGATTTTAATAAAAAGATAATTATATCATACTTATCCATAAACCTTAATATATAAATCATACATTTATTTCTATCATATTTTATATAATAAATTATGAAGTTCTTTAAATTTTTTTAATTGAGTTCTTTTAATATAATTTTACATATTTAAGAAAAAAATATGTTTAAATAATTTATTAAACATACTCTAAAAATAAAAAATAATTAAAACTTATATCTATTTTGGACATTATATAATAAAACAGCACTTCGTAATAAAATTTACCAAACGTATATACTCTACTTTTCAAACTCACCACAACTGCAACAACACATTTTATCAAACACAAAGCTACTTTTTTAATCAGCAGCTTATTTCATCAGTACAGCATAAGCAGCTTATTTCATCAGCATCCGCAATCCCAAACTGACCCTAAGTCTTGCTAGTCAAAATGTGGTAAGAGCATCTCCAAAAAGTTCTTCAAATAAGATTTTGTTGCTTATTTGAAGAGGTGCATCAACATTTAAAACTTTAAAAGATACTTTAATTAAGATTCTTGAAATAAAAAATAATTCTCTCTTTTTAATTTTGTAGAGTTATTTTTTTCATTTTTAATTTATATTTTATTATTTTTTATTGGAAAGAGAGAGAGTAATGCTTTAATTCCCATTTACTTTTCCTTTGAAAAAATATTTATTTGATTAAAATAATGTTAAGTTATTTTTATTTGAAAATCCTTTTGGAGAATAAAATATTTTTCACTCTTTCTTTTTGCCATATAAATAAGCAAATAAATATTTGAGAAGTAAAACTAATAAAGTCATTTAGAGATGTTATAAGCTAATGATATCCATTCGCAATCTCTTTGAAGTGGTTTGAGGAGAATTACTGTATTGAGTTGAGTTGTCTCCTCTCATTGTAAAAAGAAAAAAGGATTATTTACTTAGATATCTTAGGCTTACCCTTGAAACAAATGGTAACAGAGTCAAATCCTTGAGTTGGATATGATGTGAACTCATGTTGGTTAAAAAAAAAATGTTAGGCCATGTAAGACTTCTGCCGATGGAGGAAATTTTGTTTGAAGTTGTCATTGAATTGAATTGCTTCATATTAACTATAAAAGATTCTAATCCAGTTAAACGACTAATATTTTGATGTTGTCAAATATATGCTTAATGTTATAATAAGTGTTATCAAAATAAGATGATGCGGTCAATTCAATGTCTAACAAAAAAAAATAGATAGCTAGAAATTTCTTAAATTTACAAACCCTTCAGCCACCGCTTATTCAATATTTAATCGTAGCACAACAACAAGCCAATAACCAACGCCTAAGTGATAAATTTTGTAGTTTTTTAATATTAAAAGCCATAATTACACGTTAATTTAATTTTAGGATATTGTCGTTAGATACAAAGTTCGAAAAAAAATCTACTTGAAAAGTAAAAATTTATTTGGTAATGGAGAGCATATCCATTTCAAACTAAATTACGTATGGTCCACAAAAACGTCATCAACGTCATTCAAACTCAGGAAACCAAAATTGATCCAAAAAGTGAAAACGACAAACAAGGCTCAACTGCGCAGCCCCCAAAAGTCTTTCTTTCTTTCTTCCTTTTTTTTTTTTTTTTTTAATTCAACCAAAAAATCTATATCTATTGGATAGGAAAATTGAGCACCCAGAAATACAACACAAGTTCAAAAATCGAAGGCCATAGTTTCTAAATACTGTATTTTTTCACGTGATATTTTTTTGTAGCCAATTATTCATTTATTCTAGTTCACGTGATATTCTTTGAATTTTAAATACTGTAGTTACTAATCCAATTAAAATCTTCCTTCTTTTTTCTCGGCGTTGGTGTGATGTTACTCAAAGCGGAAAAAAAAGAAGACATGAGATTAATGACCTAAATTCTATGTCTAAATTTTAAATAAAAAATTAACCCACTAAAAAACAAAATTATAAAAAAAAGTCAAGTAAAAATGGAAAATTTAATTAATGAATAAATACTACTCTCAATTTTTTGAAGTACAACAACAGTTAAAAGAAAAAAAAATCTAAAATAAATCAATTTTTTTTTTTAAATTGCGGGAGTGTATTTAGAATTTATTTCTTCGGATTGAATGTTGACAGGCGATTATTGATTGTCCCATTCTCGATTCCCAATTTCCCATGGGGCTACCCTCCTGTTGCAAAGAGCCGGCCGATCATCGAAAAGATTCTCATTTCTAAACAATTATAGAGGTAAGATGTTGCTTCGTATCCAACTAGAATTAAAGTATAAAACATCAAACTATTTTTTTTGATCATAGCCCATCGTCACACGATGTTCTTATTCTAGAGGTGGAGATCTGAAAGGTTCATACACCTTATTTACACCGTATTTGCTCTTACCGATAAGATTTTTCTGTACTAAGCAAAGTTTAGTTTTAAAATTAACGCAAGAAACTTTCTTTCGTTTCCGAGGCTCCGTCAGCAAATGCACAAACCCGTCATCTTACTACCACATAGTAGTATAAATTCAAATCGATCGAAACATCTCAGATCGTGATTGCATCCACACCGTCGACAGGCAGTGTAAAATACTAATTGCATGGTCCATTACCTTACATAGGAGAAACGCTCCTGAGCCAGAGATCACGTGAGAGATTTCACAATTTCATGAAAGTAAACATGCAACAAGCCAACGACAGGATAGGAACCAACACATTACACCGTACATGTTACCGACAAAGCGACCATCTCAAAAGCATTAAAAATATTTTTTAAAACAAGAGAAAAACGTCGTCGTATTATCCTCATCCTAAAATCTAAACCAAAACGACTCGGTTTTTGTCGCGTTTACCTTGTATTCATCAATCATTTCCTTGTCAACATCTTTTCTCTCACCTCACAAAGTCCTCTTCTTCTCCCCCTCTCTGCAACTGTTCGCCAGAATCGGATACTAAATTTATATATTATCCCTCACCGATCACTAAAATCATCCAAAACGGTGTCGTGTCAGCTAATGTGGCGGTGAGTCTATGAAAATGGATCGCTCATCGTTGACGGTGGGGCCGGCGATGGACATGCCGATCATCCACGACACTGACCGGTACGATTTCGTCAGAGATATCGGCTCCGGTAACTTCGGTGTGGCTCGACTCATGACAGACAAGGTTACCAAAGAGCTTGTAGCTGTCAAGTATATCGAGAGAGGCGATAAGGTCAGTTTTGACATTCAACTAAGTTATATACTATCTATTTGTGGAAGTTTTTTATTTTTACTTTTATTGTTTGCTATTTTAAGCGTGTGTCGCGTTTAATGTTTACGTGAATTTATGGAAATTATTGCCGTTTTCTAGACTTTTTAACTTTCTCTTTTAGTCATTCGTGGAAATGCTTTTCTCTGCAGAGGACGTTGGTTACCATTTTTGTTAAGGTTTCTTATGCTTATTTTTAGTAAAATTTTCCTGGTAGCAGATTTCAGTTTTAAAATAACTAAAAGTTAAACGAGTATAATCTATAGAAAATATTTCTTAAATTCTTTCTAGCTAAGAATTTGTGAGATGGATAATTTTTTGTTTAACTTGAAACCTTTAAACACACGCACACATACAGGTTTAACATGAAAGTTGGTTAAGATGAAGTTCTTTTGAAAGATACAATGTTAGTGGAAGTACTTTAATCCCTCTGTTTTATGTGGAGTCATAACACTTAATCTGTAATGGATTGCTTGTTTTTGTAATTATCATTGTCTTAGGGTTTTTTTTTTTTTAATTTTTTTTGGGTTCATTTATTAGGAAAAACAAAGTGTATAAGAAAGTTGTAAAGAGTAGAGCCCTAGCCCATAGTTGTATACTGTTTTTGCTTGTGATGGATTGGTTTAGTTTTGTAAGGAAGAAAGTTAACCCTCAATCATATAATAGATTTATGTAATAATGGTTTTCTGATTCTTACATTACAAGAGGTTCGTGCACAAAAGGATCATATGTTTTCATATCATTTAACAATAGGCTCTTTTGGTTGAAAGACTTTTGCGTGAAGATTGAAGAAGAAGATCAAGAACCAAAATATAAAGATTCGAGAAGAAGATCAAGAACCAAAATAACACCTCCTTTTAAATGCATTCAGTGATCTACTTCACAAAGAGTAGTTCAATCTTAGTAGTAGTTGACCTATTACCTGTAAATGGGAGATCGGACATAGTTTCCATTGTCACGAGTTACCTATCCAAGGTCAACTAGAAATTGAAAATTTGGTTTATGAGATCTCTCAATGTAATCTTGACCTTGAAAGATAAAAGGACAAAATGAGAGCTTTTGGGTAAGGGAAAGTAATCTGGATTAGAATCAATGTACTGACTAGACTTGTAGGATTCCATTCAAATTTTACTGCATATTGTTTTGAATCAAGAATTATGAAAGTTTGCAACATTTGTGGCTTCTCATTGTGGTAAGTTATCTCACAGATAGATGAGAATGTTCAAAGAGAAATCATCAATCATAGGTCATTGAGGCATCCTAATATTGTCAGGTTTAAAGAGGTTAGTTGATTCCCTGATTATTCTTTTTGGAAGATTATACCACCTTCAAGGGGGATGATGGCTTAATTTGTTGGTTCTGTATTGTAAATCTTGTTATAGGTTATTTTGACGCCCACCCATCTGGCTATTGTAATGGAATATGCATCTGGTGGGGAGCTCTTCGAGCGAATATGCAATGCTGGGCGTTTCAGTGAAGATGAAGTTCGTATTCCTAAGTCTTTCATTCTTCTTCTCCTTGTATTTGTTTTCATGTGGCTTCTTTTACTTGGGCTGCTGGTACAGGCTCGGTTCTTCTTTCAGCAACTTATATCTGGAGTCAGCTATTGCCATGCAATGGTAAACTTCCTAGTGCATACACTTTTTATTTTCTTCATTTTGAAAAATTTATCTTTTCTATATCCTGGGTCACAAATTAGATAATGTATTCGGCTTCTTCTTGTGCTGTTTCCTGGTGAAGCAAGTTTGCCACCGGGATTTGAAGCTGGAAAATACGTTGTTGGATGGAAGCCCAGCTCCTCGGTTAAAGATATGTGACTTTGGGTATTCCAAGGTGCTTCTTGTCTTTCTCTTTCTGATCTCGCTGGTGTTAGCTCTCCATATATTTAAATTTCCAGAAAGAGTATTTACATTCTGCTTCTTCTCTCTACTTCCTTGAACTATATTTTCATTATGCTCCCAGGGGTGGTGCGCTTCTAGTCCATGGAACAGTGATTATCTTTACATTAAACTTTCACTGATTTTCTTTCATCTTAGTTTGGCTGTCTAACAATCATCAATAATTTATTTTTTTGGGTTGTTTTTCTTAGTCTTCTGTGCTTCATTCTCAACCAAAATCGACAGTGGGAACTCCTGCTTACATTGCTCCAGAAGTATTGCTGAGGCAAGAGTATGATGGCAAGGTATACTTTTACGGTATAACTCAAATGAGTTTATAATCAACTTCTCCTAATGATCTATAGCTCATTGATAAATATCCTAGGAAGAACAACATTTTTGTATGCCTGGATAGTCATTTGTTGGACCAAGATATTTGATGTTGTGTATTCCTGGCATAATGTGTTGTGTGTTTAGCTGTTTTTGGCGATGAGATCTTATTCAATTATTATTATTTTTTTCATGTGGAATTGCAATGAGAAAAAGGCTATATTTTTCTGACTGACTCTGAGCAAGTTAGATGGTATTAGCAGCCTGCTTAATGCAAATTGTTACTTTAGGATTTTGTACGTACTAAATTTATTTATTAAAGGTCTGCTGGCTTGTTTATGGTACAATGCAGATAGCAGATGTGTGGTCATGCGGTGTAACCTTATATGTGATGCTGGTGGGAGGATATCCTTTTGAGGATCCTGATGAGCCAAAGGACTTCAGAAAGACAATACAAGTATTGATTAAACCTTGTTGTCATATCACGCCATTTTATCCTTTATATAAATTGATCCGATTCAAGACTTTTTTTTCTTTCTCCCCTTGCAGAGAATTCTCAGTGTCCAATATTCTGTTCCAGACACTATTCCAATATCTCAAGAGTGCCGTGATCTGATTTCAAGAATTTTTGTTGCTGATCCTGCATCAGTGAGTATTTTTTTTTCCTCTTAATACACCATGCTTGCTACCTTTTTCATTCTTTTGGATGTTTGATGCCACAGAGAATTACCATTCCTGAAATCATGAAGCACCAATGGTTTTTGAAGAATCTTCCAGCAGACCTAGTGGATGAAAAGACTATGAGTAGCCAGTATGAAGAGCCTGATCAACCTATGCAGAGCGTTGATGTGATCATGCAGATAATAGCAGAGGCCTCCATACCAGCAGTCACTCACGGCCTTAACTGTTATATGACAGACAGCCTTGACATGGATGATGACATGGAGGACTTGGATTCTGAATCTGAGCTTGACGTTGACAGTAGCGGGGAGATAGTATATGCATTGTAATGACATAATGTTTTATTAAACTATAGACGGAAGTTTCTTCAACAGTGTAGTTCTTATGGGCCTATGGAAATGTGTAATATTTAGCTAAGATAATATGTGGTAGAATGGAGAAATGCCAGAGGAAATGTTGGTCTGTAATAGCATAAGATAAAGAACCTTAAGAGTCTGCTGTGTTCATAAACTGAAACTTTTATACTTGTGTGATCGAATTTGATCTTTGATGCTTTTTTTCTGAGGGAAAACTCTGCTAGTCCTGTTAATCAACCTCTTCCACTCAGCTATTTAGTTACAATTTTTTGCATGCCTTCGAAATTTGAGTCGTTCGTTTTACTGATGATGTCAATGTACGAATGTGTACATTGGATGACGGACCCCTGAAGTTTTTTTATATCAATTTAGCATTCTGGTTTTTAGATTGTATAATTTTTTGGACGATTCTGATGGGGAATTGCTGATCATTGATAGTTGAAATTTCCAGTATTTGTATGTAGCAAATGGCGTCTTTTGATGACTTCTGTTGACTGTATTTTGAGCTTCTGGCTGGTTAAATGAATTCCTCAAGAGTTGAGAGAACAATCCCAGTCTTTAGCCTGAACTGAAGAAAGCTTGGTTGTATTTTCCAGTATATCTTCGTGATGACAAAATTATAAATGAATGAACCCCCTTGCTGATTGCAGCTATTCTCTTTCACATGTACTGGAGTGAAGCGGCTTCGTGGTTGTTTTATCAGTGCTCGGTCATCACTCACGTCCGATTTTAGGAAGTTACAGATGAGTAAAGGGCAAATTATTGTCAATTTATACAGGCTGTTTACACTAATCTTCTTGATTTTGAGAACACACTTTATTAACAAGGAGAAAAAAGTTTCTCTGGAGTCACTAAACAACAGTATACACTACTTCAGGTGTGAATTCTTTCCTTGGATTTTCCGTGTGGAGACGCTACACCGCTCAACTCCATTGTGTAACAGAAAAGGAAAGTTCTTAAAGTGTAATTACATATCAATTGAGCTGCAGGGAAATTTGTCTTCAACGATGAGGATTGTGAAGCCAATATAAGTTGATTTCTTCCTGAATTACTTCTATCCTAAATTTTGCCTGTCCAAGCCAGAAATATTCCCATTGATAGGCAGTCTCTTCAT
Organism: Luvunga scandens; assembly: GCA_030449905.1. Lineage (NCBI taxonomy): Eukaryota > Viridiplantae > Streptophyta > Magnoliopsida > Sapindales > Rutaceae > Luvunga > Luvunga scandens. The sequence continues at coordinate 1,748,372 of JASUUG010000383.1, read as the reverse complement.
CACATTTCACTACTTCTAAATTCTCAAGATTCACAATTGATGAGGGCAGCTCGGAAAAAGAGCACCCTCTCAAGCAAAGTGTCTTTAAACTGCACAACTCACCAATCTGTTCTGGCAATTCTTGGATGTTCAGACATTCAGATATATCCAGAAAGTTTATATTGGATAGGTTTCCAATTGTGTCTGGTAATGCTGACAGATCAGTGCATGAAGCAAGCGTTAGCATTTGTAAGTTCACCAGCTTACCAATCCCCTCAGGTAGTGCAGACAGCTTATGGCAGTTAGTGATCTGGAGCTTCTTTATGGAGACAATATCACATAAACCCTCAGGCAACTCTATGAGATCATTGCAATAATCAATATCTATCTCCAAGAGATTTGGAAATGCATCAGAAAAATGAAAGGTAGAATTCTGGAAAACCTGACCAACATTGCACATAACCAAGGATAATTTTTGCAGATGCTTCATTCGTACAGTGGTCATGGAAGAAAGAGAAACATGCTCCAATCTGATTCTCTTTAAATTAGATAAAGCACCAAAAACTTGGATGTTACTTAATTCTGCAGGGAAGAATCCGTAATTTGTGACTATCATGACCTTCAGTTTATCTATCTTCTCCAGGAAATTTGGAAGGGTGTACTTCTTTGTCCTTATGTTTAGAACCACAACCTTAACTTCTGGTGCTTCCATGTCATACCAATTAGATGAGAATCTTTCATCTGCAAATCATGGCAATATTGTGTGAGACAGATAATGATTGGCCAAAAAGGAAAAAATAAAATAAAATCTCTGCACGTTGCAGTGTCCATGTGTGAGAAAAAATGTGATAACAACCTGTAGAGATTAATTTTTTTAAACAAAAAAAACCTGTTGAGATTGACAATAGGCTGGCATTAAGGGGGTGCTGCTTTTGATCCATCCACCATTCGGGAAAATTGTTTCCACTCATGTCTATAATTAGTCTTTTCCTCTGTTTTATGGGCTCTAACGTGCTCTGATAGATAGCCAACTCTCTGAGAAGATCATGTTGCATTACAAAGTGATCGTTGTAGCAGCTGTCATCACTTGCATATTTCCTAGTGAATGGCATAAATTGATTGTTCAGGGAAGATTCATACTCCAAGGTACATAAGAGGAGAATTCACACCAATTTGCATGCACAGCAATTGAAGTCGGTCATAAGGGCAAGCATGGTAAACCACATATGTTAAAATTGCACATAACCGTTGATACAAACATAAGAGCAAGCACTTGGATACATCATAATTGTATTTTATATAGCTGCATACCTTGTGACCATGCTATTAACCAGATTTAGGTTGGATAGCTCATGGAGGTTGGCAATGGCAAATAGTTCATCAACCGGTTCATACAATTCCATCCACATATCAACAAGTGCAGTGATAGGAATCCTTTGGTCCTCAGGAAAGGAACATAGGTCCATATAACATTCATTGACCTCATTATTTAAGGCATCCAAGCTACTTTTAAGACAAACAAGTATTTCTTTGTTGGAATGGAAAACAGATACACCTTGAGTCCATTCCTTCACTATTCTTTGCCAGATTGCTGCATGCTTCCCACACAGTGATCCACCGACCACTGTAAGGGCCAATGGGCATCCCTTACAGGCTCTCAATATCTGCAGTTGGCAAGACCAGATTTTAGAATCCAATTGTTTCATACATTTATTTTCATTTCTCTACATGTAGAAAATGGCTAAGAGTGATATTAAGGGCATTCCACATATTACAAAACTTAATTTGGTAGGTAAAGAAAAAAGCATGTGCAAATGTCCTATACATATGAGAAGATAAACTGAATATTAGCATGAAACTGCAGATTGGTAGAGCACCTTATTGACAAGATTTTTGTCTGGAATGTATGAGTTTTCATCTTGTAGGTTTGCTGAATAATGAAAAAGAGTCCTTGCAGCTTCATCATTCAATGGTTTCAAATCATACCCAGAACCAAATTGTGGGAATACAGACCTTGAGGTCACCAAAATCTTGTAGTTGGGTAATTGAAACTTGAACTTCTGCAGCAGGGATTCTGATCCAGACCAGACATCATCGAGGACCAACAGTATAGCCTCTGGTCTTATTAGCTTCAATAACCGTTCCAAGTCATTGATTGCATCTTCATCTGTTTGAAACTCAGGCACAGCATAACCCTTATGCTGGAATACTTTTTGTACAATGCCCTTCACATTGGGTGTTTTAGAAACAGTAACAAAGAAAATGTTGTCCCCAAATTTTCCTGTTCAAATGTCATATAAGAAAGCCAATTGTGAAAGTGAGAGGAAATTCAGTACCATTATTGTAAAAACAAAAGGCAGAATTTAGACATCACATTACTCTTATATCAAAGAGATTCCCAGAGATGGGATGCGTGGATAATAGTCCGACTATTGATAATAATGATTATTAAAAAGATTAAAGACTTGCAATTCGATTCAACACACTGACTTGTGAATCGAATTATCAGTTATCAAGCACTATATCATTTACTCATCCCTTTTCAGGCTTGACCTCACCTAACAATCAAAATCTGATTCGAATCCACAAGTAGAAAATCTCCAACTCAATTAAAATGAATTTATCAACTAGTTTGCGAAAGATTACAAAGTTAGAAACCTAATTCATGCATCAGAAAATTTAATAGAGCAAATAACATGAAAGAGAGAGGATACCTAAAACTTGATCATCTTTGCAAAGTTTTTTAACCAAAGTAGTCTTGCCATATCCTCCAGGAGCTGAGACCACAATGACTTGCCTTCCATCCTTGAACAACTCCAGCTTTAACTCCTTCAATGGAATATCCAAACCGGGAGTGACCGGCGGGGCATCGGGCACCGAGCAGGCTCCAACAACTCCAACCTGATTGAACATCCAACTGGTCTTTTCATTTCCACTTAATCTCTTCACCATCATGTGCACTTCTTGTAAGCCCACCATAATCACTCTGTTGTCTCTTGTCTGTTGTAATGGAATATACGTCCGAAAGAAGGCATCGATCGATCTATCCAACTTGATGATCTTTTTAGCATAATTATATCTTTTGAAGCAATTCCACTTCACATTTGAGCATTTATGCACAAGCTGCTCGCCTCGCCTCATCATCTCAATCAAAGTATCTGTTTCGTGCTTTGGCAGATCTAATACTCGGTTCAGCTTCTCTATTTCTTTGATCATCGGAGTTGAATTTTGTAAAGTGGATTCTAGATGCTCCAACAGGTCCTTAAACATGACTGCTTTGTCTTTTGCCTCTGAAACTGCTCTTAATAGCTCTCCAAAAACAGCTCCTAGAAGAGCTCCTCCAACAAATACAACTGCCATCACCTGTCTCCAACTTCTATACAATAATAAACCCAGATGCTAGGTTCAACAACTTAACCGATTTCAACCTGAATTTTTGCAAAAATCGAAAAAAAAAATTAAACTATGATGGCAGCATTTTTTAGATAAAATAATTCACTCTCACAACTACGCATCTTCTCTTCTTTCCTTCCTCTTGAGGCTTGAGCCAAACCTAAGAATGTAATTGACTTGACTTTTTGTTTTGTTTTAAGTTTACATCATATATTAATATTTATAAATTATATTACAAACTATTACTATTCTGCTATACTGATCTCTCTTTCTCATACATTCACCATTGAACTATAATTGAAAGAACTCTCTTTAAACTCTCTTAAAATATTGGAGTGTATATAGAAGAGAGAATTGTCTAATCTTTATAATATTATTATAAAAGCTCAAACTCTTACATTTACAATATTATTATAAAAGTTTGAACCTTACGATTACCATTATAAGGACTTATTGAACCAAAAACTATAATTAACTTGATTTAAAAAAGCCAATTATTTCGCTTGTCCAAGCTAACATTCAACTATAGCATTAACAATTAAGAAACTTTCAATATAGTTGCGAGTCAACGAAATAACTGTAGGTTTGACCGTCAGCTTCGAGTGGTAAAAATTAAAAATCTTTACCGCTACTTCTGAAACTTCTAATTGTTACAAAGTAAAACCAGTTTGTTACTTACATTTTTTTTTTCTTATATACTTGGAAGATTTTTTTTTTTCCTTAACGAACAACCAGACATTTCAAAAGACTTTTAAAAGAAAAAAAATTGAAAAGAACAAGACAGGCAATTAAAGATTAACTAACAATATCCATCATTTAAAAGGGTAAACTTCGGTTAGAAAATAAATTTTAATTTAATCCTAAAATATAAAAGCATTAGTTTATTTCAGATACCATTATTTTTAATAATTGACTGACATTGATTTGAAAAAAAAAAATACCCCTTTTAACTAATTATTTAATTAGGTTAAGAAAGGTACTTTGCCTGTTCTTCCCCTAAAATTTAATATATGTTCAAGTGGATGACCAAGATGATTTTATCTGTAAAAACACCCTAAAAAATTAAAAACATGTCAATTAATGATAGAGTTTTCAAATTATCTATTGATTTATTAGGTTTAAATTTTCAAATTATTTTCTTTTCGTGGGACGATTAAACAACAATTGTAGTCAAGATATATCAAATTTTCTAAATCAAAAGCTTGTTTGTGGGAAGATTTGATAATATTTTTATAGGCTTTTCCTATAGCATAAATTAACAGATAAAAAATATAACAGAAAAAAATTACAAATTGTCAGTCATATTTTACACCAAGTCCAATAACCCATCGTCGCCATTCCTCACCCACCACCGTCACTTCCAATTCTAATGTAATTCTACAAAAATTCCATCAAAGCTTAAACAATCATGGAAACCACTAGAACTTAGATCAAATTCAGATATTTCAAAAATCTAAGTTAAAACCCACTTAATTAAGATACTCAAATGAAGAAACCCTTAAAAATGTGCCCCTGTCATCCCCGCTATCGTGATTATTGTCACTGGGTTTTCTTTGAATATGTGACAACCCACATGATGATGGCCTTAAGTTTCACTTAGCCGACCATGTGACAACGCCACAATAGTATTATTGTAAAAGACTAGCCAAACCAACTAAGAACATACAATATTTTATGGAGACCACTAGAACTTAGCTTAAACAATCATGGAAACCACTAGAACTTAGATCAAATTTAGATATTTCAAAAATCTAAGTTAAAACCCACTTAATTAAGATACTCAAATGAAGAAACCCTTAAAAATGTGCCCCTGTCATCCCCGCTATCGTGATTATTGTCATTGGGTTTTCTTTGAATATGTGGCAACCCACATGATGATGGCCTTAAGTTTCACTTAGCCGACCATTTGACAACGCCACAATAGTATTATTGTAAAAGACTAGCCAAACCAACTAAGAACATACAATATTTTATGGAGACTCCAACTTCCACTTTTTTTATTATTTAACCACAGAAAAATAAAAACAACTTAACTTAAAGACACTGTATGCTCGTTAAGACTGCATTCTATATAAAGGATGAAAGAACTCTAATTACAAAATGCACAACCTATGTCTTATAAATAAGTGATAACCCCACTTGCCTAGATTAGATGGCATTCTCCCATGATGCCACCTTAAATTACAACTCCTTGATTAACACTAAAAAATATGCATTTAATAAATTTAAAATTATCAATTTTTCACTTAAATGTTGACTAATGCACTCGTTATTCTTAAATTATTTAATGCTCTCCTAATAAAATTTTATATTAAAATTAATTTGTAACATATTTTTTTATATATTGTAAATATTTGAGGAATAAAGAGAAAATTAAAACTGAAAGTAGGAACAAAGAGGAATTACTAGAGTCATTGGAATGCATTATCAAGGAGATGTAAAAAAATAAAAAATAAAAAAAATCATTAAAAAAAAGGGTAAATGATTGTTTAGTTTTTATATTTTTACTTAAGTATTTATTTAATACTTATATTTAAAAAAGTGTCTTGGAACACCTTATAGTTAAATATGTTGGAGTCTTACTCTTGCTTTTTCTTTGCTTTTACAAAAATACCTTTATAATAATATTATTGACATTAATTAATTTATCTATAAAAATGTAATTAGCAAGCTAACCAATAATTATTTATTATTAAATTAACCAAAAAATATTAATATGAAAGAACTAGTATTTCTTGTGCATATGCAACAAACTAGTTAATAATTTATTTATAAATAAACTAATATCAGGCAACTTAAAGCAATACTTAATATTATTGCAGTAATTTTTCTAATGATTATTTAAAAAAAAAAATTCATCAAATTAATCCACAAAGTAAAATAATAACGCAAAATTTTATGAAAATTTTTGTGTTACTTTTAAGGTTAATTTGATAAATTAATTTTTTTTTGTTTCATTAATTTCCTTAAAAAGGTAAAAATATTAGTGTAAGGATATTATTATAAAAGAAAAGAAAAAGTAAAGGTAGGAATGTAACATAATATTTAATAGCAAAGGTGCGTTAAAGTATTTTTTAAAATATATGTATTAAAAGAGCACTTAAATTAAAATATAGGGATTTAATGAGCATTTATTCTTAAAAAAATATAAAAATATGTTTCACCAATTTCATCCTTCTAGTGTTGGATGGATTTTTTTTTTTTAATTATTAGCAAGTCAAATAAATCAAAAAATCAAATGAGGGGCAATATGATCCATTTGACAACTACTTGTGCACATCGTATAAATTAAAAGAAATAAAAAATTAGCAATTTGCATGCATAGTGCAATTTATAAAAACATTTGCATGGATGTTGAAATTTGTTAAAATATTTGGGTGTGATAGGAATTAAGCCATATAGAAAAAGTAGAAGATGATGGAGTTTCGACCTTTATTATTAATTTGTTCACCGTTACTACGCTTGCTTAAATTTGATTTTGCCTTTTTCACGGTTAAAAATAACAGAGATAATAACATTTTGAAAAGTAAAATAAGGGGCAAAAATTCCTTTTCACCTTTGAAATTTGAGATAATAGTTCATATCATCTTTATTTTTTAAAACAATAATATAGTTCATCCCTATTTTTCAAACAATAGCCTAAAATATCATTTTGTAAATTTACAGTTAGTTTACTCTATAATTCAATAGGTGTAAAATAGAATATTTAGTTAAATAAATGTAAAATATTTTAAAATAAAAATCTCAATAATAACTAAATAATATATGACTTTCTACATAAATTTTAAAATAACTTAATGAAACAGAAATAATACTAAAAAATTTGTAACAAATATATATATATATATATGTGTGTGTGTGTGTGTGTGTGTGTGTGTGTGTGTGTGTGTGTGTGTGTTCACTTAATTATGATTATTATTATTTTCTCAATTAGGAAACATTGTCCATATATATTAAGACCAAGGATAAGCTAAAAGATAAAAAATCACAATTTAGTTTATTTTATTTTATAAATATTTTTAAATATGTATTTTTATGTCTTTAGTCTGTACCTTTTTTAAAACAATAAATGAAGTAATTTATATTTACTTTTGATAGAATAACAATACTGATTGATTATTTATTTATTTATCTTAACTATATTAAAGTAAAAGACAAGCTAAAGGATAAAATAAAAGAAAAAAACTCACTCTGGTATTGTGAAATATATATTTTTTATATTTTGTGTATTATTTAGTGTTATTATTATTTATTTGTTAAGTTATTCTTAAATTTTAAACTTATGCAAAAATATAATTTTTTTTTATTGAGTTTGAGAGTTTTATTCTAAAATAACTTGTATATCATTATTTGAAAATGTTATACCCTCAATGAAATATACAACATACTAACAGTAAAATTAATGAAAAGTATTTTGGATTATTGTTTAAAAAATAAGAATGAAATGAGTTATTATTTAAATAATAAAAAAGAAGTGGGCTATTGTATCAAATCTCATTTTTCCTAGAATGAGGCTTCTACATTTTTTAAAAATAAATTAAAATTTATTATTCTATCTGAAGAGTAAATTAAAGTTTACGTCATTTAAAATAGCTCTTATTAATATTAGTATACTTCGAATGCATTCTTGATATATATAACTCGTATACATAAACTTGTCGTATTGACTTCGTTACTTATTTAATTGACTTTCATTTTGCCAATTTCTTCCTCTTTTACTTGGTTGTTTCTTGGATGATTCAATTGTCACATCGAATATCTCCAAAATTATTTTTTATTAATTTTGTTTATGAAAAAAATGTTAGAATGAATGCCCGAACCCGAAGGATGATAACACCACAGCGTCAAATAGGGGAAAATTTACAAAGGGGCTTTCTGGCCCAGGCCCTAGTAAGGCCTTTTGAAGCCCAAACTAGCTGCCTCTGGGCCGTTGCCAACGTACAAGCGCGAGTGCTAGTGTGCGATAATCAAAAATCAAAATATTCAGTTAGCGGCAGTTAGTCGTTCGTACTTTGTAACGAAACCATGAGACGTGCGAATTTCAGAACATCAAATATTTCTTGTGTGTATCAACTCAATAGAACCACTCCGTGTTCTTATTCTTCTCAAAGTCAAGACAGTGTCCGGAAACGCCCTGTTCGAAAAACCTTTTTCAAATCAAACAACAATGATGATCTCATTACTGACTTGTGCAAACACAACAAATTTAAAGAAGCTATAGACATTTTATGCAACCAAAAACGCTTAAAAGAAGCACTTCAGATCCTCCACCAAATCAGTCATCCCTCTCCATCGATTTATTCATCTCTTATCCAATTTTGCCGCCAAAACCGCGCCCTTGAAGAGGGTAAAAAAGTCCATTCCCACTTAAAATCATCTGGGTTTAAGCCTGGAGTTTTTATATCTAATTGCCTGCTTGATATGTATGCAAAATGTGGGAATTTAAGTGATGCCCAGACGTTGTTTGATGAAATGCATGAAAGAGACGTGTGTTCGTACAATACTATCATTTCTGGTTATACGAAACTGGGGTTTCTTGAGCAAGCAAGAAATTTGTTCGATGAAATGCCTCAAAGAGACAGTTTTTCTTGGACTGCGATGATTTCGGGATACGTACGTTATAATCAGCCCATAGAGGCTTTGGACTTGTATAGAATGATGCAAAATTTTGAAAATTCAGTATCGAATAAGTTTACTCTGTCTAGTGTTTTGTCTGCTGTGTCGGCCATTCAGTGTTTACGTTTAGGTAAAGAGATTCATGGCTATATAATGCGAACTGGGTTTGATTCAGATGAGGTAGTTTGGAGTGCTTTATCTGATATGTATGGAAAATGTGGTAGTATTAATGAAGCTAGGCAAATTTTTGATAAAATGGTGGATAGAGATGTAGTTTCGTGGACAGCAATGATTGGCAGATATTTTCAGGAAGGGAGGAGAGAAGAGGGATTTGCATTGTTCTCAGAGTTGATTAGATCGGGGATTAGGCCTAATGCATTTACCTTTGCTGGGGTCCTAAATGCATGTGCTGATCACGCTGCTGAGGAGCTGGGGAAGCAAGTTCATGGGTACATGACAAGAATAGGACATGACCCTTATAGTTTTGCTGCTAGTGCCCTTGTTCATATGTATTCCAAGTGTGGTAATGTCGAGAATTCAAAAAGGGTATTTAATGGAATGCCTAGACCAGATTTAGTTTCATGGACTTCATTGATAGCTGGATATGCTCAAAATGGTATGCCTGATAAGGCTTTGGAGTACTTTGAGTTGTTACTAAAATCAGGTACTCAGCCTGATCATATTGTTTTTGTTGGGGTTCTTACGGCTTGCACTCATGCTGGACTGGTTGATGAAGGACTCAAGTATTTCCACTCAATAAAGGAGAAACATGGATTGACACATACAGCTGATCATTATGCTTGTATAGTTGATCTATTGGCACGGTCTGGCCGGTTTCATGAAGCTGAGGATGTCATTTCTAAAATGCCTATGAAACCAGATAAATTTTTATGGGCTTCATTGCTTGGTGGTTGCAGAATTCATGGAAACCTTGATCTAGCAAAACGAGCAGCAGCAGCACTGTTTGAGATTGAGCCTGAGAATCCAGCTACTTATGTTACAATGGCCAACATTTATGCCAGTGCTGGTATGTGGGGTGAAGTAGCAAGTATCAGAAAGTTGATGGATGACAGAGGAGTGGTAAAGAAACCGGGTTTGAGTTGGATTGAACTCCAGAGAGATGTACATGTGTTCTTAGTTGGAGATACTTCCCACCCTTGGTCTAAAGAAATACATGAGTTCTTGGGCGAGCTTTCAAAGAGGATGAAGGAAGAAGGGTTTGTTCCTGACACCAATTTTGTATTGCATGATGTAGAGGAGGAGCAGAAGGAGCAAAATCTTTCCTACCACAGTGAGAAGCTTGCAGTTGCTTTTGGGATTATTGCAACTCCCCCTGGAACAACCATCAAAGTTTATAAAAATTTAAGAACTTGTGTAGATTGCCACACAGCCATTAAGTTTATATCAAAAATTGCTAAGAGAAAAATAGTTGTGAGAGATTCAAGTCGGTTCCATTATTTTGAGAATGGGAATTGTTCTTGTAGAGACTATTGGTGATTTAATTTTTAAAACTCCAGCTGGTGTTAATACAATAGCTTTTTCGATTTAGCCATTTTTGGCTTGTCTATTTGAGTGTATTGACCTGCATGGAAATTTCAGCATCTTAAATATCACATGGGATGCTACTTCAACGAGTCTGGAAAAGGCAGTCAGCATCTGAGTTGATTCTTATTATACAGTTGATCGATGAGAAAATGAAACTGCTGGTGCCTAGATTTGGAATTTGTGAAACAGGATTTTGGAATTAATCATCTTAGCTTTGAAATTTTGAATTTATCTTCCCTTTTGGAAGCTCCGTAAATTTTGTTTGTAAAACTACAATGATTCTCTGAAGGCAGAAATGACTCCCAAGGGGCTTTGGATGCCTGACTTGCAATGAAATGGGAAGTTTTGAGGTGAGAATTCTCATCAGTACTTTGAATTCTATTTAGACTTTACTGGTGACACTCGTAGGTTTATCTGCCAGTGTGATTTTGTTTGCTGCATTCTTCTTTTCTAGTATCGTCAAATCATGGCGTGTTTTGTAATGGTAATGAGGGGTCACCACCACCTTCTACTGAAATGGTTGAGACAACTGAAAAAACATGTATAAGTTGTATTTTTTAACTGCCAGTTATTTTCCAATCATCTCCGCATGCAGATATTACTTGGCGGAGAACACTCCATCAAAGGATTGCACTTGGTTGGTTTAATTTTGCATAGCTCGAATTACATATTTCCTTTACTCAGCTGAGTGTGATTTGTTCGAGCCTTTCCAATTCTTTGACTGCCCATCCCTCATGCACAAATGTAAAATCAAGATAGGTTAGGGGATGAGCTCCTTAGATTCTGGCTCCACTTACCTAACTGTGCTATTTCCACTTGGAACTGAGCTCTGGTGATAATTGGATCACCATATTAATTTCTGGAAAGAATCTTTGTTTAGCCATTGTCCAAGTCTTTTCTGTTTTTTGGTTTTCTCTTCAGTTTCTTTATGGGTGTTTATGTTCACGATTGGTATGGATAGATAAATGCACCATAAGTAGTTTACAAATTCCTTGCATCATGAATTGCAGAGTACGTCTCTTCTTGGTGACATTATTTTTAAATGCTATTGGAATATGATACGAATAAACTAACAAAATGATGATTGATGACCTCAGTTTAAATATGACTAACATAACCATTTTTCATATTCAATCACGATATATATCCACAGATGTGAGAAGATTCTCATTTTTCTCCATTTAAAAAAAAAAAAAATTGAACCAAGAAATTGGTGATTTTAATTTGCACTAGTAAGGCCGCCTCCGACGCCAGGTAGCAGTGCCCTAAAAGAAAGGTTGGAAATTAGTACGAAAAATAGAGAGCAGAAGATACATGTTAATTTCTACCGGCAGTTAATTTGCCCACTCAACTTTCTGCTGCCTTTAATGGGACATCCGCGAAAACCTTTCCGCTGATGAGAATTGGAGACCAATTTTGGTTTTCCGAATTTGTTTTATGTCGTCGTCTAGTGGAAGTAGCCTTAACATTTGATTGATTGTAGGTTCAACGTTTTAACTCAGCGCTTTATAATTTAAAATGAGAGTTTTTCACGTATTCACAACGTTAAAAAGAACATACAAGCATCTGAAAATTACAGGATCACAAGTTATCAGTTGAAAATAAACCTCCCGATCTCCACTTATTTGACGAGAAGATTCGAAATATATACATGACTGAAGTCGGTAGCTGTGTTTGGTCCTAGTAATTAGGCGCATAATTTTGACGATTAATAGTTAGGTGTGGGAGGCCCTTTTTGTTCAAAAATGAAAGAAAGAACTACTGGATTTAATTATGTTTGAGGGAGTCTTATTGACTGCATATTGGTCTTTAAAATGAGAATGAATATCTTTCTTCGAGAGTATGGATCTTAAGTTCAAGAGTAAGATTGTTGGCGACTCTTCAAAATTCTCTTAAATTTATATTTAATTATAATTATATTTAAAGATAAATAAAAATAAAATTAGTCTTGCTTATATTTTTTTTTTCTATGTTTAATTTTTTTAATGAAATTGCAACTATCATCAAAACTCAGAAATAACATCGTACAATACTTGAAACATCTTTCACCAATGATAAGATTTTCGTATAATTAACGAACATAAAATTTTTAACCAGATTGAATCGTTTGTTCTAACTCTCAAAAATAAATCAATAAAACTTAGCTCTCTTTCCTTGCGACCCAAAACCAACTGAAACATTTGCTTCTCTCTCTCTTTTGCATTTTTTTCAGTTGCATATATATAGTACATTTGCACAAGCCTAAAACATTAATAACTTTTTTATTTTTGAGTTTTGTTGAGAGAGAAGATTTGAAAAAGGGGATATGCCAAAAAAATAAAAGAGTATTTTTGGCATAAACATATGTTATAACCTGAATGACAAGTGTCTAATTAAAGTATGTAATATATGTTATTTCGAAGCTCGCCCAACGAAACAAACCAAATTCAAAACTACTTTAGTCATTTATTTAGTGGTCGAGTAAAAAATTTTGTTTCTTTTATGATTGATATTTAATTTTAAGATATTTTCTTATTTTTTATTACTCTCAAGATTTTTATCTTTTCCTCTTATAGATAACAGATACAGGTGTTGTTAGCTTTGTTTGCCCTATTTCAAATAGAAGAATTTTACAGTTAGTATAAAGAGATCTAAAACCCAAATTTTGATATTTAGAATTATTCAATAATATATCAATTATTCAGAAGCTTTGTTTCCTTGCATTTTATCAATATTTATGTTTTCCGCATCATCACTTCATGACTGTCATTTGCTTTGGCAACAGTCCAATGCGTTTTTGCTGCTGCCTTATTGTGCTGGAGGAGCTACATACACTTATTTTTTTTCTTCTATTTTATGTTTATCTTTTTTTTTTTTTCTTGTTATTGTGTTATATTGTTGTGTGTAACCAAGTATTTCGATTTCTTTTTTCAGATTAATTGAAAATTTCACCTACAATAATTGAGGCAAACGAGACTAGTCTTGTAAATTTCCTTATTTAGAAATATAATCGATAAAATATTCCCTCTCCTGTCAGGAAATAAAAATTCTTTGTGTTTGAAGAATTTTATATTTTTATTTTATTGCTTGAGGCTACGACAAGTTTGGCTGGAGTCACAGATCTCTGTCTTACTCATAGCACTTAAGTCCAATATTAACCCCGTATTCGAGTCCCGTAACATTTGTCATGTTAGCCTTCTGATTTTGCCTCCCGGTGGCATTGGCATTTGTATCGTTGACATTCTGTCAGAAGTACCAATAATTGAACTCTTGAGGCTAACTGAGGGTAAAATATATGTAGATTGTGACAACTTCAAGAACAATAATAAAAGCAAAATTTATTTTAATAGTATATAGATTTCTAAACACCTTTTATTGACAAAATAATCTGACAAAGACTTACTTTTCCAAGCAAGAATCTGTGGTACCGTTTTACTAGATCTGATTAACCATCCTAGGTTGTCTGGGTGGCGCACTGGTGTGGCTAAAAGACCCCGCATGGCAAAGAAATAATAGCAATACCAGTCCAAATAGTTTATTAATTTCAAACTTCCAACCAAAAGAGGTATATGTGGTCGAGTCGAGCAGCTTAATTTTTGTATACTGCTTTGCAGCTCTTGAACTAATTGAGCTGCTGATAAACAACATTCATTTGGAAATTCGAAGCTCCGACTTTTAAAGACGTATTATATTAATCCGCAGCTGATAGAGAAGTTCATTGAATATAGAAGGAAAACGTACACTGCTTAACTAATATTATAAATACGAAATTAGTTAAGAGCCATGCATACATGCAGAGATGCAATTACTACTCGATCTTCTTCTCCTTCTTCTCCTTGATCGCCGCTTTGTCTTTGGTGACAAACTTGCTCTTCAATTTCTTGATTGCCTTCTCATCGACCTTCTCATAAAATCTCCTTGATTTCACCTTCGCCGTCTCCCCACATCTCTTTATCTTATCCCCATATTTTTCATATATCACAGGAACCGTCATCCCCATCACAATTCCTGCAAGAAACGCAATTTTATATATATATATTTCATTAACAGTTGCATGTGATTGTGAGAAAAGATGTGCATATAAGAGTTTCTTTCATTTGATGCACTAAATAATACCTGTGTAAAAGAGCGTAAGCAGATCAGAAAATGTGGCCACATAGGAGAGCACTAGCAATCCAGCAGCTACTTGCGCAAAAAAAAACCACTCTTTCTCAACACTCACATGAAACATCCATCTTATAAATTCCTCAGCCACCCCTCTAAAGGAATTGGCCACCTCCAAAGCTGACTTCTCAGAAATCTCCAATCCCGACAACTTTGGTGGTTCTCTATATAAATATAGAAAGACCAATTATGCAGTAACTAATTAAATAAATAAATGAAAAGAAATATTTATAAATAATAAAAAGACAACTAATTAATTGAAAGGGTGACCAAAAAATTCATATCTCCTATATATATCACGAGCTACTAGCTATGGATCATACTTGCCAAGAAGTCTCATAATGTTTCCAGAGAGAAAGGTGAAAGAAACAATGGACATGGCAAGCCAGGAAGCCACAGTGAGGAAGTTAAACTGATAGACTTCCAGCAGTACCCAAATAGCTGTTGAAACCAACAGAAGCGTGAAACTCAGATTCTTTCTTCTCCAGAGGAATACATCTCTTGCAATACCGACTGACCCAGTCGAAGACGACGACGACGACGACGTCGGTGCTTCTGTGCCAGCCGTACCGTCCATACTATCAGCAATTCTTTATTCTTTAATTATTTGATTAATCCAGTGTTATGTCTGCGACTTCAACTACGTACGGTTATCGAATTTTTTTGTTAATTAGTTTGCTTTGTATATTATTTTGTGCTTCGAAGTTATTGATGAGGCTGAGGCCGTCCGCCAACGCCAAATTCATTAGAGAGAATGCTTTCGATCTTTTCTTCTAGTGTTACACGTGTGGAAGTATAACGGTAGCGTGGACGCCATGCACTCACTGTTGTGGCACCTCGTTTTGGTTTTGTTAGATCACGCAGTGGCAGTGGCAGTGGCAGTGCCGCAATGTCACATTTTCTTTTCTGACACGAGTCCAATCTACTGAAGCAGCCGTAGTCCCCTGGACAGCTCCGTACTATGCCACCGCTTCAGCACACATCCGAATCCTCAGGCATGGATTTAATTATTTAACGCATACGACAATTCCTTTATATATTTCGGGTAAATATTCGTTGGGGGCCAAACTGTGATAGCATTGAAATGAGTTGCTGATTAAAAGCTTTTACCTGTTTAATAAATTTTATTGTAACAGTGTTGTTTTTATAATGAAATGATTAAAATAAATATAAATATAATTTTTTTTAGAGTAAGCTTAATAAAATTATTTAGACATATTTTTTTTAAGATATGAAAAATTACATATAGTAAAAACAATTAATTAAATGATATATATATATATATATATATATATATATTAAACTTTATAATTTGTTGGATAAAACCTTATACAAATTCATACTAATATATACATCCTAATAAAACAAAAAATAATATGTATTATGTTTAAATTAAACGTGTTGCAATAACATCTCTCAAACTTTTCATTTATCGTGATCCATAGCCATTAATATTGTGATGCTCTTTATTAAATGTCATTATTTCTTTTTATTTCTTCATCAAAAAATAAATTAGGATCATTTTTAATATTGACAAAGGAAGATCACATTGTGTATGCCTCCTTGTATATTATGCGATGCCATGGTTGCTATGAAAATTTACGTAATCTTTTGTTGATTTGTATGATAGAAAATAAACATAAAATACAAGAGTAGTGCAAAACGGAGAGAATTAAGAAAGAAGGATGACATAAATGGCAGCACGTGCTTCTGTTTCACACGTTCTTCTTTCTCTCCCATGGGCCCACAAAAACTTAATAAAATAAGATTTTAAAATGACAAAAAATAACGAAATATCTTCTTATCTCCAGCGCGATCCACTCGTCCCTAGCACACTATCTACTTGTCCCCGACTCTCACTCCATTCCTAACGTCCTAAACTCTGTCCCCAACGCCTACATATCCGTTGTGCTAACGATCTACAATGGAGTTGCCACCAATAGAACAAAAGTCATAACCTTACAATCAGAGCTATTGCCACCACGCCGACTTATAATGGAGCTAACAAAGCCACTGCCACCATGCCAATATTGTCATCGCAAAAGATCTTGTTTAGCTCTTTCTCTCTCTCAGTCGTACATAATCAATTTTTCTTGTCAAATAATTAAAAAATGAATTCTGTAACTTATATAAATAGTTAAATAGGTTTTGATATATTTTATTTGTGTCATGATAGTTGTGTGATTATGATAATTCTATAAAAAATTTTAATTATGTGATCTGTGATAATTTTTCTATGATAACTTGATTTGGGAAATATTGTCTAAATGCTTAAATGCACAAAAAATTTGGCTCTTAAATACACCAAATTTTTTGCTTTGAAATGTACCAAATTTTTGCATAATATTTCATTTGAATATTAGTTTTACATTTTGCATAATGTTTAATTTAAATTCCGGGAGAAAACAAATAAAAAGTTTATATTAAATTTTGAAATGATTAGAAGAATATGTGAATATCTAGCTCTAGATTGATCGATTTATACATAATAAGAAATAGTTGATGATGATTTGTTTTGTATATATTCTTGCTTTTATCTTTATTATTCAAAATTTGTTATTTCTTTGAAATGTTGATAAGATGCTCCTATAGTGTCCTTAGTTTCTCTTGCTTAGTATGTTATTAATGAGTTTAATGTTATTGCAAAAATTGTTGGAAGTGATTGAACTGCATGCAGTTCTTCTCTTTGCATTTGCTACTCAACATGATTTTGTGAAGTGTCCAAGTGTAGTTTCGTATTGTTCTTTAGCCTCCACTCAAGTGGTTTGGCCATGTTATACATTTACAGCTTAGAAGTTATTAGCTGTTATAGGCCAAAATATATGCACACGATTAAATGAAGAAGATAGTTGTTGAACTTTTTACTCTAGTAGTTTTATTCAGAGGATCCTAAGATGCATGCTTATAAATTTAAATTTATTACTAATGTTAAGGAACACAATTCTATAGTTCCACATTCTTGTCAAGTTAGTTCTTACAATGTAATACATCAAATTTGCATTTTGCATATAATTAGGAATGCAAATATCAACTAATTTTATTTGAATGTAATTGGAGAGAGAAAGTTACAAATTATCCAACAACAACTTCATCAATTGCCTCTGTTGTTGGTGGCACTAAATGCAGATCTCAGAGATAATGGCCGCTGGTTTTATTTCATTTTTTTTCTATTATAGAAAAAATGCACATATAAGTTCGTCGTATTTGGGATAATGGCTATTTTTTTCCTTTTATTATTACTCTCTTCTTTATACTTTAGTGTCCGCTCATTTATTTTAATATTTCCGCCCATTATTATTACTCGTCTTGCATCCAAAAAGAAGCGAAAGTAGGACCCACGAAACGACAGCATGCGCTACCATTTTTGTCGTCTTTCTTTCTTCTTTATGGACGCTTAGCATTTTCCAAAATACAAAAGATATGAACTAACTATATCAAATTGGGGAAATGTATTGTAGTTGTGATGGTAATAAGATTGTACCAATAATATGATGTCCAATGTTTTATATGTTATGGTTTATAAAAAGATAAGATATCATTGTCTTTCTATTAAAATAATAAAGTCATAATAAAAAATTTAAAATTTTTTGTTGCTTATTTAATAAACTGCTTATAAAAAGCAACTCCTACTTACTTTTACAAGTTACTGCGAAAAATAGAAAAAATTATAAAATAAATAACTTTTAAAAAATTTACTAAACTATATTCTTGTAAAAAATTATGAAATAAACAACTTATAAAGTTTCAATCTCAATCGGCTCTTAATTTTTCCATTGAGCTAATTATCTAATTATTCTTTATTTTTTTATAAATTTTAATAATTATTACTTCCAACTTTTTATTTTTGAAAGTAAAAATAATATTTTCATCTTATATAACCTAAAATTTAACAAATATGGCATAAAAAAGTTAAAAAAAATTATAATCAAGTAGATTATAACAAGAATAAGTATAAAATATAAAATTTTTTTCAATTGACTTAATCGTCGGTATGGAATCGCCGGAAACCACTTTACCAATCTTATTTTATTGTTTTGTTCATTTACTATGCGTGCATATGTGCCTCGATCTATTATTGTTTCTATCTCAAGTGGTGTTGCGAGGAAATAGATATCAACACGGATGTACATAGAAATAATATTCACGAATCTCGCATCATTCGGAGCAATAAAAACACACTTAATCAATGATGCTCCTTCTGTTGCATTTTTAGATGATCAGTATGACGGTATGTGTATAAATATAATTATAATGTCTCGCCCTAGCTTGGTGCTTCTTCTATTATCATAATTACTTGGTTTTGCCTCTCAATAGCTGGATCTCTTTATATCCATTATCACCAAACATCATAATGGAACATCGCTTGCAGCTTCAACTTCCGATACTGAATTTTTTTTTTATTCCCCTAAATTCGCTCCAACCACTGCTAATTAGAAGAAGGAGAAGGGCTTAACCAAAATGAGCAGGCGAGGTGAGGTGAGCGGTGGGTCACGCGCAGTGGCAAACTGGCAATACGCGTGGAACCCACACGAATGTTCAAAGTCAAAAGAAAAGCCCATTTGTTGTTAATATGGTATCCGGCATCACATGTGACACCTCATTATTACCTTTTACCTTCATTTTTCGGCCTCCAATAAATCTCCAGTAATCATCGCGTTTTTAATTAAATATGAACCTCGACCGACTATGTTATTCCATTAATAATAATTTTAATTAGCTTATTTTAAAATTGATAATTAACGCTTTGAAGAGGCTGATTGGGGTAAAATCATGAAATGGTTGTTGACTTGGTGGTGATAGTGGTGGTGGTGCATGTGACCCTAGGCTAAAAACGCTGGATAAAATTAAGTAATCTGTCCACCGCCTTTATTATTATTATTATTATTATTATTATTTTAATTACGGGTAGCCACTGGCTAGCCACCTTTCATCATTAATTTATTATCAGTTAGGTAGGAATAGGATTAATTCTAGCCGATTATATGTTTTCGTTTGAATGGAGAAAGGGCTTTTAGTTAAATATAATAACTTCGTGTTAAAT
Source organism: Luvunga scandens (assembly GCA_030449905.1). Taxonomy (NCBI): domain Eukaryota; kingdom Viridiplantae; phylum Streptophyta; class Magnoliopsida; order Sapindales; family Rutaceae; genus Luvunga; species Luvunga scandens. The sequence continues at coordinate 1,728,655 of JASUUG010000383.1, read as the reverse complement.
TCATTCACTTTATAATTATTTGCTGTTTGCAAAAACATATGCCCCAACAGCATACAAAACCCTATATCAAATGCAGAATGCTTCCATTTTCAAATACACGAAGAGGAAACACATGGTTTGTTTCTTTGTTATGATGAAGATTCGAAGGGTGAATTTAATTTATTACGATTTAAAGTCTATATTTCTATGATCCGAACCAAAGGACAAAGGTTTCAATATGCTATTAACTGAGAACTTTTATTTTTGTTTTTTTTTTTTTTAACTTTTAGCATGCACGATAAACAGATGTTTTTCTTTTCTTTTCTTTTCTTTTCAATTTACATAGTTTTCATCAGGAGAAATGAATGCAGCATTTAACAGGCTGCCACACATTTCCAGAGCTTCTCAGAATTCTTGGAAAAAGATGAGTGGAAAATACATTAATGAGTGACAACCATGGCCCGTGCTAGTTTGGGTATACACTTACAGAAGTGCATGTGAATGACCTATTCAATGCATTTATAAATAATTAATTTATTAGTATTGCTCTTACTATCTTATCAACTTGATCAGGGCAGGACAGCAATGAGCAATTTTGTGTATGTAGCAACTTTCATGGCAAAAGAAATTTTTTAAAAATAAATGGTACGTTACAAGTCAAAAGACTAACGAAAGTGAAGAAAGAAGGAAAGAAAACAAAAAAGGGGTCTTAATCAATGGCGAGATTTGAGGTGCTTTGATTTGTTTCAATTTTGCAAAAGCTTGATGTGTCGCGAAACAAAATTTCGATTTAAAGCAATTACCGCAACGCGAAAACGCGTCAAATGCGCCGCATATTAGCGATAAAAAAGGAATATAAAAGGACTTGTTGCAAAAAGTACCAAACTTAGGATAATTTCACTGGTGAAGCTTTGCCCCCACGGGGCCACCCCCGCTGTCGTTATAAAAACCAACTCACTTATTCTTTAGATTGCAACGCAGAGGCGTAGCCTATAGATTGCATCAGGCCTCAACCCAACTTAACTTTGGTATGTTATTGTGATGTCTTCATTTTTCATTTTTCTCGACATTTCTGTTTCTAGCATCATAAGAAGAAGGAAAATAAATAAATATATAAATAAAAGAAAGTGACCAGTGACGTTGTCTCATTCAGTTTGTTAGTGACATAATTTACAGTTATAGTTGTTTTGTTCTGCGTGACGTTTTGCAGATGCAATGGCGAGAACACACTTGCTGCCGCCACTGGTCTGTGTAGTTTTGGCTGCTTTGAGTGTTGCTTTCGTGAAGGCAGACGACCCATATAGATTTTACACTTGGACTGTCACTTCTGGCACTTTGTCTCCTCTTGGTGTTCCCCAAGAGGTGGCTGTGGGTTTATTGTTGCTTTTGTTGAAACTGTGAATCTAACATTGGATTTTTTTTTGTTAATGGGTTTCTCAAGGTTTTGAGTTTGGTTTTGCCTGCAGGTTATTCTTATTAATGGCCAGTTTCCCGGTCCTAGATTGGATGTGGTAACCAATGACAATATCATACTCAATGTCATTAACAAGCTAGATGAACCTTTTCTCCTTACTTGGTGAGTTCTGCTCTCTCTCGCTCGCTCTCTCTGTTTTTGTAGCTCTTCATTTTTGGTTTGCAGTTTTAAGTGGATGAAATATCGTTTTTCTACGCTACACGCTTTGTAAATTTATGAGTCCAACCTCGGGCAGTTTTTGTTTGTGAAGTAGATGCTTGCATCTGTGCGAGTTGAGTTCAGTGGAGGCGTTTATTCTCTATTATTTTAATCATGCTTAGTCTCTGTACTTTCCTTTGGAAATCAGCTTTCAAGGGTCGAACCCTCCCTGTTAGACTAGGTTGTGGAGTTTTGTGAAAACTGATTGGCTTTGTTAACATTACTTGATTCTGGGATCTGGAAAAATTGTCATTGTCTAAGAAGACCTAGTTATGTCACGAACAGGAATGGAATTAAACAAAGGAAGAATTCATGGCAAGATGGAGTTCTTGGAACCAATTGCCCCATTCCTCCAAACTCCAACTACACTTACAAATTTCAAACCAAGGATCAGATCGGGTCCTACTTTTACTTCCCATCAACTCTGATGCACAGAGCTGCTGGAGGATATGGAGGAATCAATATCTATCAGAGACCACGAATCCCAATCCCTTACCCAATCCAGGATGGAGATTTCACTTTATTGATTGGCGACTGGTTCAAGACAAACCATAAGGTGAGCTAGATATATATATATATTTTTGTCTTTTTTATTCATTACTCTCAAAAGTTTATTCCTTTCACATTTTGTTGTCAAAGTTTTCATCACATACGCGCTTTTTTTATACTGCTATAGAGACCCATGGTGGATGGTAATGTTGAGATACATGTTCTTAGTACCGATACACTGCCTCTTATCGAGGTTTTACACAACTCAATAAACCTAAATGCCGAAGTAATGTCATCGAATGTTAGAAATTGGATGACGCATTGACTCTGACTACTGAGGATACTGGTTATGATCCCAATATCTGCTAAGTAGTTTGTCTTCCCTTGTGGAAAACGCTTTAGATGTGATGCTGCTGCTAAGTCGTTGAGCTTGTTTCTAGTAATTGTTTCTCCTTTACCATTCTTTACTTCCATTACTAAATTTTATTTTGTAGAGAAAATTGTAGGCTCCATTTGATAGTGGGGAAATATCTAAATATAGATGAAAAATTAAAACTTGCTAAGAGGTTGTTTCCAATTGTTTCTTTCCTCATTTTGTGATATTGCAACTTTAAGTAAGAACATTGAAGTTCGTTGCCAATCTAGCTGCAGAGCGAATCTAAATACTATATGGATAGTGTCTATGTTACTGCTATGGGTGGTCATTTTCCTTCTCTGTAATGTTGGAAATTAATTTTATAAGGTGAATTACGACAGACTTTGGACTTCAGTGAGTTTTGTATCCTATTTCTATGCTTGTGTTGGCTAGCTGTCGTTTTCATATTATTGATCATAATGTGCCTTGATGACTGCAGATATTACGACAGACTTTGGACTCAGGGAAGTCTCTTCCATTTCCAGATGGAGTCCTTATCAATGGCCAGGGTCATGCCACCTTCAGCGGTGATCAAGGTTGCCTTCTGCATCTCGCTAAACATTTTCGTGATTCCTTGAACAATAAAGTTGATTCTATTAATATATCTTTACCAACAATTATTCCTTTTTTTTTCAGGAAAAACGTACATGTTCAGGATATCAAATGTGGGCTTATCGACATCATTCAACTTCAGGATTCAGGGCCATACAATGAAGCTAGTTGAGGTTGAAGGATCTCATACAATTCAAAATATTTATGACTCTCTTGATGTACATGTGGGTCAATCTGTTTCTGTCTTAGTAACCTTAAATCAGCCTCCAAAGGACTACTACATTGTTGCATCCACACGTTTCACTAAGAATGTTCTCACTGCTACTGCAATATTACACTACTCAAACTCTCACTCCCCAGCTTCTGGACCCCTGCCAGCTGGTCCTACTTATGAAATTCATTGGTCTATGAAGCAAGCTAGAACTTTCAGGTATCAATCACTTTAGAAGATCTGAGGTTTCTCAGAAGATGTTTGCTATCCTCCCTCTTCAGCTCTAATCATATTAGGATTCTTGACCTTTAGGTGTTGGTGGACTGTGACTTTTGGAGTATAAATAATTCAGTTTAATGTTTAAACTTCTCTTGCAGGTGGAATTTGACGGCAAATGCTGCCAGGCCCAATCCTCAGGGTTCATTCCATTACGGAAGGATTAACACAACAAGGACGATCGTTTTGGCTAACTCAGCACCTTTAATAAACGGAAAGCTGCGTTATGCAGTTAATGGTATCTCCTATGTAAATTCTGATACCCCTCTGAAGCTTGCTGATTACTTTAACATCCCTGGAATTTTCAGTGTGAATTCTATCCAAAGTGTTCCATCTGGTGGCACTTCATCAGTAGCCACCTCAGTTATGCAAGTCAACCTCCACGAATTTATTGAAGTTGTGTTTCAAAACAGTGAAAAGATGATGCAGTCCTGGCATCTTGATGGTTATGATTTCTGGGTTGTTGGGTAAGTCGATAGTCTTGTTCTATTTGCTTCTTGTTAGTTGGGTAGGTTCTAATTGTTGCTTTTGCACCCTGGACAGTTATGGGTCTGGACAGTGGGCGGCCGAGAAGAGAAGAACCTACGATCTTGTTGATGCTCTGACTAGACACACTGCTCAGGTAACCTAAACCATAGCTTGATTACTTAATATTGTTAGCCGTAGAAAATCTGTTGTCATATTTGCTCTTATGCCATTCTTTGTGATGACATATTTGATCCCCTTGCATTCTTGATCGCAAATTCCATACTCTACAAACGGGAAAATTTTCCTACCCCTATATCATCAATTCTGATTTTCCTCGATATTAAGACAAGAAAATGTTTAATAGTGGCATTTGTACTAAAATTTTGTCACCTGTATTTAAGTATATTGTGAGCAATGCTTTGTTTTAACTCAAGGCAACTTGATTCTCAATGTACATTACCTTTCAGATGCTTGCTGTGACATATTCAAGATGTAGACAACACCTACCTTTTGCTCATATTTCTTATTAATTTCTGACAAGTTTTTCCTTATATGCACATGCTTTGTTGCAGGTATATCCACAATCTTGGACTGCTATATTGGTGTCCCTGGACAACCAAGGAATGTGGAATATGAGGTCTGCAATTTGGGAAAGGCAATATCTTGGGCAACAATTTTATCTCAAGGTCTGGACTGCGGTCCACAGCCTTGCTAATGAGTACGACATTCCTTCTAATTTTCTTGTTTGTGGCAAAGCTGCTGGTCATCACCCGTAATATGATCCACCATCTATTAAACATATGATCAGTCATGCCGGTATGACTGCAAGAGGGAGCAGAGAGATTAGGAGGGAAAAGTGCGCGGATTCTTTATTTGTACATCTTAGAAATGTTTAAATGGATTATATCCATAGACATGTGGTTACAGTGGTATGGCGTTAGCCTGAAATGCTTTTTATTCATTTTTCCAAAGGTTTTATAACTTGAGTCTCTGATACATCATGCCTTCTACTTTCTTTGTTTCATTTTGGTGCTTGTGGTTCGGTTATGTAAATTGTGAAACAAGTATTCCAAAATTATGATAATATTTAATTAGGAATGTCATTATGAATTAATATGAATTTAGTCCATTTGGATCATATAGCAAACTAATCATGAACTAACTAAATTGGAATTCTAGTATGATAGGTGTTAAACTTCTTGATTGTACATTTTTACATCAGCTCTTAAACAGTGAACAAAAATCATCATATACTTCAAAATGTAAGTTTACTTGTGGCATTACTACTATTGCAAAATTCCAAAAGCCCTAGCGTGGTAATTATTCGATTGATTATATATGCTGGCCAATTATGACCTGCCAAATTTATAAAAAATTTGAGATTATAGGTTTCACTTGCACATATAAAGAAGTGCTGCACCAACAAAATCACTACTCGCTTTCAAGTATGAAAACTCACCATGATCATCAATGGGTGTCTTATGTATTCTTGAAAGCGATAGACAAAAAGAAAGGAAGAGGGTGGGGGGGAGGAGAGGGGAATCAACTGCTCAAATCGTTGCTGCTAAAACGACAAATATTTGATTGTGAAACAAGTATTGCTGAAACCTGTTAAAGAATTTGTCGCTGTCTGTTGATAATAGAGATGAATATAAATAAAAAATAAAGTGTGTGCGTATATATGAAGAAATAGGGAGAATAAGTCTGAAACAATTCAAGTGTGATTGAACTTTGAAAATGAGTGCCCTGAAAGAATGTTTAAAGACACTGAACAGCTATGGAGAAAGTTTCGAGATCAAGATGTCACGCAATGCCTTTGTGGGCACGTGATGAGAATTTAATATCACATGGCATGTAGCATGTGTAGTTTTATCTTCTGTTTAATTTTATAGATGTGTCCTTGGAAATGGAATGCGTCCTAGATGCAATTGGTGACTTGCATATCAAAACAGATAGCTTAAGTTTAAAACGAAATGAATTATATAATAAGTTTCTCGGACCAGTTTGTTTAGTATGATCTGTTCTTGCTCCTACGGTGTGAAGATGTTATTGTGATTGTGATTTTGATCCCCACGGCCATATGCATAATTTAATAACTAAATTCAATCCATTAAGACCCTCAAACTCCAGAGTCCGCAATCCGCATTCTGTCTCCGCGTTCACTTGTGTTAAATTAGTTTTCCCAACATTATGAATTAATTTACTACGAAACAAAATGAAGAAGTCAGTTACAATTTACATGCACATATTATTGGCATTAATGATGATCCGTTCTCGGCTGCGCCACTCCAGCTTCCTGGCTTGCATCTCTCTCTCTCTTCCCGCCACCGCCACCACCACCGACGATTTTCAATATAACAAGCAACCTGAGAAATTAAATATTATTTTTTTGGATGGTTACAAAAACAATTATAGTCAAATTACCAACTTGGTAGGTTTTAATATTATTAGTATTATTTTTCGGAAGCTAAGCCTCACCATGAGCTGTGCAAGAGTGTAGAGTTGAGCATGAAGTGCGCCGCAAATGAACAATCGTGCATTGATCTTCGTGTCCGTGCTGACACTACGCTGTTGTTAACGCCGATATTCGTTCTTTACTTGTTTTATATAACGTCGCCAAACCATCCGAGATTGTATGTACATATGCCATCGTTTTTTTACGTACGTACAACTTCACTTGTACTCTCGTTTTTTTTTATCTCTCCTCATTCGCCGTGAGTGAGCAGAGTGATTAATTCAACTGCCAGCAGGTACGTTTCTCTCTTGATCCTTGTTTTTATTCTGTCAAATCTAATTAATCATACTGTAGCTATGCTCGAATTAATACCACTGCTTTGGTCCTGTGGAAATGTTTCTTAATTTGCTTTGGCAGAACCCACGTTACGTGTATTTGGAGGAAAGATTTGTGATAAAATGAAAGGAGCCATTTTCTTGCAAATTTTGATTGGGATATTGGCTTGCTCGAGTGTCTTCTGGGTTAATGCATGTTACAGAGCATGATTAGAATTATGCAGAGAAGTTCGAGAAGTTCACAAGCTGACGTGGATTAGTTAGTTAGCTGATTCAGCTCAGCTGTTAACAAAGTCATTAAACATGTGTTGCATGTATATAATCTCCAGCTGTCATTTATGTTAGATATAAATAGAAAGATTCTGTTATGATGTTAGTTAAGATGAATGAAATGATTTCCAGAGTTTATTTGATCTGTTCTCTTCACTTTCTCTCATTATTCTTTTAACTTTCTTATCAACCAAACACATAGCAATACAAAATCTTTCATGGTATCAAAGCAAACAATGACGAATTCTAATCAGATTTCTGGATCATATAGTTTTATTACTCCTGTTAAGCTAGATCATAATAATTTCATTGTTTGGAGAACTCAGATCTTAACCTCAATCAAAGGAAACGGCTTAGAAAGTTTTGTAAATGGTGATAGAGCTTGTCCAGAGCAATTTCTTTCATCAGCTAGCACTGGAATTACTGGTTCGGCTGGATCAGATAATCTAGAAATTAATCCTGAGTTTACAGCCTGGATAAAGACAGATCAATTGATTTTGAGTTGGATGATGTCATCCATTCAGCAAAACTTGCTTGCTACGGTAATTCATTGCTCAACTGCAAAAGAACTTTTGGATATACTCACAAGTATGTTCATCTCACAATCTCAGGCTAGAATAATGCCTCTTAAAATGCAGATTCAAACACTTAAAAAAGGTTCAATGTCTATGATTGATTACTTTGCTAAAATGAAGAGATTATCTGATAGCTTAGCCTTAGCTGGAAAACCTGTTGAATTGAATGATTTTGTTCAATATGTTCTAACTGGATTGGATTCCTCTGACTATGAATCTTTAGTTACTAGTGTTCTAGCAAGAGGTGATAAGATTAATCTTGATGAATTGTATTCCTTGCTGCTGAGTCATGAAAATAGAGTTGAGCAAAAGAAAGGAAAAATTGCTAGTGAAATCACACATAATTTGTCAGCAAATGTAGCTCAGAAGCAATTTAATTCTGAAAAACACTGGTGGTAATTCAAAATACAATAATAGTTCTTATGGAGGATCTTACAACACTTTGGTTTTGGAAGCTTTGCAAACAATGATGGTATGGGACAGTCTGGTGATAATAATTCCACTATCGTCTGTCAAATTTGTTTTGTACCTGGTCATGGAGCAAGTAAATGTAGAAATAGGTACAATTCTGCTTTTGTACCTTCAAAGAATCAGGGAAGAGGAACATTTAATGGTAATTTTAGGCCTGGTCAGAGAAATTTTGGAAGAGGTTTTGGAAATGCTGGTGGTAGAAATTTTAATGGAAGTTATGGCAGAGGTTTCAATTCTTACTTTGGACATGGTTTTGGCTATTCTGGCAACTCTAGCTTGCCAAGAGGTTCTGGATATCAAGGCTATATGATGTATTCTGATCCAGCTGCATTCTATGCTTCTAATCCTGGTAGCTCTTTTGGTGCTAGTTCTCATGTGCCTGGGTTTAGTTTCAATGGAGAATACACTAGTGGCACATCTTCAGCTCATCTAGCTCCAGCTCCTGAAATGGTTGAAGATCCTACCTGGTACATTGACAGTGGTGCTACTAATCATATTACGAATGAATCAGGTAAACTTCTTGAATCCAAAACTTATACTGGAAATGAAAGATTACTTGTTGGAAATGGTTCTTCTCTGCAAATTAAACATATTGGATCAGTATTGCTTGTCACAACCACACATGAGCCCTTGTTACTACATCATGTTCTTCATGTTCCCCAAATAACCAAGAATTTGCTTAGTGTTTCTAAACTCTTAGCTGATAATGATGTGACCATTGAATTCTTTAAAAATACTTGTTTTGTCAAGGCCAGGAGCTCAGGGATCATTTTGCTGAGAGGAATTGAACAATGAGGATTGTATCAAGTCCAAACTCCATCTAAATTCACTGAAGATAGTTCAACTTTGTTCTATCAATCCCTTCCAATAAATTTGAGTCTATGTTTGCTTATGTTCCTTCATTGACTTGTAATGATTCTGATCCTAAATAATCATTCATGTAAATCAGCCTTGGTAGCTAATGTACATACAGTTGATATCAATCTCCTTCATAAAAGGCTAGGCCATCCTGCCTTTCATACTCTCAAAACTGTATTACAAGGTTGTAAGTTCATTACTTCAAATAAAACCAAAAACTTGAGTTTCTGCAATGCCTGTCAATTTGGGAAAAATCATTTGTTACACTTTGAATCTGTTCCCACCAAAACCACAGAGCCACTTCAGCTCTTATATGCTGATCTTTGGGGTCCATCTCATGTTATGTCTACTCAAGGTTATTCTTACTATTTGTCAATCCTAGATGACTTTAGTAGATTCACATGGATTTTTCCCTTGAATGCAAAATCTGATGCACTCCAGGTGTTCATAACTTGTAGGAAGTTTATTGAGAAACACTTGCACAAACATATCAAAGCTATTCAAACAGATTGGGGAGGAGAGTTTAGAAGTTTTTCTTCCTATCTTACTCAATGTGGAATTCAATTCAGGCATCCTTGTCCTCATATTCATCATCAAAATGGTAGAATAGAGAGAAAACACAGGCACATTGTTGACATTGGTCTCACTTTGTTAGCTCAAGCAAATCTGCCACTCAAATTTTGGTGGAATGCTTTCCACACAGCTGTGTTTCTTATAAATAGGTTACCTACAACAACTTTGAATAATGTCTCTCCTTATCAAAAGCTTTTTCATCAACAACCTGATTATGCTTTTCTCAGAATCTTTGGTTGTGCTTGTTATCCTTATCTTAGACCATATAACAGACACAAACTGGAATTTAGATTAGCTAGATGTGTCTTCATTGGCTACAGCTCCCACCATAAAGGATATCAATGTCTTCATTCTTCTGGTAGAGTGTATATCTTAAATCATGTCATTTTTTATGAACACTCTTTTCCTTTTGTGTCGGGTTTAGACTTTTCCTCTATTAATCAAACTTGCTCCTCAACTAATACAACTTCAAACTCCTATGTTACTCACATTCCAATACTACAATCTCCTCTTCAACCTTCTTCAGCAAGTGATTCCTCAGATTCTTCATCACCAGCTCATAGAGAGGTAAATTCTCCTTATCCATCATGTTCATCATTCTCTGACATTCATTCTCATACACAACAAGTGTCTGATACTCAACCCTTGCCTGAAACTTCTTCACCACCTCATGTAATACCTGCTGCACCATCAGTAGGACATCCCATGATTACCAGATCCAAGGCTGGTATTTTTAAACCAAAGTCCTATCTTGCTGCTCTTCTAGCTATACCTTCAGCACCTACATCTGTTTCCCAAGCAATCACTGATCCAACATGGTTTAAAGCAATGCAAGAGGAGTATCAAGCTCTTCAAAGCAATCATACCTGGGATTTAGTATTACCAACAGCACCAGTTAGAGTAGTGGGAAACAAGTGGGTTTTCAGAATTAAACACAACTCAAATGGTACCATTTTTATATATAAAGCAAGATTAGTGGCAAAGGGTTTTCATCAGACACATGGAATAGATTATACAGAAACTTTCAGCCCAGTTGTAAAAGCTTCTACAGTTCGGATAGTTTTGAGTTTAGCTGCTATGAACAAGTGGATTCTTAGGCAAGTTGATGTTAATAATGCCTTTTTAAATGGCATTCTGGTTGAAGATGTTTACATGGCACAGCCTGATGGGTTTACTGATCCTACTAAGCCTAATCATGTTTGCAAACTCAACAAGGCAATTTATGGGTTAAAGCAGGCCCCAAGAGCATGGTTTGACAGGTTAAAATCTGCTATGGTAAATCAATGGGGTTTTCTCAATTCAAAGTCTGATAGCTCACTCTTCTATAGGAGGGAAAATGGTCATATTCTGCTTGTCTTGGTGTATGTTGATGATATAATCATTACTGGATCTAATTCCAAATTAATACAACAAGTCATTCTAAATATGCAAACTGCATTTGCTTTGAAAGACTTGGGGGAGCTGAACTATTTTCTTGGGATTGAAGTCTCAAAGACAGCAACTGGTTTTTATCTTTCTCAAGCTAAATATATAACTGATCTCTTGGCTAAGCATAATATGGCCGATTGTAGTCCAGTTCCTACTCCTATGTCTACAGGACATTCTCTTACAAAAGGATCAGGACCAACTATTTCCAATGCATCTCAGTATAGAAGCATTGTTGGGGCATTGCAGTATGTAACTTTAACACATCCTGAGATAGCATTCTCTGTCAATAAGCTCAGCCAATTTCTATCATCACCAACAGCAGCACATTGGGAAGCATGCAAGAGACTTTTGAGGTATTTGAAGGGATCCATTCATTTTGGTTTGCATTTTTACCATTATGGAACTTTGCAAATCAATTGTTTTAGTGATTCTGATTGGGCATGTGACAAAGATGACAGAAAATCAGTTGCAGCATATGCAGTTTATCTTGGTTCGAATTTAGTTTCCTGGTGTTCTAAGAAACAGTCAGTAGTTTCAAGATCTAGTACTGAAGCTGAATATAGAGCCTTAGCTCAAGCCACATCTGAAGTTGTTTGGATTCAAAGCTTACTCAGTGAATTACATATTAGTCTTCTGCAAAGACCCATAATGTGGTGTGATAATCAAGGTGCAATAGCACTGGCTTATAATCCCGTTTATCATGCTAAGACTAAGCATGTTGAACTGGATATTCACTTTATCAGGGAGAAAGTTGCAGCCAAGAAAATTGTGGTGCAGTTTGTTCCAAGTGAAGATCAAACTGCAGATGTTCTCACAAAGCCTCTCACATTTGATCAGTTTCATTATCTTCGAAGCAAGCTAAATGTCTATCCAGGACAGTTTAGCTTGAGAGGGGATGTTACAGAGCATGATTAGAATTATGCAGAGAAGTTCGAGAAGTTCACAAGCTGACGTGGATTAGTTAGTTAGCTGATTCAGCTCAGCTGTTAACAAAGTCATTAAACATGTGTTGCATGTATATAATCTCCAGCTGTCATTTATGTTAGATATAAATAGAAAGATTCTGTTATGATGTTAGTTAAGATGAATGAAATGATTTCCAGAGTTTATTCGATCTGTTCTCTTCACTTTCTCTCATTATTCTTTTAACTTTCTTATCAACCAAACACATAGCAATACAAAATCTTTCAATGCAGAAGACCCATATAGATACTACACGTGGACAGTAACCTATGGAACAATTTCGCCCCTTGATGTTCCTCAGCAGGTTTGCTTTTCGACAAAAAGCTGCACGTTGATGATTGAATTCGGCTAATATAAGCTCTGTTTTTCATTTCACAAATTGAGTGATCTGTTTTCTGATTTATTTATTTATTTCATATTTATAAAAAAAAAAAATTGTTTTATTCTGCAGGGTATCCTTATCAATGGACAATTTCCTGGCCCTAGAATTGAAGCCCTGACTAATGATAACATAATTGTCAATCTCATTAATAAGTTGGACGAGCCTTTCCTCGTTACATGGTTAGCCGCATTAATATGAAGGCCTTTTATTTTCTCTTTCTTAATTTGTTAAATGTTACAATTTACTTGTGTCTTAATACATTCGTGCACTATGGATTTAAATAGTTCATGCCATATTTTTTATAACATGATTGTATGTGCTGTGAATTTAGGAATGGAATTAAGCAGAGAAGGACCACGTGGCAAGATGGAGTGCTGGGAACCAATTGTCCAATCCCTCCAAACTCTAACTGGACGTACAAGTTCCAGATGAAAGATCAGATTGGAACCTTCAATTACTTCCCTTCAACCAAAATGCACAGGGCTTTTGGTGGTTTTGGTGCTATTAACGTTGCTCAAAGATCCGTGATATCGGTGCCATATCGCATCCCCGATGATGAATTTACCCTACTCGTTAGCGACTGGTTTAAGAACTTTAACAGTCACAAGGTTCGTGAGAGTTCACATCAAGAGAGAGAATCCTAATTCTAAGTTTATGGTGAAACATTCAAGGGAACAACAACAAAGAAGACTTCTAATTCGACTTAATTAATGTTTGCAGGCACTACAGAAAAGACTGGAAGACGGGTATTCATTGCCTGTTCCTGATGCTCTTCTTATCAATGGGCATCACAACTCGTTATCCTTCACGGGCCAAAAAGGTAGAGTAACTAAGTAATAACCTTTTTCATCAAATTAATAATTTTTCACCTAATAGAAATTTGACAATTCCTAATTAAAAAGGATATTATTAATAATATTGGGTGAATCATACCAGGAAAGTCCTATAAGTTCAGAGTATCTAATGTGGGCATAGCAACCTCAATCAACTTCAGGATCCAAGGCCATACGCTGACCCTTGTTGAAGTAGAAGGAGCTCATTGCCTGCAGGAATTGTACGAGTCGATTGATATTCATGTTGGTCAATCAGTTGCTGTTATAGTTACCATGCACGGGTCACCGAAGGACTATTACATCGTTGCTTCAACTCGGTTCACAAAGCCAATTCTCACTACCACTGCAATCCTTCACTATGATGGTTCCAACACACCACCCTCTCTCCCATTGCCTATTGCTCCTACTTATCACATTCACTGGTCTATGAAACAAGCCAGGACCATCAGAACAAATTTGACAGCAAATGCAGCCAGGCCTAATCCTCAAGGATCATTCCGCTACGGTACAATAAAAGTTGTGAGGACAATTGTACTGGCCAATTCGGCTACAAAGATAAACAACAAGCTTCGGTACGCTGTTAATGGGATCTCCTATGAGAACCCATCTACCCCATTGAAGCTTGCCGACTGGTTTAACATTCCCGGCGTCTTCGATCTTAATACCATCAAGGACAGACCAATTCCTGGCACTCCTCCAAAGCTTGGCGCCTCTGTCATTCCAACAACTCTTCATGACTATGTTGAAATCGTCTTCCAGAACAATGAGACCTCTGTCCAGTCTTGGCATCTCGATGAATCCAGTTTCTATGTTGTTGGGTAGGCCGGCCCCTACTCCACACTCCACTTGCATTTATTAATGAATTAAGTCACTTAACTTTACTTGCGATCTCTTTAAATTTCAGTTATGGTTCTGGTACGTGGACAGCTGACATGAGGAGACGCTACAATTTGAATGATGCTATTCCCAGACACACTGTTCAGGTAAAATGATAACAGAAAATTTTTACCCATTAATAAAAGTCCCATGAGTTAATTTAATAAAATTGTACAATGACATTTGTTTCATTAATTAAAAGTAAATTTTAATTAAACAAAATTTTTTTAATTTATAAGATTACGCATACTAATAAATCAAGCATATATTAATTGGCAGGTATATCCACAATCTTGGAGCGCAATATATGTATCATTGGACAACAAGGGTATGTGGAACTTGAGGAGTGCAATCTGGGAAAGGCGGTATCTTGGGCAGGAGTTGTATCTCCGAGTATGGAACAATGAACGCAGCCTCTATACTGAGACCGATGTTCCTCCAAACGCATTGTTCTGTGGCAAAGCCAAGAGCCCCCAGTAATATTTCCCGATGTCGCAATTTATTTTCCCTTTTTTTTCCTTTCATTTGTTCCTATTAAAGTTCAGTTACGAGGGTGTGACTGTCAATCAAATTTGAAAAAATACAACGCCGCGGGTAATTAGGCTTAGAACGAGCAAATTAAGAAGAAATTGACGTATTGTTGGGTTAATTCACTTTCTAATTATGGTATTCTTAATAAAATTTTCTCCATTCGTTGTTTCCATTTAGCTGCCTTAATTTGTATTCGTCATGATTCATGCTACGAATAATAGTGGTTGAAATATTAGTTCTATCCAGTCCATGTCGAAAAAATTAAACATAACCATGTGATACAATGCTACATGCACATGTTATGCAACTCGAAGCCTTTTAACATCTTCACGCATGGGACTATAAATACATTTTGAAAAATTTTGCTCAATTAATTACTATACATAATTTCCAAGCATTCAATTGAGCAGCAAGACATGGAATTCTTTAACGATTTTTATTGTAAAACGGAGCACGATAGAGAAAGAGAGAATTTATATGACAGTACGTAATCGAAGCGAATAAAATGTAAGCCAATTCAAGTAAAGCAAAACAATTTTTTACATAAGGCTGCAGGAGGAATCCTTCTTACACAACTGAGAATCTACATGCTGTTTAAGGAAACGCAACTCTTCCCAAAGGCTGCTTTAATTTAACCATCATCACTTTACTGTTGTAACAAAACAATTAAGCGAATCTTCATTTTGCCATTCTCTACGGGACCATCATGATCTCTTCAATTCATGTATGAAAATTAAATGTACGTGACCCTAAATTCTTTTAGCTAATCGAGATGATAACTTATGCGTGGTGAGTTTAATGCTTTCCCTTTTCATAAAATAAAGAAAAAGACTGACATATGTCGGCACCCCAGAATCTTGCATGCAATTCCTGTGTAAATAAAGATGAACCCTAACCATTTGTAATTGAAATATTATGAATATTAAAAAAAAGTTGGCATTAATTTACTAATACTAACGGAAACAATCGGCACCAACATAAACAAGGATACAAATAAAGTACCTAATATATTTATATCTCATGTTTAATTAACCTTGGTAGTTGGTACATTATACCCTCATAAGTTAAAGCACACTTTAAGCACACTTATGTATAATGACATAACTAAAAAGGAACGAAAAGGGTTAACGCCTGATGCTACAGCCATATTCATATACTACATGGCCACATGATAAGTACACAGCTGAAACAACAACATTGATAAGCATGTAAAATAAGATTAATTAAGAAAAGGTGCTTAAGAGTAAGAACCATTAGTTGTTGAAAGATCAGACCACGAGAAAACAGGATTCCAGTAGCCCAACTCCCCTCCAGCGACCGGAGCCGACTCCAAGATGGTTGCTGCGGAAGAGGCAGCATTGCTTAGAACTACTGGTGATGCTGAGTGATCGGCGTAATAGTTATTAGTTGATGACTTGAACCTCTGGTACAGTTCTTGAACCCCTGAGTTTTGAACTTCATGACCAACTAGGAAGCCATTTTGTTGAGGAGCTTGAATTTGATGTTGATTGTTTTTCCAGAGACCGAGCTGAGAAGGAACCTGCAGCGGCTGGCTTAGAGGGTTGAAGACCATGGTTCCAGAGTTAAGTACGGCAGCGGTATCACGAACTGGCTCACCCTTTATCACATGATGAGTTCCAATCACACCTTGTTCTTCTTTCACTCTCACAGAAGAAGTACTAGTTGAGGGACCAGTTGGGTTAATGTTAGGGTTTTGTGAGGTTCTCAGTAAAGCTAGAAGCTGAGAGTTATGTGGTGAATTATTCCACATGATTGGGGTTGATGAATAATACTCCTGAGGATGATGAACAACACCTCCTCTTCCAATCTCATATGCCACTGTTTTCATCTTATTAGCAGCACTCGATGATGATGATTTTCCAAACGAAGCTGCAGACACAGTTGATGAACTCTTGTTTTTTCTGCATCCACCCCCGATTGGAACATTCCTTAGGGCGCCTCCTTTAGTCCAATAACGACGGCAAGTCTTGCAGAAGTGGCGAGGCTGAGTGAGATTGTAGTTGTTGTAGTAACAGAACTTGGTGTTTGAAGAATCACAACGCGGGCACCTCAGGTTTTGGTTATTCCCCGAGTTGGAGGAAGTATTATTAGTGCTATTACTCACATTAGAATTAGTAGTACTGGTAGTTGTTGTTGGTAGTGGAAGAGGTGGTGGTGGTGGTCCTGTGGCTGTTGTTGTTGTAACTGTGGCAGTTGTTGTAGTAGTACAAGGTGGTAAAGGAGAAGTTGTGCCTTCAAAAATGCTTCCAGTGATGGAGATTTTTCTGTCTCCACTGATAAAACCAGCTGCTCCTAGGAGTTCCTGAATCATCTTTTCTTCTTAATTTGTAGATCTACAACAATCCAAAAACCAACAAAAGCAAAGAATAAGCAGTGAGTCTTTTGAGTTAAAAGGAATTAAAAGCTAATTAATAAAGAAAGTAGATTTTCTTGTGTAAGATATATATATATGTACGAGAAAAAGAAGAAGATAGATGGTGTATAATACATGTGGCTTGCCTTTGTGATTTGATCACTTGATCAGTGGTTATGTTTTGTTGGTCCGTTCTTGTGGAAGTAAAAGAATAGAGGACGGGGAATTGGGAAGGCTTTGATACAGGAATACAATTATGTGAAAGACGCTCAGCAAGCCACTTTATTAATCTGTATAAAAAAATTGTAGTGGTTTTCGATTTGGAATTTTGCTGTTAGCGGTTTTTGGAGGGAAGTAATTGGCCTTTTCTCCATTTTCCCATTCTAGCCTTCTGATCATAATCATACTGTTCTTTTTCTTGTGTGTGAGAAATCTAAAACGAAAAGACCTGGTAATATTTCCTTTTAAAAAAATTGAATAATTGCATTAAGCAACACCAAATTTGCAAATTCCCATTGGAGTTTGACTCTTAATTGCACTAAAATTTGAGAGAATTTAGTTTAAATTTACATAATATCTACATTTAAAAAAATGAATATTAACCAACTGTATTGGTGTTTAAAACTTATCACGCATATTTATTTTTCAGGTTTAATTGTATATGTATGGTCGATACTAAGAATAACCTATTTTTCTTTTTTATCAACTGTAAATTACCAGCTTAATCTATATTAAAGAAAAAAAACTATGTTCTTGTTCATGATTGTGTTTGTTGTGGAGGAGCTAGTTGATCGAAAAATCAGATAATTTTTTCTTTGCAATACCAGTGTGTCCTGTGGGTGTCTTTATAATTAGATTCGCTCATCTTATAAATTTGTTTGAATCAAGATGACTTCAAGTGGGTGATTCACTGTAGTATAATGGAACTTATTAAGTCATTTTATAAAATGAAGTCTGAAAGTGGTGGATACTGTAGAGCGTAGAGTGTAGATCGGTAGCGAGCATCATATATAATGATACTGGTAATCAAGTTTCCCAAAAGAACAATCTTTGTTGGGGGCCGGGCTTGAGTTTATTTGATGAAGATTAGATGCTGTTCAAAACACATGATTACGAGTTCAAGGAGAGGGCCAATCGCAAGGAATCACGCGTAAAGATGATGTCCCCACACCAACTAGAAAGCCACTGCCCGGGACTTTTGGCTTGAATTTTGTTAACGAAAGAGCCAAAATGATTGCCCTTCGTGTGCTACACATTGGGTCATTTTACTGCTAAGCTAATTATTCACACGTGTTGTGTGTCTTTTGTTTGCTTTAGTGTGACTATGGGTTCGGTGTTCTGTGAAGCCGACTGCAGGGACATGCTTCTTAATCACGTCTGTTATAAGCGTACATGTCAGCGGATTTAGTGCCTATTCATCAACACGTTATGATCGATTCTAAAATTTTTGCAATAAAACGTATATGTTATACGAATGCTTCTGCTTCATATTTCAAGTTGTGAAGTTTGGTTATATTTGCAATTGTTAAAATCTTAACAGAAAAGCATCATGCCAATAACAAAAAAAAATCTATTACTGAAACAATTTTAATGTACACAAGTTCTAATTTACTGCTAGGAATACTGTACAATGGGCGTTATAAATGCAGCTGCTATGATTAAACAAGAAATAGTAATTAACAGCTGATCACCTGAGAATCATTTGAGTAATACCGTACAGAGGAGAACACCACCAGTAATAATAACAATACTGCCACGATACGTAATAGGAAAATCCTATCGGAAGTAACAAAGTTGAACCGTGGGTATAGGCAAAAGTCATATTTCACATCTGCTTCTCTATTGTACCTAACGAGATTCTAATGACTAAGCAAGGTATTATAAAGTAAGTTACATAATTTAATTTCTTAATTACTTGACCAGATATCGTTGCACAAAGTTACGCGATTCACATGCGATTTGATAGTGATTGATTTGACTACATCATGCTATCCAAATTGGTTTCACACTCGGAGGAATTTGATGATAAACTTCGTAAAAGGACGGAGGAGACGTGGACGTATGTGAACGGTGGACCTGAGACTGAAAGGTGTGATTAGATTGACCAACACCTACCGCTGGTTAATTACCTATTAACAACCATTAAAGTGATGTTAGAAAGATTCATAGTTTAATTGTTTTAGTCTTTGTTTTTTTTTTTTATTTGTCATTTCAATTGAAGTCAAATTAGGTATGCGTTTATGAATTTTACTTTTAGCTTAATTGGAATTCATTTTTATCCTAGGGGATGAGTTTATCTTATTATAAATATGAGTGTGGCTATTTATATCCTATATAATTCTCAAACACTTTATATATTTCACACGCCTATTTAATAAATTTTAGAAATAAATTATTATTTTTTTTCTTTTTTTATTTAGTTTGTGTTATCATGTACGTATATATTATTATTGAGTAAGTCTTTGATATTGATATTAAATATGAAAACAAAAATATTCTGAAGTTTTATTCAATTATTTTGTACCTTTTAGACTCAAATTATTAGAATTTTCATATCTTTGTCCTCATTTGAAAGGAATAAAAAATTCAATGTTGACTGAAAAAGGTCTACCAAACGTAGCACATGCTCTGTACAAAATTAAATGCGAAGCTGAGCTCAATTTTTTAACAAAGACAAAAACACTTCTTTAAATGCATATTCCAAAAAGTTGAATCTGATAATTGAAGTTGCAAGAAAAAAACTCCTTAATGTTATAAATTTTATAGTTTATTCATTATTAAATTTTGTATTTGATTAAATTATTAATATATATTTACATCGGGCCTAAAGGATTAAAAAATATATGTATTATCTTATGCATTTAGCGAAATTATTAATTTAGTATATTGACCCAATTCAAGACCAGAGAATTTTATTATTTAATCAAGGTCATTAACTTACCAAACATTTTATTTATTGAGATTTTATTCCATATCAAGTTATCCTTAATAGTAAATTATGTTATGGGTATTTTTGGAATATAAAAATTTTCTTAAAAAATGGGTATTCGTACATGTATAAATGTAAGTCTGAATTGGCCTGCTATAAGAATAATAGTTAATCCTACAGCAAGGAACCACAGGATTTAACATGATCATTTTGTGAACAAGCCGCCTTTATGAACTTGTTGGTTTGAATTAATATGCATGGGTTGGAAACTTTAAACATGGTAGAATTTGAAGGCATTAGACTAAAGCAAGACATGGCATTAGGAGATAGAAAGAGGAGGGTCCACATGTCTTAGATTTCTGGAACCATTTTTCAATGACCCATCTTTGTCCGAACATTATTGATGATGATGCTGGAGAGTAAAATCATCGTATATTGCTTGATTTACAAGATAATAAATAGTTACCAATCAGTAACTACTGATATATATCTTGGCATTATCTATATCTAATCATCATTAAGTCAACACCAATCTCTTATATCATCAACTAAAAGAGTACTTCAATAAAATAATTACTAGTGGACCTAGATTGACTAAATTAAAGTGACCCTGTACTATCAATCTATTGATCAAAGAAGAAGAAAGTATTAGCTCCTTTTATGACTTGATAATACGATGTAGTATATGTATAATAATAAAGAGAAAGAAATGAGTATACAGTGATTATTAAGAAGGAAAAATAGACTATACCTGGGAGAAATTTACCCACATTACGCTGGTGGGGGACGTTTAGAAGCTTTTACCCGGTCAGGGGACTAGAGAGAGCAGAACCACCAACGAAAATAATGATTTGATTTATGCACATAATTTACTAATTCTCGTGTGCATTAAAAGTTTTACTGGTATTAGAGAAATAAGTCGAGATGTTTCTCGTGTACGGTGAAAAAATAGCAAATATATATTATCTTAGTTTTTTTGAAGAAAAAGAGAGAGCATCAAGGCAAATGAATTATAAGCCAAGTTATTGTTGCTAGCTAGATAGCTACGTTGCTTCGGTTGGAGTCCGAAATATCAGCGCAAGCATATTCTTTGTACGTATACCAAGTTGAGTTTTCATGTCAAAAACCATATCCGCATGGCCGAGAGCAAAGTCTCTTTCTGTTCAATAAGCCCTAGGCATTGTTTTAATAAGCTTTTAAGGTTAGGTTAGGGATTTGGAGCTATCTTGGTGCATTTTTTGGTGGCTATAATTTTCATCAATAACCTTTTACTGAAAAGGACCGGTGATAAAATGATAAAAGCTCACACAATCAACGAAATGCAGCAGAAAACGAAATATGAATGCAAAAGCGAAAACCAACACATGTAGAAAGAAAACGCATCAAATGTTTTGTCAGGGAGCGGAGATTTAAAGGTTTTTGAAAAACGCTTATTTCCCAACTTTTCCGTTTCTCGAATTCTGTTTTCATAAAACAATTATGGCTCCTTCTCCATGTATGCAAGTACTCGTACCAACACATTACGTACCTGACCGCGCGTGCCGTCCGGAACGCAGGACCAGTCCCAACACCGACAAAACAATAAACCCTGCCCGAATTTTATCTCACACGGAGCGGGCACCGATCGGGCAGCAGAAAACGACGAGATCTAACGCTTGTTGTCCTTGCCACTGTGCTACACAACACATGGCGGGCATTTAGGGTAGCCGGGCAGGCTATCCAGTGGCGGTCAATCTACTGTTCGGGCAGTCTTCCCTCGATCTTTGGGTGCTTTATTTCTTTCTTTTTTGTATTTTGATTTTCTAGGTAAATTCTTTTTATTGGTCAGTCATTTTCATCTCAACATGTGAGATCTTTTTTGATCCACCACAATTACATACTTACATTTTAATCTCTCCAGATAATAATAACATCTTTTATTCTTTTTATTTAAAATTTCCATGAAATCTTTTTTGTTCTATGATCTCGTATTTACAGTTTAATTTCTACTATAATTATATCAATTTTATTATCTTACATTTAATGTAAGGTACAACCACTCATAAAATTAAATGTAGACCCTACATAAAACCTACACCTCATAGAGAAAATTGTATTTCACATCAAATATAGAGTAGCAACTCCCTAATTATATTGGGTGTATGATAGCCTTCATGGAATTCAAATTATTTCTTCGGAATATACAATAGAATTCATTTGTGTTTCGGATTTAAGAAAATATTCAACATCTTTATTGTCAATGAATTACTATGTTCGTTTAAAAAAAATTAATATTTTTAACAACAATTAGAGTAAACTAAATGTACAGTGCGTCGGAATGATATGACATTGACACATGCAAATACAATAGAACGTGACACAATCCCACATTGTCAATGGACCCAACCTAGTGTCTCCTCTTGTGCGGCAAATACAGCTTTTCTAGAGCTTCCCACCTCTCATTCTCTTTATTTAAAGTTGGGTGGGCATTTTTGTTGCTTCCTTTATCTCAATAATGGAGATGTATATAGGTGCAGGTACGATCTTGCCGTATATGTAGCTAGTAGCTTCAAGATCAATGCCTGTACCTTTCTAGTCTCTCTATCTTATGAAGTTATATTCTAATGTCTCTCATTTCATCAAACAAAAACTGCATATGTATCGAATGAAAGAAACAAAACATGAATTTACTGTTTAATTGGTATTGTATTCTGCTGTTTTCACAAAAATATCAATAGTATTGAATCTTTATTACCAAAATAACACCAACTGCTCCTTTCGAAAAAAAATAATAGTAAGCAGAAGTCAATAAGTCAAATTCATGAACCTATAAATAAAGATGGTCTGCATCAAGTATTAGTACAACGGTAGCTATATAGTCTAGCTGTTTGAGCTTTTGAGAATGGGAAAGCAACGGAGATGGAGAATCAGAGGACCGAGAAAGGAATAAACTCTATAAACTCCAGTAGCATACCGTATGCTTGCCAGTTACCCTAATAAATATAAACAAGTCGCAAATGCCAATTTTTCCCCCCAAAAAAAAAATAAATGTTCCTGTAATCGCTAAACTGAAAAGATAAAGCTTTAAGACTAGTTTCCATGAAAGTCCTTTTTCACCGTATGGAAAAAAGTGATTTCGTGACTCACTAAAGTAAGGCCGAGTAGTGGTTTCTGTGCCAATTTGCTCATCTCTCATCAACTGGATGGTGGGGATATTAAGAAGATAAAAAGTTAATGAGTTTTGCATGTATCAGTCGGTTTACGGTGAAAGATTTTGCACACTAGCTAACAGCTGAAGAACAGTTGAATAATTTGATTTTATATCACCAAAATCATCATTCTTTTAGCCAAATGTGATCCGTGTAATCCAACAATTAAGAAGCTCTCTAACATAGTAACATAATTATTTCTGCAACTATAGCCAACCGTATGTCAACCCACATCCATTCCTTGGAGAAACTTGATACAACTTGGTGTACAAATTCAGTGTGGACCCAAATGATAAAATATGATTTATTAATTAACTAGTAGGCAGCCACATAAAACTTATAGAATATATAAATATATAATCCCCTCCAGCTATATAGTACTAGATATCCTTGTTGCTACAGACCAATCATTCAAAAAATGTCAGGTAGCTATATCTTTCAAGGCCAATGAAATATAGGCCACATAAGCTTCGTTTTTCTAGGGTTTGGTACCCACTCTTTTTAGTCCCTGTCACAGCCTATCGAAAGGAGAAACAATGGATGGTTAATGTTTCTTGATTCTTTTATATATATATAAACATAGAATTACTTGTACATTCCTTTTGAGGCCCTACAATGGGAGTCTTATGGTAATGGAGAATTCAAACTGACAAAAGGGCAGATGCACGGACAAAAGCCTTTGTTCGAGGAATGCTAGCTATAGATCATTTTTAATTTCTTGAAAATGTGTAGGCATGTGGATAGATTCTTATTGGAGATATAGAATTTTTACAGAGTGATTGTAAGCCCCTTTGGCAGAGAGATTTTTTCAATGACATGAAATTTGAGGAAGCCATACCCCCACCACCCACCCGTGTTTCTGCTGCAGAAGAGATTTGGTTCCATTGCATATATATGAAATTTTACATTTTGACGCATGACGTCTAGGCTTGGATAACAACAAAATACGAAATCAGCAGTTTTTGCGCATTGCAATTTTTAATTAATTAGATTAATTCAGCTTCGGCAACCATACATAAAGCATTTATATGTGATATTACCCGGCCAGTAATTAATATATATATTGAAGATCCCAAGCAATTAGTATATGGGAAAATGCGAAATGGAATGTCATGCGCTAGTTTCAAGAACATTAAGTTGGTGAGGTAGGCAAAGTTTATATTCATTAGCTGGTAATTGGTATTCTCTCACGGGTATTCAATCACTTTGTAGTGTGAGAAAATGTATATTCTTTTGAGTACATAAGCCTCTTAGAACAAAGACAAGTTAACTTAGGCTTTGTTTGAGTTAGCTTTTACTTTTGCTTCTACTTAAAAGTAAAAAATAAGTAAAAGTTTTAGTTTATTTTTACTGTTTGGATGACTATAATAAAAAATATTTTTTTAATGAGAAGCTTTTTTTAAAATATTTGGACAACCATCTAAAAAAGATATTTTAATTATTATAAAGTCATTAACATCCTTAAATATTTGAGTCTAACAAATACTTATCAAATTTAAAAATCAATGACAAACAAAATAATTATTTGATCAATCTAGTTAAACTTTTACAAATTAAAGTATTTTTTTTTTAAAAAAAGAAGAACAAAAATAATTACATTTAAGTTTATCTAAGCATAAGTTCCCTTGCAATATTTTCACGAACCACTCCCATTTCACTTGCTTCATTTTCATCAACATTAATGCTAGTTGATAATTCTTCATCATCTGAAATATAATCTTTTTTTCCCTCATAAGATTCAAACTCTAAATTTGCAATAGCCTCTCTCCTTATAAAGTTGTGTAGAGCCATTGATGTGGCAACAACGGCTACTTGCTTATCAAATTTGAAATTAGGCATATGTTGCAAAATTTTTCACAATGCCTTCCATACTCCAAAGGTATGTTCAATAAAACTATACAATGATGAATGTGCAAAATTGAATGTCTCTCGACTATTTCTTAGTAAGCCATTATTGCGCAATTCAGGAAGATGATATCTATCTCCTTTATAATGAGTTAGAAAACTTTTCATATTTGGATACTCCCCATCAACTAAGTAATATTTACCTACAAATTATAACAAAATTAATTATTTTTATTTTAAAAGAAGAAAAAAAAAGTACAATAACACTTACAAAGTGAATAACTTATCATTTAGTGGTGTAGGAAATGTTACATCATCGTTTTTCAATGCCTCAAAAAATATACGAGTATCATGTGCAGTTCCTTCCCATCCAAGCCACACAAATGTAAATAACATGTCAAAATCACATGCTGCCATTATATTTTGAGTAGGAATACCTTTTCTACCAATGTATGGAATTTGCTCATCTATCGAAAGCGAGGTAAAAATATGAGTCTCATCAATAGCTCCGATATAAACCTAAATTGTAATATATTAATACAAAAAACTAAAATGATTTATAAATATATTAATCATGAATTAAAAAAAATATGTATAAATTACCTTAAATACTTGTTTTAAATGATTATGGCCAATACTTTGGATTTCGTCGAATGTATTGTGCAGTTTGGTCAAAATTATCAGGCACTCTAATTTCTTCACTAGCTAACTTCATCATTGCTTTTAAAACATGTTCAAATTGACGGCTCACAGTCTCACCTGAATGTTGAAATTGTTCTTGAACCATTCGATTTCCAAGATTGTGCCCTAAGATCATTAAAAACATACATACAGCTTCTTCCAAGTTCACACCTCTAGTAGATTTTAAATTGTAACTTCTTAATCTATCACATAAGTTGCAAAATACATGCTTTTCCATCCGAAACATTTCATGGCAATGTCGATCATTGCCATTAAGTACCTCCATAATCAATTTCCATCTTGTATGAGGAGAATTTCTATATGACTCTTTAACTAAAAAATTATTGTGATAGTATACCGTTATTCTTGCAACAGCTAGGATAATTTCATCAAACATCTTACCATTTCTAGCTGCTTGTTCCAAATATTGTTCATTAGTGTCATCATTTGAATCACTTGATGACATTCTGTAATAAATACAAAATACAAAATGATAAATAGCCTTAATCAAGAGAGTTTCAAAATAACTAATATACAAATAAAAAATAACAAACTTGACTTGCCTTTTTCTTCTTTAAAACATAAAAAGGAAATCTAAAAAGAAAATGACAACAAAAACAAAATCATTGTTAAATGATAACATAATAGCAAAGATGAGTTTATAAAATTTGTTACAAATTTAAAAAATCCTAAAACAATACATTAATCCAAAGTAACACAAAAACACTAGCACAAACTTAATTAAAAAAGAACTAACATAGAAATACTAACACAAAATAGTTTCTAAATTTCAGATGTTATCTTGTTGATCCTTCAACCACTCAACCTGATACTCCGGCTCACTCAAAGCAACAAAAGTCTCTCTATTTGCCTTTCTTGTAAACAAATGAATGCCTAACTTGAATAGATGAGACATTGGTTGGCATCTTGAAAGTGTAGCTAACTTGTCGAAAACCTCATAAACACTACAATCGGGAGGATCAGTACGTATATATAAATCCTTGTTTTTAACTACCTCACAAAGTTCATCAAGTTATTTGGTCAACTTAGATGAAATAGATCTTTTCCTATTAGCTTTCTTCTTAGTGGAATCTTTTCCAAATGGTCACTACATCCTATTTCATCATGGTTGACTCCTTCAAAATTTGCACTATCCACCATATCAATGTCATCCTCAATAATATTTTCAAAACTAAAATGATTGTATAAAAGAAGTGTTACACCAGAAGTTGGTGCCCAAGCTCTTGCTCTTGTTGTTGTAGCATCACGAAATAATTCATCTAACATAAAAGTGTGGTCTAGGCCCTTAATATGAAATTTTGCAGCTTCTGGGTGTTTCTGGTATTATAATTTTAGAATTAGCAACATAAAAATTTAATACATGAATTAAACTTAAAATAACTTGAATTCAAATTACCTACTTGTAACTTTGCCGCACACCATTCATTTGTAACTTCTATTGTTTATCTCTCCACATTCCAACATAGCCCTGTTTCTCCCTTTACCAATGCATCCCATATCTGCCACTCTTTCTTCACAATATCCCAATGGTTCCTATGTTGCTTTCAATCATAATTTTTATTAGTTGCCGCTATGAAATTTTCTATAAGATTTTTCCAACCTTGCTTACTTAAATGTGTTCCACTTCTATTACCAACTCTCACTTGCTCCACAGCCAAATTAACCCAAATTTCATGTGATTTTGAATCCCAAATAACTTTGGATTTACCTTGGGAGACACCATTAGTAGCCATCTAATTCTAGCTAAGGGTAATATATATTTATCAATAGACATATCAACAACACTAAATCAGAGCAAGAATAATAAAAAATCAATAAACACAAAAAGAATATAAAACAATTCGGTAGTAACTAATGCCACAACTACCAATATCTTCAAAATATTAAATATCAATTGTTGTAACTTTAATTTCAATTACTTGTTTGTGCACATGCATGTCATATAATATGTAGATCAAACAATATTTTTTATTCCGAACAATTCGAACTAAATGCAATTCCTCACTTTACATTCTGAACAATAACACTTCTATATGCCCACATAAATAAAAACTCATGTGAAATAAACATAAACTTTATAAATTAACAATACAAAATTAATTAAATTTAATTTGGCAACTTAACTTCTACTCCATATTCGACCAATTCGCAAAACATTATTCTTCGTTCTAAGTCAACTTTATAAATTTACTTCATAAAATAATTAAATAAAGCATAACCGAATGGACAAAGAATCAAAGCATAAGATTTCCGTATAATTCCGTATAATCAAAGCATGAGATTTCCAACACACACACACACATTAAAAAATTAAAAATAAGATGCAAATCAAAGCATGAGATTACAAAAAAAAATCTTACTTGAAAGAAGATTGGTGTGGTGAACAATTAAGAGGCAAAACAAGAAAAATACATAAGAAATAGGGTTCAAGAGTTTGGATATGGATGTAATATTTTTTTGTTCCTTTGTTAATTTAAGGTTAGTTTAGAAATTATGAAAAGTGTAATAAATGAGAAAATAGCTTTTGAAAAGGTCTTTTGGATTAAGGACATGACTTTTGGTTTGACATTCAAACAGTCCCAAAAGACCCTTTTTAATTCGAAAAGCCAAAAAAGAACTTAATTAAGCTAACCCAAACGGACACTTAAACTTGTCGTTAACTGTTAAATGATTATCGGAGCTAAATTAATTCCTTTAATTACCATGTTGTTTTGGGCCTTTTTTTTTGCCTTAACTATTTTATTACGTGACCAAATAAATGATATTAAGGGTGAGAAACAATCAAACAATTAGATGATCATCATGTTACACGTCAAGAACTAGGAATTACTAACTAAAATATTGAGAAAAAAATGCTTCATCTACTGCATGCTTAACTTTAATTAGAAGGTTAATATTTTGAGTTTGCCTAATAAACGGACCTGCTTTATTATTCATTTTTTACAGGCTATAACCGGGCTATAAGTTATTATGAATGTAACTTAGGCAAACTCAAAATATTTTTAGAGGAATATTAATATTTTCCAAGCTGAAACAGTACTGTATTTATTTAATTTGAGTAACAGATATTCTTTACTGATTTTTTGCTAGATGAATTGAGGAAATTTTTAGTTAAAATAAAAATAAAACAAAGAATCATCTACTTATAAAAGGATGTGATGAGCCTTACTTCTCAGAGATAAACTAATGACAAGCCATCGTAAGAACATTACGACAAAACCAAAATTACATGCATGTAAAAATTAATGCAAGACGAAAAGCAAACTCAAATAAGCTGAGTCTCTGTAGGAAAGGAGACCATTAACATCCTCTTGAAGAAAAAGAAACAATAAAACTAGGAGCTTCATCCCATCAGGTAAAGTCAAGCAAAGAATAAATTTTGGGACTAATTGTACACAATTAGAAATCTATTAGCTCTACATTAAATTAGTTCTAACATTATAAATTTTTACCGGCACTAATAATTGGGAGATGTCTTCAATATCTACTCACATCCGTGACATAGGAAACATACTCTATTAAATTGTATGAGAGGAATATAAGAATTCTTACAGCAGGAGGCACTCAAACTCCTTCTCTCAACATTTGTTGAGAGGGTTGATTGCCACTGGGCAATATCCTAAATGGGTTAAGAGTCCTAAGCATACTTTCCGAAACGTTAGTAATGAATGAAAGGCAATCATCCTTGGACTAATAATATCCTTAAACATCTTGCTTAACTTACATCATCCAAATCATTTAATTATTCAGGCGTTGAGATTAGAACGGGCATAGCACTGGAAATAAAGCAGCAGGGTACTGGTAAGTGTGTCGAGAGTCGGTCAGTGCAAGAGCCACTTTTGCTTTCCACTATACCTGCTCATGGCATGATTTGATTTGACGGGGGTCCAAAGATTTATACGAGTGTCGTTCTTTGTCTACTGTATGCTTCAATTATTAGTAATACACCATATATCGTACAGGAAGGAATTTGGTGCCGTAGCTAAAAGCATAGAAAAAGATCATGTTTAAAATTAAAATAGAGTTATAGACACACGTGGAGCCCATATTCTTTCATGATGAGACTTTGTGATCGAATCCTATGTCTGATTGCGTGATTAAATTCGCTAGCTTTACACTGCATTTCTACTCGTGCTTTACTAATTAATATATGTGATTAATTTTAAACCTCAACAAAAGATTAGGATTCAGTTTTGGTCAAAAAATTGTACGACATTATGCTTAATTAAATCCAAACACATTTAGCACCGAATGACTATCAGTTATGCACAAGTTTGGAATTATGTAGAATAAGTTTGAAATTTTACCAAGGTAATTCTTCAACCAATGTTTGTAACCCAAACCTCATTTAAACTTTATTAAAATTTTCAACTAAGATGAATTATAGTTAATTAAAAAAAAGGATGTGGCTATTTTAACTTAATTATTTTACAAAAAATTTCAATATAAAATTGTGTCATTAACCTTATTAATTTTATGGCAAACATTGAAAGTCAAAGTAGCATTTAATGATGTAAATTCATCAACTACTAGATTGCATAAAATTAATGGCTTAAAATTTAGGTCAAAATAGTCAATAGTTGTTAAAATAACCTCATCCTCTAGATTTGTTAAAATCCTAGAAAGTTATTAAGTCATATGCTTTAATAGTGTAGTGGAATTATACCATTAAAACATATGGCTTAATAGTTTTTCTGAACTTTAATAAAGTCTAAAATTCTATACCAAATTAGTACTCTCTCTCTCTCTCTATATATATATATATATGCATGCATGCATGTATGTATGTATGTATGTATAAGTAAGGGAACTCCTTAGTTTAATAGAGTAAGAGACAAGTTAAAAGATAAAAAAACATTTATATTTAGTACACTGCATGGCAAAATACACTACTTAAAGCCTTTTTTTTCTTATCTTTTAACTTATCACTTACTTTATTAAAATTAGAGATCCCTTATTGAATAATAATAATAATAATTATGATGATGATGACGACGACGACGACTCGGTGCTTGTCTTATACTGACAACATTATTTGGAAGGATG
The DNA here is from genome assembly GCA_030449905.1 of Luvunga scandens. Lineage (NCBI taxonomy): Eukaryota > Viridiplantae > Streptophyta > Magnoliopsida > Sapindales > Rutaceae > Luvunga > Luvunga scandens. The sequence goes on along the minus strand of JASUUG010000383.1, from coordinate 1,697,959 downwards.
CTCCTTTGGTTCCTAAAGTTTGAGTTAATTATCCAATTACTCCTTTTATTTTTAGAATTAAAATAACTCCTACCATTACTTTCGTAGCTGTTGGGTTTAATATTTCAAAGATCAAGATTAATTCTATGTGATAAAATTTAAATTTTAAACAAATCTAGCACATTATATAGTAAATTTTAACAAAAATATACACAAAAAAGAATTGTTTGATAACTGTTGAAATATATAGGGAATAATTGGATATTTGGCTTAATCAATAGAAACTAAGTAAAGCCAATAGAAACTAAGTAGGCAATCTTAAGAATAATACTAGAGATCTTAATATTTAAATCCCAATTTATATTCCAATTAATGTAATATTCATCTATTTGATGATATAAATAATAATTTTATTAATTATAAAATTTATTATTCAATATATGAGTGACACACATAGTTAGATATTAATTGACATGCCTTTCATTGTTGTTATGTTTATCTTAATAAGTCGAAGAACATAAAATGGACAAGATTTTGCCAATTTTCATTTGTCCAAATGATAACCAGTGAACTAAACATAAGCAAACGGAGGCCAATGCAGACTTTAACTAGTGTATCGCGACCAATTTTTTCATTTTTCTTTCCCCCGTTTTTCTAAATCCTAAAGAACCAGCCTAATGAAGCCATTTATTATTATTTCTTTTTTCTGAAAAATGAAAACAACTGTGATATTCTATTTGTGTGTACGTACATTCAAAAGCTTTGTGATTAATTATTATTATTTAAAAAAAAAAAGAGGATTAAATTCAAGAAATAGGAGGCAACAACATCAAATCAGGAATCGTAAGAAAATGTAGTCAAGGGACCCCTTTCCATAGAACAACTTGGAGCTGGTGAAACACATAATTGTCCTATTAGGGAATATTATACAGTGTTACTGTGGGAGATTGTTGATAAAAATTGAGGGGCATTGACGTTTTCTTTGATAACTTTATTCCAACAGGATCATGACTATATATGCTGCATATTTGTTTTTTTTTTTCATGCTTGGAGATGACAAATCCCAGGGGAAAATGGCATTAACATGGAGATCGTTTCTTTTTCATCTAAACGCAAAGGCCGAAGCTCCTTTGTTTCTCTTTCAATTGGACCAAGTTATTTATAAGCACAAAGGCTCGATGATGGGACTAATTTTATTTATGTCCAAAGCTCTTGCTTTAGCCTCGCTTGGTAGTGGGTATGCTGCAAAACGCAGACGAGAAAAGTAATATTTTGATTTATGATGCCGTGATGGGAAAGGAAATTTGACGTACAGTGAGAAGTTGAAATGACCCTAAATAACTCCTATCAATACTTTCTTCGTTGGATCTAACTTTTCAAAAAGCTAAAACATTTCTACCGATATAACTTCAAATTTAACTAAGGTTGTTTATGTTTTATCTAAAGTCTAAATTTAATTTATTTTCAGATGGACCACTAGCAAAAGTAGCAACGATTCAATGCTCTCAAGCAGATATTTCCTCAGGATTCAGAGTGCATTCAAGGTCTAATGAAATTCCCGGATCGAGTTCTTACCTTTATCGAGTAGGAAATAGGAATAGAATGCACAAAGAGCTGTTGAACTATATAAATTATCCATTTATTATTTTTTATTTATCTATGTTCTTCGTTCTATGCAACTGTCATTTTTTTTTACTGTGAATAAGGAATTTTAAACATAATAAGACAATGGGTGAGTATATTTTATAAACGGTTCATCTCTTTGTATTATAATTAATATTTTTGTAATAGATTTTAAATATTATTTAATATATTAATTTTAATTCAAATGACTAAACAATTCTTAGTAGGATTATATAATTAACAAAAAAATACAATATACTTAAAAATAACATTATAAGTATTATACATTAAGTCAAAAAATACATGCGTTAGATGTATTTTTTATTTTTCATTCTTTGTTAAGGTATATATTATCAAATTTCTTTAACTAATCAAATAATTTATTTATAATTTGTTAAGTGTTGAACAAAAAAATTAAGTATTGTTAATACTTCTGAGGTTATATATGTTGAAATATCATATTTCATATGTTTCTTTTTAAGAAAATAAATAACTTAACACTTATATTCATATACTAAACAAATAAATATATCATTTATATATATGCATTTAGACCTATTTAGACTTCAACTAAATTAAGAGCCATTTATATTTCCGACAAAAAAAATACTACCCAAGTAAATTTTAATAGAAACGTACATATATGCAACAAGAATTTTTTGGCTAATTGTTGAAAAGGGATTAATTGGATAATTGGCTTATGATGCATTTAGGATTGAAGTTGGACAATTGTAGTTTAAAAGTTACAGTATTAAAGTGTTTAGTAAACGCTAGTTGCTGTAGTTTGGAAACTATGATGATATAATTTTTTACTTTTATGATGAAAAATTTATTATATTTTTAGTAATTTTATCAAAATTATTATTTTAAATTTATATTTACTATATATTATTAAATTATTAACTTTTGTTTCATACTTACAGTTTTTTTTTTCACAGCAGAAGTTACAGCACCTCAATCTTAAACGCACATTTAATCGATAGAAATTAAATGGGCATTTACTTGAATAATACTAGGCATCCTAATATTTGAAGAGTGATCATACAACCACATGATTAAATAAAAACTTATTTTGTACAAACTGTTTTGGTATTAGCTCATTAGATGAATGAAAATATAAAATAATAAATACAAATCATATTGACCAAAAGATATTTAATCTAATCAATTTAATCACATCACATTAGTTTGTACAAAAAAATTATACAAGAATTTGTAGTTATATAATTACCCATATTTGAATAACAATTTGCTAGGGAAATTATTTTATTGAAAAATTATTAGTTGTCCACCCCAAGTTTATCCCTTTATCAAAAATACTATAAAACAATTTGAATTTGTTAAATTTTGTACTCAATACCTCCAATTTATATCAATTATTCATCAAAAGGACATAATTACTCCTATAAAATGACAAAATAAAAATAAACACAAATTATAATAGTAGTTATTTTGCAAGGATAATTTTATCCTAGATAATTGATAGACATTATAAATTAATAATAAGAAAAAAATCAAACAAATATAAATTTTTATAAATTTTTTAATAAGGTTAAGTTTTGGATGGAGGGTCGATAAGTTCCCGACTTTATTTCAGTATATTTTAATTGTACCAAACCGTCATTCAGTTTAAGATTTACGAGCGCACCTTTTCGTGAGTGCAACTATTTTTAATTTTTTTTTCACAGGGCAACTTCTTCAATAATAAGTTAATAACATAAAAGATGGTCAAGTCAACGACCCAAACGGATCGAAACATTTTCGACCCGGGCCGGCCCCGGCTAATCTTGGCTCTTCTAACGTACGAGTAAGCTTTTAATCCAAGAGATTTAACTTTAAGGCTCCCGATCGGAGAAAGATTAGTTCGTCAAGTTGTACACAACGGACAACCTCAAACTCTGTCAGCAACCAATCGTTGATCGCCACCGTATCACCCCTCCCCCCAAACCGATTCGAATATTTACTTCAAAGCTAAAGCTTTAATTTCTCCTTTGAGTTTATCATCATCATGAACTGCGAAGTCTGCCAACTCAAAGAACTGGTACTCAAAACTGATTTCTCAATTTATACTTTAATTAATTCTCAGTTTTATTTATAATCAAGTTTCTTTTTTTGTTTAATGCTTTCTAGGAAGTCGAACACTACGAAATACGCGAAGTTTTGCGCTGTAAGTTACTGATTTTGGCTTAATTTTCTTTTAAATGCTTCGTCTTCTTCTTCTTATTATTATTTTTTGCTCTCTATTTACTTCAATTTCAGTAATCTGATCAAATTAGCTCCAATTGATTGTCAATCATTTGATATCTCTATTTGCATCTATGTAAATGTAGATGGATGGATAAATGAATTTATGGGACTGAAATGGCCAGGTGATTTATTTGATTGCAGGTATATTACACACAATTGTTTTTCATCGAGCATTAGGTCTTGTGCGGCCTAAAGATATTGATCTAGAACTTTTTGAAATCACATATGTAAGTGATTCTGATTTACCATGCGTTAAATGTTATTTTCGCGTAGCTTAATGGAAAAATTGAATGTCTTTAGGATTTGATTGATTACCTTTTTATTGTTATTTGAATGTTTTAGATATTTTTGTGTAGGTGCAATGTGGAGACTTGGAAGTTGAGAAGAAAATAGATGAGAAGATTGAGCAATTCATAAGTTGGGTTGAAAAGCATCCTAACAAGAAAAGTCAGGTCATTATTTGCTTAAAATTGTTATTTAACGCAACTTTTAGTTTTTGGTATCGGCTTATTCCTTAAAGTTTTTTGTCTGTTCTAGAATGACAATCTGCTATTGTTATTTCAAATCTTATTTGAATCATCTGGAACTATTAAGAATCTTCTTTTGGTCATGGGGACAGAAAATTTAATTTTTGTGGAGAATGCATGTTAAATAGTCTTTTTAAGTCAGAACATTGAATTTGGTTACTTCTATAATGTGAAAGTTTGAAATTTTCTGTTCTGGTATGAGTTTGGGAACACTTCTTTATCATCCACAGCTCCCTGACCCAAACAATTTATGTTGGCATTTTAAGTGCAGCATATTTTTGTTTTGTGTTTTTTGTTGACTAGAAAAACTATTCATACAGGGCTTTTCATCTTAGATTACTTCTAAGTTGAGGTTTGGGCTCTGCCGTGTGCTTTCTTTTGGTTAGGTTCATATCTGTTTGTTTATTAACTTCTGAATTAATTATGCAGATATGTTTATCTTTCTATGAAGTAAAAAACAAACAGCCATCATGGTTCACTAACAAAATTGAACGCCTATACTGGGAGCAGTGGTATGTGAATTTGAATGTGGCTCAACTCCCAAAAGCTCATTCCAACAAGTCTCATCATTCCAAAGTTGTATTCGACCCTGGAGGTACTGTAACTACAGATTTAACTTAAAGAATATTTGATGTCTCACTTATTTGAAGTAACATGCTTCTTATTTTCCCTCATTATATCCTTGAATACAGAGAGCGCATCTGAGGAGAGAAGCGTTCGCCGGGCAGCACTTGAAGCTTCTCTTCGTGATGTTTTATTTCAAATAATAAAATTTGTTAATGAGAAAAAAGACCATGTTCCTTCCATTTCTGAGGGCGTCGTCTATTTTCCCTATGAAATAACCATCCCAAGGTCAGCTCTCCTTTAATAGCTTTTCCTTCGTTAATGTGAATGCCTATTTTACTTTTCATATGGTAGTTTTGTTATTATCGCTCATGCTGATATGTGGAAAGCGAGCATTTTTTTGGGCCTCTTGATTGTCTTAGCCTTCTTGCTGCTTCAAAGGATTTCTTTATCCCTTGAGATCAAAGTTATACACTGGCTTAGGTTTGGATGAATTTTATGTGACTGTTCTAGCAAAATGATGCCAATAAAGTTTCAGTACATTTTCTTGAAAACTTTTGTTGCATGTTGCTGAACTTTAATAATATTTACTTCTCTTGTTACTAAGATTTTTCCAATAAATTTTACATACAAGTTTTTGACTTTTTCCTTTTAATGCAGTAGAAAACTTGTCTTTGAAATTGTTCAAGCAAGAAAAAGAATTGGATAGTGGGGGAGAAAGAGTGTACACAATCTTGGGTTAAAGTTGTAGTTATGTTCACTGTTTTTCCCGCTTGGTGGTTGTTTCATGCAAGAATGATCTCTATATTACTATAGCTTGTGTGACTGAAGCCTCTTTCTGTGTTTGCGGATTGCTGTTTCATGGGTGATCTGGGCAATATAATTTATTTTGGGTAGATTTATGCCTACTGAAGAGGGGTATTCAAGGGTTATTTTTTTCATTTATGGTGGCCATCATTGTAGAAGGATATAGCACAGAGAATGTTATTGTTCAACAGAAAAATTTCTATAGGAGCAGTATAATGTCTGAGACTATTTTTTACATGAGGTTGGGTTGATAAAATTTCTACATGGCATAGGGTCTAACATGAATCATACTGTGAAATTTGTCCTGGATTTTTGGTTCAGTTCCTCTGATTCTTTATGGACCAAAGTAAGATCTGATATGGGTTGTTAGCTGATGCAATGTTGTCCATCCCAAAATATTGATTCCTTACTCTTGCACTAGTATAATGCAATATAGTAATCCTAATACCCAACTACCTTGGAGCAAATAAAATGTTGTGGACATTGGCCTTTGTTTGGACTCTGATAATTGTAGCTCCAACTTGTCGAAATTGCCAAATTTTCTTTTTCTTTTGGTTGAGGGCTCCTTGAAGCTTTTTTGTTTAGAAGGCTGACTGCAGGTGGTAGGTTGCTTATGCTTCTAGAAATTTGGAATTCTTTATGTGAAGTAAGTTTAATACACACAAATTGTGATATATCATTTGAGAAGTATTTTGATGGAGGTGAGACTGATTGTTTACTAGGTTTGTTTAACTATTCTGCAAAATTTCTCCAATGCTAAGTTTGTTCTGAATTATTGTCCTTTTTTACCATATATTTGGCTGCTTTGTCTTTAATTACAAAGTCTGAAGTATAATTGATTGCTTGGGTTATGATTTCTACGTTCCCAATCTTCCGACCTGATGTAGTTTAACTTGATTTTTTTTTAAGCAATTAAAGCCAATTATGTAATATAGTAGTATAGTTCATCTGCTAGTGAAGGCACATCTCCATGTCTTGTATATATCCATTTACCAAACAGATCTGTTTCTACACTAGCAACATTTTTTTTTTTGGGGGTTTGTGGGGGGGAGGAACTGATAAAGAGGTCCAAGTAATGAAGTTTTGTCAACACAGAAAGATAACTGCCCTTGGTGACGTGCCTTTGTTTTATCGATCTATGAGAAGTTGTTGCCGTCGTCATATCTGTTTGATAAGAAACATCTCTGATACATGTGTGAACCACTATTGTGCTTCGGTTTTTCAGTTCATCGGATTCTGCTTTTGGGATGGATATGATCAAGAGAATGCTCCAGACCGGGCATCCAACCATGCTCAGCTGAATATCAGCATTAGCGATCTGAATAACTTAGACAAACTCTGAAGGTAAAATGGTATAATTCTGCTAATAGTACTGCTGATGGGAGTATTGGAGTTGTTAACCTTGTATATGAGAAGCAATCCGTAAGAGCATGTTTAGTTGCACAATTTGTGTAAATTTTGTCCGTTTGTATCCTTTAACCTTCATTTTTTCTTTCTGCTTATGGTGATTAATTTGCCTGTACATACTATTCTGATACATTTTTCAATAAACCGGAGCCAATAGTAAGATGCTGCACATTGTTTCTTTCCAAATGGGTTTGAGGGGTGGGGAAATGGTGAATTTTTTTTTTTTTTTAATTGGTGTGTTATAGACTTACCAATGATGACACTTCTACTGCAGAGATTTATTTTAATTGGCTAACAATGCTTCAGTTATTTTTGCTGCTTTATTTATTTATTAATTTATTTTGAAAGAGTTAAACGAGTCTTGAAGCTGTTGGATACTTGGATTCATCTTTTGGCCCGCCCTTGTTGCGTACGTTTAGGTGCTGAAGTAATTCTAATTGGGCATTCAAATCGATCAACTTGGATTCTTCAAGTAAACGTTAGTCCAAAGTGTGGTGATTGATGGATCGTATGGAGGAACAGAACACAATAAACGAAGCTGTCTCTTTTTCAGGACATGAGGATTCAAGCCTGGAGGCTGGATTATTGGGCCAAGTCATCCATACTCCTGTTCTGGAGTTTCCCGCAGGAAACAAGTTCAGAGTTAGAAGATTTTAGGTGAAGCAGATTGTTTTCATTCTGATTTCATTATGAATTTGAATCAAAACTGAGAAATGTGAGCGTAAGCCGCGGATGCACGGAGGCCACTATTACGGCTATCTCAGGACATGAGAAAAAGACTGAACGATTGTCGATTACATCTGGTATTTATTATTATTATTATTTTGGGAAAATATAACCCAAAATGAAAGACAACCCAAAATGTTATTATTATTATTATTATTATGAGCATCACAATTATTATGAGCATCACACACACACACACACACATTGATCCCCAGGAAGCCCAGCAAACTCTTGGAATAGCATAAGCTAATTTGACGAAAGCTGAAAGCAAGAGAAAAACAATTGAGGCAAATCTAGCTCTTTACTTACTTGAATACTAAAAAGTTGTATGTTAGTAATCTAATTCATTCTTAGAAAATATATTATATTACCTTTATTGATAATAATTAAAAATGTGGTTCGCATACTATTATTTCAAGATCTCGAGTAGTTCAAGGATTTTATATATATATATAAATGTTTCAATTAAAAAATTTTAAAATACAGGAACGTTCGGAAAAACGTATAAATTATGCAGTTTAAGTGCTTAAAATTCTATAATTTTAAAGTTTTTCCGAATTTTTCTCTCACTTTAAAATTTCGAATTAGAAAATTATGCATATTCAAAAATATGAATGAACATGGCATTAAAATAACGGCTAAACCACGTATATCCACAGAGAGTAGACAAATCACTTTCAAACTTAAAAGAAAACGTACCCATATATCGTTTTTGGAGTTAGATTCTCCACTGAAAGCCCCAAAGTTAAAGGTACGCTACGCAAAGAGTTGTTCTCTCGTTGCGATGGCGGAGAGGAAGCGTTTTGTGTTAGTTCCTGGAGCTTGCCTTGGAGCCTGGTGTTGGTACAAAGTCGTGAGCATTCTGACACTTGCCGGTCACCATGTGAGTGCTATAGACCTTGGAGCTTCTGGGGTCAATAGCAAGCGGCTCGATGATGAAATTGCTTCCATTTCAGATTATTTGCAGCCACTGATGTAGTTCATGGCCTGTTTACCACAAGAAAAAGAGGTGATTTTGGTTGGTCACAGCCACAACGGCCTCTGCATTTCTCTTGCCATGGAAAATTTTCATGAGAAAATATCGGTTGCAGTGTTTATCTCCGCATATATGCCTCACAACAAGTCTCCACCAGCATGTCACGGGATGAGTGTTTGCGCAGCAAACCCGTGCGGCACTTAGTCGACTTCTAGCACGCAAGTCGCCAAGTAAGCCTTGAACACTTCTCGGAATAGCTAAGCGAAGAATGCTTATGTAAAAGCTAAAGAGAAGAAAGAGCAATGTGGCCAAATTATAGAGCTTTATTACTTCACAAGAGTAATTACAAGAGAGCTTACAAGAGAGCTTGTGTGTGCTGGAAAATGTGGTGTGTTGTATACAAAATGGCAAGGCTATTTATAGAGTTGGATGGAAGGCTCTAGAACTAGCTAGCAAGTTGCCAACTTGCCCACTTGCCAACTTGCCCACTTGCCCACTTGCCTAAATATCTAAAGGCTTCTAGAGAGTTCTAGGGTATTTACAACTTGTAGAGAATTCTAGAACTTGGGCTGGACTTTTAGCCTCCAATTGTGGGAGATTTGAGCGGGCCGTGACAATCCTCCCCCACCTATGTTCGCGGCGTCCTCGTCGCGTTCTCGTGCTTGTAGCTTTGAACATGTTCCGCGAATTGCCATAGGTCTTCCTCGCGTTCCCATGTTGCTTCGCTTTCGGGGAGGTTCTTCCATTTCACCAAGTACTCGTTGTATGCCGGAATGCCCCTCCTTCGAATGACTCGATCAGCGAGGATGTACTCCACATCCTTGTCATATGTTGTGACTACCGCGGTTGGGGCACGCCTTGACTCTCCTCGGTTGGGGTCTTCCGCATCTCCATGATATGGCTTGAGCAAGCTCACGTGAAAGACCGGATGGATCTTGAGTCTTGGCGAAAGTTGGAGCTGGTACGAGACTTTGCCGACACGTCGGATTACTTGGAAAGGCCCCTCGTAACGCCTCACTAACCCCTTGTGCACTTTCCGCAAAGTCTTGAACTGTTGGGGTAGGAGCTTCAACATGACTTGGTCGCCTTCCTTGTACTCAACATGGCGTCTCCTTGAGTCAGCCCATTTCTTCATTTTCTGTGCAGCCTTGTCAAGATACGCTCGCGTGATGTCCGCTTCCTCGTGCCATTCGCGGGCGAGCTTGTGAGCCGCTGGGCTTTTCCCTCCATAAGTCGAGGCTATGGCATTGGGCGTCATGGGTTGGAATCCCATGATGATCTCGAAAGGACTCTTACCCGTAGCCTCGCTCCGTTGAAGATTGTATGAGAATTGGGCAACATCCAGCAACTTTGCCCAATCTCGCTGGTGAGCGCTTACGTAATGCCTGAGATACATCTCGAGGAGGTTGTTGATGCGCTCAGTTTGGCCATCGGTTTGCGGATGGAAACTTGTCGAGAACTTGAGGTCGGTTCCCAACATCTTGAAGAGCTCGGTCCAAAAGCGGCCAGTGAATCTTGGGTCTCGGTCGCTCACGATTCTCTTCGGAACTCCCCACAGCTTCACGATGTGCTTGATGAATAAGCGAGCAGCTTCATCCGCTTTGCAGTCAGTTGGTGCGGCGATGAAAGTCGCATACTTGCTATAGCGGTCAACCACGACCATAATGCTTCCGCACCCTTCGGATTTCGGCAAGGCCGAGATGAAGTCCATGGTGACATGCTCCCATGGCTTTGATGCTATTGGCAGGGGCTCCAACAATCCTGCTGGAAGTTGGTGATCCGTCTTGTCTTGTTGGCACACAAGGCAAGTTCGCACATAGGCCTCGATGTCTTCTCTCATGTGCGGCCAAAAGTACGAGGCTTGAACAAGTGCGGTCGTGCGCTCTATTCCGGGGTGGCCAGCCCACTTCGAGTCGTGGCACTCCTTGATTACCTCTTTCCGCAAATTTCCCCACCTCGGCACGAAGAGTCGATCTCCTTTGGTGAGGAGGATGCCTTCCTCTTGCCAAAATCGCCTTGTCTTGCCTTCGAGAACTTTCCCCAACAAGTCTTTTGCGAGAGGGTCTTGTTGGAGGCCTTCTTTGATGCGTTCAACAAGGTCGGACTTTGGTTGGCTCATACTTAGTGTCGCCAACTCCGCTTTGCGACTTAGAGCATCCACAACAACGTTGGCTTTGCTTTGGGCTTGTACTCGAGCCGTAGTCGACCCGCAGGAAGTCCTCGCCACCTTGCTTGCTTGGGGCTCAACTTCTTCGTTTGGAAGTAGCTTGTGGCTACATTATCCGTAAGATCACGAAGTGTGAGCCAAGCAAGTAGTGTCGCCACACGCGTGGCGGTGAATGATTGCGCCATCTCCTTTTCCCGCACAAAGCAGTGTAGCGGCGTTCCGTGTCATTCACTTTCGGCTCTCGAACGCTATAGGGTGGCCTTCTTGCATAAGTACTCGCCAATGGCGAAGTCGAAGGCATCTGTTTGCACTTCAAATGGTTTTGTGTGGTCCTAAGAGCGAGGACGGGTTCTTCTGAGATTGCCTTCTTCAACTCTTCAAATGCGTGTTGGCATTCCTCGGACCAATGCCATGTGCGGTTCTTCTTGAGTAGATCGAGTCAAAGTGCCGCTCTCCGAGTAGCCCTTGATGAAGCGGCGGTAGTAGTTCACCAATCCAAGAAAAGAGCGGAGTTCGGGTACCTTGGTGGGAGGTTGCCACTCGAGGATGGCCTTCACCTTTGCATCTTCCATCATCAACTTCCCGTCCGCTATCTTATCTTATGAGGAACTCCACTTCTTGTTGAGCAAATGAGCATTTCTCCACTTGGGTAGAGTTCGTTTTCTCGTAGTACTTGGAGAACTTGCTGCAAGTGTTGTGCATGTTCCGCAAGCGTGGTCTTATATACACCACTATGTCGTCCAAGTACACAACGACGAAGCAGTCGAGAAATGGTTGGAGGACTTTGTTCATAAGGGTGCAAAATGTGGCCGGTGCATTGGTGAGACCAAACGGCATAACAAGGAATTCGAAAGATCCGTACCTGGTTACGCATGCCGTCTTCGGCTCATCTCCCTTGGTGATGCGCACTTGGTAGTACCCGGACCGCAAGTCAAGCTTGGTGAAGTACCGCGCTTGGCCAAGTTGGTCAAACAAGTCCGCAATCAACGGGATCGGATACTTGTTCTTGATGGTGATCTTGTTGAGCGCTCGATAGTCGATGCACATCCGGAGAGATCCATCTTTCTTCTTTTGGAAGAGCACGGGTGCACCGAATAGAGCCTTTGATGGCCGGATGTAGCCCGAATCCAGTAGGTCTTTGAGTTGTCTCCGCAACTCCTCGAGCTCGGGTGGCGCCATGCGGTAAGGTGCCAATGCCGGTGGCTTTGCGCCTTGCTCCAGCTCGATCTCATGATCCACCTCTCGTCTAGGTGGGAGCCTTTGTGGAAGCTTCGGAGGCATAACGTCCTTGAATTCATCGAGGACTTCTTCAATGGGTGGTGGGACTTGGCTTGATGGGCTGGAGCGACCTTCTCCTTCGTTCAGCTCCCGGATGGAGACCAAGAAGCTAGGATCCTTCCCAAAAGCTTTCTTGAATTGCATGGCCGAGAGTGTTTTGTCCATGGTCTTGGAGCGCTCAGCGGGAACCATGCATGCATTGCTCCCATCAAGGATGCTTAGGGAGTTTGTAGATGGTAGAGGGAAGGCATGTACCTTGTCGAAGAATTCCATGCCGAGGACCATCTTGAAGTCATCCATGGGCACGACGGAGAAGTTGAGCTTTCCGCTCCACGTTCCAAGTGCTACACACACCCCTTGTGCGGTACCCGCGATTGGCTTGGCGGGTGAGTTTACCGCTTTAATGGTGCCTCCTTCCTTGGTGATCTTGAGATCTAGGCGCTTTGCCTCATCTTCCGAAATGAAGTTGTGCGTGGCTCCGGTGTCGAGCAATGCACGAACTGTGTGGCCGTTGATGTGCACACTCACGTACATTAGCCCATTCTTCACGCTTCTTTGGTGGGGTGAGTCTTGAGTGCGCCAAGGCGTTTGAGGTACCCATGTTGTGTTGGGGCTCCTCCGTTGAAGGTGTAGATTGGCCCTTGAGTTGTGCGGCTAGGGCATTAAGCGACTTTTCTCCTGGACAATCGCGTACCCAATGAGGTCCATTGCATATGAAGCATGGGCTTCGTGGCTTGGGTGGCGCTTCGCATCCGGTTTGCTTTGCCCGTTCTTGCCGCTGGAGGCTTTTTCGCCCCAATCCTTCCTAAGTGGCCTTGTCCTTCCGGCCCTCTCCCCGCCTTTGCCATGACTAGGCTTCTTGTCTTTTGATTGGGCGGAGTAATCGGTAAGCGATTCCGCAATGGCGATGGCGTCGTCAAGAGTTTGTACGCCACGCCTATCAATTTCTGTCTTGGCCCAATCTTGAGGCCATCTTGGAAGTAGAAGAGAGTCCTTGCCGGACATATCGGTTATCTCAAGCGTGAGGGTAGTGAATTCATTGATGTAATCATGGACGTTACTGTTTGCTTGAGCCGACAAAGGCGCGCTCGTCTTCCTTCTCCGCGTTGCTTGGAGCAAAGTGCTTGCGGAGTTCTCGTTGGAACTCGGCCCAGTGTTGATGGTGCATATTCCCTTGCCCATCTCACCATGCTTCCGTCGCCACCATAGGCGTGCGGCGCCTCGAAGAAATGTGGGCGCGGTGCCTACTTTGATGCCTCTCACGAACACCCATGGCATCAAGTATTGTTCGGCCAAAAGAGGAAGTTGTCCACGACGGTGGCATTTCGTGTGCCATCATAAGTGTCGGGCTTTGGCACCTCAACGCGACGCGCATCACTCGTGCTTGTCGGCCGGGCTGGGGGGTGAGTGTGCGCTTGTGCCATGCCCAATCCGAACGGACTTCGTCTACCTCCGTGCGGATTGCTCGTAGTTCGCTTTGCATGAAACTACGCAAGTTCAGCGACTCTCATGGAATGCTCGAAACTCCCCGGAGAGAGTTGGCTTGGTCATGCATGAGGGTCTTGGTGGCTACTCGTGAACTCACCATACTCGCCCTCAAGACCCTCCACCCTTACCTCCAAAGTGTCGGGTGTCCGGACAAATGGACATAGATGTTTCGAGCGTGGCGACGCGAGGCTCCGTGGCATCTACGGAAGTTGCCTTGGACTTGCCACGGGACTTAGCTTGAGCGCGTCCCTCCTCACGGCCACGAGTTGTCTCAAGAGACTCCACACCGACTACGCCCTCTTGTGTTGCGCTAGGAAGGTTGGCCATTGCTTGTGAGCTAGATGCGTGGGTGCAAAACTCACTCGATACCACTTGTCACGGGATGAGTGTTTGCGCAAGAAGAAACCCGTCTTGCGACTTAGTCGACTTCAAGACGCAAGTCGCCAAGTAAGCCTTGAACACTTCTGGAATAGCTAAGCGAAGAATGCTTATGTAAAAGCTAAAGAGAAGAAAGAAAGATGTGGCCAAATTATGAGAACTTTATTACTTCACAAGAGTAATTACAAGAGAGCTTACAAGAGAGCTTGTGTGTCTTTGGAAAATGTGGTGTGTTGTATACAAAATGGCAAGGCTATTTATAGAGTTGGATGGAAGGCTCTGGAACTAGCTAAGCTTGTTCGCCCACTCGCCAACTCCGCCCACTTGCCAACTCGCCCACTCGCCCACTCGCCAACTCGCCCACTCGCCCACTCGCTAAATATCTAAAGACACAGAGAGTTAGGGTATTTACAACTGACATGAGAACTTAGAACTTGGGAGCTTTGACTTTTAGCCTCCAATTGTGGGAGATTTGAGCGGGCCGTGACAAGCAGCTCTCATACAAGAAGTAAAGAAATTTTTCTAATTTTTTATATAATCACTTAATTTGTTTTGGTGCCCTTACATACATAAATAATATAACATATAAAATATGAATCTTTCATTTTATTTCTTCACGCGTTTGGTGAGGTCGTGTCAGTATTTTAACAGGATCCCAGTGGAGTTTTTACTAGATTGCCAATTTACATTCAACAAAGGCCTGGAAAATCCGCCAACTTCAGCTCTCTTTGGACCGCGCTTTGCAAGCGCTAGCAGTTAGAGGCAAGCCATCATGTTGTTCATTAATACTATGTGTACTTAGTGGAGGAGCGTGAATTCCTTCAACTTCAATATTTATTTATTTATTTAAAAAAAGTAATGAAAATCTCACTCATTAAGTTTTACTTATTTTTAGATTTGGGAGTGGGAATCTCACTCTCATGATTTCCACTCCCGCCTCTTTTTTTTTTATCATTCTTTTATTAATTTAATATAATTATATTTAGTAAAATAAAATAAATAATATCAGTATATTATTTTATAAATTATATTTATTAAAAATAATAATTTACATTGATTCTAAGTTAAAATTATTTAAAAATAATAGTATTATATTTATTTAAAAATAATAGTATTATATTTATTTAATATTAATAATTAATAATAATAAATATTTTATTCTAAGAAAAATATTAATTTTGTATTATATTATTAATAATAATATTTTATTTTTGTTGCTCTTAATTTTAATTTACATAATTAAAATTAAAATTAATAAAAAATTATGATTTACAGAATTAAGAATAAAATAATAATTATTATTAATTTATAAATATAATAAAATAAATATTTCATTTTTCAAATATATTTTTTATTAATTTTGTAATTAAAAACTATAATTCTTTAAATGAGAATAAAACTATAATTTAAAATTATTTACTCCTAATTCAAGATCGAATAAACATATAAATTGAATTTTGATTCCGATTCCACACTCTCATTACAGTGTAAGTAAATAATCTACTCATACTCTACACTCTCAACCCCAAAATTCTCACTTCTTATAATTCTCACCATAATTCTCACCTAATCTAAAATGCAAAAGCTACTTAAAAGCATACAAAATTCCATCGCATGCATATATTTTTTTTTTCACGAAGTATTACTCAAATTATTATTATTATTATTATTATTATTATTATTATTATTATTATTATTATTATTAGTCACAAATCAGTAGTAGAGTGTTATTTGTGATCAATGTCTCCCAGTAGGAAATTTGGCAAGGCTCTTCAGACTTTGAAAGCATGACCATGTGGCCAGCCGCAGAAATTGACACAACTTGTTTAGGATGGTAATCATCGATCATCACTCGCTGGAAGTCCTCTTATGATTTGTGACTAATTATTATTATTATTATTATTAGATAATAGGATAATATCTCCACTCCAACAAGTGGATCTTTGCTGGGCGGCAAGTCTAATTCAAAATCGAAAGAAAATCCAATCCTAACTATTATTGCATTCCTCGTTTGAACATATTTGCATATGTCCGCTCAGTGGCGATAAGAGTCACGATTACAGAGAGAGGTATGGCGGTCAACTTCAATTATTGTTATCAAATATGATTACAATTTCCATTTGGAGTGGTGCCATGCATAGGAACGTCGATTTCATTCAAAAATATATGTATATATTGGTAGTATGTAGACGTATCGTACATATAAAATATCATATTATGATGTACAATTGGATTTTTTTTTCTTCTTTTTAAAAAGGATGATGTACAATTGTTGGTCTCCTTATATTACGTTTGCTGTATATTACAGCCATAACTTTTGAAATCCTTAAAAAAGTTAATAATTATAAAAAATGTTAAAACGTTTTAAAATTTTATTTTAAACCCCAAACTAAAACAAGCCTATATTGCAATCATTTTTTAATTTTTTTTTGAAGTTTTTCGTTTATATTTATAGTAAATTTAATACTAAATTTTTATTTTATTTAATTAAATTTCTAACTTGTTTAGTCTTATATTTATTAAGTTTTTATTCATTATATTGATGATTTCTAACTTTAATATATCATAATCTTTAAGGTTGAAGTCTTTTATTAATTGTTTAACTTCATTAAATTCTTTACTCATTTGATCTCCTAACTTTTTAATTTGTTTTTTTTATTGAAATTATTAATTTTAAATATTTCATTTGCATTTTCTATATTATTTAATGATAAATTTGAGTTTCCTAATTTATTTAATAAATATAGTGAAATTTAATTTAATTAATTATTTTTTCGCATGTCTAAATTATTGATCAAATCAAATGATTGAAATCTTTTGTAAGAAAATCCTCTTTATGTATAGATAGAATGTGGTAACTTATTAGTTTTTATATTTTGTGAAATTATTAGAGGTTTTCTTAATTTATTCATTGTATCATCTTTCTAATAATTCATTAGATTCATAAGATATTTATAACATATAACATCTCTTATAATTCAAGATGCTAAATTTAAATTACAATATATATATATATATAGTTTATGTCTTAAGAGAAATAAGAAATTATAAATGTAGATGTAAATATATATTAAAAATTTATAAATTCTTATAAATATGATAATCATTTAGATTTTTATAAAAATATAGTAAAAACTTTAAAAAAATTTAAAAATAGATGTAGAAGAGATAGACATCGAAATCATTTAATTATACAAAATTAATTAGGACTTACTTGAAAAAATATATAAATATGTGATTAAAATAAAATTTTTTGTAAATAATTATTACACCAATACTTAGTTTTGTGTTAAAACTATTATCATCCATTAGATTAAGAAATATTAAAATCTAATGGCCCATGTGTAGTTAATGTTTGTTACAACAAATGTAACATAAGGAGACCCTATCATCACGGGTCTCCTTATATTACGTTTGCTGTATATAAGATTTTTTTTTTTTTCTCTTTTCATTTATTTGGGAGAAGTCAGAAGATTTCACTTCAATAATAAATTAATAATAAAGGGATTACACATGGCATAAGTTTCCCAGATAAAACGACAACGATGAGTTATAAACGAGACGATCGATTACATAAAATAAAAAATAATATATAAACAAAAGGAATGAAATAGATTAATATATGATCTGAAGTCTAAACGAACAATAAAATTGCCAATTTCCACTACAGTTTAGACAGGGCCCGGCACATACAGTCCCTGCCTCCTTAATTGCTCTTCACTTCCTCTTTATTTTCATATTACTAAAGTCTTTGTACTGAGGGCCATTTTGTAATGATATAATTTTTAAAATAGTTGATATTAATTGTAGTGTAAAAATAAAAATTTGTGTAGAGGATGAGTTAAATATTTAGTAAATTTTTTTTTTAAAAAAAGTGATTGTAAAAAAAATTTACCGAAGACTAGAATTAACTTTCAATTTTTTAAAATCACTTTTTAGCCTCCCAAAAATAATTCTAAACAAGCCTTTCGAAATAATGTAAACATTCTTTGTCCCCTATAGTAACCTAGATGCTTTGTCCCTTACTATGAAAAATCTCTTCTCTCTCACTCCAACTTAGGAAATTAGAAAAAAAAAAAATTTGCATTTGTGTATAAAATAGGACAACGGTAGATTAATTGTGTGAAATTCAAATAGAAAAATATTGTGGCAGTAGATTTGTTGAAGTAATGCTCTCTAACAGCCATAGTCAATAAATGAATATCAACGTTAAAAGGAGAATGACACTTTCGTCCCTTATAAAAATTACTTTGATTATTTGTCCAACTATAAATATTAAAGAATCATCTTTTTTGGAGTTAAAGCATTCAAAGAAAAAAAAAAGGTTTATCAAATGGTGGTATACATGACTTTTTAAGATACAAATTGATATTGGATAAAAATTATTGCACGTACAAATTAAATTTAGTCAATTTGTATATTATCGAGTCACATTTATTAGGAATATATGATTGAACACATGTATAAAATTTTTATGAGTAATGTTATAACATTAATGTTTATTTTAAAACTTTGATTGTACATGATATGTCATGTCATATATTAGTCATTAAGTAAATAATGAAAAATTTTCATGAATTTCATTCTCATTGACGGAGCCATTTTAGAATAAAATTTGAAATACGAAGCGTGCATTATTCACATTTTTTTTGGAGAGATTGCTTAAGGCCAAGGGGCAGACATGGGTCTTACACTCAACTAGTGTTGAAACAATAAACTGGCGATAACCGTGTGGTCATTTCTTCGAAACTAGGGTTGGCAAGCTTGATTGAAAAAAATTAGGAAATTAAAAAAGATTATTTAATTTGTATTTGTGTATAAAGTAGGATACAAGGGTAGATTAATAATGTGTGATATTACCCCCCCTCCCCCACCCCAAAAAAAGAAAAAGAAAAGAAAGTTTTGTGGTAGTAGGATTTGTTGAAGTAATACACTCTATCGGCAATAGTCAATTTGAATAACAACGTTAAAAGGAGAATGTCATTTTCGTCTCTCGCAAAAATTACTTTTATCATTTGTTCAATTATAAATATTTAAGAATCATTTCTTTTTTGGAGTTAAAGCATTAAAAAAAAAATAGATGACTTTTTAACGCACAAATTGATATTAGACAAAATTTAATGCACATACAATTTAAATTTAGTCAATTTATATGTTAAAAAGTCACATTTATTAAGAATATATGAGCATAAGCTGAACGCGTGTATGAAAATTTTATGAATAATGTCATAACATAAATTTTTATTTTAAAATTTTGACGGTGAATGACATGTCATGTCATATGTCATTCATTAAATGAATAATAATTTTTTTTTATAAATTTCATTTTGATTGATAATTTTATTTCATCATTCACTCGAAGAATGCAATATTTGAGAGAAACATTTTAGAATAAAATTTGAAATATGAAGCATGCATTATTCAAAATTTTTTTGGAGACATTGCTTAAGTCCAAGGGGCGGATGTGGGTCTTACTCTTAGCTATTATTGAAAAAATAAGCTTGGCGACAACCGTGTGATCATTTCTTGGAAACTTTGTTGGAGATTGTGGTTGTGGGATCAACCTTTCAATTGCTCGATGAGGATACGGCAATGCTATGTTAGCTCCATTTTATATCTGCCGCCTCACCGTCGTCACCGACCAAGTTTAAGCGGAGAAATTAAAGAAAACGGTGGAGAAGGACGATAAGGCCCAGTTTGTTCTAGTAAATGGTATTTGCTTTCCCGTTGATGGAGTTCATCATGGCTTCTCTACCACAAGAAGAGCAAGTGATGTTTTAGTGGGTCACAGTTATTTATGGTGGTCTCGGAGTTTCATTGGCCATGGAGAGCTTCCCGGACAAAATTTTAGTAGCTGTTCATGCCAAATTTAATATCCCCTGCTACTCTAGTACAAGAGTTAATCAATATTAATTACATTATATTAATTATTGCTATATTCATGTATCTCTTAAACATTAATCATGCATGTTTCATACGCAAATAGGTAGGTAGGTAGGTAGGTAGGTAGCTGCCTGATTCATTTGTTGCGTGCATTCACGAAACAGTTCTTCAAATTGAAATCAATGGATACTGTACCGGACTTCAAGTTCTCATTTTATCATGGAAGAGATAACTCGCCAACTTCTGGTATTTTTTGGCCCCGTTGCACCCGAAAGAGGTGAAGCATAATTAATATTAAGTCAACTCATATATAATTATACATATATTAATTATTATTTTATTATGGCTAAATTTTTATATAATGGATACACCACTTGGAATTAGCCAAAATGCTGTTAAGACCTGTTGGGAAAAAAACTCACACAGGCAACTGTAAATTAAGTGGAAACAAATTTTTTTTTTCCTCTTTGTGTGATTAAAATAGGTTATGTACCACAAATAAATAAGCATAAAAATAAATAAATAAAATTCAAAGCAATAAATCAACCACAAGAAACATAAATTTTTATGTGAAAAACCCAACGTGAGAAAAACCACGGAAGGTAGTGTAATAAAATTTTTCACTATATTAATGGGATTACAACAAACATTCTTCTCTAAATAATACTATAGGTTAACCACATTAAAAATTTTAACATTCTTGGCTTACAGTAATAACATAATATATGTCTCTCTAACAAATGATTATCTCAAATAACAACCAACGAGATGATAAAATAAAAATCAAGACCAGTAGAATTATAGAGGGTAACCATATAAGAATCTCAATATTCTTAGCTCACAATAACAACCTAATTTATGTCTCTCTAACAATTAATTATCTCAAATAACAGCTAACGAGATGATAAAATAAAAATTAAGACCACTAGAGTTATAAAGGAAAATATTATAAACTTACCCTTAAAATTTAAGAGAAAA
The DNA here is from genome assembly GCA_030449905.1 of Luvunga scandens. NCBI lineage: Eukaryota > Viridiplantae > Streptophyta > Magnoliopsida > Sapindales > Rutaceae > Luvunga > Luvunga scandens. Next base: position 1,676,931 of record JASUUG010000383.1, on the reverse strand, counting down.
TGAAATGAATTTCACATTCCAATCACCTAATAAAAAATTGACATCAAGCCCTAAATTTAATACTCTCTCTCTCTCCCTCTCTCTCTCTCGTTTTTTTCTTCTGCACAAAAACTACTGCTGCCTCCACTTATTCCACGTTTACTAAACCTAAATTCCATACCAAATTTCATCTAACTCCAAACCTTAATAATAATTACAAACCAAGCAAACTTATTTAGACTTTGGACATTTTAATCCACTAAAATGAGATGAACCCTACAAGACCAGGTCATGAGCTGTTCTTGCTGCTTTTAGCTAATAATAAGCTTTATGAGGAAGATTTTCAGAGATGGTTTATTGAGATATAACCCAACCAAACATATTAAGCTTATTCAAGGATCTGATTTCGATCACATGGTTATGCTTCCAAAGTTTCAAGAGCTTTCTCAATGTCTACTGGAAATTGCTCAATCATTTAGTTAAACTATTCGTCCCCCGCGCCGCCCCCATCTTTTTCATTTTTTTTTTTTTAAATTTTGGATCACTTAAATTTGTCTTTCAATAAAAGCAATAATTTGTGAAGATTTCGCTTTCAATCAAATTTGTAATAATCTTATCATTTACCTTATATGGTAACACTAAAGAGAGACACCTCATATGTCACAACACTTACCATCTAAAAATTAATTGGCATATAATTTTGTGTGATAAGGAGTAATATCCAATAATTCGTATTTTAAACACTAAACATTAATAGATGTTCTACAGTCTTATTCAACTTGTTGTCAACTTTGAAGATTTTTTTTAATAATAATAATATTATTATAGGGTAACGACAATTGAATTTCATTTTCACCCATATAATCAAAATTCTTGACCTCTTATTTCCACACAAGATATGTTATTAATTAAACTAAATCTATATGGTACCCAAGAAATTCTACTTTCAGTTAGAATACTCGAATCCCTTATCTCCTTAAGATTTAAGAATGATACAAAGAAATCTAATATATAAGAGTGGGGCTATTTGAACTCACTACTTTCCTTTTAACACCCATTTTTTAGTTAAATTAATTATCAAATTATAAATTATTATTTTAATTCACTAATTCTCAAAAATCACAAACTTAACGTTGATTAACTATTTTCTTTCTTTACCTTAACAACGATCAAAGTCTAAATTAGTTTCTCTCTTTCAATTTTTTTAAACCTTTCTTGTTAAATCAATTTCATCTTTCTCTTACTTTTCATTGTTCATTACCAGTTCTTACATATTACTATCATTCAAAGTTTTTGCTTATGAAATTTGACCACAAATTTTTTAATAGATTCAAAATGGTACAGAAGTTTTTTTTTTTTTTACATAATAGAGATTATTCCCTTCATTTTTTTTTTAGATTACAATAGAATTTTAATGTAACATAAACAAATATCTAAGCTCTTAGGTTGAATCAAATGAATGGCTGGATTTTAATAAGTGAAAAATCTTTTAAGTTAAAATATATAAACCATCCCATATAATACGAGTAAAGCGTCCCCCAATTGAATTGGTTCCATTGGGACCCACCCAAATTCAATTTGAAGAGTATGAACGTCGCGTCATCAGTCTCTGTGTGTGTGTGAGAGAGAGAGAGAGTGACAAAGGCAGCACAAAGTGAAAAGGCCATTATTAATAAGGTTATAAGGGCATTATTAATAACTAATTAAGTAGAGAAAAGAAAATGGGAGAAGTAGTGGGCATGAAAGAGAAGCATTTTGTTCTAGTTCATGGAGCAAACCATGGAGCATGGTGTTGGTACAAACTGAAAGTAAGGCTGGAGGCGGGCGGTCACCGGGTGACGGTGGTGGACCTAGCTGCCTCAGGCATCAACACGAAGAGGATTGAGGATGTGCAAACATTCCATGAATACAGTGAGCCCCTTATGGAGGTTTTGGCGTCGCTTCCTGCCGAAGAGAAGGTCATACTTGTCGGACACAGCCTTGGAGGCCTCACTTTGGCCCTTGCCGCTGACAAATTCCCACACAAAATCTCTGTTGCTATTTTCTTAACTGCATTCATGCCCGACACCGCACACCGCCCATCTTTTGTTATGGAGCAGGTTCCCCGCATCTCTCATCTCGTCGGAATCTGATCATTACATTTACCTGAGATGCATGCGTGTTTAAAGTTGAAACTGATCTACAACCCTTTAATTAACCAATCAATTAATTGCGATTACCATATTTTGATTTAATTTGTTGAATTATATGCATGTGTTGAAAAGCAGTATTGTGAAACGATCGGAAAAGAGGACGACCACTGGTTGGACACTCAATTTTCAGCGTGTGACGCGTCAAATCCATCTCACATTTCCATGTTTTTTGGCCTCAGCTTCTTGACTATCAAGCTCTATCAGCTTTGTCCTCCTGAGGTAACTAATTTATTGCGCATCACATTCTTAGGAAGCACACTGTCATGCATTGTCAAATTGCATACTCCTTATATCTCGACAGCGACACCCGCAATTAATATTAAACTTCGCCATTGTTGTTATTATTATTGCTCACATGTCAGAATCAGTCAATTCATTAGTTAATTAATTAATTGGTGCCGTAGAACATTTTATCCCATATCATCCTATTTATTCACTGTATGTTACGTCAATCAAAAGGATCTGGAGCTGGCAAAGGTGTTGCTGAGGCCAGGATCAATGTTTATAGACGACTTATCAAAGGCAAGTAAGTTCAGCAATGAAGGATACGGATCTGTTAAGCGAGTTTATGTTGTATGCGAAGAGGATATTGGTCTCCCTAAGCAATTTCAGCACTGGATGATCCAAAACCATCCTGTTAATGAGGTGATGGAGATCAAGGGCGGTGATCACATGGCAATGCTTTCCGAGCCAAAGCAACTTTGCGATTGTCTGTCTCAGATTTCTCTTAAATATGCATAAAAGTCAATCTTGTCAGATGCTTTTCAAACAAATAAATAATCAAGTGCTTTCTCCGTTTTGTCTTTTCGGGAGTAATGTCTGTCTATGACAATCTTGCCCCCACTCTGTTTTTTTCTTTTTTGTTTCCCTGTTGCCACTTGCGGTTAAATGAATGCTGTTCGTGGGTGTGATATGTCCGAGTCGAGACGATAAGGCTCACGTCAAATTATTCTACTCCTTTTTGTATTATTGTGCTGGATACATTGGCTCTATTGCCATTATTATTGATTGAGTTGGGCTGTTGGAACCTCTTTTTGGATTACATAAAATTTTTGTTACATTATAATTATTTTTAAGAATAAATATATATAGAATTTAATTATTTATATTTTATTTTTTTATTTTATTAATACAATATAATTTTTTTATTAAAATAATTTAAATTTAAAGAATAATTTTTAAGATAAAATAAAATTTTTATAATAAATTAATAATTTAATTAAAATATAATATAATAAAAAATAAATTAAATAAAATTTTATTCTAATACTAATAATTTTTTAAAAATTTTTAAACTAATTGTTGAATTTAAAATTTATATATAGGATAAAATTGTATTAGACTTATAAAATATTTATTATTTTTTAAGTGTAGTATTTTTTTTATTTTTTTTATATTTTATTGTTTAAAAATTAAATAATAAAGAAAACTTAAAAAAATATAAATATTGAAACTGAAAGAATAAAAAAATTATTAAAAATAAATAAATAAATGTTTATTTAAAAAAAATAAAAAAATATTTTTAATATTAAATAAAATATATTTTTTTAAAAAAAATTCAATATAATTTCTTAAGGGTGCTAATAGTCCGACTGTTATTGATTAGATTACTCTGAAGCTTGCGCTTATCAATTTGTTGTCTTTATGCATTCACTTGGACGTGACGCACACGCAAATTAATCGTAGAGTATTCAACTGGACGGTCGACATGACATAACTTCGGCGACACGAGTGTTTGACATTCAATATAAGCCTATATTGCCCCACAGAAGTCAAATCATCCGACTGCACGCGTTTTTACAAAACTTGCATATTTGTAGGGATCTTGTAGCTATTCATGCAGCCTCAAAACACATGGACCATGAAAAACGTAACTGATACAGATTACAGTATGCGGGTAAGTTGCAACTATTGTGCTACGACTTAATATGGAAAACAAAAAAGTTTAAATATAAGACTGAAACTTGCAAATTCTTTAACTTAATTAATCTTATCCTTCAAACAAAATTGTTGCTACTATAATATGATACGTCTTCTGAAATCTTTTGAATAATATTTTCCGGCCAATCAGAATTTTGAAAGCGAAGAAATTAAGATGCATCCGTTGTGATATAATTGAATATTAGAGATGGATAAAAATATATTTAGAATCTTTTTGTTTTGTCCTCTGCAACAATGGAGTTTGATAAAAATAAATAAAAGGATTGAGAAAGAAGGGTGAAATTTTTGGTAAAAATAAGTAATAAAGGATTATTTCGATAGTTAATGGAGCATTATTCATTAAATACTGGAGTCATTCAATCTTTGTTATTAGATACTTAAAGACTATTGAATAGGTTTGTAAGAATAACAGAACACAACTTATCAAAGGAGGGAGAAAAAATAAAATAACAAAAAGCAAGGACCTCAAGTAATGTCAAGATGCCGCCCTAGAAGAGTGGAGAAAGAACCAAGTTAAATAAACGGCTTGGCGTCATCGAGTTGTCCGCAATTATCCACCACGAGATACTACTATCCGTCTCTTTGACCCATACAGATTATAGAATTTAAAACCAATACGGCATCACCACTTTGACCAACATATCCACGCAGCCGTGTTCTTGGTGAGAGTATGTAACTTTTTTTAAAAAAAATAGATAAACTCAAATATAATTTTGACCTCTCATCACTCTCAAAAAGTGAACTCAAATCTTTATCACTCTAAAAAAGTGAACTCAAATCTTATCAAGACAACAGCTGCCGACTAATTTGATCACGCTCTTAGAGCCGTGCCTCCCCTCTTATCTCTTGATTGTTAAAAACTATTAGGGCCGTCGGTTGTTGATCATATTTTTGCGTAGTTGTGCTTTTCTTGAAGATGAAACCCCGCATTCATTATTAAAATTTTACGAGGTTCAGTTTAAAACAACTCCAATACGGTCAAAATAAATAATGTGCCCACGTCCATGTCGTTTAACTCTTATTTCTCCGCTTCTGGAAAACTTCCTTTGGCCCCAGAGTAGTTTAATGCCCTGCAGCTTGAAGCACTCCAATTGCGATGCAAAAGTTATGTTAGCTGTTAGGTAACGTAAAGGACACGAGTAAAAGATGGCCAAAGATGTCATATCACACACATTGAACATAAACATTTAGTTGGCTGTAACGAGAGTGGCGAGGTAAAAATGGCTAATAGATGACTAGAAGAAAAAACTTCTCAGATGATTCAACGGGGGAAAATACTAAGGACAGCTCTGTCCGTGTGGGGTACCCGTTCCCCTGGATCCTCGTAGGAGATAGAACGAATACTCCTACAGCCAAAATACCAAAATAAGGCGCATACAATCCTCATAAAGACACACTTTGATGCATCCAGCCCTGAACATCCTCAACCAACCCATTCTCATGCTGCAAAAGCAGAAGAACAAAATTCGGATGTAAAAGATGAAGTCAAAGAAATGAGTTCACTGATCTCTTTCATCTGACTCCTTTACAAGGACACTAGAAAAATTTCCACAATAAGCAGATCAGAAAGCATGTATGTTAACTGCACATTAAAATAGTGGGCTAATATCCTTACCTTCGTCAACTGTTCAAAAGATTTATCTGTAAATCAATAACATTGAAATATCAACACGAATTTGCCACAAGGGTTTTGATGAACTGGAGAGCTCTTTCAAGACATCTGTCCCAGCTGCTCTGATAAATATTTCCATTCATTTTTACCAATTAAACAAATGCCTCTTTAATAGATTGACAGGATCTCATTTTTACCATTTCTTCTCAATCTTGAAAAATACTGGACTGGCTGAAATTCCTCAAGCGGCCCTCCATTCTTTCAATTGTCACGGTCATCTTGCTATAGAGCAAAGTTCCTGAAATCTCATTAAACTGAAAAATATATAAACAAAATAAATAACTACAGTGTCCTTAATAAAGAAACAAGATGCCAATAAAATCTGTGGTCCCAGATTTGCATTCACTTGCAAGCTTAGATGTATGTAACATTTAGCTTAGGAGATGAGAGCTATACTGCGGGTCAAATTTAAACATAAACTAACCCTACATCATTTTGCCTTGTTACCATAAACCATTGTGATTTTAACGACACCAGAGCCACTAATAAGAGCACAAATGTTTGGAAAATATGTTAGCAATTCTCAGTAAGGCCATGTAAATTTAAGAATCTCTGTAGCAATGAACTACGATGTAGGCATGATACTGACGTATTTTAGGAACATTGATTAATTTATATAAACAAGAAGAGATTAGATACTCAACTTCGCAGGTGACAAGGTATCCTTTTCCTTATTTCCATGTCTTATCAGACAGCCAAAATAAACACAGGAAAATGACAAACCATTTACCGAAAGTACATAGAAAATGAATGCAACTCAAAGAAGGACAGTGAGAGAGAGAAGACACCGTTTTAGAAGAACTTCTGGATTATATTGGAACAGATTCTTCCGATGAAGATTTTCCACAGATGTCTTCAAAGAAAACAAACATTCTTTGGCTTTATTGTAATGAGATTCTGTAGTTACACGGTGCTTATAGTTATATTCAAGGTCACTCTTACATTCCTCCTCAAGTGATGGAATGTTTTTCAAGGTTGTGCATGGTAGGCCAAACTGATCATGTGAGTTTCTCAATGTTTTTCTTCTCTTGTCGGATGATTGGTTTGTAACTTTCCCACTAAGTGAAAATTCCATGAACAAGGGCCATGAATCACTTACCAATCGCAAGCACCTAGTAAAAAATATGTCAAAAGCAATGAGAGTGAAAAGGCATGTCGAAATCAGGTTGAGTAAATATATAAATACATAAGAGAGACAGATGCTGCTACAGTGCCACCCTTTAGAGCCAAATATATTTTAGTGAAACACATTTTCTAAAAAGCTGAATCAGATAAAAAAAAAATGTGAAACATATGTACTAATCAATATATTTGGTTTATCAACAAATTAAATGCAACATAATTGCATTCAATGCAATTTAATATTTCTCAAATAAGTGAAAAGGGAATAATATGAAGAAAACAACTAGAACACACACCTTAAAAGATATTCAGCACAATCAGTTCCTGTGTCCTTCGAAATAAGGTAATCAAGAAGCACTTGATGATCATAGTGCAACTGAAAACAAGAGATCATAATATCACAGATTCCAACAGATGATTTCCCCATTTCCGTAATTAATAGAAGCAACACTCTAATGTATAGAAAAAATTTACCTCTGCTAGAAATAGATGGAAAAGGCGCACAGGATTAAAAACATTTGATGCATGAAAAAGAATGTCTTCTTTCACATCCTGAGATGTCCATTTTCTATTGTCGAACCTACATTCAGCTCTAGAGTCCATTAAAAGTGCACTGGATAATGTAATTCATAAAGAAAAGGAATGAAAATTTATCCTCACTTTTGCTCCACACAAAACGGCAAACTTAGCAATTGCAGAAGCACTTTGAATAATATATCATCCTATAGTTTCAACAGAGGCAAATGATTAGAACTTTGAATGAACAGCATAAATAACATGAATAAAGAACATTTGGGTGTAGTTCTATGCAATAACTAATCCAAACTTTCATTCAAAGTTCTCATTTTGTTGACCTTCCTATGTTGACCTTGGCTTCAGTAATTGTGCAATCATTTCTCATTTTGTTGAAGAAAATTCAATTTTTAGATGGCCAAAATCTTGAGTGTAATTTTTATAAGCAGCACCAATGTGCATGCAACAAGAATCAGTAATAATGAGTCAAGTCCCATTACAGATTCTAGAAAACAGATTTGCTCCCTTGCCTAGCAAGACATTAAAAGCTATAGACATTAGTTCACGCCATACCCCATATAACCATAGAACAACAACAAAAAGTTTTCAGATGGATAAAATCTTGCGTGTCATTTTTATAAGCACCACCAATTTGCATTCAACAAGAATCAGTAACAAACTAACAATGACTCAAGTCCTGCAGCAGTTTCCACAAAATGGATTTGTTCCCTTGCCTGGCAAGACATTCAAACTACAGATGTTAGTCCATGTCATACCCCATATAAGCATTCAACAACAAAAAATAGATGGTATGACACCAGACAAGATTACGCAATCTTTCCCCAACAGGACAACCTAGATGTTTTCCTCTCTTGCAGCAGAAGCAAGAGCTCAAGGGTTTGAATCCTCCAGAAATGGAGTTGAATAATTTGGGGTGGAGATCATCAGTGAACCTAATTAAAAAAAAAATACACAATCTAGAAGCATTTGATTTTAATAAACTAGAAAATTTGACAGAGGACCTTAGTGTACAAGGTTTGTTGGACCAAACTATGAAATTCATTGGGTAGTAATAAAAGTTTTGGATGTAAACATTTAAGAACAATCATAAAACCTATAAAATAATTTCTTTTTGTGAGAGAGAGAGAGAAAGAGAGAGAGAGTTAAAAGTAAAACCACTTAGGGGCAGAAGACAAACCTCATGCACAAATAGCCGGAGGAAGGATAAAGAGAAGTTCATACAATTTTCCATGTACATTTCATAGTCAACAGACATATCCAAGTGAAGATGCCCTTGAAGCCACTTATATAGCTCTAATAAACCTTTCCTTTTACCAATACAATCCAAATCTGGGTCAAAAATCAAGCATGAGTCTGCTGCTAAACATGCACAAAGCTTTTTGGCACAGTCTCTTGTGTTGATCAAACTGAAGCAGCACCTCAGGAAAAGGAAAATAGCTTGTCTTTTTAAGTGAAGAGAACACACATTATATACTTCTCCATCAGAATTACTCAACAGAAACGGAGAGCCTTCTAAACAATCATCCTGAACAGACCCAGATGAAGTTATGGGTTGCCATAAGAGCTCTTGAAAGCAATTATGAAGAAGCTGCAACCACGAAACAAGAATGCAACAATCTAGACGAATTTGGAAACTCAACCTGAGCATTAGAACCTGCAAAATATGTTTTGGTCTAAGCATTTGGCAGACTTATAATATTAGCATATTTTCATGGATCAAGGGTATTGCTCTGTACACTTGTGGATGTTTTAACATATGAAGTAAAAGAAGTTACTTAAATAATCAAAACGAGGATTGTGAAAGATTCATCGCATTTTAAAAAAATAGGGGAAAATAGCTGAACTTGTGGCCAGCTGTTAGCATCTGGTGCATGAGAATGTGTATGTTCTTAATCCTCCAAAATGACAAGTTAGAAACGGGTAAAAGAGTACATTAAAAGATTTCAAAAAGAAAATAAAAGACGCACTAAAGAGACTGCTACAAAATTGTCAGCAGAAGTAACAGCATCAAAATGACTAGAACATAAATGAAAATTCTCATCATGAGCACAAAAATCTAAATAAGGTTAAAAGTAGTAAAAATCTACAAAATCTATAAGACATCCATTTAAAAATTTTGAGCTTCTGGCCAAAATCCAGTACTTTTCTTTCTCAATCCTAGAGTCAACAAATTAGAATAAGATATAGGGAATATTTCAGTTAAAAAATGCAGTAAAACTTGTATTCCTAGGAACACCTTACTAGCAATGAGTAATTATGATTCTAGACAGTTTTCTACGACTAATAAGTGAACAATGTATCCAGGACTCTGTTTCCTGAGTTCATCAAGCAAGCAACTGGAGTAGATACTTACCAACAACTTGTGTCTGAAGTATTGATGGATGCAAGTTATAACACGTTGTGCTTGCATGCTGAGGCACCAACAGAAAAGTTTAGGTACAAGGTTGGTGACTAGACAAAGAAAAGGATGTTTATCTTGAGAACGGCCTGCATCATTGACAGAACCACATTGCTCAACCATAGAACAGAATAACTGAATTAAGTTCCCCAGAAACACAACCTTTGACTCTTCACCCAAGATTCCAGGACCCAAGGCATCTACAGAATAGTTATTCTGACTATTATAAATCACATCCAAGGAATCCCAAGGCATATTTGAAAGGCTATAATACACGGAATCTAAATACACTTCAGCAAGATTATCGTCATATTCAAAATCTTGATTTAAACACTTCAATATGCTGCGTAATGCTTGAACAATTTCAGCCAAAGTAGACCACCCAGCATTTTTCAATCTAGGTTTTACAACCGAAAGACTTGAAGAATTGAAACGCGAATTCTCCAGTCCAGCTGTTGAAGATGCAGAAGAAAAAGACAATGCATTGGTAGCCACCAATTCCATGCAAAGACACAAGAAACTTATATAGAAGCCCCAATTGCGCCCCTGCAGACCATGCTAGCCAATATGATAAATCGCTCAATTCATTTTGATTTGCAGTCAGCATTGTTCTAATATGAGGAAAAATATATAAACATACTGATGTAGCCAGGAACCCAGAGATGACTACTAAAATTTTGACTGCCAAATGTTGAACGTAGCGACTCTTGAGAGTAAGCAAAAATACCTACATCCAAACAGAACACAGAAAGGTTAAATACACTGAATTATCACATCAAGCAAATTTACCATTGCAGTTAAGTACACACCCTCAATTAATTATTATCTACGCACACAACTCTACAAAAAAAAAATCCCGAGTAAATGTAAGCATACATTTATCAACGGCAGAAATTGTCAAGTCGTAACTAATTCTTTTCCTTAAAAATGCAATTACCAAGTCAGCTATGATGCTGGATAAATAACGGTGGTCCTCGGATTGTGTTCTCAATTCATCATCGTCGGAATCACTCTCAAGCTGACGAGTCCAGAGCTGAATTTGCCTCAAGACCTGAAACAGAAATTGTTTTATGAAAAATAATCTTTCTCTGCGTGAGTAACTGAGGTGTATGGACGTTAGTCAGATAAAGAAGCGAACCTGCGAGAGAGAAGCGAGAAGTTCCTTCTCTTTCTCTTTGGTCAAAGAAACTACCTCTGCTTCCTACAATAACAGCGGACATAGGGACACCAGATAAAACACAAAAATTATATATTCATATATATGTATATATATATATATATATAGTGGAGAGTTATAGGACTGACGGTGCATGGACGGACAGAATCACTGATCAGGCGGTGAAGACGGGAGTATGTAGAGCCGCCAGACATTTTCCAGCTACGATTATTGCTCTTCTTGTTCTCTCTGTGCTCGGGGCTGTCGATTTTGAAGTAGCTTTTAGTTAAGAGTTATGCTAGGTAAGCGTGTGTTTGGTATAGTTTTTGAAGGTTACAAATACCTTTCTTTCTTCTTCTTTTTTTTTTTTTATCTTTTTCTTTTTTTAATTCTACAAATATTTATCAAAGTTTTTAAGTGGCGTTTGGTAAAAAAAAAAAATTTTTTTTGGTCTCTTCAAAAATTATTTTAGCTCTTTTTCTAAAAACCTAAATTTTAGGCTTTGTTCCTTGAGAAAATAGTTCTTTTTTATTTTATATATAACATCCAAAATACCCTAACATAATTTTATTATTTTCAATATATATTTAAACTCTAAAAACTTGCTTATTGAATTTGAACACCAAAAAAAATGTGTAATTTTCATATAAATTCATAGCTTGGATGCATTTTGTGAGAAGTGGTATGATCACGAAGTTAAATTTTTTTTGGTACATTTTTTTTGGTAATTTAACAACTTAAAAGTACTTTTTATATTGTAGAACTAACCATCCTAATGGTTTAAAAGAGTTTTGTAATTGACAACCAAACATTCAACAATTTTTTTTTGTCAAAATTCTATTTGAAAAAAAAAACTTTATACACTATGTTCAAGAAGCGCAACCAAATAGATTTGAAGATCCCAAATAAGATGGGAAAAGAATGCTCGGACCAGTCTAACCTCCATTTAAAAAAAATTATATATTATAATAATAAATTAAAATTTAAAAAAATTAAACCCTTAATTCATAAATAAAAAATGATTCAAAAATTTTAAATTTATAATACGAGACTCTCTATCAACCATTAATTAATTAAGATGATATTTGAATTAGAGAATCTAATATTAAAAAATTAAATATTTAAGTTTTTATTTACTTTATTTTATTTTAAAATATTTATTTTTCTTTAATTCATTATTAATTATTAATTCATTTCAAATTTATAACAATTAAAAAATTAAAAATAAAAAAAAGCTCAAGCCTAGCCCAAGCTGAGCCCTTATATTTCTCCTAAAATGAGGTAGGGTCTCGGCTTGAAAAAGCAAAAGCCCGAACCTGTATTTTACTATCACAAATCCCAAATACTGATTCCTGACAGTGCATGCAAACATTTAAATTGTAGGTTTTAGTACACGAATATTTTAAGGAATTATAATGGGAATTTGAAGTATTATCGTGCTAAGTCCCTCAGCACATGACTCCACCACACGAGTCCCTAATTTATTAGTGATATTGTATGTTTTTTAACTGAAGTAAGTCCTTTTTTGGGTATAAATATAAGTGTGGTCTACAGATAGTATGTACAATTGTGACATAGAATATTCATTCATGACTCTGTGAATATTGTAAACTTGTATGTCCTTTTCGTGGTTGTTCCAGAACTACGGATCCAGATGTTATTATCCAAACGGCTAGGAGTTTTGGCGGGTAAAGGTTTCAACATTCAACGAACGGAACAGGCACTCAGGTCCTTAATTTTATGCCGCCAACGCATGAAAACCTCTGCCATAATATAGCTACTCTTATACAAATATGCGCCAAAATAACCTCCCTGAAAAGAGCGCGTCAAATCCACGCGCTTATCTTGACTACCAACCACAATCCCATCAATGTTCAGTCTCCGTATCTATCCAACAACGTCCTCTCGATGTACGGGCGGTGCGGCTCGATGAGAGACGCGCGACAAGTGTTTGACGAAATGCCCAAAAGAAGTCTGGTTTCATATAATGCACTCATTGCAGCATATTCTCGTGATCATGATCATGCTCACTTGGCCGTCAGATTGATTAACCAGATGGAGTTTGAATGTTTGAGGCCTAATGGTCTGACCTTCACAAGCCTGGCACAAGCAGTTTCGTTGCTCGAGGATCAGTTGATGGGGTCTCTGCTTCATGCCCAAGTGATAAAATATGGATCCTCGGAAGACACTTGTGTTCAAACGTCTTTGCTCGGGATGTACTCAAGTTGTGGGGATTTTGAATCCGCAAAGAGTATTTTTGGTTTTATAGGTGATAAAGATGTTGTTGCTTGGAATAGCATAATTCTTGGGAATTTCAAGCATGATAAGATGAAAGAAGGGCTTTCTTTGTTTGGTGCTATGGTGGGTTCCGGTGTAAATCCTACTCAGTTTACTTATTCTATGCTTCTAAATGCTTGTAGCAGAATGGGAAATTTTGTTTGTGGAAAAGTTATTCATGCCCGAGTGATCTTATCAAACATACAAGTCGATTTGCCTTTGGAAAATGCTTTGCTTGACATGTATTCCAAATGCAGTCACACGCAAACGGCATTTAGTGTTTTTACAAGAATTGAAAATCCAGATTTGGTTTCATGGAACTCAATGATTGCTGGCTATATGGAAAATGGAAATGGAGAAAAAGCAATGGATATGTTTGTTGCATTGCGAAGAATGTCACTTCCGAAACCAGATGAGTATACTTTTGCTGCCATTATATCTGCTACTTCTGCTTTCCCTGCTTCTGATTATGGGAAGCCTTTACATGCCTTAGTTATTAAAACAGGATACGATAGTAGCATGTTTGTGGGAACTACACTTTTGAACATGTATTTCAAAAATGGTGATGCAGAATCCCCTCAAAAGGTTTTTATGTTGATTGCAGAGAAGGATATTGTGCTTTGGACTGAGATGATCATCGGTCATTCGAGAATGGGTGATGGGGAATGTGCAATCAAACTCTTCTGTGAAATGTGTAGAGAAGGCCATAAATGTGATAGCTTTGCTCTTAGTGGGGCTCTGAGTGCTTGTGCTGACCTTGCAATTTTGAAACAAGGTGAGATGATTCATTCTCAGGCAGAGAAAACAGGGCATGGTGTTGAAATGTCTGTTTGTGGGAGTCTGGTAGATATGTATGCCAAAAATGGTGATCTTCGAGCTGCTGAATCAATATTTTCTCAAGTTTTGCACCCTGATTTGAAGTGCTGGAATGCATTGCTCGGTGGATATAGTCACCATGGAATGGCAGAGGAGGCATTCAAGGTCTTTGAAGTGATCCTGGAACATGGCCTTAGACCAGATGAAATAACATTTTTGTCTTTGCTGTCTGCTTGCAGTCATAGTGGTTTGGTCGAAAGAGGGAAGATCTTGTGGAATCAAATGAAGGAGCACAGTTTAATTGCTGGGCATAAACACTACTCTTGCATGGTTAGTTTGTTAAGTCGAGCAGGACTGCTAGACGAGGCTGAAAATTTGATAGTAGAATCACCTTATAGTGAAATCCATATAGAACTGTGGAGAACTTTGCTAAGCACATGTGTCACTGAAAGAAATTCCAGAATGGTTATCCGATCGGCAGAGCAAGTATTAAGATTGGATCCAGAAGACGGTACTACACATATACTGCTATCTAATCTTTATGCGGCCGCAGGGAGATGGGATTGTGTTGCGAAAATGAGGAAAAAGATGAAAGGATCAATGTTGGGAAAGGAACCTGGGCTAAGCTGGATTGAGGCGGAGAATAACGTTCATGTATTCTCTTCTGGAGATCAGTCACACCCCAAGGTTGATGAAGCCCAAGCCGAACTACATAGGCTTAATGGGAACATGAGAAAATTAGTGACAGATGAATTTGGTAAAGAAGTTATCTAAATAGGATGCAAGGACTAATAGCAAGTGAGGATTGGACAATTTGTTCCAATAAAAAAGTATTTTTGGAAGAGCGTGTAATTAAAGAACCTGTCTCAGGCAGCTGACCGAGGAGGGCAATTGTATCTCGATTTCATGAAAGCATCTTCTATTATTATAATTTATACGCTAGTGCCATTAATCTTCAAACGGACCACAATGTACCACAATGTACGCACCAACCTGTTCACGGTGCAACCATCCGTAGGTACTTGATCAGAAAAGTAAAGCCCGTCATGTAAATTTCACATTGTTTTCTTCTGCATATAAATTTATTGGAAAAAGTACCAGGAACACAATATCTCAATAATTATTGATCCAATGGAAATTACAACATAGGGTAATTAGAGAACAAAATTTTCAAGAAAAAAATAAAACCAAATATACTCTTTCTTAATGTGAGAAGAAAGTTTGTTTTGACATGTTAGATATCTCTGGCGCTGACCACAAAAACCCTACCTAAAAGATATCATACAACATTACAGCAACATGGATCTCCAAACCAAACAAGAACCTATTGGAGGTCCTTCTGAACAGATAGTTTGATGCCAACTATGAATGCCTTCAGCTAGCAAGAGTTCGAGGATGAGGATGTTCCCTCCAAAATTCAAGACTGAAGACACTGTGATTAGCGTCGGGCAGTTCGAGTTTTTGGCCTTGTTGATTTCTGCAAGGACAGAAGGAAAGAAAAGAAAATTCAGTAGATGGATGCTATGCATTAAGGAAACGTATGAAAGCAAGAAAGTTAAGCATGTGGACTAAGCTTCTTCTCAGATAGCTGCTGTATACAAAAAATGACTTGAAACTAAAACTAGGTTCGGTGAAATTTTCTTCTTAGGCGTAAATAGAAAAGGAAAAAATTGATTTTTCACTCACAGATGCAGCCCCAAAGCTAGCCCCAGATCCTGATGGAGCACCTGCAGTTCCGACAAAAGGGAAAATAAGGAAAAAAAAATATTTAAAAATAGCAGCCAAAAATAACTTCAATGGCTCTTCTCATTACTATAACACACTAGCTATCAAATAAATAAAATAAATAAATCTGCTTCTTTATAAATAATTTTTTTCCAATGTATTGATCTAATACTTTATACAGATATGGAAGGGTGATTCTTTCTGCAGACAGTAAAACCATCAAGAAAAACTTAAATTCAACAATAAATAACATAACTCTCAAGAATAACTTAAATTCAATAAGTGTCTATCTCCTCATTTATCATAAACTAACTAGGTTATCTGCCAAGTCAACGAGGCAAAAAGAGTTCTCAGTTTCAACATCTTAGCCAATGCCTCATGTCATAAATAAAACAGAACACAAACAAAATATTGAACAACCATAAAACTTAATATAGAATAAGAAATCAATTTCTAGTAAGGAGTTCTGAGGAATGAGAAATTCTATAATCAGTACTGCCAGAATCAAATTTCTGGAGACCTTATATGTATAACTCAAGGTATTTAAAATTATATGATAATAACCCAAACAAAAGAAAATGGCTACAAAATAATTGAAGAACCTTGTCATGTCACTACATTCACAGTTCTTTTGCAGAAAACAATTTCAATAATGCTGTAGTTGTCTGTGTTTACCAGATTTATTGCTGTTGCAAACAACACCTACTTTGTTAATTTTCTTTCATATGAAGGGCAAATTATTGGTATTTATCCAAACAGAATTTGAGAATATAGCCAGCCAAAATACTGCATGAATAAAGTCAACCCCAGCCTGAAAGAAGCCTCAATCAAGAATGCTATGTTTCCAACCAACGGTAAAAAGGAAAAAAAATTGCCAATTTTTTTCCTTTTTATCAGATAGAATAAAATGCCCATTTGATTGTAGTTGTATATATTGAAATTTAAAACGAAACAGGATTAAAATACCTGATGCAAATGGTGTTGAAAAAAGTGATGCTCCAGCAGATGTTGTAGACCCAAAAGATGGAACAGTACTACCAAACAAAGAAGGAGTTGAAGCAGCAAATAAAGATGATGATGACATTTGTGGTGATACAACAGATCCAAATAATGAGGAAGCTGAAGCAGAGGTGGCTGGTGTTGCAAACAGAGAAGACGACATAGAGGAAGCTGGAGTAGAAGATGGTGTGCTAAAAAGAGAGAGCCCACCTCCTAAAGAAGCTGATGTCACTGCTGAGGCCTGTGGGCCGACCAATGCCCCTGTAGCTGCGTTTGTGAGCGACCCACCAACTTGCGCTGATGGTTGTGAATTTACAGGCAAATGCAAAGTTGGATGTACCCTCTTAGCAGCAGCTTCCTGTCTGGCTGTTTCTCGTCGATCAGCCTCAAGAAACGGGTCACTAACATCGCCTCGTCGACGCTGGTCAGCGAGATAAGCTGTTTTCATAGTTTCAACATATTGATGAATGCTCTCCACCTAAGGCACACACAATATGGCATAGATTATAAATCACAACTCAAAATTCTTCCAGCACTTCAACATGCTGAAACCACATACTTTGACATTGAAATTCATACATGTAAGACTGCATAATATAAAATGAACCATGAAATAGCATCATATTCTGCTTAAGGCCCATGTAATTAAACATTGGCAAATACAATCTAACACAAGTTATTAAGTACTCTTGCAGCCTTTTCATGTGGTTCTCCAAGAGGCATGACATGTGCCAGACAACCAGTCAGTGTTCCATAAAGTTATTTCCCAAAAAGAAGAATGTTCCAGCACCACATCTGGTGAAAGAATTCTCTTTTAACTCAAATTAGATCCACAAACTTTAAAAATCAAATTTTTTCACACGCATTAAAACATTGAAGTAATATATGTAGCATTTACATCCTTGTAAAGGACGGGCAATAAGATAAACAAACTGCAGATAATTGAAAGCCATTCTAAGGTTTTCTCCAACATCACCTTGGCAGCCACGTGAACAAAAAAGATATGCACATTTGATATGACTTGAGGCAGGGACTGCAGTAAAGAGGATCCGTGGCTGGAAGAGTTCCTATCTGGGTCTAGAAGAATCAGTTGCTCTAACTCTTCAATCCATTGGCGGAACTCACTCAGATATTTCTCAAATCTGGCAACCGTTTGCTGCAAAAAAGGTGATGGTTTCTTTGGAAGTCCTCGGTAAAAGTCAAACACCGGAACTACAGAGCTACTTGTTGGTTGACCGGTGGAAGAAGGTGCTGCTGTTGCTCCAGAAGCCTGGGATGGTGCAGCAGCACTCGAAGCACTTCCTGCATTTGGATGTAGAAACCTAGGGCGCAGCATCATGAAAGAACGAACAGCCATCTCTGTGTTGTGCAACATGTCTTTAACAACAGCCATCCGCTCTTGCAACTGAGCTTTCTGCCTTTCCATGGAAGTACTGATTCCCCCAAGTTCCTTCCAAAATTAATTAAGAATATTCACTATTATGCCATGATGTTGCATTTAAAACATCATTGTGAAAGAGAATAGTATAACTGATGCCAAAGAAAGGGCCAGAGAAAACAATCCTAGGCCTCGTGACAGTTATTGATAGAGGAGGAGAGATTACATCACCAGATGGTTTGTTGATTAACTCGATATCACAACCTTATAGCTGCTCTTCAGACAAAAGAAGACTGAGATACTGTGATATCAAATCATTGAACTATCTTATGCCTTCCAAGATTTTACACATCAAACTCAGAACATTTTGTCATTACTTTTCAATATTTGAACACTCTTGTGGCATAGAAGACACAAGTATCATAGTCCAAAAGTTGTCGATTAGGCATGCCAAAAGTCACATGTAAAAAGCATATAAACACTATAAATTGGTGTACATCTTGCCAGCCGAGATTTTGTTATTCAATCCAATGAATATTTGAAAAAAAGAAAACAATAACAACAATATTGCAACAGCTTACAAAAATAAAGACAAAAGTGCTCTCACAAATAGTTTACAAAATAAACCAGATACCAATAAAAAATATTCAATTGACAGAAACTCAAAATGCATACTTGAACAATATGGGTTGCATCAAGCTCGAACCCTTCATTGGAAACTGAAGAATCATAAAGGCGACTACATTGATCTAGCCGCTGGCTCTCATCCCTGTACTCCAATATCCGCTCCCTACATGCATCAGCTCAACACCCATCAAAACAGTCCTATTCATCAAAACTCAGAACACAACAGAAAATTCCACTCAAATTACACAGTTTGCCTAAGATGCAAAGCTACAATGTCTAACTAATAACTCATAATGTAAACATATATTCTCCACCCTAAGTTGCATAAAAACCCTAAACACTGTATTGCCAACAACGTAGACAAAATTTTGAAGGAAAAAAAAAAAACTCACTCGATTTGAAGAAGAATCTTTTGCGAATCCGGGTGAAGATCCGCCCACTTGGTACTATAGTTCGCCGGAGCTTTGTCATTTGTGAAAAGAAACAAATGCTGCTGTTGCTGCTGCTGCTGCTGTTGTTGCTGTTGCGGAAGCAACTGTTGTTGTTGCTGCTGCGAAAAAAGTGGGCTGCTCTGAAAAGGGTTTTGTTGTAGTTGTTGCTGCTGCTGCTGCTGTTGGGGCTGGAAGAGTGACTGGGGTTGCGGTTGTTGTGGAGTCGAAAACAGTGAAAACGACATTGTAGGATATAGAATTGGGGGAGAAATTGAAAAACCCCTCTTCAAACCCCGCCCTTGGTTACTGTTCTGGGAGATTCATCGTGGAGGGGTGAAATTGGTATTTAACTGCAGTCAGGAGAATCATATTTGCGTGACTTGTTTGCAGTTTTGTCGCATTTTATGATATTTATATTCCTTAAATTGATGTTGCTTTCCAACTAAATTGGCCAAATTCTCCTTTGCTTTTCCTAATAAATTGGCCAATTAGTCCCAAAGTTAACGTCAAACGAAATTCAAACTCTAGTTTTGTACGTATTGACGAGGCTTACATGTATAATAATTGATAAATGGAAAATGCTATCATGATAAAATTCACATTATATAGTTGCGGGTGTCATAAATTTTGTGTGTCCATATAATTTAAGTTGAATAGTTACTCCATGATAAATAAAACTATCTTGTTCTGTTGTACCAAACACTCAAATTTAGCATTTTCTTTAGCAGTATCTCTATTTTTTATAAATAGTATAAATTATAAGTTTAAAAAATTTTACATAATAAGCCCCAATTAAAATATAATAATTTTAAAATTCTAAAAAATTTATTTGAAATTTTCTTCACCCGTCCCTATTTATTTTTTGTAAATAATAAAAACTATAAATTTTAATAATTTTACATGACAAGACCCCATTAAAATGTAATAATTTCAAATTTCTAAAAAATTGATTCTCTCTCTGTCTTTGTTCAATCAATCTATCCTACTTTAAATCTTAATTTATTCATTATCAAACATATAGTTCTTCTAAAATATCAAAAATTAGAAAGTCGACTAATTACATAAATTATATTATTTTCTTAAACAAAAAACTTAGAAAAACAATACTTGCATTCTCCTAAAAACAATTTACTGTGTTTGTGTTTTCTTCTTTACCACTACAATAAGAAAAGAGTTGTATCTTATTTTTCATAATAAGATCTAAACAATTAGGACCTGCTGAATGTAGTTAAAGATGGTGGGATAGACTTAATCTCAATATAGTATTTGGTGTTGATAAGTAAAGTAAGAATAATACAACTTGGGCCTACTAAATTATCATGTGATACTAATATTTTTTGCCTTAAGGAGACCCCCAAGATAAGTTTTTTAGACTAAATTCTTATCTAATGCCAACATCACAAGGTAAAAAAGATTATGTTAAAAGCCCAAAAATTATTCAAGTTTAATTCTTTTGAAGGGTATTTCTCTCATAATCTATTAATTTAATTATTATTTATTCTTCACAATTTCAAATTTAAGTTTCATTCTTTACAATTTAAAATTTAAGTAGTAGAATAAAGATTGCACAATTTATTTGTTTACACATTGAATAAATAATTGAGATAATATTTTTCCAACTATTATCTTAGCTTCATTTACGTGATAAAGTATAAGTAATTTTACATAATTTCAAATTTACATATAGAAATTTATTATTTTGAAAATATTATTTATAAACTCTATAACGAAATTTAAATGACTATTCAAGGATTTACTTAATATTTATTTAATTTTCATTTTAATATTATCAAAATTTATATAAAACCTCATCCAATCTTGTGTTACACTAAACACAAGATAACATTATTCTAATCTAATTGATATTTTAAGTAAATAAGTGTGAAGAAAATTTTAGCTAGTTAAAATAATCCGTCCATATTTTTAATATTTAAATATGTTCACTTATTAAGTTACCGTTGACCATATAAAGATAATAAAATATTTTACCAAACTTACGTGTCAAAATTTTGAAATCTATTCTTTCCTTATTTTTTCAAAAAGCAGGAGGGACAGCAACGTTAATAATTAAGTGATTACATCCTTCCTATAGAAATAGTTGTTACAACTCTTGAGTTGAATCTAATGGTTGAATCACAAAAAGAAAACAAATAAGGTATGAAATCACAATTGCGTGCTAGCTGGACCCACTCCATAAATAAAAAGTCTAGAGAGTGCACAAGTATATCAAATGAACCATTTAAAATAAATTACATAATTGATAAATAGAAGGAGAATATCAAATAAATCCAAACAAACTAATAATAGTAAATTAGATCTAAAGAATATTTATCTCCCACCAAGTAGAAGTCTTTTTAAATAGTGGTCTTATGCTAGATTGCAAGGGATACAAACATTAATTAGATTGAATAATGGATTTTTTCTCTCATGAATCCAACACTATCTTAAAGTATTGGAGTGTCTTTCTTAAGTGGAAAATTAGTGCTTGGAACTCGAGGAGCTTCAAGATGAAGAATAAATTTGTTATTTCCTATTATTGAATGGTTTTGACTCATTCAATATAAAACCACTAATTATTCAAGTGATGAGTATCTTGTTAGGGAATTTTTAATCTCACTCAAGATTTTGCAATGAAAAAATATTAAACAAATAATAAATAGAAAATAAATGGAGAATAAAATCAATCACATAATATAAAAATTTATGTGAAAAACTATTACATTAGAGGAAAACTACGACAGCCGAAGACAATAAGAAAAAAAAATTCACTATATGAAAAATTATTACAATTACTTTATTTTTTCCTCACATGTAAAACTTACATAGCACTCAGAATCAGTTTGGGAATACTGTAACTTTTAAAATAATTATTGTTAACTATGCTGTAAAAATAATTAGCTATGAAAGGAATCAGTTAACTGTTTAGTAAATTTTGTTTTCAAAAGTACTGTGAGTTTTAAAAACAGTTATGGATATTTGGTAAATTTTACTATTAAATTACAGAGAGAAATAAATAACTAAATGCACACAATGTAGGATAAAATTTACTTATATATACACAAACATGTACATATAATATTTTTAATTATTAATTATAATAATTTTAACTAAAAATAAATTTTATAATATATTGATTTTATTTTTTAATTTTTTGTCTTAAATAAATTGATAATTAAAGTTATAATATAGTTAAACAAATTTAATAATAATTCGACCATTAAATTGATATTAATAAATTTATATTGATGAATTATAATAAAAATTTATTAAAATATTAATTTTATTTCTAATTTGAATAAAGATAATTTTGGATCTAGGTAATAATTTAAAGATATTTATGGAATTGTATTAAAGGATAAAATTAATTCTCAAAATAAGAATCTAAAAACTACTCCTTTCTTGTTTTTCAAAATCAGTTGTCGGAGGGGCTGATTTTGACAAAAGTAATTTTGATTTTTTTTACCAAACCTAAAAATTAGTTTTTCCATTTTTAAAGTCACTTTTGAGCCTCCCAAAAGCAATCCCGAACGAGCCCTCAATATCTTAATAGGCCTGTCGTTTCTCTCATACTAGAAATGTCACTTTCAGATAAATTAATTATTTTGTTGTACAAGCAAATAAACTCAATTTTCCTACATATAGCGATTATTTTTCACTAGAGAAATATCAATCTCTTTATATAAGTTGTATTTTTACTTAAATAATTTAAATGCTAAAAGAAGAATTAATTATTCCTTAAATAAAAAAATATCCTAATTTAGAATTTACAAGTTCTCATTGAAAAAGGTAATATATTTTCTAACATACCTTTCCCATCATTAAAATCAAGGGTTTCTCCATCCGATTTTGGGCCTCAACTTTCTTTATTGTTAGCGAACCTTCTAAACATATCAATATTTATCAACAACTTCAAAATTTGTGACCGAGGAACTACAAACTCGGTTCTAAGGATGGCAATTTGTTGGGTAGGACTTGGGCACAAAAAGAATAAAAGGCCCGACCAAACGAAAATCCGGTCAATTACTTGAGCTTTTGTCAAAGCCCAAGTTTCATAATTTTTATATTTTTTTAATATTTAAGTAATTTAATTTTTTTAAAAAAATATACATAACCTCACTTATATATTAAATTTTAACATAAATATAAAAATTACTTAAGGTCTCAACCATATAATTATATAAATAATAAAATAAACATGATCCAAAATAATTTATTATAAAATTATATAAATAAAATTATTTTATATTTTTAAATTTTGAATTGAATCTGATCAAGATCAAGTCAGCTAAGGCTCGAACCCTGACCTGACTTTTAATTAAGCCCTAACAGTTAAGTTCAATTCCGACTTAAAATTCTTAAATTTGGGTTAGATTAGGGATTTTAGATTAGATTAATCGGGCTAAAATTCAAAATGGATCTTTTTGCGATGCATTCCGTTCAAACTAATTTGAAATTGAACCAATAAAGCCGCAGCAATATAAGAAAAAAAGTAACAAAATGACAATATGTGATTTAAGGAAAGAACAAAAGTTTATACATGTTCCCCAAGGACAAGGATCCTCTCCTAGTGTTTTTTCTCTCCTAGTCTCTCCTAGTGAAAATAAGTGGTTAAAATTAAATTTTAAACTAACTTTATTTATTGTATTTACAATTAAACCAACTTTCTCTATTAAATTTAAAAGACTAAGAGAGACTAGGAGGAGAAAACACTAGGAGAGGATCTTGATCCGTTCCACAAACAGTGATATTTAATTATTATGTATCATTATTCACGATTTCACGTGAATAATAACTTTGGACGTGTGTTCTAAAAAAAAAAAAGAAAAAAAAAAAAACAAAGAACTGCCAACCATTTTACATGTGATCTTCGAAGAAAGATAAGAAAGTTGCGAGAATAACGAATATAGACGGGTTTCAGTGAACGCAAAGGTTAATTTGCAGAAACCGCATTCAGTTTTCACTTTTCAGTAAGGATACAATTAGTCTTAAAGTGGAACTTTCCTCTTACTCTCAGTCAAAGTTTCCGAGAAAATTTACCCGTTAAAAGTACAATTATTAGAAGCTTTGTCTGGTTTGAACTTTGAATGATGTGTAGACAAATAGCAGGCAAAATTTTCTACGAAATTTTAACAACTATTTTGCCATTTCTGCATAATGGACGATAATGCAACTATCTCCTCTAAATTAAGCCCAATCAATCCCTAGCGGATTTTAGACAGATTCCAATTGATGGAGACGCAAAATTTCCTGCCATGTTCCATGTCCGTGATGATAGTTTAAGCTTAGCATTTAGCATAGGATAGGGAGTATTATGTGCTGAAGCGAGTGAAAAATACAAAGTGGTTTGGTATGCATGCACGTTGCACCAAAACAGATTACACACCCGTGAGTTCCTGCCAAGTCTACTGCACAAAATAGGTACATAAACAACCAAACCACATGGCATGATGCATGCATATATCCTAAAATTTGAAATTTGAACAAGGGAAAAAAAAATAAATAAATAAAAGAGTCATATAGCTATCTTTCCTCTAGTAATATCATCACTAGTTTAATTCTCCACACTAAAAAGAAAAAAGGACAGGACAAAGAAATAGTCAGGATGAAACAACAGATCACTTGAGACCATTTCCAGGAGTAGAAATAGCCAGATCAGGCCAAGAAAAGCAATCTGCAGTACCAAACCCAGTAGTAGTAGTTGCTTCCCCACTCTCAAACTGCCACGTGTTACCAATTCCAGAAGCAGCACCGCCACTGCCACCGCCACCGCCACCATTAGCCGCTGCAGCACCAGCGTCAGACACCCCAGCCAAACCCCAAGCCCCTCTCCCGAGCCCAGCAAGACCCATGTCACCAACAAACCCAGAGCCGAGCCCAAGCCCAAACCCGCCCAAAGCCAAGAAACCCGGTCCCTGAGGGCCCAACAAAGACGCAAAACCCCCAGTCCCATTCCCACACACCCCAAAACCGCCGTTCATATTAGCGGCCTTCAACGGCGCAGAGCCACCCTGAAATGGCACCAAAACAGGAGTCGCGTGCAAAGGGTAGTCTTGATGAGCAGAGCCACCAGCAGCACCAGTAGTGATCGACATGGAGTTGGTGGTAGCACAAGTACTGGATGGAATGGTACGACAGCGTTTCGCGTTCTTGCGGGTGCCACCACCAACGGGGATGTCCCTGAGAGTGCCACCGTGGGTCCAGTAACGGCGGCAGGACTTGCAGAAGTGGCGGGGCTGAGAGAAGTTGTAGTTGTTGTAGTAACAGAACTTGGTGTTGGTGGATTCACAACGTGGGCAAGCAAGCTGCTCCTGTTCAGCTGCAGGGTTCTTGGCGGTGACCCTCTTGTTGCTGTTGTTGTTGTTATTTTCATTGGAGTCTGTCGGCATCTTTTGTTGATATTTTTGGTAAGTGTCAAAGAAGAGGAACTTTGGAATGATTTTTGCTTTTGGTGTTATGTGGAGGAGATGTTGGAGGGAATTAAGTATACAAGCGAATGAATTTATGGGTAAGATTTACAAGAGATTAGACTTTAGAGAGAGAGAGTGAAAGAGAGAATCTGAAACATGTGCTGCTGCGCCTGGGGGCTTATATGACCAGGCTTTTTGCAGTGTGTTCTGTTAGGCACTAGGCACGACAATTCAGCCGGCTAGGCCTAGGCGGGCTAACTAAGCTATGTATGGCTCTGCTTCTGGTTTAATTTCACTGTTTGAGTCGGCTCTAATCAGCTAGGTGTGCGGCTTGTTATTATTGTTATTATTTTTGTAGAGACTTAGTTTTGCAACAATTGGAGGGAGCAGAAGTAGTCAAATGTGGGGCCCGTACGTGATGTAAATTGCGTCCTCATAAATTAATTATGTACCCTTATACATATTAAAAAAAGCAGGGAAAGAAAACATGTTACATCGCTGCTAATTCTTGTTTACAGATTAATTATATGTTTTATTTTGATTACGATTAAATTACACTTTTTAGATAATTTAATTTTTGAATCTTGATGATTGACATATTTCTCTATGTAAATTGTGATTAAATTAGTCGTACTTTCAACAACGCAGAGATTATTTAGTGTAGTTTTAAATTTACATTCGCATAAGATGTTTCTTTTTTCGACAATGAATTAAGATGTTATCAATACTAACATGTAAAGAGAAAAACGATTTCTTTTTCTATTATCAATTTACATTTTCTTTCCCCGCAATTTTCAGATTAGCCACGTTCATTTTACAGATGTATTGTTATTATTATTATTCAAAATAAGCATCATTCAGGGCAGCAAATGATACGTAACACTTCCTGTCCTTTGGAAAACTCTCCAGCGAAACACCGCAACTTGGATTTTTCCAAGTATCTGTAATTAACTTGCCCAACCTCAAACTGATTTAGCTTGTCCAGTCGAAAATTCCAAAAATAACTTAATAAAATTACCGCGGTGTGTCTAACCAGTATTAACTTGTAGGATTTTTTTTTTCTTTTAAATAATAAAATTGCTAACATGCAGTTGATACAAATTAATAATTTTTTATTTTTGTTTTGTACGACTCAAAAAGATGTTTGAATTTTATAATTTGTCTGAAATTTATTTTTTATCATTAAAACACGTGGATTAAAGACCCGTGTTTTTAACTCTATGTATTATGCAATAGGTGGCTCAACTGTGCTTGTAGTAGTGTATGGGTAGCAAGCAATATTTTTTTATTTCATTCGGCTACGGGGAAAAATCCAAGCCAGTTGCCTACTTGGATTAGAGTTCTACAGTTGTAGTACCCGAGGGAAATAATTGAAATGATTGTCACACCCGTCTTATTTCATTATTAATTATTCTGGACATGCAAAGTATCTACGTCTCTTTAATTATTCAAACAATTTGACCTCCAGTGGATAAACGAAAATGATTTTGTTGGGTTGGCTTCGATTTGCGGACGAATGGCCATCCAAAATTATCAATTATGTGCTAATCGAGGTGATCCAAAACATATCCATGACTTTAAAGAATGAAGTCAGTGCTTTCTCGCGAGTAGTTAAGGATTCAAAAATCCTTCCTAGCCAACGTACTTTTGTTGTGTCTTTGCTTGTTCGGATTCTAGGGCTTCAGATGGTACACAAAGAAAATACCATTTAAAAATTTTCGTTCACGTAATAAGTTGACACTTTAAGTAATATTGTAATTAAGTTGCATAATTTAAAAATATTTAATAATAAAATTACGCTTAACATGATTAATAAAAAATTTTAAGTTATTATAAATTATAATATTATGCAACTTAATTACCCCTCATTTTCGCCCCCTCTCTCTAACCATAGAAGGGGAAAATGAAAATTGTCAGTGATGAAAATTGAATGAAGGAAGCGGCCGAAAATGAGAGAGACTTTTATAATTATTTTAATAGGCGTGAAGGAAGAGGATAAAGATCAGAGTAGAGAAGGAATTGATGAGTGGGGTCAGTTCCGACAGAATCATGAGTGTCGGGGCAGCGTGGGGTGCAATTATTGGGTCTTCCCTCTGATTTCGGACGCGTCATGTCCGCATCAGATTCCTCCTCCGTACATCCCCATCTCAATCTCTTGCCGGATTTCTCGCTCCACTGTTCCCTTTGGCCTTTCACCAAACGCTAGCAAATCCAACAATGCCAAATAATTAACCAACCTCTTTCTTTAGTTATTTTGAACTCAACATCTTTCAGGTTCCAATTATCCCATCTCATTCCTTCTTTTTAGCCCTTCCCTGCCGTTTGATGCATTTGTAACCCCTCAAGTGTTTGTGATCAACGGTAGTCGCTCATCCTTCAACTAAGAATATTTTCTTCGCCACCACCCCCAGTGCAGTGACTAGAAAGTGTGTGTGTAAGTGTGTGTCAGGTACATATTTAAGCAAGAAGCAAAAATTGAAAACAATGAAAATATATATATATATGTGTGTGTGTGTGTGTGTGGGTGGGTGTCTAGTTAAGGTCCTCAACGAAACTGCTCCCAATAATCAAATACGGTGAATTTTCTAAACTATAATTGATTGCTTGATTTCAGGCATTTAACTAGAAATTCATAGGAAGTTCTTCCTTTCTGTTCACTTTGACTTATATATGTGTGTGTATATTTTATTGGGTATATTTTGCATAGTTTATGTCATGAAATGATAATGTTTAAAATATCTTCAAAATTAGTGCAAATTTTTATCCGAAAAAATAAAAGTGGATTAATTAATTTTTTTTCCTTAACAAAAACAGAAGTAAATTGACGTAAACAGTACTTTACAAAGTATTTCTAAGATTATAATTTCATAGGTATTCCGAAATTAACACAATATTATTTGAATGCTCCAAAATCAAGCCACTTATTAATTTTTATATTAAATTTGAGGAGGAGCCTAAACAAAGTCTAACGAAATTAACTTTAAAGCGGAAGAGAATGATTACGTTTATTAAATTAAGTCGATAAGATTAAGCAGAACCAAATACAAACGATGTATACGTTTGGAGTCCACCTGCACGGCAGTATGTGACGTGCGGAATGAATGAGTAGACGAGAACAAACAAAGGAAGAGTCCAAGTTTACAGAAGACCAATGAGCATTGAGCAAGCAAGCGTACAGAGTGTCGGGAGGCACGCGCGGCGTTCAGTAGCCATCCTTCGAAATTTCCCGGCCACACACACCATCAAGTATCATCTCATCTGTCGCTTTCATTAACCCCTCTTCTCTATGGCCAAAGCCTTTTCTTTTCTTCTTTTCTCTCTCTTTCTTTCCTTCTTTTTTTTAATTTTTTTTATCTCCCTATGCAGCCCTCAGCATAATTGCTGCACAGACATTATCCGCCTTTCTCCCTGCCATCTTTTTCTTTTTGGCATGTTCTTACTCACTGTGATTCTCTTCGCCTGCTTCACATGGCCGATGGATTGTGGTTCTTTTAATTTGCAACGTTTTGGTTCGATGCTTCACTTACTGTTTGTGTCCATGTGCTTTCTTCTTTTCATTGTACAATATTAGTATTTATTGTTACTGTTTTCTTTTCTCTGACTTGAACTTCATCATTGTCTATTCACACCTAAATAATTGCTCGGTTCCACCTTTCGCTTTTCTACCTGCCTACTACTTTGTCTTTTAAACCATTTAAAAAGAAAAAAGAAAAAAGAAAAAAAGGGGGAAATTGGTTTTGTGGATAAGGAAAAAAAAAAACAAGCACGTTTTAATTAAAAGTACAAGTTATCACTGCATTTTGATGCATAATTTCCAAATAAAGTATTGAATATATTCTTTAATCAACAAAAGAATGGATGATACCAAACGCGCCATTGATTAATTGCATAGAGATCACGGGGATATTAATTTCTTTGTTGCTAAACAAAGTGAAGAATATAGGTTGGGTAGATTCTTCTAGTTCATTCTGATGTTCACATTGTTGAACACGGCGTCACTGAACACAAAGCTGATCGGTACACTAACCACAGGAATTATCAATGCAGATCAACTACCATCATCCGCGTACATTGACTATATTATTTATTTCTTTCAAAAGAAGTATTTGAAGCCAATAATAAAGGTTTAGTTGTCCAATTAAGCTTGTAAAGATCCTTAAAAAATAAATAAATAAATAAATAAAATAAATAAGGAAGAAGAAAAACAAAACTATGGAATTAAACAAGAAACCTGTGACTTTTCTTCGAAGAAGAGGAGAGAGTGTACGTAATTTTAATTTAATTAGCGCACAACAGACGCACAGCATTTAATATCGCATTAGTAAGTAAGTAACTAAAGAGCCCGAAGCTGTCTGAGATTCATTGGGGAAATGTACTTTTTGTCCCCGTCCAGAAGTTGCTTGGCAATAATAAGATTGGCAGCTTCGCTTGGATGATAGGGGTCCCAGAATACGTGCTTGGACCGATCTTGGCACATACTAGATGTTGGCCCACATGGAATTATTCCAGCAAATTGACCCCCGTTCCCACAACATGCTCTGCTTGCTGTCGTAAACCCTGCATGCATTCATTCATTAAGGATGTTATGTTGTTAAATTGATTTCCCACATTAAAATTAATTCGGCCAATTAAAATTGATTGATTATAATAAAGATTAATTGATGCAAGCTTAAATAATAGTTATATTTATTACCGTATTTGTCGTAATTAGTGATGAGCTCCAAGACAAGGTCGTAGACATTGGCTTGAACAAAAGTGGCACCCGGGAGATTTTCGTTTAGTTGGGCGAGTAGATCTTTCAAACGGCCGTTGTATTGAGTCGCAAGCTTATTAGCCAACTCTACACACTCGTTTTCATTCAATTGATTTATCGTCTTCTGATAAGGAATGCACCCTATTGGACCCACGTTTCCGATCACAAACTTCCTGGCATCCAGTCGGTAAAGCCTCTGCCCCAAAATTTGTTTATTTAAATTGAAATTGATAATAAGTTAAAGAGACCATATACTATGTACACATAAAAAAAAAAAAAAAAGATCGATGGACTCTGGAATATAAATTAACTAATAGATTGGTGTAAAATTTACGTACAGTAAGTTGGTCTCTTAAGTGATTGATCATGTCATCAATAAAAGCATCTGGGCTTTCCGTAATTCTTGCTCCAACGGAGAGAACCGGGAGAAGGTAATTGTTGAGAAAATCGTTTGCTCCAACCGTGATGGAGAAGATGGATTCTTTCATAAGAAAATCTCTTGCCTTGGACGCACCCAACAATTTATCAATCTGTTTTCTAGTGATGTTAAAATAATCAACCTGAATGTCCATTCCCAGCCTGTTAACCTGATGTCACATAAATTAATAAAGGACACACGCATTATTACCACTTATCGATGTAAATGAATATATATAGGAATTCATTCATTATATATGTGAACTAACAAAAATTCTCCCAGTTGCATTCATGACCCCTCCTCCTCCAGAGGCATAATTCACACCGGATAAAATAGCCTTTCCGGTTGAATTTGGAGCCAAGTATGGCACAGCATGGCTTGGCTGTCCCAGCTCCTCTCCTGGAAACAAATAAACATGTAATTAGTTAATTGCATAATACATTAATGAAGCACTAGTACCGCACTGTAGTATTCATAAATTAATGTGCTTTCTGGAGATGATCAGCTTACCAACAATGTCAGCAATGGTTCTGCCATTGGTGTATCGCCCTGTAGGATTTCCGCCGGACGCTTTAAAATCGATTCCATTTGGTGGGATATTTGCCTTTGACAATGTTGGTAAATAATTATTGTTTCCGGCATCGACTAAAGAATCACCAAAGACAAAAGAAGCTCCTAAACCTTTATTTTGATCATCAGCTGCATCACCGAAATAGCTCAAGCCGGTCATCATCACAAATAAAATAACCCAGGCCAGCACTCTGCGAACTTTCATGGCAGCCATGGCTTCTTATTAATTAGACGTTGATGAAAACTATATAATTACTATCCATAACATAACACCCTGTATCCTAGCATATGTTACTTATAAATACGTTCTTGTTCAAAGGAGAAACCTTAGATAAAACTTGTAAGCTTGTTTTAATGAGTTGTATTTGGTTTGACGCTAACGGGGCCAGTTGATTGATTACAAGGTTCGTGTGGTAGTTTATCAACATTGTCCACTTTTCTCGACGTGTTAAGAACCTGAAGACTTAGCTTTTTCCACAAGCAATTGCGGCACATTTTGGTCAGATATACGCTTCAAATTATTTATTTCTTTTTTTCTTTTTTGTTTAATTAGAGAGTGCCTTGTCCTAAGAACGGTGACGCACTCAATACTAATAAAATAATTGGAGAATGTTCTATTCTATTAGTCTTTGCCCACATGATATAGAGGTGGCTTTGTGGAATTATACATTCAAAATGTTTACAATGGGAAATTAAACAAAATAAGAAGAGCAAGTGATCCATGTGCCGATTCAAGAAAACTCATGCCTTCATAAATATATTTTTAATATTTTAAGGGATTAAATATTTTCCAACAAGACTATACAGTTGTTAAATAAAATATTCTAACATACCTTTACCCACATCATATAGAGATAGTTTTGTGTTATATAAACAAATTGTTTACAATGGGAAATTAAACAAAATAAGAATAGCAAGCGATACATGAGCCAATTAAAGAAAACTCAGACCTTCATAAACATATTTTTAATATTTTCAGGAACTAAATACCTCCCAACACAATTATACAGTTATTAAATAAAAATATTCTAACACACCATTATTGATCACATTAATGCTAGTTTTAAATACTAGCTTACAGAACTTGACCTAAATATTAGGAGAATAGAAAACTCCATGTTTCTTAGAATTATATAAACATAACAAATATTTTTATTTAAGTTAAAATAAACTATAATAACAACTCAAAATATACAAAGATAACTTTAGAATAAAATTACGTAAAATTTTATTTTTTTGGAAGACCACATCATTCTGGGTATATAAAATTGAGACAATGAATTACACTTTCCCTCTTTTAAATTGACAATTCATATTTTTTAAATTAGAAGCTTTGAATAAGGGCATCGATGTGTTCCTATTCCAATCATTTTGTTCTATCAAGTAGTTCAATAACATTTGACAATTTTGATCGGTCTTGACAGATTTGTTATATCTAATCAATAAATGGTCGAGCTAACAAATTCGTTTGACAAATTGAATTGCAAGCTTTTGTTTGGTTGGCACGTTAGTTTGCATTCCAATCTACTGGAAATTACATTGATTGAATTGGATTTTATCAGTTCCCGAGTAATTCCAAAAACCCACCGATGAACATGTGGAGGCTAATTTAGCACAAGACTATTACTATCGACACCCCTAAAATTTCCTTATGCAACCCCACTCTTATACTTACAAATTTATCCCCATTTAAATTTACAAGAATAGACAATGGACAAATGTAAAGAACAGGGATAAAATTGTGAGGTACGTTGGATTGAATGGATTTAATTACAATTTTATCACTTATAGTCATAGGTTTATCCCTGTTTAAATTTTCATGAAAAACCAAAAGACTCGAAGATAAAACACCCTCTCCACATATGCCCGTGAACCGTGAAATCGAATAAATTAGTATTTATTTAGTACAATTTGCAATTTTACACAAAGAGCAAACTTCTTCTTTTGTTTCCAAAGAGTAAGCAAGCATGAAGCACGCAACAAAGAGATCTATAAATCTTTTATTAGATTGTGGGTTGAGAATTCTATGAGTAGAAGATTGATAATGGTGATAAATAGATGATTCATATATATAAAGAATTTAAGATGAGCCATATTGCTTAAAAAAAGAGGGGGATGTAAAAGAAGGGGGAAAAAAAACGTAAAACATGGGTGTAGCTCAGTGGTGTTTCTGGAATCAAATTTGCGTGTTAAAAAATAAGAATTTTTAAAATACTTAGTGATATATTTTAAGTAAAATGATATTCTATAAATTCATGGCGTGTTTATCATTTGATACTATTTACAATTAATAATTGCAATGGATTGAGATAAAAATCAAAATAAATTATTTACTTGAGTAAGTGAAATCAGAACAAGTTGTATTTTTATTGATATATTTACTTTGTCTAAAAATCATAATAAATTATTCTAAATTACCAAAATTTCCTTAGTCAATTATTGTCTTTTTAACTAATATTATTTGTTATAACAATTATGATTATTATTATTTGAAAAATATTGTTAATAGTAATAATAATATCCAGGCTGGTTATTTTAACATCACTAGAAACTAGATTGATAAATTGTTGGGTGCATCCAAGGCAAGAGATTTTCTTATGAAGGAATCCACCTTCTCCATCACAATTGGAGCAAATGATTTTCTCAACAACTACCTTCTCCAAGCTCTATCCATTGGAGCAAGAATTACGTAGAAGTGACTTTAAATATAGGCGAATTAGGTGATCACTTAAAGTCCCATTTTTTGGAAAAGCCACATTTTTTTGGTATTTCTATGATAATACTTAAATTAGTAAATTTTTTAAGTTAGGCACAATAGGAAAGCATATTTTTTAGACCTCTCTCTAATTAATAATTATCCTATAATTAATTTTTTTATACAGATTTTATAAATTATAACTTTAATGTTAAAGAATTATAATTAATAATATTAACTAACTGTTATTTCATTCATTATTATTTTTTCAAGACAAAAATTAATTAATTTATTAATTATTTTACATTAGAATATTTCTTGCGCTCTTCTCTACAACAAAAATTATTACATTTGTTGGCTCACTTTTGAAGTGAAAAAAAAATAGTTTCTCAAAATAATGATTTCAAAGGAAGTAAAAAAGATAACTTTTAACTATTTTTCTTCTTTGAAATTTCTTTGGATCCTATTGATTATTGTTGAAATTTAATATACAACTAGAGATTAATTAAATTTGAAGTTCTTATATATATATATAATTTGGAAGTTGTTAAAAGTAAAAAGGTCTCACAAAAAAAATTCGCCTATAACTATTATTTCTTTAGGGCCGGCCCTAAAATTACAGAAAATCTTGATGATTTTATTGAGAACATGATCAATCTTTTAAGAGACCAACTTACCATGCGTAAATTTTATACTAATCTATTAATTAATTATATTCCAAACGCACCGATATATCTTTATGTATATATGTGTATCATCACCATCATTAAATTCTATTCTCCAATCCCACAATTAAAATATGTATTTTAAGTAAAATGATAATTGAGGGGGCTGAAAGCTGTGGCCTATAGACTCATTGATTTTCATTTTTAGTGAACATGCGAGAGCTTAAAACGAAATGTCCCCCAGACTATTTGTGGATATTTAAGACATGTCCACCATACAAGTGCGAAAATCGTTCTTGTTTCTAATTATTTATTCAAATGACCATACTTACGCAAGCATATCGTTTGTGCACATCACATGCTCTTATGTAATTTTTCTCTTTTATCACATTATTTTTCAATGTAAATAAAAGTGATTTACAGTATTCTCGTTGTTATTGTTTTTTCTAATTTCAATTTACTACCCTATGCTTTTTGAAAGATTCTTATACCTACGTTATTATTTAGAAATATTGCTTGTTTTCCTTCTAAAAATATGAAGCACAAAAAATGCACATGCCGCACATGGGGAATTTTAAATTATTTTTATTTGGAAAACTAAGCACAATGCCTTGGTTTTTTATGGTGTCTGCGGAATGCAATCTGCAAAGGGCAATAAAGTCATTTTGAAGAACCCAACGCCTCTTTTCCCTTTTCATATTTCCCTCCTCCTTCAATTTCCTTCGGTTTTGCGAATCGCCAGACTCTTCCTCTTAGTTCTCAGAAATCCGACCGTTGGAGTCTCAAAAATTTAAAATCAGCGAGAGAAAAAGAAATCAAAAGTGAAAGAGAAACAGAAGCAAGATGCCCAAAACCCTGAAAGAAACTAAAGAAAACCCTAAAACCCACAACAAAAATGGCCAGCAAACTCCAAGCATGTCCCTTTACGAACAGTCGAGAGAAGAGAGAATCAAAGAGAACCTTCAAAGGCTGCAACAACTTGGCGTTGTTGACCTTTCTCAGAAGCTGAACTCTGCTGTCCGTCCAAAACGCACACCCAAACACTCTCGCTCTGACTCACGGCCCTCTACTCACGTCCTCCCATCTGGACCCCTCCGTCGCTCCTCCAGGTCAATTTATCACCTTACCCACCGACGATTCCACTCTTGATGGTTCAAAGTTCTGATTTTGTTTCTTTTATATGATGAACAAGTTTTGATCTGTGATTTGAATATGGGAACTACGAAATGTTAGAAGCAAATTGTTTTTGCACTAATCCAAATTGGTAGTATCTTTGCGCTGATGCTTGATTAGCAATTAATGGAATATGTTAGGCCATTAATAGGTCACACAGTGTTGGTGATTTATAATTTGATTAGGTGTTTGTACTGATTTGTATTTTGGTATTTGTTCTGGGTGGTTTAGGCTGCAAAATGCAACACCGGTTAGCTACTCAGAAGTGATGTTGTCAAAAAAGGATAAGGGTTTGGACGATAAGGATGTTAAGTTAGCGGAGGGGTCAAAGCCAGAGGTTTATACAGAAGAGCATGAAAAGCTGTTGGGTAAAACTGAGAGAAGCTGGACACTCTTTGCGGATGGGTGTGGGGAAGATGGTAGGCGAATTTATGATCCAGTTAAAGGAAAGACTTGCCATCAATGCAGGTCAGATATTGTCGATTCTATTCATGTTTGCGTACAACTGCAGATGCTATGGTTTCATCCTATGCTGTCTGATTTTAAAATGTGTTGCCTTATCAAAAGAAAAACTATTTAGTTCATTACTTAGCAATGGTATCAAAATCTACATAGGTAATATGAAACTGAATATTTTATTATTATTTAGGGAAGATTGCCAAAATGTACCATTTTTATCACATAAGAAAAGTTTGTTTTCTAGTTACATTTGCAGTTACAGTCTCAGATGGGGATCACCTGGTGAACTGTGATTGTGCTTATGAGTGCAGTGGCTAAATGCAAGTTAATAGTTTAACTGGTCAAAATGGGGGCTGGACGTTGAAATGCTGCAGCATATATGATGCTCTATCTGCTATATAGCTGAAATTTTGGATAATTTTTTTAAGCAAATCTTGGAATGAGAAGTTTTCATATACACATGCATCTCTTTTATGAAAAATTTTAGTATTGCCTTGTGGAGATAGTGTTTAGATTTACGAGGTAGAACTGGAAATGAAATGGGATCTCTATTTCTGTTTGGAAAGGAGCCTTGTATCAGTTGCATTTGGGAGGATCTTATTTGAGATTCAGTTTTGATACTACAAGTTTTTATTTCCTTTCATTAATATAATTTTACTAATGCCTGTGTGCAAGATTTGAAGGTTATTGATTGATTATCAGACACTCTCTCCCTAAAGAATGGCATTAGTTTCACTTATTAGAAAGATGGAAATTGATTTGCAGGCAGAAAACTCTTGGTCATCGTACTCACTGCAGCGAATGCAATATGGTCCAAGGACAGTTCTGTGGAGATTGTTTGTACATGAGGTAAATTTTTCTAAAAAGAGTTGACTTAGCCAGTTCTGCAGAGTTCACCGCGTGCTGAAGTTTGAATTTAATTTATTAGATGCCTTCATATGCATCCTAAGTTCTAAAGTTAAGTCTGCCTTTGCGTCTTTTATGTACAGATATGGGGAGCATGTACTTGAAGCATTAGAGAATCCAAATTGGATTTGCCCAGTGTGTCGTGGAATTTGCAACTGCAGTTTATGCCGGCAAGCAAAAGGATGGTGTCCTACTGGCCCTCTCTACAAGAAGGTTAATTCTCAACTGCAATTTAATATTGTCTCACACATCTTTTTATAGAAACAAAGTTGTACCATACCATTTTTGTCCTCCTTCCAGATCTCAAGTCTGGGCTTCAAATCAGTTGCACATTATCTCATTCAAACCCAGCGTGCTCAAACTACTTGGGAAAAGATTCCTGATACTGTCAACCAAGCTTCTGCTAAGAGATCACTTTCTTTTTCAGACAGGGAAGCATTGTTGAAGGACTCTCCCCGGGTCAATGAAAATGAGCTGGTAAAGATAATGCCTCAAGACAATGAGGGCTTAAATATTGATAAAGAGTGTAGCATGCAAGGCAGCTCATACCCTTCAACTTCAACTAACAGTAATGCTTCTAGGAAGAGATCGTTGCTGTTTTCAAATATTGAAGATGAGTCTAAGAATGTGGATTCCACTGAGGTTGACTTGAAAGTCCAGAACCATTTTGGATTTTCAACGCCTCAATTGGAAGAGGAGACAAGCAATGGGTTCAAAGGTGAGGAAGAGAAGAAATTATATCATTTGGGTAATGACAGCAAAATTGCATTGGACAGTTGCCAAAAATCTGAAAAAAAGCATGCTACCATCCAACTGATCCCTGATAGTATAGCCGGCAGATTAAGGCAGAGGCGTAGAAAAGGTAATGATCACCATGATATAGAGTTATCATTGGTGAATGAGAAAAGATTAGAGGTTAAGCAAGCTTTAAGCAATACTTTTCCAGTCAAAGAGGAGGACATGCCTGTTAGTAATGTTACTCCAGAACATATGAATGAACCGGCCGTTGGTACTGAACCAGGCCAAGACAGCAAGGCTGGAAGATCAAGGCAGATGGATATGGAGATTGAGGCGTAGGAACAAAACAACCTGAAAATGAAAAGTTTATTATGTTCTCGGCAACCCTAGAGCTAACATCATATTGCCAGTGGGAGTATTATTTGGTTTTGCAGATTTGAATGTCGGTGGCTGTGTTGAATTTTTATTTTGTTGTCGTTAACTTCGGTTAGGAAACTAGGAATGACAGACATATAACATTATTGTCCTAGTTGATGGGTAACAACTTGAACTAACTTACTTTTTGGACATTTTCATTATTAATCTCCACGTACAGTAGACCCAAATATGACTCGTGAGATTCCGAGTGTTTCACAGATTGCCATATTCTTAAATTAAGTGACGACTTCAAGGTTTTTTAAGTTGCATTGTATTTTTCAAATAAGTGACTACTTTTAAGTTGCTATAAGTTACCAATAATTTAACTTAGCAGTTGCCCTTGTTAACATGCCAAGATTGGCCGTAAAACACCAATGTCGGACACCACTTCCTAATTCAGTGTAGTGTAGTAATGGGACCATGGCACAGTAAGTGGACCAAACACACCCACTAGTTTTTTTGTGTAAGGGTTGGTTTGAGAATGCGGTATGTGATGAAGTAACATGTTCGTATTATAAGATAAAATAAGTTATTGGTTAAAAAATTAGTTTGTCGTTTGGTAAATCGTGTTGTTACAATAGTTTTGAGTTTAAATTTGTTAAATTTTATTATGAAATTATTATTTTATTATAAAATAACTAAAATAGACGTAAGTATATAGTTATTTTTTTATTAAAATATTAAAGTTAAAATAGAAATTTAAAAAAGATACTGTGGTTAACTTAATAAGCTGTTTATAATGCAACCTCTTACATGATAAAGTAACCTTGTACGTGCTTTTACAAACTACTATCAAAATGAAACAAGATTATTAAATAAGCAGTTATTAAAATATTTACCAAACATTTATTTTATCAAAACTTATAAAATAAGTTGTTTATAGAGTTCCAAACTCTATCTCAAATAGAGTCTAAGAGTGATGTGATGCTACTGATTTATCTTATAAAACCCCTATTGTTTTGTATTTATAATTTTATCTTTTATATTTTAAAAAGTATTAAGATTAAAAC
Source organism: Luvunga scandens (assembly GCA_030449905.1). NCBI lineage: Eukaryota > Viridiplantae > Streptophyta > Magnoliopsida > Sapindales > Rutaceae > Luvunga > Luvunga scandens. The sequence goes on along the minus strand of JASUUG010000383.1, from coordinate 1,637,473 downwards.
TTACCTAATTAAACCTACATACAATTATGCTCTCAATGTCTTTCTCATCACAGATTTTTTAAATCTACAAAGTTTTCAAACAACAAAAAAACTAATTAAAAGAGTGAGAATTTGATTTAGAATAAGTTTTATCCACTCATTTATAATTGTTTTTTTGGACAAGAAAGGCAATGTAGTAAAGTTTTCATAGATTGTTGACTTTATAAGCATGCTAAAGGACAATCAAATTTTATGCATATTTAGTTCTTTTCGAAATGGAGTAGGGCAGAAAGAATCGCTCACTGGGGTTTATTAAGGAATAAAAGAATGCTATGTTAAGAAGAAATTGGAAGAGGTAGAAATGGGGGAAATTTACAAAACTAACCACATAATTTTAACAATTTTCATAACTAACCCTCCAACTTTATTTCTATCATAACTAGTCAAGCATTGAAAAAATTCAAATTTTACCCTTCTCATTCTCCCAACTTCCTCTCCTCTCATGCTCAACCGATTTCTCTCCTTCAAGTGAAATTGTCATCGGCGGCGGCTTCCCACCACGTCGGAGTCCATCAACGGCGGTCAACATCACCCACATTACGGTTAAAATAAACAAATCCAATGTTAGTTTCAAAACCCTAAATTATTAGAAAAAATTGTTGTGGATTATGTTTATTATGTTTTTGTGTTGGTGATGGAAATGATTGTAATTGTGGAGTGGGTGATGTTGCTCGTGGGATGATGATGTGGGTGATGGTGGAATGTGTGGGAGAGCGCGCAACCGGCGCGCTCCAGTCGCACAGAAGAGCGCGCGACGTGCGCACGCCCGTCGCACGTAGCGCGCCTGTCGCGATCTTGCACGCGACAGGCGCGCGGTCTTGCGTGCGACAGGTGCGCGACGTGCGACAGGCGCGCGACGTGCGACAGGAGCGTGCCTGTCGCACGCCAGGACGTGCGACAGGCTCGCTTGTCGCACGCCAGGACGTGCGACAGGCTCGCTTGTCGCACAAAATTACAAATTTTGTATTTTTTTCTTTTATGTTATTAAATTGTTATAAATTTCATTTAACATGATAATGTTATAAATGTAACAAATACATAGCGAGTGATCAGTCAACAGAATGTAGAAATGAACCGGACATTTTGAAGTTTTCTTATATCGATCACTTTCCCATTCGTATCTCTAGTATGTGTAAATTCGATAAAGTGGTGAAAGCCATCCACAGAAAGTTGACAAAACGGCAGTTGCAACTATTTAAGAATGACATATTTGGGCATTTCTTGGAGTGTCAGAGCTTTCCATTCAGTGGCGTAATTTTGCACAACTTGTTGTTTAGGCAAGTGGTGGATAAGGAACGCAAGAAGAAAAATCAATTATGGTTTCAAATTGGTGAAAATCTGATACGATTATCAGTTGGAGAGTGGTGCTTAGTTACTGGACTTTCCTATGGTGTAGATGCGGTGGTCAAACAGTCAAAAACAGTTCATCGGCTACTTAGTATGTACTTTGAACATCTCGTTGCTCGAAGACGCCATTTACATGATTCCGAACAACAGTGGGCCTCGAAACGTGTGGTTGTAGACCGTGCAATCTTGAAATCAAACTTATCCCTTAAGGCAACCTTGCGCAGTTCTAATATTAACTCATTCTTCTCAACGAAAAGCTTACCCACACTAATATCATCTGAGTGACAATTGCTAACAAAATTTGGAGCAACTATATCTGAGGCCAAAATTGGAGCGACAGTTGTGAGAGGGTCAATTGTCCTTCTGAATTCAGTCATTGTAGGAATAGATCGGTTGTCTCTATTATTAATAGGAATATCATCTTCACGCTAGTCAACATCATTAATCGGAATATTGAAATGACCAACGCCCCCGTCATCAACATTACTATTGAAGTGAGTGCCCCTAGTACTACAAGACGGTTCTGTAAAAATATTATTGGCTTCTGTGTTCCTAATGTGATTAATCGGATCATAATTGTCACGGAACTCATTATTATGATATGGAGAGTAACGTTGGTCTAATGACGTTGTTTGTGGTACCACCTCGTGTCCAACATCCGCTAACGTAATGCCGTTATCGTCAATGTTGTCATTGAATGGAGAGTAATGTTGTTGCAACGACACCGTTCTTGGGAACACCTCTTCTTCAATATCAGGGACATACATGTTTGCTCGGAAGGAAGTTTTAGTTTTAACTGGTGGCTCAACATCTTGGCTCTGAACTCGAGGAGATTTGGTCACAAATATAGGGACACATTCATAGTTGGCCACATCAGAGGCCATATGCAATACAACCTTCACCATTTCATCATTAAATATGTCAATGAGCAGTGAACATGCAAGATACAGTGTGTTACTAGACCTTAAAGTTGTTTTCATCGTGATACTATATTCATGAGGATTTATTTGCAACACATCGTACACCCTTGCCAAAAATTGATCAAACAGGCAATTTTTCTGATCCAAAAAAACTGTATTCTTAGCATTCACATACTCCATACTACCATCGGCCAAAGTATCACAACAACCATCATAACACAATTGAAGCACAACATAATCAATTAAGCTTGAAATTATAAAAACAAATATTATAATTAAAAATTATAAAACATTAAAAAGAGAAGAATATGAAGCACATTTTATATAATATTATTATATTAAATGAAATAATATTTTTAAAAATTTTCAGAAATTGAAACTGTTTTTTGGTGCGACATGCTGCTTGTCGCAAAAAATTTGGGCGACAGGTAGCCTGTCACAAAATTTTCGGCGATAGACAGCATGTCGCACCTGTAGCACCTGTTGCAGCAACCAACAATGACGCCAATAACAGAATTGGCGCACCAAATCAAACTATAAACATATTTTTAAGTTAACACACGCCTCATAAACAGTTGATTATTAAAATATAAAGCATAAACAAACAATTTAAGAAATATTTTTTTAACTTATGTACACTAGTTCAATTATTTTACTTAGGTTTTGGATTAAACTTGAATTTGGGTGTATTTGGTCGGAACTACTGTTTCTGTTGTCGCTGGCCGTTGCCAAATTCCGTCGTCGATGCTCAGTTCGGAGAGAAAACAACTTACGGTTTGGTTTGGTGAGGAGAGAAAGCAACTTACAGTTTCAAATTTGTGAAGAGAGTGTTAACGAGAGTGTGCAATTTGTCTTAAATAACAAGGGTACTTTGGGACAATACCTCTATTCTTGGCTATTTATGATAGAAATAAAGTTTAAGAGTTAATTTTGAAAATTGTTAAAATTTTGTGGTTAATTTTATAAATTTCCCTAGAAATGGGTGAGACAAGAGTAGCTCATTGGGTGTACTCAAGAAGAACAATAGTAAAGGTTGTTTTAGGAATTAAATGCGATATAGATACAAAAAAACCGGCCGGGGGGGGGGGGGGGGTGGTGAAACGTATAATTGACGGGTGTTAATAGTGAATAATATCACTCTCCAAGTACACAGCTGTTCACGAGGCCCAGATGCATGAAAGCCAACCCACACCGGCCCTGTTATTTTGCTGAATCTTTTCTAACCCCACAACCGGCCTCCAGCGTTTTGTAATGATGCAATGCCAAACTAAAGAAAAATGGTAAAGCTTCTAATGCATATTCACCCAATTAATTTTTCGGTAGAACCTGGAAAACAGGAAAAGAAATTGACATGAAAAGGATTAAAAGCGAAAGCAGTGGGTAGAAAGAGCCAAAGACAAACACCATAAAGCAAAAGACATGATTACGAAAGCAAGATAATCCATTCTCCACAGTCCACTCATTTCTTTTTTCCCCTTTTTTTTTTCACAATCAAAATGAAGTTCCTAATTCCACCCCCACAACTTTAACAAAGCTTGTGTCCTCATTGCGCGAACTAAAGTTCAAACATTAAATTGCTCAGACGCACATTGCCACGACTCGACCTTCACCATCTCCTTCCACTATCGCATTCACTAATTAATCACTGTCGCCCTATGCTATGGGCTTGTCCAAATCAAACGCAAAGTGAGAGTGAGGGACACTGCTGCGCAAAGCATTAACTTCTTTTCTTGTTGCAGGCTAACATTCTTTTCGTGTTCCAGGCAAAGGCAAGTCATCCATATCCATGCCTAAGCATATACCCTTGAAAAGCCTATCCATCATTTTGCCACTTTAGTAGTCATCTCTACGTGTCGTTGTCTGGGACTATTTGGGCTTTCCTTGAGTTCCTTTGGCGAGAAAATGTTACGAGAGTTTAAAAACTTTCATCATGCCCCGGTTATATATACGATCATTGCTTATTCCCTTTGAATTTTGATTGTTGACTTGACCAGTCATGCATCTTCATCATATCGTGGGCTTGATCTTAAATCATAGCGATAATAACAACTTATGGCAATGCACGTGGTCTCCACGTACGAGTGATTGTGATTGAATCTGTTTTTAACCTATCCACGGCAACCAATTCTCTCTTTTGAGCCATTTGTATTAGGACCCTTTCATCATTGGGATGATTTGCGAAACGTACATGTGTATGTGTGTATAATATATATTTTATTTCAGAATTTTACAAATTACAAAGTGGGTTGACTTGAGTTTTGCTTGCTTCCCTTGAAATGTGAGAATAATTAAATGAATTCATTTTCTTTTTAATTAAAAAAAAAAAACAAGGGATTTCTTTAATGATCGTTAAACGAAAAAGAAAAAGAAAACTCTTGTATTATGTGTATGAGCTGCATCTAACACGCTCTGTATTATATACAATTACTCTACATGGCAAACAAAGGGTCTTCACATTGAAGTATGAAGACACCATAATGGAAGGAATTTTTCATGGGAGCTTTAGATGGTCAATAAAGGAAAAGCAAAGACAGTAATCTCAATTCAAAATTATTTATTCTCACTGGCATGGTATCAACGCACTACAGTACTCAAGTCCAAAAGCTTGTTGGTGGTTTTAATTCATTGTGAAACTTCAGGGCCAAATATTAATTACTTAATCTAATGTTGATTGGGAGAATGTTCTTATCAAAAAAATCGTAAAGACCATAATGGCCTCAGACGCACAAATTAGCAGCAATTCAACCGTAACACAAAAAAAGCAAAGGAGCAAAAAAGTTACATTAATTAATCTTGAAGACAATTGTTAAATCTTTAGCCTCGAACGATGCACAAGCTCATAAATAATGTCCCGAGCTTTTTTTGTTGTCACCCTTTTTGACTTTGTTAAACTTTAGTCAATTTGGTCCCTCCAAATAGTGGATTTGAACTGCAATGAAGCCAAATCCAATTGGCCCTTCTCTTTCGAGGCAAAATTCTAGGGTTCTGTGCGCCGGTTCGTCCCCTTAGGAAATTGGAATCCAAAATTTAGATTGATTCCATGGGAGAGGTGGGAATCAATCTCTCATTCCCCAAATCCCCATTTTACCCCCCAAAACTGAAAATGCCCATTTTGTCCTCATTTTAATATAATTAATTAATATATAATTATAATTAATTAATTAATATATTATAATTAATTAATATATTGATGCATTATTATCAATAATTATAATTTTTGAATAAATAATCACAATAATTAATATATTATTATTATTATTAATATAATATTATTATAGTTAATTAATTAATATAATTATTATAAATAATTAATATATTAATATATTATTAACAATAGCCATTAATAATTATATTTTTGTAATAAATAATCACAATAATTAATATATTTTTATTATTATAATTAATTAATTTATTGTTATAATAATTATTAATATAATTATTATAATTAATTCATATATTATCATCAATTAATTGATATAATTATTACTATTAATTAATATATAAATATATTATTAACAATAATATATTAATATTTATAGTTTTTGATTAAATAATCACAATAATTAATATATTACTATTATTATAATTAATTCATTTATTATTAATATAAAAATTACCATTAATTATTATATTAATACATTATTAACAATAATATGTTAATAATTTTAGTTATATTAATACATTATTAACAATAATATGTTAATAATTTTAGCTCAGAGCTCTGTACTCTTGCCCAAAAGTTGTTGACATTAAGAGTCATCTTCACCCTATTTTTTAAGAATATTACCATTAATTAGAAACAAATATTATACATAGCCCGCTGTAGATTCTTAATAAATATACGAATTTTAATTTTCTTAATCAACTGAATTTAAAACCAAAACATTCTATCCGTAAAGGGTCGAGTTATTTACTTAAAATTAGGACCGCAATGATGAATTGGATCATGTCAAATCTTATTCCATGGAGACCGGAGCCCCACGACACCTAACATCTTAAATAGAGACGCCGTAGCAATCATAAATCTGTGGGATGCATAATATATATAATTAGATGCTATTATATTAAATACCCTCTGCAAATTTAGGCTGCCTTCCATGAGAGTGTTTGGTCCCATAAATAAGGTGATCGGTCAAGTAAAAATTCAATGACATAAGAGCCTGACCAAATTTCTAACTAAAATTTACGACCTAAAGTTAAGATTGATCAGAGAAAGAGAGTTGGCCAGTCGGGCATTGATGGAGAACTGGGACTTTTATTTAAATTATTTCTTGTTTAATTAATCCCTCTTGAAATAGTTGACTAAACGTCCGATTCCCCCCCCTTTTTTTTTTCTTTTTTGTTGTTAGCATAGACTAAAATGTTTTAAAAATGACAGAAAAATATAACAGTTAGTAAAATCTCGCATCAACTCGGTGTGCCCATCTATAATGTAAGATTTGTTCTGTGTATTATTTGTCTTCTCTACTTAAAAAAATACGGATGATTATCTTAGTCCTGACACAGCCAAAACCAAAACAAATAAAAAATAATTAAATACTCATCACCTGCCAAAAGCTTCACGCCTACACCCAAGCAGTACTTAAATTCATGCATTAAAATATATGTTTGTCACCAGAAAATTCTGGATTTGAGCTCTACTGATTTAAAATTTCTATAATGTACGATTTGATACTTGATAGAGCAAATGACAGTCGACAAGAATAGTTATTAAATTAATATTTGCAATGGAGCACCGTATATATATAATAAAGCCAATCAATGTAGACACAGAAGCAACACCGAAAATTGTCAACAGAAATAAACTATTTTTCAATGGAGAAAAATAAAAAAAGAATCTTATTTTGGCCCTGGTTGTAGTAGGTAAAGTTGTAAAAAAATTGATATCTCAAATAAGCAAGGCCAAAATTCCAAAAAAATAAAAGATGGCAACAATTTAAAGTGTATTTACTGGTGAACGAAGAAGATTGGGGGGTTTCAATTTTCAGGGAAGATGCAAGCGTCTAGGCGTTCTTGCTGTGGGATTGGACCTCTACGAAGTTTGCCAAGTTGGACAGAAAACAGCTTTTACAAGCCAGCTGATTATTTGACTTTTAGGGAGGAGTGTTGATTGAGGGGGGAAAAATAAAAATGCTTTTTAACAGGGTCCCCACTACATGACAACCACCTAAAATAAAATAACAAAAATTAACTTAAAAAAATTGAAACAAAATGCTAAATAATTAATTAAAAAACTGTAAAAACCACTTGCATTTGGTTTGTGAAAGTCAATGTCCTTTCTCACTGTTTGTTAAGGGAGGTCATTGTGAAAACTGAAAAGATTTTGAGAGAGAAGAGAGAGAGAGAGTCAATGTGATTGGTGAATGGTGATATCTCAATACCAGTGTGCTTTTGGATTTACTTCCTCAAAACTTATTAATGAGCATTTGATGCATGTGAAGGGTTCCCTTAGCCTTTATTTCTCTGTTGCAGTGAACACAGAGTGAGGTGAGAGAGAAAGGAAAAAGGGGAAAAAAATAAATAAACTTGAGAGACAGAAAAAGAAAAAGAGAGAGCTTTTGTTTTTGGGGTTTTCAAGCTGGAGTCTTTGGCTTTTTGTTTTGTTTAAATAATTTTCCTTCTACATTTTTTTAAATTCTTTTTTTTTTAATGTCATCCCCTTGTTTGTAAGAGCTTCTTTGTAGATTTTGGGATCTGGTTTTTGGGTTCTAGGGTTTCAGACTTTGACTCTCTCGCTCTTTACCTTTCTCTTTCATGGGTTTTGACTTTCCTTTATCAGTTAAATTCTGGGGTCTTTTGTGGGTTTTCACCTGAAATTTGTTGAATTTGGTCCTCCGATTCGCCAAGTGTTAACATTTCTCTGTTCTTTTTTGACTCTGAATTTGTAGCTGGGTTCTGGAAGATTGCTCATTCGTAGGGCTTTCTTGATCTGGTTCAAGATCTGTTCTTTTTCTGCTTTCTGGGTTCTGGCTCATTGGATGGGCTAAAAAGTGGAAATTTTTTTATTTTTTCTTTTGGGTAGAATTTCAGCTGGTTTTCGGGTTTTTTTTTGGGTGAAGATTGTTTCTTGAAGCCTACCTTTGATGCATCTTTCACTTTGGAAACCGATATCTCACTGTGCTGCTCTAATCTTGGACAAGAAGAGCAGCAGGAGAAAAGATGGGTCTGATTCCACAGTTGATATTAAGAGGAACCCATCAATTCTCCGAAAACTTGAAGAACACAGGCTTAGAGAAGCTCTTGAAGAAGCCTCAGAAGATGGGTCACTCTTCAAATCGCAAGATATTGAATCCGAGCCTCTTGCTAATCAAGATGAGAGCTTAGGCCGATCAAGATCGCTTGCAAGACTCCATGCTCAGCGTGAATTCTTGCGAGCAACTGCTTTAGCTGCCGAGCGAGTTTTTGAGACGGAAGAAAGCATTCCTGACCTGAGTGAAGCTTTGTCAAAGTTCTTGACAATGTATCCGAAGTACCAGTCATCAGAAAAGATTGATCAATTAAGAGCAAATGAGTATTCACATTTGTCTCCTAAGGTATGCCTTGATTACTGTGGATTTGGCCTTTTCTCTTATATTCAGACTTTGCACTACTGGGAGTCCTCTACATTTAGTTTGTCTGAGATAACTGCAAATTTGAGTAATCATGCTCTTTATGGTGGTGCTGAGAAAGGGACTGTTGAACATGATATAAAGACTAGGATAATGGATCATTTGAACATACCTGAGAATGAGTATGGCCTTGTTTTTACTGTGAGTAGAGGGTCTGCCTTTAAATTGTTAGCTGAGTCATACCCTTTTCATACCAACAAGAAGTTGTTGACAATGTTTGATTATGAGAGCCAGTCTGTGAATTGGATGGCTCAGTGTGCTAAAGAGAAGGGGGCAAAGGTTTACAGTGCGTGGTTTAAATGGCCAACTCTTAAGCTGTGTTCTACTGATTTGAGAAAGCAAATTTCAAGTAAGAAGAGAAGGAAGAAGGATTCTGCTGCTGGTCTCTTTGTGTTTCCGGTGCAGTCTAGAGTTACTGGGGCTAAATATTCATACCAATGGATGGCACTGGCTCAGCAGAACCATTGGCACGTCTTGCTTGACGCTGGATCATTGGGTCCTAAAGATATGGATTCACTTGGATTGTCATTGTTCCGTCCAGATTTCATTATAACATCATTCTATAGGGTATTTGGGTTTGATCCTACTGGCTTTGGATGCCTTCTGATAAAGAAATCAGTGATGGGGAGCCTTCAGAATCAATCTGGACAAACGGGTTCTGGAATGGTGAAGATTACCCCAGAATATCCTTTGTATCTTAGTGATTCTGTTGATGGTCTGGACAGATTGGCTGTGGTTGAAGATGATGAGGTTGTTGCAAATGGCGATAAACCATCTGAAAGTCGCCCAGGGTCGCAGTTGCCTGCCTTTTCTGGTGCATTTACGTCTGCTCAGGTGAGAGATGTATTTGAGACAGAAATAGAGCAGGACAACAGCTCTGATAGGGACGGAACTAGCACCATATTTGAAGAAACTGAAAGTATTTCAGTTGGGGAAGTAATGAAAAGTCCAGTCTTCAGTGAAGATGAGTCATCAGACAACTCTTTCTGGATCGATTTGGGTCAGAGTCCGCTGGGGTCTGATAATGCAGGCCAATTGAACAAACAGAAAATTGCCTCTCCCTTACCTCCCCTTTGGTTTAGCGGAAAAAAGAATCACAAGCGGCTCTCACCGAAGCCAACATGGAAGATATATGGCAGCCCAATTTTTGATGACAAAGAGGCAAATCTTGGCGCTCCTGATGACCACCATGTGTTATCATTTGATGCTGCTGTTCTATCAGTTTCGCAGGATTTAGACCGTGTTAAGGAGGTTCCTGAGGAAGAGCAGTTTTCAGGAATGACCCATAATTTCCGAAATAACAATAAAAGTCCAGGCTGTCCACGTGTTCAGGAGATTCAAGAAGAACCCAGTATCAGCAAGGACTCCGCTGGGTTTGCTTCCAACTCTGTCATGAATGGGTCTTGTCCCAATCATTCAAGCTCTTCTTCACAGCATCACGGCCTGGCTAATGGTTTGACTTCTGAGATTTGTTCAGAAGTCAAGGAGAGTGCAATAAGAAGAGAAACAGAAGGTGAATTTAGGTTGTTGGGGAGGAGAGAAGGGAGTAGATATACAGGTGGTAGGTTTTTTGGTTTGGAAGACGAACATCCTAGCAGAGGGAGGAGAGTATCCTTTAGCATGGAGGACAATCGTAGAGAGCGCCAAAGCCATACTATGGAGACAGGAGAAGTATCTGTAACCAGCTTTGATGATGAAGACTATAGCAGCGATGGAGAGTATGGTGATGAACAAGAGTGGAACCGCCGAGAACCAGAGATTATATGCCGGCATCTCGATCATATTAACATGTTAGGTCTTAATAAGACCACTTGCCGCCTGCGGTTTTTAATCAATTGGCTTGTGACCTCATTGCTGCAACTAAGGTTCTCTGATTCAGATGGGGAGAGCAGAGCACATCTTGTTCATATCTATGGCCCAAAGATAAAATATGAAAGGGGTGCAGCCGTGGCCTTCAATGTGAGAGATAGAGAAAGGGGTCTGATAAATCCGGAGGTTGTTCAGAAGCTAGCTGAAAAGGAGGGCATCTCCCTAGGCATTGGTTTTCTTAGTCACATACGGATCTTGGATAGTCCAAGACAGCAAGGTGGGTCTTTGAGTCTTGACGATACTACACTGTGCAGGCCAATGGACAATGGCCGACATGATGGGAAAGGAGGGTTTATACGGGTAGAGGTTGTCACAGCTTCTCTAGGCTTCCTGACAAACTTTGAGGATGTCTACAAACTGTGGGCTTTCGTGGCCAAGTTTCTTAACCCAGCTTTTGTCAGAGAGGGTGCATGTCCAACTGTAGAAGAAAGCTCAGAGACATAAGATGTGATGGATGATCTTATTCTGGTTTTGAGGAAGATCAAATCTCTTCTGCCTAGAAAATCATTTGGGAAGACATCTGTGAGTTGAAGCAAATGTTTTGGATGCCCCAGACAAGATCTGTGTGGCTGATTCTTTTGCTTTTCCTCATGACTATTAATATTGGTTGCCCGGCAGGTGAATTTGTTAATTCATGTTTGTTGCTTGAAAATTTTCTTTTTCTTCTTTTGGGTACTTGTAGAGTTGGTTTAAGATATATGTATCATCTGGAAAAGTCATGGTGACCTGAAAAGCAGAATTACATGGGCAGAGGGGTCTACGGATGATGTCTTGCTCATGTCCTATACAGAATTGAATTTCTTCCTGTTGTAAACAATTAGCTTATTGTGCTTGCTGCAGTTTAATATATATACAGTAGCATGTTCACTACTACCAATTTCAGTTTGCATATTGGTGAATATGTAATTGAACTAACAAGCCAATAATTGATTTTGACAAGCAAGTGAAAAACAGGAGTCAGGACTCGTTAAATGGAACTTTTAGAGGAATGTTTCTCCTGAGACAAGTGGTTTAAATTTAGATGCAACTTTCTCGTGTGTTATCTTACCAGGACGAGAAGGAATTATTGGAAGCCGACACGTGGAAGTTGGTATTTAAATTTCCTGTAGTTCGGGGAGCATAGTGAGGCATGTGTAGCTACTACCAAACAATGTTCAATTTACAGGGAATTATGATAGTTTTGTGTATGATGCAGAGCAATTAGGAATGCCTAGCATCTGATAAAGCTTCATATCTTTCTGGTTGCTTTAGTCACCTTGTTCTTCCTATACTTGGGTACCATGATTTGCAGGAAAGTAGAGCTGGTCTCGTGACAGTTCAAGAACATGAACTGAGTTTTAACATGAAATTTAGATCACGAAACCAGCTTAATTTTGGGTCTAGTTCTCTTCCAGACTTTGAATTAATAATTTTTTGTTTACAATTTCAAGTTGAACTGGCTTAAGCGGTTAGGCTGGTTTTCTTTGGGATGGACAAAGGGCAGCTTATTTAAAATTAGGCATGAATGCAACGGTGATACAGTGTGAACGGGATAGGGATATTATTTCATTCTCTGCATGATGCGTCTCATCTCATCATCAATTCCAGAGTTAAGGAAATCAAAGTTTGTTTGATGGGGCCGCTTTCTCGCAGTAATTATTACAATTGGGCCACATCCGCAAAGTTGTTTCCCGCAATAATAATGCTGAAGTTACAATTCATTTTGCTTCTCTTTCTTTTGGGTTATTGGTGGAAGCTCAACTGATTCTTTTAACATAAAGTTGGTATTTTGTGAACATGGACATTGCCAACGCTGTTTTTATTTTGAGGCCAGCTCAATGCAAACTTCCTTTGAAAACATGATAATAACGATCAAACCTGCTTACCAACATAAAGAAACAAAACAAGAAAACCTAACCGGGTCAATATTTAACACTTCAAGTATGATTCATAATGGAAATCTTGTATGCTTCCCAAAAGTTTGCATTAGTGAGAAAGCAGAGCAATATTTGAAAATTATTCTGAAAGCACTTGCGCGGAACCTGTTTTCTGAAGGGAACTTTAACTATTTAAGTGGTAGTTGCCGACAATGAAAAGTTGACGACCTTCAGCTGATTGAAGACGCAGTCGCCCACAAAAAGATAAAACTACAGGATTTTTGAAGATTTTGCATGTCTTCATGAGGAAATATCTTCATGCAAATAAATGAATAAAAAATGGTATTTGCAAAGCTTCTCCACTTCTATAAGCCATTATTGCTTGCTTCTCTTCATCAAGTATCAATAAATAAGATAAGTTGACATGTACAGATAACAAACTTGCAATATGAATACAATTTAGAAGGTGTAATGCATACAACATTCAAAACGCTTCCTGTCTTAATTAAATTGGTCACATTTGCAAAAGGAACTAGATCATTCAACATCGAAAACCTGTGGAATCAACTGCACGGCCACCGTATGGAATTGAAATACTGAAAGTGATCCAGTTTTCAGGCACTGATTGGGAGCTGATTTATACAATAGATGGCCAATTTGGAATTTTGTAACCATTGCAGAGATGAGCCATCCCACCTACCTAGTATCTCTATAAGCACGGAAATCAACTGATAAAGCCAAATTTACGACTCCATCATTTTTATGAGAAATGCAGTTTCCAGTGCGGACTCCTTGCACTGCAGATATCTGTTTTCTTCCACTATATCTGTTGTTAAATTAAGCAGTATAGGATGTTTGGGATCATAAATAGTAGATTCACGTACTCTTGCAACCCATTTCGCAGCTTCCCAGACCCCAAATCTGAAAACGTGCCAAATATTGAAGATTGGTGACATTGCAAACATTAAGAAAAGGGAAAGGAAAGAAGCAAATGTAAAACAAAATATTAAAGAAGCAAGTGTAAAACATAACATTATGCTTCTAGATGGCTGAAAAGGATACTCTATTTGTTGTAAAGATATGAGCAAACTTATCGACTTATTAATGGAAAACATTAAAACATTCAGTAGAAAAGGCCTACAGCAGCCATTCATTAGGAACATAAAGACTAGATTTGTTTTCTCATGAAAGTGATACAAAAAGAATCTTATGTCTTCCCATCAAGGAACAAAAAGTGTCCTCACCCAAATCGATTGGTACAACATACTTGATTACCTCATTCAATAATCAGAGTGGAAATAATTGCAAATGATTTAAGGCCAACTTCCTCCTAAGCATGCTCTAATTTGCTTGAACTAAGTCTAATTACAGCAGATCAAATGATTCAAAAACCTATAAAATCTTAAATAATCAGCCATGAAAATTGAAAAGACAGTAAACTTCCATACACAATCTTGGCTTCCAATAACAGCACCTTGTAAATAATAGTTACAAGGTTAGAGAAATGAAGAATGCACATGGATAAAAGGAAGCATGCAAAGGTGATCATCTTACTACCATATATTGTAAAAGATAACAAGAGCCTGACATATATTATTAGGAAATATTACCGTGTATTGAAAGACGATGTTACTAATACAGCTGGATATAATACATCCTTCTGAATATTATCATAGGGAGAATAATTACGTATGGCATGAAAATCATCAATGTCCCCAGGGTACCCAAACTCTTCATAATCAGCAGCTATAAGCGGTAAAATGGGATAGAGAAGAGTGTTGGTTGCATCGAGAAATGGAACCTGAAACAGATAACCATCTCCACTAAGAATTCAGTCGTCTTCAAAAAATAAAAAGTAGAGCCTTAGACAAATTTCAGAAGATATACAACAATATTCTTTCTCAAAATTTACACTACGTGATAAGTAACAAGATGAGAATTGTGCAACAAGAACAGGAAAGTATTTTCATTTATACCTCCAAAACAGCTGCACGAAATAAATCAGGGCAGCAATTGATGGCTGCAGCTACCAGTAGTCCTCCAGCACTATATCCCCAACCAGCAAGCTTGTGTTCTTTCACAATTTCTTTCTCAATAAGGAACTGGGCACAAGAGATGAAATCTTTGATGGAATTCAGCTTCTTTGAACGTCTGCCATCATGATGCCATTTCTTTCCTCCACCACCTCCACCCCTGGATGCAGATTGTCGAAACCATTGCATTACATTTAAAAGATAGGTCATCACTCATCAAAATGCATACTAAAAGGTCAATTTCATGGAAATAATTAATATTCCATAAGAGGACTTTGACCATGAAAGAAGAGGCTGCCAAAATGAGCCCAAAAAAAAAAAAATGCATTACTAGTTACTTTGAAAACAGACCTGACATCAGCAAATGCAACGACCCAACCACGATCAAGAAGGCTTTTCAACTCGCTGCGCCAGCGCTTGTCAAGTAATTCACCATAAGCTCCATGCCCATGAAGCAACCCAGGATTTTGGTTCTCCTTTTTATATTTGGGGGAATATATGATTGTTAAAGGAACCGAAATCCCATCATGTGAAGGAACATCATATTGTTCACAAGAATAGAACTCAGATAGATCATTCCACAAGTTATCACTGTCAGATTTGACTTCATTCACAGATTCACCACTTTTAGCATTCAAAGATATGGTTGCAGAAGAGGCTGTTCCATACAAAATTCTAGTTCTTTCTTGAAGCATATTTTGCTGTTGAATAATATTCCACTTACCATTTGATAAGTCGAAATCAACCACAGCATCAGGCATCTGTACAAAAGTAGGACTAATGAATTTGATTGGAGACATGTTTTTCCCTTGTCTATAAATAAATAACAAGTTGCTGCATAATCTACCATATAGTATAACTTTCGTCTCTATGAACCTATGCTAGTGTGATGGGCTTGTTGGAGTGAAGCTCAAATTTCTGCCATTAATACCTAAAGAAATCAAGTGACATTACCTTTTTTCTTTTTTTAAATTGTTAAAATCTACAAATTTACTACATTCTGAAGTAGGTAGTCTAGATATAGACAGTTGTGGCACAATCCATAGATCTATAGAGCATTAGCTCTGAATATTCAGCAAGATATATATAGACTCCCTACTTCAAATTTTAACAAATATTTAGAGAGATATCCAATTTTCTTGGAAGGGATAGAAATGAGCACCTGTTGAGGGGGGGTTTGAACCCACACCCTGAAATTGTCGAGGGTGTGAGTTCACAACTAACAAGCCTAGTTGCAAGTGACATTAATTGAAAACAAAAAAGTTTCAGAATATGTTATCTGTTCAAGAAAGGAATGAATTTACAAGGATCACTGTGTATACTAGTTGTCCAGATAACAGTACATATGGTTCCACATACACAAGGCATTTATAAGGAAAAGTATGAACCAGTAGCCAATCTTTTTGCTGACTAAATACACATAATGTGAATATAGATTGATTGCAATCAAGTCATGCTGAAACCATCATCAGAAGGGAATGGTAACAAAGGCTGACATACCACAGGTGATGATATTGTAAAGCGCATAGTTGAAGAGTAGTAGTCATAGTTTGGTCCTGGTGCAATTTGAGACACATATTTTGGAAGAGGAAGGAAATGAGGATGAAGCTCCTTCAGATGAACTACTCCCTGATATGATAACCAAAAAATTAAGCAGTACATCATTGGACTCTAGGTAAAAATGTTGCACCCATAGTATACTATGCATAAAACCTCAAGATAATCATATTTATTGTCTCACCTTTCCAGCTGGCAAAGGTAGAGAAACCGAGCAGAGTCTATATGTTCGACCTTCCCTTAAAATAAGTGCCATATGCATTTTGCAGAAATCAACGTCTTCTACAACTAAACCTTGGTCATCGATGAATACATTCTGAAGTAAATAAGATGGTGGATAACTAAAAGAGCAGTCAAAGCTAAAATAAAACATGCTAACAAACATTCACTAATGAAAGTAAGCCCAAAAAAGCATTGAATTGGAAGTCACATTCGCAACAACAAAACCTGCCTTTTGGTGCTTAGCCTTTATAGTCTGGACAAGCAAATACTTGTAAAAAGAAAAAAAAAAAAAAAAGAGTTAACTATGAACCTCCCAAGTTCGTGAGGGAAAGGAAGCATCAACAGGACAACGAAGAAGATAATGATTATCAACTTCTTGACCTTCTTTGGCAGCGTCTGTAAATAGATAGAGGAACCCTTCATGATGCTCAACTATGCAGTGGGATAGACCTTCACACTCCCAAACTAATGTCAAGCCAGAAAACGGATCAGCTGCATTGATCAGAAAGACCTAAAAGATGCCCCCAATTATCAAAGAACTAACAATTACTGTAACTAATGTTAAATGATTTTAAGTTGACTACAAACTGTATCAAATTGATACCTTTGAAGATGTGGTTGAAAATGTATGTACACACATGAAGTGGAAATCTTTTGTGTGTCTAATGTTAACATAAACATTTTCATTGGATTCCTCTAGAAGTAAAGTGTCTTCATCAGTTGATCCAATTATGCTACAGTAAATCCTGGTGATAAAATTAAAATTCTCAGTTCTATAATTCAATAGCCAAGAGAACATGTTAAAATGATAAAGCACAAGGATTTATGTTCACTAACTGGTATGGCCTTTTATTTTGATCAGTAACAACATAGATCAATGCCTGACCATCCTTTGCCCATGCTATATTTGACACCCGAACTGCTTGAGGCTTGCTACATAATGCACCAGAGTTTAAATTCCTCACAGATAATGTAAAGTAGTCATTATCCTTTTCGTACATGGTGTATGCAAGAAACTTGTGATCTGGGGATACTTCTGATAATTCTTCATAAGCATAACCTATAAATAAAAATAGGTCCAGAAAAGAAACTAAGAAACAGCAGATGATGTTATAGTTCATTACTACCAAAAATAAAATAAAATAAAATAAAGAAAGAAAGAAAAGAAACTAAGAACCAAAGGGCTTTTTGGAAGAAAAGGAACATTAGAGTAGTACCTCCAAATCTCTCGGCTTCTTGATTGTAATCAAGCAACTTCTGCTCAATTTTCTTGCCAGATGTAAAATCAAACCCAGCTGCCGGAGACTTGTGAGAAATGAATTCTTCATTTAAGCTTACCAATCTACGACACAACACCGGATACTGCTTTCCTTCTTCAACACGCTGATAATACAACCTGCGGTGATGAAGATCACCTTCAAATAGTAAAAGGACCATTCAGATTCTGAAACAATATTCAGATCCTGAAACAGAATAAATAGCGATCTATCTGGATGATTCGTGATTATAAAAAGTGAACCCTTCCCAGAAGAAGGAAGGAAAATGTACTCATAGCAACTTTCTAATACTATTTCCTCTGCTAAAGTCCCTTGATTTCTAAAAATTAACTACCTCAATTAGTACATTCAAAATTTTGTTTCTCTTAGAAACCAGCTGGCTGAAAGAATCTCACAAAATTATCATAATTTAAATAATTATTAACCAGAACAAACTACCAAAATTACATGGTTAGCTTGATATAAGCTTTAGTTGTCAGACATTCATGCTTCTAGACAACCAAAGAAACATAAGATTTATATTTTTCTTTGCATTCCTTCTAGTGCCTCCAAACAGCACGTGAAACTAATCATCAAACAATTGATGAAACATACGACATTCATTTAGCACCAACTAATAAAGCATCAAACAGGCTAATAACATGTTTTGAGAGCGATTTCTGCAGTGACATAAGAGCTTTTGTACTTACCACATAGTGTTAATATGTGATTTTCCACACTCTTTAAGATAAAAGAACCTTCACACAAAGCACTTTTGAGCGAAAGTGCTTTCTGTTAAAGACACTCCAAATGCATCCTAATTTATACTTGGAATAAATTTTAATTTCGTTCTATTCTTTTAGAAATTCGCACCAGGACTAACACGCACCAAAGTTTCCACACATTTTCCCCAAAGAGCGGTATAATTCGCGTTCATTTAGTAGCATCTGCGGAAAGAAAAAATTGAACGCGAGAGGAGAGATCAGAGCAAAGTGATCTTATTAATAATACCAGGGGCCCCAGCGGAGGGGAGGAGTGGAAAGCTCAAAAGCCAAGCGAGAGGCCATCTCGGACTGGAGCTTAGATTGGAGTCTCTCGGTGTCGGACATAACGGCTTCGGTGTACTTCTCTTCTTGCTCCATGTACATGTCCATGTG
Organism: Luvunga scandens; assembly: GCA_030449905.1. Classification (NCBI taxonomy): domain Eukaryota; kingdom Viridiplantae; phylum Streptophyta; class Magnoliopsida; order Sapindales; family Rutaceae; genus Luvunga; species Luvunga scandens. The sequence goes on along the minus strand of JASUUG010000383.1, from coordinate 1,618,609 downwards.
TCGCATCGCCACCTTGTCATTCAGGCTCGACATCCAGCTGTACGGATCTTCCCACGTGTGGTCATGGAACGTGAACCTCTGTGGTTTTTTCGGGGGTTTTGGGGCCGACGGCACGGCCGGAGGTCTCGTCGGTTTTGGAGGCTTGTAGTGGCGGACTAGGGTTAGAGAACCGTGGTTATTGTAGCAGCAGCGGATGGCCGTTAGCAGGTGGCGCATGGTGGTGGGGACGTCTTGTGAAGGGTTCAGGGTTTAACGGCCTGAAGAAAAAGATTTTGGCACTTGTCGCTTTTGAGTCTTTGATGAGTAAATTATAATTAATGAACTTTTTAACGCTAACAATAGATGAAATTAAGATGACTAGAAAAGAAGGTTATACAAGTTTTGACCAGAATTAATTATATCATCTCACAATTACTCCCTGACAGTTATATTATTTAAAATAAAATTTAAGAATATTTAACACTGCTCTTTTTTAAATCAACACAAATTTATGTTATACATATATATATATATTTGCCTTCCATCAATCATTGTGCCCATGTTTCATAAGAGCAAGGGCAGGTAAATTAAGGAATAGATACTTCGCATACAATACAACTTGCTCTTTCTCCCAAGAAGAACAAAAAAGCAATCTTACACAAATTGAGCTTTTCAACTACAGATTTACATATAAATATTAAAATAACATTTAAATTTCAACATTTTTCTTTCCTTTTTGATGTAATTTTGGAGAGAATGTTTTTTGTAATGGCTCGTGGTTTACACATGGCCTCTAGTGGCACGGCTTTGGATAAGGTGAGCCCAATTGCCTCAGTTATGTCAATTTCTTCGTCACCAACTTTTTCCCACTCAAAACATTGGATCAAGGACCCCAGGGCCAAGCCTATAATTCGTTGGGCCAGGCCAGTCCCAGGGCATGCTCTTCTTCCTATTCCAAAAGGCATAAACTTTTAGGCTCCAGCTTCCCCATTTTGAAACCTTTCGGGCTTAAAAGTTAATGGATTTTCCCACAATGTTGGGTCTCTATGAATAGCCCATGCATTGACTAATAGCATGGTGTCGCGTGGCATAGTGAAATCTCCGATCGGGCAGACATCGCATGACATGTGAGGTAATAGAAGCGGGGTCGCTGGATATAATCTAAGCGTCTCGGATATCATGCTTTGAAGATAAGGTAGATTGGGGAGATCTGATTCATCAATCAAATGTTGGTGACCAACGCGAGTATCCAATTCAGCTCTAGCTTTCTTCAAAATATCAGGGTGATTAAGTAAATTGGACATGGCCCATTCTAGCGTGACAGCCGGCGTATCAGTTCCAGCAACGAGCATGACCTGTTGGTTGTAATAAAATTAATGGCAAACGTCAAGGGAGGTAAGAAGGATTAAGGAATAAATTACCAGAACAAGTGCTTTGATCATCTGGTCGGAGTAGTACTCGGGCTGTGATTTCTGCAGAGAGAGAAGATGATCAATCATGGTGTTTTGGGAAGCCTGCAACCGGTGGTCTTGAATCAAACCTTGAAGAAACGAATCCATCTCCTTGCCAAGCCTCAACAACTTGGTTTCGTAATTGCCATAACCAATCCAAGTCAAAAAGGGCAAATAATCAACCGGATGCGAAGACAAACAATTCTCGGTTATCTCGGCAATGAGTTCCCGGAACCTCTGAGCCTCCGCATCGTCAGTCACATCATGGCCATAGTAACGCTTCCCGGAAACCATTCTCATGATGTTGTTGAACGTCAGCTCCGTTAACAGAGGTCTTAACTCTACCTTCTTCTTAAGATCAGAGCGAGAGAGGTTACGCAGCAGGTGCTTGACTTCGTCTTTTCGAATGCTTAGAAACATGTTGAGACGGTTGGATGAGAAGACCTCGAGGGCACATATGCGGCGGAGGTTACGCCAGTGCTCGCCGTAGGGCGCATTCACGATGTTGGTGTAGTTGTACCCTATGTGCTTGCCTGCCAGCAACTTTGGTCGGTTCGCTAATACGATGTCGTGCTTTGTAAAGCACTCTTCAGCTACTGGCCCTGATGATACGGCTATCACCAGACGGGATCCGAACCGGAGAGAGATCACTGGACCATATTTTTCGGAGAGGTTGTGGAGAGACCGGAATAGTGGTGGTTTTAGAAGATGCAAATGGCCAATAATTGGAACACTAGGTGGGCTTGGAGGCAGTTTCTTACTATTATTTTCTTCTGCCTTTGATCCAAACCACTTCTTCTTCAAAACAAGCAAAAATAACAGAAAAATCGATGTATACATTACCATGCCTCCAGTACCTGTGGCTTCATCTTCCATGGTTGAAGCTAGCCGGCTGCGTTGTGAGTGAGTGAATTCTGATTAATTTTCAGCAGATTCAGTATACACGCTTATATGTATGTATGTATATGTTCACAATTTCACAGCTACATAATTTGACATTTATTTGAGATGGTATTGTACTGTTATTGGATTATCTTGTTGTCTTTACTCTCTATGTCCTCGTCCACACGCCTATAGGAAGAGTAGATGAACGTTTTTTGGGAGCAAACGATATGTCATTTAATTGGACATCGACTTCAAATTCAATGATTCAATCGTTAGTACATTTTTGTTTCCTTTGCTGTTTAGACTTACCGCGAAGGACTTTTTCATATGAGCAAACAACTAAATGGTTCACAGTTCAATTCACTTGCACCCGCCCCCCACCAATAAATAAGGGGCAAGTCGGTAAATTCACGGTGGCTGCCGTGCTGAATGAGGACTAATATTTGTGTCAAAGGCTAATAAAATTTAACCCAAGATGTGGTCGTTTTTTAGGTTTAAATTTCTACGTACCGGTAGTCGATAAGAAGTCGGAGACTTTTTGTGATTTGTCTTTGTTTTTTAAATTATACAATCTGTGAATCTCATGTAATATGGGATTTACTTCTCTTCTATTATTCTCGTGTAGAAGTGTCTAATTAAACTCAAAAGTTACTTAAAAAATTAAGAGTTGTCTAATGCGTACTTAACATAAATGCAATATGTGAAATATTTTTCCCAACACTCCCATTATATATATGTCAATATTTTTTATTAGTCTATGTTACGTGGTAAAATAATGCAAGTCCAATCGGGCATAAGTTTGATTTGATACCATCTAGTAGGAGGTTAAGCTTAGAATTTTTAAATATCCATATGGGTCCACTTGTGATAATATGGTTGTCTATAGAAAAAAGATATATCTTGTAGTTTTGATGATAAAATTATTCTTCGATCGTACATTCAAGACAATTATAAATGTATTAAATTAAATTTATTAATAAATTTTTATTTTGATATTTATTATTTATTGATATTTTTTTAAATTATATTATTGTTTGAATTTAATCCTTGTTACGTTGATATAGGGTGTTTTTATTTAACGAATAATAAGAAAAGCTTGTCGTAAATTATATTTATGAATTTAACCCTTTTAAATCTATTTACTTATTTTTAGAAATACGCTCTTTACTGACAAAGGGGTAAAGGTAGTCCCAACAGAATAGGGAGATGATATATTTTAGTAATCCCATAAAATCCGGACTCTCGAACAATGTGGTGCAAAGCAAACAAGAAAAATTTCAAAGACATAAAGAAGAAAGACGATGGTGAGACCAACAAGAAGAAAATTCTCTCCCTCTGACAAAAGCACCGACTCTGAGTTCTTCAAAGTCTATCTCCCTGCTTTTAGTTCCAAGCAACTGGTACTACTCTTTTTAAGCCAATAACAACAATGTACAGTACGTTCTGTTACTGCACAATTAAGTGTAATTTTGCCCTCCCTTCAGAGTATATGTGCACATGTTTTGTGCGCTTGTCATCTTGATGATTATTTATTTTTTCTTCTCATTAATTCGGGACAAGTGCATGCTTCTGTATCCCTTTGTATGTTTCCCAGAGTAATTGTTGATATAAATTAGAATGTGTTATTTATGAATTGTATATGTTGCTGAACGATATGGTGATAATACTTTTGGATTAACTATTATGAAGGCAATACCACCAGCTTTTGCCAAGCACTTGAATGTAACCGTGCCAAAACATGTGATTATCAGAGATTATGCTGGAAGGCAGTGGCGCGGCAAGATGGAAGAAGTTGAAGGGGTCATAGTAATAAAAGATTGTTGGGAAAGGTTTGCATGCGAACATTCTTTGGAACATGGGGACTTCTTAATTTTTAAATACAATGGAAGTTCTCTATTTGATGTGAAAATATATGGTATCAATGGATGCCCGAAGGAAGGCATGAATACTACACATCACAGGAAAGAAACTCCAATTATTGACATGAATACTATACATGTGAAGAAAGAAATTGGGAGAGAAGCAGAGCAAACTTCTATCACGGATGATCCTTCTTGCAACCAAGATGATTTAGAAATTATGCTCATCTCAAGTGGAAAACGAGGAGGTACGATGTAGACTTGCAGTTATGGATCTTATTTTGAAGGTCAAGGTTTTGCCATATGTTTTGTAATTGTCTGATGTATACTTGCTTATACAGGTTCATCTGTGGCAAGTCGAGTCAAAACTAGACTCAGGGATAAAAAAGATACTGGAGAAGACAAAGCTTTTAAAGCTGCTAAGTTTTTTGTCCCGAAGAATCCACATTTTGTGTCAGTCTTCTCTGAGTATTCGAGATATGTTATGGTGAGTGAGTTTAGAGTCTTCTATATATTGTGCATTCTGTGTCTACTTCCAAAACTTATTATCTATTTTCATTTTAAAAAAAAAAGTAAGAAAGAGTTGTTTTAAATACTTATGCAAGGATAATTATGTCTCTTATTCATGCCCCTAATATTCACCAATTTAAATAATTGAGAATTTAGAAGAAAGTATAATTGACGTGAGACTAAGTCAAGGAGGAAACTAGAAATATGTAACCTGACTCCTGACTACTTTCTAAATTAATAATGTATTAAAGTGTGACTAGAGGCTTAATGAGGAAAATTTAGCTTAGAACATGATAGAGGCTAGAGGTCTACAGCTAAGAAAAACACCCACGTGAAGTTTGGCTCTCGGTGAACTTTGATGGATTATTGGGAAAAATTTGTAGATTAGGGGTGCAGAAGCGGAAGATGGAAGAGGAGACAGCGCTATTAGTTTAATGGTTAAAATTTTCTCGAAGAGTTGGTAATTAGTCGTACCATGAATAAGGTATTTTATCTGTTACTTGTGTATAAAGTTATTGGGTGTTACACTGTGCAGAAATTTCATTGGTTTGGAGAATGATTCAAGAGACAAAAGAGCTATGAACTTTATATCATCAATTATTTGAAAAAAAGATAGAAATGCTGAAGTACTAGCTGCTTGGGTTGGGGTTTGGTTTACATTTATGTAGTATTAAAAAAAAATAATAACAGTAATAAAGTAGCAGCCTCTCTGGAATATTTGCCATGACAACAAAATTGAGATCAGTACATTGTGTGTTTTGATCAATATCTTATTGTACTACCATATGAAAGACAAGAGATTGATGCTGCAGCAGACCGTGTGTGCATCTTGTTCCCTATTCATGGTATTAAACCAGTATGGTATGATATGACATACAGTAATATTAGAATATTTATACATGCACTAAAACATCCAGATATTATAAAATATCATGTAAATTGAACTTAATTTTGTTTTGTTGATGCTTTCCCATTTCTGTCATATTTCTTTGGTTTTTCTCCTTTACTAGTATTGTTATCATTCTGTTTTTTTGTGAAAGTAAAGAAACTCTCTCTTGTTGATAGCATTATAAGGTATAAGTTATTCTAGTTTTAACTATTATATGCATTTTTTGAAGAATTTATGTTTAATGATGTTGCTTGGTGTAGAATGTTTCTGTTACAGTGGTCAGATCACATGGCATTAAACTGGAGCCAGAGATGGTGCTTCGTGATCAAAATGGAAGAAAGTGGCCTGTGAAGATTGCTTTCAGAACGAATGGTCGTATTGTCATCACCCGTGGGTGGAGCGACTTTTGGAGGGAGCAGAAACTGGAGTTTGGAGACAAATGTGTATTTGAGTTTGTCTTTAGCAGAGGGAATATGAGCAAAGAAATGAAGGTGCAAGTTGTTCGCAAAATGAAGACCTGAAGTGCACTAGTCCTTGCCTCTAGCAATACTTTTGTTATGACAGGGAACATTACTTGGCTCAGGGTATGAGAACTTGATTTTGTTCTAACACTTAAATCAGGATTAATACTTTTAACTGAAGCACTCTATATTTCTGCTGATCAGTATCTCCATGTAGATTTCATCTGTGACCATACACTTCTTAACTTTGAATTAACTTGGATTTGGAAATTCTTAGACGGTCTCCAGTTTTTTGTGAATGTGATTTTTTTTTTCTGTTTCTTTTTTGTTTTCAAATATATATATATATATATATATATATATGTATAGATAAATAGATAGATAGATAGATAGATAGATAGATAGATATTATGGTTAAACTTGTATAGTTTATACCTGCACTTTTCTGGTTTTGATCCAATTTTTAGGCACAGCCTTAATTGTATGGAAATGCCATAATTTAGTCAATATAAATCCCAATTTATTCCATGTAGTCAGAGAGGATTGCACAAGGCTGATTTTGTCAAATTATCTTTGCAAGTTGTTGTACTATACCATATTGTTCTATGATCTTCCCAAAACCCAGTTGAGTATATTATCCAAAGTCCCAGCTCTGTTTAAATATATGGAAACAAATCAGTACATTTCATATGAGTAGGAAAAGCGATATGCCCCACCAGAGGAGGAGCTTTGATTGCCACCCGTAGAGCCAATCCTACAGAATCTCCTGTTGATATCATTAAGACAAGAAAGTATCAAAATTCAAAATGAAATGAAAGGGAAAAGGATTGCAACCGTCGTCTACCCAATTATGCCAAAACAGGGAAAACATTTTTTTAAGTTAGATAAATAATAGAAAGAAATAACAACTTACCGCTCCAGTGCTTGACTGAATTATATAACATCTTCTTGTATCTCTTCATTGTCCTCTTAGGCTTACGACGGCAAGAGCTACACTACATTCTGCTTAGTTCTTCTCTTCAATGTGTGGCATTTGTTCTGTTTTCACGGCATTTAACCTGTTGGCTGTAGCAAAACAAAGGTTTGCAGAGATTGCAGGACCTGGAAACTGAATATTGTTCACAGAAAATGAAAGTTCCAAGGGACTCCTCAGTTATCTTTGTTAGGATTCATGGATAGCGTAAGGCAAGCTTATAAATTTTATGTCAGATGTGCAGAATTTTGGAATATTACAGCACATTGTTATCTCAAATCATATTATTTGTTTCTATCTTGATTTCTTCAAAATTCTCTTTCGCCGGTGATGTTATTTGAGATCCATCTTTGTCTCATTGGTTTTGCCGATTAATATTGGTACTGTTAACTCTTTAAAGTACTAAAAAGGGCTTGCTAATGAGTTGGGGCCGCCCCACCACCTGTGAGCGACATGGCAGACAATTATGGACCGGTCTTTACGAAAAGATTAGGATCATATAATGCTTTGGTTGTGAACACTTAGGAAGTGGCCAAAGAGTGTTTTACCCTCCAAGATAAGGCTTTCTCCACCAGACCAGCCATTACTGCCTCAAAACTGCTAGGCTACGACCATGCCGTGTTTGGTTTTGCTCCTTACGGACCTTACTGGCTTGAGATGCGAAATATAACTGCAGTTGAACTTCTGTCACACTACAGGCTTGATATGTTCAAGCACATATGGATTTCAGAGGTGCAGACTTCTATGAAAGAGTTGTACATGACTTTTACTTTTAGTGCAGAACATGCAGTTCTGGTGGACATCAGGAGTGGTTTAAGAATTTGAAACATAACATCACTTTTTGAATGGTGGCAGGGAGAAGGTTCTTTTGGAAATATTGATGATGGCGAGAAAGAGGCACTGCACTCCCTAAAATTTATCCGGGATTTCTTAGATCTGTTTGGGACACTTGTGTTATACCAAATTATAGGTATATCATATTTAGCATGGGAATCCATGCTCGGGATGCAACACTAGTTTGCCAAACAAGCGAAGAAATGGATGTAGTCTAACTTAAAATATCAAAAATCTGATGCCATCTGCAGGAAACTGCCAGGATAAACATCAGCAGCTATCAACTGCCAGGTTTGGGGTTGAAAATTGTGATTATCTCTTGTTCCTGAAAGCTGATTCTATCTGGTATTGACGAACGATGCATGTGCTCTGAAAAAGCAACGCAATTAATGTGGTAAGTTTCCGCTCAATTAACAAATAGTTCAAAAGAATTTAGTTGACTTTATCTCATTGAAAAAACTAAGAGGATGGACGATGAATTCTGAGCAAGTGAATAAACTAACTGGATGCACGACAATCTCTCTCGGTTGCAGAGGAGTATCTGATTGTAAGTGCGGATAATTAATGTATCCATTAGACTATTTTTGGAGCCAGATGGTTCCATGGAGTTGGCATAAGGGCAAGAAATCCTTAGGTTGTGCATTGTTATCAATCTTGTCCACATCTTAACCAACAAACAAGTGAGTGGTAATGGAGAAAAGATCGATCCGTTGTACAAGAAAATACCACATTGATCCTCGAATAAAAAAAATAAAAAATAAAAAAAAATAAGAACAAAACAAACGCTGCGTTCCAGCATTGGTCGTGCGACGTCGTGTGCGTAATACGCATGCACCCCCTGAAATGAATTCCCTAACACTATTCCATTTTTTTTTTTAAATCCCTAAAACACTAAGCCCAGATATTCCCCAAGCCACCGAATTTGGCGGGAAACTTAACTTCGCGTAAAACCTTAATCGAAACCGCCCCCCACCCCAATTCTCATGCAATCCCCTCTAAACCCTACCTCAAACTCAAGTTCTCACCGATTTCAATTACCATGGAAATACGCAAAACCCCCACAATGCATTTCAAAGACCCTAAAATTTACTTCTAAAAAAACCCTAACTTTCGCCGCTAACTCTTTGAGAACCTCAATTAACTGGGAACCAGAGGAGAGCCTCAATAAAGGGCCCGAACCTGCGGGACCCAAGAAGCTTCCGGTGGTGGTTCGTGGGTCGGGGCGGGTTTCAAGGTATTTCTGGGACGGCAATTGTTTGCGATTGGTCAGTGTCGACGGTGGTGCTTCATCGTTTCGCCTTGAGTCCGATGACCAGTTTAGGAAATTTTTTAAAATTTGTAGTTTAACTGTCAGGGATTTTTTTATACCCAAACAAGTGCGCGGAAATTACATCGGGTATGTTAAATGGAAGTTCTTGCACCGTCTTTTTAGCTCCGCTCTTCAGGTTCTGGCTACTCAGGTAATGCTTTTGTTTTTAAAAGTTAGTTTTTTTCCGATTGAGTTAATGATATCATTGCTGAGTTGTATAATTAATTTTTCGGATGGAGTTAATGATATCATTGCTGAGTTATATATTTAACATTTTTATAACATCAAGTGAAGTGAATGTAATTTGAATTCGTGTTAGTGGTTTTGTGACAGTGGTGATTAAAAAGTTTCATAATTTATTGGTGCTATCCTGAATTGAACTTTAAGTTGGTGAAAAAAAGTGGACAATGGAAAATTGCTGCAGCTTGACGAATTTTGGTTATTATATTCGTTTACTGTTATAGAGAATTGTCATCTTTGATATTGAAAATTTAACTTGTTTTATCTTGGTGGCCTGGTTTTTAACAACTTTAAACTGAAACAGTATGGGAGAGAGATACTTAAGACAGTGGTTTACACATTGTATGTTTTAGGTGCGATCAATCAGAGAAAACTTTAGCCTTGCTGTTAAAAGAAATGGAGATTTCTATGTAAAACTTGGTTATATGCTACCTTAGTTGTGGGAATGGTTTTATGTCAGGCAATGTTTCGGGCTATAGGAATTGGGCATTCACATTCACTTCCAGCAGCAGCAGCTCTGAATTGGGTCATGAAGGATGGACTAGGACGATTGTGTAGGTGCATCTATACTGCAAGCCTAGCTTCTGCTTTTGATGCCAATTTGAAGGTATGCCTTCTATTTCATTTCAAATTTGGTTCCCATTGTTACTTAAATTGCTTTGATTTATTCAAAGTTTTTTTTTTCTAAAAAAAAAGTAATTTAATTTCTACATTGTGGTTCATGCAGTTACCATCACTTCATTTGGTGCCTGGAAATAGTTGTCCAAAAGTCCAAAAATGAAGTGATGTTTGTAGTACTGAAAAATTATAAACTGTGGATCATATACCATAGAATATATTAATTAGAACATAGAATAAGGGATTGATCTTTTCTAATATCTTTTGCAGGGGGTTAGATTTTTGACGTCTGTGATGTTTAGTTTGAGCATGGGGGTTGAGCTGCTAACACCCATATTCCCTCAGTACTTCTTGCTGCTAGCATCTCTAGCCAACATTGCTAAACAAATAAGTCTGGCATGCTACTTGGCAACTGGTGTAAGAATCCACTCTTGAACATTCTCTTAAGCCCTCTTTCACTTTGCTGGCAGGAGCTTTTAGTTTTTTATTTGTTTTTTGAGAAGGGTAGCAAAGTTAGGTATATGCATTTAAACATTAATTCTTTCCATCTCTTCAGTTCAAGTTGATGTGACATCAATCTTTCTCCTCTTTCTTTTTCTTTTCTTTTTTATTTTTTTCCCCACTTTTTGGAAAAGGTTTTATGTTTAGTTTCACTTTTATTATGGAAATCATTACATGGAAGTGGTCTTCTGTCACTCCCACTTTAGCAATTCTCACTACCTAAACAGAAACAACAAAGCATTTCTGGCATATTGTAGAATTCATTGTTCTTTGTCGCTGACAATTTTGTAGTGGGTTTTACAATCTTTCCATGGTGCATTGATGTCATCATTCTTTATGATCAGTCTGCAGTTCATAGAAGCTTTGCAGTAGCAGATAACCTTGGTGAAATTTCTGCAAAAGCACAGGTTATAATTTTTCCTCGCGTGTATTATATAAAGTCTCTGTTTTCTTCATTTGGTTTAGAAACCTGATTTTTGGTATGGGTGCCAGATACAAACAGTGTGCTTTGATAATCTTGGCCTCATGCTTGCTGCATCTTTGAATATGTTGTTGAAGAACAATCAAAGGTTTTTCTTCTTTTATGTTTAATATGCATAATGGCCTGAGCGTAGAAATTAGTTGAGATAATTGTTAACCTTTCAATCTCGATAAATGACCTTTCCTGCCATTTGTGCCCTTTTTTTAAATCAATTTCCTAACTTTTGATTATTGTGCTAGATTGCAAGCAGGTTTACCTTTTGTTGTATACCCCATTTTCTCAGCCATTGACCTTCTCGGAATATATCAAGCACTTAAGCATGTTCATCTTCAAACACTGACTAAGGTTAGCAGGCACTGGCTTTTAATACGTCTGACTATTTAATGTATGTCTGCAAACTATCACCGACCCACCCTTATAATTACATTAATACACACTTACACAAGGACTATTACCTTTCACTAGGTAATTTTTCTTTGATAAATACTTGATCTCTGCTGTTGTTGCTTCTCACTCTTTTACCCTTTTGTATGTTCAGGATAGGCTTGAAATCATACTTGACAAATGGATTGAGTCCAGACATGTGCCTTCACCTGCTGAAGTTAGTAAAGATGAAGGCATTGATTTCCTTTGGAGCAAAGGTGTGCTTCAATGTTTCTTGTAACTGCCTGATTTTAGTTTTATGAGCTATCTAGGAATGCACATCATCAATGAAGCTTAATTTTGAGCAGGCAGACAAATGTGGCCCATCAGAATAGGATGCATAAATCCCAGAGGGCAGATACCTAAGTTGTCAATGATGGCAATGCAGTCTTTAAGTGGGGAAGATTATTACTTCATGTGCATGGAGATCTTCTGCAGACGTTTAGCTAGAAAAGGGCAAGTAAGTATGGCAATAAAATCTTGTTCAAAGAGACAATTAAGCACTCATTTTATAGTTGCTGGTCTCATCCTTCTTTCTTATTTATCATATCTGCGGGACATTGTAGCTTGGTATCCTTCTGTGTCTGAGAGAAGGTGCTAGCTCAACAGATATTATCATGGGCATGTTGCAGGTACAAAGAGATTTTCTAAGAAAATTATTCTTACAACTCTATATATGCAAGTACCATTATATTTTCAAATTTTCTAGAAATGTTGCTGGATGGAAGGAGATGCTTCTTGATTGTATTGTTCCCCTCATTCAATTGATGAGCTCTAATTTGATTGAATAATTGCTGTGCTGTAGGCCTGTTATGTCCGCAAGGCTCTCCAATTGAGCACTTGGTGGACGAACATGGTAAGAGCTGGTGATGTCTCAGATCTGGTCCTCAATGAGTGGTTTAAATTGAATGAGGGTAGCAAGCAATGTGCCAAGAGAGACTTGTGCTTGTTGAATGAACAAATGTCAGGACTAGGTTGGGCAATGAAAAATATTCTGTTGAATACGAGGGAGAGGGTTCGATACAGTTTTGTAGATGACTGAAGATATCAGGGTATTCTTGAAATTTTGGTGTGCTACCCTCACGGTAGATGAGAGATTTGGGATCACGCAGGAGAGGGTTTGATACAGTTTTGTAGATGACTGAAGATATCAGGGTATTCTTGAAATTTTGGTGTGCTACCCTGAAGCTAGAAGATAGTTTTGGGATCACTTTGGGATTTGAGGGTGAGGAAAAAAATAAAAAGATTTATTTTCTTTGTTAGCGTCAATTAGGAACAACTTGGTTAAGAAGCTAACGTTTTCGTCTACAGGACATCTGTAAATCATGTACATATACGATATATGCTGCTTTTCCACTTTAAAGGGCCATTGGGCTACAAGCTAGTGGTGGGCCAACGTTGAGGGCACCAGCTAAAGATTCAAGCTTTCATGGGGTTATTTTATCTTTCTACAGAAATGTAAAATATTAATAGATCTCTCCCCCCAATTTCGAGAGGGGTAAATTTCTGGGAGGTTAACTACAGACGTATGTTTCTAGAGTTCCTGCTCTGTATTTGAGAACATGAATTCTTCCATCCACCAAAGTTTCATTACACAACTGAAAGCTTCCGAGAAGACCTTGTATGTGCAGGCTAAAAATCTTTTAACTAGATCTCAGATGTTGTCATTTCTATTACTATTGAACATAACCAAGCGATGGCCGACTTACATAAGCATGACACAAAAACTGTTAAAAAGAGAGCGTCCATAGACAAGACGTAGCGTTCCATACGTGCAGTACTTCAATTAATGAACCATATCAGCATGACAGTCAAAATAATACCTAAAAGGTTTCGGAAAGCTTACAGCTGTGGGTCATGGAAGGGAACAATCTCTGTGTTCATTTACATGCTATTGCATATGTACACTCTTAGGACCCATTTACAAGGGCTTTCTGATAATCAATGAGAGAAGGAGCTTGCCTCAGTGCTGTACATCGAGTACTCACTAAAGCTAAAGTTGGTTTTCTCTTCATCCCACTTTAGAACCTCCCTTGCATATTTAAGAGCAGCATCAACACTATCAGGCTCCAATCCCTTCACCAGGGAAACATACAATTTCCGCCCAGTGAGAGATGAATAAAGCCTCTTGAACTTGACAGCAACATAGTGAGAAGCCAGCTGACCTAGTGAGGGGGTATGATTGATGTTGTTGCTGTTTCTGTTGCCATTGGGTTGATGACGGCTGATCACTGGATGAAAATCATCAAACCAGTCGCACTGGTTCAATGGTGTATGTTCTATTTTTTCCTCAAACAGATCATATTTGTTCAGTATCAAAAGAAATTCCATCTGATCAAAAGTTGGATGAGTAACAATGCTTTCAAAGAATCTCCTGCTTAGCATCATCTTGTTCATAAGTGACCCATTCCCGTCAACAGAAAATTGGTCATAGTCACTCAAGGCAATACAGAAAATGACCATTCCAATGTCTTCAAACATCTCCAGCCACTTGCAGTTTTCCCCAAGACCTCTTGCCTGGACTCTAATAAGTTGGTATCTGATAAACAACCCCAGAATGGAGATGTCAAAGGATTTTAAAAATGAAAATACAAAGTTAAAAAGCACTCTACATGCTAATGCCATAAGGTCCATAAAAGATGAGAAATGAAGATTGCATATTATAAAAATAGTGTAGTTCAATGTGTCAGAAATCAGAGAACTAAGCGGACAAACAACATGCAGCAGAGAATTAAAGCTAATGGATTGTCAATGCAACAGGAGGTGGTTCTCTGATTTATCAGATGCAATTTCTCTGAGTTTAGCTAGTTTAAGAGAAGCATAATAACAATTTCCAAAGCACATGGAAGAATTTTTTATCTTTTACCATCTCTGTGAAGCGTGAACCACCCACTTATAGCTTATTTTTATACAAGTATTAGACCAATGAAACTGTGTCAGGATGCAGAAAAGTGTGTCTATAGAAAACCCAATTTCCATCTTCAAAGAAGAAATTGGGTTTTAATGGCCTCATTTAGAATCCAAGCCAAATACGAGATTACCGTTTTAATAGTCCAGTGATCTGCACATGTTCTCATTATTTATTTCTACGATCTGCCTATATATGTTTTAGCAACAAATCTTGTTGGAACTGTCCTACCCAAGGCAACTGAAAATGTAAGGTGCTTATCTCACAAACATGAGATCGATATACTCTAGAAATAGGCCTCATTTCTTTCCCTTATCTTTTTGCAAAATTTTTCACATTGGCACCCACCTAAGCAAAGAGTCATGCTGATCAGCAGTATCAACAGGATCATCAGAAGCTGACTGGGGAAATGAGAAGTCCACACAAGCAAGCCCATTTGACGAAGTGACACCCTCAGCATATAGAATATCCAAATCTGAAGGCTCATAGTCTGTTCTTGATATATCAACAACCTGAAGACGAGAAGATAACAACAGTAACATTAACAAGAGTTAGCCATAATTATCATCCTGGCTCACACAAAAATGAACCCAAATTCTTCTTAAACAATTCAGTTTTCCTTTAACACAACTTTTTCCTATTATTCATGAGGCCCTCTATAACAAATCTGGGATTCTTGGAAAGATGTGGACCCATCAATTCATTGCTGGCAGACTTGCTTCTTATTTTTTATTTTTTCAAAATAAAAGAGAATCTATTTTCCTTTCAAGAGTATTAAAACCCAAGTCACTAAAGACCTTCACTAAGACCCAGGCGTTCATCTTACTTCTACAAGATGCTAATTCCTCCATTTAAATGCTTAGCTTACCATGCATTTGTGTTATCCATGTTGAATGACCCAATAACTACTATGTAGAAAGCAGGCCAACACGTTTTTGTAGGGTAGTAGCATACTTTTTTTTTATTCTAATATTACAATACAATTCTACTGATATCATAATCAGAAGTCTACCAAGACCTGGCTTGCTATAGTCCATTTGGAGCTCAACGCAAAATCTGCTCCAAAAAAGGACGGAGAGACAACTTCTAAATTAGGCAAAATCTACTTCCACAACCACATGGAGAGTCACTGACCTCAAGGATGAGGCAAGGAGTTGTCAAACCACTAGGCCAAGATATGTAGTAGCGTCTTAAAATCCCAATTATATTCTCTGACATTAGACATTAAGTTTAAGAATAAAAATCTTCAGGCCTGTAAAATTAACTTCAGGTAATTTATTATTGAGAGGCACAAGTGCCAACAATTTTAAAAAATTTAGTGGAGCCTAAGAATAGCAAGCATGATTTTACCCGCTCTAGGAAATAACTAGCAACACTAGATAGCATTTCCAGTTCACTTCTCCGGCTGTAAGTTGCCTGAATGGCAGCATCCTTCCACAGCTCCTCAACCAAGGGAGCATATTCACGAGTAGCTGCTGGGAAAATAGCTTCCAAATTGCCTGACACCATAGACTTCAGAAGCCAATCAGAAAATGCTTTAAGCCTTGGGCCAATTGTGTAGATAGTTTTGCCATCGGTGCCATCAGAACTCCCTATCATTGACCAGAGAAACTCAACTGAGACAATTAGAAGATATATGATTTGTGTGAACAACAATGTAATCATGCTAAAACTAATTCCTGACACCTTGCAGCTAGGCAATTTCCATATCATCGAAAAATACTTAACATGCCTGACAAGCATTCTAGAAATTTGGCATAAACAAAAACACTTCTAGAGACCTTAGGGGCTTAAGTGACTTTCACATAAAAGGTTTTGGAATCTTAGGTAGTTAAATTATCCAAAGATAAAACCTTGGTATAAAGTTAGTGATTTAGACAATAGGATCCTACCTGCCATTTATGCAACATAAACACCTCAATCTATTAAGCACCTGTGTCAAGTTGACACCAACACATGGAAAGGTATGTGTATTTGGAATGCATGTGTATCGGAACATTAAAGTTGTTCAATATCAATGAAGTTAAATAAGTTAAGGGCAAAGAGAAGAATGAATGCACTTTCTTACCAATTGGGTTCGCTTCATCCAAAGATTGTTTCTTCCTCTTTTCACCCAAAATTTCTTCCTCAAAACGCTCACGACCTTCAAGGAGTATGCCAAGATAGCCATACACATTGCTCTGGATCTTCAACTTAATATTCTCATGCTCCTCATCTGAGAACGGAACGGCTTTATAGAGAATTTTGGCCTGAAACATTTGTTAATAAACAAATTAATATTTTACACGTTACCAGCAATAATATGTCATAAGATAATGATGGTCATATAATTGAAAATCGAAATATTATCAAAACATTTTCCCCTAAAAGTCCACCTATGCTGTAAAAGCAAGTTCACTTCATACTCTAGTAATCATAAACAGCAAAAGACAACTATGCACCTATTTAATTGATTCACAAAATCCTTCAACGTCAACTCCTAGTGGTTGAGCACAAATTATTCCTAGCATTTTTAGCATTAAATTAGTCAAAACTAAGTCATCTTCGCTCCATCATCAGAGCAGGAATAGGCATACAATTCGTATCATAAAGAATTAACAAGATGCCCACAGATGAAATATGATTATCATATAATGAACAAACTTAACTTGATTATTATAGCATAATGCTCAAATATTTTTGGGGGGGCCCTGCCAGCACTCTTCTCCTCATTCACATTAAGTAATACAAGTTTATTTAAGCAACATTGCTTTTAGTTCGATACATATGTCCTCATATAAAAAGAATTGCAATATTGATTTGGAAAAAGCATTTCCCCATTACGAAGTACCTGCTTAAATATAGTACTCGTCCCAGATCCACTATAACCGACCAAAAGTAACTTTTGAAGTGTTCTCCGTTCAATATAGTCAGGAATGGATCTGCTCATCAGACCACTTGCTTGTTCTGCGCCAGGATTTGAAGATTTTGAAGGAACTGGCAGTGACAAAACAGCACAAACTAGCTTTGTCCTAGCCTGAGAAGCAATGTCTAGTATATAAATGCCAGATTGATGCTGAGAAACTTTTGAAAAGATAGACTTAAACACAAATGGAGAAACAAATTCAAACATAAACCATACCATGCCCCAAATATATCCTTTAGTGTTCTTCTGTCCCTCTTCTTGATATGACCCATCCTCATTCACCCAAAAGTGTGGATTGCCAGCACATT
Source organism: Luvunga scandens (assembly GCA_030449905.1). Taxonomy (NCBI): domain Eukaryota; kingdom Viridiplantae; phylum Streptophyta; class Magnoliopsida; order Sapindales; family Rutaceae; genus Luvunga; species Luvunga scandens. Next base: position 1,601,075 of record JASUUG010000383.1, on the reverse strand, counting down.
GAACTCCTGCCAGCTGTAAGTTAACGTTCAACAGAAATTGATATTAACATTTCATGGACATAAATTAATTTTCAAAAAGAATAAAGTCTAGAAACTCTGACCTGCAACATCCTAAGCTCTACTTTAGTGATCTCCCGAGCATTGATAAAAATCTGTGTGTTTCCATTGCTAGCATTTGGCTTGATTGGACCCCCAACACTCAGATGAGGACTAATAATCTTTGATGGCTTCTGTCCTTCCTGTGAAGATTCAGCAGAAGCATCAATATCCAGAATAATGAACTAAAATCATTGTAAAAATATATATTCAAATATGCCATATTCACCTTTCCCCAAAGACCCGATACTTTATCATACCAATAATTCCCTGGTTTTAGCTTCTTCGGTGGGTTAGGACATGTCTGCAATATAACCAACTCCTCATGACAAAGAGGTTTCCCGTTTACACAAATATACTCTGGAGGCAACTGATTCACCTCACACAACTTCTCAGCCTTCATTATTTGCTTAACCTCCAATGGATTAAGCAAGCGCTTTAGCATTCTAGAACATTTCCCCAAACTCCCTCGTTTAGCCTCGTCGATAGGATACCCGATGCATGTAACACACTTCCTTCCTTCAGGCATTGATCCCATTGCTCTAAGCACACAATTACAACAATACTTTGCATCACAGACAATACAAACCTCTTTCTCTGTAAACCTGTTTCCCTTAAAACACCTATAACACGAACCTTTCTTCCCTCTCGTTTCAGGTTCTCTCTTAACTCGCTGCATAATCCTTGGTGGCTCTTGACTGAACTCATCCCCAAAATCGTCGTCTTCGTCCTCATCTTCAGGTGCAATATCACGAAACGTAACAACCGGCCCTCTTCTTGCATCACCATTAGATTCAAAGCCATCATCATCGTGATTAGTTCTATTACTCATATCTCCAGTTTTAAGAGATGAAACCCGTGAAGAAGGGTAATCCATACTCAAAACAGATTCATTTGATTCCCAATCAGGCTGATTTAACTCATCAGTCATATCCAAACTCTCTTTTCCAACGTTCGAACCTCTCAATCTCGACCAACTCTCTCTTGACCTCTCAAAACTGCTGGTATTCAAATTCTCAGTAGTTGGATTAAATCCGTTTGAACAATTACCTAATTCGCCAGACACATAATTTGAAAACTCTAAAGCGCCTGAACTACTTAATTCACCAGACAATACACAATTGACGCTATCGGCGGCTCTATCGATAACGGACGTCGGCGAAACTGTCGTTTCAGATTTCACTTCAGCCTCAACCGAAGCAGGTTTGAGGTCCTTGGAGAAACTTGTTTTCAGTTTATCGGCCGATACAATCGGATGGACAACCGGCAGCGCCAATTTATCGGAGAGAGAGACTTGCTTGACAACAGCGGCCACAGGAATTTTCTGTACATTGATCGGAACGGCTCGCGGAATATCGTAGGATACCGGCGGTCCTTCGTATTCAGTTGCAAACGAGTATTGGATCGGCGCATCTTCAGCTACGGGAGCTGAAATCAATTCCGGCGTCATTGTTTGTTTCGTTCAGTACAGCTTGAGATGTAACCCTAAACTCGATTCATATTCAATCTCAGATATTAAAAGAAACAATAAATAAATCCAAAAACAGAGAGTGTTGGGAGGAGTAAAATAGAAGGGAAAGTCGAAAGTGGGCGAAAATTGGAAAATGACTGGAGGTAAAGAAAAGGGGAAAGTAAGGGGAAAAAAAAAACAGTACGTTCAGCTGTAGCTCTAGCTATCTGTGTGCTGGACACGAGTGGGGGAATCAATCTGTTGTTTTTTTTTTAAAAAAAAAAAGAAATCAATCTGTTGTTTTATTTTTAAAATAAATGGTCCCATTAGTTTGCTTTTGGGATTCTATCATATAGATCCCTAACCTTTTACCTTTTTATTTATTTGATAATTAAATTAAAGGAGATGACAGAAATACCAAAAGCAGCGATTTTGCTATAGAGCCTAGGGTTGTGAACACGATGATAAAACACAAATTTAATTAGGGGATGGGTATACTTATTATTTTGTTGTTCATTTCTTAATTAGAGAAAGCTCGATCCTCTCTCTATTCCTCCATACACTGTATTTTTATAAGCTTCTGCAATATTATTAATAAACATTATATATAAAATAATTTATTCATTGATATTTAATATATTTATTTTTAAATTTTTTAATAAAAACATAATTGGTAGGTACAAGTTTATTGATGTAAATTTATAAAAAAATCTTAAAAGCACAATTATGCTTTTGATTTTGAAATTATCTATAGTAGATATTTTTGGACATCTAGTTCATAATACACCGTTGACATAAATACTTTGAATAATTTTATTAAATATTTAAATATGGTGGTTTATGTAATGAATTGGTGCTAAAAATTATTGTTATTTTGTGTTAGTAACATATTTGATGCTTAAAATTTTGGATGATCTCATATGTAAGATATGCCTATGACATTGATCTTAGTTGGACAAAATAATTAATAACTTTAGTTTATTTTGATATTTTGGTATTTTTAATTAGTTATTAACAAAGTATATTTTAATCTTTATTATTTTTTAATTAAACAAATCATTATTCATTGTGTGGGGCTTTATTGTAGTTTAATTAAATTAAGTTTTAAATATAAATAATAAATTATTTAAGAATTAGATATCTATATAGACTGTCCCTTTATATTTGTAGATCTTCATACTTGCTGTCTTGCCCTCAAATGACTATAGAGTATAGAGGGATTAAAGAATATATATCTATTAACATTTTGAAGACCAACGAGGTGATGTTAGTGATTTCCCTTCCCCTTTTTTTAGCCATTACTAAATAAATAGGTCTCTATATTTAGATAATAATTATAATGCCCTTTAATATCAGAATTACATCTATTTTAATGTATATTAAGAATCATAGTTGATTGTAAATCTACTTTTAATTTATATTTCTAATTGCCAAATTATTTTTCAAAAATTACTTGCTTAGGATGTTCTTTTGGATCTAATATAATTAGAAGGATTGAATAAGCTAACAATTTAAAAGTAAACTTTTAAATAAATTATTATTCAAAAATCCAATATAATCTTAAACATACCCTTATTCTAAACATAGTCTGGTAAAGATAATTAGTCTTTGGTGGTTTTAAAAATTATAATAGGTCAGGGTTACTAGGTTGTCGACCTCTTTAATAATAAATGGACAAGCTATAACTTTAAATTGAAAAATGTAAGATTTTAGGGATGACAATGATAAACCAGCGTTAGCTTTATTTTCATTTAGAATTAGACTAATGTTTGTTTGCTGGGCACGTGGGGTCCAGTGAACTTTTGTCTTTTACATCGTGTTGTTGGCATCTTAGAGCTGTTAGGGGTGCGGGACCAGCGAAAGGACCAGAGTGATTTTTTCTTTTGTTGGTTGGTGGTGGCATTCGGTGATGTGAGGTTCCACTGTTACCAATTTGAAGCGGAAATAGCAGAAGCTAAGAGTGATGGTGATGGACATGGATTGTTCAGCTGAATGGGCAAGGGATCTGAACCTTTTTGTTTCGGCGGCCCCACTAAAAAAAAAAAAAGTTTATCTGATAACTTGTTATTTTTTGTTCAGTGCAATTTGCAAAGTTGATGTAGGACACGAGAAAACCGATTATATGTTGCATAATTGAAATTAAAATTTAATCCATCATGAAACCTGGCTCGTCTCTGATTGCTTTTGGTTTAGAAAGTTTAAAAGTAATTTTAAAAAGTTAAAAATTAATTTTATTATTATAGAAATTATTTTATTGTACCTAAATCTAAAAGTAAGGAAGAAATAATTTTTTAAAATTTTATTTTGAGAATTAATTTTACACTTATTATAATTTCATATATATCCTAAAACATATTATAAAAATCTAAAATTATACTTATTTAATTAAGAAATAAAATCAAGAAATTTAAAGGAATTAATATTATTACACATAATATTGAGATAACAAAACAAAATTATTTATTTTAATTATTAGTTGTTATAAATATGCAAAAAAAAAAAAGTTTTATATATGTGTATAAATATTGTAAATAAATTTTACTTAATATTAAGTCCATTTCAATAATTTATTTAGTGGAATTCAACAATATGATTTACCAAGCGCAAACTATTTTTTAAATTCATACTGCTTTTAAAATTAAATTTTATCAAACATTAAAGTGATTCTCTTCGCAACTAATTATTGTTAAAACACAACTAATAATAATTTTTTAAAAAAATTATAATATTATCGAACTAGGTGTGAGACTAAAATATCAAAAAACTACTTTTTAAAATCCTTTCATTTAAGTTAAACGGGCATCTTTAATCCACGTAGTTTCCCAAATGGAGACTCACGGGATATCGTTTTTCTAATTGAAGGGGGGTGTGAATAGCTCTCCCATGCATAAAACCGGTTCAACTTCACCGGCCCAACTTAATATATAAGGCGTTCCAATCAAATGTTGCCTTTAATTTTTTGTACCTGAAGTTGTATTGGTTTTGTATCACAAATTGCGACATCACAGCAATACGGGAGACTATTGAGAAGCTTTGTATCCAAAAGTCTTGAACTGAACTTTGCAGTCTTTGCTACTTTTAACTCAAAGCTTGAACATAATACCACAAAGCTTCTCGCAAATACCGTTAATTTTAAAGTGCCAACTGCCAAATAGACTTTGATTTGAAGATGCACTTGCAATACAGGGTTAAACTAAGAGTTTTGACTGAAAGCAAATTACCAATGATTTTAATTAAATACAAGTTTATTAGGCGAGTTTTAAAATTGTAGATATGTCAAAAGGAGATATGAGATGTTCACAGAAGTGTGACTGTGTGAGCTGCACCACTCATGTTTAATTAAATCATTATTGTATATTATTTTTCCTCTGTTTTTTTTTTTCTGTGATTTGTAAAAAATGCAGTTTCAGTTGGATTTAATAGAATTCTTTTGATGTAGAAAACAACAACAGCACAACCATAGTGTGGTTGCCAATCAGTGATGGAAACAAATTGTTGGAACGAGAATAAAACTTTGTTGCGATGAGAATTAACAATAGGCCCTATGTCACTGGTGGGAATTATGAATGGGCTCTGATTCCCAATTCCTAGATCCCAGGAGTTGGGAATCAGAACAGTATTTTAAAGACTGACGAAAATATCTATTCTCAAATTTTTATATTCTTGATTGTCTTAATTAAAACACAAAAACATAAAAATAAAAAATAAAAGAAAAATTATCAACTCTGAATTGAACCAAAAGACAATAGGCAGTGGCACCCCAACATTGTCAAACAAGCAATATATAGCACCTACAATTATTGGTCATGCAACCATTGATCAGTAGGGATGGTAAAAAAGCCCGGGCTGACCTGGGCCATTTTCAAGAGCTTTGGTCTGGACTTTGCACAAGAGTGTCCGGACAAAGACTCAAAGAAAAAAGTACTCAAAGAAAAAAGTCCGGGCCAACCTCAAGCCCTCTAATTTTTTTTTAAAAATAAATTTATAAATTAAAATTTAAAAAATAAAGAAAAAAACTTAATTACCTAATTTATATATTAATACTAAATCAAAAAACTTAAAATTATAATAATAAACTCTATTTTTAGTGTTAATTGATAAAAAAAATACTTAAATTGGAGAATTTAGTATAAAAAATTAAATCTTTAAACTTTTATTTGTTTCATTTTCCTTATTTATTATAAATTAGAATAATAAATTAAAATTTAAAAATAATAAAAAATAAAAAAGAAAGATTAATTCCCTAGTTTATTTTATCAATATTGAATAAAAAAGTTAAAATTATAATACTTAACTCTCTTTTAAGTGTTGGAATTCAAAAATTCAATACTAAAAAAATTAAATCTATAAACTTTTATTTGCTTTATTTTCTTTATTTATCATTTTATTTTAAAATATTTATTTTCTTTAATTCATTATTGATTATAACAACTTAATTATTATTAATTCAATTCAAGTTTACAATAATTAATTTTTTTAAAAAAATAATTAAAAGCTCAAGCCCAGCCCAATTACGGCCCAGGCCCGCAATGAGCTTGGCCCAGATCCGACCCTCACGCTTATAATTTAATGGGCTTGGGTCTGGACTTGAAAAAGCCCAACCTAAGCCCGCATTTTGCCACCCCTACTGACAAGTCACCCACTATTGATTTCGCACCAAAGTAGCACTATCTGCCGTCGGTCGGGGCATCTCGTTGCCTATCTCATCGTTGAAGGAAGCAGCACTGCTGGTCGCTTTTGCTGCCATTGCCGTCGCTACTCGCTGTCGGTCATTGATGCTGCCAATTGACACTGCTGCTGATGATGATTATTATTGTTATTGTTGTAATTATCATCATCATCATCATTATTATTATATTATTTATCATCATCATCATTATCATTAATAATAATTTTGTTAATAACAATAATAATAACAAAACAATAATCATAATAATGAGAATAATTAACTAAAGACATTTTATTAACTCGAAATAATTCATTTTAATTGCAAAGTAAACATATCAATTACAATACCCTCCATTTTCATTTCAGTTCTTACAATTCAAGTAAATAATTTACTATAATTTTCATTCAAACCCATTTATTTTCTTTATTGGTAGACACACGATAAAACTGAGAATGTGAGCATTTTCATTGATAATCATCTGAGTTAGAGAAGATGTAAGTTCTTTCCGCTAATTTATAAGTTCTACTTGCATTTAGGAGAAATCTACGAAGTGTGGTTACTATTAAATTTCCACTGTTATTTATTGTAACCGTCATATAATAATTTATATTTTTCAATTTCCATTTGTACTGATCTTTCCTTACAGACAGCCCCATACATGAATTTACTGCTGCTAATTTGAGTTTTATGATTATCTTTTTTATAAGATTATTGATTGGTAGTTAATGGTAAAATATAACACAAGCGCTTTATATGATCAATATGATTCAAAATTCATTAATCAATTGCTTACGCCAACTAAAATGGACTAAATATATAGTTTTACACTTTTGCTCAACGCATGCGCATATGGCTGAGCTTAATGTATGCGGGGAGCTCCGCTGCCATTTACAGCTAGGGTGCAATCAACTATCACTTGGGGCGGTACCTTATCTCCTAATTTGCTAACTCAATATTATTTTTCTTATAAGTTTCTCCTGCGCAGACAGAAAGGTTAGTTAGGCTAATTGCTTTTAATAGACAGCAGATCACACAGAAAATCAATGCCAAACTATCTTTTCTGCCATTCATATTGTTGCTTGGTGTCTAGCTGTTGTTGTTGCTTATTCGAAAAGAAACTTCACATCATTTTATTCATAACTGCAGATGTATAAATAAATTTTCATTTTAACTTTAGCAACCAGCTGATCACCAAATGGCACAAAAATCATTTTATATATGCCTTGCTCTAAATATATATAAGAATCAAAAAATTGTAATTAAATTAAAGAGCTGGTATATATTAATATTTCAAGGGTGCTGTTACATTGGCGGTGCCTCCACCTACCTCCACTCTTTGGAGTGAAGAAACTGCTGTTACAGTGGTTCTGTTATCCATAATGTGGTCGGTTAACTTTAGAAACAAAGAAGAAGGATGGCACTTTTCGTAATTATAGTGTTACTTTTACACAATTCCTCTTAACTAGTAGTACAGTTCAAGCCTTTTCGTTAATTATATATATGCCCTAGAAGCAAAAGGAATGAAGTCAACTGGATTATTTTATTTATTATACAGCTTACAGGAGTACTGGGTTCCATTTTTTGTTTGTTTTTTGTTTTTATTTTAAAATCTCGTGTCAATTTCAAACCAGATAACATAGGTTTGCTTACAAGTTGTTCCATTTTCTACTTGATTTATTAATCTTCTAATCGTCAACAAATCTGGACCCATTTGTTCCTCCTGCTTTGTCATCCTCATTGACTCCTGTAGCCTGCTGAGATCAACATTATTCAAAATTCCAAACCCTTGTATTTTCAATAGAGAACATATAGCAAGCATGCAAACTCCAGCACAAGTATAATAAGATGTTAATTTCTCAGCGCCCTAATCAAAAGATGTATATATATATTTTTAAAAGGAAATCCTCTAATTAATTAATTCACAGTATAGAAGACTTTTGTTGCGTGACACCGAAAGTTCACATATTCAGCACTGATCGCACCATTGTTTGTAATAAAATTTTTATACACTCATGACTTCTGATACAACTAAAGATGAAGAATTTTTAAAAAACAAAGGGGATTACAATAACCAATCAGACACGCATCAATTTTCAACATCAACTTGCAAGGATAATCTTCTTGGGGCGATTCTATCATATCTTTCCCTGCGATCTAAGATTCTCCAAACTTTCAAATATAATGGATTTTCCACTGTTCTTCCCTGGATAAAGCATGTACACCTGGACACAAAAAAAGGGAAAAAGAAAATGTCAAGAATCGAAGATGGAAGCGGTATTAGGAAAAGACAAATGGCAATTACCGATCTGTTAAAATTATTATTCAATTGTGTGCTTCGGCTTATGCTACCACATTAATTCCAACCTCTGTGAGTCAGAGTATAATCATACAATATAAATTTTAATTCTTATTTTAATTTACTTGTCACATACAAGCAAAAATATATCTAAATGAGCGTTATTCGTATATATTAACAAAGAAAAATGCTACAAAATTTTCCCAATTCATAATTGGATTTTCTCGAACCATGCATGTATGCAATAAAGACAATCAATTTAATTACATTGAATCGCACGGATTAAACTTACGTTAAATTGGTGAACTGTTACTTTTAGCTTCTCTTCTGGCAAATTCTTCCCTGGGAAGAGAAGCTTGGCGCATACGGTAATGAGTTTGGCGCAACACCATGTCCTTCCAATGGATGTTGTTGAGTAGTCGGTACCAGCGGCGGTGCTTGCTCCGATACCCTCCACATCTTCACGGACTTATCTAGACTACCGCTGTACAATATCCACCGTTTTTCTCGCGATAAAGACTCGTCATCTTTCTCAACTGCTAAGCATTTGACAGGCCCGCTGTGCCCTGTTAACATGGACAGACATATGTGTTCATTCTCCTTTCTCCTCCATATGCATATACTCATATCAGCCGAGCCACTGAACACAAGATTCCCAGCTGTAACCAAGCAAAGAATCGCCAGTTTATGTCCTCTCAAGACACCACCATGAGATAGATTCAATTCCCTTTCCCAGAAGTTAACTAACCCGTCTGATGAGCCACAATAAACAATCGTGGCATCGGGGCTAATAGCCAATGCGGTGACTGCACATTCTTGCTTCAACAAAGTCTGCGAAAAGAAATGCTTCGTTCCTTTCCCTTGTAATTCCCTTCTCCAAACTTTAACCGTGCCATCAGCTGATCCTGTAAAAACCAAACCATCGAATCCCGCAACAATGGAATTAACAGCATCGTCGTGAGCTATAACGGATTCTAGGCACTTGTAATCAGAGGCTCTCCAGACTTTGAATGTTTTGTCCCAAGAAGCTGAGTAAAGAAGGCTTTGATCTTCACTCATGCTAAGAGAAGATATCGCATCGAAGTGCTTGATCCAAAGCGCATTACGATGTCGTCTAACTTCAACATAACTGCTTGGTTTTATTGAACTCTTGATAAAATCCTTAAAAGTTGGCAATGTTCCAACACGCTTATGAATGCTAGCGTCTTTGGAAGAAACTTTCCAAACTCTAATCTTGCCATCTTGATGACCGGTAAAGATCTTCTCGTTCGAAATCACAATCGCTTTCACTAACCCACTATTCGATTTAAAACCAGAAAATTCCCTCTGGTTCTTCCAAACCCTAATATTCTTGCTATCAGAACCAGTGTATAACAAATCACCAGAAGCCGCTAGCGAATATATATGACCCTCTTCACGCACCAATGATCCTATCAACACATTTGGGGATAAACCATCATCATTATTACTAGGAGGGGGCATAGACACGTGATGAGTTGACCATGGAGACTTGGTAAATGGAGAAGATGAATCATTATGAGTTGGTGAACCATCTTGTGTAATCGCGAATGCTTTGTCGTATATTGGCGGTGTATTGTTGTTGTTGCCGCCGCCGTATGGAAGTGAGAAATCTCTGTCCATTGGTTCGGAGCTTTTGAGCCTACCAAATTTTTGGGCACGGGCACTGTTCTCTTCTGAAAATATTCGGCCAGGTCTTGATCCCCCTCGTACTCCTTTCATGATTATGATTTTATTTTTATTTTTGTGGCCTAATATTGCAACGGATGCAATTTGGTGTGCACAGAGAACTAATAACTTAGCAAAAATATCCAGCGCGTGGTCGAATATAAAGAATAATGAGGAAAACTGGTTTTGAAGGAAGCCGAAAGTTCGAAGAATATTAGTATGAAATGAGAAAAAGTACGCAAACAGAACGCCTGAGAGAGAGAGAGAGAGGATGGAGAATAAAAGACTTTGTACTGACATTGAAATTTGGAGAATTTCGAGGGCCCCAAGCTTAGATGGCAACAGCCGAAAAACAGTTTCGTTCGATTATTTTGCATTGAAAAATTTCGCCACTGTTGATACGGGCATTCACCTAAGGTTGCCTTTTGTTTTCTTATCTTGTGATCGCTCAAACTTTCAGTCATATTTTGCCACGTGGATCTTTGGTTCTCGTGAAATGACAGTCCTATCCCAATTGTCTTAGGTGGCAACAAATTAGAGTATTATTCGTTGATCAGTGATTATCGTGGGCGTTGTAGAACTAAAACTTTTATGGGAGTATCCAATCCTGAAACGGAGGGGGCGGAAAGTGTACGATGGTCACTTGAATAGTTTCCAATACGACAAAACCGTTGGACTTTTCTGTTTTGCCAATCAGAATGAACTTTGACCTTTGACTTTGTCAAAATTATATCTAAAAATTGTCCTCCTTGTCGTTAGGCAGAGAACTTTTGGGGTGTCGGCGGGGGGCGCAATTTTCGTGTAAATTTCGCTAAATCACTTTGCTATTCTCCTGCTTTTAACTTCAAATTATTTCTTTGCAAAACAAAAAGAAAAATCAAATTATTTGAAGCAAGCACGAAAATCGAATAGAGATTATTTATCCTACAATAGATTAATCTTTTATGGAAATATCTTCAGTTTCTAAATAAATTATAGAGAGTATCCAAAAACAATAATAATAATTAAGAGTGTCATGCAATAATACGTAATATAATAAAATGTTAAATATAATTAATGAGCAATCTACGACATTTTAATAATAAAAATATATATTTAAAATGAATTTAGTGAGTAATTTAGTGGCTTAAATAACCCCACTCTTAATTTAAAACTTTTGTACATGAGTTAAATGATTATGCAACCTTTACCATTTGTAATCTTGATAATTCTCATTACTTTTGAAAGCATTAATTAATGAAATGTTTGGTAAATTTGTATTTACAATATATAGTTCTACATCTCACCCCACAACGAACCACTGACAACTCATATTATTGGCGATTTCGTCTTTCATAAAAGCATGCCGTAACAACTGAATTTTAACGAGCTAAATTTAATTTACAGCACTACTTACAAATTATAAACTTAACTATTAAGAGAATATTAAATTATATTCAAGTGTGATTTGAACCATATACCTCTTATGTGTATCTTGAGGGGACTGCATTTTTATCAGCTAAATAAACTAATAACAAAAGAAAATATTATTTATAAATAGTTTTATACATAATTAATTCAAAAGGGCTAGATGCATGAAACTTAAAAGATTAAGAATGTAAACATAGTTCTTTTAAAAGAAAGGCTGACTATAAAGTGACGAACTTCGGTCTCTTGTGGGAAGAAGTGTTGTGATTTTAAAACCATAATTGATGTGCGTGAAATTACTGTATGTGAAATTAGTGTTGTCATGTTTTCAATTTACGGTTGTTAGATTCGAGAATTAATTACGGTATAAAGGTTTCAGTTTTCTCAATTTAGAACTATTACTTAAATTTTCATCAAGTATGACTTATCCAATTTAATGATGTAAATCCAAAGTAATGATGGAGTTATAATTTTTTTGGCAATTTGTTTTGTATAAATTGTGGTGACATGATTAAATTAGTTGAATTAAACACTTGTAGGCCTATATACTTTATTTTATTATCTTATAATTTCATCTAACTAATAAATTTATATCACTTGAATTTGTAAAAATAAGTTTATACAAGAATTTGTATTATTATCACTCCTAAATCTAAAGTGAAAGTAGCACATAATCTTTTATTAATCTATCATTGAAGTGAATGAATGCAATAAATGAAAATTTAAATCATGATTTAAACATTATAATTTTAAAACAAAGGAATCCACATGGACCGCGCTAAACTACATTATATTCAAGAATAAATTGCAATATACACTAAAATTTTATTCATAGATTTAATTGTGTGATTTTCAATACTTACCGTTTTAAAAAATTAAAGTAGTATTTTTTTTTAAATCTAAACTATATATAAGTTTGCATTCAGTTGAAGTCTTAATAGGTCTGAATATAAATCTTTGAAAAAAACTTTTATTTTTTTTGACATTTTAATATCTAAATATAAGTAACATATAAGTTTTTTTTTCTTTGTGGTTTTTATAAATAAAAAATCTTAAATATGGTTATTTGACATTTATATTTTTATAAGTAAAAAAAAATTATATTTTTGGAAATAAGTATATTCAATAGAGGTATTTTTAGGATATCATAGTTATTTTACATTTTTTTCATTAAGATAAAAGTGACAAAAAATTATTTGATATGTGAATGTTTGAAAATCAGATATAAATTACAAAATTAAAAAAAATTAAAAGAAATCTAAAATTGATAAATTTTAAATTTGATACATTCAACAAACAAGTTACAGCATTTATTATTTAGTTTGAAATCTAAGCTGAGTTTGGATACGATTGAAGTTTGAATAGTAAAATAGGTTTAAATATAAATATATGATATGTTTGATTTATTTTAATATATAAATATAAGTAGCATTTTATTTCCTTTTATAAATAAAAAAATATCTTAAATATAGTTATTTGACATTTACGTGCTTATAAGTCAAAATAAATAAAAAAATTAAATTTTATAATTTAACAAATAAGTATATTTAATAAAAATATTTTTAAATTTAGTATTTATTTTCCATTTATATAAAAGTTACAAAATTTTTTTTTTCTATGCAGATTTAAATGTCTAAAAATTAGACATAAACTAAAGTTAAACAAATATTTAAAATTAATAAAAATTTAAACAGGAGACATTTAATAAACAAATCCAGAAGATTTTAATGTTTATAAGAAACCTGAAAAGCGTATTTTATCTGAATGACAAAAGAGGAAAACAAGTGCAGTCGTAATTTTATCCTAAATACGTATAAAATAAAATTGAAGGAAAAAGTTTTCATCTTTCAAAAGCGAAAAAAGGAGGAGGGAGGAGCAAACAAACAAAACGTTCGAAAAAAGGAAAGAATAATTACCGCGAAGGCAGACGAGTGCGCCCAGCGACAAAATATAGAATAGTAGGATATATCCAGTGTTAGTTATGTTTCCCGCTCTGCTAAAACCCCAAACGTTTTGGTCGAACTCTCCGACTGTTTCTCGATAGACATTTCTAATTTTTGGAAGAATTCCTCAACTAACCAATCCACGATGTTCTTCACAAAATTAATACATCGCAAGCTATCATCTCTCTTGCAACCATGGTTGCGGGACGAGCCGGAGCTGGAACTTAAATTAGGGTTCATAAACTCTATCGCGATTGTAAAAAACCTCAGATTTAACAATTTGGCTGTCAATCGGATACTGGACCAGGAATCAAGTAGCGTGCATGTGAAGGAATTAAATATCCAACACTTGAGCCTTCGCTTCTCCAATTGGTCATCCACTGCCTTCTCCCTTGAAGTTCGCGGCGTCGACGTCACTCTATCTGCTAGGTAGTCGGACTCTTGCTTTTCTATTTCTATTTATCTTTCTTTCTTTCTTTCTATTAAATAAATGAATTCTCTTTTGAATTTTGTATCACTTCATGAAGGGAAATCAAGGAAAGAGGACTGCACAAGGATAAGAAAACGAGTCGTTCTGCTTCAGAGAATGTTAAAAAGATTCTTTCTGGAATCGATCCTGAGGTAAATTTGTGTTAATGCTAAACAATTTTAGTTAAATCTGGTGGTATTTGTTGCCATTATTTTTATTATTTGGGCAACGGCTACTAGCTTTAAATGTACCATTACATTTCATGCACGCAAAGACATTGTTTTAAGTCAGTTTGTTAGTGAAATGGAGACTGAATGAATAGTCAGTCCACTTGCTCTTTTAGCTTCTTTTCTAGTGCAAAACTGTGTGAGGCTTCATCCATATGTTGCTCAATCAATTTTTTGGTGGCTTGGCTTCATAGATTGAAATCTACTGTTAAAGTTAGAAGACTTAAAAAGTTTACTCTTGTGAAATTTTTATTCTCCTTGGCTGATTTATGCAGTTGAGGCTTGTATGCTAATTTGATCAGTTTACTTGGTGATGATAAGTTGATAACTGAGACATTTAATCTTTTTCCAGGGAAGTGCTGTGCATGACATCTTGGAAAGGATCTTGAACACCACTCCCTCAAGAAGTAGGATTGCAATGTCTATTGTAAATCTTATTCTCAATCATTGCTATTTACAGATGGTTAGCATTAATCTGCAACTGCATTTGCCCATTTCCAGCAATTCCTTTGCATATATCTTAGAACTAAAGGAACTTAATGCAGAATCTCTGTATTTTCATCAAGGATGCCTTTTCAGAGGATTAGTTGGTTTGGTTTTTCGACCTCTGAAAAAGAGCTCCTTTGTCATCAATGGCAGTGGTTTTGGGATTGGGTACAAGAGGAATGATCATATAAACCATGTTTGTTCTTCAAATGAGCTTTTTGCTTGTGCGAAACTGGATGAACTTCATCTTGTATATTTTGATCTTCACTCTCCAGAGTTAAATCTTTTATTTTCCCCGGTTGATCTTGCCATTTTTGCAGTTCTTGCTGAACTGTCTCCTAAAGGGTCAAAGCTTGCAAGAAATGGTCGATTACTGTGGAAACTAGCTTCAAGGAGAATTGGCCATGTGATTTCAACTCCTAGTTTGTCATTGCATAATTTAGTTACTCATGTTAGCCTGTGGCTACGTTACGTCAATGCCTATGCACATTTACTGTTTCTACTTGGATATTCTGCTGACCATTTGCTAAAAAGATCTGCCTTGAAGGTATCCCAAGATGAAACATTTTTAGCTTCTGCCAAAAACAAATGGGAGGTGATTACTGATATTGAAATTGAGCTACCTGCTGAGGCTATTGCGCAGGCACGGCGAATAGCTCGTTACAGAGCTGCAGTAAATGTTCAACGGGATGAGGATAGTGATAAAAAATTCTCTGTCAGTAGTCACTTAAAAATTTTCTCCAAGGTCCTTCCTCTACTAGCGTGTATATGGAAAGCTATGTACAGAATATTCCATCTAATTGCACAGTTTTTATTTTTGTTTAGATTGTCTACTAAGGATCCAGAATCCAGTGTCAGTGTGCGTCAGGGAATTGTTTCTGAATATTCCTATCCACACCATTGCTTTTGTCTAAACCTTGAAAAACTCTTCATCACTTTTTACCCCGAACACTCAACTGAGCCTGTTAATCAAAGACTAGAATCACAAACTGGCATTTCATATTCAGATTTCCTTTCATTCTGCCTTTCAGTTGATGCACTGATATTGATGTACACGGAAGACATTTCTGAAAAGTCTTTGCTTTTTTCCTGTGGGCAATTGAAGGTTACATCCTCAACTTATATCAGAGCTCCTCCGAGGAGAAGTAGTTCAATGGATTCTACTGCTTCTGTGAAAGGACAACGAAAAGGAAGAGTTACTAATGCCAAAATTGTTTTGTGGGGTGAGCCTGCAGAAGTGTTTACCCTTTCAGAAACCAACCAAAGCAGTCCCACTGATCATGCAGAAGGTGCATTTGACCCAGTTCTGGAAGATTTCCTCGGAGAAATGTGGTTCAATTGGAAAAGATTTTGCATGAAATTTGATGAAAGTGAGATTGAATATTCTGAAAATCCATGGCTTCTTTGTGAGACTAAAAGTTTTTTGACATATCCAGACCTCAAGAATCCAGATTCTGGTTTTTGGAAATGTAATTTGACAGTGGGAAAGTTGAATGTGGCTTTGGAATATTCATCTTTACTCTCAATGGCTCTTCTTCTTTGGCAGATACAACATGTTGTGACTTGGAACAAGGGCAATGAAATGTCAAGGGCTCCTTTAGGGTCTACACATACCATTGCAGATCGGCCAGGGATTAGTTGCGATGATAAATTTGAGAGCTGTGCTGGTGGAATAAAGATGGCCTTGTGTAGAATGCTTCCGGAGAAACATATTCAAATTGGAGTACTCATAGCTGGTCCTCACATCCAAATGTCACTAAGGAAGATTGGGTTTCAAAATAGAAGTGAAGAAAAGAATCATTTAGTCGGTCAAGATGATTTGCACCTGGAATTTGATGTTCATAACATTAAGTTTGTTGCTTTGCCAACCTCAAAATCTGATTTGACTTCATTTGTCAGAATCCCAGGATCTGATGATGCAAAACTAGAGTGTATACGATTGCAGAAACCTCCGATAATTGCTAAATCAGATGATGAGAAGTATGCATCTCTAGGGTGGATTTCAATTTGTGCTTACCTTAGAATTGATGGTTTGAACACTTACTTGGTTGACTTGGTAAGAAATCAACGGAGTCTACTTTTTGCATTGAAGCCAATAAGCTTTCACTTATCATCCTCCAGGTAGGGAATTTCAGCCTCTCGAAATCATTTTATATTCTTTCATAAGAATAATTCGGTAGACTATTTTGAATGGATGCATTTTGCACATTATTTTATATGGATTAGAATAATTTTTTTTTCAAATCCCTTATTCTTGAACACATTCCAAACAAAAAACTGAAAATACTAGGGATCTTGTAATTTGTACTTTAAAGTATCATTTTATTTATTTATTTATTTATTAGGGGTGGGACTAGGACATTCAGTTATCAAAATTTAGGGTGGAGTGACCCATCCTACATCTTACTTATAAACCCATTATTCTCTTGTTTTCTGGCTAATGATATATTGCACCATTGATCTGCCCACGTTCTGGCTAACAAGGTCTGGCTCTGACTTGTTGAGGCGGGCTAAGGACATTTAGGTATCCAACTCAAAACACTTGCCTCTTGAGTGGAGTGACCAATTCAACTTATAAGGATATATCTGTCTCTATAGCCAATGCAGAACAATCAACTCATTAATTATATATAAAATGGTTTCGCTTTAGCTGTGAAAATTTTTGGTGATCATTATAGATTGCATGGAGAGAAATATTATAATGTTGTTACTTACAGGAACTCTATGCTGTTTTAATGTTGAAAAGGATTATCTTTGTTGCAGGGAGTATGTTCATTCATTGACCACAACTGTTACTGCCTTCGCTGCATCTTTATGTGGGATGGCTGGAGGCTTCACTATTATGTCATTTATTGATGAAATGCATGCTTTATTTCAGGTGATTTCTCACTGTGGCCAGATTCAGTTTGAGGATATTTTAATTTATAATCTTACTCAGTAATAAGATATCATGTGAGAATGTTCTCCATACTGTTTTCAATTTTTGTTTTTCTTGTATTGTTCTACTTTCTTTTTATGGTAATTCCTGTTTGCTAAAACTTGCCACTTCAAGGAGCTGTAGGAAGGTGTTTTCTCGATTTTTTTGACTGGCTATAAGTAACTATAGCATGTGGCATGGTTGTGCTATAAGGCTTTTGTGATGAAAGACCTGACGAGAGAGGGAACGGGAGGGGACGTGAGAGAAGAAAAGACTAGATGTTAGGTTTTCTATATCTTTTACCTGCCAAAAAAATGTCACCTAAAAGTCTAAATCAAGGCTATTGGTAGTTGCTGGACCAATCTTTGGATAGGCAACAGCATGTATTCATTTTTGAATGCTTTGGCATGGAAAAGTGGTTATATCATCCTTGTTGTTCATGGATGACTATATTATTTCTCTCATATTTATAATAAAACAATAACTACTATCCTTTATCTAAAAGGAAAATTAATTTGGTGAACCAGCAAAGTTCATAACATTATGTTATTGTTTTTTATTGCCCTTTTTCTGTCGTCCTAAACTGTTAGTATCTTCATTGTAATGCATTTTTTTCTTATCTTTTATCTATTCATGTGTAAACAATATTCCTCTTTCCTAGGTGGTTGCAGGCTTATTCTCTGAAGTGTCACATGCTTATAATGGGTTCGATTCTCTAATTTATGTACCCTTTCAAGAACTTATACAGCAGGATATCGTATCCTTGGAACATGAGAATGAGGAGTCTACTGTAAAAGGAGCATCATTCATATGTACGAGCACTCTGTTTTCACTTAGTGGGACCTTTAAGCTTGAGCCGATGGATATATTTTGTCATAAATCCAGGATAGGAGAAAAAGTGAGTTTTGTGAAAAATATTGATGCTTCAAGTGTTAAAATGTTTTCTGATGTTTTGCTTGATTGTGGAGTTTGGATTTCTGTTCATCAAACATGTATGGATATATCTTGTGAAGAAGGGAAAATAGAAGTTCTTATAGATTTTTCAGGAATTAAGTCTCAATTGATCAGATATGAGGGTCATATAGGAAATGTTTTTGACCACTTGGTACTTAGAAATTTGCTGCTGCAGCCACATAATTGCTTACATGAACTCTCTCTTCCTAACTGCATATTTACAATGTGGTTTTGTCGCCGTCGTGATGCCTTATCCCCACATACTGAGAGTGATACAGTTGGTGGTTCTCATTCTGGGAGTAACATACCTCATTCAGTGGGGAATTCCCCTTTAACAAGTGAATCTGACAAATCGACTGCTTGGTCTCGTCGTTTTGTTCAGAAGGTGGGATTTGATCCGAATATCTTCACACCAGCCCCAAGTCACTGGCTACTGCTAAACATTGCATTTGGTGAGGTGGTAATGACAAACTGCTCAGTAAAGAATGTTCTGGTTGGATCACATCAATTCAATAAGCTTCTGTCATCCCTTTCAGTTGGAGGAGAATTTCAGTCAGTTTCTTGTGCAATCCAGGTATAATCAACTTGCTCATATAATCAACTTTTTGAATATTTCAGTCATATCCTGGAGTAGAAAAATTAATTCTCCATTTTTTTTTTGGCTTTACTTGCTCATATGATCAACTTTTTGAATATTTTTGTTTAAATTTCTTCAAACCACTTAAAGTAACTGATATTCTCGAACTATCTCTGCGATTATTGTGAGTTTCTACTTTGTTTTTTATGTGTGAGTGATCTATGATGCTACTGGCAGGGTGGTCTTCTTTTACTTGAGATAACAGCTTTGCTGATGTTTGTTCGCTGTTTTTCTTCATACCTCAATTACATTGCAAGTCTTTTATCTATCTTACAATCATCCACTGAAGATAGCATGCATATCAGTGGACCGAATAGTGATAGTATTGAGGAGTCTGCCCAAGGAAGACTCCTTGCATCTCGAAAAGACAAAGAACAGCTGCTAGAAGTTCTTACTGCTCATGTTTCGCAACTATCCCTTATTCTTGTTTTTGACGATGAATCCGGTATATGCATCCCTTTTTTCGTCCTCCCTAATGATTATCCCAAATGAATTTCAATGATTCATCCAGTTATGCAGGGAATGTTCGGGAGCTTGTGCTGGAGGTTGATGCTCATATGAAACTTGGAATGTCAAACTTGGAAAAGAAATTCATGATTGACTTTTCTCGCTTGTCAATCCTTTCTCAATTTCTTCAAGAAAGCGTGGAGAATGAAAGTCAAATTCCTCATTTCTCTCCTGTCAGTTCAAATGATTTGTCATCTCATTCTGTAGCTGGAGAAGGCACAGTAACAGTTCAGTATAATAATCAGAATGGTTCATTCGATGGTGCAAGTTGCTCAACAAATCCTGTTTCCCAGAATGAATTTTCCATGAACAATTGTTCTACTGAAGGCTTCCGCTTCAGCCATCAAAACTATATCTTGAACCATTTAGGTGCTTCTTTATCAGCTGAGAAAATTGAGAATAATTGGGTTGGTGTTGGTTCCATCTCAGGTTTTGATATGACAATTTCTCTTCCTGAATTACAGGTACGACATGCTATTTTATTCTTATTACTTTTAAGACTGCTGGAGCCTTTTCTTTCTAATGTGCATTTTTGCTTGATGCTGATGCTTAATTAATAGTAGGGAAATTACCATTTTTCCTCCCTATAGATGTCAAAAGACTGAATATATTACAACACTTTGAAGTCTACCATTTTTATACCTGAAGTTTCCAAAAATACTTTTTCTACACCTTGCCGTTAAATTTATGAGTGAAGTTATTTGAAAAGACGATTCTTCCCTTGCATTGTAATTTAACATTATGATGCAGCACATTTTTCAGTAACAGCTAGGTAGGGCAAATGATGGCAGTTTTGGGCATATAATATATTGTTTTGAACCTGTCAATGACAGGAACAAAAGTCCCAGCAAATGTTCTCCCAAATTCTGTCACTTAGTGCCTCTACAATCTGTTTGAAGTCTTTTTTAAATCTTCAAAGAGTGAAGTCTTTTTTAAATATTCAAACAGCTTTTTGAGGCATCAAACAGGGAGAATTTGGCAAAATATTTGCTGTAACTTTTGTTCCTCTCGTTGAGAGCTTCAAAACGATATATTATATGCTCAAATACAACATCATTTCCCTATCTAGTCTTTGCTGAAAATGTTCTACATCATAATGTTAAATTACATTGCAAGGGCAAATTGTCCTTTTGTAAGATTCACTAATAGATTCTAACTCTGTTAATGGCCAGGTGTAGAAATGGTATTTTTAGAAACTTCTGGCATAAAAATGCTAGATTTCAAACTGTTATAATATTTTTGGCCTTTTACCGTCCATGGGGTAGAAAAATGATAATTTCCCTTAATACTAATTTTAATACTGTGCTGCCTTGTTTCCGGCTTTTGAACTTTGAGGTTGTCATGTTCTAACCTGATCTTTTGTGTCAGATGATTATGTCTACAGTTTCGTCCTTCTATGGAATATCCAGCAAAGAAATGTCTAGGAAAACAACAGAAAGACACCAATCTATAAAACAAGAAAGCAGCAATGGTTTTAAAGATATGGTTCCAAATGGTACTTTGATTTCTACTCTATTTTTAAATTTTGCAGATCTGGGATGCTGTTTTGTGATAATATTTTATACTGCTGCTTTTTGGCATACATTTATATTGTATAGATTTTTTCTTATTGATTTTCTGTAAATTCTGAGGGAACCCTTGTCCCTCTCACCTTTTGCACTTTCTTTTTGATAGAAGTATAATATTTCTTTAAAAAAAATTCCTTGGAACTCTTGAAGCTTAAAACTCTCACTTGAAAATTTTGGAAATTCGAATTAAATATGACTCATAATTGGTATAGGAGCAATTGTTGCGATTCAAGATGTAGAGCAGCATACATACTTTACAGTTGAAGATGGAGAAAATAAGTATACTCTAGCAGGAGTAATTCATTATTCTCTTGTGGGAGAAAGGGCTCTTTTTAGGGTAAGTAATTCTGATCGCTTTGCATTTCCATGAAATATTTGAGCCTGGAAAATTGACATGTTAATTTGTCATTTATATTTCTGTATATGCAGTAGTTGTTTACATACAGACTGTAAATCATGGCTGCTTTGTAGAAGTTATGAAGTGTCTGGACTTTGTAGCATTGAAAATTTGGACAACTAGGTTTTTTGATGTTTTAGTTTGGTGCACAGATTCTTTGTAGCACAAATAGAATGAGCAAACTAGTTCGGTTCAGTTGACTATCACCATTGCTGGTGTCACAATTCAGCTTGGTGCTATGGTTAAATTTAGTCCACCAGACAGCTGAATGACAGTATTATGGTCTGTGTGCATATGTATAAATAACTGTGAGTGTTGAAGGGTTAAGAAAGGATATAAACTAAACCCTAAAGGGAGAGAAAGAAGGTAGAAATTAAAATCAAGTATGTCAAAGAAGAAACAGGCCAAAAAGTAAATAGTTATTTATTAAGTCATGACTTTCATGTTTGAGCCAATCTCTAAAGGAAAATGTGGTACACAACATTACATAGCAAATCTAAGCAAGATGTGGTAGTTATGAATTACTAAAACAGTTGATATTTTTTTTTTATTTTTTTATCTGCCAGCTCTGTCATTGGGTTTATCACTTATTGGAAGTTAACATGTCTTTATGATAGTTTACCCTAAACCTCTTCTCAAACTTATGTACAGGTCAAGCACCACAAGCAAAAGGGATGGATGTCGTCAGTTTTGTGGTTCTCTTTGATATCATTGTATGCTAAGAATGATTTGGGTGAACCATTACGATTGAACTGTCACTCAGGATCATGTTTTGTTGACATTTCTAGCCCTGATGATAGCAGTTGCGCACTCTGGAGAATGCTGCCTCGTGACTCCGAGAGTTATAGGGGTGATGTGGACTGGGAGGCTCAAAATCAGTTGGTTAAAGATACCTTTTATCTTGTGAACAAGAAGAATGACTGTGCTGTTGCTTTTATTGATGGGGTTCCAGAGTTTGTCAAGAAGCCAGGAAATTCATTCAAGTTCAAAAAATTCAATAATCTTTCTGTGACTCGTGACTTGGTAGTAGCAGATGGGTACTCTTTGGATGCTTCTGGAACTAATGTGTGTTGTACTGAACATGATGATGAAGATAAAACTTCTGAGAAGAGTGGAGGTCTCCCTTGTATTCATATTAAAATTGACAAAGTTGCTCTGACCGTTGTCCATGAGCTTTTGGATACAAAGGACAGGGTCCCACTCCTTTGTGCTTGCATGAGTGATTCCCAAATTGCTGTACAAAGTTTATCTACTAAGGCCAGGGTTATGAGCACATCAAGGGCTTTGCTATCTTACTTTGATGCGCAAAGAAATTTATGGTGAGCATCTATTTTTAAATTCAAATTAATGGTGATTATAATAGAAAAATATTACTTATTGCCTTTGTTTGAAATTTAACTGCCATTCAAATCATGTTTTTGGAATTGTAGGAGAGAACTTGTTCAACCAGTTGAAATTTGCATATACTACCGGTCTAGTTTCCAAATTCGGGGTTCCAAAGCTCTTTGGCCTAGGGTGCCTCTTCGTATCTATTGCAGAATTATGGAGGTTAGAGTTTTGTTCTTTCACTTTCTTTTTAAGGGCTTCTTTTACCTCTCACAGTACTCTGAACAATTGTGTGCGTCATGTTAGCAGTTTCAGATATTTCTCACTGAGCTTTCACTGGACATTCTTCTGTTTGTAATTGGGAAATTGGATTTGGCTGGTCCTTATTTAATCAGAAGCTCTCGTATTCTGGCCAACTGTTGCAAGGTTGAGTACATGTGTTTTGGGTTGGGCAGGGTGTTCAGTTTTTTGTATTTATGTTCTATGTCTGGCTCTGTTAAAATGTATTGAAAAACAACTGTGGCAGGTGGAAAACCAGTCAGGCTTAAACCTTCATTGTCACTTTTACGAACAACAAAGTGTGACAGTTGGTAGAAAACAGTCTGCTTCCATTTTTTTAAGGTATTTACTTGAACTGCATGGATCATAGTCTCCCCTGCCTTAATATGTATTTGCTGAAGTTTGTATTTACTTTCAGCTTTATCGTATGGCTTTTGGCAGAAAATAATCAGCATTCATCTGCTAGTTTTTGCCATCTTCTCTCATTTATCTGAACATGTGTGAATACTCTGGATACGTCTAGTCACACTTATAGGCATGGTTTAAAGGACAATGAAATGACAGAATCCCCCCTCCCCCCCCCCCAAAAAAAAAAATAAAAGGAGGAGAAAATTGCCAATAACTACCTATGGGTGCCAACTGGTTTAGTTGGTGAAATCTCTTGGGTTGAAAACAAGAGGTGAACTCTGCTCACATGGGGAGTCAATTTGGTATCCATTAGGCTAAACTAAAAAGAAGGGGGGAAAAAGAAGGAGAATGCTTAATAATTAATAGGTTTCTATAAAATGTAACATCTTGCATAATTACTTTATTTGTTGGTGGGGCATTGAAAGTCATTTTTATGTGCTCACATGCATGCATGCATGTATGTTGGCATGCAGGATTTGCACTCTTGTTTCTTATTTGGATAGTTGACAGATTGATTGATCTTGATTATTTCATGTTTGCAAGGAACTCAACTTTGGTAAATCAAGCTCCAGATAGGTCTTCAGTTGTTTCAATCCAACTTTCCCTTGGTTCCTTTACAACTTCTTCAATCTATCTTTCACTTTTAGAATCTCGATCACTCACTTGGAGAACACGCATAGTGTCAGCCCAAGGTATGTAAATTTGTTGTCTTCTTGTGCGACATTTTTGAGTAACTTTGTCTGGCACACTGTGTGGAAGGTGCTTTAGATGAAGTTGGACTGTTGAGCCGGCCATAGGCCGTTGCAAATATTTGTGTTTTGTAAATGCATGATCAGTTTGTCTGCCTGTGTCAATTATCGGTTTTAGTGAATGCTGCCTATTTGTGGCTAACTGTGCTTGTCATGTATGGATTGAGTATAGAATTTAATGTTTATGGCAGCCACAATTTGTGCAGAGAGAGAGAGAGATGCTGGCATCAGCTTACAAGTAATTTGTTAATTGACTTAAAAGCCCTTCATACAGTGAGGAATAAAGGAGAATTCTTTAAGAAATGCTGCTAAGTTTATCTGTATTACTTGGAGAGGAATTCTGTTTGAACCTCAAATTGAGTAAAGTTTTTGGTGGGTAAAAAGAAACATGTATAGGAAGCTTGATGGGAAGTTTGTGATGTTCTGATTTGAACAAAAATTGTGCTTTTGGTGAAGAACTGACTACAGATAAAAAATCATTTTTCTTTTCTTATTTAGCATTATAAAGAATTGTTTAGATATTGCTCTATGTTGTCAATCTTATAAATTTGTCAAGAGATCTACAAGTAATTTGGAAATCAATCTTATAATCTTATTGATTCACTTTTTTCAACTAAGTACATCTGATTTTTCTGTGCAACTCTTATAAGTGCTACAAGTAATTTGGAAATCAAAATCGAGAACTATCTCATCTCTGGTCATTGAACAGATTCAAGAAGTTTCCCTGGACCGTTTATTGTGGTAGACATTTCAAGGAAATCTGAGGTACTTGCTCAAATGACTGCTCTCAACCCTGCATTTCTGCCTAGTTTAAATGTGCTTTTAGCATTCTTATTTTAATTTTTTCCTTTATTCATGTCATAACTGGTAGGATGGTCTGTCAATTGTGGTTTCTCCTCTGATAAGAGTACATAATGAAACGGAGTTCTTAATGGAGCTTCGCTTTCGACGAGTCCAGGAACAAGAAGATGACTTTGCTTCTATTTTGCTAAAGCCAGGGCATACAATTGATGATTCCATGGCAATGTTTGATGCTGTTAGTTTCTCTGGTGGATTGAAGAAGGCATTGATGTCTTTAAGTGTTGGTATGCATTGTCAACTTCACAAATAGTTCCACTATTAAGTTTAATTTTACTGGGCATAATTATTCTGCTCCTTATCCAGCTATCTTCCCATTCTTATAAATTTGTAAAAATTTGTATTTTGTTATTTTTTAGAAGCACAAATTACAGGTGCTTTGCGGAGGGAAATTCAAGGGAAATTCGTCTTGGATTGTTTGATCTATGTGTTCTCTAATTACCATGCAATTCCTCCCTTCCCAATTTTTTGAATCAGACCATCAAATTATAATATAAACAGATTACAGAGGAATGGTTGAAGGGTAAACTGGACGATGTGGAGCTAGATTATTCAAAGTCTTATGCTAAAGAGTTTGGATTTTCATTGCCCGAAAAAGGGGCGCAGTAAAAATTAGACTGAGCTTAAGTTTAACGAGATAAATTTTGATCATCTTGCTTTTTTAATTCTAGTCCTAGTGACAGATAAAAATTAAACTTGCTGAAGTTTTCCTAGCACAGTGTTTGAGGGTTGGGCTGGGACCCAAGGTCTAGATCTTGTTGCTGACAATAAAAATATCTCCAAAGTAATTTTTAATGATACTGAGTTTTTTGATTTTGTTTCAACAAGTCCCCCCCCCCCCCCCCGGGGGCGGAAATCTGACCTTTTTGGTTTGGCAATTGATTCATAGGAAACTTCTTATTCTCGTTTAGACCGGGAAGTTCAGATGGCTTGATAAGCTCAAAGAGTTCACTTTCAGCAGAATGGTCAGAAGAACTTACAGGTGGAAAGGCTGTTCGTCTCTCTGGAATTTTTGATAAGTTAAGCTATGAAGTTCGAAGAGCTTTATCTGTTCAATCAGAGAAATGTTCCTTCAGTACCGCGCATTGTGTCCTCAAAGCGGGAGATATTCATGTTGCGAGCATGCATTTTCTAATTCAAAGTATTGGAAGAGATGTGCCTATTATAGAACCAGATAAGTCCAGTGATGGATTCGAGAGTAGGAGTTTGCCAATTGCATTGCAAGAGCAGAAGGAAATATTTCTTCTTCCTACAGTGCTGGTCACCAATTTATTGCACTTGGATATACATGTGCTCTTGTCGGAGACTGGTAAAGAGCAGGAAATGAACTGGAATAATAATTCTTATATTTTACTACTGTCTTAACTTCCATTTGTTTGCAGATCTGTATACCACCTCTGGCTCTGAGAACATTGGCAAGCAGGCAACAATACCATGTGGATCAAAGGCTGATTTTTATGCTAATCCTGCCATAATGTACTTTATTATTACTTTACCTGCTTTTAGATCAAGCTGCAAACCATTAAACAGCAGTGATTGGGTAAATAAGTTACTTAAGTACAAGAATGATGTCCGTTATTTGGACATTGATCTGGATTTTGGTGCTGGAAAGTATTTTGCTTCCTTAAGATTGTCTCGTGGGCACAAAGGCATATTAGAGGTTGTTACATGATGACCGAATATAATTTTCAATGTTTAGTTGATATATTTCCAGTCATTCAGTTTTTGCATCCAACACATATGTATAGGAGTTTCAAAAAATCTCGTCAATTTGTTAAACTGTTCATTATTTGCTTCCAGGCTACTATCTTTACATCGTATACCCTGAGGAATGAAACAGATGTTTCTCTACTTTTCTATGCCCCCAATCAGAAGCCTCTATCAAGGTAGTCACTGCAATAACTGGAGAATAATTAACGAACTTTTTGTGAACTGGTCTATTATCTCTCTTTTATGTACTTTATGATCTTGCATATTTGCAGGGATGAAGTACAAAAATCTGGTTTCAGTATTTCTCCTGAAATAGGGCTGCTTTTACCCCCAAAGTCAACTGGATCGTGGTTTCTAAAGTAAGATAAATCATATGACCTGGCTCTGTGAATGCATGAAGTTGATCCTCTCCCTATATGAAGCTGATAAAATTGCACAACTTTTGCCAGATCACACAAGGTACGGTTCAGATTGTTAGACGATCATTCATCCGAGGCTCTGTTAGACTTAGATGCTTTGTCAGGCCTTACAGAGATAAAATTGGAAATAGATGAAGGATCTGGTGTCAAGTATTTTAGCAAGTTTGGAGTTTCTATGGGTCTGTCTTCAAGTAAAGTGGCTGTTCCATCTCAAACAACAACTATTGTCCCAAGACATGTTGTACTTAATGAGACAGAGGGAAGGATCATTGTCCGTCAATGTTATCTGGAGGTTTGCTCTTAATTCATCAATTCTTTGGGTGTCATTTCTTTCTTGTTGGATTTCTTAGCTAAATAATTATGGCTTGTGTTCTGAACTCCCCCTTGGCTTGTTGGTTCTTGAAAGGATGACAGGGCAGGCATGTTTCCCATCAATAGTAAAGAGAGAAAAACATTGCAGTTGCATGATGAGGTTGACACAAAGAGAGCATTCAGTTCATTTGAGAATTTCATCCGGAAGCATAGAAACGATAATGATAAATCTCTGATATATATTCAGTTTCAACTGGATGAGTCTGAATTTGGTTGGTCAGGGCCACTGTGCATCGCTTCACTTGGGCGGTTTTTCCTAAAATTTAGAAAAAAATCTGATCAAGTGAAAGAACCTGGGAAAAGTGTAATAGAATTTGCAGCCGTTCATGTGGCAGAAGAAGGCTCCTCTCTTGTTGTGCACTTTCATAAACCACCAAATGTCAATCTACCATATCGGATTGAGAACTGCTTGCGTGGTGCATCTGTTACATACTATCAAAAGGTTGCGTTCTTGTTTCATTTCTTTTATATTTCAGATACTAACTTAATTGAAGTGGAGTGTAACTATTATGTTTGTATTAGCTGGTGTATATATATTATTTTTCCCAAATAATTGTTGGGGAACTTTCAGGATTCATCAGAGGCAGAGGTTCTTGGATCTGAATGCAGTGTCGATTATGTGTGGGATGATTTGACTCTTCCACATAAATTGGTTGTTCTAATCAATGGTAATTAACAGTGTTATTATAGTCTTTACTATAATAGTTTGGTTTCAGTTTATTTGATTGCATGATGAAAAATGGAGATCAAGCACTCAAATTCTGGGAATTTCTGGATAGTCTTGAATTTCATTTTCTCTTAGTTCTTTTTTATTGTTAACTTGATCACGTGATTGTACATACAAAGATACTTATCCATCAAATTCCGTAAGAAATGTGGCATGCACGTGCAGCCTATCTTGCTCGAGTATCATTCCAGTTAAAGAAATTTAGCTTGATCTCAGCACCATCAATTGTCTCCTTTAAGCATTAACCTCACTAGCATATCTAGTAGACAATTTAGAGTTATGGTGCAGTATGAGGGTGTCCCATTTTACTTCATTTGCTTTGATCAAAGGGAGGGCCAGACTTAGGTGGTGGTTCCCAATACGGCATGATGTATAAACAAATGTAAGAGTAGATTATTGTTTCATTTGGTTTTAATTCATGGAGTATGTGGCCTGTAGACGTATGACAGAATTATTAAACATCAAAATGTAGCTTCCTTAGGTGACATGGCCGTTACAATATCAAAAAGGTGTCTACAATGTAATGTCATATGCAACATGATTATTTCTCATAACTTGGGTCAAGTGCCTGTAACCAGATAGCCCAGCTGGTAAAGTATTGGTTTTGGCATATCGAAATCCATTAATTAATTGGACATCGTTATTTTATTTGTAGATATGCATACATTGCGTGAAATTAACTTGGACAAGGTGCGGCCATGGAAGCCCTTTTTCAAACTTAAGCAACACAGAAGCTTAGCATCTTATGTTGCTTTTGGCAAAAAATCGGGGGACCAGAGAACTAGTTTCGGTGAATTTAATGGAATGGAGATGGTAAAGGTGGGGTATGAAGTACGTGCAGATGGTCCTACACGCATTTTACGAATTTGCGAGTCTTCAGATAGTCATAAGAGAAACACAGCATCCAAGTTCTCTGCTAAGATTCAGCTTAGAATATCCTATTTTGCTCTCCACTTGCTTGAACATCAGAAGCAGGTTAGTGTTAGTTATCTTAAATCATTGAAGGATTAGTGCACCTAACTTGTTCTTTTAAATTTTTATGTCAGATCTGATTTCTTTTTCTCACCTGCATTCATTCAGTGGTGTACAAATGGTCCTTATTTGAAAATTTTATCAATAAGGATAAAGGTCTATTTGTTTCTTCACCTTCAATTATTTTCTGGTACATTAGCTCAAAATTTCATTCTTTTAAACTGTGATAATGTTCCATTGATGACAATGAGAAAGTTCTGTTATCCTCTACATGGCCAATCATATGGCATCTCTATATCATATCAGTAAGGGTGCAGATATTTTAACTCAAATTGGGACTCAAATTCCTATCCATTAAAATTAGACTACTGACAGAGATGAATTGTTGAGGTACAAGAGACCTCTCATGCATTTCCTGGAAAGTTGTGATTTTGTACAATAGGACACCTGAAAGCCAAGAACAGCATTCAGCTAATTGTGTGCATATGATTTTCATGATTTGCTGAAGGATATGGATGAGAGTGATGCATCATCATATGCACCAATTGTAGTTGGAAGGCTTGGTAATATCAATCTGGATTCTGTTTTCAGAGATCAGCAGAAATATAACCAGATTTCTGTGCAGGTAAATAACTTTCCGGAGTTTACAGATCTTTAAATGCTGCTTTAAGCAATTATTTTCGTTTTACACTGATCCTCCCTAAAGTGTCAAATTGTTGCAGTCACTGAACGTGGAGCATAAGAGGGTAGGAGCCCCTTTTGCAGCAATGCTCCGAAGACATCAGTTGGGTTACAGTGAGTCAAATGATTGTGTACTCAAAATTGTTTGTATACTACTTTCGAACAGCTCAAATGTGAAACAAGTTAAATATTCATCAATCATTCTACAGGTATAATGAGGCACCACTCTGCCTTTTACTTTCCCCTATTCTGCCCCAAGTTATTTTGTC
This sequence comes from Luvunga scandens, assembly GCA_030449905.1. NCBI lineage: Eukaryota > Viridiplantae > Streptophyta > Magnoliopsida > Sapindales > Rutaceae > Luvunga > Luvunga scandens. The sequence continues at coordinate 1,570,596 of JASUUG010000383.1, read as the reverse complement.
ACTTCTCTCGTTGCTGTTTGAGACTAAAACTAGTTGTTGGGAGAGACTGTTGCTGGAGTTAATGATATAGCATAGGTTATATTGTCGTTGGAAATGCATGTACTGACTACAGAAACCTACATTTTGAAATGTTGTCATACACAGCCTGTTGATTTGAACCTCGATGAGGAGACCTTGATGAGAATTGCCTCATTTTGGAGGACATCTCTCAGTGACTCAAATACTCAGAGTCGGCAGTTTTACTTTGATCATTTTGAAATTCTTCCAATAAAGGTTTGATGCCTGTACTCTGTCCTTGCTTAACTATGATTCTAAGCTGGAATCTGACCTCTGTTTCTATATTTATTTTTAGATTATTGCTAACTTTCTTCCTGGGGACTCTTATTCAAGTTATAACTCAGCCCAGGAAACCGTACGGTCACTGCTGCATAGTGTGGTAAAGGTGTGACCTGCATTTTCTCTAAATACATATGGGACTTGATGTGTGAATTAAATGCTCTACCATTAATATATTAGTTGATTTTTTACTTTGCAGGTCCCTTCCATTAAAAATATGGTAGTAGAGCTCAATGGTGTTCTTGTTACTCATGCTTTGATTACAATGCGCGAATTACTTAATAAATGTGGGCAACATTATCTATGGTAACCATTTTATGCATTCTTGTGAGTGCCTTCCTTTTTTTTGTGGTTGGGGGGGGGGGGTTTTCTTTTGGTTTTGCCTGTTTAGTATGGTACATTCAGGCCTAACATTGATTTCATGTCAGGTATGCCCTGAGGTCAATCTATATTGCTAAAGGAAGCTCCTTGCTTCCACCAGCTTTTGCTTCTATTTTTGATGATTTGGCTTCATCCTCTCTTGATGTCTTCTTTGACCCTTCCTATGGATTGACAAATCTTCCGGGTTTGACTTTAGGTAACTTTTCTGCATTTTTTTTTTTGTTTCTTCCTTTTCTGGTTTTTGGTTTTTCATCCTTTCTTCAATACATCAATGTTTATTCATCATTTTTGGCGGACATTTTTAACATCATTGTTCATGTATAAATGTAAGTAGCTGTAGGCTTAGCTTCCAGTAACTAATTACATGATATAAATTTTTGTCTGCTTTTGTTTTTTCTCCTTTCTTTCTCGCGGCATGTTTAGATTGTACTATTTCAGATTGGATTCACATTTTTGAGTTCCCTATTGCTATGCTTTTCTGTAGTTGTGAAATTAGTTAGGGCCAAGTCGTTGGTGCATGATAAAATAATGAAGGAAAAATTAGAGAGAAGAAAAACTCTCTTAATTTTAATTTAATAATATGAATTACATTGGTTTTTAATAGAAAAGAACATAAGGCTTGGCTTCTAGAATTAAGGAGTAGAAACAATAATAGAAAGAAAAAGAAAAAAGGAAAAAAAATAAAAAGGAAATATCCTAACATTTGAATAATTCAAATTCTAATTTCCTGATTCTATGGGATTGGATTCCTAACTTTCCTACAAATAACCTGTGATGTTTATGTCCTACGACATTCCTGACTGCCAAAGTTGTAAAGTTCGGCAGTATTCCTCAGTTATAGAGCTCAGAAAACGTAGAAATGCCGGTGGATTTTCGGGTATCAAAAAAGAAAAAGGATGTGAAATTTAGTTTCTCCTCTGGCAGGTACCTTCAAATTTATTAGCAAATGTATTGATGGCAAAGGGTTCTCAGGGACAAAACGTTACTTTGGTGATCTTGGAAAAACTGTAAGTTTAATTTGCTTTCAGTTTCTTGTATGATTGCTACTGCTCTTGTGATAGATGTTAACTGAATGGTAGCTTGCAGTTGAAAACAGCAGGGTCTAATGTACTCTTTGCTGCTGTAACTGAAATATCAGACTCAGTAATGAGGGGAGCAGAGACAAGTGGTTTTGATGGATTGGTACAATCTCATGTTATGTTTGTGCATATAATAAATTTTCTGGTGTTAACATTGCTATCACTTAAGGGATTGTCAAACTTTTACCATTAATGTTTTGTCTGTTGGTGTATTTTCAAGGTGAGTGGTTTTCACCAAGGAATTTTGAAATTGGCTATGGAGCCATCATTATTGGGGAGTGCTTTGATTGGAGGTGGCCCAGATCGAAATATCAACCTTGATCGAAGTCCTGGGATCGATGAGGTAATGTATATTCTTGTTGCAAGTTAAAAAACTGTTAGACAGAGAGCAAAATAAGAGCACATCAGAGAGCCTGAACATTGTCGATTCAGCTAAATGCAGAGAAAGATTGAATGATGCTGAGCCAGCAATATTAGGAGTAGCAGCCCTATTTCAATAAACCAAGATAGTAGATAAACTTTTTGGATGGACTAGTGCACCCTTGCCCTTCCAGATGGTAACGGTGATGGACCCCACAAATTTGTTTAGTGTGGGCTTTTTTTTCTGAAGAGAAAGTACACCTTGCATTACTCATAGAGAGAGCAAATACAAAACATCAACTGGAAATTTATCCAACCATACAAAGGAGTCTAGCTTCCTTAAGGTTAACTTTGCCATAGAGTGAGCCAAGGTAGTACAACTTCTAGATACATGTTGAGCTTTGAAATTTTGAAAACTCTTCGTGGTTCACCCAATAAGTTTCTGTCAAGGTCCCGTCTTGTTGTTTAGTGGGGGCTTAAAACTGATGGCGAGAGTAAAGAAAACTAGAGAAATTATGTAAAAGATTAGAAACAAACATTAGACATTGAAACTTTCTTTCAAAAGGAAAAATAACGGGGTCATTTGACAAATATGACTATGATATTTCCCTCTCTCCTTCTTGGTGTGTGATATGTAAGAGAAGTGCAGAAACTTCGAATCTTCTTTTTCTTCACTGTTTTGTAGCTTCAAGGTTTTGGTATAAGTTGTGCAAAGAAGCTAATATTTTGTGGGTCATTCCAAGTTCTTGTGATTCTCTTCTTATGGGGTATTCCTTTGCTTTTGGTAGCGGAACAAAGGCTAAAACTATTTGGAAATGTGCAGTGGCAGCACTGTTTTGGGTAATATGGGTGTTTGTATTTTTTAGGGAAAAAGTGTAGATAATGCCAAATAACTGTGGGATAGAGTTCGTCTTCTCACTTCATTTTGGACTTCAGTTTCTAAGGAGTTTCATCTATTTTCTTCATACATCTAAACTGGGATGGGGTTTTGAGATCGGGAGTTATAACTGCAGTCTTTGTTTTCTGAGTGGACAGCTGGTCCATTATCTGGTTTTACATCTTCAGTAAAACATTTTTGAGTTTCTTATAAAAAAAAAAGAGGATATTTTACTTGCAAAAGGGAATAATTTGGGGGTAATTTCTTTTAGCAGGGATGCTGGTCCTTAACTGGGTCTGTCAATTTATAGTACTGATATTAAACTGTCAGTAGCCCCTAATGTGTTGATGCTGATATGATGTCAATTGCTTGAATGGTAGGCGAATGATTGTTGGGTAGTAAGAAAACATTTCCGGTATATTGTTAATTTGTTATGAAGCATCTGACTTACATGCTGCAACAATATTGGCTTTGGATCCTCTTATCTTCGTACTTCCTGGGGGCCGCACATGCTGCTGGATTTGTTTTTTGTTTTTTTTTTTTTTTTTAAAGTCACCCACTAATCAGTTCTTTGGAATTTTTCAGCTGTATATTGAAGGATATCTGCAGGCAATGCTGGATGCGATGTATAGACAAGAATATCTTAGAGTCAGAGTCATTGACAATCAGGTAACTGATGAGAAGACTCTGATCATATCCAGCTTATATTTAATCTTGAGACTTGAAACTGAAGTCCTGACGCTTCAGAACTTCACTGGTGAAGCTTACTATAATTCAAAGTTGTTTGGGAGTCGCAGAACCTTGGAGTAAATGGAAATAGTAATGCGAGCTTTCTTCCTATCCATATTTCTTGACACCCCCTGGGGATGTGTTTCAAACCCTGCCCTCACTATTAGAAATATCCTGCTATCAGTTTTGTAACATTTTATGTTTTCTGTAGGTTTTCCTCAAAAACTTACCCCCAAACAATGCTCTCATAAATGAGATCATGGATTGCGTGAGGGGGTTCCTTGAAAGTGAGGGATTGCTGAAAGGAGATCCTTCAAGAACTTCTCGCCCCGCACGCCAGCTCCGAGGAGAAAATGTCAGTGCCCTCAACTAACTCTGCCTTCTTTTTCTGTTTTTATTTTTTTATTTTTTTATTTTTTGGTAATCCATGCATGAATTTATTGTCCACAGGAATGGAAAATTGGACCGACAGTGTTGACATTGTGTGAACACCTGTTTGTGAGCTTTGCAATCCGCATGCTGAGGAGGAGAGCTGATAAGCTTATAGCGGGCATCAAGTGGAAGAAAAAGTCAGTAGCTGATAACGATAAAGCAGTTGTCCCTGTACAACCGGGTGAAGGAAGGGAGAGTGGGAAGTTTATTTGGAAATGGGGTATTGGGAAATTTGTATTGTCTGGCATTATAGCTTATATCGATGGAAGGCTATGTCGCGGTATCCCTAATCCTATAGCAAGGCGAATTGTTGGAGGCTTTTTGTTGAGTTTTCTAGACAAAAGTGATAATCAATGAGCCTTTTTCTTGTATATTCGCGTATCTCTGTTCTCAACTTCTCACTAATATTTGTAATTTTTTCTTTCTGCGTTGTGAGCACGTGTGCGTCAAGTGATTCTATCGCAGGCACTGCTCTTGTCATATTGACATGAAACAGTAATGCTACGATTTCTCTCGTTGGTTGTATCGCCAATTTAAGGTTATCCCTATTGTAGATTTTAAGACTAGGGCGACCGGACTTATCTTATAGCTAATACAGGTGGCTATACAATTAGCCATTTAGCTTGGTTGCTGGGATGGGTTTCCATTTGTGTACAAGGTCTTGTCCAGATTCAAGGTGCCCCCGGTTTTCGTCTGAAACAACTGAAGCTGCTCATGGTTTATCAATTTTGTTGAACCTGCGGTCCTGTCGTTTTCAATCACTGATCTCTTCAAGTTGAAGTTGTCATAAATGTAAAATTCCAATTTTAAATTTGTTTTTCAGCAAAATCATTCCATCAATGGCGTGAGCTCTTATAGTGCTTTCAGTATTGGGAGCCAGATCCGTATAAGCTGGGTGCTTTCGGTTACATGCACTCTAATCCCAAGCTTATGTAAACAGACGAGGAATGGAATGTTTCGTTCATTCTTTCCACTATCTCTGAGACAATTCACTTTAAATATTGTTCTTTCAACCAAAAAATTGTTAGGACTGGTCAACAAAACTAAAAGTAAGTTAATCCACTATACCGTTGCAGTCTTATGGCAATCTGGACTAGACCCTAGAGCACGTGTACATCAACTTATGTAGTGAGCATCATTAGTAGAAACTATCTCCACAAGACGGCTGCTGAGAAAGTGCCAACTGCAGAAGGCAAGGCACCCGGTTTTAGGCAAACATAAGGATCCGATAGCCCGGCCGAGCGTATGCTCCTCCACCGCCGAGCTTTATTTATTGGTCTTCTACCAACTGCACTGCAGTGTCGTATTAGCTACCTCAATCCACAGTTGATATAACAAAGCCCACTGTTTTGTCGAAACCGGAAAGAAACGTTAAACAAACACAGCACCCAAAAAAAAAAAAGCAAAAATTAAAAAACCACATGCAAGAATGAAAACGAATGGCAAATAAACACTAAAAATGGGAAAACCAACGGCCCTCCCACTATTTATACATCAATTAGACAACTCCGTTACATATCCCTAGTAAGTTATCTCACTTCCTGCTTAGCTGTATCTCTGATTTCTCCATACTAACAAAATTTCTTGCAATTGAACAAAGAAATGGCTTTCATGATTTCAAAAGCTGAAACTTCATTCTCGGACGCGGAGAAGGCAAGCTTAAAACACTCAGAAGAAAAAGATAATATCACCAGACAGCTTTATTTGAGATCATCATCAACTTCAAGAGACTCTTCGCCCAGCACTACCACTGAAGTCTTGGACAGAAAGGTTGTCCTCAAACGTATCCGTCACCATAGAAGCTTAAACAAGATTAAAAGCGCTTTCCAAGCTCTGGCCAGCAGCTCAAGCTCAGGACATCATGAGCACCAGTGGCTGGATGATGCTTTCTCTTCCCCATGAACTTGTCTTCTCACAGCCAAAATTATTAAAAGTTCGTTTAATTAATTAAATTAATTAAAGTTTGTATGATATTACACGTATACGGCCTCAGTTCCGTCTTCTCGTACTCTTAACAAGAATCATAGTAAGTTGTGAAACTTGAAATGGCTCGGTCATTCACATGGGCAAGAGAACGACTGTTGATTTTGTAGCCTGCTTCTCATATTTGAAATAGAATCATCCAACTCTCAAGTGAAAACTTCACCACTTCCATCAAGTATTGTAATACATTTCTACTTCACCATATAATGTATTGTATGGATATATATTTGAATAGTTGTATTATGTTTTGTTTGTTTTTTGGTTTTAATTTCGATTCATGGCCTTAATTCCCACATTCTCAATCTCATCTTGGTGTTGTTAATTTGTAGCGTAATAAGAATCAGGGTTCAGCCAGCACAGCCCATGAACCCTTAGCCTAGGAAATTTCTGTAGGACAAACTTATAAATGCCAGCCAATCCCCTAACCAATGATTCGAACGATGTCTAGAGATTTATGCAATGGAATATCCAAACATCATTTATCGACCGACTGTCTAAGCGAGAGAACCCTCGAGATCCTTCCTTAGGCATCAACTAAAACGTCCTCCATATCCCGGAGGCCAGATGCAAGTTCTGTAACAGGACGTCTGCATGTTGACATCCACTTTCCATTGAAAGAAAATGCACCAAGTACATATATTGAAATCTTTTTAGGCTATTTGATTGTTCATATTGCTCGTTTGTGAATTTTGACAGCTACGCTTTCCTTAATATATCAACAAAAAGAAAAAGAAAAGAAGCCAGCACCGGGGAGCTTTGCTGGAATCGATTCGATCGACTAGAAAGATCCTGTGCAGTGCATTACATGGATCTGCCACTTATAGTACATTTTATGGCCAACAAAGTCGAGCCAGAGCCCAATTTTAATCAGCCCCAAATCTCTTGCAAGATACCACTGTCTGAAGTGGGGAACAAAGTAATCACCTTGTATATAACCCATTTTGACAGATAATCTTAAGTACAATAATACAATTACCAACACTAAGACAAATTTCATAAAATGTTGGTTCTGGAGCTATTGGTTGGCCATCCCATATTTGCTTCAATGACTGATTAACTGAAGAATCAACACCCAAGTTTGTCATTTTTCACTTTAACAAGCCAGAACTAGAAAGGAGGCGAAGTGCTTGGTTAGAGTTGTTCAGAACCGCAGACGACCTCGACACCTGCATTTTCCTTCTCTTTAGGAACTCCAAGGAACTGTTTAAGCATTCAGGAGGAGGAATATCATTCAAAACAACAGGTTCTAACCTGCAAATCGAAGTTAATGAACAAAATATTAAATTTCAATCATTTTTGAACCAAAAAGAAACTTTCTTCTGTCATCAGGGAAGGAACAAGACCCTTTACCCTGCACTTTTCTTTTTCTTCTTCCTTGAAGTAGGTTTCACCTCAGCCTTCTCGTCTTCAGAATCTGAAAAGAAAACTTGTCTGAAGAAAGACGACCTCTTAGTTAGTATGTAGCAGCTAACAGAGTAGAAAACTCAGTGCATGTGCATACCACAAATACAGACACAAATGGGAGAGAGATGGGGCATCATACTTCTCTTGAGCAGCAAGCATTTCAACAATGTCACTCGGAAGCATCCCCCCTCTACCCAAAGACTCTTTTTCTGGCTCGATATTGGCTACATCTTGGATGCTTTCACCTACTTTTGAAGGCCGTGGTGTTTTCCTTTGAGCCCATAGTCTCCGACGTTCCTTCCCCTCACGAAGAATTCTGTGGAAAGATACATGACAAGATTCAGTAAATAAATCTTTTAGGGCAAAAACATACGTTTAACAATTACCTTTTCGAACAGGATTTAAAACCACAATACAAAACTGACAGGCATTAGCATTGGCAAAGAAAGAAACAAGAATCAGAATTATGAACCACCAAGTTTTCAAAAGTTCATTCTAAATCCAAATGTTAGGATGTTAAAAAAAAAAATCAGGTTGATTCCATTCCATCATCAGCTATGAACACTTGGCTCCACCAGAAAGAAGTAAATAGCTTATACACAACATCGGTCGTTGCGTAACGTCGGCTACACGATAAATGACCTTTGCACCATTCAAATTTTTTAAAAAAATAAATAAATTATCGAACTCCACTACGTTCACAATCTACAGGACTGAGAACTTATTTTGCATTTACTTTTCTGCTACCTGGCTTTGTTTTCTTTCTGGACTTTTCGTATCTCCTCATCTTGCTGCAATCCCTGCACATATTTTTAACTCCGGTTAGTAATACTCAAAGCAATTTCAAATAATAAAATTCTTATTCTTACACCAATAAATAAAGAAATAAAAACCACACCTGCTCGGCTGTGAGTTCCTCGGGCGCATCCGAGTCATAATCTTCTTTCTCCGACGACATTCTCAATTCTCAAATCTCAACCCTCGCCTTCGAAAGGAAAGACCTTGAAGCTAGGGTTAACTGCTCAAGGTGCCAGTTAGTTTTGCGGTGCATTTGATTGGGCTGGCCTGGCCTGTTTCAACCCTTCAGATAAGCCCATTCATCCCAACTAACTCAATTTAAGGCCCATGCTGGCTTTTATGCATTAACTCAATCAAATTTTATACTATGTCGTATTGCCTTAAAACATTATTTTTTTATAAATTCATATTTTACTATAATTTCTAGTTGCATTATACTGCATTCAAAAAATGGTTAATTCAATGAAAGAAGTATAAAATAAACCCATGTTTGGAAGATTTGAATATATTGTATTAATGCGGTTCATATTTTAACTTTAATCATTTTACTTTTATCATTCAATAATTTATAATAAATTTAAATTAATTAAATATTAATTTATATTCCTTTTTATGTTTAAATAAATTTTGATTTAAATAATAAAATGAAACATTAATAAACCTGGACGTTCAATAAATAAATGATAATGCATTATTTTACTTTTACTGCATAAAATTGTTTTAATTATTTTACTTAAAACATGTAAAAAGTATTTTAATTATTTAATCATTTATTACTTACCAAAATACTAAATTTATATTAAATAATTATATTCGACATCAATAAATGAAAGTTAATTTATAACTAAATTACAAATTTTAATATTATATTGTATTATAATATAATATGTATTATATTACACAATTATGTTGTATTATAATATATTTTAGTCTTTTTTTTATTTATAATTATGTTATGTCATACGCCAAGACTGCGTTACCGACGGGGTAACGCACCCCATCTTTTGTCAAGTAGTTAATCACTGAATCTTATGACCGAAGACGGACACGTGTTAAAACAAACAGACCGGCCATTTAGGCAAAGAAAGGTGAACGTAGGGAATGGATTTGTAGTAGGAACTAGGAAGGAGCGAAGGATCGTGTTGAACGAGCTCTCAAGAGCATATCTTGGTTAATTGACAAGTTTATATTAAAAGGAGAGAAACACTTTTGTGCAACGAGATAGCCAGTGAGAAGGTTATAAGTTGCGAACAAATAATTGGTTACCATTTACCAAATTGATTAAGAAACTTTGGTCCTTAATTAATTAGCAAAGCACCTGATTCTAATCCGTAATTTTGGTAAACAAGAGAAGCTGGACTTTATCATGCAAGTGCAAAAAATACTAATTTTTTTTTTCTAATTAATGAATCTCCAAAACTCTAACTGCAACTGCTCAAATCATTTATTAAAAAAAAAATGTATGAGACTCATACAAAACTCATAGTTTTGTATACAAAACCTAGAAAAACAAATTTAAGATGAGAACTCAACCTCCAAACCAAAGAACAAAATTTAAAGTATTCTTTTGTTTCGTTTGGTATAATTTTTCAAATTGAATTTTTGTTAGCGGAACTTTTAAGAATAAAGTTTTCACAAAAAAATAAAAATAATAATTGTTTAGCTATTAATGAGAGCTTTGATTAAAAATCATAAAATTATTTTAATAGGCAAATTTTTCAAGGTTATGTTATGAAACGAATGAAATAAAATTTTTAAATAAATAAATGATGTTTTAAATATTTTAACATTTAAAAAAACCTTTTCAACTTTTATTCGCAAAACTCAAAAATTTGAGTTTTTACTAGTAGGAGTAAAATAATTTATTTAATCTTTAAAAATTATACTAAAAAAGTAATAATAGAAAGTTTGAAAAGAATTTATGAGATTAAATAAATACTTATGACTTTTAAATAAGTTATACCAAACAAATACTTATGATTACATAAACACTTATGCTCTACTATTAACACCCTTTTATTTTTTACACTTTTTCATAAAAATTTAAAATTATTTTTACTCTGCATACTCTTTCAGATAACAAAACAGTCCTTAATTCGTTGTTTGTATTTCCTTTACACATCCATGGAAATATTCATCTCACCCCGATTTAAATCTTTATTGAATTGAATTGAAGAGAACTTCGTTCTATGATTACATTACTGAAGAGAAGGCTTTCAAATTTGATGTTAACAAAATATCACTTATCTGAAAAAGAAAAAAAAAATCTTCACGAGAGTTACCTCCATTTCAAAGTTAATTAGAACCCAATTTATATTTCTAATTGAAGTATTCGATCGGTAGTACGATGCTACTAATTTCTATTTTTCCTTTTGGAAATGTTGTTTTTTTTTTCCCCTCTTTCTTTCTTTCTTTTTCAATATTGTTGCTGGTTTTTTCTCCGTAAATTAACAAGTATTTTTTTCGGTCCTTGTAGTTGGCCGCTCGTTGAATATTTGTTAAATCTTAATTATTTTCTGTTTCGGATGATAAACTAGATTTAATGTTGAGGAAATTTTACGTACGTGATACGATAATTGGATTGAATATGAGTGCTACAGTGTCGAGAGTAATCGTATTCTATTAACTTAAATTAAATTATCCTTATTAGTAAATTATATTACGAATACTTTTGTATTAAAAACTTTCATTAAATTTAAAGGGTTTAGAATAAATTTTCTGGTGCAAATAGCCCGCGCCCTTACTCATTATTTTCTAGTTTTCTTTAACAAAGTAAACATCACGTAGCTCTGGCAGAAGTAGTAGCTGTTAATCGGGCATTCAAATTGAAAAAAGATGCAAAGTTGCTCTCTCTAATTACAGAAGCCAATTACACGATCTAGTTGATTTTGTGTTACACAAGAAGAGCAGGAGAACTGAAATCCTTTTGGACTATTGTGGATATTTAGAAAAAAAATGTAGAGTTAACAATATGGTTTAAATTTAGCGAGATTATAATGCAATTGCTCATACTCTAATTAAGATAACTTTAAGATTATAATGCAATTGCTCATACTCTAATTAAGATAACTTTAAGTAATGATGATACTCGTGTTTGGAAGAATTAATTTCCCTTTCAAATTTATGTATGTATTCACTAAATAGTTTTAATGAAAGCAAATTACAAAAAAAAATCAAACAGAAAATGTGAAGAGTATTGCTAACTATTTGAACAGACCCTTTTTGCTGGATAAAGGAAAAAATAATATAGGGTTATGTGGTGTTTATTTCTAACCCAATCAACGTCATTATAAAACATCGGACTGTACAAATAACTTTTGCTTAATATTATTGGTAAGTGAAATATCTTTGGTCAAGAAAAGTCTCAACATCGAACCATTTTCAGAAGTTCTAGTGATCTCAAATCGTTCATCACAAGATCGATAGCCCAATTAGTTAGTATATTATCGTGGATGCTGTAGATTACAGATTCGATTAGAGGAGGGTTTAGTTCATTTGGGATGGGGGATTGAGGTGCATGGTTAAAATTTAAAAAAAAAAAAAAATTAGTCTTCGCAAGAGAAAGAAACAATTGTACAAGCATGTACGTTTTGGCGTGGAGGGACCGCAAGAAGCTTGACCAGCTACCTTGTTGTCATTAAGTTTATTCAAAGAATGATTGCCTAAATGGATGGTGCTTGTCTTGGAAATTTCACATGAAATTCTCACGAGTTAGCGGGTCAGTTAAGCTATTTGCAGTTTTCAAATGATTCAGTCATTCACTGAGAGAGACTATTTGTCTTATTTATAACTTCCAGTTTCTGCTGATTTCACTGACTATATATATATATAATCATTGATTAGTGAGAATATCTTCATTTTAATAAAATAAAAATGTTAGTAAAAAATTAAAAAAAAAAAAATACAGATTTCAAACTACTAACAGATAAAAAAACATAAATTTCAATACACTAATTAAAAAAATATATAATTTTTAATGTATTAAAATATATATTCTTATATATTTTATTTACATCCTCACATTAACAAATTAAATAAGGATGCTTTGGTTGCATGAGGTGAGTAAGGTATTTTTCAGAGATCATGACCTGGGTTACGTATATATGTTTTGAGCATCTAAAACTTGTGATAAGAAGGAACAAACCCATAACCGCTTTTGTCATTCTACCCGGTGATTAAGTCGGAAATTCTATCTCTTTTTTTATTAATTTTTAGTTTTAAGATATTTTTTTATTTTTTTTTATTCTTTTAGAATTTTTATCTTTTTTTTTTTATGAATATTGGATTTGAACACCATTTATTTTATTTTTTTTATTTTGATTAGTAGAATTTTATTATAAAATAATATTTTTATTTGTCTATTTTCATAAAGTCATAGTATTTAAGATTATCATATAAAGGGCCTAAAACCTTAATTTTGTGAATTCAGACTTATTTAATAAACTTATTTATTCAGAAGCCTTGGTTTCTCCTATCAATCAACTTTAAATGTTTCCGTTTCATCATTATACGGACAAGATGCCAATACAAAGCTCTTCATAAATGTACCTAAGAATGAATGTGTTACATATTTTGCAAAATATTAAATAAATTTAGTAAAAGAAGATTAATATGCAAAGTCTGCTTGGATTAGAACTGCAGCGATTACGCTAAAAAAATATGTGAATGCGAATGGCCTATACTTGAGGTAGAGACAAGCTAACAAATAGTCGTTGCGGAAGACTTAGACACGTACTCATGCCCTTTCAATTTGTGTCGAGTCAATTGTCTCCTAATTTCCCGGTTTTGTGCCCTCTATTTTAGGTCATTGTTTGTTTCCCTTTTTATTCAATTGAAGCGGAGTACACCATTTTGCTCAATTTTTAAGAATTAATTAATGAGTTATAAGAAGATCTTTTAACATAATCAATTTCAATCGGCTTGACAGGAATCAAGGATTTGGCATCAGGGTGGGTCGATTAATGTGTCGAAAGATTCTGTACTGTTATCAACGTTAAGCAAGATTAATTCAGATAATTTCGTTACTCGTCTCTCTATATATATACATTCTTTTTTATTAAGCGGTTTGTTTACTCGGCCAGTAAGAAAGGGAAAGAAGAAGAGTGCGAATACAAACAGAATTGTCCACTTCTTCGAATTGATGTGAAAATGGGAGGAGCACAGACTTAGAGGATACAGACTCGAAGAGTCGAAGACTCGAGCAAGAGTCTAGGCAGAAAAATGATGTACCGTGGACCCCGGCGACCGGCGACTTTTATTCCGAGTGGATAAAATCTCATGAATGCTTTTTTGTTTTATTTTTTAAAATATATTAGAAAAAAAGAGAATGTCTCCCTTTCACATCCTTGTTTGCGGATAAGAATCTTTTCTTTTCTTTTTTTTGCTCCTTCCTCGTCCTTTCTTGCCTTCGTAATTTAGTGAATAAATTGGTTAAATCAGAAAATAAAAATTGGAAAAAAAAATTGGTCAGTTGAACACATAAGTCAATGTCGACACTTAATTATTAAACAAACAAGAAGAGATTACAAAAATAAGTAAATAAGAAGACGATCGTAATCCATTTATTAAAAAAAAAAAATCTGTTAACCAATAGATAAATTTACACAAAATATGCAAATAATGACTTAGACCAACGGGATCAACTAGGAAGGTGGGTAAACTCCCTCGGTAGTCGGGCGGATGCGGTTAGGTCATTTCCACACACGCACACCTTCAAAGTCCAATATGGATTCTACCGTGGCAAATCAAATTTAAAAAAAAAAAAAAAAAAAAAAAAAAAAAAGCCCAAAGTCAATAATTCTCTCAATTCTTTACCTGTCTATGCTAATTTGTGATGGCCCCCGTCATGCAAGTTTCCCATTGACTACACTCAACACGACACCATTAAAAAAATATAAACCTCAGGCTCTGGAGGAAAGCTAGCTGTCGCTTTAAGGCATTTCGGCGCCCCCGTGTGGGCCCCCACTTAATTGGTGGTCGATGGTCGGAAAATGCTGCTTTAATTTGTGTGTCGTTTTAATTAATTAAAGCAAAAGCAGAAGCCAAAAATGTTCATACGGTTTTGCTAAACAATTTTAAGTTGATTGGTAACTACACCATTTGTGAGTTCGGGTGGGTCTCAGCTTTTAGACTCGGTTCATGGGTATACAGCCAGAGGGCTCTGTTTATTCATTCTGTGGATATGCTTATTTAAGTCAACTTCGCTTGAGGCTTTACTAATTAACCAAACAACTCTTTGATTTTGAATTGCAAAAGATACTCGGGGAAAAAAAAAATGTTTCATGTACCTTCCTTGCTCATAATTAATGAACTTTCCATGCAGGGAAATGAGAATTTTTTAAAAAATAACAAGCATTATCTGAGGAGCGAAATTGAGTAAAGCACACATGACTAAAAAATATTGCTAGCAAGTTGTTGTACTGGTTCCACCAAATTACAAATATATAGTATTGTTACAGCTGCAACCGTCTTGCATTAATATTTTTAATTTCCTTTGAGTTCTTTTTTTTTTTTTTTTTAAATCCCGTTTCAAAAGGTTTGATATTTTCAGTTTCAGAAGCAACAAATCTCGCTGGTTGCAAATATGGTATTTGCCAAAATAAGAAAATATAACCAGAAGCAGAATAGAATTATTAACAAGAGAAGATGGTACGATCATTTTCTTTCTTCAAGTTGAAACTCCATGGTACAACTCTTCGTATACGGTAGAGGTATAACAGCACTACTGCTAGCTCGTAACCCTTAACACTCCACTCCAACGATTTGAAAAAAAAAAAAGAAATTTATCTGCCTCCCATCCGTCGTCTCATTGATTTTTTTCACCTTATTATGATTTTTTTTTTTCATATACTGAAATATTATCATCAAAACTCTACGACATTTATAATTCAAGATTATTCAAAATTTTCTTTATGGAAGAGATCTAACCTCACTTCACCTTGCTATGATTGTATCTAACTCCCGAGCACAATTAACGGAATTAGTGAAGTCAACGACACGAAACCAGGACTGTTCGAGATCCGGTCAACAATTTTTGCGGATGAGAAAGGGTAACATCGTAAAATCAACCAAAGTAGTTGGCTACTTTGCCTTTTCCTATGTCGGAATGTCCTTTACTCGCTCGATACCCGGTTGCCCAGTCGAAAGAGACGGCACGGCAGCGCCAGTTGCACCCCTATTTTATTCCATATGCCAATACTGCCCTTATGATTTTTTTAAACATTAAAATTTGAAAAAAAAACTTCTTTCGCATTGAAATTTATACTTTATATCTCTATTTTTTTTTATAATGAATAATAGATGGATTTTAAACAAAGTTTTTGAAATAATATTTGTTCAATAACTTATAATTCTATCATCACTCATAAAATTTTTTTTGTTGAATTACAATTAATGAGTGTTTATTGTAATCTAATTCTTGCAATCTTTCATTTATATATTTATTTGTTTTTTTAACATAACTACATAAGCTAAGAGTAATGAGAATTGAAATCTAATTCGACCAAATAAGATAACCGATAGATACGCGGTACACATGGTTAAATTCATGCCTAAAAGAGAAAGTGAAGCTCGATTTGATGTTTTAAATCCACAACCCCACCTTCGGCCTTCCTCCTCTATCAATCAATGGCACCGGGCTTATTACATGACCAAACCTACATAAATTTATGATCTAGAACCTGCCTGTCACGGTTGACTTTCAACTTTGTGACAACATTTTAGGCATTGTCTTGGCTAACTTCAATTTAAATTAAAACGATGCATAAAATATCTGGAATCACTCTTAACATGCAAAGCAGATAGAATGTGGTGGGTCCAACAAATTGTCTACCATGGTGGCGGTCCACATTCCCACCTTCGTCAAATCATTTAGTATATGATAGGATTATCACCAAATAAACATGAGGTTGGTTAGATTAAAGCAAGTCCACACACAAAGACTCTTGTTATACAGTCAGAACCAATTATAATTTGCATGTTGACTGACTACATGAGTATTGAGTACTTCCAGCAATCCTATCCTACATACAGATCACTTAAAAAAAATTATACGGAAGTTACTTTTAAGGACAATACAATATTTATGGCATATTGCTTCATGAAAAAGTTTCTTTAATTTTTTATATTGTACCATAATCACATTTATTTTTTAAAAAAGAATTTCAGCAACATTCAATTTCTAAGAAAATAATATTTTTAGCTATTGATATATATATATATATATATATATATATATATATATATATATATATATATATATATATTACTTATATTTGCTTTATTTTAGTGTTTAAATATATCATATAATTTTTTAATTGAGTTGAATAGCATGGTTACTCATTTTCAATAATGAGATAAAGAGTATCACATACAAGATCAAAGAGAAAAAACGAGAGGTTATGTCTGTAATTACAAGCGACCAAGTTCCAGTTAACACGAAGAGCAGGAAGCTGAACTGCCGAAGTGCTCTCTCTCAGAATTTCAACTGTATTTATTAAATTATTTTTTCTCTTTCATTTCCCGTTAGCCAAACTTCGGTATTTCATTTGAAATTGCAGAGCATTTACGGCCACTGAAACATTCTGAAGAAGCAACAGGTATTTGACCGAACCATAATTTCATCTCCTTGGGCCTTGGCAAAGGGAAAAATGAAATGAAAGACGTTAATTTACCATAAATGTCCCTGCCCCTCAAGTCTCAACCTCTTCCACTTCTTTGAGCATTAATTGATGTAGATGACCTCCCGACGGCTTTCAGAAACTCTCCCTTATTTTCTCCACTGATTTTCCTTCTAGTCAAACTTCGTTGTACGGTGACACTAACCAGTTTCATGTTCTTTCGATCAAGCTTTCATCATCGTCAAGTTTTATTTATTTATTTATTTATTTTCTTTTCGTTCTGTTAACCGATCTCTTGTTTTATTCGCAGAAAAGCTTGGTCCCGTAACTGATGAGTGGAGATCATGATTCTTCAACTAAGTTTCTCTCTTCTCATCTTCATTTGTATACTCTGTCTTGCTAACGCCGCCGACGACTGCGCCCGCACCTGTGGAAAGGGGAAATCAACTAAACACGTGCCGTACCCGTTCGGATTCTCACCGAGTTGCGCGATCCGTTTAACCTGTGCGGGCGCAACCGTGAGAATCGGAGAGTTTGAGGTCCAAAACGTGACAGCGGACAGTATCTTCGTCAAGCTTCCCGCGAAATGTCACCGGGAGATTACATCACTCCATCCGCTGTTCGGTCGCAACTACGGGATGACGTGGCAGAACAGCCTGCTTCTTCAGAGCTGTACGACTCGTCAAAACGGCTGCGTTATACCGACGAGTTTGGTCGAGCAACGGTTCAATCTAAAGGCGTGTGGTGTTAGTAGCGATAATATAACGTGTTACTCTTGGGCATACAACGAAAATAATAGAACGAGTTTCATGAGCTTTAGTGACTTGAATCGGACTCGGTGCAACTCTCTGTTTTCATCATTGGCCTTTAACTCGGGAGGAAACTCGGCCGGGTCGCTCGAGTTTCAGCTATTGGAGCTGGGTTGGTGGCTTAATGGCCCCTGCAATTGCTCTAAAAATGCCGATTGTCATAGTAATTTCACGTTCGCCAACGGAATTCGAGGGCACCGTTGCCGGTGTAAGGAAGGTTTTGAAGGTGATGGTTTCGTAGCCGGTGATGGATGCCGGAAAAGTGAGTTAACTCGCCGTTTCGTATCAAATCCTTTTAATTATTTATTTGCTTAATTTTTGTGCTTTAATTCTATATTCTAAATGTCTGGTCTTTGGTTTGGTGGCCGGTGAAATTGGTCAAACCGGGGGAGCATACGGTTGGGGGCGGCGCGGTGTTATATCTTGACCAATAAGTGAATGACACCTCATTATGACTAAAGTGCCCTCCTCCCCCTACCTATTGAGGTTGAAATTTGACTGGTTTTTTTTTTTGGGTTAGTTCATATTATAAATATTAGTCTCATTATTGTAATTATCGTTATTTTTGTTTGGAAAATTGGAAGTGGGAGCGTGGAATTGTGGAATTATTCATAGTGGTTCCTTCCTCATCCAGTGTTTATTATTATTATTATTATTATTATTTTTTGGGTCGCTGGAGTCAGGATATGAGTTTTTTGATTTGGATACGTTATCTAGTTTAGAAAAGTATGCATGATTCCTTGCTATTATATAAGTAATCAACGGGGTATGATTAATTAGGTCCCACATGTCTAGAATTGAGTCGATGGGGAAATGGGAAATTATGATTTTAGATAAAGATGTGATGGAATTTAAAGTTGGGGCAATTTGTCACAGTTTATGGGAACTTTGTTGATACGAACAATATAATGATTTCTAACCATGATGAGCGGCGTTATATTATGTCGGCCGGGAATTTAGGCCTGCAGTATGTATTATAATTGGCAAGCTTTGCTTAGGAAATAATCTTATTAAAGTTGGAAGTCAAACTTTCTACAGTTATTCTAACACAGTATTAGTCCAAGCACATGTTTGAACCACATGATTTTGAACTTCTAAGCAACAAAATGTCAAATGATTAGGACTATTTGAGCGGACATCTAAACTAAAGATTCTCTTCCCCCATCAGTCAGTGAATATCAACAAATTGCTTTGCATTGGTAATATTTGAGGCTTTGGCAAGAATTTTAGCTGATTTTATCCGGACATCCGAGCCTTAATGCTTCTTGAGTCTCTGATTACAAATGTTTGTTCCTTGGCTTCTGTTTCAAAGAGTTGCTGAATGTTATAAATCAAAAGATTGAGCAGAAGGTTACAAAAGTAAAGGCCATGTTTCCAAGCTAGCAATATGGAACCTCTCCAAAATATTTTTTTTGAATGAGGAAAATCCATGTGAACCTCACTAATACAATTAAAAAGTGTGTGGATGATGTTTGATCTGATGAAGCTATTTGTTAGTTTATGGAACTAAAATACAACGGAAACTTTATTGCCTTGTTATTTTCAAGTGATATCCTCACTTACCCCCTTTTTCCTTTTCCTTGTCACAGCTTCTGACTGCAGCGCTTCAAAGTATTTATCTGGCAAATGTGGGGGGACTAGAATTGGTGCTCTTGTTGGAGGTAAATTTTGTCTTTAATTCAATAAATCACAGTCACTGATTCTCATGTTTCAATAATTGTTGTTTTAAATTGCAATTCTTACCTCGAACCAACTTAAATTCCTCAAAAGTGTCATATAAGGAGCTGCAGGATCATCCCACTTATAATAAAAGTTTTGGTTTCATCCATGTTTGTCACTTTTTGCAGTGTTCCTTAACTAGTCGGTTATGTACTTGCTTAAAATTCTTGTGCTTCTCTTGTTTCTCACTGAAGTTGTTTTCTTTTTTATATTTAAATTGGAATCCTTGAAAATTAATGAACTCTTGAAGGTAATCAATTGTGTGAGTTGCCAATGCGGTTGTGTTGAACAGTTATTTTGTATTAAAAGGTTTTGATTTTGTTAGAGGATATATTGTTTCAGTGATCCTTGTATAAAAAATTCTTACTGATGTGACCTGATAAACTGAATCTAAGACTAGTTTCTGAACTATTCCTTTGGATTCTTGTGATTTGACATATCCTTATTCTATACTTTAACACAACCATTCCAAGTAAATTGCTTGTGGGCCAATTCCTTATGTTACTGTGATGACTATAATTTGGTTTAGTCACAACAATAGCACTTGACTGAATATTAATTTCTCTTTTCTTAACTTTTGGAATCATGATAAAGAATTTGTTCTGAAAACAAGTACTGTGGTAATTTCACATTTTATTTTTTAATGAAGAAATGTAATAGAACATGTATAAAATTTGTCATTTTTAGGGCTTATTGCTGGAGCTTCCATAGTGGCTGTTGTGACTCTTCTATGTTACTGCTTCCGAAAGCGGTCCACCTCTTTGAGAAACCAGCTGAGCGCAAAGCGCCTCCTGTGTCAAGCAGCTGGCAACTCTAGTGTACCCTTTTACCCTTACAAAGAAATTGAAAAAGCCACCAGTTTTTTCTCTGAGAAACATAGGCTGGGAACTGGTGCCTATGGTACAGTTTATGCAGGGAAGCTCCACAATGATGTTTGGGTTGCCATAAAAAGGTTCAGATATCGAGACACTGACAGCATTGACCAAGTTATGAATGAGATTAAGCTTCTCTCTTCTGTGAGCCACCCAAATCTACTTCGACTCTTAGGTTGCTGCATAGAGGAAGGTGAGCCTATACTTGTCTATGAATTTATGCCCAATGGAACTCTGTGTCAGCATCTGCAAAGAGAGAGAGGAAGTGGACTTCCTTGGACAATACGGCTTACCATAGCCACTGAGACTGCTCAAGCAATTGCCTATCTTCACTCAGCTATGAATCCACCAATTTACCACCGAGACATAAAATCCAGCAATATACTCTTGGATTACAACTATAAGTCAAAGGTAGCGGATTTTGGGCTTTCTAGACTTGGCATGACTGAGTCATCCCACATCTCAACTGCTCCACAAGGAACTCCAGGCTACCTTGATCCTCAATACCATCAGTATTTCCATCTTTCTGATAAAAGTGATGTTTACAGTTTTGGGGTAGTTCTTATTGAGATCATAACTGCACTGAAAGTGGTTGATTTTTCTCGCCCTCACAGTGAGGTGAATTTGGCTGCACTTGCTATTGATAGGATTGGAAGAGGTTGTGTGGATGAGATAATAGATCCATACCTTGAGCCACATAGGGATGCATGGACACTCTCATCCATTCACAATGTCGCTGAGCTAGCATTTAGATGCCTTGCATTTCATAGGGACATGAGGCCTACTATGATGGAAGTGGCAGAAGAGCTAGAACACATCAGGGTCAGTTCATGGGCTTCAAATATGTATATGGCATCACCCCCAGTGTCTTGTTGTTCATTATCGGAATGCGGAAGCGAGAGATCGCTGAGTGGCTTGACAATTAAGAAGGCAGGGGTTAAGAGTCAGAGGTTGATAGTTCCCCCTAAATCTGGTGATTGTCTGACTACATTGGATGAGGTGAAGGATAGTTCCCCTGTTTCTGTACAGGATCCTTGGTTAAGTGAACATAGCTCACCTTCGACAAACAGCTTGTTAGGTAATGTAGTGCAATGACTTCAAAGATGTTCTTGGGGTGCTTGGCTTCCTGAAATTTTTGTGAATGCTGTTCAAATTATTTTTGGTATTCCTAGCAATGCCCCCTCGCTGCTTATACATCTCTCATAGTTTATAGATATCTTCATGTATGCTTGATCCATCATCTCCTTTTCTTTACAGTAGTATAGTTAGAATCTTGTAAGTGGATAATGTAGAAACCCATCACTACAATGATTATACATATATATTTGTGAATGGAAAATTTTCAGATGATCTGTAGCTCGTGTTGTGAAGGGTCTTTAGAGCCTATACCATAATACAAGATGCCTTGATGTTATTCAATTCTATACACGTGGCAAAATTGCAATGAAGGGTATGACTCATGGAAGTACAATTCCTGACCAGAGCAGAGCAGATTTTTGAACATTAGCTCTTGAGCCTGAAAATTGCTTCAAGCATTCCTATCGTATCGCTCATTAGCTATTGAACAATGATGATCCAGATTCGAATGATTAGTACTATGTTATATAAATTTTGTTAGCAGGAATATCTATGATAATTTACAAGCTTACCTTTTTCATTTCTATTTTATACGATCAAGTTTTTATTGGCAATTTAGTGAAAAGACAATCCAGAAAAGCGTCATCCGAGCCGTTAAAAAGAGAAAAAAAAAGTCTAGATTTCATGTTCAAGCCTAGAATGTTTGTGCGGTCGTAATGGCCGTGATGCGTCAGTGAGGATGCCAGCTTTGTATAACGGCATTCTGTTTCCCCAAGTGACATTTTATTTACATGGCAAAGAGTGTAATATCTAAAAACAGAATTTTACTTGATATAAGCATCAACAAAACAACAGTTAATGTCTAAAATAGTTTTGCTTCACTGATGAAATTTGAAATTAGTTCTGATAAAAATGACTAAATATGGGAAATTTGAAGTAACTTCAGATGGTATAGAGAAGAATAGGAGGGGACATTGCAATTCGCTAGTGCAACTCTGTTTAAACACTCAGAAAGTCGAATGAATAACTGCTCTCCCCACTTCTCTTTCTGGCCAAACCTTCATTTTCAATGATAGCATTTTTAATGGACATGGCTACGCGAAGGATATGATCAAATGAAACAATTATGTTTCATAGTCCATAAGAAAATCCTACCACTTCAATGGAATTTACAAGCATCTCATTCCAAGAGAAGAAAGAAGTGAAAATGCAAATTCCACTTGGATTAGCATCAAGGGAAGTTGTAACTTGTAAATATGTGTACATTACAGTAACATGAATCATTCCTGGGCAAAATTATACAATTGTCAATTGTGGAATAAATCTGACCTGTAGAGTGAACTATGAGTTCGTGGAAGTGGAGATAGAATGCCCTCCAGTAAAAGACAATGTCAGACAATCACATTTCAGTTATAGAACATTCAACCTGAAAGTCAATGATCAATAATCAAGATTAATACTGAATACTATCAACCATCTTCTAGCTGTATTCTTGTTATTTTAAAAGATCAATAAATAAGCTTAGAACTCTTTAACCCGAACAATGGGCAAAACAAATTAAATGTTGACTTTGTGGCTACTGAACTGCTTGCTTTGCGGTGAGCCTGAGTTTGTTATCTCATCTCACTTTGTCAGATCCAGATGCTAAGACAGATGCATAGCCTAAGGGTAAGACTACAGGATTCAGTTCACAATGTAAAACAAACAAATACTTGAGTAACTTCAAAAACAAAATATTTAGATGTAGCTTCAGAAAACAGGCCATGACTGAAGAGTTGAAGTTACAGAAATATTTGAATGGGATGAGCTTGCATGTTATGCCTGTTCTAAGGGATTTTTTAAATTGGAAGTGAAGACTCTCGTGTACAAATGCCTTCATCAATCAAGTCAAGTGGTATGAACCTACTTCTCTTCAAAGGTTTTCCCTATGAGTGACTGCCAGATGACATTAATCATAACGGTACAAATTTACTAGAAACTTGGGATGTGATGATCCTATCAATGAGTTCGAATAAAACAAACATGTGTGCTTATTTCCAGAGACAAAATTGAACGCTCACTTTTCAAATGGAAGGTAACCTCTATCCATGACTTCTGGGATCAACAACTTGATGCACCTTCCTGTTTTCAGCACTTGAGTACTGCCCCACAATGCGAGCATGAGGAATTGATGCTTCTCCACGGGCAAGGGCATCCACATTCTCAAGCAGGTACTGCCTTGGAAGTCTACCTACAACATTACCCTCCTCATTCCCCTCTCTGTCCAGAAATGCGAAATGTGGAATACCCTCAACACCAAACTCATCAAGCTCTTGTTCCCATTTTGTGTTGTCAACATTCAGCATAACAAAATTCACACGGTTCCTATACCGAAAGACAGCAATTCTGATTAAGGAAATCATCCACAGGCCTATAACTAACTAGGTGAAGAATTAGCTGAAAGAACCTTGAACATTCACAATCATTAGAATTGCTAAATATGTGAATATGGAAAAACAAATTAAAGCTAGCAGAGATGATTACTTGTATTGCTGTTCGACTTTGTAGACATCCGGAGCTAATTCTCTACATACTTCACACCAATCTGCATAGAACTCTAGAACAGTGGGCTTCCCATTTGTGAGGGCCTAGATAACCAGACAACAACAAAATAAGCCAATAACAGCGAAAAATCAAGAATTATATATGCCGTAAAAGGAATCGCAGCAAAAAGGTACTGAAGTGGATGAGAGCAAAATTAATATTGAAAAGTGACTTAAAGTAATAGAACAAATGAACCTGTTCATAGGGTAAGGCAGCAGCAGAGAGGTCCTTCAAAGAAACACCAAAATCAAGTCTTGTAAATAAGAAGAGTCCCAAAGCAGCAAGAGTAGAAGCTACCGCTATTCCTCTATTGATTTCTTTGTTTGGAAATTCAACAAACCCAGCATCGGTGCTCTTCTGGGTACTGGTGATATCACTACCACTGACGGAATTACTCTTAACGTTAACGACTACTTTCTCCTGCAGCCAGCCAAGAACTAAATGATTCGCTAATAACGAATCTTGATAAGCTAAAACGAAAATTAAAAACACACCGTTTCGGATTCAGCTGGATTGGGCGTCGTTTGGCAAGCTATGATTGTGGGGAATCTGCGAGTCTTGAGCCGATAATGAATTGAGGCCTTAATGAACAGTGAAGGTTGCGTTATGGTTGTGTTAAAAGGTGGTGGCAACCTATGGAAACTAACTGCGTTGGAACACACGCGAGCCATGGACGCACACACACACACACACAAAAGAAAATAAACCAAAAAAAACCTCTAATTCTATTCTCAATTTATGACTTCAGTTGGCCATTACTTCTGAGTAAGATGGCTGATTGCAGTCGCAGATAAATAAACAGGATAAGATTTGCCAGCCTGTTCCCCCTTTTTTCAACTTTTCTCTAATCTGGCTTTAATTTCTGGGTTTCAACCTTGTCTGTAAACTAAAGAGGGCCACAAGTTACCTGCCTAAATATCTGCTGCCATTAATAATTTCATTGATTCACTTTTATGTTGGCATTTGTACCGAAACAATCTGATGTAATCTTAAATGTGTTTGAAAATATAAATAATTAAAACAAATATAATGCTAAATGAAACTTATTTATATAAATATAAATAAATATAGTGTATATAATTTTTTTATATATATGCATGTGCATACTAATTGGTACCCTCCGGTCTGAAAGAATAATTTTCATTATCATATATATTTTTTATTTTTATGTTAGAAAGTGGAGATTAAATTTTACTTTTTTAAAATCACTTTTAAATCAAAACCTTTATGATAATTCTTTTAACCGCAGCTTCATTTCTCACATCACATTAGTAAAAAAATAAAAATATCAAAAAAGAAAAGAAAATAATTAAAATCAAGTGACATAATTAAACAAACAGATGAACAATTCATTGGAATCATTCAATATTTTTCAATTTAAATACAAAATCCCGGGAAGATAAAACCAAAAGAGGTCGTGGTGGTTATTGTGGTTCAGGTCCCAAGATTCCATTTACAATGGAAGTGGCAACCAACACGCCGACGAGCTCAGCTCCAGCCACCGCTCCCGCTTGCGCCAGGCCTCCAAAACTCGCCGTCGTTTCGACCTCTTTCTCGGACGTTTCGATTCGTTTCTCTGCCGTTTCGATCTTTTTCTCCACTTCCTTCACAATATCCACGACTTCCTCCTCTGCCTGCTTAAGTTTCTTCCTTAGACCGAACAGCGGAATATCCTCCGCCGAAGACGCCGACTCTCTCGCGGTTAAAACCGGCAGTGCCGTGAGCGAGAAGAATAGTAAGTTCCTGCGGCTGGCGTGAAGTGCCTGCGCAGATTTAGGTGCGTGCGCCTTGCAAGAGACAGGTTGCGCATTGTTACGCGCACGAAGAAGCGTGGGGGTTCGGAAGAGTGAAGAGCAAGGTATAGTAGAAGCCATGGCTCTCGGGCTGCTCTCTTGAGTCAAGTGAGTGGTTACGAATTTCTGTGGTGTCATCATTTGTGTACAACGGTCAACGAAAACAAGGATATTTTGTAAAACTAGTCCACCTTTCCCTTCGAAGGAAAAGGATTGGATGTTCGTAATTCAATTTTCAAACAAAGAGACTATTTTAACCTTCAAATATCCCTTCCCCCCATTTTTTTTTTAAATATGAATAATCTTTCAAAGAAATCAATCATTATTTAAATAATTATGGGGAAATTTTGAATAAGGGGATATAATATTTTATCTTGTTTTTGCTTGGCCAAATAGTTTACAATAATCATCAATAAAATAAGTATTTTTTTTATAAAAATTTATTTAATAAAATAATATTTTAATTATTTTTCACACCAGATAATAAGTTGTTTTACAAATTTTAGTAGATTTTGATAAATAAAATTTGAGGTCAAATATCAATATTAAAAAGATAAACATAATTTTTTTTAATTGATCGAGAGCCTCAGTTACTCCATGAGCACTTGAAGAAAGAAAAAAATATATTATTTTTTGTCTCATTGTAAAACAATTATTTTTTAATAAGATATTCGGAAAAAAATAGAACGTAAATGTTTTTTCGCGGATATGTCATGTGTGTTGGCTCTCGGGGTAATATGAATATAATATAATCACTTTTTAACAGACGCAGCCTCGAGAGACGATGTCGTTTCGCTAAACCCGCGTGGGCCGCGTCTAACGAAAATATTTATTTCCATTCCATTTGGAAAAAATTTCGAAACAAAGCAAATGGCGGAAGAAGAAGGTTCACAGACGGTGGCGGAGCAAACTGCGCGACCCACAGAAACAGTAGGAACCACCCAAGCCTCGGTGGAAGCCACCATAGAATCTGTGACTGTGGGCGGTACCGAGTCGACATGCAACAACAACTGTGAAGCTGCCGGTGCCATCGCCGACGGAGAACGAGAGAAGACGGTAGAGTTTGCAGACGAGTTGATGGAGAAAGGAACCAATGCTTTGAAAGAAATTGATTACGGCGAGGCTGCTGAGTGCTTTAGCCGTGCTTTGGAGATCAGGTTAGGGTTTTCACCCAGATTTTATGATTTTGACTATTGGAAATTAAATTTGTACTGTTAACCAAAGTAAATGTTACATTTTCTTAATTACTATTTAGTTTAAGAACCCCGAACTGAAATTAAGTATTTGGCATTATAGAAGAATAACGCTAAGTTAGGTTATTGAATTTGAACCAGCAATTGTGCTTTTGTTGGGGGAAGTTAGGGTGTGGCAGTGATTGCACATTGATGTTTTATTTTTGGGTGCTTTACTTGTCAATCATGCTAACATGTGCCATTTGCAAAGCCTGAGCTTTGCTGTTATGTTTTGTATGATAGAATTCTTCCCCTAATGTTGGGTATATGTCATCAAGACCATCTGATGACACTTATTTTGCTCATCTTTTTTTTTTTAAGAATAGATATTGGCAGGTATGTAACATCGTTTGTGAAAAAGGAAACATTTCATTTTCATAGCCTTAGTACGTCTGCTTCTGTCTCAATTGACTGATTGTGTTTTTGGCACACCAAAAGCATTTTCAAATTGCTAAAACTGTGTTTGTGTCAAGTGTTTGGTTGAAATACATATGAGTGCTTTTTAAGATTTGGGGAAAAAAAATGCCGAAGGTGTTCAGACTCAATAGTTATTTTGTAATAGAGGATTGTTGTGTCAGAAAAAGCCTTCAAAGTGCTTTCTTAAGAAGCACTTGATAAGTGTTTTGAGTTACTTTTATTTGAAAGTGCTTACTATGAGAGCGTTCTGAAGCACATTCTGATTTTGTTTTTATATAATCTTTTGGCCCCTGTGTTATTGGGTTCCCTTTTCTGATATGGTTTAGTAAAATTTAATATTCTGCTGATAACATTAGGGTTTCTCGTTATGGTGAACTTGCTCTTGAGTGTGTAAATGCATATTATCAATACGGACGTGCACTGCTGTACAAAGCTCAAGAGGAGGCAGATCCGTTGGTTTCAGTGCCTAAAAAGGAGGGTGATTCTCAACAAGGCTCTGACAAAGATGAATCTGTTAAGAATGCTGTTAATGGAGAATCTTCTACGGCTTCTGTTTCAAGTAGTGCTGAACAGGATGGCGGTTCAAACAATCAGGATGAAGCAGCAGATGATGGTTTGTTTTCAATTGAACGCTTTTAACTCATTAGAGTTCCCTGGAGTGCCAGCTGGTCTTGATTTCTCTTCTTCCATTATATCTTTTTTCCCTTTTCAAATAATTTACAGGCCAGTTGTGGTTTTGTGTGAATGAATATAATGGAACTCGTTGAAGATCTATGATAGTAAGAGAATTAGTCCTTGGTATATCAAAGGCTATTTAGGGTCCTTGCTTTGGATGATGTGAGATGGTGGAACTGACTGAATTTTCCGCCCAAAACTTTTGGGATATTATTCCGTGATGTACCTAAGCATGCCTAAAAGTAATCAGAATTATTCTAATCATTGTCATTTTTTGGGACTTTATCTGTATATTGTGCTTGCTGTTTACTTTTTTTGGTAGCAGTTCCAGGAGTGAATGACGAGGAAGAAGATGAAGAAGGTAACGATGGTGAGAATGTGGCTGAAGGAGATGAAGACGAGTCTGACCTGGATTTGGCATGGAAAATGCTAGATGTTGCAAGGGCAATTGCTGAAAAACACTGGGGTGACTCAATGGAGAAAGTGGACATATTATCAGCATTGGCTGAGGTTGCACTGGAAAGAGGTCTGTTTTTATATATTACATGTAGAACTTTAACTGGTATTTAAATCCTTTTTTGGAGAAAAAAAAAACACTAAACTTCTGTTATGCATCATGCAGAGGACATTGAAACGTCTCTTAGCGACTACCAGAAAGCACTAACTATTTTGGAACGTATGGTTGAACCTGACAGTCGGCACATAGCTGAACTGTATCCTTGTCGACAACAAAATATGTATTTAGGTGAAACTGTCCAATTCTATTTATTTACTCTGTTGTTGGATGAATGGAGCAGTTTGGGGTCTAGCCAATAAACCAGTTTCTAGAATTCTACCCTTTTATTTTGTTCAGCATTTTTACTTCATTGCTACCTTAATTCTATTATTTAGAAATTTTCGCATATGTTTATGTCTGGAGATTGGTTCCAAGCCTCAAGAGGCGATTCCATACTGCCAGAAAGCCATATCTGTTTGCAAATCACGGCTACAACGGCTGTTGAACGAAGTAAAGAGTTCAGGGGAGTCAGCTACATCATCTGCGGCTGGTGAATTAGATGATGGCATCCAGCAGTCCTCCAATGAGTTCCCAAATGATAAACTTCTGACAGACAAGGAAGCAGAGATTGAAACACTCTCTGGCCTCTGTGGAGACCTGGAAAAGAAGGCAAGTCTAATTTGAATCCCTATAAGAAATCCTAAAAATCCTTAAATTAATCTCCATGAGTTAATGGTACATTCTTCAATCTGCAGCTTGAAGATTTACAGCAGTTGGCCTTGAATCCAAAGTCAATTCTCTCAGAAATCCTGGGGATAGCATCTGCCAAGGCTAAAGATGATCAGAAGAGTCCAACTTCAGCCGTTTTGAGCTCTTCACGTATGGGTACTGCTAACAGCAATGGAGATTTTGATTCTCCAACTGTTTCAACCGCTCACACAAGTGGAGCTGCTGGGGTCACACACCTTGGTGTTGTAGGAAGAGGTGTCAAGCGGGTGTCAATGAGCACAGGATCAGCAGAATCAAGGCCATCAAAGAAATCCACATCAGACCCTTCATCTGACAAAGGGGATGGGAGTGTGTGTTGATGTGTCTGGGCTTTGCTGCTCTGTGATTCAAAACTATCTTGAGTTCAAGCTAAAAGAATTTTGGTGGGTCGTTTAAAGCTTACCATTTTAATGATGTGATCGTGGGTGGTTGATTTCCGTCCTCACCGGACTTTAGGGTTATTTTGCCAGGCTTGTTTTCAAGATAGGTTTCCTCTGTGACTTTAGTGAATTGTGGTACTTCTGTTGCTTCTGCTTTATGTATCTCTGCATAGATCATGGATATTTTCTAATTTGTATTGGATGGAAAAGGATCTTTTTGAATCCATATTGTGATTATACCTAGGGCTCTGTCATGAATTATATAATTCAAAAGACTGTTCTATGCTAGGTGGTTGTTTGGTGTAATATGAACATTGCCTAAGCCTAATCAAATGTCTCTTTATGTGATGATTGGATGATGTTCTGTGTCTTCAACTTTTTAGAGTGCTTAATAATTAGAATCACTCTTATCATATTCTCTCCTCGGTTCTTCAATGCTATAAGATAGTCAGCGGCAGCCAGTACTCATCTTTCTTGAACAGCTGCCTTGTGTGTAAAGCAATGGATCTGAGAGTTTATAAAGCGTCTGCTGGTGTAGCGGTTGCCAATTTGTTATGGTGATTTGTTGATGAAGTGTCATGGTTATCTGATAAAAAGATTGTAGCCCAATGAAATGGTGTACGCAACGTCAAGGTTTCGAAGTTGGAGTGGAGAAGACGTTTGGATAAGAGGAAATATGTGACCAGGATCATTATGACTAATCATTTTTTGTTATGGTTAAAAAGTTTGATTCACTGAGATTTGAGCATTGCAATTACAACTAAAATTCTGGATATGTCGAAAAATTATAGGTTGGTGGTCAAGTGATGTGGGATGGTAATGACAATGACAAGATAATGAACCAGGGCGCAAGGGAAACGTAACATGAAAATTGTCGGAGATAGTACCGGAATTAAACGTGTTGTGATTTGTAGTTTTGCATGAGGAAACCTGATTCTTTTCACAATATAAGTGCCAAATCTCTTGACGTAGAAACCAATGGACACATGGCCGTAGACATCTCCAAAATTGGTGAGTTCAAGGGCAAGCTGTAAGGTATGAGGAGCAAGTGAGAAAATGGTCGATAACATCGGAGTAATGGCATGGGTATAAAAAGACTGAAAAATGGATTAGAGAAACTGAGAAGCTAAGGCGCACGTCCGGCAGAAAACACAAGCCAATCAAAGAAAGAAAAAATGTGTTTCAGAGTGGATTGCAAGCAATGTGGGAAATATTCCTGGGGTGGATGCGGCAAGCACCTTGCCACCCTCTACAACAGCATCGACAGTGGCAAACACTGCATGTGCCGCTCGTGGCCTGGTGTTGTCGTCCCAGCCCCCGCTGCCCAGACAGCTACCGTGCAGCTGCAACCATCCAGGGCTTCAGCTTCAACTGCCACGGGTATACTATATCCATTACAATTTCTAGATGTTTAAGTTTTGTTTTGGCTTTGAGTTTCAAGAAATTTTACTGACCGAACACATATCAAGATTCGTGTTGTGTTATGTATCGGGAATATGTATATATATTGATAAATCTTGGTTTTTCTTCCTTTTACTGGTAGATCTTGGTTATTTGAGGATGTATGTCTTTTATAATTAATCTCTTACTCTAAGATTTTTTTTTTTAAAATAAAATTCAATATTATCAAATTTATATGAAAAAAAAAAAAATCATTGTCAGTATTTGTCGTATCTAGTATAATATTATAAAATAGAAAGCATACAAACGGTCTCCGTGAGGGCCACCGACACATATTTAACATAGACTAAAGCCTCATATTATAGTTTATCTCAGTTACAGGTAAATTTTGAGCAAAAGCTTCCTAATCTTCAAAGTCACTATGGGCAAATATCTTTTTCATTTTCAAGTTTTTGTTATTTTTATTCATGGAAATAAATTATAGTAAGAGAAAGGATGAGAAAACAGTAACCGAATAACGAATTTTAAAACGAATATTCCTAATTTTTATTCCGGTTGACATTACATGTTCTTTGTCTCTTAGGAAAAGATTAATTAAGTATTGTTAATGTCCTGGCCAATTTAAATGTAGAACATTTGAGTTTAATATTTCATTGTAATTTGTACACTCATTATTCGTCATTGGGGGTCAATCAAACGTGTGACTGAAATGTCAAATGTTGGTTGGAATTTGAGTCTATAAAGTTGCAAAATAAGGACAAATCTAAGCAATATCAAGCTACGGCAGAAGCACTGCTTTTTTTATTGTTTTTATTCATGTGAACGTAAGTTAGCACAGCACAGCCACTGGTGTTTTCATGGCTCCCTTTTGCAGGCACCGCGAGATCTTAATGTGCTTTCGATGCCGGCCAGCTCAGTAGGTGCTGTGTTAGGGTCATGGTGGGCCTATTACCTAAATAATGCTGAGGGAGAGACCATTTCAGCAGATTCATACTGTTGGAAACAAATAGTGAAAGCAATCACGGTCAATATCTTATTGGCCGATCTTGCTTTGCTATATGTATGGATTAATTAATTAATAATAAAAGTCTTGTTCTCTTGTGCAACTGTGCTTAAAATAAAATGCTTCAGCTCAACCCACTGATGTTTTGGGGTTTGGTGTCACTTTTGGATTTTGCGTCATGTTTCTTGTGCTGCCTTCTCTTTTATTTTCACTACTTGTTATTTTCAGTTGCATGCCTTACTCATGTCCGTTAGGGAGAGAGGTTTGAGATTTGGAGATTGAGGAGTTCTAGGAAATGATTAAGGTGCCCTCCGTTTTTCACCTAGTGCAGGTGGAGGGTTCAAAGCTGATGTTTCTCAAGTAAAACAACGTGTCCCACACTACAACATTTTTATAATCAAAAGCAAGTTCGGGGTTCTGACCTAGAGAAAATTTTGGCTTTTTACTGCTTGGCTTTTCATATCGTCTTGGATATAGTTGAATAAGAGGGCAGGGAGAACAATTCACACCATAGACTGCACAACAAACAAGCGGTGCGTGCCCAACTGAACTATACCCTGCACCCATCCTTTCGTTTGTGCATTTTGTCTAATGATTAGTTACCAAACCACGTGATTGCAGAAATAAAGGGCGCGGTAACGCTAAAGTCCACTTCTTGAATGATTTCATCTTTCTCTTTGGTCTCAAGAAGTTACACATGCATCCGAAGATTCAGTTTTAGGCAAGTGGGGTGTTGATAATTGTCTTCCGCTGGCCACTGTTTTTGACATCATCATAACCACCCTTCTTTCTAATCGTGATATTAATTAACTAGTTTAATAATTTGAACATTATCCACAGCCACGTGATGACCCCACCCTCTAAATCTTTCAAAACAGCGTTGCCCTTGTCCGTAATATTGGATTGGTCAGACATATGAATATGAATATAACATCTTTCAAAATTATGCCAACACAGTGAAAATTCATAAATGGTTACATGCTTTTCTTCTCAGTCATTGAAATGGGTCATAAATGCAAGGATGGAAGGCTATAAAAGGGGTAGATACCTTACCATAAATGCGACCGAGTGCCCGAGTTTTATGTTCAGACCTAAATTTCAAATTCGGAAGCCAATACCGAGAGATTTAAATTTTGAATGTGGAAATTTTTTTGGCACTGAAGTTTGCAGAGAGATATCTAGATATACACAAGTGGGTCATGTCCTACATGTGAGTATTTATTCCCATACTCCGTATTTATGGACCTTGCAGTCTAATCTTGGTCGGTCGAAACGGCAATTCCCTCCCCATTCGGCTAATCTATTAGACATATCATATGCAATTTTAACCGTAAACCGAAGACAACTAGACAGAGGTATTCCTATTCCGTCCACCTAAGGTGGACCAGACTAAAAGACCGTCTTTATATCCTCTTGGAGTATTGGGAGCTGTTATAAGAATGACATCTTTGATCAAGATATTCCAGCCTCATTTGATTGATGATATAATATTCCTTAAAATCTATTCCCTAGCCTGCAGACAATTCCGAGTAAAATAACAAAATAAGAATGGTTGGTGCAGGTTATTGATCGACGTTTTACTGTAGCCTGCAGAAGAAAAAGATACATAGACTAGTTTGCCTTTTTTTCACATTCACACACATGGTTTTCATACTATGAAATATGTTGTTGTTATGGATGGTCTCAATTATCAACAATGATGCAAACTGAAACTGTGGCATGTAATAAGAGCAAAATTTAATAATAATAATAATAATAATAATAATAATAATAATAATAATAATAATAATAATAATAAATTAGCATGATTTACGCAAAAGTTAAACACCAGTTGACAAGCAACGAGTTTATTGCTACTGGGATGATGCTTCTATTCCATATAATTAAGCTCCTATGGATGAATAGAGAGGGCACACGTGCTCTCTGGTCCCAAATTTTACCACCTCCTTGACGTTTAGAGCAAGGGAGAGTTGTTGAGATTCTGATGCGATTCAAAGAAAGAGAAATAAATAAATTATAATAAAGCAATGATCATATGAGCCCTTTTTCGAAATTTGTTCAAGCTTCGTTTGTCTTCTCTCCCAGTTCTCTGATTCCTAACCCCATTTCTCTCTTTCATTTTATGTCCTCAATTTGTTATTCCTCCACAAACAAAAGAATAATAATTAAAATTAAAAAGGGAGAAAAAATCTGCCCTCTCATTCTACCCATCAGAAGTCATAAGCCTCCACCTCTGTTCTTTACTTTATTCCTTCTCTCTTTAGGGTTTCATTATCATATCCTTTTTCATTTTTATGGATCTGAATTAGTTTCTGACCAAAATTATTAGAGAAAGCAGGAAATTTGTGACCAAAAATTGGGTAAAAATGGCGGCCGGAAAGCCCAGCTCCAAAGGGCAAGCATGGTTAGTCTTACGCTAATACGCTCTAAATCTTCCTTTGAAATACTCTGAAGTCAGAAATTTTATTGGGCTATTCTTATTGCAGGTTTTGTACTACTGGTTTACCGAGCGACATTGTGATCGAAGTTGATGAAATGTCCTTTCATCTTCACAAGGTCAGTTCAATTTCACATGTTTCTCATCTTTACTAGTAGAAACCTCAATTTTAGTATAACATTTTCCTTTTGGCTTATGGTTTCAGTTTCCTCTAATGTCAAAGAGTCGCAAGCTTCACCAACTGATAACGGAGCAAGAAAATAAGCCTACCATGGCTTCGAAACAAGAAAAGGAAACTGAAATCGAGGAGGAGGGGGAACAAGAAGAAGTTACCTGCCACGTCAGCATACCGGAGAACTTCCCAGGCGGATCGGGGACGTTCGAGATGGTGGCGAAGTTCTGCTACGGCGTGAAGATGGAGCTATCGTCTTCTAACGTCGCTCCTCTCCGTTGCGCCGGAGAGTTTCTCGAAATGAATGAAGAGTTCGCCGAGGACAACCTCATTTCCAAGACTGAGAGATTCCTCTCTCAATCCGTTTTCGAGAGCTTAAAGGACTCCATTAGAGCCTTGAAATCCTGCGAAAACGTCGTGTCGTTTGCGGAATCTCTAGGCATTATTCGGAGATGTATTGATTCAATAGCTTTACGGGCATCCTCCGCCGACCCTGCCTTGTTTGGCTGGCCGGTGACTGAAGGCGGAGGATCATCAGCTTCAAACCAGAATTTGTGGAACGGAATTGAAACAAATTTACGTAGAAAGAACGGGAGGACTTCAGAATCTCAATCCTGGTTTGAAGATCTATCGCAGCTAAATTTGCCCTTCTTTAAGCGATTAATTGCAGAAATGACATCGCGAGATGTCAGCGGAGAAATTATTGAGAATTGTTTGATGTTCTACGCTAAGAAACACATTCCAGGAATATCAAGGTCTAGCTCTAGCAGAAAGCAGAGCT
Organism: Luvunga scandens; assembly: GCA_030449905.1. Taxonomy (NCBI): domain Eukaryota; kingdom Viridiplantae; phylum Streptophyta; class Magnoliopsida; order Sapindales; family Rutaceae; genus Luvunga; species Luvunga scandens. The sequence goes on along the minus strand of JASUUG010000383.1, from coordinate 1,534,984 downwards.
CGCCTTCAACAATACCTTCAGAAAGTGAACAGAGAGAGTTGCTAGAGACTGTAATTGCGAATCTTCCTTTACAGAAGAGCTCCTCCGCTACTTCAACTACTTCCACGAGGCTCTTGTTTGGCTTGCTCAGAGCTGCCAACATACTAAACGCTTCAGAATCCTGTCGTTCTGCTTTGGAAATAAAAATCGGATCTCAGCTGGATCAAGCTACGCTCGATGATCTGTTAGTTCCGAGCTATTCCTATCTCAACGAAACCTTGTATGATGTTAATTGTGTTGAAAGAATCTTAGGCTACTTTCTGGATGGACTACAGGGACAAGAAAATCGAGAGACTAGTACATCTACAAGTAGATCTCCTCCGTTGATGCTCGTTAGTAAATTAATCGACGGCTATCTTTCGGAGATCGCTTCAGATGCTAATCTTAAACCGGAAAAATTCTACAATCTCGCCATCTCTCTTCCTGATCAAGCTAGGCTCTTCGACGACGGCCTATACAGAGCTGTTGATATCTATCTTAAGGTAGTGAATAGAACATTTTATTTACCAAAGTGAAAAAAGGTCACTCAAAATATAATATGATATTAAAACCAAATGAATGTTCAATGTTGCCTGTCATTATCTGTTTTATAGGCGCATCCTTGGATACCAGAGGCGGAGCGAGAGAAGATCTGTGGAGTACTGGACTGCCAGAAGCTCACACTAGAAGCGTGCACACACGCGGCACAGAACGAGCGTCTACCGTTGCGGGCGGTGGTGCAGGTTCTGTTTTTTGAGCAGTTGCAGCTACGTCACGCGATTGCTGGGACACTGTTGGCGGCGGAGGGGGCGCCCCAAGAAGCCGGGAGAGCATCGGGAATAAGACAGGAAGATGAGGGAGAGGGAGAGGGAGAGGGGAGTGGTAGTGCCACGTGGAGGGCTGCCGTGAGGGAGAATCAGGTGCTGCGGTTAGATATGGACAGCATGAGGACGCGGGTGCATCAGCTGGAGACAGAGTGTTCTACGATGAAGACAGTGATTGAGAACATCGATAAGAAGGGTCCAGCTGGAGGATGGAAAGGATCGTTGACTAGGAAGTTTGGATGCAAGTTCAAGACTCAGGTGTGTGATTCGCATGAACAAGCGGTCGTGGATACTAGAAAGGCCAGGCAACACCATCATCGCCAACAGAACTCACCTTCTGATTTCATGTAACTTTTGTCAGCCAATTGTCTTTCTGTGGAGTAGCAGCAGCTGTCTATGAATTTGTTTCGCTGAGCCACCGTCGTTGTTCTGTTAATGCCACTTGAAAGTTCTTTAATTCTACTTTCTACAAATAATCAAATTATATTCAAATGCGATTTTCACAAATGACACTGTGTCTCAAATTGTTGTGCTTAACATGGCACTGAGGTATCGTCAGGATTGGCGATGGCTGATGGCCCGGGTTGACCTTTATTATGAAGGTACAGTTATCTATTTTTTTTTGTAATTACATGAAACCATTGTTTAAATTATAATTAATATTTAAAATAAATAATTATTGAGATTAATTTATATCAAATAACAAAAATACAGTGTTCGTTCGATTATTTTCTAAATTGAAGAAGAAATTAAATCACCACAAAATATCACAATAGTGAGGGTCGGGTTAAGCACAGTTATCTAATTAATTCTCTTTTATTTTCACAAGGTTGCAAGCTGTAATTATTTATAAAGTTCTCTCAACGTTTTTACGAAATTTATAAATGTACCGCAAATTTTTTTAAAATATGGCAAAAAATTGTTGATCAATAATGAAAATCGTTTTTTGTTGAAAATAAGAATTTTTTTATCATTGTAATACCCCATTACTGCACGTTAGAATTCCTCTTTGTAGGTTTGCATACAACACTTCTTGATGCGCCGGATAATTATTACGTCTCTTGCTTCTCAGTTCTCATAAGAGTCACTCATATAGAGTAGTCACAGTCAAGATTAGACTTTTGGTGACCAGCATATACCTTTCGTGTGTCCTTATTTGGTATTTGTTGCCTTGCGGTGATTTTTGTTGTCTTGTAATGATAAGTGGGGCGTTGTGGAAGAGTCCGCTTCTAAAGAAACGTTTTTGTTACTTTCTCCGGTTAGTTGAAAGGCAGTTGTAGGCTAGGCTGCTAGGGGCCAAGTGAATCTTCATCTTTGGACGCCTTTTCTTTTCTTTTTAAGACAGCTTTATATTATATTGCATATTTATATTAAACGAAAGGAGGTGTTTCTTTTTACAATTAAAGAAAGGCATTCACAATCACAGTCATCGGATTGGAGAAATAATAAAATCTCTGAAAATAACTCGACTTTTTGTACGGGGATTAACGGTGTCCATCAGCTTAAAAACACAAGCACGACTGTGTGCACTGCGTCTACTGGACTTAAATTTGGCAATGAAAACGTTCGGGTGACTTTCGTCAAGAAAAGGGGAAAAAAACACTCAAATTTTGAACCTCACACCAATGGTTTTCGTCTGCCTTTCCCAATTCCCTAGATGTCTAGTTGAGTGTAGCGGTTAACTTTGTTAGGTACGAAATTAAGGCCGACAATTGGACCACAAAATATGGGCTTAAATTCTGAGCCCAGTGAGAAAGTATGGCATATTGCAATCCTAAATTGTTAGGTCCGCAAATGGAGCAAGAGATTTGAGATTATGAATTCAAGTCGATGACTCCGGGGTCTGGATGGAGGTCTGCAGCACAATGCTTCCATGAAACACAAATCCTCATCGGAACAAGAAATCGAGCAATATTACATGCAAAAACTATTCTTCTAATTTTATGTCTACACATTGATGTGAGTTTTATAGAATTGGCATGAGAATAAAAGTAAGCGATGGAACAAATGGTGGCAATGGTAAAAGGGCATTGAATTTTACAAAATAGATATTACGGCTGAAAATGGTTTTATCCAATGATGAGTTGTAAATTCAATAAATCGATGGGCTCCAATTTATTATTATTATAGTCTTAGCCCAGTTGAGGGTCTGTACACACCGCGGCTTCAACAGTTAAACTCACAACAGATGCCAAGTTACATCACTCTTTAATCTCTATATCCAAAAGACCAACGTGTACCTCCCTGGAAATCGGCACGTAAGCAAGATCCAAGAAGTCCCATAGAGCCACGTGGACCACTGTCTTAAACTTGATGCACCACCATCCCATTCCCCCGGCCCAGCGGCGAAAAGCTGAAACAAAAACGGACGGGATCCGAAACTTACGGCAGTTGGCATCAATTTCTCACATTCTTGAAGAGTTAAAAACTAAGCTCAAAACGCGGGGGCCCTCACAGTTACTTGCACTTTGGTGTCCAAAAATAAAAGATCCAACAAGGTAAGTCCACACTCCCCAATAATAATAATAATAATAATAATAATAATAATAATAATAATAATTACTGGTAAGCATTTCACGGCTAATTTGAAAATATTATTATTTTTAAAATAATTACGGTTAGTTATATTATATAAAGAATTAATTATGAAGAGAATCACTTGAATATATAATAAAATTTATTTTTAAAAATATTGTGAATTTTAAAAATAGTAATATATAAAATATACATAATGTATGATAAAATTTATTTATATATATATATATATATATATATATATATATATATATATATATATTTTAATTATATATTATAATAATTTTATAATTATATATTATAATAATTTTAACTAAAAATAAAATTTATACTATATTGTCATAAAAAATTTTTAATATAATATAAAACATAAAAAAAATAAGATAAATAAAAAGAAGGCGTGAATTATAATAAAATTATTAAAATATTAATTTTATTTTTAATATAAATAAGAATAATTTTAGATTTAATTAATATTTATAAAATTATATTAAATAATAAAATTAATTTTAAAATTTTAAATTTAAAAATTATTTTTTATTTTTTAAAATAAAATATAGAAAAAATTAATTTTAATAAAAATAATTTTATTTTTTTTAACAAACACTAAAATTAATTTTTAAATTTTAAAAAACACCTTTAAATCTCCTAAAATCAATAAAAAAAAGGCCTTACTCCTCTTACAGTTGTCTTTTGTCTGTCTTTGCGTAGGCTGCTCCATCTCAAATCTCAATTATTTCCGTAACAGACACAGTCATTTATATATAAGAGAATATTGATTTTCTTTCAGGGTTGGATTTCTTGTTTCCCAGAGCGGAAAGGCGAAATGGGGAGATTGAATTATTTGGCGATGAAAACTGATGATCAGGTTGCAGCAGAGTTGATCAACTCTGATTTCAATGAGCTTACGATTGCTGCAAAAAAGCTCGTCAATGATGCAACCAGGCTTGGGGGCCTTGGCTTCGGCACTTCTTTTCTCAAATGGGTTGCCTCCTTTGCTGCTATGTGGGTATTTTATTCTTATAAATACATTACACATCAATACATCACAATCTGTTCTTTGTTTACTTAATTGGTGCATTTGTCATCAGAATGCCTTGATCTTTGATGCTTTTGTTTAATCTGTTGTAATTTTCTTTGTTGAGGAGTAACGGTTTATTTCAGCGATGTTTGTCAAAATAGAAAAGTCAAAACGCTATTTCTTTATCTATATTTTCTTAAATTGCTTCCTTATATTTTTTTTATTGTTTAATTCTAAGTCTTTTCCTTATGCAACTACCTCACAATTAGGCTATTTTTATTTTTAATTTTTTTAAATAATAAATAAATAGAATCAGTCTGCAGAAGTACAATAACATATACAATTATACTGTCAAAAAAAAATTTGCACTCCTATGATTACTTGTGCTGTTCTGAATGTAAACAGGGGAAACTGAAATTTAAAAGAAAAATGTTAATGATATGTCGAAACACATGACGGTATGGCGGTAGATGCAGTGATTGAAAGGGAGGACCCACAGCTTATTGTGTTTATGATGATTATTGGCAGATTCATAATATATCTGTATGGATTAAATTTTCTCTGTAACTTGACTATCAATCATTTTGTTTAATTACATGAGCACAGATATGTTACGAGTATTTATACTGCATATGGTTCAGGCTTGACCTGTTAGGCATCCGATGGATATTCCCCAAACCTTGTAGGTGATTCAACCCAGTTAGCTGAGGAATATCCTATGCTTCAAACTTCTTTATTGGTCAGTGAGGATTCAGGCAGTACTTGAGGAAAATATAAGAATTCTAACTTTTTTCCTTACTTAAGTTGTAATTGATATGCTCATGTCATGTTGCTGTTTGAAAGGAAAACTGTTTTGCGTTCGTTTTAATTTCATCCTCTTTCTTAATCTTGGTTGCGGAGATGATAAAGAGAAAAGAAGAAAAAGATCACGAGTATTACAGACCTTTCACAAAGTGTAACTGTGTTGAATTTTTTGCAAGAGTTATACGAACATGTCCTCCCTCAAAATTTTTGTTCATGCTTCTTCTGTTAATTCGTGGATCCAGAAACCTAAGTGCAGTTCTATTGCTGTAGATGACTAGAGGCTGTGACATCCTAACTGCATTCCAAACCGTCTCTGGTTTAAGCACACGAAAGGCTTGATTGTTCTAGCCTTCACGCTTTTCTGTGAATATGTGTTGTCTCTGCCTTGAGCTCCATACCATGTTCAGTTAACTATTGGTGTATTTTATAATTACTAACTCAGTCTATTAATGTTTATTTATTGCAGATACTTGTTGATATTGGATCGAACAAACTGGAGATCGAACATGCTGACAGCACTCTTAGTACCTTACATATTCTTTAGTTTTCCCTCAGTGCTATTCAACTTTTTTAGGTGAAAATTTCTGCGGTCTCTTGCTTTTTATCCTTTTATGATTGTCATCGGCTGAAATTGATTTCTTGACTAATAATCACTCAGAGGAGAGGTTGGAAGATGGATAGCTTTCATTGCAGTAGTGCTAAGACTTTTCTTCCCAAGACATTTTCCAGGTATATGTTCAACTCAGTGCACTCATTTAAATCCCCCATCGTAACTTTTCAGCAATTCTAGGATGATATGCTGCTCTTACTTTCTATTTTCCTTACCAATATGAAAACAATGGGTTGTGCGCAGACTGGCTGGAGATGCCTGGATCGCTGATTCTTCTTTTAGTAGTGGCTCCGAGCTTCTTTGCGCACACGTTGAAGGACAGCTGGGTTGGTGTTGTAATTTGTCTTCTAATTGGTTGTTACTTACTGCAAGAACACATTAGAGCATCTGGTGGGTTCAGAAATTCTTTCACTCAAGGCCACGGTATATCCAACACTCTCGGCATTGTTCTGCTGTTGGTGTACCCTGTCTGGGCGTTGGTGCTTCACCTCGTCTAGTTCCTCTAGTTCTAGTACCTTGGACTGCAGAATTGTGTTTGCCTGTGGAACCCACTGGAACATGAACAAAAGCATTCTTATTTTTAACGACAATATGTGCATGCTTTAAAATTTTAAATAATCATTGTCAACCAGCGTTTGCTTAAAATATGTTTTAATCTCTGTTCTGAATTCCGATCAACTCGATCATAGATAGTATGGTATGCGGACGTTAACAATCAAACCCATCCGAAGTTCAGCTTGAGGCGATTTTGCCCAAATGAAAAAGGAAATTAAAAAGGGGGATGTGGATCACAACACCCACCACCAACCAATGCCCACAGGCGATAAATGCATGAGCCCATTGGGCTCATTTTCCAAATGGCTTCGTGTAAAAAGTTACTCCGCCTCCGGTCCAATAGGGATTCAGCAATGGTATAATGGTAATTCATCAGTCTTCGACGGTGAAAGAAAAAAAATCGGAGCGAAAACCCTAACCCTAAAGCCTTGCGGCTCTCTCGCTTATAAAACAGACGAGACCTTCGTCAATCCTCAACAGCTTCGAGCCTCCCGTTCTGCGATGTTGACGGACCTCTATGGTCTGTGTCTTTATTTTTTTTTTTTGTTTTTTGTTTGTGAATTTTAAAGATGGCTAATATGTCTTGCACGTTAATGAATGATGGAGGGATGATTTCTCGGTGATGATCCAAAAATGATGACGAGTCCGATAATTTCCATTCTTACAATCGTGACGACAAATCGAGGCATTTGTCTGAGAGAACTCCTTACCCTCATCATCATTTTGCTCTTCAAGTTTTTGATATAAAGAAAATTATGGTTTCTTTTTTTTAATCATTATTTTGGTGGTAATGTTGATTTTTGCGTGCACAGTCATGAAAGTGAGCGTACTGATGATTGCAGATTTGCCGTCTTATTTTCTATATGATGAATAAAACACCTCCTACGCGTTCTAAATGCCTTCTAATTAACCAGTCGAATAAATTTACCGTGTTTGTTATTGTTTGATCATTTGGGTAGTAGTGATTTCCTCGGGGTTTTAAGATTATTATTATAAAGATTTTATTCGGTTTTATCTTATTTTCAGATTGGGATTTGAGATTTAAAGGTTAATGGTTCTAGTTTTGTTGTCAACAGGAGCGTAATTATATAATGCGGTTTGGGTTTCTGATGTTGATGATCACTTTCTGCAGATGTGAAAAATAAAAACTAAAAATAGTGAATGTATTGAAGAAAAATGTAAGTTTCTGAGAATTTGTGTTGTCTACAGCTTATTTGCACTCGATTTCCATTAATAGAGATTGAGTTTGTTGGGCATTATTAATCTCTGGACTGGGGCCATGGATGATGGCTCATGAGCTTATTTTTTAATTGAAACAATCTCACTCTGTTGCACTTTTGAGCAGCTCTCGCCTCTCGCTTTTGGGAGTTTGCTACACCCTTGTGCCCTCGGCCCTAGCCTAGCAAACCACCAACAAATAAATGTAACATTTAATGTAGTAACCCAGATAAACCTGTTCGTGCCTTCTTCTTTTCTTGCATCTGCTGCTCTTAAATTGATTAATCTCTGAAAGCCCGTCTATGGAGCAATATATATCTGAAAGCACTTTTGGTAGAATAACAAAAGGCCATCAACCATAGATTCCATGATGTTGCTTAAAGTTTCTCAAACTGTCAAACAGATACTACGGAGAGTTTGCTGGCTCAAATTCTCAGAAATAATCATATAGGCAAACAGAAATTAAGAAAAATATTTGACACTAATGAAGCACGCAGTTCTAAACCTCGTATTGGCTATTAGTTTAGTTGCTTGTCGGGGTTAATGATGTGTGCGGGGTGTTTTCAAGGTTTAATGTTATGAATAATTGTTATTATTTTTTTTACTGAAATGAGTTCCAAAGAGAAAACGAAAAAGCCCAAAAAGTACATGAGACAAAAAAATTCAATTATCATTATTTTTTGTCCGGTGGGGGATTTTATTTGTCTTGTAATGATATTTTGATATCTTTTATACTAATTATTTTACACTAGGCCGTATTGTTAATGTCATGCGTATGCGGATGGAATTCAGTCGCTTGTAGGGGTTTATGACTTGATGTTTGTCTAATCATAGACATTTTAAAACTTTATCTCAAATTTCATTTGAAGGGTGTTGCCCAATTTATCAAACGATTCTTAATTTGTCACATAAATTTAAGATAAAATTTTAAAATATCTACCGTTGCTCGCAATGTTAGTTATGAGATTTGCAATTTTAATCTATCACGAAGCAATTTATAAAGTCATGGACTGGATGCGGTGGCAAATGGACTTCAAACTGATTTTTGAGTGCGAGCTTGTTATTGACTTTGTTGCGACCACACGTTACATTGGTCTTATTTTGTGCTTCAGAGGATCTGAAATCTGAACCAGCTTTATTGCTATTTCCCCGCATCATCTATTGATATTTTGATAAAGAGTAGAGACAGTATCGGTGTCAGTATCTTTATCCCAAATGAAAAATTCTCCACGTGGCAAATCAATAAACCAACGACATTAGCTTGAAGCATCCAATAGGAAGAAGCCTTATCCTATCTCTTATCTTACTCACACCAAAGCCACCAAAATAATCCCTCTCTCCACATACAAAACAAGTGATCATCTGTAAAGAGTTTAATTTGTTTCTTAGAAGATAAAGGGATACTAGCAAGTAACCCACAAGTGGTAGAGAACAAGATGGCAGCCTCATTACAAGCCGCAGCTACACTGATGCAACCCACCAAGGTGGGTGTGCTGCCCGCTCGCAGCAGCAGCCTGCAGCTGAGGTCTTCACAGAGCGTTTCGAAGGCTTTTGGTGTCGACTCAGCTGGCACTAGGATCTCTTGCTCTTTGAATAATGACCTGAAGGATTTGGCTCAGAAATGTGTTGATGCTACCAAGATCGCTGGCTTTGCCCTTGCCACTTCTGCTCTCGTCGTATCGGTCTGTTTGTCATCTCTTACTATGTTTTCCTTTTGCTTCTATTTACTACTATAGATTATTATTTTTTAGTAAATATGTGACAGCATAATGATTTTGTAGCATGTGTTGTATTGTTTCTTGGTATGTTTAGTTTCGATTTTCACTTATCAACGTAAAAATGTACTACATGCTCCTAGTCATTAATTTATCACTATCATGTTGTTCTGTTCTGAATTATGCTGATACACTAGTATAAATATTACGCATACGGGTTGTGACTCTTTTCAATTGACGCAGAAGGAAACAGTTATTAGACGCCCATATATGTTCCCTCACTCTCAGAGTTTAGGCCGTCAACAGACCAAATTTCAATTTTAATTTGTTATAATTGCTATTACTATAACTAAATCATTGCAGGATTAGTTTTAAGAGAGTGAAAATGTTGTCGGGAAAGGACTTAATGATCTGACTTTGTTGAAAAATTGCTTGTTTCCTCAGGGAGCAAGTGCTGAAGGTGTTCCAAAGAGGCTAACCTATGACGAAATCCAGAGCAAGACATACATGGAAGTAAAGGGAACTGGAACAGCTAACCAGTGCCCAACCATTGCTGGCGGAGTCGACTCTTTTTCCTTCAAACCTGGCAAATACCAGGCTAAGAAGTTCTGCCTAGAACCAACTTCCTTCACTGTCAAGGCTGAGAGTGTCAACAAGAATTCCCCACCAGATTTCCAGAACACCAAGCTCATGACCCGCCTTACCTACACCCTTGACGAGATAGAGGGACCTTTTGAAGTGTCTCCCGATGGCACCGTTAAGTTTGTGGAGAAGGATGGAATTGACTATGCTGCCGTTACAGTTCAGCTGCCTGGAGGTGAGCGTGTGCCCTTCCTTTTCACCATCAAACAATTGGTAGCATCAGGCAAACCTGATAATTTCGGAGGAGAGTTCCTTGTACCGTCATACCGTGGATCATCTTTCTTGGACCCAAAGGGAAGGGGTGGTTCAACTGGTTATGACAATGCTATTGCATTGCCTGCTGGTGGAAGAGGGGATGAGGAAGAACTCGCCAAGGAGAATATCAAGAATACTTCATCTTCAACAGGGAAGATCACCCTCAGCGTTACCAAGAGCAAGCCTGAGACTGGAGAGGTTATTGGAGTGTTTGAGAGCCTTCAGCCATCTGATACCGATATGGGAGCCAAGGTTCCAAAGGATGTTAAGATCCAGGGAATCTGGTATGCACAGCTTGAGCAATAGAGCTCTTCTTGTATGAGTGTACTTATCCTATTCAGATTTTGAAACATGTTGGAGGTGTTGCTAAACATTTCTGTAATTCAATTTAGTAGCACTGAGAATGTCATCATGCTTGTATATTATCATGGCATGTTATAATAATGATTGCAATTCTGAACGGTGATGGGTTTGAGTGATCTGAGGCCTGGACACCCCTCTCACCAGTGAGATTGAAAGACCGGAGACATTTCCACATGTAGCCTAGGCCGCCCATCCCATTATGGGATTCTCCTGATCTAGAATAGCTTGAGGCAGTGATTGGAATGGACATTGTTGATGTTCATCCTGTTATTACCTCAGAACTTATTAGCCCAGCGAAGGTCATACAGGAACATCTTTCCAGGTCACTAGCGCTATTTATTAAACCTCTGGGCGTGGAAAATGAATATGCCAATTCTTGCCAAAATGTATTTCGGCTTCAGATATCAGGGAAACTTTATTGCTCCAACTTAATTAGAGGCTACATGAACCTTGACTATTCGTTCTTAATTCTGAACTTGAATTTTTGATTGGTGCTTAATTGCTAATTGCTGTACTCATTTGACATTCGTTCTGTTTGTCCCAACTCACTTGTACATTCAACCTCGACATTGATTTATCCACTGAGAAAATATAAATCCTAGAGGGGTTGCAGCAGAAACAGATAATTCAAATGTAACCAGGATTTGTGCGCATTCCTTCTGTCATATTTAGTTTTTGGGTTTCTTTTACAGATCTCAGTTCTTTCCATGTTCTGATTTTAAATAATTGAACATGCGACCTCATCATCAATGTATTTGGAAGCATGTCTATGATTGACGGCCTTGTATAATGAAATTGTTGTGTTGGTGCTTGGAGTTGGGAAGTTATTCTTTAAACTCACATCTCAGCTCTGGCAAAAAGATCGTTTAGATTCTCTCTCAGACACATACAAGTTGTATGCTAATTCATACAAAGGATTATCTTGGAAGACTCGTTGCGTAGGATCGCCATACACATACATTTTTCTTTTTCTTGAGTGCTGATATTTACCCCGGGTCAAACCCCGAAGCTTTACAAACGATGTCGTTTTGAGAATTAATTTATTTTTTAATAGTTCCAAGGATTTAACTACTGCTTTCTCTCTTCATTTTCCTTCCAACGCTGTCTTTGATAATTGAACAACTGAAACTCTTGTACAGCTCGTAAATGCCTCTAATTCATTAACAGAAACTGCCCATGGTGCAGTTTCTGTAAAAGAAATTAAGAAATTAAAGTTCAAACTCTCAATTACACATTTATGAAAAGGAAAAAAAACATTTGCACATTCATAATCTTCAAATTTTGATCATTTCTTCTTCACGACAGTACAGCTCGTTGTTCAATGCAAGTGTCAAAAGAAAACAATTCAAAAAGAAAAATCACTTGAGCTCCTCCCAAAAATATAAATAAAGAAGAAAAAATATCTTAATTCGCTTCTCATAATTGCAAAACTGCAGCAAAAGCTTATGCAAAGCTTTCTTGGCTTAGTAACTTACAAGAAAACAGAGAATTCAAAATTTCTCAGCTCGCAAGCAAATTAAAAATCAACTTTCGCAACCAGACACCAAAGTGAAAGAAAAAAGAAATTACATTGAGATCAACAAGTCCAGCAAGATCTCCGACATCAAAGCACCATTTTTGGACTAGAGGCTGATTCTCAAAGCAACTTGCGACGGTGATTACGACGGCTTCTATTATAGCAATTAACGGTACACATGCTGCACAGATCTGCTCTCCAAATGTTAAAGAGCTCGATCTCTGCTCAAACATGTTGGTTGTGGCTGTCGCGTGCTGGCTGTGGGGAGTCATGCTCTGTGTGGAGTCATGGCTATGGTTCATCCTCTGTGTGAAGTCGTGGCTGTGGTTGGAGTTGTGGCTGCTGCTTTGTAAGTGGTTGTGGCTGTCATGCAATGGGTGTTTGTGGTGGCAGTGACGATAGCTGGGGGTAGGTGCAATGGCTGAGTTCTTGGTGGATTATGGTTGTCTGTTCTCGATTGATAAATGAAAGGAAAGTAACTTTGCAAACGGTGAGTTTTGGAGTCGAGGTTTGATTGTGTGGTGAAACGAAAAGAACAAAGAGGGAGAAGCAGCTGAGGAGAAGCAGCTGGGTTCTATCTTCTATAGATGCTTTTGCACTTTATCCAAGCCAAACGACGTCGTTTTACAGCGAATGAAAACAAAAAAATAAATAGAGTAAACGGCATCGTTTTAAGCTGTTTCGGGGTTTGACCCGGGGCAAATATCATTTTCCTTTTTCTTTTAACTTCGTGATGATTTGAAAATGTTAATTAATTCCAAGTTGTCAATTTTTCAAACATTGGGCTGGAGTTTAAGCATGACGGAGAGCTGCTCAGCTGGAGTTTAAACTTGACGGAGAGCTGTTCCCACTCATTAATGATAGCGCTTCCAAAGCGCGACACATGAAGCTTTGTAAGTTATATGGACCATTAAAAATGACTATTAACTCAAATACAAAAGAGTGAAGGACCCATTCTTTAAAAGTTTATGCAGATAAAAAGGATTAATTTAAGAAAGATATTAATTAATCTTTGCGGCAAAAGAGACAATTCTTGGTTTCGAGATGGCCCAGGTTCGGCCTATACATTTCCTTGAAATCGTTGCGATTGTTGGTAGGTCCCATGCAAGAATTAGTATTTTTTAAGTAAAAAATATACATAAAGGGGGGGGGGGGGGGACGAGGAAAGTTAAATACATAATGACGTAGCAAGTGTTTGTTGGGAAAAAGTGATGCAGTAACTAGTAAGTGGGCTGATGAAAAGACTTCCATAGAAACAATATGAGAAAAAGATGCATCATCTGCAAGAAATAGTCTAAATTGTCCTGTTATGGATACAAGCTATGGTTCAATTAAACTCCAACTTTCACTAAATTGACGTTTTGTTATCTCTAAACTTTTTGCGTAGTTATAACTTTACTCAGAATCCTTTTCCGTTTGATAAATATTCCTAATCGGGGTAATTTTTATAAGTTTCTAATCAATGTTTTAAGTTAAATTTTACCCCGCTTGATTGACCAATACCGTGCAGGATAAAAAATAAAGTCCAAGGAATGAAAGAAAGACTGTACCCATTAACCAACACGTCTCTATATTTCCATCACAAAATCAAGCAGAATATAAAAAAGACTTTGAAATTGTATGACACTGCAACAGTTTGTTTCTGTTACCCATTTTCTGCGGTCTAGCTGGTTCCCTAGCTACTCATGGGTTTTGTTCCCTTTTATTCATTTCGAATTGAATTCTGGGGATGAAGTGCCGAACAATATTAATTCAATGGATGAAGTGCCAGGATCAATGGGCTCAAGCGCCAGCTTGGCTTTGCGTTTTGGTCAGACCATTTTCTCCTCTGCTTCAATCCTCTTTATGAGTTTTCATGGCGAATTCTACAGATACACTTCTTTCTGGTAAATTCCTAGTATCTTAATTTAATTTTTGTCCTTTGATGCTTATGGCAAATTGGAAGAAGAGATTAGAGGTCAAGAAGTTGAAGTCAATATTAGTTGTTAAGAATTTAATTTATGGGAGACTTGATGTATGTATATTGTTGTTTGATTAAGCAATTTTTGCAGTTACTTGGTGACAGTAATGGGTTTGGTGATTCCATGGAGTATGGCATTAGGACTGGTGGATGGCTACGCTGTTTTCTTTAAGAGTTTACCCCGTCGACCAAAAGTAATGTTATTTGTCATTGCAGGAGATTGGGTATGTTAGCTTCTTTTCATGTTTCATTTTAAAATTTTCATATATATAATTTTTCTTCATTTGGTGAAGAAACAAACGCTCGTATATATATATATGTAAGTTCTTGTTTTGTTCAATTACAGGTTCTGGCATTTCTTTCACTAGCTGCAGCCTGCTCAACAGCAAGCGTTACAGAACTCTTGATGCATGCCAGCCAGCCAAATTGCCCTGCTAAGTTCTGCAATAGATACCAAATATCTGCTGCCACTGCTTTCTTGTCTTGGTTTATGTTATTTGCTTCGTCTCTCTTCAATCTCTGGTTACTAGCTTCCTTGTAATTTCTCATTACAGCCGAGCTAGCGATTAAAACCCAAGCTAAATGTAGAGTTTTTAGTCCATACACCTGACTAATTAATGACCAAGATCTAATTAGTTACGTTGCAATAATATCAAAGTTCAATTTATACTGATACTGCTGTAAGTAATCTGGAAATAATACAGTGAAAACGTTTATATGCATCTATGTTTTGCCTTTGCTTTTCATGAAATTTTAACAGATGGGAAGAAAAGGATCTGATGAGTATGGTAGTGCAAATTGTCCCCAATGGAGCACCTCCTCCGGACTCTCCGGCGCTACCATTGTTGTGACTTGACGCAGGGTGCGTTGTTGTCCCCTGTATTCTTATTGATTTCCATAAGAAAACGAAGTGCAACTGTCCCGAACGCACCTCAAACTCTGTTATGCTTATTACGGGTCTCAAACGTTGTCACAGTCGCAAAACAAAAAGAGAGAATATTAACCAGAATGCTTTTAGCTTGTGGGTCTGTAGAATGTCGAGGCAAATGGGAAATTGATGCCCACTTTGCATAACATATTGTTGCCAAGCTTTTCAATATTCCAAGAGGTAGAACCATTGTGCTCGTTCAATTTCAAGAGAATTCGAACATGTGCTTAAAAAACGAGAAGTGATAAATAATGACGTCAAACTTAGTTGACAGGAAAAAATATGGGAAAAAAAGTTACCGCTAGTATTATTAGTGTAATGACCCTAAAGATGGCCAACATGCCGTGCCAGCACCATCAAAGAAAAATCTCTGTGTGCTCATACTCGTGTTGTACCGTGTTTATTATGTGTTTCGTGTCGTGTTTAATTTTTTTTATTTAGGTTAGGCCCGACACACTGGCCGTGTCCACTTGTGTCGTGCCCACACACACCATGCTGTGGGTCGTGCCGTGCCATGCCTAGGAAAAAAAGCACATTGAATTTTTTTTTAAGAGCGCATGCCAAGTTGTTGGATTTTTTTCAACCCTATGTACCTTTTTGAATTCATATACCTTTATTCAAATTTAATAGAATCGAAAATAAAAAAAAAATCAATTCCATATTCAATAATAATAAGAGAATGTAATATTAATTATTAACGTTTGACTCTATGGTATTAGAATTCGTTTTTTATATTTAACAACAGTAATAATAATAAATTTTTCTTAAGGGATAACCTAATTGTTAACTCGAAATTACGTACAATCATAAATCATAGTTCATAATAATATTCATACATATTTATAAAATCATGATATTTATGATTTTATTTATTAAAATCATTATATCAATTATTTATCTAATAAATTATGAATATAAATCAATTATAATTTTTGTGAAACTAAGAATTAAATAAATTTTAAAAAATTGAGTTAATAAAACACATTAAAAGATTCAATTTTAAATTATTTGTAAAATCATAAAATGTTAAGTCTACTTTTATTAAAAAGTGAAATATGTTTATTGGGTGCTTTTTTGTGTGTTATGCTTTGTCCCATCTCTAATCGTACTGTGCTTTTAAGGCCCAAGTGCCTAAAATTCTAAACTTGGGCTAGTCCACATGCGTGTCGTGCCTTGTCGATGTGCTTCATCAAAACGTACTAGTGCCCGTATCGTGCCTCATGTCATCCGACCCGTTGGTCATCTCTAAATGCCCCAATTAGCTATCATGGAATCGCCTTTTTTTTTTAATATCTTTTCATTGAGAAAACTCATTAAATAAGTACAAGAATTAACTTGGGACATTGCCCATCCAACAAACAACAAACAGGTTCCACTATTAAAAATAGTGTAATTGAAAAAGTATTTTCTCAAAGTTAAAGAAAACGCCTTTTTATGCATTACCACGAAAAATCAAAAATTAAATCATACCTATCACCAAAATAATTTCAACCAAATAGAATTTTGGATATTATTTATAGAAGTGCAATTTTGACCATTTATGTGATAAACTATGAAAGCTTTACAATAATATTCTTTTATTTAACATCATTTTATTCCATTTATTAATTGAGTTATACATTTTTTTATTATCGTTCACATTTGCACTTATTTGTATTTCAAATTATTTTTCTTTAATTTATCAATTAATTAGTTTTTATTTATTTTAACCACTTTAATTGTGTCATACAAAATAATCATTTAAATTAAGTTAGGTTAAGGATTAATAAAATATCATGTCAATATTGTGTCCAAGGGCAAAACTGTAAAAGAATTTAAAAAGTTAGATTTTTTCCATTTTTTTAGGTGAAGGGGTAATACAAAAATGCTAGAATTATGGGGTAAATGGTTTATAGTGATTTTAGTTGGGGAGAAAGTGGTTATCTCTCCATAATATGATTGAAAATTTTATAGAGGTGAAACTATTTACCCTTTAAAAATTATTTTGAATACTTGTTTTAATAAATTATTTCTATTACAAATATACTCATCATATGAATTACTAATAAGGACTTTCTCTTATAAACCAATATAATATAATTATTTTGAATATTTATATAATACACCCACTATTCAATATATAATTCTCTTGTCATAAACCCTACAAATTTTATTTCCAATCTTTTAAACATATTTAGTTCAACAACGAGGAAATTGTAATAGATTTCCAACATATTTTTTCCTTTTGATTAAAAAAATATTTTTTGTAGCCTTCTCCTCCTCTTTTTTTGTTTAGAGTGCAAATAACCCCCTTTTTTTATAAATGCTTTTTTTTTAATCAAATGGCAATTCAATCCATTTCCTATTCATCTAAATAGAATTCAAACCTTACACTCTTATTTTTAATATAAGAGACTTTTACCATCTCAACTTATTAGATGACACCCATCGAGGAATGACAATAGATACCAGTCATTCCATGTTTGTCATTACTAAACTTGCACCCACGGAAATTTTGAATTATTAAACTCGCTCCGCGAGTTTTTATTTTTAAAAAAAAAACTATCTAATGTGAATTTTAACAATTATGAAACTCACCCAATTTTTTGTGGATTCCATATTTAAAATCACAAATATTAAAATATACTTTTAATGATACATAAAAATATAAATAATATAATTCAACCCAAAAAAATCCGCATAAAATACTTAGTTCTAGATTTTATCAATGCAAATGAGTGACTAAAGTTTCAACATTAAAACAAATACGCAAAATATATCAATCTAATACAAAATATTTCTATTGTAAGCAAATCATCATCACTATGATCAATACCTTGCTCCATCTTTAAATCAATATACAAGTATTGTAAACAATATTAACAAATGAATTTTGGACAACTACCTTTAACAATTAACTAAACTAATAAAAACCCAACTCTAGTAAGCAATCATTAAATTCAGCTCATTAAAGCAAAATCGAAAAAAAAATTAATCAAATTAAAATAAAATATCAATAATTTATACTTATTAAAAGTTTACTGTATCTATCTATATATACAGACAAACTCTCTAAAAAGAGCAGGACATACAATTGCAGTGAGTTAAGTTAGGTTAGGTTTAAGAATTAAGAAGATTAGGTCATGAGTAATAACTTTACCTTAAATATATTTATGAATATACTTTTTTAATGTAATTTTATGATTGAAATAAATATATAAATCTTTTTTTAAAGGAAATAGAATACATGTTGGCAAATACTCATTCAAATTTTTTCTTAATACCAACTTCACCCACAACCGACAAAATTACTTAGAGCAGGCGTCTTTCTACAGGCACAATTACGGATGATTTTACTATCCCTAACCACATCATCTGATAAATGTTGGAACTTATCAATGATATTTGGGTAGGGAAGATATTATGCCACATCGTAACAACTAATAAAAATGTTCAAAAAGTCGGTCAACTGCTTTTACCTCTTCAGAAATTGGACCGTTGGTTCCCGCGTTAAACACATCCTCTCTTGTTGTTCGCTCTCTACGCAATTTCAATTTCCTAACTCCCAAAACCCTCCGTTATCTTATCTTATCACCAAGAGCATCTTCATCTACATGCCCAAATCATCAACAACAGTATGGGTTCGACCAAATAATTATGTACTACACATTGATAAGGGGCTATTCAAAGAGTGACAGCCACTGACCCGGGAAATGGACATTTCTTTGTATGGTCAAATGATAAATTTGGGTCTTTCTCCTAATAGTTTTACTTTGCCAGTGGTTCTCAGAACTTGTGCTGCCGAAGTAGTGTAGTGGGTTGCTCCATTGTCCATGTTCTTTGTGCTAAAGTGGGAATTGGGTCTTTCAAGTTTCCGTATTAAATACGGATGTACGAATGTTAAGCCGGGTTGATTGTAAATGCCCGGAAGGTGTTTGCTGAAAGTTCTGAAAGGACGTTGATACCTGAGTGATAAGTGATTGTTTATTTTTCCTGAGAAAAGAAAATTTGAAAAAAAAATTCTTGTGGCACAATCCACATCAGCTTTTTCTTATTAACTCTTATTCCGACAAGGTTTTCTCCTTTCTGTTTCCTCCTATTTTGGCTGCTTCAACAAATTTTAATAATATAATAACTAGGTCACCGTGACCCTTGCGGATAAGAAATCTGGTTATAAAATAAAACTAGCCATATCAATGCGATAAGATTAAAAAGCCTGAATTACAGAAAGCAAGCAATTGAATCGAAAGAGAGAGATTTTGTTCTGGGAATATACTCAATATTGTAGACAATCATGGAGGCACAAGAAGGCGATCTGTTATGGTTACAGGATTTTATACAAGCCAAATTTTATGTGCCATGTCAATGCGGCCCAAAATTCACTACCAACTTCTGCTGCGAGTGCAAGGGCTTACCCTTCTGTGAAGATTGTGGAAATAACACTCGCATACACGATGACCACAATGTGTTGCGAGTAAGTTCTTGTTTTTTCTTCTCTTTGCTTAGCCGTGGCTACAAGTGCTAATAGTGACTTCGTTTAACTTATTTATTTATTTAATCTCAGGTCTGTAAAGCTTCGCGTCAAACAGCAACCACAGTTTTGATGATAAAAAAATTGTTGGATGTGTCTGATATCCAGACATATTCAATCAATGGGCAAAGAATTGTTTACATATCTCAAAGGCAAAGCAATGAGAAACATAATCCAAAAGTGATCGGCAAGAAGTGTGAAATATGTGGATGGTCAAATTTGTCGTCATCGGTCAAATTCTGTTCGATAGAATGCAAAGTAAGTGCTCTCGTGGAACTACTATATTATCTATCAACAGTTTTTATTATTTTAAAGGAAAATTAACTCGTGAAGCATTCTTTCTTTCAGGCACAGGTAGATTGGGCAGGTGAAGAAGAGAAGAGTGTAAGCCGTATTAAACAGAAAAATTCGAGCACTCCAAAGCCATTAGAAGAATGTTATGTGGCTCCACCTGGTTCTTTTAGAAAAAGGCCTAGAAAAGGGTGCCCAATAAGATCTCATCGAGTGTAAATCCTGGTAGTTCGGAATTATTCTCCCGAAAGTTGAGAAATAATATGGATTAGCCTATTTTTTAATTTGGGCTGCCTAAACTGTAAACACTAGTGTAGAAGATGTGTTTTTGTTGGTTGTTGGGGGTTTAATGTCTACTTTGCTATCTATGATTGGGTTCATAAAACCCAATGTAATTTTCCAGAAAACGGCTGAGCTCAATTAGTCTCCTTTTTCCTGAGCTATTAAGTGAATATGCAAATCTAAGACGGGTCCTCACAATTCTGTGCCAGATTCATTCAGAAATCAACTACCAATTAATTTAATCTGCTTAATGCTAATGAGTACTTAAGTCAACACAGAAAGGCTTCATACCCCAGATTTTTTGGGACTGAGTTCTCCATATCCCCTCTGCCATTATTTCAAAAAAAAAAAAAATAGCAACTTCAACTACTTTAGCCCGTGTTTGGTTAGAAGAAATTTTAGAAGAGGAGAGGAATGAGAAGGAAAGAGGGGGAGAAAATATGAGTGAAAAAGAGAGTCAATCTCATTTTCATTATTTGGTTGGATAAGAAATTCATCTTTCTCCCCTTATTTTTTTTCCCTCTCCTCCTTTCCTCTCCTCTCTTATATTTTTTCAAACCAAACATGCCATACATTACTAAATACAGAGAATTAGAGAAAGGAATCTGGCAAAGGAGGAATTGAATTAGATTATTCTGGTAATGTTGTGGCTGGCATGTGGTTAAAGTCTTTATACGAGAAAATAAGGAAAAAAAAAATAGTCATAGGAGGCGCGCTTCTATGATATACATCAATCTCCATGTTTCTTAAAGCTCAGAATTTTAACTGGGCAACAAAAACTTAATGGTTGTTACAAGTACATTAAAACACACAGCAGAATAGCTATAAATTCTTAATTTTCTATCCACTTGGCCACTGGCCATCCCATCCTGATATAGGAACAAGTATAAAAGGAAACACTGTTGCTAATAAAGTAAAGCATGAAGTATGAACACTGATCTCTCTTTGTATGCTTGTTTCTGAGACTCGGATGCTTGTGACGATGAGACCGGGTGCCATTTACATTATACTACCCTGGATGTTTTCACTCTTGGGAAGAATACAAGTTTGTTGACGAATACTCAAAAGGACAAACCCAGTACTAATTAAGTATGAATGTAGGGTGGAACAGAGACTTTTTGGAAACAAGAGTAGTGCATTGAAATACAGCCGCGTGAACTAAATTCAAAAAATAGAAACATACATACATAAAATGCTTATAAAGAGAAACAAAATATGAAAAGAAGAAAATGGAAAGGGCATGATCACACTATAGGTGCTCGGGTCTTAGGGAGAGCCTCGGTTTGGAATTGGAAATTTCAAGGGCCATGACTATATTTGTAATCCCAAGTCTTAAGTTCTAGTAAAACCAGTAAATGAGAAGCTTGAATTCTATACCCCGCAATTAAATTGCAAGATAGAGAACATCGGCAAAGAAGTATTTTCTTCTAGGCATTTTTCACTCATTAACGGAGAGAAAAAATGGAGGGGCAAGAATTTGATCTGCCATGGCTAGAGCCCCTTCTTCAAGCCAAATTTTATGTGCCATGTCAATGTGGGTTGAAAGATAGTACCTATTTCTGTATTGAGTGCAAGTTTCTACCTTTTTGTGAATTTTGTGAAACCAACAAACATAATGGACACAAGGTTCTAAAAGTAAGTTCTTTCGTAGTGCCTACTCCTTGATTTTTATTTTAATTTCATGGTTGTAGCTTCAGAGATCATCATCATCATTATTATTATTATGATTATTATTTTCCCTTTATTGGCCTTCCTTCTAATTTCATCAGGTGTACAAAGCGTCATATCAAGTGGGAATTAAGATTGTAGAGATAAGTGAGTTGTTGGATACATCTGATATACAAAGTTACGTAATTAATTCTAAGAGAATTGTTTATATAACTCAAAGACAAAGTAAGAAGCAAAACAATCGTAAAGGAGGAGACCGGTGTGGGAGTGGTAACAAGTGTGAAACCTGTGGGTGGCCGAATTTGTTTTCACCGGCCAAGTTTTGTTCAATCCAATGCAAAGTAAGAATTCTTGTTTAAAATCAATCTTTTCCTCTCTCTACTTGTGTTTTATATATATATATATAGAAGAAAACAAAGTAACAACTGCTTCTAACACGTAGGTGTGTTTGTCAAGTGGAGAAGAAAAACAAGGGGAGGAGTCAAAAGATGACAGGCTAAGTTACCTTAACTCCGATGGCATTCCACAGAAATCCGTACAGGAATTAGTAAGTGCAAAATCATCATCAACTTCAACAACTAAGCGGTCCTTTAAAGCACCTAAAAATTCTTACAGGAAAAAATGTAGAAAAGGGACACCTAAGAGGTCCCCTTTAATGTAGATCTTTATGAAGTATCTGAAGAAACAGTTTATTTGCTGTGATGTGCAAGCAATTAAACTAGTATTATTGAATTAACATTCTGGATCTTTGTATGGATAGGAAGTGGGACGGGGATAACCTGAAATAGATCTTTCTTTATTTTTTATTATGATAAATCAGATATGTATCATGTATCAGCTTAATTTATAACAGAAGAGAGGAAGCAATATCTATTTAAGCATGAACCTATGAAATAAAACAAAATTGTTTGTTTGTAAAAGATATAATTAAAGCACCGATTTTCTTGATGGGATAAATAATGCAATGATTCATGAATACACAACAACTTTGGTGTTTGAGACTGCACCGTTGATTTGATTAGCTCCAAGCATAAATGTTGTGCAACTGTTTGAGATTTAAATTAGATTAATATAGAAAAGCCACATTGAGGCCCCACGAGCTGTAATTGTTAATTAAGGGAGTTAATACAAGTGTGGGGGGGAGGAACTTTCATGGAAATGGCAAAGGCCAGCCTTTTTAACTGAATCTTTGAATACATCAAACATCAAAGATGCTCAAAAGGAAATATTGTCTGGCATTCAGACTCTAAAATCTGGAATATGTCTAGTCGAAATAATTTAGATTAGTATGTATTTAAGGAGCCTAAACACATAATTGAGCGAGTAATGTGTTTTTGTTGGTTGGTGGGGTTTTACTCTCTGCTCTGCCAACTGTGTTTGCTTCACAACCCATCGATTCAGCCAAAAAAATAGATGTTTCAATAGATTTTCATTGCTCAAGACTCATGTTCTTGAAGATCATGAATTATTGGCATGTACAAGTTATGGGATGTGGAAGTTGCTACTTGCTTGCCAGGCAAGAAAGTTAGATCCTTTCAGGCGGTGAGCAAAATTTTAATGTTGTAACTTATTGAGATTGACATCTTGAACTAATGATCTTTCCAATCCAGCATTTAAAGCATTCAAATATGAATTCAGACTTAATTAGTATATGAGAAAATCATAGTTATGAATCAATTAACCAATTTTGGGTGTGATTATTACGAGGAGAAGAGAGAATTATATATATATATATATATATATATATATATATATATATATATATATAGGAAGTTAGACTATATCATATCTAAAATTTTCTCCTATCAAACATAAAATTAACATTGGTCTAGGACAAACGGTAGCTTTATATTAGTACTCGAATTAAATCATCCTCGGGCACAAGATCGATCACTCTCCACCCATTTGAGAGTGGAATTCAAATTCAAGATCTCTTGTTGTATATTTATTCGATATCATTGTCTCATTAAATCCCCTGTCTGTATCTTGCACTAGTCTCTATTTAAGTATTTTTAGCTAACTGAACTGAAATACTTTGTATATAACTTGAATTAAAAATAAAATTATAATGATGGCTTTCAGAACTATGCAAGACGGTACAAAGAAGACAAGAATTAATAAAGTCAAATGCAAAAAGGTGTTGGAAATAAGACCTTCAACTAGGTTTTGCTTTCCAGAGAGGGAGAGAATCAAAACAAGTGATTTTTTGTCTATTTATTTATAATGAGGAAATTAAAAAGTTTACAACTTAACGAATCAAAAAAGAGAGTAGCCTTATATAATACTGTTTAAAGCATTCGTGCCAGGCCATTTTGTCAAAGAGAGGGTCACTGCCTCTGCTTATTTCAAAAGTGCTTTGGGATCGGGTGTGAAAGTAGAAAGAAGCTAACAAATTACGAAGCTTCACTGATAGTTAGGGGTGGGACATCCTTATTCCCTCAATTATTAATTAATCCAACTAGGCAAAATCTAAGACATCTAACAAATGGAAAAATTAAAAAAAAAAAAAAAGATTATTAAAATCTTCCTAAATAAACCACTGATCCTGAATGTCTTGAATGTATCATGACAAGCTCAAAACTCTCTATCCATGTTTGCCTAAAATAAAAAGTAATCAATTACAATGCATCTACCCACCCTCTTCTACTCTATGTTCAAGATTTCTCTTGCATATGACGTCTGGAATCTCACCAAAAGGAAACGATTGAAGTTATAAAGTTAGGGGTTACGTAGATCTTAGTTGATGCTTTTCTTTTTTTTTTTTCTTTGATTAACGTGATTTTTTTTCCTGATCTATTGGGTAAATATGTATCTAAAGTTTGATTGTGTTTGTATGTATGCATGTATGTATAAGTTTATTAACTTTATTCACAGCAAAAATTTTACATCAATGCAATCAAGACACTAATTGAATGTATAAGAAAAATTCTATATGATATAAGATCATAGTTCAACTTATATTACAATCTACATACGTTTCCAATAATTTTTATTTTTTTTAATATACATGTGAAAAGCCTTTTTAAATAACTTTGTTATATTTAGCATAGGTTAATATTTAGTCTATTAACAGATCATAGATTTGCCTCCTCTCTTCTCACATATTAATGAGTGGTTTTCCTATCTATTCATCTTTTAAAGAAATTATAAAATATATTAAAAATATCATGTTGGCCACCACAACAAGTAAATAATATTATGTTATGTATATATTTATTTTGAAAAAATTAATATATAAGTGATAGTTATATTAAATTCAATTACATATCACACATATAATAATTGATTGTGCTACATCTTTATTTTATAATGAGTGACACAAAATCACTAGATTAGAAATTTTAACATGATATCCCATTTGGACGTATTTAAAAGTAATGGTTTATTAAAAAAATAAAATAGACAAAATCGTTAAAAAGAATATTTTTATTACAAAACATGCTCAAGTACAATAATTGATTTTGTATTTATGTGCATGAGCAATCTATGGATGAGATGAGAGTTTCAAATAGTTTTAATATATATTCCAAAAAAAAATAAAATAGCAGAAAAAAAGGATGGTTAAATAGTGCAAGTTATAAGCCAGCAAACAATCGCACCATGCTCCGCATCCTACACACTGAAGGCCGCGCATATAATTGAAAGAAGTGATAGCGAAGCAAAAGCGATCAACTGTGCGTGCACTGCAGGGGCGGGCCAATGTGTGAGCAACAGCACAAATAAAATGACAAAATTGGGAATTGAATGCTGCCGCGGGATACAAACAAGGACTGTGCAGGTGCAGGATTGGGGGCCTTGCGGCTCAACCAAGCGCACCCTCACCCTAACCCACTTCGTCTCACGCAATTCCTTGTCTGATTGTTTGGCTGCTTTTACTTTACTCTTTCCAATGACTCCTTTTTCCACGTGTCTTTTCTCTTGCTTTGCAAGGAAGCTCCCTGATCTGTTTACTTGCCACGTTTCTCACTTCCTCAGTTTTGCTTTTTACTATTTTTTTAATTATTTATGCGCCCTTCCATTTCTTATATATTTACACCACTACCCTTCTCCATTCCCCTTTTATTTTCTTTGTTAATATATGGCTCATTTTATTATTCAGCCAGAATTTGGTCAGTGGGATTCGAGATTCTTTCTTTCTTTCTTTCTTTCTTTCTTTTCCTTTTTCAAATAAGAGATCCGACCCTTTCGAAAAAAAAAAAATAAAATAGATATAACGGTAGAAAATAAATAACATCCAACATTGCATGTGCAGAATTTTTTGGAGGTTGTTAGAAGATGTGAGCACGGTTAGCTCATAAGAATCATCCAATGGGGCATCCTTTGGAGTAGAAAGTTTCAGAAGACCCTTTCTTTAGAGGCATTGTTGGTACGGGCATGGCTTCCTTAATTTCACAAACAGCATATTTTAACTCTACCAAATCACTCGAAAATTTATAGCCATAAATGGAAGGTTGGTCATTCAGGATAGTGGTTATTAGCTAGCACATTATGCAGCCGTTGAAATAGTCACCAATACCACGTAGCTAGCCATAGCTGCCTAGCTTCGCGTGAATCCATCGACCACGTCAATTTTTTCATCAACTAAGCCCAAACTGTTTCGTATCACAAATTCACAATATACAGCCGCTGATTCAGATTCACAGATCAGTCCGATTAATGTTGCATTAATTAAAGGTAAAATTTTCCACATTGAGAAAATTGAATTGAAAAAGCTAGCCCCAGCCGAGCGGGTCGAGCAATTTTTTCTTTTCTTTTCTTTTTTTAAAAAAATTAAACGGGAAAAGATAGAGCCCAGTCCCTGTCATTGTAATATCGTCTTGAAACGAGGGCTGCAGTTGACAGTCACACAATACAATTTACAACCTGTCACCACCAACTTACAGGCTGGCATTGGCAAAGCCGAGCCCATGGATCAATGAAACCAAAGGAGAAACCAAACCCCCTTAGCAAAACGACAAATCTGACATGGCAACAAAATAAGTTGAATAAACGTTGCTCTCTAATCTCTATATAAACGTGGCCTCATTCTCTGTTTTTGCTTCAAAACTCGAAGCTTAATCATTAACTCTTATGTCTCTCTTAAAGCTGAGGCTCTCCATTGGTAATTAATTCGAAGATTTGACGTCCTTAATTACTCAAATAATGGGTATTTGCAGTTCTTGTGAATCAACGCATGTGGCCACTGCAAAGCTTGTTCTACAGGATGGAAGATTGCAAGAATATTCATATCCGGTTAAAGTCTCTTACGTTTTACAGAAGTATCCCACTTACTTTATCTGCAACTCGGATGAAATGGAATTCGACGACGTCCTTTCAGCTATAAGTGACGACGAAGAACTGCAGCCTGGCCAGCTTTACTTCGCATTGCCATTGAGCCGGCTGAAGCGTCCCCTTCAGGCTGAAGAAATGGCTGCATTAGCTGTCAAAGCCAGCAATGCTTTAATGAAAAGTGGTGATAAATGTGCCTGTCGTAAGAAATTAGTGTGCCCAGTTACTTCTACGGGCGACGGCTCTCCCCCGAAGATGGCCTCCGGCGGCGGTCTTGGCCGCTTGAGGAGAGGAGGACAGGGGGGGAAGTTTTCGGTAATATTGAGTGCAATACCTGAATAGGAGGATAGGATGGTATTCTGATATCCGACTTCTCCGGCAAATGTTGGACGTGAGGGGTATCTTGGAACATTTATTGTAAATATTTTAATGATCTAGGGCTTATCTTTCAGTAAATTTGGTGGTGGGTTGGCTGATTCGGTTGGCTTGGGGAATTTTACATGTGTCTTAAGGGGAAACAATTCCGCGTAAGGGTTGTATTACAATTTTACCCCTAAATGGGATATTGATCAATAATCAAGTCGAGGTTCCGGACAAATTATTACCGTAATTATCTACTAGCGTTTTTAATCTTCGAATTCATTTTATTCTCTAATCAATGGAATCCAGATTCAGAACAGCGAAACCATTATCACTCACGTTGCCAACTTGAGCTGCTCAGCAGTTGACCATTTAACCTAAACTGCTTTGCTGCCTGCGTACGTTACGAGTCACTGCCCCATATAAATTAATCAGAAATTAATTAAATAATTAACAGGTAACATGAGCGGTGCTACATATACCACCAACGCGAATGACAAACCTTAATAAAATTTTACCTTTGCCTAGATAAAAAGCTGTAACAAACGTGTATAATTGATGTTAACAAGACGAGCTAATTAACTGGATTTAGATTTCCAAGTATTGGACAAACACTTTTGGAGTATACAAATACAAGTGGATCTTTGTTGGATCTGTGGTCTCTATGACTCTTATCTCTTTGAAAAATTCGTTTTAGT
This sequence comes from Luvunga scandens, assembly GCA_030449905.1. NCBI lineage: Eukaryota > Viridiplantae > Streptophyta > Magnoliopsida > Sapindales > Rutaceae > Luvunga > Luvunga scandens. The sequence goes on along the minus strand of JASUUG010000383.1, from coordinate 1,506,943 downwards.
TTGTTTGCATGAGCTTCGCCACGCACGTGTATGTAAATATCATTGCACGCGGAATAGGATGGGACATGGGAGGATAATAAAAATAACAAGATGGGCATTGCAGTACAAGCCACTGCCTGCTTCGGCCTTGCTAGTCTAGCTATTAGTAGCTGTGTGCTTTAGATTTGAAGCTAGCGTGGGTGTTTTTGGGAGAGCAAATTGTTCACAGCTGTTGTAAGTCTGTGAAGCAATAATATGCATACATCATTAACAATAAGTAGTGCTGACTGCTGATGCTGATTAATGATAATGAGGGTCACAGTGCCTTCTTTTTAGCATAAGCCTCCATCTAGGTTAAGTTAAAGGTTTTAAATAATTATAATAATTGCGGTCTAATTAAGCAAATAATTAAAACATGAGATATTTTGATCATGCAAAACTAAAGGTGATGGGTAAAATGTCCGTTACATAGTGTTAGACGATCCCTCCCTTGGGATTTGAAGTATTATTTGGTTGGTTGGTCACATTGGGTTTGTTTTATTGACGAGATGTAGCAAATTGAAATGTATTGTTCTGCATGAGAAGGCTTTATCTAGACAGGCGTTGAAATTTGAGAGATTCACTGTAGATTATTCTAAGTGAATCTATACGCTTCACAGCTTACATGTTAGCTAGCAAGCAGCAATATTCTATCCTAAAATCAGCAGATCAATGACAGGGAGTGAAACTTTAACCGACTTTTACATTCAATCACTTTCCGGAAACTAATTTTAAAATCTCCATAAGCAGAAATTTAATTTTGACAAGTCTCTTACATCAGTATTGGAATTCGGGGGTTTAATTTGGCTAGCTGCGCACGTTATTACCAAGGTCCAATTCAGATCAATTGCTCCGTTCATATATAATATATACGATCATTTCACCTGTTTAATTTATCGAACAACAACATATCCGAATTTCACTTTCACTGTCCATTATTAGAGGAACCCTAATTTGCTGAGTCTGAGAGATCCCTCATTCATTTCACAGGAGGTGTAAATTACGTTCATTTATTATTATTATTATTATTATTATTATTATTTTCCAAGATTACAGTGGCCCTCAGCATGATGTATGATCGTCAAAAAGCCAGCTGGGGAATCAATGATGGAAAAAAATTTGGTCAAGGAAAGAGTTGATAGATAGAATCAGACATTGGACTATAGCAGCACGATTTGTGAGTTAGAAACTCACGTGATTAAACAAGTGGGTAATTTTGCTAAAAAGCAAATTTATTGAAACATACGACACGTTAATTATTTTATTTACCGGCTGGACCACTACCAACTACACCGCAGAATCACTTTTATGCTTCATGGTGGTCCTCGATCCATCAGCTTCTTATGATCTATAAAAAAAATGACACGTAATAAAAAAAAATCGATATAGTAAGTTCTCAAATCTCAATTGGAGAGAATGAGAGCTGTGACGAAGACCAATGACTTTTTGGCAAAAATATGGCGTCATTTATTGTTTTTTACAATCTGCATTTTCCTCAGCTATTGGAACAACGAAGATCATTCTATAGTATTGATGTTATATGTTTGGTCCACTTGTCCGAGATCAGACTTTGAATTATATATACTTATGAAGTATGCAGCAATTGAATTAATGCTGCACTTACAGTATACCAAGGAATCTACAACGCATTATTTCACGTAAATAGCTTGATCTACTTGCACTTATTCAATTTCTGTTTGCTCTACAAATTGGGTAAAAATTTGTTTGGACTTTGTATTTTGAGATTAGTATTTCATTAATCTTTTTATTTTCAAAAATATTTTAAAATATTCCTGTTGTTATATCATTGACACTCTTATTATTACCTTTTGATTTATTTTTACAATATTATCTCTTACAATAATATTTCTTTTTTTTTTAGACATTAATAATAAAATTAAATTATGAATTTAACAGTAAAAAATAATATATATATATATATATATATATATATATATATATATAAAAGATTTCCAATGTACCTCATATTATAAGATTGCAATAACTAAAGAAAACGCTTCTGCTTTTAACTTCGACTGCAAAATTACGAGCCAAAACGCCAAATGCAAATAGCATTACATATTGGGTTCTGAGGTTCTCACTTTTGCACCTTTGGAATGGGAATTATTTTGGAACAATTGTCTGTCGTTCATCAATCTCAAACTCTCAATTCTCAAAGTCCCGAGCTCCAGGATCGCGCCCCATGCTTTTCCTTTGCGTTGTCTCGGTTTTGGAGCTCTTTGGATCCAGCTGTCACCCACGTACTCAAAATTATCAGATTAGATCCACAAGATCTCCCAAGCTTGATTAGGCTATTTAATTAGCAGCAGCTGCAGTGGGGCAAAAAGTGGCGGCCACCGCCCAGTCGCCCGCCATCGATAGAATGTGTATCAAAACGATTCCATTGCTTTGCTTTAACTTTAGAGCAGAGAATTAATTAAGACGATCATTAATTTTAATGGCAAAAGGGGCCAGCTGTCTTAATCAAGTAGTTGCTGAATTCCCAACGAGGGTAGAATTTTCCATGACCATCAATCAATACCTTGCGTCTATTATAGCTGCTATACATGCATCCAAATGTATGTAGTGAGTACTAACTACCGAATCGTGACACCACATCCCCACGATAGGACATTAAGTAGTGGTCGTTACATCTGCAGCGTCGATCTCGCTCAATTCCAATATGCGGTTCTCCTTTAAAATGCAAACAAGTGATTAACTTCTTGCTTGCATCGGCTGACAGCGTTACCCAAATAAAAGCAAATCACATTATTTTCAGAACCCATAAATCATACATACATAGTTTTTGCTTTTTGGTAACAAATTTACCAAAACTGCAGATTTCATCAGGATGCAGAGTTCTGACAGTCACTGTATATAAACTATCTGGGATTCATTTTTTTCAAATGAGCCTATCATAATTTTAATTTACTCATCTTCTTTCGGAGGCATCCCATGTCACTAGCGAAAACGAATTTGCACCCTTGCAAGTTCTGGGCGCCCTTGTAAGTTGTGCAGATGTGTTTATTAGTAAATGACGATTATATCACATAAAGCCCAAAGTAAAACGTGCGTGTTTGTGAAGTGCAAGGTATACAACTAATGAATAATTAAATCTTCCAAAGGGATTCTTCGTACTAAATTAAAATATAAAAAAATACAGTCATATTTTTTTTTATATTTTAATTTAATCCTTATTTTATTAAAAGGAATGCTTCCTCAATTGAGAGGGCTTTATAATATCGGAAATCCTATCTGTGTGTATAACTTATATGGCCGGTAAATTTGACAAATATCAGACTGTGTTAGCATAGATCGAGAAATTGAAAATAATTTACATATTGCAGAAAAGGAGGCAAACCGTAATTGACTCTTCTTTCTTAATTCCACGGACTGCCGTTGTCACCTCCACCTATTATTTTTTTTTTTTATAACCATCCGGTATCCATGACCATATTGGGTCTTGACTAATTCGGATTCGAGCTGGATAAGACCACATTGTGGCGGCAAATCTCTCTCAATGAGCTTTTAATCGTAGCTGCATTCCCAAGCCTCGAACTGAGGACCTTGATTAAGCTAGTACAGTCTCTTTGCCAACTGAACTATGCAATCGCTGGTGTCACCTCCACCAATTATTAATGCAAACCTTGCCACTACTGGCTCGAATATTGTTAATTTTTCTTTTTAATTGTTCCTCTGAGATAATATTGACTTATTGTTAGTTGTGCTGTAAAAATAATCAGTTGTAAAAAAAATAAAATGTTAAATGTTTGATAAAAATATAAATAACTAAAATAGACACAATTTGAAATAAAATTTATTTATACATCAATGAACATGTATACATATTTTGTTTATAGTGTGTATATAATAATTGATAACTAAAATAATTTTTATTTTATTAATTTTATTTGTTTTATTTTTTTATGTCAATATAATCAATCTTGATAATAATTGAATAAGGATAATTTTGGATATTTATAATATATGTGAAAATATATATATATATATATATATATATATATATATATATATATATATATATATATATATTAAGGTTTCGTTTAGTACAACTTTTCAAATAGAGCTTATTTAAGTAGAGCTTTTGTCAGTAGAGTTTTTATAAATAGAGTTTTTACCCAAAAAATTTCAGTTGTTTGGTTGTCAATAAGAGCTTTTATTGAAATTTTATGAAATTACTTTAATAGGTAAGGCTTTTAAAGTTATGTTATGAATAAAATAAAATAATATTGTCAAATATGGAGAGGATATTTTAGATATTTTAAAATTAAAAAAAAGTTTTTCAACCTCTACTCCCAAAAGCACCAAAATTTGAGTTTTTACTAGTAGAGGCAAAATAGTTTATTTAAGTTTCAAAAGCTCTATTAGAAAAATAACCAAACAACAACAAAAATTATAATAAAAACTTATGGGATTAAATAAGTACTTATGGCTATAAAATAAGCTGTACCAAACATGCACTAAGGTGGCGTTTGTTTTTAAAATCAAAAATCAATAGATCCAATTAGTCAATTACGAATAGATCCAATGTCCTAATCTGAATAATGTGTTTGTTTTTTTCATCTGAATCTCTGAAAATAAGTATTAAGTTGTTTGTTTTTTAAACTTAAAAATTTGAAAATATATATTTTTACATTTGTACTCTTATTAAATTTAAATGTCAAATAAATAATACACTAAATACCATAATATTTTAATATTTATAAGTAAAACTATATTCAAGTGAATACATAATGATTTTGGAATTATAATATATAAAATACCATAAATTTTAAATTTTATCACTAATTCTCAATAATAGTACATAATATAAGAAAAAAAACTAACAAAATAATTGAAATAGTTGATTTGTTATTTCATCTTGAAGTTGTCTCATGTAAAGATGAGATTATGTAGGATAAACGTCTATGGGTGAGTTTTGTAATATATATGAAAAATAAATTATAAAATAGGGATATTTTTTATATTAGAAATTAATTGACTTAATTCAGATTCTTCTATTCAGTAAAAAGCTAAAAAAATTAGCTTCTTTTATTAAGTCAAAATTATCTGAAAAGTCCTATTAAGTTATAAAAACAAACACATTTAATTAACTTAATTAATTAAGTTAAGTCACTTTAAGTTATTAAGTTAAAAAACAAACGCCACCTAAGTATAAAACACATTTTCAAAATTAGAATTTGAAAAACTATCTATCCCTTGCTTTTCAAAATCTACTATAGGGTATAGTAATTTTATCAAAAATTATTTTTAATATAATTTATCAAACACTAAAATTATATTGTAGTTTTCAAAATCATTTTTAAATCTTTCAAAAATAACTCCAAACAAGCTCTTATTACTAGCCAATTAGCTTTCAAATTTCTTCAAAAGTCCTAATTGGTATAACACATTTTAATACATTTATATAGTCCTTCTCTAGTGCATGTGGGCACCCTTATTCTTTTTTTTTTTTTTTTTTACAGACATACTATTAAATTGTGCAATTTAATAATGGGTTCCCATTAAAAAAAAAAAGGACGCTCGCGCCTGAGAATGAATGATGTGTATATATATAGTCATTATAGTATTAAACTGTAGAGCTTAATAGTTTTTCCTAACTTTAATAAATTTAAGATCTTAAATTGAAACATTTTTATATGTATAAGAAAGTCATAAAAAAGAATATATTTAGAATGACAACAAAGGTTACTCGTAATTTATACACCCCAGTGACAAAGGAAATAAATAATTGAACACTCTTCAATCATTGATCTATATGACCATATCTTCTCTCCTTTCCTCAACACTTTTCATAAGTTTATTCGATAAAAATAAAATCGAATGCAAAATTTTAATTTCCAACATCAATACAAGTTTTAAGTTTTCACATGTCATCAAACGAGAAAAATAAAACAAAACAATCCTAGCTAGTGGCAAATACAAATAAAGCCTCACAAGTCCCTGTCCAATCTCCAGAGGCTCGCTGATCTCTCAAAAGAAACACAAATGGGTCCATGAGCTTCGTCTCCAAGAACAAAAGCAAGCAGGGATGGAGCAAGATATAGTAGCATCAAACGGTCATCAACAGCCAAGGTGATCCACGTGGACAGTCGAGTGCAGGAGTTGAAGATTCCCGTCCAAGCCAGGAGCATCACCTCTCAGAATCCAAACAATTTTCTGTGCAGACGCGAGTCCATGCCAATAGGCACGTGCATGGGCATGGCACGCGTTTCTGATGAAGTAGAGCTACAGTGGGCCAGATTTACTTCCACGTGCCACTCTCTCAAGAAGACAAGTCCCTAACTCCGAAAGACTTGCGTTCTCTGGCCATTAAAGCCGGCTCGGCCAGTACCAGTAAAGATGGCGTTGACCTTGTCTCTGCGGGTTCAAAAGTCAAAGCTCGTTTTGCCATAACACATTAACTATCTATCGGAGTAAGGTTTAACTCGAATCTTGATAATTGACTTAGCTCGTGCTTATCAGTCAGTCCTTAGTGCATTAATGTAACGACAGCTAGCGTCGTGGCTATTTGACCGCGTCCCGCATCCTTGCTTCATCAAAAGTCAACGTTTTCAATTTAGTTTTATTTATGGCGGTTCTTCTAGGGCTATTATTAGTTGTGTCCGTTGAATTGTATGACGGAAAACAATTGTTGGAGTGGAATGTTTTGCTTACAACTTTTTGTTCTAATGTGTTAAGGAAAAAAAAAATTGGAGGGAAAGAGGACTAATCGCACTAGTTCAAATTATCAAATCAGACAGGTAAACGTGCTATGGTCTCTCCCCTTTCACGTTAAAGAATCTCTTAAGGTGATAAACAACAATAAAGTACACCGTATCCCCATACCATACGTCCCCAATTCAGGTGGCACTGTCCCAACAGCAACATGCCCTTGCTCCTGGTCCTGCGCATGTGGCACCCTGTCCAAAGTATGTTGAAGATTCTCCCAAATCAGCATTTTTCTACCTCAAATCAATTATTATTTTGCCTCAAGTTTTATGCAAAGGACAAGCAGCTTATATGGTTTGAAAATTAGATAATAAATTTTAAAAATTTTCCTCTTTTTCTTACCTACCAAATCTATAATATAAATAATCATTTCAACTCTACTGGTCATTGATTGAGCATTTCGCTATTTCAGCTTGAAGAAAGAAATGGCACAAGCTGGCCTGCTTGGAATATTAATTGCATTTCTAGGGATATGCCTCAGCTCAGATGGTGGGGAGCCGGCGCCAGGACTCCCAACCGCAGCCAGGGAGTTCCTGGAAGCACACAACCAAGCAAGAGCCGCAGTGGGAGTAGCTCCTCTCAAATGGAGCGAGAAACTAGGCAACGGCACAAGTAGGCTGGTCAGATTCCAGAGAAACAAAATGGGGTGCCAATTTGCAAATCTGAAAAGCGGCAAATACGGTGCCAACCAACTATGGGGAAGCGGAATGGCAGTGACACCGCGAATGGCTGTGGATACTTGGGTGGAAGAGAAGACTTTCTACAATCATGCTGATAATTCGTGCGCGCCAAATCACAGATGCGGGGTTTACAAGCAAGTTGTGTGGAGAAAGTCTCTGGAATTGGGGTGTGCTCAAGCTACTTGCGTAAAACAGCAAGTCACGTTAACTGTATGCTTTTACGATCCTCCAGGGAACATCATTGGAGAAAGCCCTTATTAATAATTTCTAATTAGAACTTGTATTAGAAGCCATAGTTTTTCAGGCTTAATTATTAATTATTAAGTTTGTTTAAGTGGAATTACTGGTACTGGCTGAATGATATATATTTATTAATTAATTAAGCTCTGGTTTTAGGTGTTATATATCATCCTGTCAAATTTATGAATTAATGAAACAACGGGAGAAAGGAAGTGTTTCTGGAAAAAAAAAAATCAACCGCAATTCCGCACACACACACTCCCCCCGATTAAATGAAAATGTAAGCACTTGGAATTGGACATGTCTTCATTCTTCGCGAGTGTGGAACTGTATGCATGCCTGGAATATAAAAAGTGTCTGTCGTGTCAAGTGATTTTGACCGTCAGTTCAGTTGGTTTCTACCGACAATTCCAGCAGCATCTTTAATTTCCCTGTAGTTCAATTGTTGTTAGAGTTGGACTAATGGGAATTGCACGCAAATTTTGACTTCAACCATTCTAGATTAGCATTTAGCAGCAAAACATATCTGAAAAATACAATATGAAAGACTGACTGTGCGTAATACGTTTGCCTGCGGCCTGCCTGTGTTAAGGAGCAAGATAATTTAAACATTATGTTTTTATGTTAATCACCTTGAAAAATATAATTGGAGAGCGTATTTGCGAAATTGTGCGTAGCCCGAGTCTCATAGAACTTCGATTAGTTTGCTTGAGTAAGTGGTAGCAGAGAGTAATACAATTTGGGCACAGGAACAGCTTTGGCTTTTGTATATTAAAGTATACATCAAAAGGAGTTAGTAAATCATTTTACTAGCCACCCAAATTTGGTTAATGAAAATTTGAATATATTAATTGACGCCCTTTAAATAGCTCTTAGAATCCTTTCGATATTTTACAATTTTAATTTTTGTGAAAATTACATGAAAGGACACTATATACAAAATTAAACCCCAAGTTAAATAAACATTTTTTTTTTGGGCTAAACACTTGTAGCAACTATGTTCATACATCTAATGCACGATGGCCCATTTGAAACTCAGAATGTAAGAGGAAAACCACAAACTAGCGCATACATGATTCTTAACTAGATTGGCAATGTGAAAAGTTAAACGCCTAGATAATTAAAAAATTGCCAAAGGTAATCAATAGAGACTTGCATCTACTTATTGGCATAGGTGATGAATAACCGCTGTTAGCCAATCTTGTCATAGAAAGGGTAGCCCGGCATATTTTTTAATAGCATTAGCAACGGATGAGACACTCTTGAAAACGACCCAAGCTTGGCCTTTGTATTTCAGCGTCTTGAGTTTTAAAACCAGACTTGCCCTTTCTTTTCTTGAATATCAAAACCTGTGATGTTGTCTCAAATTGCTTGAAAACTGCGTTGCAGCAATCATGAAAGATAAAAATGTCTCAAATTGCTTGAATATCTAATATCTCCTCAATTAATAAAAAAAATTAACTTTAATGAAACTTAACCTCACAAGACCCGGCTTTCAAATTTATTTGTTATTGTTTAAACACAATTTCAATAAGGTAAATAAAGAAAAAGGATGTAAAGATATTCTCTAATTTGAGGGCATTATACATTTTAAATTTTTTATCTCAAAAAATTATGTGACATTTATCAATTAATTGATGAAATAATATAATTAATTTATTTAAATTTTGTAAAGAATTATTAACTAATTAATAATATCGTGCATCATTTAGAATAATATACATACATAGGATAAAAAAAATTCAAAATATATATGGTACTCGAGAAGGTCTCAAAAAGAGAAACGGACTTTAAAATATTTGAATTTAAAATCCCACGAGACTCAGCTACATTATCATTATCATGTCACCCTCAACCGTTTGGATTGAAAGAGAAAGAGTCCATCTTATTATGGAAATAATACAGGTAACAAACTGCAGCAGTCAAACAGTAGTGTTAATCAAACAGAAACCTTAAAAAAGGGGGGAAAAAAAGTAAAAAAGAGGGACAACAATGAATGGCGATGGTGGAAGCACAACAGGCGACAGTCACTGGCAGATGAAAATGTTGAACATACTCTGTCAGATTAGGGAACTCTTTATGTCCTGCTGCGGGTTTTGCCCAACCACATTCCTTTCTCACTGCTTGCCGGATTCATTAACGGTATCTGGAACCATCATTTGCCCTGTTATTAATGGTAAACCGGTGAGACTATGCCTACAAGACGGTTCCCAAAGCTCACCATTGATACTCCTGGACCTTCCCCTTAACACATCAGCATTCAGCAGTTTAATCAAACATGGAATGATCCGGATGGTTTTCGAATGCAAGTGTGATTCAGCTGGGTCCAAGGAGCCGCTACTGAGTAATCCTCTGTGGGTCATGTACTGTAACGGGCTGAAAATGGGGCTTGCCAGAAGGCGGGAGCTGTCCTGGAAGGATGAATGGTTGCTGGAGATGACCAGGACTGTCTCGGCTGGAGCGGGGTTCTTGCCCGATAAGGGATCCGGTGGGTACAAGTATCTGAGGGGTCAGTTTGAGAAGGTGCCTGGGAGTGGGTCTGACCATTCTCAGGCTTACCATTTGATTGATCCCTCTGACAGTTTTGGGCAAGAGCTAAGTGTCTTCTTTCTCAGGCATTGACAAGATTAGGCACAAACAAACTTTCTCATCTTGTCTCATGAGTTAATAATAATCTCAATAGCATTATATAATTTCAAGTAGGATGCGATATGCAACCAGTGCCACGGATGATTCGCGTAACCATGAATTTTTAAGCATTATAGACTTGTGTGTATCCCTGGGCAACATTCATAGAAGATCCTAGATTGTAGAATAATAATTAGTAATAGATGTTTTATCCAATGAGGGCCAAGAAAATAAATTCGGAGGTCAGAAGTAATCACTCAGGCAAAATGAAAAAATGGGCATTAAACCTGATCCATTAACTCATTGCACACTTTGCATACTTTCATAAAATCACCGAAATCATAGATACTTGCATCCCATTACATGGCAGAAAGATCACATTATACAAAACGCCTCAATGTTCTACCTTACATTTTCCAGCTCTATTTTTCTACTTTGTACAGGGACTATCGAATCTTCTTATATGAAAATCTTAATAACGGAGTGAGCTCAATTACTAAGCACTCACCAAATCACCTTACAAGCTCTTTAGATATGAGATACCGAAATGTAAAATTATGTGGGATCCATTCTATGCTTTTGCGGGATTTACTCAACTGACATTTCCTAACACTTTTCCTCAGAGATTCAGGCAAAGACTGTTGGATCATCTCCATGATACCAGCTGCACATAAACCTGAGTCCTTCGCATATGCCTCCACAATCTTCGGTAAAAGAATTTTCTGATCCTTCCGTATACCAAAGGCAGCGCAGATATACTCTTCTTTTGCCCCTTCCAGCTCCTGAAACACTCTTTTGGGTGTGTACACACGAACCTGAAAAAGATTTCAAGGTTCATAAATTGTTCACACAAAAAAAAAAAAAAAAAACCGCATAGAATCCATATCAAGGCATTGGGTACTATGTTTCTGCCCAGTTCATTTCATTTATTCTTATTTTGTACGTAAGGACCACACACCAAAAATGAAAGAATTCCTCCTGAGTCTTTTTGTATCAGTGAGTTTCTGATTCAAATGAGAACAATGTGTAACAATGAAATGAGCATATTTTTTATTTTTATTTTCAAATTATTTTTGCATTTTAAATCTGAAATTAAGTCTCAATCAATTTTTCGAGTTGAAAGACACTTGCTTAGTTCCTAAAATCTTATTAGTTTTGTGGCTGATATTTCACACCAGAAATCAAAATGTAAACAAATCAAAGGTAGTGATGTACCGCAGGATCAGAATGGCTTCCTGAACAGAGAGCAAAGTGCAAAAGGGATTCTGGATGCTCAATTGCATATGCTTGCCGTTCATCTCCACTCTTGAATTTTCCTTTTGAAGAGAGTAACAAGCGTATCCACTACAAGCAGATAAAAGTTTCATCAGCCCCACTACAAGCGTGAAGTTACATAAAGCTCAACAGTAACTCTACAAATTGAAGTTGATGAAGCTGTCTGATGCAAAAGAAGATGTCATGTCCACTGACAATAGTTCTCAAGATGAATAGCTGGTTTCCAGACCCACAATCTCTTTATTGCTCATGACTGGATGCATAATATTTATAACATCTATTACATAATGCCAATGCACAAGATTATTTTTATAATCTCAAACAAATATAAGATTTTCTTCTTCTTCTTCTTCTTACTCTTACTCTTTTGGATAATAAAACAACTATAAGATTTGAATTTAGGACTTGATATCCACCTGTCCAGGACGAGACATCCGGCATCCAAGAATAGAATTCTGTATTGAGTCTGCACTGACTATGTGACCCCCAACATTATATGCAGCCTGGATATTGAAATTGTGTAAGAAACATATACTGGACCGTATCTTCATCTTAAAGATAATGTTACAGTTCTTCTTACCTTCAGTAGAAGAAAGAGTCTCTTTATATTGTTTTGTGGAATCCCATAAGCCAAAAACGCCTATTGGAAAACGAAGAATCAATTTATGTTGCAATTCAAATCAGAAAGAGAACCATAAAAAAAGGAGAAGAAAACATGCAAATTAAATTTCATGAAGGAGATCAGTTACATGCATCACTAACGCATTATGTACATTGATCCAGAATGCTAGCTTCTCTTCATGTTTCAACTTCCTAGGATCAACAGTTTCCAGTCTGGAAATGAGTGACCTGTAGCAGAATAAACTTACTAAGCACAATTAAAATTGCAATAAAATATGAGTTCAAATTAAAATATGAAGATTAGACTAACTTGAAATTTTGCAGAAGGTGTTCGACATCACCCAATTTCTGACTATCTCTGTAGATCCATGGGATTTCAACCATTGTGCTGTATGGTCCACTAAATTCTTGAAGTCCCTCCACATGAAAAGGGTTATCCAACCGTACATCAAAAGATGAATTATTCTTAAACCCAAGACTCCATATATCACACTGATTTTGTGGGGAAAATGCTCCAATTGATGACAAGGATGAATTTGGGGATGAAAGGCCATTATGCATCAATGGTGGGTCGGCAAGCTTGCAGTATATAGTTGACATGCACTTGATCATATCCTCAGAAAGCCTGTTAGGTGTCTCTGGAACATGATCAGAAATGCGAGTGCCAAGGTGCTCAGCCAGACTGATTAAATTCGGTGCATTCTGGACATACTGCAGAAAAGCCATCAAAAGTCTTACTCTAGAAAAAGCCTAAGGTGCAATATGCAATAATGTTAGATGAGTGGATGCCATGCGGTATGGTCATTCTGCTAGAGCTTTTCACTTGAAACTGGTTGACCATGAGGGAAATAAGACATAAAAAAGAAACAGCATAAAGATCTTAATGCCCTTTTCTTTGCAGGTGTCTCTTCAGCTTGGATTAGTAGCAGAGTTATTGCCATTATATGGTATGCAAAGTAAATGAAAATACTTCACAGAATACGTGCATATTTACCTCCACCATGGACAATGGTTGGGAATGACAAGAACGCACAGCTCTATCCAGAGAATCTGCTGGAGGAGATGATCTAGTGGGAAATGCAGAACGTTGAGATAGTGAAGAGTGACAGCGATGAACGCCAGAATCTAAAAGCTTATCTTCTCCAACACAATTTGATTCTTGCATCTGATCGTCAATTGTCTGACAACCAGACTCAATTACAGGATTTTCACCTTTTGATGTCAAATCAGGTTCTGGAACTTCCCTGAACCTCCATCTCGGGGTAGTTAAAGGTGATTTTAATCTTTCAACCTTGGTAGGAGATACAGAGGAAATTTGTTGATCAAATGCCTTCCGATACAATGAGAGAAGGTATTGTTCTAAATATACAACTTCCAACTCTAGCACTGCAATTTCTTTAATTAGATCTGTTGCCGGCTAGAATTTAAAGAGAGAAAAACAAAAAAGAAGTATCAGAATTTAGCCACTAAGAATATACAGGGACAGGCAAGCAGCAAACCAAGACTCAAATCCAAAGATCAATATTAGCTTCTTCATCTATGACTTCATGTCCAACTAGAGGCAACCTTCTTACATTCACTTCCATGGCATCAAAGAATATGGAATGTTCAGTACATCAATTTTAGTAAAATGCATGAAACTAGTACAAGTTTAGGAGTTATAGTTATTTTAGACACAACATATAACTTGGTGAAATTGCAATATAAATCAAGAAGATTCATTTTCGGAGACTGTTTTACACCAACACGACTCTATTGTGGTAATACCAAAGGTTTCATACACAATTAATGCCCTACCACCTTGGCTTCTAAGGCTGGGTTCTTCTAAAGAAAATGAAGCAATAATGATAGTAGTAAGTGGAGTTTATAAAAAGCTGTCCTGTAAAATTAGCAGAAAGGAGATACCTTGGGCATTGACATACTACTAATATCACCATTGGAAGAAGTTCTATAGCCCAAAGCTTTTTCCAAAGCATGGCGGACCTGGAATTGGTCCTGCAATCTTTTCTCAAGCTGTAGAATCTGCAAACAAGTTACGAAAATCATATTAGCCAATAAAATATGCAACTTTATAGCTGGGGACTAATAACAACATGCTGCCGATGAAAGATTAAGTTCGATATGGTCAGGGTGAATCTGCAAAACATGGGTAAAACAATGACAAGTTTAGTTGCACACCTCCTGCTTCAAATTATTTTGGGCTTCTTTCTTTGGTGAATGTTTCTTCCTGGTTTTAGCAGAGTCCTCCAGATGCCTTGTATCCTGGTACCAGTAAGACATTTGAAAGTTACACCAGAATTGTTTTGATAGAGGCAAATTCGTTCAGGATATCTGCATGGTCAGTGAACTAACAATATTGAGATGAGGAGTTTTCTATCAGCTGAGAAAACCTTATGAATTCATTTCTTGGTATTTGCCACGGATCCTTTTTTCTTCAACTAGATTTTAAAGAGGAGATTCGTTTAATAAAAGACATTTGAGCATTCACAGAGTCAACTATACTTAAAACAATTAATACATTTAAAAAAATATTAGGCTTAACTAATCTGGCAAAGAAGAAAATGATTAAAATGAGATTATTTTGGTAATGTTCTAGCTGGCAATGTGCTCGAGATCTTTCTAAAAGATAAAAAAAAGAAAGAAAGAAGAATAAAATAAAAGCTAGTCAGATTATCAGTCTGTATCTTAACCTCCTTTAGAAAATAAACCTTTTCAATTTATTTAACCAAAAAGATGAAAGAGAGTTCTCTTACCAGCCTTCCACCTTGTGATGCTTCCTGGGAACTGCCTAGGTTATCTTCTTCATCAACTCTTTTCTTATCTGGAAAGCTGGCAATGGCAAAATAACAGATACTGATATTCAACACATATAATTTGGACATGACAATATTTCAAAGATTACCATTCCAATTCTTGGTCACTTCATTAATGTTTTTTATACAAGCCAATGCTATAATAATAATCATCAGTCACGTCACACCAGAGAAGAAGAACCAGTGGCGTTCACATTACCTTCTGCCACTATGACTGGTCCACTTTGCTATCATTTTTTGCCCAAAACCCATCCCAAAATGGTTCTTTAGGACTTGCAAAGTACAATATCAACTATGACTTGCTGATTTTAAAGTAATCAGAAAAATGGAGTTTTTTTTATCTTTTTAAAGAAAAATCAGCAACTTGCTAAGAACCCACAATATTTAAGCCAAAAAGCCCATATTTAAGGAATTTAATTGATCCAAAGGGATTAGAGACGTAACTGAACCTCTCTTTCATAATAGGAAAACTTGTTTCTTTCATAATAAGTAAAAGAAATTTCAGTTAAACAAGAACACAAAGAATTAAATAACAGACCAAACTGTATTAAACTGGTAACTATAAAAAACTTTCCAATCAAAAGTCATTTATGACTAACAAAATTCTTGATAAAGCAAAGACAAATGCAGAAGAGGGAAAAAAAAAAAGAAAAGAAAAATTTTCAAGAAATCAAATAAGTTTAAGCAAAAAAAAAAAAAAAACAAATTCAACCATTTCTATGATCTAAAAGCAATCTACATTCTTCTCTCCCTTGAAGCTCGGAACTTGTTCAGGACCACTAACATTTTGTGAGCGAACGAAATTAGAATGTGAGAAGCCAAAAAAATAGTGCGATGTCATAATTTTTTTTTTTAATTTGTAGGACACATTATATTACGAAGGCCCGGGAGTGAAATTTGCATTTAGACAGATAACCCATGTCGAAAGTCTTTCTAGTTGCAGAACTGGAACAAACATACACCCAACAATTGCAGAGTAAGAAAAGATTGAGCAGCGGCTACCTCTTTGAACGCTTGTGTCTTGAAGTCAGCCTCAGGCCCAGCATTTTATTGTCTGTACTCCCTTCAAACCACATCTCTAACAACCATTTGAAAGGAAAAGGATTCCAGTATAAACAGAAGCACTTCCAGAAAACAAATTAAAAAAAAAAAAACAAGAATTACCACTTACCATTTACTCTAGAACAAGGCCAGTGACTACCGAGATGGGATTTTGGAGAGATAGACAAGTTCAGTAGCTCGGAAGAGCAAATGGGGTTCAGAGAGACCTAACTAGTCTCCAAGAACTTTTTACTTGTCTTCTTGCTTTTAAGTTTTGAGCAAACAAGCAAGTGCCCAGAAAGTAATAATCATCTGCAGTTTACATAAGAGTCTGAACATAGGTGGCAGAACTGAAATACTTGCATGAAAAGATAAAACAATATAAAGGAAAAAAAAATCCACTAAATACGGCTACAAAAGACTAGACTTTTCGGCTTTTGACCAGTGAGAGCTTTGTTTGTGAAAGTCACTCTATTTGTAAATCTGTTAGCTTTTGTAATGAGGATTGAGGAGTCTTTATGCATTACATGAAGCTAGGCCAATGCTAGCTCGTGGTCTTTAGTACTTTTAATTGAAGAAGAAAGTATACAGAAGAGTCAAGCTGGTGAGTAGTGAGAGCAAGAGACTTTTGATGCCAAAATGTCCAAAAAGTAGACAAATTTCACTCAACCATATGTCTATGCAGACAAGTAAAGAGGATATAATAGTTATATTAAGCTACCAATTTTGACAAATTAGAGTGGAAAAGATATAATATTCATTAAGATGGGCCAATTTTCCACATTCTCTTCTCTTGTTGGGAAGCAAGTTGGGAGTTGGTGACCGCCTCTCCACCCTTGTCCTTATACTGTAACTGCACTTACTGTGATGGTAGTTTCCTATTCCCCGTTTCCAATCATGCATGTGTTTTTGGTTTATTGAATTTCCTTCACCAAAAAGCCAAAAAAAAGAATAATATCATTTCAGGACAAATTTATTGCTTAACTCATCACATGACATTTGGAGGAGTTTGCTTAATTTGTTATATTTTTTTTCCGGGTAATTGAGGTACATTTCATTAAAGAATAGAGATATCAACTTATGAGATTGGGAGTCAAAGACATGAAGCATGTCATTAAGTATATTTTCGCAGTTCAAGGATATTCAGTGTCAACTTGTAGGTTTGTTTGCACATATATAAACAATTATTTACTGGCGATATGTATTTAATTAGCTACAATTTGAAGTTAATTAGCATTTAAGCCGTCAAGGATTCTTTAGTTTTAGGTATTCTGTCATGGTAGAGCTTCTTTTTAACGTGCGCAATTTCATGCTTAATGTTGTTTAAATTGATGGGGAGCTAAATCAATTGTTAAGTGGAGGGTCCGGAAGGCAAGCTGGTGTGCATTTTCAACAGACCCATATCCAACACTTTGTGTCAATAGTTTTATATAAAGCATGCTGGAGTTGACTGATACATTATGTGAACCATTAGCTTTCAAGTAAAGCCACACAAATATAAAAAAAAAACTACAAGAATTAAATCAAGAATATTAGATATTGTTCTAATATCGCATCAAGTCAAAGCAATTGAGTTATGTTCTAATCGAAGCGTGATTAGATTTTATTTTAATATAAATGACTCAATGAGATTTTAACTTTAAAAAATATTAAATAAATTAGATGACGCTCTCATTTAAATGACTCGTTAGATGATGCTTTAATTAAAATGACTCTATAAAAGAGATTCCAAAAGAATTATAAAGGGAGATTTTTATTGAATAATTAAATTTTTTTTCTAACAATGATAAGAGCTCCCTGTTATAAATAAAGTAAATCTCATTTCCAAGTAAACCTATAAAGGAACTAAATCACAATAATATTATAAATAAAAAAATTAGAAGATGTACTCTGATAAAAAATAAAAAATATCAAAATACCTAAAATAACTAAAATAAGCTCTACATCAAAATGTACTTGTTACCTACAAATGTAAGTTGTTAATAGCTATTTACGCGAGGGGGGGAAAAAGGTCAAAAAAAAATAAAAAAAAAAGGGAGCAGACTCACCTCAAAAGAGATGAAAGATGAGAAGAGAACTAAAGGAAACATTGGATGCTTGGAAAGGAAATGCGGTTTTGTGGGGTTGTATTTGTCTAACCTCTTTTGAGAATTTAGGCTCTTTAGCAAAGGCAGCGGCAGATACCCTAATATTGTCATTGAGTATCCAAGTAAATAACGTTTGTCACAGAATCCTCCCGTTAAAATATTGCTTTGCAAAGCCCTGCCAATGCCAATTGCAAGTTGCAAAGATCGATGCAAAAGAAAAGGCCAAGCTCTGTGACTGTGCCACTGTGCTAAGGTGGCCAGAGGCCGGAGCTCTCTTTTTGTCGCGATACTCTGCCTAACGATATAAAAAAATGATTTCATTTTCCGCTGCATCAAAGAGAAAGACAGACGTTGATTACTGAGAACTTTATATCAACAATTCTTTAATCAATGGCCTTTTATATTGAAATGCTGAAAATCCAAAAGCCTATATTCTACTACTCTTTAATATAGACTCAGTTAACATATATTTGATCATGAAAGTAAATTTACCCTTTTAAGAGGATTTAGCTTGTATGAATGAATGCGGAAGAAATAATTAATCTGCGGATTAAACTTCGAAAAGGATTTCATATATGGATCTAATATTATATTGTTGTTGCTAAGCGATGCTTCTCTCTTCGTTTGCCGGATATGGAGATTGGAGAGAGAGCTAGATTGGCCTTTTGGATTCATATGATATTTTAAACTCCATTGCTGCTACAAGTTGAAATTTCTTGTCCCAATGAATAAACAAATGAAACTTCTATTTGATCTTATTGTCAATATTTTACACAAGTCAGATTGGATCAGTTTCTCAATGCCGAAATTGTAAGAATATCGAGACAAATATGTAGTCTATTCAAACCAAACTGACAGACATGCTTCATGGAGTTGTGAAATTATTGAAATGAGTTGCATTAATTATATTCTTAATTGCGGATTACAAAAAAAATAGCATCCCCTATTACAATGATCTAATAAACGCCAAGGTCCATGGTGCTGAGATTTTCTTGAAAAAGTTTTCAGTTTTATAAACTCAAGGTTAGGTTATACGGCCACGTGTTATTATGAATTTTAAATCTGGAAAAATAGCTTTGCAATAATTTTAAAAGACTTTTTGGACAGTTAAACGATGCCAGGAGGATTCCATGAGCCTCTGACATGTTTATCTCCAATGAAAAGCAAATAAAGTAAAATAAAAAAATTAAACTTTGATCTGCAGAGTAACCCATTCAAGAAACTAGGAAGAGTTAAAGATCAGGTCAAGCCAAAGACAAGCGGAATAAGCAGTTCGAGGGGGTTCCTAATGGCACAGCTTCCTGTTGCAGTTCTCAAGAAATCATGCACAGCATTCAAATGAAACGTTGGTGAAGACAAATTAGAAGTGAATATGAACCATCTGCGATTACAATGGAAGCTTGTAAATGTCTGAACCAATTTTGAATTGAAGGAATCTGCAAAGGGTTGGTGTTCGTTCGTGTTTCTTTTACAGTTATTGGCCTGTTACTCGTTTGTTTTTTATAGGAAACAGACCTATGTTTGAACATGATGTTGACATATAAAAAATTCGATCACAGGAAATGCATCATAGTGAGAAAATGTTAACTTAGAAAAATATATTTGTTTGATAAATATTGGAACGAGTGTTTGAAATGTACTGCATGACAATTGACAAAGCTTTTCAAATTGTGAACCAGAATCTATGTTAGCAATATATATATATATATATGCTGCTCAAATTTGATACAGGCAAAGCTGAAGCATCCCTCTCAGTCTCACGAGTGGGGGACTATAAGTAGACGATGCCTCGTGTTGGACAAAAAAAAACACACACACACAGACACAGAGAAAGAGCACTGAGCAATTGGCAATGGGGCAATTGGGGATGCCGGCATTAGAGTATTTTAAGAGGTTCTTTAAATAAAATTTTATTATTTATTTAAAAAGTATATCTGTATTTAAAATCTTAAAAAATATTTTAATTAAGATTCTTAAAATAAAAAAGGATTCACTTTTTTTAATTTTGTAAAGTTATTTTCTCTTTCTTTAATTTATATTTTATTATTTTTTATTAGAAAGAGAAAATTATTTTAATTATTATTTATTTTTTAAAAAAATATTTATTTAATTAAAATAATATTAATTTATTTTTATTTAAAAAATAATAAAATTATTCAATTTATTTTTTATCATATAAATAAATAAATATTTAAAAAATAAAAATTAATAGATCTTTTTAAAAATACTCTTAATATTTTAAGTTACGGCTATAGGTTAATTAATCAATGTGTATATGGGGGTCGGAGAGGCGTGGACTGGAACCCGAAATTGGGACAAGGAAAAGCGAACTTTCCAAAGACATTTGGACAAGCGAGTCAATGCCAATCATATCAAGCAAAAGGCACCTCTCCCTGGGCCCCACTCCAACGTTTGTCTTTGTTTTGTCCCCACTGAGCCATCACTTTTTCTCGCTCTGATCTCTGTTTGTATGCGGGTGTAGGTGTGCGTGTCATCAGTGAAGACGAATGGGTCCGTAATCCGTATACAGTCCAAAAGGAAATAGCTCTGGCTGCTTGCTGCATCCGCTGTTAAAGGCTGATTGGGATGAGGTAATTTAGACTAATCAATTGCCACTGTCGTAGTTTAATTTATATGGAATTAATTCTGATAAGCAAATGCTTTTACAATTAATTTGCATCGTTGTATAATAATTATTAATAGCCATGGACACATCTCTGCTTAGTCTCTGACTCATTTGCTACCCTCTTGCTTGCCGCAATAATTATTTCCATCAGACTTAGCTCATCTCTACACCTCTGTTCTCTATATATGATTGTCCAAAAATGGACAAGGCAATAGGCGTGGGTCCTGTGAACGCATGCACGATCAGTTCATCAGGAAAAATGAAGTAGAATTAATATACATTAACATGGCAAGGCAAGCAACTTTTTATGAAAAGAAATGCTGGAGTCGCAGTAGAAAACAAACAGATATGTCATTTAATCTATCGGTTTATACATGCATACGTTGAATTTTAGCGAAGAAGCTAGTGCGTCGTTTTTCCAGTGAAGAAGGGACGTTGACATCCTGGTAACACATCACACATGCTTGAATCTTGATGCTTTGCCTTCAGCTTCTCCAACTAAAGTACTGCTACTAATTAACCACCATTTAAGGAGAAAAGCATTTATATATACGTATCTTCTTCTTCTTTCTCTCTCTCTCTTTTTTTCATTTTTGTCTTTATTTATTTTTTGCTTTTTGGTTTGTAATTGCTGTTTCTCTTCTCTTAAAGGATGTGCAAGCATGCATGCAATCAAAACCATTAATCTTATAATTAATAATAAGACATTGATTTGTGTTTGTGATTCCATGCAATTTTATAAAGCTGATTTATACATGAACCAGTTAAAGCTTGACAAATATTTTATTTAGCATGTATTTTAGAAGTGAATGGACCTCCATCATGTACGCCTCTGACCCTTAGTAAAAAAATTGGCGGCTGGCCTAATAAGTAAATGGGCCTCCGGGATCATTGGAAAGCCATAGCCACTAACATGGTTCTCAATTAACCCCGAGAAATTATCCGTGTGTTACTAAAGCCACTCCAATCATTGGAAGTGGGCAAACATGAAACGATGTGATGAGGGTATCCCGTGTTCTGATACCCTTTCTAATTTGTTTTTCCATACGTGGAGAAATTTTAGAGTAAATTATAGATATCATGATAGTTATACAACGGAATAAATCATCATACAAATAGTAATTACGTTAAATTCAACTCTCATATCATATATATGTATATGTTGTAATACTCCTAACATATTCTAAAATCTCTCTTATATCCGAATTTAATTCTTGTTGTCCAATTAAAATTTTGAATCATGTCAAATTTAACCCTTTGTTTCCTCTTTCATCATCACGAGGTTTCCATTTATCATAAGATTTCCTAGGTAGTCCCAAGCGTATTTGGAAACTAAAGGAGAAGAGGATATCTTTACTTTCTAGATGTATGTGTAAATACACAAGCGCTAACGCCATATGAGTCACGTACGGGTGAAATAATAAAATCAAAAGACTGGCAAAGAGTAACGAAATTAATAGAAGAAGACTGACAATGATGAACACTTCAGCAGGTTGTGCTGAAACTGCAAGGAGCTGCATATAGATATGTGCAGGAATCGATTAGGACAAGAAGACTAAAGGAACAGGCTGAATCAGGCGCCAGGTTCCTTAGCATGTCCAGCTCCAAGGATAGTGACCATCAAGAGATCAAGACTGCACATAATTACTTTTGATCTTTGTTCTCTAAACGTTCTGAAAGCTTTGAGCGTTTCTCATGCAGGCAGCAATTCCTTGGAAGCTGACAAGAATGTCATATTTGAAGACCAAAGTCACATGGCAACTTGTATTGCTCTCACTGGAAGGATTACCGATGGCACATTTATATCACATTGAGGTAATTATGGGTTAAAACAAATCAAGCAAATCAGGGAAGGTCCTCTCTCTTTGAAGTCCAAGAACGCTAGCCAAAATTACTGAACAAGGGCTAGAATTCTAATTATTGGCAGAACATTAATTTATGCAAAAATCATTCTTGTAATATATTATTGTTTTTCCCTCCTTTTAATGTCTCTGCCTCGTAAATACATACAAGTCAATAATCAACTTCAGGTTTTCAGCAAACTCCGATTTCAAATTCTTTAGAAGCTACCATTTTAGCAAGGAAAATCAGAGAAACACCACTATTGTTATAACAAAGAAATTGAAGAAATGGTTGATGCTCAAGCAGAAAGCTAAGAACGGCACTTGTTCTTCTCTGAAAACTTGGACCAAGTTTGTACTCTAATGTGTCACTCAGATCCACGTTCATGCATAACAAATAAATTTCAATGCCATCGGTCACTATATATTAATGTTACACTTAACAACACATTAATATTTTTCATTTCAAGATTTTCGCCTTTCTGAATGTTTGAATCACTTTTATTCATGAAGAAATTCTACTTTCGAGAGCAATGAAAACACCAGTGCGGTAATGGACAAGCTTTTTGAACTAGGCTATCCTGACAGTGTGGGTGCATGTAACTGGTACATATTAATGTGCCAAGTCACTTTAATTACTTCATAAATACTCTTTCTCATAATTCCCGTTCCTTTATGGAAAAGAAAAAGGAAACCCTAATTTTGAATCGTCTTTGCTAAATGGTTACTGCATTAACTTGCTGATCCATTCATATAAACTGGTGAAATCACTTATCCTTAATTAGATTATAGGGGTGAAAGAGAATACTACTTTCTACTTTTGTTACGATTGACGAGACAATAATATCAATTAAAGAATTGCAATGTGCCTACAAAGATACTATTGAGAGTTTTCAAGCCAATTTGTTCTTGACTTATTGAACTCTTCATCCATTTTTTTCTTTTTCTTTTCGCCTCTTGAATCAGAACTATTTTATCTAGTTTGAGGAACAAAAGGAAAAAATGGAAAAAAAAAAAGGGAAGTAGGCCTAAGAACAAAATCTAGTTAGGCAGTTAAACTGTAGATCTATTCTGACAAAACGGGAACTTGAAGAAAAATGAGAGATAGAAAAATAAAGTTTTTGAATAATAAAAAAATTATTAAATAAAGTCTGGAAGACAAGTTATGATTTTAGAGCCACTTTGTATTAATTCTAAATAACGCGAATTTACTAAAAAAAAGCAAACACATTTTATTAAGGAAAATAAGACAAAAAAGTAAAAAGTACTAAAATCAGTGAAGAAATGATAAAAAAAAAAAAACTTAAGAGCTTAACTTGCGAAATAACACCCAAAATAATGGAATTTGTCGTCGATCCATGAGAGGGTTCGGCCCGTCTCTTCGTAATCTCCAAAATAATACACTATAAACCTGAGGAGAATATCAGAAATTCAAAATATGATAATGAAAAATAATACTCCACTTATCATTCAGGGGACTGAGAAACGTCATTTTGTAGAGAGGGCAGATCAAAATACGGGCATGGTACTGGACAGGAACAGTGAGGGCTTGCCTCATACAAAAAGTCTCAGATTTTGGGCTTCTATCTTGGGAGGCAACTGGCTAGAGCCCGTGAAAATAGTTAAAGCCCACAAGGAGACTTGGGCACCTAAGATGGCGAAAAATTGCAACGCAATTAATTTCAATCAAATCTCCGGGGACGAGGACTAGAGGCTGTCATGTGCACCCCAAATTCACTTTGTGAAATTACAAACTGCGACGATTGAAAGAATCAACACATTCGATTATAATACAAGTTCCTTCAAGTAACACGAACTCTCGATGACATTTACCATTCTGTCCGATCTATATTTTTTGAAAATAGATACCTGGGGCTGGGGCTGGGGCTGGGGCTGGGGCTGGGGCTGGGACTGGGGCTGGGGCTGGGTGGGTAATTGTCAGAGAAACGAAAATATCGAAGGAAATTGACCGTTAGACAAGGAGCTCCAAAGGTGAAGACAATGGAGAGGTAACATCCAAAAGCTCAAAAAAGAGTTTTTGTAGTCTTTGAATTTACGCTCTCATGAGTCTGTCCCACGTTCGCCTTGTAAGGCTGCAAAAAACTCTACACAACTTTTTGTACAGACAATAACATCATAATTCATATCCCATCTCTCATCAACAGACTCTAGAGCATCAAAGATCGCTCTCCCTCTCCCATGCCCTCTTGATAAACAGCCTGTCACCTCTTCTTTATTACCACGTGTCGATATTTGAACACATCTCAACCCCTTTGGACCACCCAGACCACGTGTCTATGGCCACCCCCGGTCGGCCGTGCCACGTGGACCCCCTTTAAGGACCACCTTATATTTCCTTTCTTTCTTTCTATCTTTCATTTAAATTTACATTTATACAGATATATAATGCTCCTGCTACTACTACTCTTGATTCATTTATCATATTTCATATCAGCATCACCACCACCACTCTCTTCCCATTTGCCATTTTTTTCCACACCCTCAAGTGCTTATGCGTTCCTTCAATTATTTCAGGTCGTTTTCCTCATGGGGCCATGCTCTAAAGGAGTCCAAAACCAAATGACTCACCACCCCATGTTTTTTTTAATTCTTTTTTCTCACTGTCCTACCTCGTTCAAATTTCAACTCCATATATAAACAATTATTAAAGAAAGTTACAATAAATAAATTTAAAAAAAAAAAAAAAGCAACAAAAGATAAAAGGAGAAGATGTAAAAGGTGGAGCCATATACCATGAGAATGTTGGTCCCTTGAGTTAATGAAATCATCTGATCAGAAGAAAGTGACCCACTTGATGAGGTGAAGAGGACATGGACACGGCTGTTTGCTTTCCAAGTCCCAAGATCAACCAACCAAACCTATATTAACAAACGACGATCTACTTATATGGTGGCTAATTGTCATAATGTATCTTGATAATTAACGAATAAATAAACAAAGATATCATCATCTTTGTATTCTTTTGCATGAGATATAATTATTCTCAAAAAGTCTTGGAGATAAGCTAGCTTTTGGCATTTTCCACTACTCCCTATCAATATAAGGTCATTCAACTTTGAATTTTTAGTGTTTTATTTTTTTTAAAAAAATCATTTATTGTGAAGTACTGATTTTAGGGGCTAGGTTGTCGTTGATGAAATCTATTCTTTATAATGACTTCCATGTTGCATCCTCCTCAACTTCTTCAATTCCATTGGCCTCACCGACCTTTGATTCAAAGTGTGGCATATTATTACTACTTTTTTTAAGTTTTCTTATACTCTAGTGCGAGGTTAGTGGAAAGAGAGCTTTAAAGTTGCCCCCTCTTTAATGCATCATAAATATTGTGTTTTGATGCTATTGTTTTACTTAGGCACTTTAATCATATAATAATTAATTAATTACACGCAGTAGCAAATATAAACAATAGGAAATATATAATATCTAAGATGAATATAAATTTAGGAATAAAAGGTGAGTTGTCTATATCTTCTGATCTAGCCCCATTCAAATTGCATATTAATTTCTTCTGTTGTTTACTTGTCTCTCCAAAATAATATACTTTCTAACTTAATTTAATTTAATTCTCTATCTAAAATAAATGCAACCTTGAATGCCTCGCTTTTATATGGAACTTTTAAAATAGACAGCATTGGAGACTTATTTGAATGATTTTCTCATTATATAAGCTTCAACATGGGTGGATTTCAACTCTTCGGACCAATGGAGAAGAAGACTGAATCATTAAAAAAATTGGGGTTTGGTGGTGCGAGAGGGTCACGAGGCTTAATTTTTAAGTAAAAAACATATATATATATATATATGTATGTATGTATGTATGGCTTAACATCATAAACAGTATCTAATGATGCCTCCTTCCAGGAAGTGGTTGGTTAGGGCTTCACATCATTAGGTAAAGGCTAATCATTTTAAAATAATTTCTCTTGTTGATTTTATGTACAAACAAGCAATTAGGATATGATTGCTGTATGATTATTCATTTAAGGAAAGAGTTGCATCACTTTCATATTCATATATCTTTTTAATCGGTCTTTGCCACTTTGGTAATACTTCTGCAACACACGAACCCAGGGAATTTCCAAGCTTTTGTGGGCTCAAACTGACAAGTATAGCATTAAAAGGTTCGCGATCATTCTGAATTTACCAGTGAGCATTATCA
The DNA here is from genome assembly GCA_030449905.1 of Luvunga scandens. Classification (NCBI taxonomy): domain Eukaryota; kingdom Viridiplantae; phylum Streptophyta; class Magnoliopsida; order Sapindales; family Rutaceae; genus Luvunga; species Luvunga scandens. The sequence goes on along the minus strand of JASUUG010000383.1, from coordinate 1,480,161 downwards.
GATGCTTTCGTAAAATCGTTATTTTACTCCAATGCAAGTCTAATGGATCACGATTCCCTCATTATTTAAACTTCTCAAAATATACTCAAGTAATTGTTGGTTATTAAATATGAAATTATATATAAAAAAATAATTAAAGAGATACTATCAATAATTCACCATTGGATATAATATATATGCAGTACAAGATTTTTAAACTTAATGAATCATACTAAAAGAGAATTTAAATTAAATTATTATCAAATATCTAAATTCTACTGTAACACAACTCATATATCACCTGTTCCAGTATAGTACTTAGTTCCAATGTAGCATAGCCCGTATATCATACGTTGTAAAACACATTCCAAATATATAAGCTACAAAGAAGACGATGTCTACTCTTAAGATTATTAAAAAAAGGAAAAAAAAACTTTCATCCAAAAAAAGAGGTACCTTCTTCTTCTTCTTCTTCTTCTTCTTCTTCTTCTTCTTCTTTTTATTTTTTATTTTTAAGAAAAAGTGACCATATCCGGGCCTGATCACGGAAGCCAACCAGACCACTCTTCGTAGGCAGGTAGATAAAATTTACTTAAAAATGGTTAAGATTAAGATAATAGAATTATGCTCTAATGTCTTGCCCATCTTGTAATTTAAACCTAAATCAATTTTAACTTAGGATTCATGCAAATAGAGAACTCCTTATAGTAGAAAAGCCTGCACCACCTAATTGAAAACTGATAGTTTACTCGTCGCAACAAGTTCCTCTCATCAGGCGGAAAACCAGACGAGATTCTTTACCGATATGTAGAACCCATGATAATTAGAGCAAAATTGTTATTAACGATTGACATGACTCACTAGGTCCCTAATGTTGAGGAGATATCCGACATCAGTTACGAACAGTTCACGGACTAAGAATATAAGTTCGAGGTAACTCTTAAGTTAATTTTTTAGTATAAATTAGGCTCACAGACTTCTTGTACAATAAATCACAATTAATTTCATTCCACACAAATTTGTGAAGTTTAGGGACCTGCTAAGACAAAAAACATCACGAATGGTGCGCATCGTTGACTCAATTCAGGGAAAGCAAATTTGTCCTGAATGTTCATATTTTTTGATTGCCAAGACAAAAGGGCCAGCCTATCTGATCAGTATATTGAGTGGTACTGAACCGGTCAAATGTGATTTATTGTGCATTGTTAACCTTCAAATCACATGTTCTAATTTAATTCACGGGTTTAAATATTTTTTACGTTTGAGTATGAGTTGTGTGATCTTCTAAAGATTTTTTTTTTGACATGTATATTTATAATAGTGTGTGTGTGTGTGTGTGTAAACTATTAATAATGATCTTATAAGAATATGAGCATAAGACTAAATAAATATTTGAATGCAAACTCTCGCAAGTAGGTTGAAAAATTGACACAGCAGTGTTTTCAAATTTGATCCAAAGGACAAGCAGTGCCCAAAATTATCACCCTACTTGTTCGAATAAACTATATTTTTCTAGAGGTAATTAAATTATGTATTATATATTATTAGAAAGATAAATATGTCTAGTTTTTTTTAGAAATTTTACAAAATAAAATTCAGATTTCTTTTCTTAACAACATTCAAAATTTTGTCAATAAAAGTCACAGCTGTTGAAATTTCTGTATAAGATCAATTTTCCTAAATTTACTGGCATCAATGCATCAAGATTTAATTAGCAAGCTTTATATCACCAGAAAACTTTATTTGCTGTTAAAACTGACTTTGAAGTTTATGTTTTATTTTGTTCTCTTCCACCTTGTTACAGCTAAAACCTTTAATTCAAGTTTGATTTGAGTTATAAAATGATACAAATCAGATCCTAAACTTGAAGGGATGCTTCAATTTGTCTATATAAAGATAATAGGTAGTAATTTTAGGAGGCAAGAGTGATTTTCAGATGTAACTTAGAAGAGTACTCTCATTTTTAGAGATTCTTCATGTAGCTTTGTATTTTTTAGGTGGATTCCTTAGAGTGGTGAGTTGGGAAGCTTTATATCTCTTGTAAGACATCATTGGATAGTGAATATATGTATCCCTTTGTAAACCTCTTGAGCGGTGAGCTTTGGTGAGTAAGAGAGCCTATGTCTCTTGTAGGATGTCTTTGGGTGGTGAATATTCTATATGTTATTGCAATCCTTTGGCGTGGTTAGCTTTTATTCTTGTATTGTGGTTTAGTTTAATAACAAAATTTTAATTTATAGTTAGGTCACATAAAAAATTTTGAGAAACCTAATGTTTTATGTAACTTATGTATCCATTAAAGCCCAAGCTAAGTATTTGAGACCTAGGAACACCCTTGTTACCACTAACTTTAACTTTAAGTTTAAGCTTTAAACTCGCTAGATAAGTAAAAGGTTGCAATTTTTTATCCAATGTAAAATTATGTTGTTTTTCATTTGAAGCTTTTGATTATGTAGTTGTTGTTTTTCCTACCCCCTTTTTCATTGGAATTCTAATTACACGAGTAACTTTTAACTAATTCGATCGAATTGCAATTAATAATCAGTTGGAATCATTCAACCTCAACGAACTCAAACGCCATAGTTGACTTGACTAGAAACTTGGAAGAGGAACCGAACGATCCCACTTTTTTCGTCAATCACAATAAGTGGTGTAACTAAACCTTGGACCCATCTCTTTGATAGCTTGTTTCAGTTAAATAGATGAACTAAAAACATAAAACAGAAAGTGAATCCTCGAGAGTGAAGAAAAGCAGTAATCTTAGAAGGGCAAGGCTAATCCCCGAAGTTATAAGTCGAAAAATTAAAAAGAATCAATTAAAAAAACAAATTGGTCAATTCCCTAGCAAGCGCACATTAGTGAAGTTGTGGTCACACCATGGCAAAGCCATGTAACTAAATGGTAATGCTTGTATGTTCAAAAATAAGATGAAAAAAAGGGAGAAGCATGAAGAAAAATGCAAGGAATAATTTGATTGACATTTAAAAAGACAAAGAGAAACAAAGAGAAGGGACCATTCTATTTCTATCTTTTCAAAGAGTCTGTCTTTATGTATTATATTATTCACTAAGGAATTTATGTGGGGTGGTAAATGTGCCTGTTGTGAAGAAAAAAAGTCGAAATGGTGAGACCCATGCATTTTGTCGTGTGTGGCAGCGAGTGAGTGAGCTGTGGGTGTGGTCTTTTCTTTTTCTTGCTTTGGGCACGCATCATGCATTTCCTTTTCCATTTCTCCATTGAGAAAAAAGGGACAGTTAAGAAATTGGCGTTGACGCTTCCTCGTACAACAAATTGCCCTGCGTATGTGTTCTTTCTTTCTTTACTATCGGGATAGATATTCCTTTTCTTTTGTCCTTTTAATTTTTCTTTTCCTTTTTTATCGTGCTCATAAAGACTAGAATCAGTGGCATGTGATGTGTTTCACAGTATGTCTTCAACTTTATATTGATGGTCTCTCGATTGTTTTAAAATTTGAGGGAGGTTTCGATTAATTTTAACGAACAAGAGAAAAGTTTCGCTAATTTTCCCCGAGCATGTGCTGTGTTTCACATTATTTCTTCAACTTTGTATTGATGCTCTCTCAACAATTTTCAGCCTCAGCCTCTTCTATCTAACCAATGGATTATTTGACTTATTAGTCAGTTATGAGTATTCCGTTACCAGTAGCAATATTCAGGATGAGAGTGGCATTTTATGATTCTTATCTAATAATTCAATAGTAAAATTTACGATAAAATTAAAAAGGACTTAGTTTAGATCAGCTGGTAGAGTAGGGGTGTGTTTGATATTACTAATAAACACTTGCTTAAATTATTTGATAAACACTTAAAATTGTATGATATGGATAAAATTTTGCATAATATAATATAAAATTTTTACGGTGACACTAAACTTCTCAATCATTATCCCAATGTTTTTTGCATCAATTATTAGGTGGCACTCACTCGTTGGATGGTGAATTTCGTTTAATGAACTTATTGGAATGTTTTACTATCCAATGGATGAATGTGTCGCTTGAGGAAATAGTGGCTGAGATACTAATACTAATTGGAAAGCGTAGCATTACTCAACTCTTTAAAAATTATCACAAACCTAAAATCATAATGTCGTCCTTTTTACTTGATAACTAAGATTTTGATTTCAAATGAGAACATAATTTTTACTGTTCATCAATCTTGATTCCGCAAATTAGAGAACAAAATTGTTATTAGCTTATTATAAAAAATTAAGACCATCAGAAAGTTTATAGATCAAATTATTGTTTAAATTATAATAATTTTTCTAAATGAATATTTCTAGTAATAATATGTGGCAAAAAATGTGATATATTTTTCATCCAAGTGATAAGTTTTATATTTGTGCTGCATTATTAAGGATACAAACTTTTTATCAATTAAAAAAATATTACATGATGATAAACGAGTAATTTTAAGAAACTTCTTTTTATTGGCCACTCAAGTTTGAATTTTGGAGAGTTAGTGGCTCAAAATTTTTATTTGGGACTTATATCCTTGCTTTCAAAAAAATATATAAAAAAATACAAATAATAAAAGTTGCATACTTACCATTGAAAACTTTTTGTACATGATACCAAGGTCTATCTTTTGTGGTGAGGAACAACCTTCCTAATGTTCATATTTTTGGTTTGAGTGTTTGTTAATTACATAACAAAAGATAAAAAGAATTTTTATTAAAATTCTTTTAGATATCGGGCGTGCATGAAGTTATCATGTTATCATTTCCTTTTTCTTTTCTTCTTTCCGCAAACATTATTATATTAGGAGAAATTATCTCTCTATGTCATTCTTATTTCTTTCTTGTGTAATAAATCCTACACGGTAGATTTCCGTATTGACATTTTGACCATATACTTCATTACGTTCATTAAAGTGGAGTCCCAACTCCATCAACTGGGAAATGATTCGCTCGCATTTAAAGCCCCCAATGAATTAAAAGCATAGGATATAATTAATATGACTATGCTCTGGACACATGCATTTTCCTGGGGATCTTAAAAGTCTCCCCTTTATCAAGGTTGCGAATCATTGTTTTGTCTTAAACGCACAAATTCTGTACAATTCTTATAAAGTTACCTAAGTACATTAACTGTTACACGTTACAGATAACACGAAAAATCTTCTAGTTCTCAAAAAGTTGACGTTTTAGTACAAATTTATCTTACTTCATCAACAGTATACATTACACATAACTTGAAACATGAAAAATTTTCTAGTTCTCAAAAAGTTGACAGATTTAGAACACTAATGCTTAAAATAGTGCAAAGTTTCTTCTCTCTCTCTCTCTCTCTCTTTCTCTTTTTTTTTTTTTTTTTTTCATGTATATGGTTATTTCTTTTATCGTGGATGTCCGAACTTTTAAAAAGATAAATATTTGTTTAATTTTTATTTTTTAAGTTAAATATTCATTAAGTTCTTATTGTTTAGAAAATGCATCAAGGCACCCTTGATAGTTATTATATTACAATCCTACCTTTATTTTTCTTTATTTTTATAATAATACCCTGAAAAAATATTTTTAGAGATATTACTGAAAAGAAAAAAAAATGTAAATTTATCATATTAGCTTTAAATTTTTTTTTTAAAAATAACAGTCATTATTTTACTTTAGGATTAATTTGGTAGATTAATTTTTTACAAAAAATTATTAACAAGATTGTCACAAAGATATTGAACATTGCTTTTAAATTGGTTGGTATTAATTTAGCAAGATTGTTACAAAAGTATGGAAAGTATGAATTATTTCATACTGATATTTATTTCTTAATGAACTAATAAATACTTATTGGTTAATTTGTTAATTAACTTTTTTTATAGATTAAACAATTAATGTTAAAAATATTGTTGTAAGGATATTATTATAAAAGTAAAAAAAAAGTACGAGTAAAAGTATAACGTATTTAATAATAAGAATATTTTGAGATATTTTTTAAAATAAGAGAACAAAATGAATATTTATTCTCTTTAAAATGTATTGTAAAATTTTAAATCCGTCATAATTGCACTTGAAAACAATTACATATGTATGTGTGCGCATGATTCACTGCATTCTCATGTCATAAGTTTGATTGATCAACTTGCAGCGTACGACGCGGCCATGTACAACATGTGTGACGATAATTTGAACTCCCTTATCATTCTATGAAACTATCAAGCTAATAATTCTGGGCTAGGTGGGGCAGAGAGAGCGTGATTAATATGTTGATGGTGCCATAGAGCTTCCTGCAATTTAATTAAACATAAGGTTTGGTCCATTAAATTAAAATAGATATATCAAATAATTTATTAGCGAATTTTCACTCATTTGAAAAATAAATTAAAATGAAACGAAAGATAAAGAAGCATGAAAATAATATAGGAAAAAGGTAGCGAAATAGATAATGTGTGGGCCTTGCTTTAATTTACCCCTACAGCACAACATGAACCTAAAAATGAAAAATAAATAAATAATAAAGGAGAGGAGAAAGTTGTGTACATATGTATCAATTTAATGGCTATGGATTAGGGTAGGGCACTGATTTGGTTTGGCTCAACCGAAACCATTTGGCTCAATTCACAATCTGATGATCCAAATATAAATCAAACACTAGAATAGAATATAACCCAACCGCACTCAATTGAACCAAATTAATTTAGTTAAGTCTGGTTCGATTTTATGGTTTAATTTGTTTTGGTCTAGTTTTGTTTTATTTGGTTTGAGTAAATTTACCGTGTATATTTAATAAAAAATAATAATAGTAATATAGTAATGTTATAACAACAATCTATAATTTATAAATCCACAAATAATAAATAACATAATAAAGTTCAACACAAAACAACTTGCACAATCTCGATATCCACTACAGATTACAAATTCACAACAACAATAAATAAAACAATGAAGAAGCAACACAAAATCACATAAAAAAAAAAGAAAAACTTTGAAATCTTATTACCGATCTATCATCCACATTCACCACTTCTTGAGTATTCAAATATCTTCTAACAATATTAGAACTCCACACCCACACCAAGTTACTAACACACATCCATATCCACAATACCTACATTATCTCTCAAAGTGAGCTAAGCAGTAACAACTATAAATAAATTAAATAAATTGTATCTTATCACGTTAATAATCCCTCGTGTTAAGTAAGATAAAATCTATTTTTAATTTCTCTCCAAAATGTTTGGTTTTCCGGTTTAGTTCGGTAAAACCAATTAATTAAAAAATGTATGGGTCAGTTTATTTTTACTATCAGAACCAAACCGAATAAAATTAGCATAATACTATTCCGTTCGATTTAGTTCGTATGGAAACTAACTGAATGCCCACCCCCTGCAGTGTGGATGGAACCGAACAAAAGTAGGAAAAGTAAAGATATCTGAGGTGGCGGCACTTGTAATGCTGCGAGGCAACAATGAGAAATACACGCACCGGCCCGACACAATCAATTAAAAAAGAGGGGACACACGTGCGTCAGGGCCAACTTTGGCACGTGAGTGGCAGATGAGATGAGGTATAAGGTGAAGCGTGTGAGCGTGAGGCAGGTGGGATTCACGTGAGAAGGATCACCAAAAGACGACAGATGAGATGGAGGAACTAGAAAGTTGGCTAGTAACTATCAATCCTGTTTGCGGTTGGAAATTGGAATTAAAAGTTTTTCCGATTGAGTACGAGTAGCAGCAAATGAAATGAGACTAAATACACATGTATGTTGTTGTAACAACAGAAAATATAACAAGTCATCTTTCGGATGTTTCTTGCGATTAAAGAAAGCAAATTCAGTGACCCGTGAAACTTAATTTATCCCAAATTGGGTGTGTAGTTAACTATTTATAACAAATCTTTTTCTTATACAACATAATGTTGAATTAAGGATGAAGATTTAATAATGCTAACCTTATTGAGACTAATTAGCGTGTAACATAGTTTATTTTTCAAGTCAACAAACATTTATATTTTATCTTGCTCCATTGCTTGACCTCTATTGGCGCACGTACGTCGAGAATTAATATAGGATTATTATTTTAAATTATTGACATTTGAATTTGAATAAATTTAATCATCCTTTTAGGAAAAAGTTAATACTACTTTAATTCTTATAATTTAGGCAATTACTTATTTAGTTCCTATATTTCTAAAAATTACTTAAAAGGTCTATGTAGTTACGTCTATAAATATTGGATTCCACTTTTCTTCACATATTATTTTTGGCTCATTTAAATTTGATAAAGATGATCGAGTTTAAATGTCTTACCTTCAATGTTTTGGAAAAATATATTATATTACAACATACCTCAAAATCAAAATGAATTGATAGGTTCATCATAAATTCAAACGTTATTTTGATATATGATGGTTGAAGTCCAACTCTTAAAAAATAAAAAAAAGCTATACTCTCACAACATACAAAGAGACTCAAACAACAACCTCAATAATAAGATAATGAGAATCTTATTATCTGATCAAAATATGTGTGTGTGTGTGTGTGTTACCTTCAATGTTTTTGAAAAAAATATTATATTACAACATACCTCAAAATCAAAATGAATTGATAGGTTCATCATAAATTCAAACTTTATTTTGATATATTGAAGTCCAACTCTTAAAAAATAAAAAAAAGCTATGCTCTCACAACATACAAAGAGACTCAAACAACAACCTCAATAATAAGATAATGAGAATCTTATTATCTGATCAAAATATGTGTGTGTGTAATCTTAATATGTTAGAATCGATGCAGTCTAAATTTTTATTTTCATATTGAGATATATTAAAATAATTTCTCATGTATTAATAATGTTAAAATTATTTTATATAATATTGAAAATAATTTAAATTTTCATATATTTATTCTATATTATGTTTCTATTTATTATAAAATTTATTTTAATATAACATAAAATTTTTTCTAAAACGTATATATTGTTAATTTTATTTTAATATTATTATTTTTGTATGAGTTGAATTTTATTCTCATTTTTTTTATTTTTTTACATGATATACTTATAAATAAATAAGCAACTAAGGACATTATTATAATATTAAAAGAAAGTCACAGGGGCAGAAATATAATTTTATCAAAAGGCAACCAATTCCGTTAAAGTTAACGGTTTGTCATCTAACTGTCTATTTTCAAAAAATCTATCAGTTTTTTTATATTTGTCAAAAAATGTGTCACCCAGGTGATATTAATCCTATATATAATCCTAGTATGTTACCATCTGCGCAGTCTAAATTTTTGTTTTCATATTAAGAAATATTAACCCCAATTAATAATATAAGAATATATCTATTTTACCCTCATTTATGGGGAGAGAAATGATCCTAAACATAGGGCAAGAACATGTTGCTGGTGAGCTACCCTTCGATCCACAATTTGGAAAGGTAAAAGACTAAATTTTTTTTCCCCAAATTACATGTAATCAATCGTATACTTCCAAATCCAAGTACTCCAAAAAAAAAAAAAAGCTAATAAAACTGCTCTTCTTTGCATTTATTCATCACAATGGTAAAGGACCTTTTAGCATAGAGAGCGAAAGTGAGAAAGGTGTAAGCCAGACCTCTCAATACTACCTGGAGAAAATGCTTTGCTAAATGTAACCAAGCCATCCTAAACGATACTGACGTAGTGACATATATGATGCGGACACCATTAACTAATTAAAGATGCAAAAACAATACCCTAGTGGCAGCATTGTATTAATTATTAATGCAATAGTGTCACCTAGCCTGGATTTTTTTTTTTTTATAAAATCATTTTTAAACTCCCAATTATTAAAACATAACAAAAGTAACCAATAATTGTACGTTTAGTATGGGAAAGTCTATGGTATATTACAAGCGGTACAACCGATTACCGTATATGTGACACATACAATTAAATTTAATACAACCATCACTCACATGTTAGCTTTTCAAAATAAATGAATACATAACATAACATCATTTACTTAGGGCCAGTTTGGGATTGCGGAGACTGATAAAATAAGATGCTTTTACTGTGCAAATGAAATAAGCTGCTGATTAAAAAAGTAACTTAGTGTTTGATAAAATGTGTTGTTGCAGTTACGGTGGGTTTGAAAAGTAGAGTATATACGTTTGGTAAATTTTATTATGAAGTATTGTTTTATTATATAATGACCAAAATAGACATAAGTTTTAATTGTTTTTTATTTTTAGAGTATGTTTAATAAATTATTTAAACATATTTTTTTATTAAATATGTAAAATTATATTAAAAGAACTCAATTTAAAAAATTTAAAAAACTTCATAATTTGTTATATAAAATATGATAGAAATAAAAGTATGATTTATATATTAAGATTTATGAATAAGTATGATATAATTGTCTTTTTATTAAAATCCAAGGTTATAATAGGGATTTTAAAAAAGTGTGGCCGTTTATTGAATAAGCTGCTTATGAAAAGTAACTCTTTACCTGCTTTTAAAAGCTGCTGACAAAATGGAGAAAATTATGAAATAAGTCACTTTTACAAAATTTATCAAACATTATTTTAATAAAAAATTATGAAATAAGCAGCTTATTGAATTTCAACTACAATCCCAAACTGGCCCTTATTATATAACTGATATGATGTCTCTAATGTATTCTAAAATTCCTTATTATTTTATAGAGTGGGGCAATCTCTCCACTAATTTTTATCCTTACAATTAGAGTGCACATATTCACGCGGTGACAAGACCATTTCCGAAGCTTAAACTCTTGATCGAAGTTAATTTATCTATTAATTATTACTTTTGCATTGAGAAACAAACTCCTAGCTTTCTGGAGCAAAGAAATATTGGTGATCCTTGAGCAGCAACTAATAAATGGAACTATGGAAGCTATCCCTGAGCCCTGACCGCAGGATGACCATTGTTACAAAGAATCACAGCCCAGTTAATGCACATTTTAGGTGGCAACATCAATGAAAAAGCGTTCCACATGTGTAAACCGCATGCTCGCAGCTCGCTGACCCTTTGTGATGATGAATTGATGATGATTATTTTTATTTTTCCTTTCAAAAGATAGATATATACGATGTATACGGACGCACACATTTTATCACTTAAGTTTTTAACTTATTAGAGCGGGGAAAATAAAGGGAAAGTATTGTTCATGTATGTAAATCACTGCCTCAAATTAAAAGTACATCATTTACTAAGTGTGCTTACAAGTTTAATTAGCAATATCAAAATAATATGGACCATATAAAATTATACTCAAAATCTTGTGGTTAATTAGCATGTCTCATGATTTCATCTCTTTTTGCACATATAAATTTTAACATATAGTCATATATATCTGACAAATGGGTTTAATTAGATACTATATAGAAAGTGGTTAGTCGTATATATATGTGAGAGGAATGCTATATATCCATATATTTATCAGAAATGATGTGTTGTCAATCAAATAAATGGTGTAATAATCTCACTTGACATTTGTAAGAATATCTTATAAACTTGATAAATAACACATCACTGACATATTTTTATTGTAAGCATAATCGATCAACCCAAACAATAATATATATGCCATCATAACATTATTAATTAAAACCATAAATCCCATCGATTAAAACCAACAATAAACAAATCTCATGATTGGGAAAGTGTACCGAAGGATCAAAATCCTTCACTGATCCAGACTTGATAACCTACATAGTACAAAGTGATGGTTTAAAATATATTTGAGAGAATTTCACGTTTGAGGTTTTTCCTAAGACTAAATGCTTATTTAGTCAATGTATATTAAGTTAAGTGTTCATTTAGTTTTTATATTTAAAAAATATTTTAAAATATTCCTACAATTAAATATATTACATTCTTATCTAAACTTTTCCTTTTCTTTTATAGTAATACCCTTTACAATAATATTATAGACATTAGTTAATTTATCAATAAAAATTAAAGTAGCAAATTAACTAATAATTATTTATTAGTTAATTAACTAATTTGATAAGTTATCATTTTTTTAAATTAATATGCCCAAAAATATTGTTGCAAGGGTATTATTGTAAAACGAAAAAAAAAAAGTAAGGCTAGGAGTACAAAATATTTAACAATAGGGGGCGTCTTGAGATATTTTTTTAAAATATAAAGATTAAACGAGTACTTAACTCAAAATATACAGACTAGACAAGCATTTATCAATTTTTCTTGTCTTTCATATTTTAGCACATACTTTTATTAGTAATTACATTCTACTAGTCGTCGTAGTTTCAACTTGGGTTATTAGTTTATTTCTGAATTCATATGATCATTATGTGATTTTTTTAAGTGCTCACATTTTTTTTTTACTTCAATTCGGATTCGGAGTGTTTTCATTTATTCTTAGATACATTTCGGCATTTTTTTTAACATGCATCACAGTGTTAAATAGATATATATTAGCATTTACATGCATAATATTTGGTTGTACAAGTTTATATTTTGAGTAATTTAGAGTTTTTTTTAATCAAGAAAAATAAAAAAAGGAAAAACCTACAACATTTATATGTTGAAATGAAGAATACATAAAAAGACTAATCAAACATGCCCATCTTGATATTGCCAAACCGGTAAGCAGTTAAAAGTGCTTTTCAGACCATACACCACCCACAACGAACCTAACTTGATTGTTTGGAGCCAAGATTTTGGCACGTGCCGCCATCCGTCGCACGTGCAGGCTTTTCCTAATGAACCGCCATGTCTCGCCTATGCCCATGTAATATGTATCTTGTTTTGGTTGTGTAATTAATGCATAAAGAGTTTAAGAAATGGTTGGAATAACGGAACTGCCCTTACCAACTAATATTGTTGTGGAATCATGAAAAATGATTGGCTAGGGCATTATGGGCATTTGCATATGCCCCAGGATGGTGGTAGTTTGGATCATTGAGATGACTTTGTACCGACCTTATCTTTATTTTATTCCGTTGTTTGCGTTGGTTTCCAAAGAATACGTATAAAATGACAATAAGAGCCTGACATTTCCAATGGCATTTTGGTGATTTTATAGAGGGAAAACTTAAAATTAAACCTAAACCATAAAGGATAGATATTGATTGCTTTTAAGCCACAGACCCTGGAAGATAATTTTGTTGAAAATGTCGGTTTAAATAATTTTTTGGGTTGTGAACTGAAAGGACTGATATACCCTCAGAACATGTTGTAATGGACGAGGGTGTTCCAGTCATCTGCTAACAATATTAATAAATAATTACAACTCAAGTCTTCATTTATTTTTTTGTTTATGTTTCTTTTTATTGATATTATATTTGCCTGTTTTTAGAAAAAAAAATAAACAAAAATAATTATTGATTTATTGTTTAAGTTGTCAAACTGAATAAATATAGAATAATGGTGAGTAAAAGGAGGTGAAGAAGAAAGAATAATGACCTCTTCTCTCTCTGGGTCTGTGTTTCTCTTTCTTGAGAGAGATATCAGTGGTAGTCTTCTCTCAAGCCTCCATTTTTCTCATAATATACATACATACACACACATATATATATGTATATAAACAATTTATATTGTTCCATCTGTTTTTCCACAAGAGCGATTGCAAACTAAGAACAACACTGCTCACTACAGCAAAGAAAGCAAAGAGAAAGAAAGGGAGAGAAAGAGAAAGAAAGAGACGACAGACTGAGTACACAAAAGAGAAGAATTCAAGAAGCTTTCAGTACCTCAGAAGAGAAAATGATATCTGAGAGCTTTATATGGAGACATCCTTTTTAATACTCTGCAACGACAACTCTCAGAGATAGGTATGCATAAATATATATATATACACACACACACACTCATCAACATATGATGAACAAAGCTGAAAGCGATAAAAGGATATTGATTTTTTTTAATATTTAAAAAAGTATAAGAAGAAAAAGAAGAAATTAAACCATTTACTGATACTCTTTTCTTCTTCTTCTTCTTCTTCTTCTTCCTCTTTTTCTCTTAATTTCCTTGATTTTCCAATTGGTACTTGTTTTCTGTCTAATAATTAATAATTCATAACGAGATGTCTGTTGCTTGTTTTGGTTGTCGTTAATCCATCTAAAAGGGAATTTAAAAAGCAAGCAAGGGAGGAGAGTGAGTAAATAAATAAAACGAAGGAGATGATGAGGAAGAAGATAATATTGATATGGGAATAGCAACGCCAACGCCAGCAGTTTTACGAATTGGAGAGTCTCATAATACCAATCCAATTCCTTCAATTCAATCAGACAAGTCAAATTGTACGAATTCTATGTCCCAAGATTACCACCACCAAGCAGGCATCTTTAGCTTCTCGAATGGCTTCGAGAGATCAGCCGTGACACACCATCAAGAACGGCAGCAACATATAGCACAGCAGATCCGGAGAGACAAACTAAGAGTTCAAGGCGGGTACGAGCAACCACCTCCACCATTGGTTGGTATTGAAGAGGAAGATCAATCCACTGAGCTGCCTGTCTACGACACAGCCGGTATGTTATCAGAAATGTTCAATTTTCCTGCCGGTGGAGGAGGAGGAGCTGCCTCCACTGATCAATTGTTAGACCAACCGATACAGTTACAGTCGAGTTACCGAACTCCACGGCCAACGCCAGCAGCTGACTGGTACGGGGGTAACAGACAAGGTATGCTGGCAATTGGGGGTTTGGGTTCATTAGGTGATACAAAGGATCATAACGACCGTGACAGTTTAGCTCAACAACATCACCACCACCACCAACACCACCATCATCATCAGATTTCAGGCGTTAATGCAGACTCAGCAGCAGCCATGCAGCTCTTTTTGATGAATCCACAGCCAAGGTCACCATCCCCAGTCTCAGCACCTCATTCAACTTCTTCCTCTACACTTCACATGTTGTTGCCAGCCCCGTCCGCTGCTACTTCTCTTCAAGGGTTTAATGTGTCAGGAGCAGCTGCTGCTGCTGCTGCTTTTGGCACTAATAATAATACTAGTATGATCTCTCAACCACAACTGTCATGGCTTCCTGTCCCTGATGGCGGCGCCCATCATGAAGGAGCTGCAGGCAACAACAACCCAAATGAAATTGCTGGAGTAGTGGAGGGTCAAGGCCTTTCACTTTCATTATCATCATCTTTACAACACTTGGAGGCAGCAAAAGCAGAAGAATTGAGGATGGGAGATGGTGGGTTATTGTACTATAACACTCAAGTAGGTGCTTCTTCTTCTAGTACTATTCATCATCATCAGTTTAATCAGTTCAAGAATTTGGGTATTCATCAACAGCCACTGCACTTGCAAACCGGAGCAGGTCAAAACCATCAAGTTCGCGTTGGGTATGGGTCTTCCTTAGGCGTTGTGAACGTTTTAAGAAATTCGAAGTATGCTAAAGCCGCCCAAGAATTGTTAGAAGAATTTTGTAGTGTTGGAAGGGGTCAGTTCAAGAAGAGCAAATTCGGTAAGAACAACGCAAACCCTAGTTCTAGTAGTGGCGGTGGCGGAGGCGGTGCTGGCTGCGGCGGTTGTTCTTCATCAACAAAGGATCTTCCTCCTTTATCAGCCGCCGACAGAATTGAGCATCAACGAAGGAAGGTCAAACTATTATCCATGCTTGATGAGGCATGTAATCTCTCTCTCTCTCTCTCCTAGTTTCTCTCTCTCAACACTCTATCAACAGTCATCATCAACACCCAATCTTTATTTATTTATTTATATTTATTATAAATATGTATACTACATTATATATATATATATATATGTATGTATATTTTTTTTTCCTTCAATACCCACAGTACCAAATAGAAAATTCCAAACAATTTTAGTGATTATTATTTTAAGAGCCCAGAAAAAGAACAGCCGGCTGGTGCAACAGGGTTCCAAAACTAACTATTCTATACGATCCGGTTGGTAGAGTTTGAATACGAAATATATATGAATTTTTTAAGAAAGAAATACTTAAGCACTGTTTCACTTATTGGATGGTGGTGGTAGAGGCGTAGAGTAGAGGGTGCCAAAGGGAAAGGGTCCAAGAATTATTTTGCATGTTTGTTTGGTAACAACATGGAAGACTAGTATTATGAGTATCTCAAATCTGTCCTGTAACCTGCGACGTTTCTTCTGATTGGGAAGATGACCCGTAAACCACCATATTACGTAGGATGCTTACGAACCCCTATCATAGAGATCCATTCTATCCTTCCTTACCCGTCTCAGTAATCTTCCAGAGAGACTAAGAAAGTCTTTGATATTACATCTTTTCTCGACTTGGCTTGCCCTTTCAGCCCCTTTTCTTTCTCATTTTCTTTCTTTAGTCTTGTTAGTTTATTCTAACAAGCCTGTCAATTGGCTATATTGGGTATTCTTGCCTCTCATTAAAAATCATTTCACTGTACCATATTATGATTCACGCTTTTATTCTTGCACTTAAATTTTCCTTTAAAGAGCAACAAAAGCCTTGTCAAATTATTTTGGAACTTACCATGAATTCCGAAAGAGGAACTTGTCTTTCTCTTCTCATCCTCTCTTTTACTTTGTTTCATGAATATCAAATCATGTCACAAGTCCGATGCCGTATGAATTTTTTCCTTTTTAATTACACTATCTGTCATTGATTAGTTCTTTTATTTGGTCGGCAAAAGCTGTCGAAAAAAGGAGAGGAAAAAAAAACCCTTCTTTCTAATAGTAATACGTTAAGATATAATAGGGGATTAGGGATTGTTAACAGCGAACCTGATTATAATAACACATATATCATAAACTTGTTAGAAAACTCTTATATATGTTTGATATATAATGTCGGTGCATGTGATTTTATGGTTGCAGGTGGATCGAAGATACAACCATTATTGTGAACAAATGCAAATGGTAGTGAACTCATTCGATCTAGTGATGGGCTTTGGGGCAGCAGTTCCATACACAGCCCTAGCCCAGAAGGCAATGTCAAGGCATTTTCGTTGCCTAAAAGATGCAATAGCAGCACAACTGAAGCAAAGTTGTGAGATACTCGGAGAAAAAGATGTTGCAGGGACATCAGGCATAACTAAAGGAGAGACCCCCAGGCTTAAAATGCTTGAGCAAAGCCTAAGGCAACAAAGAGCCTTTCACCAAATGGGTATGATGGAACAAGAAGCTTGGAGACCGCAAAGAGGCTTGCCTGAAAGATCTGTCAACATTTTGAGATCCTGGCTTTTTGAGCATTTTCTTCACCCGTACGTACCTTTATCTTTTTTACCATCCTCAATATCCAATTTTCTAAACATGTTGAAGAAGCAAAATAATAATTATTAAATTATACATGTCGTAATGATACGTTTTTATTACACCAAATTCAAGTTTTCTTCTTTGTTCCACCTTTTTACTTTATGCATCAGAGAAACAGTGATGCAGCGTCCTTGGATGTTGTCTCCTCAGCGAAAAGCTGTAAAAAGGGTATCATTTGCCTACTGCTTTTTCTTCTCTTCTAAAACATTATAGCCTCAAAGATTAGTTAAATAAACAAATCCCTTCTCAAAAAGAAAAGAAAAAGTTAAAATAAATAAATAAATAACTTTGTTGTGGTATTATAATTTGACTGACAAACAGACCTCTCTCTCTCCTTCACCCCCCCCCCCCCCCCCAAAAAAAATCATTGCTTTATTTATAATGATCAGTACTGTGAACAGTTGTCGCCTTTACTTCTGCAAACTGCAGCTGCTGCTGGGCTGATTTTTCTTCTCTTAGATTCTCACGCCCATGCAGGGCAAGAACAAAGAAGAAAGCTTCAAATCCCATACATAATAAAGATGAGCGATTCTTTATACACGGTTTCGGGTATAGACTCTGATGTCATTTTCTTGTTTTTCAGGTACCCAAGCGATGCTGATAAGCATTTGTTGGCTCGCCAGACTGGTCTATCAAGAAATCAGGTTTGTTAATTATTTTCCTCTCTCTTTTCTCGTTTCCCACTCCCTACAAAGCAGTAATTAATACAGTAAAAAAGATCAGAGAGAGACAGAGATTTTTCATCTTTTTGGGATCCTGGTACAAAGCATTTTATAAAACAAATTTCATTATAACAAAGGAAAAAAAAACTTTCGAATAAAAGACCGTCAGTAAGTTCAGATAAAACTTGCATGGCTTTGGGTTTCATTCTCTGCCCATTAGTAATTTCCTCTTTTTTTTTTCTTTTATATATTTATATTTGTATTTCCTTAGGATCCCTTTACTGCTAGGACATAGATTCTGAAGATTTACTGTAGAGAGACAAAAATAAATGTACTTACTAATGGGGTAAAGCAAACTCTGTCTTATGATAATTTAAGAGCAGAGGCTGCAAGTATGAGACATGAGAGTTTGCAGCTTTGACTCTCTTTCTCTTTCCGATCTCACCTTCACTTTCTCTTTAATTTCAAATAACCGTAGGACACAGTCCAACCACACGATAAGAATCATAAAGGCAGTGGATCATATTTATTGGTTGGGTGGGTATATAAAATATAATCGAAACTTCTAGTTAGATTTTCCCCGACCAAATACATATGACTTTATGTTTCTTTTTACCTTGGTACGTGCGTTGCTTTTACTGTGGTTTTTTTTTTTTTTGTTATCTTGAATTCTAGCATGCATTACGTACTCCTACAACGATTAGTCTGTTCATATATAATTCAGACAATCAATATGGAAGTCCTTCCTTATTATAAGTCTTGTTAATCAAAAAGCAATATCATGTGATTAAAAAAAAGTGTAGGTTTTGATAAATCATTTTTGTTATCGTCAGTCGTTTTGTAAGTTGGATTTATAGCCACTATTAATTTTTTTCTTTCTGAAATTTTTTTTTAAAAAAAGAAAACACTTGACAAAAAAGTACAATAGTCTTACTTTCAGTACCACATCTAAAATTAATAGAATGATGGTGGGTAGGGTTATTTTCACACTTGAACGAAAAATAAAGAAATCGTGAGCGCACCTTGTTAGTTGATAACATGCACAGCTGTTAGCAAATATAGTACTAATTATTATCGTGATTTTAACTTTTTGAACCATGTATTGTGGCCTGTAATTTTCATATTTAGACTTTAGGGTCAATTGTCTCTTGAATATGTAATTAAAAGCAACTCTTTAATGTTTAATTTAATAATGGTGCTTTGTTTTGTGTTTGTTTCTCCAGGTTTCTAATTGGTTCATAAATGCAAGGGTTCGATTGTGGAAGCCCATGGTTGAAGAGATGTATCAACAGGAGGCTAAAGAAGAAGAAGACTCGCAAGAGAGAGAAAGAAACCAAAGCAGTGGCAACAACAACAATGGGATTGCACAAACACCAACGCCTTCAACAACAACAACAGCAGCACCTGCGGCATCATCTACAACAGTTACACCGACAGGCAAAAGATCAGAAATCAATGAGCCAGAAAGCAGCCCTTCACTTATTGCAATCAATAGACAATGCTTCTCGGAAACCCATGCAAAACAGTCTGGTGCTTCCTCCGCCAATATTATTACCCCCAACAACAACACTGACCATGAGGTGGCGCCGCCCATTTCGCCATCTTTTCCGGTGACCCACCTCGTTGATGACACTTGTCGACGTGGCAGTGTGATGGCCGCTGATCATAATTATGGGACCACCGCTGGTATTGCTGCTGCTGATCACATATCTGCAGGTTCTACTCTTATAAGTTTTGGGACCACGGCTGGTGACGTGTCGCTCACTCTAGGGTTACACCATGCTGGCAACATGCCTGATCACACCTCTTCTTTCTCAGTTAGAGATTTCGGGGACTGTTGATTTTTTATCCAGCTAGCTCTAGTTATTTTACCTTTTAAATATTTACGCCGCATTTTTCACGAATGTCCTCAATTATACCCTTTTTACTCTATTCTCCGATTCTCCATTCGATCTACCTTGAAGATATATAAACATATACATAATGAAAATCAATTAGCATATGTATTAAGCTAGCTAGGTACGTACGCAGCTTTTTGGGATCTATTAATAGTATTGTAATTGTATAGAAGAATGTTTCTAATCGCTTGCCCGCTTTATTAATTAATTAATGTGTATTAAGGTTCTGTACCTTCTTATAATTTCAAGAATGACATGAAATCCTACTTTTGGGATCCAAAAACAATATTGAAGAGTTATTTAGGGAGGGGAGAGGGAAAGGGTTAGTGGAATTTGCTTCTTTACATACAATATAGGCCTATATTTTACAACAATGACACAATCCTTAGAGATGAGCAATTTGTTCCATCCTCTATATATATTATTAAATACATTATTGAGTATGCATGATTGGGTATTGAGAGCTGTAAGTCTATGATTGACACTTGATGTGAAATCAAACGGACCAAATATTGGGATACTGCGAACTTGAATGTAATGCGTGTTAATCTGTCATTTTCATAGGTATGATTTATGAACTTATAGGTTGTCCCTTATCACTAGGTTTAAATCTTAGCGCTATGGCCAGGTTGTGTAAATTTCGCTTTCATCAGGGAGTAATTAAAATATCATTTTCGAGAAAAACTAGCCTTTAGAGTTTGCGGAGCTGATCATCACACAACGGCATTAGGATCAGCATTGCGTAGCCTGTAGTACTCTATGGTAGAAACTTGGAAATTAAATAGCAAAGATATATGGTGCATGACAAAGAGGCAATGTAGATGCTTAAACCCGATGGACGCTTGTCACAATTAATTATTCAGGGTGCATATGCATTGTAGCTTGTAATATATCCTTATAAACCACGTGGACGAATTATTAATTTCTTAGTTGTGAGACTGTAAAGTTATTCAATTGATACTTGCGTTTCTTCGACAGTATTGTAGAGCCCCATTCCACAGGAGTATATATTAATGATAAGAAACAAGAATCAAGGTGTGTTATATACAACAATTATAAGCCGGTATATTGTGAAAACATCCCACATCAGCTTTGAATTATTTACTGATGAGTTAGAAATGCAATTATGTAACTTTGAGGTTGCGCTCTACTCTTTATTAATATTTCCAACTAATATGAAATGATGTCCTTTAAAATTTTTCATTACATATAGATCTATTATTTGTAAAGTTCTTTTTATATAGAAAGATAGTGTGAGTCTACTCGTATATGAGTCCAACTTTGATAGACAAATACGATGCAAAAGCTTATGAGATCTAACTTATACTTATGAGTTAGCTTTTGATTATCAACAGTTTTTGACAATCTAACTGAAGCCTAGAAGATTTTGTTGGATCAACCACATTGATGATGGTAGAGAGTAGTGGATTAGAATGTAGTATAAGATTTTTTTTTTTTTCTAAGAAAAAGGTGTTCTTACCCTCCTAGTAATTGAGTTTTAGATTGTCTTTACACTAAATTTAAGGTTATTAAAAAAAATCATAGGATTTCATCATAGTTATTGAGAAAAAAAATCAACAATTTAGACTACATTTCTACATAAGCTTGGAGTGAGAAAAAAAAAAAAAATTCCTCATCAACTTTAAGAGGTGATAGCAAACATTATATGAAAGTCCTTCTTAATCAAAGCCATTCTAATATGCACAGATTGCCTAATCAACACTATTATGCAATCAAAACCATCATGACATATACAATAGAAAAGTCGAAACCATAATGGGATGCATAAATTGCAAGAATTAAGACTAATTATATGATATGCACAAATGGAAAGCATCAAGACCATTATGTCACATATTTAAAAATAATCATGATCATTCTATTCATGTAAATATGGAATATGAACCCCAAATATTGTATTTAAATATTTAACTTCTATTTAGTTTTTTCCTCTTCTATTTATAGGCTTTCCAGCTATATTGAATGAATAAGAGGGAAGTTTATTACATTTTTTGTAAATTATAGAGAGAGTTAGGCTTTTGTTAGAACTTACGAGGAATGAAATTTATTTTGTTTCTCCAGATCCAACAGTACCTAACCTTGTTAATACATATTTAGAAATAATTGCCAAGCTAATTAAAGAAGTAATGATGGAGAAAGAGATGCACATAATATTTCTAGACATGTATAGGCCCAGAGGGTAGGGGTGTTCAAAATCCAATCCAATCCAATTCGCTCAATCCGTTTGAAACGTAAAAATTCAATCCATAAGAATCCGATCTGTGGATTTGTTGATTGGATTAGATTAAAAATTAAAAAATTCGCAGTTTGTTGGATTGAATATGGATTTACTTTTGTAAATTTGTAAATCTGCAAAAAAATTATTTATTTAATTAAAAATTAAACTTTTAAATATGACATTAGGACTTACTAATAAATAAATAAGTTAAAATATTGTTACATTAACACCATATTATATCTTATTCTATAATAATATAAAATAAAAAATAACTAGATAAATAAATATAGCTTCTTAAGCAATTAATTTTCATATATTGATTTAAACAAATGAGATTTTTTTCTTTTTGGTGTGTTATATTTTGAAACTTTTAATGTATTTTCTAGCTTTATTCAAACAATTAATTTATTTAAATCTTATTTAATTTTGAATTTAATCGATAGTAAATTTATTTTTATATTAATTTTTTTATTTAATTAATTTATGGATTGGACAGAATTACAAATTTTTAGTCAGTAAAAAAATCCACAAAATGGTGGATTTGATATGGAGGGTCAAATCCGCATCCAATTTGTAAACATATAAATTGGATTTGGATTGAGTTTCACTAATCCGTGAATTGGATTAGATTAAAAATTTATAATCCGTAAAATCATAGATCAAATATAGATTAATGTTCAATCCACGAACACCCCAACCAGAGGGAAATTAAGGTCCCTTCTTCCTACGTTTATCACCCTCAGATCAACTAGGTTGGATCATAAGAATACAAAACTTATGTAATTGATCATTCATAAACGGCCATTTTGACCACCTAACATAGGTGATACTTATAAAGTTATTGCTTAATCATACTATCTTTAGTTCCTTGAAAGAAACTAGTAAAGGGAAAGAACTCGAATCTTTGCAATCAAATAAACCTATTATCGTCTGGTTTTGCTGGTACTGTCGCTTTAATATATATCTCAATGTAGCTTGTCTATTTTCTGTCTTATATCGCTCATAGCTTTGATGTGTTACCTGATAACTGATAACAAACGCAATGAAGGTTCCTTTAAATCCAAAAAAAACAAAAAGAAACACTTGCAAAGCAACAACAACTTTTTACCTACTCATATATACATATTTATATATATGTATATGATGCTTTTCCCTTGTGAGAAAAAAACACTTTAACTAACTACCAGAAAAAAAACTTTGCCCCACTATTAGTTTTTACTACTAATTAGCTGTTCTGCTGTAACAATCAAGTCCCTTTTCAATCCAAGGTATGTAACTCCTCATGTGGGAAATACAATTTATTGTACTGCTGAATCTATTGTAGTAGTTAAATCTCTATCCGCATCTGGCTGCAAAAAATGCAAAGCCTTGAAGCTTAGTGGTTCTTTTTCATACATGTAAGTATCAAGACATCCAGCAGTGGTGTCACTCTCAATTGGTGGTGGAGTGATGCTCTACCAAAAAATAATATCATAAAAAATTGAAAAAAAAAACAGCACAAACACAAACACACAAGTTAACGTCACTCTCTCTCTCTCTCTCGCTATATATATATATATATATATATATCTAGAGAGAGAGAGAGAGAGAGGGACATATATATATTATGCATTTTATCTGGTAGAGTTTGCTGCAGTATTCAGTGGTGACATCAACAAAGAACCTATAGCAATGCTGAAAACTACAAGCAAATTGAGGTCTCTGGTTCATTTCAATATGTAAAGTTAAAATCAATTTAACATGGAAAAGAAGGGGGAAAAAAAAAAAAAGAAAGCTAAGGTTCACATTAAACAACCCCAGCGAATTGAATGATCACTATTCTTAAATGAGCTAGGTCGCTAGCTTTGTTGTTTAGCCTTACAATCACTGTGTGATATAAATGTTACTTTCTGGCAGTTGGTGGTCCATTCTTTTGGGGCCACCGGTCATAACGCCTGGGTGAGCTGAAAGAGGCTCCAATTCCAATCCTTACCAGTAGCAGCAGGCTGTGTCTATACTCGATATAATACAACTACACACAGAAAAATCAAATAAATTTGTTTAGGGATTAATGCAGAATGGTTTTTTTGTCTTGTTTGGTCACATAAATTACAAAATTCAATGGGAATAAACGGACGATACTTTTATATGAGGGAAGGGAAGAAGGGATTTGCATTTGTAATTAAGGAAAGAGGACCCTCCACGAATGAGGAGGAGTAGTAGTACAATAACGTAGGTGGACCCCCAGACTGAGATTGACAACCGGATAGCTACCCGTCGGACATAATCCAAGGACTGTCGACCAACCAGACTCCTGTAGCTGGGGTCCCCTTTGGGAAATTGGGATTGGGACTTGATGATGATCGAGGAGTATTTTTATGCTTGGGGCCGTGCTCCAGTGACGAAATTAATAGGTCATACCAAAACAAAATAGCAAAAAAGAATATGAAAAGGCTAAAAAAAAAAGAAAAACTGATTGGCTAGTCCATTTCTATTGATAATTGTTAAGAGCCGCACCATGTGGGTTAGCCTCACCATTGCACCAGCCCATGTGGCTGCGCTAGGAGTTGTGTGTGATAGGGTGGGCCGGTTATTACAAGATGGGCTGCTGCTTTTATATCCAATATTGAGGACGAGGACAAATAAATTATTCGCTGTGATGAAAGGTCTGGTATATCATCACAATTAGAGTTTCCCACTATATTAGAGATAATAAGAACCAAATGTTGATTCTTGAAATCTGACCTCTGCTCAACATAAAAAGTTACAACATAAGTTTTGTCATTTCTCTCACTCATGCATATGGTTCTTCTGTACTTGCATCGTCGGCATGAAACAAGGCCCAAGTAGGTTACAGTCGGGCTTAGAGGAAAAATTAAATGGCGATGGGCTGAGAGGACCCACCCTCAAGACATAGGCCGGCACAAAAGGTTCATTATCAATTCACAATGGCACATTCATTCTTGGTCTCAAGTAAAACGATTGGTGGTCCAGCGCCATTAGTTTCGCTGCTTCATGTCCTATGCTCGTATAATTGCATGCACTCAATCATCTATCCACTCACTACAGACTCAAGATTGGGGACCCCTGTAGATTTCGCGAAGTCAGAAACACCTGTATCCTAAAGACTAGAATGCTGAAAATTTAATAACCAATTCAAATTGTGCAGCATTTGATCGTCCATATCCACTATTTTACAATGTTTTTGATAATCCCTACCCTAAATTATCATTACATCCTTGAATCTTGCGCGCCCCCTCCCCCCTTTTTTTACTATTTTCCATCCAACAGAACTGTTCAGCTTCATGGGATCGGCTTTGTTTTGAGGAAAATGAGTTAAAGCGGAGGTATGTGTATTTGCTTGGCCGTGAAGTTTATGGGGAAACAGGGAATATGTGAAAGAAAACACGAGTCGCCTGTGGTGTTATCTTCAGAATCATTTAGTGGACCCCGATGTGGAGTCTGCTGTCTACAGTACTTTGCCGATCTTTGAATCCAAATTTTCCTGCACTGCAATGCAAACATTAGTAGCTGTATCGTATGGAATAAGATAATTTACTTACGGTAAAAATAGAGATGTTACAACATGCAGCTCTAAACATTAGAAACATTCATGATATCATGCTTCAATTTCGCGTCCTCCAAACTTTACTGAACACGTAGAAGGAAGACGCGTTGAAGAAGTAATAAGCATCCTGTATCTTTCAGGCAACAAGCTCCATGGACAATTCTTACGCATATTGTGCCCGTATCTCATTGTGCCAAATACTACATGATCTAAACGTTGTCTGCTCTGGTGAACAAAAGGCAGCTACTTGAGTGAAACACGTTATTCTGCTTGAAAGGAACAAACTTGATCACCAAGATGGGAAAGCAGGAACCAAAATGGTCACATGCATTTATTTTTCCTTTATTAGAAACTCATAAATGAAATACTGAAAAGATTTCAAACAAATACTGGACTAACTGACCATTAAGAAAACAAAAATTAAGACTATTTGCACCATATGAAATTTTACCCAATCACCCTTATACAACGTAAGAATCGTCTATAACTCCTTATCTAAAAGTCCTATCCTAGTTTGGATGCATGGAGGAAAAAAAAGAAAAAGAAAAAAAAAAGATGAATCTTGATACTCCTTAGTAACTTAAGCTCACAGTGAAGCAAGAAGACAAACTCTATTCCACATTTCCTTCAGCATTATCTGTACTTTTCCCCTAAAAAATGAGAACTTTTTTTTTTCCTTCTACCTTCTAATTACACAAAAGAGTGCTGCCACAGCACATTTCTAAAGAGTTTGAACATTCATTCCTTTACCAAAAAACAAAGGAATACTCCATAAGAAGAGAATCGCAAGAACTCAAAATGACCCACAAAAAATTAACTTCTTTGAATACTTTATACCACAACTTTGAAGCCACAAAACAGTGAAGAAAAAGACCTGAAGCTTCTGTACTTCGCTTGCACATCACGCACCAAGAACGGGAGAGAAAAAAATTAGAAAACTTTCTTTGAATCACTTCTCCAGAATTGAACTCTCCTTGAGCCAAGGGCAACAGGAAGACTTGAATTTTAGCGGGATGCTAGCCTTCTAAATCATTTTAAAGGGTAAAAACTCTCCGGCAAAATCATGATTGCACAACTTCTCAAGATATGACTTGCAAGCATGCCGTCGCATGCATTCTTTTAAAGGTTGAGATATTTTCATTTCCAAGTATTGAAACAGAAGTCAGAGATCATGCATAAAGAAGAAACGACCTGCATAACTGCTAGCAGAGGCTAGCACTGCCTATTGCAAGGCATCAAATACACCTTCTGGCAAGACTATTTTTCAAAACTACTGCCTCAGAACAGTAAAACGGCAATTTTAACGTGATGATATTTAAACAGAAATCCAGGTATCTGGGAACTAAGAATGGTAACAATCATTTTGGTTAGGCTTCCGCGAGTCAATAGCATTTCAAAAGCAAAATGCAGTAAAGTAGATTGTACCAAAGCACCCACTAAGACAGACCAGTATTACGGGCAGCTTAAGTCTGAGGTGCTCTTAGACATTGATTGCGGTGTGCATAAGCTTTAGCAAAAGCAAATAATACAACCCACATGAAGCAACCACTCGAATTACATGATCTTTTCAAGAATTTCTACATCAAGCAATCAATCAAAATTCATCAATCCAGAAAAAAAGTTTCATACAAATCATAATGCATATTTATCAGAAAAATCTGCACGATGCCACTCTACTAAAATCACGAACACTTGAGTCCAGTGGGATTTCCATGTTAGCTCTTGCTAGAAGAGAACTACCCCAACCAGTATTTTCTTTCCAGTTTCTTTGTATTTGATGTCGAAGTTCTCTGCAAACTATGAAATCTTCTATTTTAATTTATATACGAACATCACCCTCTCACACATATTGGCATTGCTTTTGGTCTACTCCTTTGACGTCATTGAGCTGTCTGACTGAACTAAATTACCTTGAGCATCAACATAAGGTCTGATGAAAGTCCTCCGCCACCAGACCTCGAAGGCTCTCTGAAGATTTGGGCAATTGTCACCTGCCTTCAAAAAACTTCCCAACCAAGCAAGCAGAATACTCTGTTGTTCCTCTAGAGGCAGGGTGAGAATCGTCCTGCCAATTCCTTCCTCCACAACCTTCCGATCAAATGATCTACACCCGTGTTGCAACCAGCTGTAGTCATCAATCAATGGCTGTAACCAGGTTTGTAACAACATCTGACGAGTATTCTTCGAAGGTAGCAGCTCCCCTCTTCCAATTCCAACAAATAGCCTCGCTGTAATGCAGCTAATACGGTAACGAGTCACTACGGGAATTTTTGAATGTAGGGCAGCCAACTCTTGCTGACTAGCCCACATTAGAGCAAATTCATCTGCTGCTTGCCTGATTGCTAAAATCTCAAGCAACCATGAGAGGTTATCGGCCTCTAGAACTATTTGCTTCACCACAGGCTCCTTATTGTCAACAGATTTATCAGCAAACTCTGGTTCATTAGCTTGCCTAAATAGAGCCACCAGCGAATTCAAGCAGCTTGAGCATGACGTATAGATAGTTTCACTGCAGATGTCGGCTGAACCTGCATTGTTTGGTGCACTGTTATTTTCCCTTAGGAGTTTCAGTACCACAGATTTCATTTCCCGCCGCCCTCTCTCCTCATTGCTTTTCAGAACTAGTTCCATTATGTGGGATAGTGTATCATTAGGTGGATTTGAGACATCAGAAGAGACTCGTTTCAGTACCGGGCTGACCCCAATACCCTCACCTTGGAGTCGTAGGACTGATGAGACAACCTTTTCTTCTTCCTCTTCCCCAACCCATGGAACTGCTTCTAAATATTCCAAGCATGACTTAATGCACAAGCTGAAGCCGAGTAGTTCCGCAACCTGCTCAAAATTCCATTAACTTGAGGTTAATGTATTTAAAATAATTTCACATGCCTCAGCACACATTATTATCTACTATGAAAAAAGAAGTAGAAGAAGACGAAGAAAGAAGGAAATAAACAAAATATATGGAAAAAATGGCCAACTAATTAGTATCATTATATTCCAACAAAAAGACTCTAGTAGCTTCAAATAGAGCTCATGAAATTTCTCTAGCTTATTGTACCTCCACTTTGAAGACAATGGCTGCAGACCTCATTATGAGGCTGCTAAAAACAACTGCTCAAATGACATCATTGTATTTCGCTATTGAAAGAAGATTAACAAGGATAATGAAACATGCCACATACAAGCAGTGTGAAAAAACCTGGTTTAATATACATACTGCAGACATTGGGTTGCCAGTTGATAATATATAGGAGAATTGTCTGTATAAAACCTTGGTTTCCACTGTAAGTGCTCATTTTGTATGTGGTCAACATTGTTACTGGATTCAAATAGTATTATTGGGCCTTTTGCCCTTTTCCAACAAGTTCAAACCCTTTTTCTTTTTTTCCTTTTTTCGGCTCAGAAACAAAACAAGTATATTAGATTTAGGAAATGTACATAGAGGAGGGACAAGAACTCCATGAAGACAAAAGTCAAAAATACCCCCAAGCCCAAGAACGGTAAATCCTCTAAGATAAAAAATTCTAAGGAAATTAAGCAGCTGCTTCCCAATTAATCAAAATAAAAAAGAAAGACAAATCTTTCAACAAGTATAAGCTTTTGAGATTAATAGTTACTCTACATGGACCAGAACAGCTGTGTAAATGAATTAAAACTGCAATACATGTTCCTTGCGGATAAATTTAAGATAAAAAACTAGGGAGATAGTTTGTCCAACTTTATTGATCGCATAAGATCAAAACTACACCTACTTACCTGCACTCCTCCCTGTTCCCTAAAACACACAGCCAAAGGGCAAAAGCTTTCAGTTGCATTGCAAAACTAGCAAAGATAATTGCTAGAATGTAATGTGTAAGCAGGGCCAATAATATGATAAATTATTAGCAGCTAGGGCAATACAACAACAATTGCCTTCTTAGCAGGTAATCCATGAGGTGGCTGTTTATAGGGTTGACGAAAGTTCAGTAACCAAGAAAACATAAATCAAGAACTATGCAAATGATGCAGCCAACCCATATCTAAGAAGAATATTAAATCTGCAAATTACCTTGAGGACACGCAGTACGCGAGAAACACTTTGCTTCATTAGCCTTTGCTTCATATCTTTGCAGTACATGAGTCCCACAGTTTCGACATAACTTTCGGCATCCTCACAATCATCAATTTCTAAACAAGACAAACCAAACTGCTCTTCAGAAAGCTTATTGGCAAAGAAACTGCTGTTCTCTATAAGAACATTCTTGTGAACACTCAGCTTCACACAAAAGCCTTGTTTTCCGAGCAGAACCACCTTTATGTTGCTGGTTCCAGGTTCACCAAACTCAATTGCCACCTTCCTAGGCATGTTTTCTAACTTAGGCCTTGAAGTTCTCTCAGGAACAGCATTTGCAGCACTAACGCTAGGTGTGTCACATCCAAAGCTTCGTGGATCGTCAGAAGCAAATCCTGGTCTTAATGGAGTGGATGCTGGCTTTTTCTCAACTAATGGGTTTTGTTTCTTTTGAATAGTAGTTTTAGGTGGTGGTGAGGAGGATTTGGGTTTGTTCAGTGGATTTTGAGCTTTAAGGGTCTTCTGAAACACAACAGGAGAAGGGCAGCACCAAAAACCTTCAGGTGTCACAGCAATTGGAACATTTCTAATCTTGGTTTGACCTTGCTCTACCCTTGGAAGCTTAATTTCAGCCATAGTCAATATTTTCCAATATAATTCAATCAATATAAGGCATGTACATTGAAGGCAAAGATTTCAACCCCTTACCTATAACTGAAAGTAAGCTAAATAACAAACTGTCAAATGTCTTGCAGACGGACACTAGACTTTTGAGTTGATCCTCAGAACATAAATTCCAAAAACAAGAAAAAAAAATCACTTTTCATCTAGAAGACGAGCACTTCCTGCAAAGTTGCCTGAAGCGCGGAGCTAAAACCTTAATTGATACCCAGTCACCTGAAATGTAAAACACTCCAAATAAATTAATTACACACCAAAGTGGCAGAAAAAATAATAGCACAAGGTTTTCTAAACAAACTTTTCCAATTGCACTAAAAGAAAGAAGAAAAAAAAAAGAAAAAAGAAGAAACTTTTCCTCCTACCTCCTCCATATCTAAACATAGATCAAATCGTATACTGAAACCAGACAAATAAACGTAAAGCTTAAATAATTTTTCACAAACGAGAATGAAAATTGGTCTTTTCTTCTTCTTTAAAAAAAAAAAAAACCCAAAATACAGAATCATAAAACTCCATAAAAACTTGGACGAAATAGAACTCACCAAGAACTGAGTGTATGGAGACTTCATAGAGAACCCATATCTTATCTCTTGTCATTAAGCCCACAAGTGCTTAAAATGATTGAATGAGAGCTATGGTGTCAAGCATCGAGGGAACCACTAAAACAGAGGCTTTGCAGGGGAGGAATATTAATAAGTAAAGTGTCTCTTTATTTAGTTATTTATTATTTTAAGTAAAAAAAAAATCAAAATAGAAAATAAACAACACAGTTTAAAGTGTAAAAAGGACAGTGGATTGTGTAGTGTTTTTGTTCCTTTCATTTTAAGTCTTCAACAGTGAGAAAGTCAGGTGTATGCTTTTAAATTGTGATGATTACAAATTTACATGAAGATGCGGGTCTCAGTTCTAGCATGCCGTTGCTTCTCCGCAATTGCCTCTCTCTTGTGTGTCTCTAAATACTTTTTATGCGATCATCAAACTGGGGTCCCTACTTTGTTTGAATAACATACTTTATTCCTCGAAAGAAAAATTAATAATAATCCAATCTTAATAAATAATAATGATGCTTCCTATTTCTCTTACGGTGTTGGGTAATAGCACTTGAGTCCCTGATTTTTTATATTTTTATAAGTAAGGACAAATTGTTTTTCATTTGTATAAAATAGGTCACTGCTCCTTAGCGCAATGACCAAGTTACCACCATAGACCATATAAACAACTTTAAGACAATGCACATAACAGTAAAGGGTCTGCAAAAATAAAATAATTTGAAAGGGCATATGGAACTTTTTGATGAGACTAAGAGCCAAACTGTCACTTAGTAAGAGTCAGGGATTAATTTGAGACAAATGGACAATCTATTTCTTTTCTTGAGACATAGTGAAATAAAGAACTCAAATGTTAATAATACCCCATATTTTCTTTTATTTATATATATAAAAAATACTGGGAATTTGTATCTGGGGTAATAAAAATATTTCCTCGTAAGATGGTTCTATTTGTTTGGTTACGATGATACCTTATAATATTAATAGTATTTGGATGCTTTATGTGTTGGTAGCTTTAGTGGACCGTCTTTGGATTTTCTAGGCAAAGTGACTATCGTTATCATGGAGGGAATATGATGCAATTACAGAAATGCACTCATGGTGTTGCCGAATCTGGGTCTGAAGAGTGAAGATGATGTGTGGGCAAAAATGACCATATGCATACGATAATAGTATGATAGATAAGCCTTGAGAGTTTATGAAAGTGATGGGCGGTCCAAACTGCCAGCAGATTGGCTTTTTTTCTTTTAACACTGATCACATATTATACTACTGATATTACATTAGTTGTTTATAATTATTATTTATAATTAAAATTTATAATATTACATTAAATTTTTTTTATATAAAATACTTGTATAGAATAATAATCCTCGTAGAAGAGGGATGTCTATCTCTACTGCATTCATATTTTGTAAGACAAAAATTTTATAAATTAATTTCACAACATTATACTTAATTAAGAAAGTTAAGAGCACGAGAGGACTCGAACCAGTTGCGAGGGCAGTAGGGCAGTGGTTGCGCCCGCAGATTGGAATTGACAGACAGACAATGTTGATATTTTATTTCGTAGGCCTTCGCTTGAAAGAACCTATAATTTTTGGGCTTTTCTCAGCCTCAAGAAGTCAAATTAATTTTTTGACTTGAGGGATTTGATTGGAAGATATCGTGACACTCGTGGCAGGGTTTAAAATTTGCAAAAATGGGATTAAGCAGGAGGGTAAACCAATTGGTGTCATGATGCCTCACCAACGCAGTTTGGGATAGGTTTTTGCAATTTAATTTTGAGACTTCTCACATGAACTCTATATATATTTTCTGTTCTCCCACCTTAAGAATCAAATTCGCTCCTAGGATATGTTCACAAGTGTCAAATTCAAATTTGGATTCTTGTTTCATTTGTCCATTATTAATAATGTATAAGTTAACAAATAATGGTATGCTTTCTATTTTCTAATATTAATTATCAATCATATGTTATATCTTAACAAATAATCCTAGAATTGTCAAATAAAATTAGATAACGTTTAGAGGAAAAAAACAACTGTTTAATTTGTAAAGGATCCGTAATGGTGAGATCCGGGTGTTTACAAAAAATAACAAAACTCAAAGGAAAAGTGAAGTTGAAGATCACAAGTCAGAAGCACCCATTTGTTCTCGGCTACTCTTGAGTACATAAGAGAGAAAAACTTATCTTTGATTTCCAGGTTACATTTCTCCCCAATTTTAGAGTAATTTAATGTATTATTGATTTTAAAATTTGGATTGCGTCATAGTTTTCATTTTTTTTTTATATCTCTTTATATTATGGGATTCGAAATCAAGTAGTTAGCAAAATAAATTTACTTGAAAATCACTTATTTAGGTTAGGACAATTTGATTTTCTTAAGTCCTTAGCTTCTTTCCAAATGATCAGTTAAATAAAACTATGTAAAAATTACCAAGTCAAATCTTTGAGGATACTTCATAGATAAAATTCATATAAATTACCAAACTTAGTATCCCATATAGATTTACAAATAATAAATGAACATCTCACCCAAACACTACGATGATAGTGATTATAATGTATAAAAATCATACTAAGCATAATTTTATTTGAAAGAACAATAATAGCAAGATGTTTGTGCTTGTTTAAGATTCAACGTAGATTGTAATCAAATAATATGTAGCAAAATGTAGTTGATTCCCGATGCCACACACATGCGTTAACCTATCATCAAGATTCTATAAATCTGTAGCGGATTTTAGTACCAAACCAACCCAAATTATTGTAAACATCTTCTTGATCATATAATGTTGTTTTGTCAATCTAACTCAAATCCTAACCAAATTTATTGTCGGTCCAACTAATAAAATTATTAACGTTGAGGACTTCTCAACTAACAAGTATCTTTTCATTTTTATGCCTCCTGTTGATGCCCCTTTACTTTATAAAAAGATGAGAGAACATCACCATCTCAGGAGACATAATTGATCATTCACAGGAGGTGATGAGAATATTGACGAGTGAATAGACCAAATATACGTGCGAGTAGCTTTGAAAACCTTTTGACTCTTTTTCACTTTATTACACATTTTTATTTTTTCCACGTTTCATTGTCGCTCTCTACGGCTTTGGCCCTGGAAAGAGCGATAATGGAGGCCACACGAAATGATGCGAAGTTGGAAAAAGAGAACACGTTTTCATCATCATACATCGATTGGTCCCAAAAAGGAAGCAGTGGGTAAGATGGGTTCATGGCTTTGCTGGAATTTTGGTCCACCACTTCATCGCTACTCATGTGGGGGTTCTATCGTGTGCCAATTCATTGCATCGCCATTAATTATCACTAATAGAAAATATGCCTTTCTCGCCATGTGCTGCTTTAAACTTTATAACCAAAGCAATTCTGCATAGTAATGATTAAATTGCGGCATCTGTTTCTTTGGCACATGCTATTAAACCAAAAATTGACCTCATCACTTTTCACAGAGGAAACAGCATCTTCAAGGAGTTGCTCGAAAACAAGGCTTCCTTGTCATGTATTAATTAATGTCTTCAGCCTGTTACAGAATGATGTTAACAGAAATGCACTAGTTCTTGAAACAAAGAGACAGATTACGGTATAACCTTATCTCATCTGCGACCCTGACAACGAAAAAAACCTAACAATGGAGTACGGCTCCACATTGACACGCATGTGCGGATGTGCGTTGCTTGTATAATGTCTGCGCCTCTTGACCAGACCAACTGTTTTTTATGCAGTCTTCTTTTCACACAAACACCATTCGGCTTATGACGGAGGACATCCCATCAGTGGGCCCTTGCCCGTTGTGGTATTTTTCAACTGTAAAAACGATGCCTGAAATATTTAGCACCATGTGAATCATCTAACATAAAACATTTTCTTAAAAAAAATCATTTTCATTTTTAGGTAAATGATTAATTACAATTTGATGATTGTTAAGTTTAATTTTAATATATTTTTTTAAAAATCGGTTTTATATTTTTTCAACTTTAATGTTTATTTGGTTTACTTTTTAATAAATTACTAATTTTAACTTTAAGAATATTAAAAAGTTAATAGGCAAATGAGTTTAGTGAGCGGATATGAGTTATGGTACTTGATATTCCTATTCATTCAACCAATGGAAAATTTTTTTTTTTAAAAAAAAGAGCAATGGCAGGTAACCCAAATATAAGTCCTAATTTTATGAATTTTGTAAAGTAAACGGTTGCTAGAAGGTCGAAGGAAATTGAAAGTGATTCTCGCAAGGCATGAGTTGCAAATTTTATCTGGTGAAAAATGAAGAATTTTGTTCTTGCAAGATTTCTAGAGAAATAAAAATACATGGTTATTTATAGAATTAAGGTGGGTGCTGTTAAAAATGGTGTAATTTATGTATATATTTAATAGAGGTTTTCAAAGAGTACCAATGGTTCAACTCAAAAACTAAAAAATAGGTTGTCCGGTCTTCGTCAGAGAAATAATGTGGGCTCTTGCGTATCTCCAGCCATTTCTCGATTGAGGCTGCCCATTTTTTGAGTTGTTCCTTATCTTTTAACCAAAATCCTGAGAAGAGCTAACTAACCCCCAGCTTCCATCTCATTGCACTTTTTTTTTTAATTTTTTTAATACCCCGTTCCGTTTGTATTCACAATAACCCTTGGCACACTCTTGAACAAATCTATTTTCAACTGTCTTCGAGTTCGGGTATCATCTATTTTCTTTTACGTATGCGTGATATTTGTTTTAATTTAAGATAAAAGAAGCATTCGTTGATTTATTCTCTAGATTGTTTTATTGTCTCTCATATATCTATGACAAATACTTCATCTATTATCTATTTTCAGCATCTATAAT
This sequence comes from Luvunga scandens, assembly GCA_030449905.1. Lineage (NCBI taxonomy): Eukaryota > Viridiplantae > Streptophyta > Magnoliopsida > Sapindales > Rutaceae > Luvunga > Luvunga scandens. The sequence continues at coordinate 1,444,496 of JASUUG010000383.1, read as the reverse complement.
TTTTTCCAATACAGCGTTTGTCCTTAACTGTAAATTGATTTAAAAATAGGGGTTACTGTTTAAAAAAAATTCGGTCGCATAAAAATAAAATGTGAGGGCCAAATAATTACCCTCAATTTGTGAGCTCAACGTTGTTTTTTTTTTTTGAGGGGGAGTTTTGGGAGAAATAATAAATAAAAAATTAATTGAAATTCTGCTGACATCTACCATTTTAAAAATAGTTAAAAATAATAAAAGTTCACTGCCAATAAATAAGATGAACGTCCGGAAGGGCGTCGACAATTAAGCAGTGGCGGTTAAGAAAGGAAGAAACTTTTCTGAAGCACTGAAAACAGAGGAGAATGGCAACACGATCGAAGTTATTCGGCATGTGTTGTATCCTAATGTCGTGCGTGTTTGGTTTCTCTGCATTTTTCCAGTTAAATGACTCTGGTACCATTATATTTCACGTACGTTCTTTCATTCTTTTGGCATAGATTTCACCATTCTGACTATCTTGTATTACTCTCTTTTGCTACACGCTGATGATTGACATAACATAAGATTGGTACTTTTGGTTTCCACTCTATGCTTGTGCTTGCACTGTCAATCTGGTGAACTGGGCAATCTCGTCCAAAACAAGAATCTGGTATGCTGCCATTGTGGCACTGTTTCTCGGAGCATTGTTGTTTATAAAGGTTATAGTAGAAGATTTCTTAAGTGGGATAGCTGGTCTCTGTTAGAGAGAAAATGGGAAGTGGGTTAGTTGTCATTTCAATGGTTTTGCATCTGGAAGCTGCATCTGTTAATAAGCAAAGAAAGACGAAGAAAATTTCAAGTTTTATTGACGTTGGTGAGATACTAAAACTAGCCCTATTCTTCTTCTAAATATGTATTACACTTGCTGGAACGTACTTCCCTCTGGCTCTAATAGTAACTGGTGAATTGTGGGTTGCAGGGATGGCAGTTTTGGTAGGCTTCAGTTATGGACTCCCCTTCATCTTCTTTGTGGTTGAAAAAGGAGAAATAAAGTTATGATCAATGCAAAGTAAAGGGGATCCATTCGGTCTTACTAATATAGAGAGCGCGAATTGTGGATAAACATTATTATGTACTTCTCCAATGTCCCAATATCTTCTAATTCAAATTGTTTCCGTTTGGTTACCGTCTGATGTGAGAATCCAATACAGAAGCAGAATGATGGTCTCATGAACCTTTATACAGTGATAAAGAAGAAAACAGAAACGCCATGAAATATCATAGTTCCCAACATTGGCCATCAAAAACTACCTTCTGTTTTCTCTACGCTAATCTAAGCAAGTAACTACAAACTACAAACAGAAAGAAGACAAATCCCTAAACAAATAACAAGGTTTCATCCTCTTTTCTTCAAAGTGCGAGTACACAAAAGAGCATTAGGGAATCATATCTACTTGAGGAAAGAAACCACATAATCAGGTGGCACAGAAAACCCATTGCCATTGCCGGTGAATATTCCTCTGTGCAATGAGACTTGCTCGGCAATGATATTGTAAGCAGCTACCATGGCAATAAGTTGATAACTGGCCAATTTGACCAGTTTGTCACATGTTTCAATCTTATATATCCCCCTATTCTTTGCCAAAGTTCAAAACAAAACTTCTACATGCTGGAGAGACTATGATCGTGTCATTTAAAGATTTAGTAAAGACGTCCCCTGCACTTTGAAGCTCCACAATGGCATGGATATCCTTCTCCAGACAGAAGCTCGTAGTGATAGTCATATGTTAGTTCTTCACCCACAGCTATCTGCTTATAACATGAAATGACTATATTTAGAACAAGCAAATACTTGAACCATTAATTCCTTCTACAGTTTGCTGGTAGACGCAATTAAGAAGTTATATGAACAGAAAAGGATGAACTCCTGCAGCATCATGCCCATGCCAGGCCAGGCAAGACTCTAAAAGCTAAAAATTTGAAAGTTGTCTTCAAGGGGATAGCTCGGTTAGATCTTTGGGATCAAAGAAAATTCATGTAACAATACCTTTTACCCCATCAGAATCAATCACCTTAAAGATCCATATAAAATTATGGGCAAACCTGTCTGAACCTTTGTATTATAGTGACAAATTAATAGCATAGAAGCTCAGGAGAAGGCTTACATCTCGACTTGCATAGAGACCAATATGGGCATGCTGATAATCCATACTTTCCACGAGAACTTGGTGGTTCACAAGATTTGGCAAGCAGCTACCAACAAAAATCAGTAAATCAGAAGAAACCATACCACCCAGAAGCAAGGCAAATAACAGAAATCAATTAAACATAGATTTAATTCAACTTCACTAAACAACCTTGACTCTCAATTAGATTAAAATCATGCATTATTCCATGAGAACATAACAATCCCCATAATCCACTGCCTAAAAAAGTACAATTTTACAGCTTCAAACAAAATTACTAAAGCATAGCTTGAGTAATGTATACTAGATTTTAATGAAGTTATCCATATGGTGGGCTATCATGGATTCAAAAGCTAATACATATTTTTCTCTTCATCGCAATCACTGGACATGAAATATATGTTTATTCATTAAAATTATAAACCTCATAGTACTTTAAAGCATTACTACCCTTACAGTCAAGCATGGAAGTCAAGTATAGATTGAACTAAATCCCAAGGTGGTGTGTAAAAGAACATACTTGAGAAGAGAGACAGGGAAAAGTAGAACACAAACAATGCCTTCCCTCACCTATGATTGATGAATCGAGAAACATTTCCATACTTAGTGGCATCAATGACATACTGGACCTGTCCTTCAATCAATCTGCCCATATCATTGATATGGGCACCAATATTTAACATATAACCACATCCGTCTCTACCATACCTGAACAACCATAATAGCTACTTATCATGTACAACATTAAGACTAACAAATGGTAGAAATGAAACTTTATCAGTCAAAAAGTAACCTGCTTCGCCTCTTATTTGTCTCCAGCTCATCTAAAACCTCCCCTACATACTCACATACAAACGTGCCTCGCAGAATTGCTTGGCCTGCCCTAATGGCCCAGCCCTATAAATTAACACATGTGTGAGGTCACAGATAAAGCTCTCAAAAATAATGAAAATTGAAAAGCATTACCTTATTCTCAGTTTTAAAGACTTCTAATTTCACTCGTACTCCATTCTGCAAAACTCTATTTGGACAGGTTCTATTGCAGCTGCACATGTGATTGCACTCATAAATAAGATAACCCTCCTGCACATTTTGCAACAGAAATGTTTAAATTCCAGTGTTAACTGCAAAAGACCAGACTGAAAGAGAGCAGAGTTACTGGAAAAAACATTCCCACCTTTTGCACACAATTTCTGCCCCATATGGCAACTCAAATTATAAAGATAAATAAAGTCAATAACTTGGTGAGTCCTTTTTTATAGGACATATCTCATGGGACAACTATCTAACATTGAGATTTTTCTGGTACATGTTTTGGACAGTAAAGATATCTAAACAAAACCAATGTTGGATACTTGCAAACTCAAATCAAGGCGGTGCTCCTTTAAAAAAGAAATTAAGTCAGTGCTTTTTTTCTGCTTGACGGAACCTACAGGGAGATTTTTTAAAAAAAAAAACACCAGCAAGCCTAATTTTGCTGCTAAATTATCTTCTAACAGGTTGACTTACAAGTTGCAAGAAGAAAGGAAATCCTGGCATCTACCAAGAAAGAGCACATAAATATATATAAGCTATGCAAAAAGGACACTGCCAAATTTGATGGTCATAAAATAAAATACAATACCTCAAGAATAACCCTTCCTGTCTGGTCATATGGGAATCTACCATGCATGGGTTTCCCCTCAATGTCTTTTGCATCTTCGTAATCATTGTCAAAGAGGTATACGTGATCACATGTTGCAGGAAAGCACATTGAATTTGCACAGGCACATCCCAATTGCAAACTCTGCAGGAAGATGAAAAAGAGAGCAAAAAGAAGATGAGCGTCCAAACTAGCTCATTCATTTGTATTGGCAACATGAATTTACAGTGCATGCATGTGCCAGAAAGCATATTTGTGCAAGCATTGTGCAAGCACTATGAGATAAGTGTTACAATTTGTATAAACGAAGAGAAAAGGATCCAAATGAAATTGCATTAATAATAAAATGCATAACCCACAAACAGGTACCTCGGCATCAAGATCAAGGGATTGATCAAGTAATGGCTTTGTAACATACGTAAAACTCTCCCAAGGCATGGAGCATCTGGTCTTTTGGCTGTCTGAACTATCAGTAGAGATGCATAGGGTTTCTAGAAGACCATCATCCACCACACAAGCTACTGGAACTGATTCCAATCCCGAGCTTATATCATCACACAAGACAGTGCCCTTTTGTAAGGGTTTTCGCCCTAAATGACGTGAATCAATAATACAATGACACTCATCCACTTCCCACTGATTATTCACAAAATCTGATGAATCTGTAGATCGTATTCCTGCAGAAACACTGGGTAGAGGTTCCAAATGAGGAGGCAAATGTGGGCCCTTGAAAATCTTACATCCATTAGAACATAGAAATCCCTCTTGATGCCATTCCACTTGAATGTTATGCTCACTGCAAAGTTTGGCTGCCTTTAAACAAATGTTTTCTGGCAGCGCTCCATACTTCTCCTCTAGTGAGGCTTTAAGGCTCACCTTGCAGCAAGCTAAGCGAGCCATGGATAAGATTTCATGGTTATTGGGCCGAGGTTTTGTCTTCCGTATCTGTGGAATCAATATTCTTGAAAGTGTTGAGCATTGGGATTCAACCAATGTGCCAAGAGTCACCGCCTCAGTTGCCTTAGACTGTTCAACTATTTCCCCCGTGGCAAGTGGCTTCAAAGTCTGGATGCGTTTCTTCATACCTGCAGCGCCCCTATTCCTGATCCTATAGGACACTGCCCCAAGACCTTTCTTAAATCTAGGACGGCTAAGTCTACCAGATTTTAATTTATAAGCATAAAACCGAATCCCCTTTTTGTGGGGCCGAGAATTGACTAAGTTAGGTCCCATATGAGCAGCCTGATGGTGGCGGCCAAGATCAGGTAGCAGATCAAACTTTAAGCCACAAAACCTGCAAATAAACTTTCGAATAGAGCCTAAATTCTCAGAAGGATTTTCAACGGATGCTGAATCTCCCAGCTCAAGTTTCTTTGGAGAATCCTCACCAACAGACTGATTATGTTGTAGAGCAACTTCTGACATTTTGAAATCAATAGCATGAAGTGATTGCACATGCAACCATAACTCTTCAGTATTCCCAAAATGGCTACCACAAGGAATACATTGTTGTAGCATGCACTGCTCAACAAATTGTACATGGTGTCTTTCCTGCACATGGGATTCCAAAACTTTCTTGTTAGTAAAAGAATCCAGACAAATAGCACAAGCATAACCTCTGAACAGCCATTGTGCTTCCTTCTTATGACTGTCCATCCAATGGACACCGAGCTCTTGATCATGGAGAAACACCTGTGAGCAAATTTTGCACTTATGTGTTTTTTCATCTTCACTGCAACCAGCAATTGCCAATGGCAATACAGCTGAATCTTCCATGACAGGGGAGGAAACGTGGGCATTTTCATTGGCACTGAAACCCCATATTTTACGAAGTCTCTCTTTTTCACAACATACCAACTTCATTAAGAATTCCCCAATACCAGCATCTTTTGATGCTTCAGATAGGGCCCATTGAAATTGAATTTCCATAGGAACTGGATTTCTTAGGGATAAAATACTCTTCAGGAGCTTGTAAAATAGTTCACATGCTAGGTGCAGATGCAATTTTTGCTCAAGTGAGCAGCAATCCTTCAAAAGCTCTAAAAACACTTCTTTTGATATTATCCTACTCTTACCATTCCTTGCACGCTTAAGCCAGCTTGGAAGGTGTTTATCACAATATAATGAATGCCGCTTTGGACTTTCACGACATGGATTGCTGCTATTCTGGGAGTATAAGCCTATGCAATGCTGCGCTTCTGTAGCACTATAACCTTTACCAGAATGCTCAGGGTTATCAATTAAGCTGTTTCTTCCTAGGAAAGAATCACTCCCCACGACTGAGAGCGGATCTACTTGGAGGGGACTAATATCTTCTCCCACCAATACTATGTCTCTGCAAGATGTCGTTTCTGCACTGGGAATATTCTCCTCATTCTTTCTCTTGAGTGTATTATCTGGTGAATCCAATATCCTTCCTGTATCAGTCCTTGGTCTGTGTTTCTTACAAAATGAAGAGCCATAGAGAGCCCGATGCTTACATCTAGTGCCAAGGACTGTAGTACCTTCACACATGGGTGAATCAGCAGAGAGTGCACATTCTGCTTTTGTAGTGCTAGCCGCAAAACGAGAGGCTAAATGCACACAACAGTAAACATCGCCTTCATTTGCCCACCTCACACACTGTCTTCCCTTTGATTCAATAAAAGCAGTACACTGGCGATTCCTCTGCCCAAGCTCTAAGGGTTTCTTAGCGACCAACTCATTCAGATGAGTTAATGCCATATTAGTATGGTTAAGAGGACCTGTAGATCCTCCATTCACAGGGGTCAATTCAACATCTTTGGTCTGGATCGGTGCAGAACTGCCCACTCCAACAACCATTCCATCCCACCTGTTACTCACAGTACTCGGAGTATTTGTTTGTGTGGTTTCCTCCCTAAAACCTGGCCCTTTAGAAAGCTCAGATGCAAACATAGCTGGATTTCCTGTGTCTTGGCTGCTAAAATATTCCGAGTCAATTTCAAGAGCCAGAGGTTGATTTGAGTCACTGTTTTCCAATGGGGAAGCATGTGAATCAGGACGACGGACTTCAAGTTTGGGCCTTTTCCTGCAAACTTGAAGACTTGTGGTCAGGGAACTGTCACTTTGCCGTGGTTCCACGTCGCCACCATTAGAAAGAGGATGAGATGTTGAAAACCATTTCATAACTTCATGCTTCCAAGTTTTCCACTCAGAACCCAGTGTGGGCTGCACCGGTGCATCCCAGAGAGAGTTAACTTCATTCCACAGTATGCAATCATACAATTCCTGAATCAGATAGGGCATAAAGATATCAGCAAAATATTTACAACTACATTCATACCATAACTGCCAATAACTTGCCATACATAACAAGAAAACGTGTTATAAGTTATATTACATGCATCACTTTTCTCTCAAGGCAAAAACAACAGAACCAGCTCCGTTTAAGAAATAATTTACAGTATTATCACCAGATCAGAAACTAGTTAATAGCATGACATCTGCTCCTCGTCCAACTTGCATGAAAATTAGATAATTAAAAGACTGAACATAAATATGTTACATTGCAGAGAGCGAAAAGAATCTTGTAGCCAGCCAGAATTACTTTGGTAAGCAGACTTTATTAGAAAACTAAAGTTTCTAAATATGAAAATGAATATCATTTTCCAATTATGTTGCTTATCTGATTTATTGCCTCAATCACAATCTATTGACATTTAACTTAAATGGCTAGTCAAGGGTGACATGTACCTCTTTCAGCAATTCAATGGATTCAGCACTACGTGCATTTTGACATCGTTGTACCCAAGAGGGAAAAGAATGTTGTAGCCAGTCAGAATTAATGTACTGCTGCAATATCATCTGCAGAGAAATAAATGTGAAGTGAAAACACAGCTACAGATAGAGTTGATATAAGTATAACCCATCTCAAATAAATGCAACAGTAAAAAAAACACGTGAATTATCTAGAATGTAAATAATCATCCATGATAGCTCATTTGGTCGGTCGCTTGCAATGCAAGTAAGAGGTCTAGGGTTCAATCTCAAGGGAATGCGCTTAATTTGGAGATGGGGTGGGTGAGAACGGAAATTCTATCTATCTATCTATCAATATATAGAAACTTTAATTACTGAATTGCTGTTCCAATTTCACCAACTCTCAAAGGGTCAGAGACATACACTTTGAAGCTTCACGAGCATCCTTCCAAGATCAGAATAACCAACACAGCGGGAAGCCTCCATTGCAAATTCTTTCCAAACACTCACGTTACGAGCCGTCTCCACCAAAGCCTAGACAAGTTTGAACAAATCACATATGATGAGGAATGAAAAGTAAAATGAAGGCAAAAATTCACATCAGAGAAAGAAGAATCACAAAAGAAACAAACGCCAAAAAACAGACCTCAGAATGAAACTGATCAACAATATTCAGCATGGCAACAGATAGCTTTTGCATTATATATCGGCGCGCCACAGACAAATCTTTAACCATTTTAAGTCCAACTTTGTGTGTCCTGTATGCAATAGGCTGAGGAAACTCATTAATTGATCGGACAAGTAGCATATCTGCCCAAGAGTAATTTCTGGTGTGGGGAAAAAAAATCACAAAGTACTTCTTCCGGTCGTGAGTTGGTTTCGCTTTCAAAGTTGGTAGTGGCCAGTCAGCTCTAGCACATCTGATTCCAGCCTGCCACTTCCCCCTCCACTACACTTGGGAAAAACACAAAGGTACCAAAATGACAACAAATTCAGGGCACAATTCAAAATTAAGCCTCAATAGAAATACACAGTAACCAGTACATCATGTGCACGTATAACTAAACAAATAGACTAACAAAGAGCATTTTTTATAGAAGTGAAGGATGTAAACATGAGCAACTTACCTTGACCCACAGTGCAACAGATTCATCATGTTCTAGCCACTTGGGCTCCGAAAAAGACGATTCTCCCTCCTTATTGTCGTTTGGCACTTCACTTTCAATAGTGTCAACAATTAAGTTGGAGTTTTCCGAGGCTTGGCAAGGACCTGTGCACTCATTTTGAGCATTCAGGTCATCATCTTCAAAATCATGGGAACCACAAGATAATCCTTGCCCCTCAAGCTGACAATCAAAATATGAAACTCCACCAAGGCGTCCTTCTGAAATAGGCAATTCTTCCCCAGTTCTTTGACCTTCACCTCGTCTTTCTGATACAGGCCCTTTGACATTTAACAACATGTCATCCATTTCACCGTTTGTCATTTGAACTTGATTTTCATGCTGAACACAGTTAGATTCTCCATTATTAACAAACTCAGTCCCCGAACTCTGTTTAGCATCTAATTCCCCAACATACTGAACACCAGAATGAGGAAGCACTTCCATAATTTGCAGTAAAATAAGTACAATTTATAATGTGTGCATAATCGTTGACCATCAGCGAAATCAACTCCCTGCTCAATAAAGTACAACCGCTGGGATGCATCAGACAAATATAATAATGTAATTAAAGAAATATATATTCCAAACAGCCTTAAAGAATACATGGGAAAGTTTGATGCATTTTACATGTGTTTGCATGATTACAGTAATTTGGACTAAAAAAACCAAGAATGCACTGACAACTTATGGCTCAGCAGAGCCACTTGGAGCAGGCCTTACAAGCAAACATTCACACAATTTTTACTAAACAACCTGAAGTCTAATGTGGTTGGGACATTATAATCCCAACTAATCCAATTGGTGGCAACAAAAATCTTCAGGAAAGGCAAGGAAGAATGAGTCCAGATGCGGAGTCTACCTCTAGTACAGCATAATTCAGGTTTAAGCAAGTGAACAAGATAAATTGTCATCCTCTCTCAAGAACTTAAAGTCTAAGTGATACTTATGCATGTAATTTAACTTTTAAGTCGATAAATGATAGAGAAAGGTATCTGAAAACCTGCCAAAAACCAAATAGAAACCTTAATTTTTATAGCAGTGGGCATGATAAAAGGACAAAACTCATCCAAATGCAATATCATGAAGAAAAAGAGTAACTTCACAGGCTGAATTTTTTATCTAATAAATTTCCTTGTGTTGACAAAGTTTCTATCATAAAAATTAAATAAATAATCAACCTTCATACACTGAAAAGCCAAAGAATTGAAGTCGTGTCATTTGTTTTCAAAAAGAAAAAGGAATAGTTATGATTGAAATTCCAGTTAAATGATCAGTTTAGAGCCAACATTTTAGTTAGCAATGGCAACAAATAAGATCATGTCACTTAACAATAGATTACTTTGGACATATTCTGAAATGCAAGCACAGACACTTGAGAATTTTTTCAAGATTCTCTTTGTGAAGCATGACATTTTGTGTCAATTCAGTACTTGAATGGACTAGAGGCAGTTCATCTGTAGATGAATATTTTAGTACAATTTTAAAAAAACGAATTTAAAAAGAAAATTTATTGTATGCAACCAATTCCACGTACAATTTGTGTACTTCTGCCATATCTCCTTGGACATTTTTGTTTTCCATTAGTTTAGTATTTCTCCCAAAAAAGAAAATGCGTAAGTAGAAAAACATGCTCGATTCATGTGCAAATAATGCAAGTAACATGTTAGAGAATATGTCTCATAAACCCTCAAGCAACCACAAGCAATGAGAATGATTCTTATTCTCATGAAACTCTAACGAAATTCTGCCAAATGTGCAGTAAAGACATCCAAATTCACATTCTCTTTCATTTTTTTTTCCTTTTTTATTTCTTTTTCCCCCTGAAGGGCAATCTGCAAATATTAGTGGGCCTACCACACTGCAATTTTCTCTGATGAAATAAAATTCTAATGATTCACTAATATTAGTGGGCTAAACTCAGGTTGTTAAGCCTCTACAGGAAAACCAATCTGCCAATAAAATCAACAAGCAATTATTCTGTACATATTCTTAATCATCTCTATCCCAAATTGGAAGGTAATAGAGCTTTTAACAGAAACAAAACAATGCCGCATAACAATGTTACAATGACCAGGAGTGTAAATAACTTGCGAAACATACAAATATAATTGTCAACCAAAAACCTAAAAACCCAGATAGCACGAAACCGTAATAATTCTGGAATTATCAGGTCAAAGGCACCCAACAGTCAAAACCCAGATGCATAATTAATTGCGTAATGAAACCTAGACTATCACCACAAAATGGGTAACGTGACGTGATTCGTAAAACCCAGAAAAGGTAAGCAGATCATGGACATGTGCAAGCAAGCCATGACCTAAACGGAAGTAGTGGGTGGGTCCAGAATCCCAGATCAACAAAATCCAACATGTACCACATAGATTAGAATAAAATCCAGAAGGGGTTTTCGTTGCGTTTTAGTCCTCACTTCAATTACGTTTATGGGCAACATTCAATTATGGGTATTAAGGCAGCAGAAAAGAGACGGACTTAGGTCACGAAATTGACAGCAAAAATGTGACATACATGCTAATATGTCCAAGGGAGGCAATTTAAAAAAAAAAAAAAAAAAGTCGAAGAAGAAGAAGATATAATTAATTGATAATAATAAGATTGGAAAGAGGTCTGAGAGTTGTAATGTATGTACCTCTGCTTTAAAGACGGGGAAGATCACCTTTACCCATGGTTGTTTTTTTTCTTGTGTTGTTTTTGTTATGGTTGCAGGGCAGGGCAGGGCAGGACAAAGACAAGGGGTGTATGAAACTATGAATTGCGCAGCTCTATTTTTTTTTTTTTTAAAGAATTTTTTTCCCTTCCTCTTTGAAAAAAAAATTACCTTTATTTTCTTCTCTTTTTGGGGGTGGTTTGGTGGTTTGGTATGAATATGATGCCCGAGTACCTAGTTTCGTGGGATGTGGGAATGTGATTGTGCCGTGGCCAAAATGGAACAAAGTGAGAAAGAAATTATGTTTATGGGAGTATGTGTATTACTGGGGGAATAATTGGAACAAAGGCGCGTGTGGTGGGGTGCGGAGTACTGCTACACAATATAAACACTAAAGAGTACTGATAATACAAGAACACGGATTGGATTGGGTTGGGTTGGGTTAGGTAATTAGGTTTAGGTCTCGTCTTTTGGTTATTTGTTATCTTTGCATCTGATCTCTAATCTAGTGCGATTTTTACGGTTGGCTTGCTGCGTGCTGTGGCTTGGACAATTGGATCGAAGAGTGGGTTTGAGTTTGGGTTCGGGTTCGGGCTCGGGTTCGCTGGCTTTGAGAAATTTAACATGTGTTTGGGGAAATCCAAAGAAAGGAGAGACTTTAGATATCGAGATGCGGTTTCCTTTTCAAAGATGGAGATACCCACGTTCCCATTCGACTCTAGTATTTGTGCAGCGGAAGTGGTAGATGACGATGTCGTAACTGTTCTGTAGCAGACCAGCCGGATATGCAAGTGACTAGTTGTTGTGTGTTTATTTTATTTGAAGATTTTTCTTTTTCTTTTTCTTTTTTTTGACATTGATCATGGGGGCAATACAAATACTTGAGAATTCAATTAAAAGTTTAAACTTTTTTTTAATTCAAAAAATAATAATGCGTTAATTCAAAATTAGTGCTTTTTTTTTTTTAACGTGTATAACTAAATTCGATTGACCCTCAACATTAGTATTAATATATACAATTCAACTACCCACCCAATCATACCGTCAGAAGAGTACGTGAAGTCGTGAACAATTGAGACTTTATTACATATTTTCAATAATTAAATGAAGGACAATAATGGTACGCGTAATGGGCCTGACAAGCCCAAGGAAGTTGTTCCGCCAGAGGAAATTGCGTTAAGTACTGACAGTTTTTATCTTCAATTTAATTCTTCGGTCCTCAATTCCTTTTTTTTTTTTTTTATAATCTCATTTATTTCTATATCTACTTTTGTTTATCATTTCCTTCTAGCAGTTTTTGTGCAAGTTTTTTTAGTGTCCTTTTTAAATATAACAAAAATTGGGGAGAAAACTTAATAAGAACTATTAAAAAGAATAATAGTAATTATTTAAAAGTAAATTTTTAATATTACTCGAATAAGAACTATTAATTGAATAAAAATTGATAAATAAGAGTAGTTTTAAAAATGAGTGGGTCTATTTCAATAAGTTAAACTACTCAACACGCTCTATTTCTTGCTATACCCATCATTAAGTTCTAAAAAGTGAGGAATTTGTTTTATACACCTTGAAAATTTTAATATAATTTCAATTTTTTACTTCTTTCTAAAAATGCGGAATTGTTCCTGGGCTTGGAACCATTAGAGGAGAAGCACAAGAGCTGGGCTTGGGCCGGGCCACTACATGCTTGGGTGAGGTTCCACTTATTTTTTTAATTTTTTTTTATTGTTGTAAACTTGTAATGAGTTAACAATCAATAAGTTGTTATAATCAACAATGAATTAAAAAAATAAATATTTTAAAATAAAATAATAAACAGAGAAAATAAAGTAAATAATACTTAATATTTAATTTTTTTGTTACTACATTCTCTAATTCAAAAACTTTTTAAATTTAATATTATAAATTTAGATTTTTTGAATTATTATTAATTTATGAATTAGGAACTTAAGTTTTTTTTTATTTTTCTATTATTTTTAAAAATTATTATTCTAATTTATTAATTTATTTTAAAAAAAAAATAAATAGTGGGACTTTGCTATAACTTTTTTTCTTAAGCCTTTTGTCCAAACTCTCAGGTGGAGGGTCAGGACAAAAGCCCACAGGGCTGGGCCGGACTTTTTTACACGCCCTATTTCTTCCACACACTCTAATGATGACGGACGCCAAAGACAACCCATTGTTCTCAAATTGAAGTTTGAAAAATATGTCCAAACACGTTTCTTTTACCAAGTGACTTAGAATTCCATCAAAAAGTTGATGTGCTTCGACGTGTAATAATCAACTAATTATTTCCAAGTATCCTGTGGCTTAATAAAACCAGTCTATAAACAGAAGAAATTCTTGTTTAATTCATTGCAGATTCAATAATCAAAGCATGAAAAAGCAACCGAATACAAGAAAAAAAAAATTATTTATGGATTGAATTTACAAATTAGTAGAGCATGAAATAAAATGGCATTGCTTTCATTACCTTTTCACCTATGTGTAGTAGTTCCGTAACAATCCATACTCTAAATAAGGATAATTGAAAAAATAATCAGTAGAACAATCTAAAACATCCTACATTATAAAACAACAATAAAAATATCTCCTTATACTTCCCATTTAAAAAAAAAAACTCTTTAAAAAAATCATTGTGGTTTTTGATTTGGTGGGTTTATATACCAATTCTATTAATATATTTAACTGTTTTGGTCTTTTTATTTAATTTTGTTTTTGAATGGGTTAAACACTAGGTTACTAACATTATATTAGATATTTACCGCAACTACTATAATAGCAGACAGATATACTGATATTTACAATCAGATATATATAACTGAAATTTATGATATTACATTAAATTACATATAAGTACGTCTTACGCTAGATAAAAACTAAACGAAAACTATTTTACTCAGTATTTCGGAAGAATGACTGACTCTACTTGTATTTCACAAGGGAGTGACATTTTTATAATTTTACTCCGTAATTTACTAATTGTGAAGATGAGCCCCAAACAGGTCAAACATTTACTCACACACAAAGATTTGTTAAGCCAGAATCGGACCCTTGGTGAAATAGATACTGATTCAACAGATGCACAAAGTAACAAATTCAAAAGAAAGAGAAGAAAACATATTAATGCTCAGATTTGGGTGGAATGCCTAAGGTTTTAATTTATTCCGAGTGAAGGACGTCGACTTTAGCGGTGCATGAGTTGACACAATCTTTCCAAAGATCAGATCCCTCCCGCTGCCTCTTCTTCTTAATCCTAATTGGGTGGGTAAGCCAATGTGATAATTTGCTCCATTTGTTATTCTCTTTTTCTTTGTCCTTACAGTTGTTGCCAAATGTGTAGCTCCTCAAATATCTCTGCCTGAACGCAAAGCGCTCATCAAGGTCAAGGCAGCTGTGGTCCGGTACTTTTCGTTCAAATTCAACGCTGCTATTAATATTAGTACTGCTCAGGGAGGAATAAGCAGAGATCAGCAGTTCTCGATTATTGTCTTGACGATGATTCTCCTTCGTTAATGTCGTGCTTATAAGCTTCTTAAGAAACATGGCGTCTGATTCATCCCTTTCTTTAACTCTTCTTATACTGACTGGAACTGGGTCTTTAACATCTACACAGCTTCTTGCAGCACAACCCCCAGCAGCATTCGCCAGAGTCTTCGTCATCAAGTTATAAACCAAAGAGAGTTCTTGTCTTCCCTTTTGCCTTCAATATTTAACTGAATCTTTATTTGAGGGTGAGGCTTGCAAATTTAATTACGCATGCAAATGTTGAGGTTGTCCATTTCTGAAAAGGAGAAGATTTAGATAGCTCTTACTTTGACTGCACTGTCCCCGTCCTTCTCCTACGAGGAAAAGATGTAATACTGACTGATGTTGCTAATCGGTTTCCTTTCTCTCGAGGAAACCCTGTGATTATGAATCACGCGTTACTTCAAAATAACAAAAATTGTTAGCTAAATTTAATTGTTTATTGCTAAGCTTAACAATAATAAGAAAACTTTTCTTCTTCTTTTTTTTTACCCTTATCACATAAGTACTTTTAAATTTGACTCGACCGACATCCATATGAAAGCAAAAGATAAATTAACACTTTAGGTGCCGTATTTTCTTCTCTGACAAAGTACACCGTTCGGTCTTTGATTCCTTTATTATCTACCTCTATAGAGTTTATATTCAATAATTCTCACCTTTTTGTCTTCACATAACACTGAATCCGAAATTATTAAAATAACTTCAAACTTCCCTCCGAAAATTTAAAAAAAAAAATGACATTAAGGTGATTTATCTGTACCACAAAGTCATGGAATGAAAATGGCTGCCGTGGAATGATGATGATGAGTGATGAGCACCCACAATTTTGACTCGCTTAAAGCATGATTAAATTGGCTACCTGTTGTTTGGGTCTTGTATGCTGTTTACATCATTTTCTGAAATTAATCAAACTAAAAGGCTAATCTTGTACCTTTTCCTTTATTATGAAATTGTTCCAATTCCAAAAGTCCTGTTAAAATACTTCTAGGATAAATTTCGATTTTGTTACCAATCAATTATGGAAACTGGATCCACCGGTCAATTCTAGACCTATTAAACAATGAACGTTGCGCTCTGAAAAAAAAAAAAATAAATAAACAATGACTTTTGCAATTATTTACAAAACGTAGTACGCATATAATTTAAAACTTAAAATAATAAATAAATAAATAAATACTTTGAAGCTTACGCAATTTACAATTCTGTTTTGGAAGTTAAGATATAATTTTTTTTTACCCATAAAATTAAGATAATCTTACTTCATAATTGTTTGATGAAAAACATTCATTATCTTTATTGTTTTATTAAAATTATTAAATTTTAAAAAATTATATTTACCATTATTTCACAATCAGAAACAGCATGTAGCCTTAAAATTACGGCACCACGATACTTGACGCGCTTGGAAGAATCGCGATTGAATCCAATAATATGCAGCCCAAACAATGTCAGTGGTTGCAAACAACCGCTTTTGGGCATTAAACAGTTGATAGCCTCGAGTCAGTGAAAAGTCCACTTGGACGTTTGACTTGCAATCTTAAAATTAGAAATTTATCTTTTTCACATATTATTATTACTGTGGGGTTCTTATAAAATTTTTATGCAAATCCTGAGCCACTGACAGCATGTAATCCGATGGTAAATAGATTGTTAACTTTAGTTTTGACTTTAAATATCTAGCTATCATTTGATTTTAGTTAATAACGACTCAAAAAGTTGTGTCAAAATAATTAAATTTACCCATTTCACATGAATTTCATATTTGGCTCCGCCTTTTGACATATTTTTGTTATAGCCTACTAAATCTTATAGTTTACCCATTATAGCCTCTTCTACTAGCCTATTCAATGTTACGGACTTTATTTTATAGCTTAATTAAGTTCATAATTCTATTAAGGCCCCGTCAAACTATAATATGGATCCGCTTTGGCCACCAATCCTATTATACAATTGTTATATAATAAATTGATTTTTTAAAAAAATTTTTTAGAATCTTCCGTAATGTGAGAAAGCCTTCGATCAAGTATCTAGATCTTTTGTGCCACGCCACCTATAGCAGCAAGGGTAGGAACTTGTTTTAACCTGGATTAGACTAAAATAATCTTTCAATCAAAATTATTTATTAAGAACACTGTAAATTTTTTTAATGAACAGTACTTACTTCATATAAGACTCCTGAAAGGATATTTTAAACTTTATTGGGGCCTTAACAGAAATTTTAAAGTGTAGGCTAGCCTTCTCGCAGCTTCTCCACTGGGCACCTTAAAACTGCTTCACAAGTTGAAGCAACCAGTATCTCTTTGAAAATGTTAATAACATTCTAAAATCATTTTCACTAAAGATAAGAGACATATAGACGAAAGAGGAACACTTATCAAATTAAGAAATCAAACAAATAAAAATCTTAAGCTATCACTAGTATCTTCTCCATTGCAATTATTATTACTCCTTTTTTCGGAAGGAGGGGGGGGGGGGGGGGAATGTTGGTTCAAACGATATGATAATTGATTCGTAGTTTGATTGCAGTAGGCTAATATTAGCCAAAATAAAAGTCAAAATTGTGAAATAAGCTTATAACAACTCCGAAAGGAAATGACAAAGTGGTAGGCCAAAGAGAGTTTTAAATGTTCTGTTAATGGATTGGATCAGCAGCGTAGAAAAAGTTTGGCAACACAAATTAAAAGGCCAGTGATTAAGGCCCCAAATCGCATTTTGTTGGTTTCTATCAGTGGCTGACGTAATTGGCTGCTGGAGGCAAGCGGTAGGTACACGTCTTTGCTCTGCCGCCCATTTCAAATTTTCAAAAGCGATTCTACTTGAATTATCCTTTCTTTGGCTTTAATGTCTCTTGTGAATGATTAAGAAAGATTTGCTTTGCAAGATATTGCAAACCAAACGCCTCGGTGGATTCAGTTCAAGTCATTCTAAAAGATTGGATAGGATCGATATATTTCTTCAAATATTCAGTAGACTCCCAACATTTTATCATAATTGCATGCATTTAAATTCTCCGTAAACTTCAGGTCTTATTTGATATGTGGGACCCAAACTTATCTCATATTTAGTAAGGTCATGAAGTGAGTATAAAAGTTGTGGCTATCCCACCCCCATGGGATTATTATTTAGGGTAAGCTTTGTAATGTTAATAAATTAATTACTTATGTAATATTAAATTACAACATTAATAAATTGTTTAATACAAATATTTTGAACATATATATATTTCATAATAAAATAACATTTTATGAAGTTTTATTTTTGTCTAAATAAATTTCACTCACCTAAATTTAAATTATAACTAATCCTATTTTTAGTAAGTACTAATATAAAATATGTAGTTTGTAAGGTTTAAAAAATAATTAATTTAGATAAATAATATCTGTAACATTATAGTCCATTTTTTCACATTAAATTATAATAAGGTTTTGACTTATATAATTATTAAATAATTTTATATTTTAAATTATTTATTTATTTAATCTTAAAAATATTTGGGTAATTTTTTATAAAATTATAATTAATTAATTAATTAATTATACTGTAAAATTAAATTATGATTTATATTTAAATAATATCATTGACGTTGATTGGAAAAATAGATAATACAACTTTTTTTAGTTCTTTAAGTAATTAAAAGAACTGGAACATTATAAATAAATACATTAAAATATTTCAAATTAGTTTTTTAATATTAAGTGAGTTTTCATTTGTAATTTGTAATAACTCAATTTACTTATCACTAAATAAATATTTATTTACTTTTAACTAATTTTAATAATTAAATTATTGTTAAAGTTCAATATAATTTCAATATAATCATGAATTACATCAAACACAAGATAATATTAACTACAATCTCTTACGAAATATAAGTGGAGCAAACGTCTCTAATATTAGTAAAAATAAAAATTTGGACAATATTTTATAAAACTTAATATAAATTAATTATAATAATTATTTGATTATAAATATTAATAATTATTTGATATAATATCAATAATAACCTAATTTAAATATATCAACATAGATAAAAAAACACTCGTTTAGATTGTAATATATGTACACCGGTTATAAATTTATTTTTTTAATTTTTTAAGAAAAAGGTAAAATGCAGCCAGCGTCATCATTCCAATTAATAGCCAACAAAAGGGTGCCGGAATTCAACTGGGTTTCGTCAGATCCAAGTAGCTAGAAAGGGGCTAGTCGATACATCACACGTTCAATCAAAATCGATGCACTTCTTTGATATTTTATTACCAGTGTCGGCCTGTTTTATTATATCATGAGCATTTTTATGTAAACGTTAGTTGATATTCTTTAACCATTGTATGAAATTTTTTATGGGTTATAAAATAAAAAAGTTATCATGGCATGCTAATTTGTAATATATTTAAGATGTTTTTGGAATTGAGGTGACGTAGAGTTTAAATTACAGCTATTGTAGAAAAAAAATTATAATTATAAAATAAAAGTTAGTAATATATAAAAAATATAAATTTTAAATAATAATTTTGATAAAATTATTAAACATACAATAGATTTTTCAACATACAAGTGAAAAATTATATTAGCATATCTTTTAAACTACAATAGTTAGTGTTTACCAAATACTTTATTACTGTAACTTAAAAATTATAACTATTAAACTTTAATCTCAAACGGACTCTTAAAGACTTTAATTTAATTTACCTGTTACGGTCGTGTACACTATATTTGTTGACGTTCTTTAACCAACCAATCAGGAACCAGCAAATTTGTTTTGATACGTCAATTATCACATTAATGTCCAAGTTGGTTAGCACATGGGGTTTGGTGCTTGGCTTTTTTTAATTATGTGACCGCACTGTTCCGCATAGTAGTTGAGTTGCATGCGTGTGTTTTGAGTTTGTTTGAAGTGTTACAATTATAAATGTTACAATTTGTGATGTACTGTGTCCCCCATGGAATGCAACCGAAGGCCAAGATCTTGAGGCGATCCACTTCCATCCGCCGTTCCTTTGATAACAACATTGCACTGCATCTCGATATCATTACACAAGGATTTGAATCTAATTTATGCATGTAAATAAGAAGCAATTATTAAAAATGAAATCAAGTTGGATCAATTCTGACATAAACCCATCCAATTGATCACTTGAAACTACATTAAGTTCTTGAATCAAAATTTGCAATTGATGAATATCAAATAAAAGATTAAGAAAATTGGATCTGGATGCACCAACCAATCAATTGATTACACCTCGAATCATTGTAAATGATTCATAAATAACAAAACAACATGAGTCGTTTTCGATTCCCCCGTAACAAAAAATCAATAATACTTTGGTTGGTGGACCTAAGCAATAATATATCTTTATCAATCAAAATTTGAGATTTTTTCTAATTTATTGAGGGGGTAAAAAAGGGAAAAGGGTGTTTGCATTATATGTGAACGAAACCAAAAGAGGAAAAAAGAAGGTCGGCAAAAGGCACAAAGTATTGTCTATTTAGAAAAATCACTTTTTATCACCCTCTCGATCGGTAATCTACTAAAGAATTTAACTAACTGAAATGTGAAAAGGCAGAGCCTACCACTATGTCTGTCTCTGTAATTTATTATATTATTTGTGATGGTTTTATGTTACGTGCGTTTCTGCTCTTGTTTTTGGTTTTCAAATGAAATGGGAAAACAAAGCATTTGAATGTATGATTGTTGAGGCCACCCACCAGTCATGTGGATCCTTCAGACATGGAGGCAAGCACAGGTACAGAGACTGAATCTGAGGATCTGAGTTTCAAGCTCAATCAGTAAATTTGATACAACTAATTTCACAAATTTCAATGCATGAGATTCGAGTATAGTCTCCCGGGCAATTTTTTGCTCTAGAACTTTGAAAACTTTCCGATGTCAGCACCAACTGGGCACGTTAATAGGCTGAGATTTTGCAAATTGCCGCTCCACACAACAAATGAAATATTCCTGAAACGCAAAAATATATGATAACCATAATATATAATTAATCTACAACCACAAATAACGGGAAGTAGGAAACTTCCCGTGGGGAAAAAAAAGAAAAAAAAGAAAAGAAGAAGCCGACGCAAGCCACGTGGCAGGAACCCACTGTGGGTCAGCAGTTGGTACGCGGGTTACCAGCGACAAGAAGTAAGAGCCGGTAAGTACAGAGCTGACTGCAACTGTAATGGGGATGAAAGAATCAGTGAATCACCACCTTTGCCACTTTTTCAACGAGAAATATTTATGGGGTTTTTGACATTTAGTGAAAAGTGTGGGGTGGTGGATAACAACAGGTAAAGGACCCACCTGCAAAACCACAAAATGTTAAGAATTCAACAAACAACCAACTCGGGAAAGCGATTCTATTCTATTCTCTCTCCCTCCCTCTTTCTCTCTCTGTTTTATCTTTAAATCCGGTCCTTGGTTGTTTTTAAGGCAAGGTAAAAGAAAAGAAAGAAAAGATTGCACACTCAGAGGATTTCAGGTTCCAAAAATAATAATAAAAAGGTTTCCTCCCCTTTCGATTTTTATTTGTACCCTGTTAGCCTGGGTTGCGTAGGATTCAAGTAGTCTTTTATATTCCTTTTATTGTTTCCTCTTTTTATCTTACCTCGTAATATTGAATAGAAAACAAGTTTTGTGTGAGTTTAGAGGAGGCATGGTAGTAAACGGAGAGAGGGAGGGAACCTTTTTGCATCCTCTGATTCTTGTTTGGTGACTATGCATTCATGGGAAGTGGATGCTGTATCTGATTGGATATTCAACGGATTCCATTGGTTCGGCAGATACTTTACTTGTTTCAAGTGAGTCAGTCTCATACGCTCAATTTCTCTCTTACATATCATTTTAAGGATTACCAAAGCTGATTTTTTTTTTTTTTTGGTTACTTGAGTGGTTATGGAAGGGCGTTGATAATTGTTTTGATAGACTATGGGGTGTGATGTGATTTACTTTTCTACTAATTCTAGGCCACTGATGGTCATATTATATTGGAATATCTGGGAATTGGGCATTTCTTTCAGGTCATATTTTAATCTCTGGTTGGTCAGTCATTCAGGATTGCCTTTAATTCTTTGTTGTTGTAGACATTTGGAATGTACTGATATTTTTTTTTTCGGTTGGAATTAATTCAGGTAGACACGCAAGGTTTTATTGGTGCATTTAATGGAAGAAAACTTTTTTTTGGTATTTTTCCTAGCTGATCATATGGCTTTGATAATTCTTTTCCATGTTAATGCAAAATGATTAATGATTGAAGGATGTCCTGCAATCTCACATCTCCATGTGTTCGTCTTTTCACTTCCATGTCACCTTCAAATATTATTTATTTACTATTTTCTCTTCATCTGCATGGATATACAACTGTGGCCTTGGTTCTTTTTTTTTTTAATTTTAGGATTTAGGATTTAAATTTCAGATAAAAAACACTTCATGTTCTGCTTTCTACTCTGCCACGATTCTGAATATGGTCTCCCCCAAATTCGTCTCACCGATTGATGTTTTCTCTTTTTATCTGTTAATGTGTGTGAACTTCAAAAACTCCATGATATTATGTGTATATTTTCTTGAAGTCGTCGCTGATGCTGCAAATACACATTGGCATTTCTTTTTCCCTTTCTTTGGTGCCTAATTGAGTGACTTTGTGGCAGGGAGAGGTTTGCCATCCTGCTAGCAAATAATTTCTCACTATGGGATGGCTGACCAAAATTCTGAAGGGTTCCAGTCGCAGGCATTATCATGCGAGATATGGAGATGACAGAACTTGGGATGATCCTCAATATTCAGCGGTAATTAATGATTTTCTTTTCCTTTTATATTTTCTCCTTGTTCTGTAATTGTTACTGTAGTCTTTTCTTTGATTGTTTCCCAACAAACAAAAGAAAGGCTAATACTCTTGCATACTCTATATTCTGGCATTTTCCAACCAAGTTTTTGCTGCTGTAACTCCATCTGGGAAAGCTTGGATGCAGGATGATGATTCGTCAGGTTTTGACAAAGAAGAAATTGACCGTGCTATTGCACTCTCCTTATATGAAGTAGACCAGAAAGGCAAAAAGGTGATAGGTAAGGTTGCCTACCTGCAAGCACTCGTCATGAGTGTATTTTGTGATTGCAACTGGGAAGTTTGCACTTAATAGTTACAATTGATTGCTCAGTGTGTAAAGTACTTCATCGTGACGTATCAAAAGGATACAGAATGTAATTGAAAAGTAGCAGAATGCTGTTAGTACTGATAATTGATTGCATTTTTTTATTAAGTCTTCAACTTTTGTCAATTAGATCTCTTCATCCTCATTGATCAAATTTTGCTTCGCAAGTTATGGGCAAGAACATAAGTTATTTCTGTCTTTGTTTTATAATTTTATGCTGAGTCTGAATTATGAACTTATGCCTTTGACTAACAATTAACATCTGGCTGAGTTTTGAATGAAATCCTCATTAATGACTGTGAGCTGTAAAAATGAATGGCCTTTGTATAAAATTTATTTGTTAATTGAACATGCATTATGCATAAGATCAACTTAAGAGACCAACTTCGTATATAATTGGGCGTTGATTACAATTTGATTCACACATTTCTAATGTTGTATTTTCTTTCTACTTAGTCTCATCAATGTTTTATGTTTTAGAAAATGAATATGACTCAGAGGACGATGTACAATGTATTAAATCTGATGACTCGGACGAAGATGAACTAGATGAAGATGAAATACGTGCTATAGCCCAACAAGAGGAAGATGAAAGACGAGCTAAAGCTCAACAAGAGGAAGATGAACGGCGAGCTAGAGCTAGAGCTCAACTAGAGGAAGATGAACAACTTGCTAAGGCTATCCAGGAAAGCTTGAGAGTGGATTCTCCTCCTCGATATGATAGTGGAAATATATTTCAACCTCTTCCATTCTTCTTTCCCTCTGGTTATAGGTAAATGTCGCCATATAAAATCTGTATTCCAGTAGTCTAACTGCTACTATATGCCAATTGCTTTAATTTTAGCTTCCAGTGAGATATGTTTTAAATGATTTAGGGTTAGGCTGGCGCATACACTAAATTTTAAGCTACAAAACTTTTTCAAGGTATAAGCATTATTTAACTTATTTTATTTTTGCACTGTATTTACCTTCTTAATCTTGTAGGCTAATAATTTCTCACTTTACTAGGTACTAAGTGGCAGTCACCTGAACCCATGTGTGAAGTTAC
Organism: Luvunga scandens; assembly: GCA_030449905.1. Taxonomy (NCBI): domain Eukaryota; kingdom Viridiplantae; phylum Streptophyta; class Magnoliopsida; order Sapindales; family Rutaceae; genus Luvunga; species Luvunga scandens. The sequence goes on along the minus strand of JASUUG010000383.1, from coordinate 1,420,435 downwards.
TGCCTTCTGAGTGTTTAATACTTTTAGATACTCAACAACCTTAACGATTTAAATACAAAAGATGCTAACTTTGATTCAATTAGTTTCTCATAAGTTTTCCAGTAGTTTGATGATCAGCCCTTGAAGCTAACATATTGGGAAGTATTTATGAATGCTCGAGCTAAAACATTGGAATTTCAAAACCATTTGAGTATTACTCTAAAGAATCCAACTTCTATTCTTATTTTCTTTGACATCTCTGCAAAATGTGCCTAAGGTGATTTAGAAACTGGAGACATAATTTGAATAATTCATGTTCATGATTGGTCATAGAGAGAAAAGGCAAGTTTGATGAGGATTGATGCAAATTGACATCAATATAACATTTGTATCAGTTCATTTTAGCCCGTGCCTTTGTTGAGCATTAATATTAATACCAACTGAAAAATGAAGAGGTATAAACATCTCCAGTAATATCATGATTGGGGATTTTCCCTATTTAAGTCAGTATCATTATATAGATACTTGGTTGGATTGTGTACTTCAGATTAAAAGAACATATAACTCGGTAGAATGGGCTATGATAATAAGAAAATTCTACCTTGTACATTTTGGCTATATTTATTTTTAATTCTCAGATAATTTTGGAATCTTGACATGGTTGTTAAATCATATTGTTCATAGGATCTGTGCTGGTTGCAATACTGAGATTGGTCATGGACGGTATTTGAGTTGCATGGGAGCTGTTTGGCATCCTGAATGTTTTCGCTGTCATTCTTGCAATCTACCAATTACAGATGTTGAGGTGCGCTTTTTTTTTTTTTTGGGTTTAGCATGTACTCAAGTTCTTGGTTGATTTTGCTTTTAATATTGGTGGGTTTTCAAGTGTCAAGTGAATGTTGCATACAGCCTAATTTTCATGTCTTTTCGGTGATAGTTTTCAATGTCCGGGAATCATCCCTATCACAAACACTGCTACAAGGAGCAACATCACCCAAAATGTGACGTGTGCCAGAATTTTGTAAGTTTAATTTTATGTTATTGTTTTTTGTCAGTGCAATGCTAACTTTCTTTTCCCATTTCTATTCAAACTAAAGCTAGTCCTTTGTATCCTGAAAGACAGTTTGAAGAACTTCTGAAGCCAAAATTTAAGTGGCTGTTTGGATCATAGTAAATCTGTGTAAAATTTACTGCCTCACAATTTTGGTCAGAAGCAAATGAAAAATACAAAATAAGGTGCATTTGCTAGAGAAAACTTGAATCAAATTGGCATTGGATTGCTGCTGTCTGCTAGCGAGCATGTTTAGTGCATTATCATCTAACAAACTGTAATAGAACGACAGTGGCAATTAGAAGCCTTTCTTGCTTGTGGCTACTAATTTCACTTGACCATGAATGATTGATTATGGTGGTGTATATTTGTCTTGGTATATATGTGTTTCTTCTGACCTTTGCACAACTCCAGGATTTCATTATTTGCATTACTGCTTGTCTTCAATCTCGGAAAAAATTCTTTATTTATAAGGGATATACAACTCCTGTCATATTTTTACTTCGTGAAAAATAAGGAGAAAAAGAAAAAATCAGATAATTGTCTTGTGACCCTGAAAGTCTGCTCATCTGTTCTACTTTTACAGATCCCAACAAATTCAGCTGGCCTTATTGAGTATAGGGCACATCCATTTTGGCTTCAAAAGTACTGTCCCTCACATGATCGTGATGGGACTCCTCGGTGTTGCAGTTGTGAAAGAATGGAGGTCAGTTTACAGGACAAGCACCCTGTCTTCAACAAAGATGTAGAAAAACCCACTTATAGTGTGACAATATACATCTATGAATTCTTCATTTAGAATAATGTTGTAGCTCATGCAAACCTTTAATTGAATTTATGCAGCCAAGAGATGCAAAATATTTATCACTTGATGATGGTCGGAAGCTGTGTCTGGAGTGTCTAGACTCTGCAATCATGGATACACATGAATGCCAACCTCTTTACCTTGAAATACAAGAGTTTTATGAAGGTTTAAATATGAAAGTGGAGCAGCAAGTTCCTTTACTCTTGGTTGAGAGACAAGCATTAAATGAAGCCATGGAGGGAGAAAAGAATGTAAGTCTAATGCATTACTTTATGATGAATTTGCCTTCACTTCTTTCTCTCTCGTTCTTCTGATGTTTTAATTATTTAATTATTTTGTATAGGGTCATCACCACTTACCTGAGACCAGAGGGCTCTGTTTGTCAGAAGAGCAGACTGTTACCACGGTATGAATTTTCTCCTTGAAAATTTTAACTTCAAAACTTCAGTCTAGGTTAACTAAAGATCCATTTGGAAGAACTGCCCAGCTAAGAGGCAGCACTCCTAGACAGAGCTTAAATATATCTGTGTACTGGATGAGGACTCAATATTAATTATATCCAAATTACCAGGTTCTAAGGAGGCCAAGAATTGGGGCAGGCTACCGTCTGATAGACATGATAACGGAGCCATACAGGCTAATTCGCCGATGTGAAGTGACAGCCATTCTCATTTTATATGGTCTTCCCAGGTATTCTCTCTTTAGACCTACTTGGAGTAATAATAATAGTAGCTGCTCAAGATTTCCAATGTTTGTTACCTGAGACCTTTTTGTACATAGGTTGTTGACAGGTTCAATATTGGCTCATGAGATGATGCACGCTTGGCTTCGTCTTAAAGGTTTTATTTGTTTCAAGTTAATATACCTTGTATTCTAATGATAATTGGCTAGGAACTTATAAAGGGAGTATTCGACAGGTTATCCCAATTTGAGGCCAGACGTAGAAGAAGGTATTTGCCAGGTATTGGCTCATATGTGGTTGGAATCTGAGATTTATTCTGGGTCGGGTAGTGATGTTGCTTCATCCTCCTCATCCTCTGCCTCCTCTTCTTCATCCTCACCATCATCCTCATCCTCATCATCTAAGAAGGGTAAACGTTCTGACTTTGAGAAGGACCTTGGTAAATTTTTTAAACACCAGATTGAGTCAGATACATCATCAGCCTATGGAGATGGATTCAGGGAAGGTTGTAAGGCAGTGAATAAGTATGGCCTCAGAAGGACTTTAGACCACATTCGGATGACGGGAAGCTTTCCATACTGATTTGTGGAGTGGCTACACTTTCGTCTCTGCCAACGTGATTGCCAAATACCTTAAGCCTGATGTATAGCTATAGGAATAAGATCCATATCCAGAAAAAGTGATGAAAAATGCTCATATCCATGCACACTTTGAAGTAATTTTTCTAGACCTGCTTACCAAAATAGCTCCCAAAATAGTAAATAATGGCATGTGTTCAGAAAACTGTTTAAAGAAACTTGATAAAAATGAGTGTGTACGTTTATATCTTCCTCTTGTTCAGGACGTTTTTCTGTTGTTCCTTGAAGAGTGACCACCAGTCATCCATTCGCGGAAGTAGGATTCTATCGTTCATGGAGGGCCAAACTGACAAAACTATAAAATTAAGGAGGTGAAAATATATCTCAGCAACCTAAGAGAGCTAAATTAAAAATGGGAAAACTTTAAAAAAAAATTTCTTTTAACCCAGGAGTACAAGGGCTCTCAATTTTTTTTTAACCCCAACATTGTATGCTGCCCAAAAGTGGTCATCTAATTTAGGGATATAATAAGCTTAAAAATATTTGAGAGTTTATGAGTGAGCACTTTTATGTTTATTGTAAGTTAGCAACCAGCGTGCGAAAATTACTTATTATCTCAGTCCATCGTGTAAATAATAAACCCAGATCACTTTCTGTTTAATAATTGGATACCAGTTGGGAAGAGCACACTGTTATAAAAGAAAAATAAAAAAGTAAAATTGCTACAAAATTGACAGAAAGAAACATTTGGTCACTGACAGCCACGTTTGGTCGTGAGTTATGACAACACTTCAAGCTGCAGTTGTGTGTGTTCTCAGGACTTTGCGGTAACCGGCTGATAACCAACTTTCCCGTCCACTCATATTCATTCTGTATATGGTTTCCCGACATTTACATGCGACGCCAAAAAGCTGAAAACCACGTAAGTTGTCACATGCTTCTATGTTTTGTAGGTTGCATTCCCAGGCGCACCACATGTTTGATATTTCGACAACACCAAGATAGTCTTTCATTGATTGCTAATAATGTTTCCTAAAAGGTTTTTGCCTGCTGTAATCCTGTCAAAAACCTTTACCCAGTTGCAAACTCGTCCGTTTCTCCGCGCCCCTTTCGCCAACAAACTTGCTCTCTATCTCCGCCGAGCACAACTCATTGACTCAATCCGACTCGCTATCCGTTCCAACTCATCCAACTCGCTCTCATCTCTCCTAAACGACCGCCTTCTAGACCCCTTCATCGTGACTCACGCGCTTCGCTCCGCTCCCAATGCGGACTCTGCTCTTTCCATTATCGAAGCTTTAAAATCAAACCCGAATTTTTCTCATAATCAAAGTACCCTGCATGCGCTGGCCACAGTTTTGGCCAAGTCTCAACGAAACTATGAACTTAAAACCCTGATTGGTGACATTAGTTCCAGCAAATTTTTTAATGTTAGTGTTAATTTTATGAACCTTATGCAATGGTACAGTACAAGTGGAGACCTTGGGTTGGTTCTGAGCACTTGGAATGAGTATAGACAAAGTCGGAAGCTTTTGAGCACTGAGTCTTATAACATACTAATGAGCGTTTATGCAAAGACAGGAAAGAATTTTGAAGCTGTGGAGACTTTTATAAAGATGATTGATGAAGGGGCAATTCCCAATTCTAGGACTTACACGGTTATGATTGAGCACCTTGTGAATTTAGGGAAATTGGATTCAGCTGCGGAAGTTTTTAGTGCGTTACCAATGATGAGGATTAAGAGGACTTCGAAGCAGTACTTGATTTTGGTGGAGGGATTTGTTGGGGTTGAGCAGTTTGATGAGGTTAAGAGTTTGCTTAATGAGATGCAGGATGATGGGAAGTTTCCTGGTAGAGCTATGCGTGTGTCTTTGGAACGGATGCAGGAGATGGGATTTATTGAGGGGACCAACGAGTTTCTGAGGGAAATGTTGCCGGATAAGAGAATAAAAAATGTGGGGTATTATGAGGATGGTAATGATGATGATGAAGACGAGAATGATGATAGCAATAGTGGTGTTAGAATTGTATATAGAGTTCAGTTGAAACCATGGTTGGATCCAAAAGCATTGGCAAATGCACTGGATGAATGGAGCCCTGAGGTGGTTTCTCTATTGGCAGATGCTAATTTTGTCTGGACTACTCGGTTGGTTTGCAAGGTTCTTAGGCATTTCAAATCACCTGAAACAGCATGGCATTTCTTCTGTTGGGTTGCATATCAGCCAGGGTACACTCATGATGTTTATGCACTGGAAAAGATGATGACCATTTTAGCATGCCATGGGCATGTTGAATTGGTTGACAGAGTCATAGCCAAATTAAGAAGTGATGGGATGAGGTTGCCTTTCAGTACCATTAGGTTAATCATTGATTTTTATGGAATTTCAAAGAAAGCTGATGCTGCTTTGAAAGTTTTCCATGATGATAGAGCACTTTGTGGTCCAATTTCTAAATTTAAGTCGATGCTTTTGTATTCGTCTCTATTGCGGACATTGACCAAATGTAAGAGGGATTTTGATGCCATAAATGTTCTTGAAGAGATGATCTTTAGTGGCATTGTCCCGGATGTTCAAACATTTTCGGGGTTGATGTATCATTTTGCACTACAAGGAGATGAAAAAATTGTACAGAAACTATTTACAATGGTCAGGCAGAATGGTGTGGAGCCAGATGCCTATATGTTTAAGGTACTGATTCAAGCTTATTGCAAATGTGGGAGAGCTCCTCTTGCATATAGGGTTTTTGAAGATCTGAGTAATTCAAATCTGATGCCTGATGCTGCCACCAAAGAAATGCTCAAGAAGAGTCTTTGGAAGGAAGGCAGGCGAAAAGAGGCAGCTGCTGTGGAAGAGAGATGTGAGAAGATAAATGATGTTCCTTCACTGGCATTGCGTGATCATATATGGGCAGTCAGTTCTGCAGATCTCACAAGAGTCCATAATATTTACCGCAACAGCATAATATCAACCATGAGTTAAATTTTTCATAGCCTGGATCTAGTTTAAATCAGAATGTCGGCAACTTTTTCTCAACCTTTTCTTCCTACCCATGGTTTTTCTTTATTATGTTGGGATCAGTTATTTGCAGCTCTTTCTACAATCATCATGGGATCAGTGGCTTCAAGTTGACATAAGTCTTGGGTTCTAGTCTCATGTAGTGTTCATGAGTATTTAATTAATAATTTTTATTTTGAAAAAAAAAAAAAAGAGACCCTTAGGACATATGTGGCTGCCTAACTTTTGCAGCCTGGCATATATTTTCCAAAGCAGCATACCAGCGTTTTTCTGCGTACTGACTCAGCTTTAACATTTCTTTACAATGTCAAATAGTATCATCTCCAAACCTTGCATTAGAAATACGAGTTAATTCATCTTTCGATACTCTCTACCGTTTTCTCCTCTGTATTTAGGTGATGTTTGGTTGGGAGGAGAGAATGGAGAAGAGGAAAGTAATTTAAATTCTATTTTTATTTTCATTGTTTGGTTAGACAAAATGTATAAAAATTTAATTTCCATTAAAATTTAATATCCATCATAATGTGGAATTTGAATTCCACCCCAAGGAGTGGAGAATTCAAATTCCTCTTATGTTTGAAACCAAAACTTTTTAAATTACCCTTCAACTTTTTAACTTATTGAATGCCATTAATAATTATTATTTATAATTTTATTTTATCAATTTAATATTATAAATAATTTTATATTAATTAAATTTAATGAATGTTTTAAGAAACTTAATAAAATAAATAGATTTATTTATTTAATATGAAAATATAGAAATATAAATTAACCGTTGCCGGAACTCTGTCGGACATTGTCAAGCTACCGTCGAACTGCCATCGGACTACTGTTTTATTTTATATATATATAATTTTAATAAATCATGACTTTTTGACATTAAAAAAGTTTGGTATTGATATTAAATTTTATTTCATTACTAATATAAATAGTTTAGTATTTAAGGCAAAAGATAAATTTATCCAAAGAAAAAAATTGTAATTTCTTTCCCTATAAAATTTTATGTAAAACCAAACAACGAAATTTAATTTCAGTATTCTCCTCCTCTCCATTCCACTCTTTTCCTCTCCTTCCCTTTCTTCAAACTAAACATGGCCTTAGGTTCTCACTTCTTTCCCCTTCAAATTCTCTCTGATTGAAATATGCTATTCGTTGAATGGGTCACCTTTTTATTTGGACTACCTTGCTCATGGTTGTATATATACGAGTAATTAAACCGATATTTGAATGGATGTTCCCAACCGGACAGACTGCAGGCATTTATGGGGACTAACAAACTCCCATTACACATCCTTTCTTCCAGGCAATCGTATATCAGGATTCAGGACTTGTCTTCAAGCGGTGATGCTCTAGTGCAAGACCAACAGAATATTCTTTTACTATATTATACGTTACAATCTTGGTCTAGCCATCAAATAAGATTCTTAATTGATTGGGTCGCTGACTTTGCATATAAAAGTTATAGGACGGACAGGCTCGTGCCGTCTCAACTTGGGTTCTCTTATTAAACTAATCAGATGATTGTCAAAGATATTTATTTTCCTGAAAGGATGATATAATCGGTAAAAAATAATTGTGGGAAGTAATGGAAATTTTGTCGCCTTTCATTTCCCCTCCCCCCACCCCCGCCCCCCCGCCTTTTTTGGCTTATGAATATCTCTCACACAGTGATTTATCAAGCTTTTTGTGCAACACGTCAGCCGAAGTCGTTTTACAGGAGGAGAAAACTATGAGAACCATGAGCCATCCAATCAAAGCTGGACACAAGTGCCTCTTGCATTTTTCTATTGATAGAATCGGTTTCGTTAGTGTCAAAAGCTCTACATTAGCATTGCTGCTCATCTTTTCCATCAGCCTTGGGTGAGACCCAATAAAGAGATTTCTACAATATAACCCGGCCAACATTTGCTAGCTGCCCAACAGCCTAAACAAATAAACAATTTGTGCCAATGGCAATTTCTTCTCTTTCCTTGCAGGCTCTGTTTTTCCTGATCACCATTCACATCACAGCTCAATCACCAGCTGCAAATGGCACCGATTTTTCATGCTCAGCAGATTCCCTCCCTTCATGCAAAACATATGTCGCATATTTTGCCCAGTCACCAGAATTCTTAGACCTGAGTAACATATCTGACTTGTTTGGTGTCAGTCGTTTATCGATTGCAAGAGCCAGTAACTTGGTCTACGAGGATGCCCGATTAGTTCCAAAACAACTTCTGCTGGTGCCTATTACCTGTGGTTGCACTGGAAACCAATATTTTGCCAATACAACTTATCAGATCAAGGAAGGTGATAGCTACTACTTAGTTTCAATCACTTCTTTTGAGAATCTCACCAACTGGCATGCTGTGCTAGAAATGAACCCAGGTATGAATCCAAACCTATTGCAGATTGGTGTCAAGGTGATCTTTCCTTTGTTCTGTAAGTGCCCTTCAAAGACTAATATGGAGGATGGAATTGAAAATCTAATTACTTATGTATGGCAACCTGGCGATGATGTCACACAAGTAGGTGCTAAGCTTAATGCATCGTCTGCTGCTATTGAGACAGAGAATGAGTATCGAAATTTTAGTGAAGCAGTGAGTCTCCCAGTGCTGATTCCTGTATCACAGTTGCCTACTCTTTCTCAATCTTATCCATCCACTAAAAGAAATCAATCCAAACACCATCGGATTCGGAACATTGCGATAAGCGCAGGAGGTGCCCTTTTGATTCTACTTGTGGCAGCTTTGGTGATTTACAATCACCATTTACAAAGGAAAAGAGTAAGGATATTGAATCGCAATGGTTCGTCTTTGGAGAGTGCTGATTTGATTCCAATGAAGGAACATTCAAAAAGTGATCGTTTTGAGCCAAAGCTTGCCCAGGATAAGCTACTTCCAGGGGTTTCAGGCTATCTGGGCAAGCCAATTGTGTATGAGATTGAAGTCATTATGGAGTCCACCATGAACCTAAGTGAACACTATAGGATTGGAAAATCAGTTTACAGGGCCACAATTGATGGGAAGGTCTTAGCTGTAAAGAAAATCAAGGAAGATGTCACAGAGGAGCTTAGGATTCTTCAGAGAATAAACCATGCCAATCTGGTGAAGTTGATGGGTGTATCGTCCGATTCTCAGGGAAATCGCTTTTTGGTTTATGAATATGCTGAAAATGGGTCATTGGATAAATGGTTGCACCCCAAATCCAAATCTTCATCCTCTTCTGGCTCTGTCATTTTTCTAACATGGAGCCAGAGGTTACGAGTAGCACTAGATGTGGCCAATGGCCTACAATACATGCATGAGCATGCTCAACCAAGCATTGTTCACAGGGATATCAGAACAAACAACATACTACTGGACTCCAGGTTTAAGGCGAAGATTGCAAATTTCTCATTGGCTGCACCTGCCACTAATGATGTGATGCCAAAATTTGATGTGTTTGCATTTGGAGTTGTCCTGTTGGAGTTGCTTTCCGGAAAGAAAGCCATGAGAACAACAGAAAATGGTAAGACTGCTATGCTGTGGAAGGAGATATGTGAGGTATTGAAAGTTGAAGAAAAGAGAGAGGAAAGGCTAAGAAATTGGATGGACCCGAACTTGGAGAGCTTTTATCCAATTGACGGTGCTCTCAGCTTGGCAACCATGGCGAGGGCGTGCACAGTGGACAAGTCTTTGTCAAGGCCAACTATGGATGAAATTGTCTTTAATCTCTCTGTTCTTACTCAAACTTCTGAGACACTTGAAAGGTCTCGGACTTCTGGGTTAGAAGCAGAAGAAGCTTTTCGGTTCATTAGTCCAGTCAGAGCTCGCTAGTGGTAAGTGTGTCAAATTAGATTTCATCCTAATCATGTATCATGTAGTAAAATCCATGTAAATATTGTTTTGGTAACTTACAGAAGGAGAGAATTCATTGTTTTGGTTTCTCAGATTTGACTTCTGATTGCAATGGGTTTTCGTTTTGTGAGTGGAAAAAGCAGTTGATACAAAATAAGTATATTATTAGTAACTTAGTCCATCATAAATATATTACATTTATGACTTTTGAATGTTAAAAATAAGCTACAACATGGGAGAATGATTTGAACATTTTTATCATCCTTTAAAAGTGCTCCAAAAGCAAGGGTTGTGATCTCTGCACATCCAATTGAATTTTCATCAAGGTTGAAACTACTTCAGCCATGCTCGGTCTGCTTTCTGGTTCTCGCGCAATGCAGGCAAGACTTAACGTTATCAAATGATGAGCAACTTCCTTCTTGTTTGCTTGCAGATTAGGATCTACCAAGACACCGAACTTAGCTTCTGCATTTCCTCCTTCGACGATTGAAAAAACTGCTTCTGCTAGTAATATTTCCTCCCCGTCCTGCTTATATGCAGCTTCTTTTCCTGTTATCAGCTCCAGCAGAACAACTCCAAAGGCATATGTATCCATTTCCGGTGTCACCAAGCCATATTCCATATACTCCGGTGCTATGTAACCATTTGTTCCCACAGAAGTTTTTGTAGACGAATATCCACTTTCTTCCCTCACTGCTGAATGTGCAAATCTGAAATTTGCAAGTTTGGCCCTTAAATTTTCATTAAGTAGAATATTGCCACTGCTTATGTCCTTATGCACATATCCGGGAACAGTACAGTTGTGAAGATAATGAAGTCCATGAGCAACATCCAAGGCAATCCTAAACCTACAATTCCAACTGACAAATTCGGGACACCTTTTCTCATGGAGCCAATCCCATAGGGAACCATTCTCCATAAATTCATAAACAAGGTAAAAGACCCCATCATGCTCACATGCTCCAAAAAGTTTGATCAGATTGAAGTGGTTGATCTTTTTCAGCAAATTCACCTCCTTGGATACACTTCTTCTCATGCATTTTATAGCTACTGTACTTCCATTGAGAATCCCGCGAAAAACAGAACCGCCAATCACGTTTTTGGGGCTGAAATTTTCAGTTGCCACTACTAAGTCTTCATATTTGTAGAATTTCAATCCTCGATCCAGATTAGAAACACGAACTAAGAAATCCTCAGGTAGATTGCTTTTCTTTTCCCTCTTTCCATCCTTTCGAGCAGCCTCATCCCTTCTTCTCTTATGATGCAATAAGGCTATAGACAAAACAAAGCAGAGGACTAGCAGAGAAATTCCAATTCCAACCCAAAGATAAATTCCTCTGCTTGACGTTTGGTTGTACTTGCGTGTTGGAACAATTGGCGAACTTGGGGGTGGAGGGTAGTGGATTAGGGTTTGAGAGCTTAAAGGTTCAGTTGACAGTGGAATGAGAATTGTTGTGAAGGGAAATAGAAGTGGATCATCTTCAGTGAACCCATTTGCATTAACTACGCTTTCTATGCTTACATTGAATCTCTTACTAATATCGGGAACACTATCACCCCAACTAACCAAATATGTCAAAAGAAATTTGGTTCCATTTACGATTTGATTACTTGTAGGACAGGCACATCTAAGTGGTACTTGTAATGTCAAACCTCGGTTCAAGCTTGTTTCACTGTAATTATTCTCATGCATAAGAATATTACAAGTTGACAAACCCTGGTATGTGTTGTTTGCAATGCTGAAATAAGTGTCATGTATGGTAGGAATAATGAAAGAGGTGTTGGCCTGATAGTACAGTCCTGAACAACAACAACTTACAGGAACAATCACCTCTTTGTCTGGAGGCAAGGCTGCTGTTGAATTTGAGATATTGTTGATGCGGGCAAGTTCAGTTGGGTCTGATGATGTGAGGTTTGATATGCTGGAGACTGTGTCATAAGGAGGTTGAGATTTAAAGATCAGAAAGCCTGGACATGGTCGATTATTACCATTGCAGGTGTAAAGAAAAGCTGGAGATGGGCCTGTTTCATAATCGCTATCGCAATCCATAACTGAGTTTCCTGAATAATTTTGTTGAGCATGGAGTTTTGGCATTGGAAAGCAGAAAAATAAAATAAAAATCAGCAAAATATGATCCATGGGGAATTTTTTACTATTTAAGAACTTGTTGGAAGATTAGAAACCTGAAGATTTGCGGGTAGTTATGCAAATTTGTAAACTCTGCGTTCCGGTTGCTTACTACTAGAAAGAACAACCAATTGTTGACCAAGTTGGATCACTAGAAAGCATATGAAGAACCGAGTCTACAATAATTAAAAAACAAGTAATTAGTCAATTTAATGGTTTTTTTTTTAGTAGGCCTATTCCTGATTCACTCGTTCAAGTGTAAAATATTTGTTTAGACCAGTTTTGACGTATGAAAAGGACTTTTAGAATTTATAAAAGGGAGGAAGCTTCATACTGATGTGAGCATTGGCGTTGAATTGCAGCAGAAATTAGAAGCAGAGGAAATTGGGAATTCACCTAATTGTTGCAGAATTATATGGGTCCAACCGAAAAATAAATAAATCAGAAGTTGAAGGATCTCATGCAGCCATGCTAAACGATAACAGAACTCCTTAAAGTATGATGAGTATAGTAATTTTGAATCGGTCCCCTCAGCTACAGTGCTCATTTTAAAACCAAAATGGATTACCCACTTTCTTTTCTGGTGGAAGCTGGGATTAGCTTTCTTCAGCTGCAAGAAAATTGCATCCTGAGAGTCCTTCAAATTGTCTATACAAGGATTATGATAAGCAACATAAGAGAATTGATAGCAGACTTTTAGTGTCACAATACAGATCAGAGGTTTATAATTCATGCAAATGGCGTACATACCAGACCAATAAGTTAATCCACAAGACTTCACTGGTTTTATTCACGGAAGCAAACGACTCACTTTACAATCAACTAAAATGACCCATTATAAAACAGAGAGGCAGGAAGAAAATCGAGATACAAATTTAAGCATTTGCCATTTCTAAAGTTCTGAGATGTTTTTTGATAATTCCCATGTCAGTGGCGCGTTCAAGAATCTTGAGAGGGACTGAACTATTTCATCCATGGCTGGGCGACCAGAGGGATCTTTCTTCAAGCAACTCTCGATCAATCTGATGACCAGTATGGCAATTACTGGGGGATAGCTCCCTTCCATAGAAGGGTCCATTAAGTGCCTCAAACTCTCTTCCCCATCTTCCTTGTGAAGCACAGGCTTTAAGACATCAGCTAATAGCATGTTTTCCTCTGAATATAGTGCAGCGGCTTCTTTCCCTGACAGCATCGCCAGCATGAGAACACCAAAGGCTTAGACGTCAAGTTTTGTGGAGACCAGACCATTATCCAAGTACTCAGGTGCCATGTAACCTTTAGTCCCGACAATGTGACTTGTCAAGGCAAATTCTCCTTCTTGCCTTTCTGCTGGCCTTGCTAGAGCAAAATTTGCTATCTTAGCCCTGAAGTCAGTATCGAGAAGAATATTACTGCATTTTATATCTTTGTGAACATGAGGAGGGTTGGTGAAGCTATGCAGATAATTAAGGCCTGTGGCCACATCCAATGCTATCTGTATTCTTTGTGCGCAATCCAAAAACTTTCCTCCTTTGTGATTAATCCAGACACTCAAGGATCCATTGACAGCATGTTCATAAACCAGGTGCCAATTTCCACCATTAAAACAAATGCCCAAGAATCGGATTAGACTAGAATGGTTGATTTTGTTCAGTAACTATATCTGCTCTGACGTATCCATCCCCATATACTTTCTTAATAGCGACAAAATCACCATCTATTTTTCCACAATAAACAGATCCTTTAGTCCAACAACTGGGATTGAAATCATCTGTTGCAGCTTGCAGTTCTTCAAAAGTGTACACTTTTAGGGATTGGGCTATATCAACTATGCTCTCCAAGAAGTCCCGAGATTCTTCATCCAACTTTTTGTTTGAGGCTTTTTCACATGCCTCGAAACTGCTTGATACAATTGTTGAATCAAATTCCTCTTTATAACTTACATGGAAGAACAAATAGAATAAGATGATACCAAAGATCAATGTTAAAGCAATTCCTGCTAGAAGCCCAATGACAACATAAATCCATGTTTTCTTCGTGCCTTTATTGGAGGAAGAGTTAGGAGGTGGAGGTGGAGGTAGAGGTGATGATGGCGGTAGGGTGGTTGCTCCGTTGTTTGAGAACTTGATGGTGGATTTTCTAGGGGAACTAGAAGTGTAGTGAAGGGATAAATGTGGGTGCTCCCTCAGAAAGACCATTGGCTTCGAGAGTCGTGTCAGTATCCACACCAAATCTTTTGATAATACGATAAACGGTATCACCCCATTTAACTATGTAGCTCAGCAGATAATGGACGCCAGAATCGGTCTGGTTCTTTGTGTTAAAGCAATTCCTGCTAGAACCCCAATGACACCAACACCAAAATTACTGTCATTACCATGTTGATCCTGGAGTGCTTGGCGGGTTGACAGGCCTTGGAAAGTGTTATTAGCAATTAAGAAATAAGTATCTCCATTCTGTACAAGATAAGTTGTGTTTGCCTGGTAATGCTTACCTGAACAAGAGCAGTTGACAGGAACTGTTACCATTTGGTTCGTTTCAAATGTTTCTGTTTCAGAAACTGAATTTATTTTGGAGAGTTGAGATGGGTCAGAGGCCAAAAGCGTAAAGTTGGAAGCAACAGTGTTGGAAGGAGGTTTAGACCTGAAGATGAGGAAAGCTTGACAACTTCTGTTGGGGCCATTACAGGGGTAACCAAGAGCGGAATTTGTAGTATCAAAGCTAGAACAAGCTGTTGTGGCCAGTCCAATATAAGGCTGCTGGGCTTGAATCAAATAGCTGAGACTTAGAATGAACAAAGTAAAAACAGAAATGCAAGGGATAAAACCCATGTTAAACATTTCAGATTAATGGACTTTAAGCCAGAAGGTTGCTTTAAGAATGAGCGTACTCTTCCACTTTTCCAAGCATTATATGGGGCTATATTTCGGTATAACTTTTGGAGAAAATTTATAACATTCAACGGCTTGGTTTCGAATGTGCAATTTCTTGGGAACATGTTGAGATGATTAACATTGCAATATATGGCCAAATGTGAGCCTGGTTGACCATCACCATCATAATGTAACGTGTTCCATTTACAGATAGGGTTCAAATATTAAGCTCTGCGTTTGATTAGGTTCATACCATCTCCGAGCATTTAAAAATTGATCTTTCCAAAACACGTAACATCTGGAAAATGGTTAATAATGACTTGAGATGCAAATACAATCTCGATCTTCAACGGAAAAATAAAAAAATTAGATAGGAAACACCTAGCAGCGGGTACGGGCCTGGAATGTGTTCTAATACTAATATTAAATAATAAAATAGGTTTACTTGAAGTGGCGTGCATTCGAATATGCCCTACAAAGTTTTCCATTGCTAAACAAACCAAAACCAATTCCATGCCGGTTTAAAATTTTTCCTAATCATTTTTCCTAATCACCTATTAACACCTATTAACACACACACACACACACACATATATAACATATATATAGTCATTCACTAGTGTAAATGTCCTCATATTTTTTTTATGCAGAAATACTTTTAAGTTATGCGGTTTAAAATAGTTAATTTGTAATACTATTAAGCAACACAATTTTATAGTTCATTAAAAAAAAAATCTATTAGACCCGACAGTTTAAGAGCGTGTCTGCATTAAAAAAAACAAAAAGAAGGCGCCCGCGCTGAGAATGATTATTATACACACACATACACCCTGCAGCAGCTATAAGTCATTGCTCAGTAGCTAGAAGAAACAGTCAAGAGCGGCTATCAAAATTGAATTGAGGCCAAGATCCAGAGAAAGTCTCTCAGAATTGTTAATCCAACACAAATAACATATTTACAAACATTATACAGACTTATAAACCTTCAAAACAGTTTACGTTAATAAACATAAATGTTTCATGATATTATTTGCAACAAGATAGAGTTCAATAACCTTTAAAATTTAACAATTGCAAACAAAAAAAACAAAAAAAAAAGAAAATCAATGTTCAACTTAATCCAGGAACAAGTTAATGGTCCATGTGTGAACTAAAAGTTAGCTTAAATTTGCAAAGGAAATTTGAATCATACATACAATTCCATCAAAGAATTACTGGATCCTGAGACAGACTGACAGACAATATCAAGGTTGCCAGTAAGTTCTCTCAATGAAAACTTTGTCCAATAAAAGATTCTATCATCTTTGGAATTGCTTTGGTTGTCGTGGAATATTATAATTTGGAAAATGATATTTGGACAAAAGCAGGACAAACCGGGACAAAATTTTTTTTCCCGACTTATTCTTTGCATTGCATGTGCCATTACTTATAATGTGGCTGCCTTAGGGAGTATGCGCAAAATTTAGAACACTAGAAACACTAGAACTAAAGGTGGGTTAAATTTTGCAAAGAAGCATATGAAGGAAATTTAAATTTGCATTTGATAACACAAAGAGAGCTTGAATGAAGCAATGAAGATTTATCCAAGTGGGAACTCCATTTCTGTCAGGTTCATGAGCATAGATACGATATAATAAAGAAGAACAAGAAAGCTACACTGAGACAGTAACCAAAGCTATGTAAGTTACATTCACAATTCCTAAATCCACCAATACCTCGAATCTCTGTTATAATTAATAAAACCCCAATCACGAGACAACAGACACCAGCAGCAATGCCTTCACGGAGTCCATTGGCCAGCCAGGCGGGTGTTATGACAAATAGGATAAATCGAGCAACTGTGTATATTGGCAAGACATAATATCAAGAAATATTCTAAATATTGCAACTAATATACCTTATGCCAAAAAAAAATAAAAAAATCAAATGACTAGTTATGATCAATAAGAATTTCAAACCTGGAAAGCTTTTAGGATAAAAAAGGTTTGCTCCAACAGCAAGACAGGCAACCCAACAACCAAACTGACCCCTGCATCATTAGGTTGGTTCTTGCAGTAAATAAATCTACGAGAACATGACTGAGGCACAATAGAAAAAGTTGACAAGCACCTTAGGATTTTGAATAGCATGGTTGGGAAACTGGTGAAGAGATACAACACTAGAAGGTTGGTTTGCATATGCGATCTCCGTCCTGTTCTGTTCAATAGTAACAAGAATCTGCAAGAGAAAATAAAAAATGAAAGGAAAAAAAAGTCGCTAGTATATGTCCATAAGCCGCGTTAAAACAAGAGACTTGAATTCTTAGTGTATAAACTATTAAATGTTTGTCTTCAATCTTAAATTTACACTATACTAAGAATATATGAGAGGTAATAAGAGAATCAAAGGTAGAACGGGAAAATGCCACCGAAGAAACAAGATAAAATCTCTCAAAAAAAAATTTTAATCGAGAGCCAAGATTTCGTGGTGTTGGTTGAATTGAAGTCCATAAAAAATAAAATACCAAAAAAATTAAAAAAAAAAATTATTACCATGAATCCTGGTGGCCGGGGAGTGGAGATATAAAAGAACATAAAATTGACAAATAAAATAAAATAAAGGTGTAAAAATAGAAATGAGGGTGACTCACAGGGCTGCAATGGTTCCACCCCACTGAAAGCTGGCTCGAGCTCTGTTACTGGAACCCAACTCTGTTAAAGCAACACCTTGGGTCAGATACATAGATCCCATTAAACTTATTCCTTAATCACTCACCCTCGTCCCTCTTCTTCACTTTGAGATCTTTTTTTAACTTCTTTCCGCTTCTGTAAGTGCCTTTTTTTTTTTCCTTCTTCTTTTTTCACCTAATGCTTTCGCCAATTGGCACACATGCAACCATTGCATCTGGTCAATTATCAAATCTCTGAATTTTAATCACTTGCGATCCAGGATCATCCGAACTGGTTCGTCGCGCAAACAGAACCTTCCAATTTGCTTTGCTTTTTCTTTCACCCAGAAAAGCACATAAATAAATGGGGGTCAAATTAACTCGCAGTATATGTAATGATAAATGTATGTTTCTGTTACAAGTGCGTTTCGCGTGGCCCGCATTGGTAATTTGGTATTATATTTATATGTACAGTTGTATTTGCATTTATATATTTTATATTAAGATGTTTGGCAATGCATTATGCAAAATTAAATACAGGGTTGGAGTATAGTTTCATGTTTGAATGTAGCTAGGGTGGACTGTAATTTATATTTTCTAATATTTTATATTATTATTTATTATTAAATTAATATATTTAAAATTTATTAATAAAAAATTAAAGATTTTCACCCGTGGCAACTGGCCACAATCATTCATTATTGAAAATATCATCCACTGTGGACCACTACTATTGTTGCCACCTATCACTACACATGTATTTTTTAGGATTAGTTTGGTATTTTTGTAATTCATTATTAAAAATAACATCCGCTGTCGACCATTATTATCATTGCCACCAATCGTCATACATAGTGTAGTTTAAAAGGGTAGTTTGGTAATGTTACAAATTTTAAAATAATTACTATTAGTTATATTATAGAAATAATCAGCTGTATATAAAATTAATTAAAGATGTGGTAAAATTTCATTTTAAAAATACTATGAATTATAAAAACAATTATATATATTTAGTAAATTTTATTGTTGAGCTGTTGTAAGGGTGAAAATAACTAAAATGAGCATAAGAGTAAATAACATTTTTTATTGTGTATATTAATAATTTATAACTAAAATAAATTTTTTATTTTGTTATCTCAATATAATATTATATGATAATAATAATAATCTCTCTAAATTTAATAATTTTATTTTCTTATTGAATAAGGAAAGTATTGAATTTTTGTAATATCGGAGAGGATATACATGAAATTATATTAAGTATGAAATTAATTCTTAAATCAAATTTTGAAAAACTATTTTTTCTCTACTTTTCAAAATCTGTTGTAAAGTGATTTTAACAAAAATAATTTTTAAGAAATTTTATCAAATACTAAAATTAACTTTCAATTTTTCAAAATCACTTTTGAGTCACTTATAAGCTAGCCTGAATGGGCCATTAATGTTAAATTTGGTATACTTTGATTTTGTCTCAACCTCTTTGCAATAGTACAAATGCTACAGTCGATTGAGCTTCTATTCACTATAAATTAATTAAAGTTTTGACTGTAATAATCATGCCTTATTATTTGATTATGCTTATCTATTTGCTTGTTTATCACCTGTTGTGTTAAATTACTTGAATTAGCATTATTTGAGATAAAGCGTAATTCTTTCATTTATTTATTATTTAAAATAAATTGTTAGAGAATATCATCTTTATTGTATAATATATTTTTATAAAAGCCAGTATTTTCATAAACTAAAACTCTTCCTATCACCCTACAATTAAAAATCTTTAACCTAATAACCGTATAAAAGTAAAGATTCTAAGGTTTTCCTTTATGCACGTTTGAAAGAAGTTTTGAGATAATTATGATTCTTTAATATATGTTCTCTAATTTTATGTGTTTGATGATGAATACATGCATTAGTCTTTTTTTATCATGAATGACCAACTAGGCATTATGAGGCAGAAGAACTGTGATTTGATTACTGTTTTTCCTTTATTTTTTATTCAATTTTTGCATGAAAGTTTCATAAAATTAAACTAGACATCCTAAGGTTTTCAATAATCTATTTTGTGCAAAAAGACTCCTAGTAACCAATTTGTTGTGAATTTTCGAAGTTGGAACAGCAGTGCTGGAAAATTTTGATTTTCAACAGCATGTCTGATTTCACCAATTTTTTTGTCTATTCAAATGATCCCTGAAAATTATGTTGATTTTTCTATTAAATCCTCATTATGTCTTCTTACGCACGTTTAATTTCATAATTTTTGGTTGAGTATAAAAATTAATAAAAATAACATTCATATAATATTATGAATCCTCTATGATTTAAAGTTTATTTGACCAATTTTCATTGAGTGAGCATTAAGTTATGAATTTTTTAAATGTAAAACATAAACCTTAATGTTTCTGGATAGGTTTGCAGGTCTCCCAAGATAAATTCGTCTAAAATAGTTTTACATCTTCAAAAATTCTAGAAAGTTGATATATTATTTCTTAATATCTCTACTATTGTAAAATTATGTGGTCTAATTTTTATGATTCTATTAAATATTTTACAAATTTTCTAATTTAGAAACTTCTTATTTTATTCTTGTTGGATAATGTGAATATGTACATGTAAAATTCTTTTTGCATTATGTTTCTTACCTTTATTCCTTTTTTTGAAATTTTATATGAAATGCTGCACATGTGTATGGTTTTATAATTTTCTGACATATGATTAGCTTGGTAAAAATCAGCTTGTATAGGATGGTCAGATTTAGAATAGTTTTAATGGTTTAATGCTTATGACTAAGCTTGATTTTTTTGAATTTGTATCAAGATTAGAATGAGTAGTAATATTGATAAAGATGTGTTTTGATATTTTATGACGAGATTGAGCTCAAGGTTGAGATTATTGTGCTTTATTATTGAAGATTGAGATAAGTAGATTCATGTATGGTCATGTGTTTCACTATTAAATTACTTTTAATTCAAGATATATATTATGTTGAATGAAAAGTATATGAAACTGATTTGTTTTAGTCTATTGCAATATTTTGTTAAGTAAAATCATTCTTTCAAATTATTTATGATAAATCTTTATTTATTAAAAACTTGTTTTAAAAATTTTCTTAAAAATGAAAACTTTTAATAAATTGTTTTAACTCAAATACTTGAAAATAATTATCAGTTATTCAAATGTAATTTAAGAAAGGTTACAAATAATTAAAAGTTAAAGGATAATTTTAAATATTTTGGCTCATTATCCGTAGTGATGTTATGTTATGGAAGACTAGCTGATTATAAATACATACAATGTTGATGTTAATGATACTCGCAGTATACAATACCCTGATGCTGTTATATAGCCATGTTACCAGGTCGACATGTGATAATATGTGGCATGAGCTAATTATGTTTTATGTATTTCAAATGTTATTGTTACGTTTAAAGGATTTAAATAATTTTATGGTATTTTAATTTATTTTTGCAAAATGATGATTTACAAAAGTAATTTCTCTTCTTTTTATTATGTATATATAAGAAATTTTAATTAAATTATATTTTAACAGTTTTTAGTATTTTACATGAGTTTACTTATCAAATTAACTGCTTACCCCTTGTTATCATATTTTTTGCAAACGAAGTTAGATGATTTGAGCTTATGGTCTTGGGAGGAAGAATAAGAGCTCAGTTTCTTTTGAAGGAATAATGTTACGTTAATGTGCTACGAATATTAGCTTCGTTAGGGATGATATTTATTGAAAAATTTGTTATTTCATTCCTTATTATCTTTTGGAGGTTTAAAACATTTATTATTGGATATTAATTTGATGATTTTAGTTATGAGAGTGATAAAATGTAATTTCATTTTAATTTCACTTTAGTTCCTTGTTAGTAGAATTGGGGTGTTACAATGACAACAACAATAAAGATACCAAATTTAACATTAAAGGTTATCTAAGTGACCATAATTGATCAATGAAAATGGAAAGTTCACCAGAGGCAACAAAATTCCCTAATAGTAGTGGTCGCTTATATTTTATTTTTCAATAAATTATTATAAATAAATTAAATCATTCAAATATCAAAATTATAATAAACTAGTAGTGTATTTACTTATGTGATTGGGAAATTGGACTTCATATTTGGAGTAATTGATTGAGTTTACTTGTTAAAAAAGAAAAGATGAATGAGAACGAAACATATAGGGTCAATATGATTTTAGATTAAAGAAAGGAAACTTGATTGAGAATTAAGTTTCCATTCTTTGATCTCATCATTTTACCCTACTTAAATTTTATAATTTCATTTTTATCCTCAACTAAAATAATAATAATAATAATAATAATAATAATAATAATAATAATAATAATAATAATATTATTATTATTATTATTATTATTATTATTATTATTATTTTCAAATAGTAATAATTGTAGTTATTACAATAAATAAAAATAATAAAAATAAAAATAATTAACTAAGGATATTTTAGTAATTTAAAACAATAAATTCCAATTCTTAGACAAAGTAAATACATTAATAGGAATACAGTCCATTTGATTTTGATTATTACAACTTAAGTAAATAATTTATTCTGATTTTCATTACTCATTCCCATTTCAACCCATTCTCATTATCCATTTCAATTACTAGGGGCGTTCGCGGATTGGATTTTACGAATTGGACATTAATTCAAATTCGATCCACAATTTTATAGATTATAAATTTTCAATCCAATACATTCGAATCCAATCCATGAATTGGTTGAATTCAATCCAAATATAATAATATGTGCTTACGGATCAAATGCGGATTTGACTCAATCCATATCTAATCCATCATTTTACAGATTGGTCTGCAAATTAAAATTTTTTTATTCTATCAAGTTCACGAAGTAATAAAATAAAAAAAATATAATCTAAAAATAATTTTACTACCAATCAAATTCAAAATTGATTAAGACTTAAATAAATTAATTATTTAAATAAAGCTAAAATAATACAGTAAAAGTTTCAAAACACAACACACCAAAACTAATTGTTCAAATAAAGCTAGAACAATACATTTAAAATTTCAAAATATAACACATCAAAATTAATAGTTCAAATAAAGTTACAATAATACATTTAAAGTTTCAAATTATGACACACTGAAAAGAAAAATGTCCACCGCCAATTTGTATTTCGTACTTTAACTTGAACAAAATACATATAATTGAAACAAATAACAAATAACAAACTTTTATTTAATAAAAAAATATAATAAATATTTACTCTTACCATCCCATTAAATGTTATCAAGCTTCATTGAATATATTCTTATCAACTCCCAAAATCCCTATGTGTAAGACAAAAGAAAAATGTCAATTTTAAAAATAGAATAATATAAAGTCAAATAATAATCAACATACACAATTAAAGTTAAGTTGTTACATTTTACCTGTCTTAAGATGTTCAATCTCATCTATTATTTCATCAAGGTTTATCGAACTTGAGCGTAACCAATTTTGTGTGCAAATCAGTACCTCCATCTTCCTTGTAGATAGTGAACACCGATGTAGATAAAAAACACAACCACCAATGTTAAATGCTGACTCAAATGCCATAATAACGACAAACATGGCCAAAATATCTTGAGCAACATAAGACAAAAATAAATACTTGAAAGAATTATTCTTCCACTAACCTAATATTTCAAAACTTTCATTTTCTGAGTTCTCATATAATTCTATCAAATAAAGATCTACTTTTATTTTGCATCTTATGAAAATATTATCTTTTTAAATCTTTATATAACCTGAATCAAATACCTCAATGTCAACCTCTAACTCTTTTTCATCATTCACAACTTTCATTACTTCCACATCATCATAATAAAGCAATTTATTTTCATCATACAAACTACTTAAATTATTCCGCACTTTGACAACTAACTCGTTGGCTTTAAATTCACCAAACAATACTACAAAACAATATCTCAAAAAATATTTTTTATGTCGAGGATCAAGTAATATATAAACAAACAAATAAGTGTTAACTAATTTGTAATTTTCCTAATACTTATTATACTTCTTTTTCATATTCTCAGCCATTATTTTTAAAAATAAATCCTTACTATCCCTCCAAGCTTGCAATTGTGTATAAATCAACATAATTGGTGTAAAAAAAGTATTGGATGTCACATACAAAGAATTGGAAAGTGTCAAAGTGGCATCATAAAAAACCTGAAAAATTTTAATGAGGTAACGAGCATATTCCCAATTAATTCAAGAAGGACACATTTTTTGGTTAGCTCAAACAAATCTCTCAAATGTATTGTGCATCATGAAGCTCTAATCGATCAAAAACTTTTTGATATTTTTCTATAACCTCTAACATGAAATAAGTGGAATTCCATTTACTTATAACATCTAGACACAACAACTTATTTGAACAAATTTTCGCTCACTCAGCATGTGCCTTAAAAGGTAACGATCTAATAAATCTTACAACATTATGAATTTTAGCAATTGACTCATGATACTCTTTTAACCCCTCCGCAACGATAAGATTTAATATATGTGCATTGCACCTCAAATGCATATTTTGACCCCTAAGATTACACCATTTCAATTGTTTGCAAGTTTTGACAAATATGAAATAGCCAGCATTTTTAGAAGAAGCATTATCAACTATAATAGTAAAAACTCTCTCAATGCCCCAATCTAGTAGACATGTCTCAATTTACCTATCATTTGTTTTACTTTTGTAGTCAGCAACTTGACAAAAATTCAATATTAAAAATTCAATATTTTCTTTTGCAGTCTCCAATTATCATTAATAAAGTGAGCTGTAAAACATAAATAACAAAGGTTTTGAGCCCCCGAGGCAAACTCTTTGACGACTACTAAAAAAAAATCAATTCTTTTTTGGTTTTTTGTAAAGTTGCAAAATATCACAAGCAACAATAATGCGAGATGGTACTTTAAATCTGGTTTAAAAAACTTATAACATTTCCCTTCATCCTTCACCCTTTACAACTCTAAATGGCAACTCATCCTTTATAATAAACCTAGCAATTGCTTCTTTACAAGCCTCAACATTATAAGTCGTTGACACAAGGATACATGACTTTCTATTTTTCACTGGTTGGTAAGACAAGGTTTTTTGTTTTTTATCCACTCAGGCTCAGCCAGGATATTTTACACATCTTTTTCTTATATGAGTCAACAGATTAGATGTTCTTTTATTAAACCCACATTTATATTCTTTTTCACGATATTGACATTTTGATCTAGGATAGTACTGGATCAAAACTTAATTGTATAAAATGCTCCCTAGCTTTTAAAATAGTTGATCTATTAGGCATACCTTCAATGTTACTAGAAGATTTGGGACTTAGAGGAATTAGATCTACAGCTATACGTTTTCCTTTATCAAGTTGAGAACTCGTCTACACCACAAATATGAAAAATCATTAAAATTAATTACAAAAAATAACAGGAACAAAGTAAGCTTAAAAAGAAAGTAAGAATTAAAGTTTAACTACCTCAATTGGTGAGATCTTTGCACAAACACATAAAAACTCAAAGAAAGCTGTGAGTGTTCGAGGAGCAAGAGTTGAAATAGCAAAGTTTCTGAAACCAAACAAGGTTTGATCCTTCTCCAGGTCCGTTACACTTGCCAGAAAGTGGTGATTACAAAGTCGTCCACGACAAGAAGCGGGAGAGGTCGTACGACCAGTGATCGTAAAGGTTGTGACAGTGAAATTGTTCGGCTGGAACCAGTAAATGCACTTAGCAAAGAAGATGGCTTGTTCTCGCGGGAATCAGCCATCACTACATCCTTCAAATCGGCTTTAAGAGTGTATCGAGTCGGTATTAGGTGTAGTTAGTGTGAGCGACGGCGGGGAAGCTTAGGGTTTTTTGTTTAGCAATTGTTGGTGACTTGGCATTATGTTATTTTGTTTGGCTTAAAATTTTTATTTTGTTTTACAATTTTTACAAGTTATGTTTGTATATTTAATTATTTAATTATATAATTATTTTTTTTTATATATATATATAAATTGCAGATTGACAGATCTTTATGGATTTACTTCTCCAATCCACCGACGGCAAGTTTTTAAATTTTTAATCTAATCTAATCTATCAATCCGCATATCAAATTTTTACGGATCAAACGAATTGAGCGGATCAGATCAGATCAAATTGGATTATGGATTACAATTAGTGAATGCACCATAAGTGTTATGGGAATAACGAACCTGGCTAAATTCCAAGCGAAGTCAGATGCAATTAATGTTTCAAAATCTTCATTAAATTTAATCCAGATCAATGGTGATCATCAAAACATAGTTTGAGTTTATAGTGGTTTATATAGTACAACTCCATGTAATGTGATGTGAAAAATACACCTTCAAAAAATGCCAATTATATTTGAGAATTTATAAGATCGCCCACATTCGTGAAGTATGTATAATGTGCGTTTAAAAGAATTTTGGCACAATTTTTTTTTTTTAAAAAAAAGATTAAGAGACATGCAAGATGGCCAATGTTAATGCTTGACCGGAATTCTGATTATCAGGCATGTTTGGAGGATGTTCCAACTGAAAACTATCCCTGATTGATTGTAATAGGAAGCTTTTCTACTTTTGTTTGCTATTCCATATAACAAATCAAACTAATTATTACATTGAACTCATCATACAACAAGCTACAAGAACTTCAAAAAAGAAAATCCTATAACAATGACAATTACCAAGTGAATGAAGCACTCAAGATATTTGTGAGAGAATGCTCTATTTCGTACATGGTTGGGCGATCTGTGGGGTCTTTCTTTAAGCAACCATCAATCAATCCGATCACCAATCGGGCAAGTTCCAAAGGATAATTCCCTTGCAGAGTAGGGTCTATAAAGTGCCTCAAATTCTCCTCTACATCTTCCTTGGTAAGCACAGCTTTCAGGACATCAGATAAATGCATATTGTTCTCCTCTGCAAGAAGTGCAGCAGCCTCTTTGCCAGTAAGCATCTCCAGTATGAGAACTCCAAACGCATAGACATCGAGTTTTGTGGAGACTAGACCATTTTCCAAATATTCAGGAGCCAAGTAACCTTTAGTCCCAACAATATGCCTTGTCAAGGCAAATTCGCCTTCTTGCCCTTCTGTTGGCCTTGCTAGAGCAAAGTTTGTTATCTTAGCCCTGAAATCACCGTCAAGAAGTACATTGCTGCTATTTATATCTTTGTGAACATGAGGAGGGTTGGTGAAGCTATGCAGATAATTAAGACCTGTGGCCACATCTAATGCAATCTGTATTCTCTGTGTCCAATCCAAGTACTTTCCTTCATTCTTGTTGCTGAAAACCCAATCACACAATGTTCCGTTGACCGCATACTCATAAACCAGATACCAGTTTCCCTCGTTGAAACAAACCCCGGAAAGGCGGATAAGATTAGAGTGGTTGATCTTGTTTAATAAAGTTATCTCCTTAGAGACATCTCCATTCACTTTCTTAATAGCAGCAAAATCACCATTGATTTTGCCACGATAAACGGAACCTTTAATCCGACAACTGGAGCTGAAATTATCTGTTGCAGATTGCAGTTCCTTGAAACTATAGATTTTAAGGGATTGAGCTACACCAGATATACTCTCCAAGAAATCCTGAGATTCCTCATCAAACTTCTTGTTCAATGGTTTTTCATTTGCCTGAAAGCTATCGGAGACCACAATTGAATCAGGTTCCTTCTTCCTTGTATAGAAGAATTTACAGAAAATGATGACGCCAAAGATCAATGTAAGTGTGATTCCTCCAAGAACCCCTGCAACAATATAAATCCACGTTTTGTTCGAGCCATCGTCGGAGGAAGAGTTAGCAGGAGGAGGAGGTGGAGTAACTGGAGTTGAAGAAGGCGGCTCTACTGTTTGAGAACTTGTTGGCGGGTTTTCTAGAGGAATGAGAAGTGTAGTGAAGGGAAAAATGTCTGATCCTGAAAGGCTATTAGCTTCAAGAATGTCACCAGAATCCACACCAAATCTTGAACTAATTGCACTGACAGTGTCACCCTCAGCAACTAGATAGCTCAGCAGAAACGGGAAACCCTCATCTGTCTGGTTCTCTGTCGGACAGGCGCATCTAAGAGGAACAATGACTCCAGCACCTATAATTAAATTGGTGGGACTACCGTTTTGATCCTCTAGCGCTTGGCAGGTTGACAGACCTTGAAAGGTGTTATTTGCAATGAAAAGATAAGTGTCTCCATTCTGAATAGTATAGGTTGTGTTTGATTGGTAATACTGAGCTGAACAAGAGCAGTTGACAGGAACTATTACCAACCTGTTTGTTTCAAGTGTTGCAGTCTCAGAAACGGAGTTTATTTGGGACAGCTGAGATGGGTCAGATCCCAAGATTGTAGAGATGGAAGCAACAGTGTCGAAAGGAGGTTGAGACCTGAAGG
This sequence comes from Luvunga scandens, assembly GCA_030449905.1. Taxonomy (NCBI): domain Eukaryota; kingdom Viridiplantae; phylum Streptophyta; class Magnoliopsida; order Sapindales; family Rutaceae; genus Luvunga; species Luvunga scandens. The sequence goes on along the minus strand of JASUUG010000383.1, from coordinate 1,392,457 downwards.
TAAGGTAAGCTCGACAACTCCTGTTGAGGCCATTACAGGAGTATCCAATAGCAGAATTTGAATTGGAAGTAGTATCTACATTGTTACAATCTGTTGTGGCAAGTCCAACATATGGCTGTTGGGCATGAATCAGAGAAGAGAAACACAGAATGAACAAAGTGATCAAAACATACGCGGAAGAAAGACAAGCCATGCTGAAATTGGAAGAAAGATCAAATGGGGGTACGCCAAAACGTTGCTTAAAAGAAAATATCCAGGCATCGTTTAGCGGCCAGTCATGGTCATGGAACTCTATTTCAAAGAAGAATCATTCTTACGGAGTAGGATGAAGGAGACAGCACCGTTGACCCTATCCCATCATGATATAGCGCGTCTCGACGAGGACGTAAACCTATGTGTTTGATTAAGTCCATGTTCAGAAAATGATTTTTTATTTTTCTCTTTATAGTTATGAAAGAATATTCCGAAAATAAACGAAACAGAGAACTTGGACGTGCAGACACAGCCTTACTATTCAATCGAGAAATAGATAATTGGATACGGAAATTCAAATGCATGTAAAAAAACAATAAAGTAAGTGCTTCTGCACTGGTAAATTATATATACACATATAAATTGGAATACAATTTACGAACACTTGCAAGTTCCAACCGCGAAGGCAGCAACAACTTGGGTTGAAAATTGTCTAATTATCATCAATATCCAATCCAAACATTGCCCAGATGTATCTTTCATAATTGATACCGCTGCTATTGCTGTCTACCATATAGGCGGAAAATGTCCTCAAAACTCAACAGCAGCCAAAAAGTTTGACTTTGGACCATGATGCATGCAGCGAAGTTCCTCAGTTGCGTTGAAACAATTTCCCAAATATCATATTATTCGAGGAATTAGTCAAGTCAAATTAAACAAAGCTAAATATAAATTTACGCTTAAGCACATCATTAAAATGAGATAGTAATGAGACAAGTACTATTTATTTAACGAGTTATATCAATAAAAAAAATTAAAAAAACTCTCTAAATAAAATTTTCCAAATAAGACAATACTTTCCTCTCTTCAAAATTTGGAGAATCTTTTAAAGCATACAAGGGAATTCGTTTTTAATTAGATAGTTATAGACTTTGTGAACAATTAAAGCATACAAAAAATACCAATATAGCTAGTTATGCAAATACGATACTAGTACAGTACATAGTCCAAATTGCATAATGCCGTTTCTCTAACCTACCGCCTTGGTGACGTGGCGCCGGTACAACCGTTCCAGTATTGTTTTGAATTTACCTCCTCCGGACTCTCCCTCCCAGTTCTGAATTCTGTTCTAGGCCGACATATGGTCACCTGCCAGCAAATCCTGGTCCTACGAAAAAGAAAATTGCTGAAATGGTCTCAGACAGGCTTTTGTAATTGAGCTTGCACATGGCCGAAGGCCCGGAAATCCCTGAGGATCCATATCATCTCTCGACTCTCCTATTAACCGCTCTTCGTTTTTTTTTTTTTTTTTTTTTATGCATATACAATTTGATTTACTGGAATATGTTCATATTAACCGATTAAAGTATGATTTTTTTACCGAGAAATTTGTTATCATTTATTTTCTTTTATTTAATGTAAACATGCTGCATTATAAAAAAAAAAAGTTATCCCCTAGAGGTCGAAGAATACACTCAACGTAATTATTGTAGTTGCATTGCTTGTTGTCATTGTTTCTTTAGAAGTATTCTTCTCATTTTTCATGGGAAGAAATGAGAGGAGAGGTAAGAAGTTTAAAGAAAAGAAAAGAGAAATTGAGGATGAATTTCAATATACATTGTTTGGTCTAATAATGAATTCATCTCTTCTCTCTTTTTTATTTTTTTCTCTTCTCCTCTCCTCTCATTTCATTTGATTAGTCTTTTCGTGCTGCTCTTAGAGAAATAATTAGAAAATGTATTCAAAATACATTATGTTTGACCATTAAAGAGGTAATTGACTAAAATTGAAAGTGGCATGGCTATAATAATCATAAACATATGGGATGATTTTAGTTTTGGTTATTTTAACTCATCAATTTTCTCTCCAAACCTTCTCTCTAATTAAGAATTTTACTATGTTAATATTTTTTAAAAAAATTACTTAATTAACTATTTATTCTCTTTCTCTTCTCAATTTCACAAATTTTCTTAAATTCATTTAGATACATTGTTTTAGCTGTGCATAATTATCACTAATTAAGAGGAACAAAATCTATTATTTGAAAATAAACATCAACAAAACTTTAACAACCACAAAAGTTAATGAATATCAAGAAATTAATTTTTACCAAATGCAAAAGCTAATGAATATAAGAAAAAAAGTTATTATATATAGAAAGCATGAAATCTAGTTCATGGCATGCAAAAAAAAGACCAAAAAATAAAATTAAAAAAAGAGTGAATTTGAGTGTTTAGTTTGTAGAAGGAGAGTAGAGAGAGAATATGCAATTGTAAGATAGTAAAAGAAAGTGATTAGTGAAGGATAATTTTGAGATTTTTAAATTTAAATTTTTTATAATTAATTTATTTTTTAAAATAAGTTTAGAGAGCACTTTGATAGGTTCTAACAATCCCACCCCATGATATTTAGGTCAAATAAGATATTGGATAAAAAAAAATAAAACTAATAAAAATATATATAGAAAAATACAATGGACACCTGTTGAATTCGCAATAAGACAGTGAGTCGGTCGCTCACTGTAGCACCCCTCAAGATGCAATTGTTTCCCAACTATCAATTTTATTCATCTGTCTGTTTTTTTAAATATTTTTAAATAAAATTTCTCATTTGCTTTTAAAGCAAAATTCTTTTATCTTGTTTGGCAAGAGAGAAAACTTAGAAGAAAGTTCCATAACTCAATTTTTTTTTTTATTCACACACTAATTAAAAGAATTACAATTGCATGTATTTATATCAGATTCATAAGCTAACTAAATTGTAACTAACTACAAAATAGTAAAACAGAGAACAAGAAAATTAAGAATACAGAGCACAACAGCATGTGTAACTAATTATGCTAAGCTGTCAATGACTTGGCATTCTCTTCACCATCCTGCTAACATGGCCTTTTGATCATCATTTGCATTGACTCATCTTGACTAAAGAAGTTGAATCGTGCTTCCTTAATAGCCCCCCTTACACTCAACGGGCAAGGCTGCACATTGACTTTGCTTATAACGAAATTGAAATGATTGAATATTAAGTGCTTAGTTAGGATATCTGCTATTTGCTCTTCATTGGGTATATAATTGATCTGCAATTCCTTGGCAAGAACCTTGTCCTTGATAAAATGCATATCAAGTTCAATATGTTTAGTTCTTGAATGATAAACTGGATTCTTTGCAAGCTTTGTAGCACTTTTATTATCACACCATATTACTGGTGTTGAAGTGCACTTCAATTTCATTTCATTGAATAATGATTGAAGCCAAGTAATTTTTGCACCAGCTGAAGCAAGGGATCTATACTCACTTTTAGCACTAAATCTTGTCACAACTGATCGCTTCTTAGAGGACCATGAAATTAGATTGTTTCTTAAGTAGATAAAATATGCCCCAACTGACTTTCTGTCATCAATATCACATGCCCAGTCTGTATCTGTAAATCCACTCAATTTTATTTCTCCTTCAGCTCTAAATTTCAGACCATAGTCTTGAGTTTCTTTCAAGTATTTCAGCACCTTTTTACATGTCATTAGATGTTGTAAGGTTGGCATAGCAACATACTGACTGAGCTTATGTACTACAAATGCTATTTTAGGCCTTGTAAGTATCACATATTGTAAGCCTCAAACCAAACTTCTGTAGGTTGTAGGATCCTCAATGAATTGACCAAGTGAACCATCAACTTGTTTTTGAAGCTTTATTATACACGTAGTCAATGGTGTGTCACAGCCTTTACAGTTTAGCAGTTCTACTTTTGTCAGTAAATCTCTAATGTATTTCTTTTGAGACAAGAAGATATAGCCTTTAAAGTATGAAACTTCAATCCCCAGGAAATAAGACAAAATGCCTAGATCTTTTAAGGCAAATATTGAGCTAAAGTGAGAAATAAAATCTTCAAGAGCTTTGTTGTTAGGACCTGTAATCAATATATCATCAACATAGATCAACACCATAATCATAAATCCTTTTTCTTCCCTTAGAAACAATGATGTATCTGCTCTTGAGTTTTAAAATCCCCACTCGATCAACGTTTCTTTAAGCTTATCAAACCATGCTCTAGGAGCCTGTTTCAGTCCACAGAGTGCCTTATTCAACTTACAGATGTGATCAGGTTTGTGTATATTGACAAAACCCTCAAGTTGCTTTATAAAAACATCTTCAACCATATCACCATTCAAGAATGCATTGTTAATATCTATTTACTTTATTTTCCAATTGTTCATTGCAGCTAAGTATTGTGCAAATTTTATTGAACTCGCAAGTGCACGAATCTATTGTAGAATAGATCAACGGTGACGAGTGTCGATCCCACGAGAAGGTGGATTTTAATTGTATGTAGAATTAATTTTCTGAGTTGGTGGTTGGATTTATAATGACAATTATGTAGGTAATGTATTAATTTAAATTAAAGCTGTTGGAATAAACTATTAAAATGAAATGCTTGGATCTCCGGATCTGTCTCAACATGCACTATCGGCTTAACATTAATTATTAGTACCAATTAAATCATGAAGGGGGAACTTCCACTCATCATAAACCACACTCTAATAGATATGGTGCTAAGGGTTTCCCGTGCCAAATAGTAATAACCTTGCCTAGAGAGGCGGTTATTCCAGCCGATATCCAGACAAGATTATTACTATTTGTCTACGAAAAGTCAAAACAACCACATAAATTAAAGGGGAAAGAAAAGTAAATTTACCAAATTAAGCCCATAGAGCATGCTGATACTTCACCTTCAACCCAAGCTTGAAAAGAAATTAGCCACTCATAATTTAACTAGGGGTAAAATGGGAATTTTATTAAAATACGTAGAAAATACAAGATGGAGATGGAATTACAGAAAATGGAGCTAAAAAATGGATTCAGGGGTGTCAAATTAGGGGGGGAGCCCCCTTTTTATAGATACACTAGTAAATCATAGTCATCGGATTAAATCAATTTGGACGCTTAGGATTGCGCCACTTGACAAGTTCCTATTGGATAGAACACATCATCAGGGCTGTTATTCTGTGTATATGCATGTACCGTACACACGTTTTTTCCGTCCACTAACATTCTGCCACGTCACCAGTCAATATTTTTTGTCCAATAAGCTCGTGACACGTCATCAGTCAACGCCACATCATCAGTCAATGCCACATAAGCGGTCAATGCCACATCATTCGTCCAATCAAATGCCGCCACGTCATCGTACTGTGCCACGTCATCGTCGATACACGTCGCATGTGATACAATCTGAAGTGAATAAAGTGTCGATATCGATCGTATATATCAACCGATCGTATGTATGAAGCGATCTGTATATGTGAAACGATCCATTTTTCTTTTTATGCTCCTCCTAAGGTTTTCGACTGTCCTGAGTTCAAAAGTGCTGTCTGTTTTTTCATCTGATCTTTCGTTTATTGTGAAATGGCCATGATATCCCCTAAAATACATAAAATACTTAATTAAAATAAAACATACATAATTAAATTACAAGGGATTTAAAGACATAAAAATATGGATGTTAGTGAGACTTTGAGTGTAAAATGATGATTTTCTCCATTATAAATACACACTTTCTAGTACTCAACACTAAGCTCAACACCACTCTAACTGTAGCTGGTTTGACCATTGGACTAAAAGTCTCAAAATAATCAATCCCTGCAATTTGTTGAAATCCCTTTACAACAAGTCTAGCTTTATACTTGGCTACACTACCATCAGCATTATACTTGACTTTATATACCCATTTACTAACCACAACTTTCTGTTTAGGAGATTTAGGCACTAGAGTCCAAGTATTATTCTTTATTAATACATCATTCTCATTTTTCATTGCTTGGTACCACCTCTGATCTTTTAATGCTTCCTCAACATTGTCTGGTTCTTTGATTGTTAGAGCAACACAATACACTTTTGGTTTGAATATGCCTGATTTGGCTCTAATAATCACTTTGTGTGTAGGCTGGCTTATAAGTTTTTGGTGCTGTAATTGAGGTATATTGGTTGTTATGTCATGTGGTAAGATTGCATTTTGAGGCTTTGGCTGAGAATTTTGAACTGATAGAGGTGAATTGTTTGTAACTGGTGTTTGTGTGTAAGTTTGAGGTGGTTGAGTATCAGGAAAATCATATTGTTGATTTTATTCGGCATTAATTGTATGATCAGAACTTGGTGAAGATTATGTTCTGTTGTTGCTGGTGTTTAGCAAGAGAAGAAGGAAAACAAGTTTCATCAAATGTAACATGTCTAACAACATAAATTTGACCTGAAGAATGAAGGCATTTATAACCTTTGTGTGATGGACTATATCCTATGAATATGCACTTGCTGGAATGAAAATCAAACTTATGCTTATTATAGTCTCTTAAAAATGGGTAACATGCACATCCAAAGCATCTAAAAAAACTATAATCTGCTTTGTGTTTGAATAGCTTTTCATATGGTGTTAAATTTTTTAGCACTGTGGTGGGTAACATATTAATATGAAACACTGCAATGTGGAAAGCATCCCACCAGTATTGAAGAGATAAATTTGCTTGAGCTAAGAGAGTTAAGCTAAGTTCAACTATATGTCTATGATTTCTCTCCACTGATCTATTTTGATGATGTGTATAAGGACATAAATGTCTAAAAATAATCTCATTTTAATTGAGAAAATCTGTAAACACTCTATATTCTCTCCCCCCCCCAAATTAGATTGCAACATCTTGATAGATGTGTTAAACTGATTTTCAACCTGCAACTTGAAAAGCTTAAAGACTGCTAAGGCATATGATTTAAGCTTTAAGGGATAAATCCATATGTATCTGCTATAATAATCCAGAAAGCTAATGTAATATTTATATCCATTCCTAGATAACATTGGTGCATGTCCCCAAAGATCTGTGTGAATTAGTTCAAGAACATGAGTAGTTTTTGTATCTGTAACTGGAAAATGCAATCTATAAGACTTTCCCAATTGGCATGCTTCACACAAACTATTAATTGAATTCTTAAGAGAATGTAGAGAAACTTGGCATAGTTATAAAATTTTAGCAAATGCATTAAGATATTCAAATTTGGATGTCCAAACCTTCTATGTAACAAGGTTATTTGACCAACAGTTTGAGTACAATTTGAAGAAACATAATAAAAACAAGCTTTGATAAAAGACTCGCACTTATTTGAGGTCTTATTGTGTTTGATAAAAGACAACATAGACAAAGGTTGAAATTAACTTAAGCCAACAACTGACATATGTGATTCAATAGAATGAGGATTGAACAGATTGGGTTTAAATTGCAACTTGTTCAGTCCTTTCTCAGTAAGGCCTTGCAGAAGAACTTGCCCCTTCACTTTGTCCGTCACAAAACAAAAATTACCACAAAATTCAACAGAGATGTTATTATCTGAGGTTAGTTTAGATATGCGTAAAAGGTTCTTGGTTACATAAAGCACAAGCAGCATATCTTTTAACACAATACAAGTAGTTTGAGAACCAGATAAATGAAGGATGGCATTACCAGTATAAGTGATTTTTAAACCTTGACCATTTCCTATGATAAGTTGATAATTACCTTTGAATTCCTCTCTGATCAACATGTTGGCCGTGTTATTTGTTAGATGGTGTGTAGCTCCACTGTCTAAATACCAGCCTTCATTAGCAGGCCCTTCAAAGTTAGCTATATATGCAGCTCCAGGAGAATATGAAGCATGAAATCTAGGCATGTATGCAGAAGACATTCCAGCCAAGTATTCATCATAACTAGGCATATAAGAGGGCATGTAATAAAGAGTTTCAAAATTAGCCATATAAGCACTCTTTTGACCTTTTCCCTTGCCATATGTTTTAGGTGGCACTGAAACAAAATCCTCATTAAATCTATACCAGCAAACATCAGCACTATGTTCAGATTTTAACAAATCTGACATATTATAACCTCATCAGAAATACCAGTGATGTTTGAAGCTCTAGTAAGATTAGATGGCATAATAGGAGTCATGCCATTAAACATTCCTTTTCCTTTCACCTGATGCATATTTTGACATTTACTATAACCACTAAAACCAGAATATCCACCATTGAAACCATTAAATCTAGAAAAATTTCTAAAAGAAAAACCTCGACCAGCACTTGATCCTCTTCCACCATAATAGTTGCCTGGAAAGCCTCCTGCATAACTGCCTATTCTAAAGTTTCCCCTTGCTTGTGCAAAATTAGCATTAAATCCAATTTTGGTATCTTGCTCTTGTTGTTCAAGTCTAGATTCATGAGTAAGTAACAATGCATGTGCATCATCAAAGTCCATTCTACAAGCAGTGATAAAAGAGGCTAAATCTAAGTAGCCTGGTCTAAGACCATTAAGAATGTGCATTAACAATTCTCTCTCATTCAAAGGACTACCGGCACAAGCAAGTTTATCAGCTAAAGTTTTCATCTTCATGCAATAATCTTTGACAGTCATTGATTCTTTTTTTAAAGTGTTTATTTCATACAGTCATTGATTCTTTTTTTAAAGTGTTTATTTGATACTTGAGTTGAAATATTTTCGCTTCAGACTACACTCCAAATTTCTTCTCAAGTGTTTTCCACACAGCATAAGAGCTATCAAGGTTAATAACAAGACTAAGTGTACCTTCACTTATAGAAGATAGGAGCCAGCCAAGAAACATTTGATCTTGTGATTTCCAGGTGATGAATTCTGAATTTTCAACCAGCTGAGTAGATCCATCAACTGCTCTTCGATTAATGTACCTCTCTGGTTCAAATTTTGTTCCATTGATAAAATCTTCAAGTCTGTTACCTCTTATGGAAGCTAATGCTTGAGATCGCCAAATCAAGTAATTGACTCGATCAAGCTTGACAGGAGTGTTAAACGAAAAATTTGTTGAAGTTATTGAATTTGCATTTGAGTTTATAATTAGATTGCTGGAGCTTGCCATATTGATCAGAGAAGCTCTGATACCATAAAGCAAAATTCTTTTATCTTGTTTGGCAAGAGAGAAAACTTAGAAGAAAGTTCTAGAACTGAATTTTTTTTTTATTCACACACTAATTAAAAGAATTACAATTACATGTGTTTATATCAATTTCATAAACTAACTAAATTGTAACTAACTATAAAATAGTAAAACAGAGAACAAAAAAATTAAGAATACAGAGCACAACAGCATGTAACTAATTATGCCGAGCTATCAATGACTTGGCATTCTCTTCACCATCTTGCTGACATGGCCTTTTGATCATCATTTGCATTGACTCATCTTGACTAAAGAAGCTGAATTGTGCTTCCTTAATAACTTTACAAAGGTTTTAAAAAGAACAAAAAGGCCTTAAAAGTTAAAAATTTGTGTATCACTAAATTCTAACCTTTACCTGTCTAACATCTTACCTTTAAAACAAAAACAGAAGAAAATATTTTAATCCTTACCTGTCCGACAATCCAACTGGAGTCGGATGGGCAACCGAAAAAGCTTCTTAAAAAGTCACTCGCCCCTGGGCAAATGTCTTGCTTAAAGCTAATAATGTTGTTTCTTTCGATAAGTTTTCGTAATATATACTAATATACAGATTCCCACCGAACTTGCTTCTGCATTAATTAAGGACTTTTTTCTACAGATGGCATGACATGAATATATATATGCTCTTTCAGATCAACGATGGCACAACTTTACGATATTTTATACCTTGCCTTTTCTGTTAAAAAGAATAAGAATTAATAATTTAGCAGAATCATATCATATCATATTTCAGTTTAATTATTTTCGTTTTTTTTTTATGACTCAGAGGAAAAGAACATATTTATGTTTGATTTATTAAACAATAAATATATATAATTTTCTCTAACGAGAGTCTCTTCATTTTAATAAAATAGATATATTATTTACGAATAAAAAAATATTTTTTAATATTTTAAATTCGATATTTTTTTTATATTTTTAAAAATAATCTATCTTCATCAGAAAAGAACTATGTAGAAGAAAGAGAGAGCTAGTTATAATAGTAAATTTATTCATACAAAAACTTAATTCGAAAGAGGTACGTAGGTAGCAAATAAATAATAATTAAGCCATCATTTGGGAAAACTCATGGTAATCAAGAACTCCATTGCCATCAGTATCAAAGGCTTGAATCATGGCAACACACTCGTCATAAGATTTAGAATCTCCAAGGCGATTCAACATCCTTTGCAAACCTTTTGGAGTTATGCACCCTTTCTTCTCCAATTCAAACATCTCAAAGGCCTTCTTCAGATCCTCTTCATCACCGTCGCCTTGATCTTCTTTGATCAGCATCCGCGTGAAATCTTGAAAATCCAATAAACTGTCACCATCGGTGTCAAAATCATCTATCGCTGCTCGAGCCTCTTCGTATGACATGTACTCACCAATGGAACCAAAGTAAGCCCTAAGTTCGAGAGCTGAAATTTTCCCATCACCATCACCGTCAAAATGACGAAAGACTTGTTTCAACTCATCTTCTTTTGTGATCTTTTTGGGTTCGCGTGGAGACAAGGGGGAGTATGGAGAGCTTAATGTTGTTGTTGATGATGAAGAACTAGACTTTGACTTTGATCGGCGACGAGGAAGGCTTAACCCATGGCCCTTGTTAGAAAAGAACCACTTAGAATTAGATGGCTTAGAAACAGCAACCTTGTTATCATCGGTTGCCATACGGTTTTCCTTGTTAACGGATATGTCAATATACAACACTCTAACCATTAATATATATCGTGTAACAGCTGCTTTCATGGTGATATATTTTTTTATTTTCTTTTTAAAATGAGTAGGACTGGGTAAGTCTAAATTAATTTTTATTTTTTTCTTTATTTTTAAGATTTGAATCTAAATTCACACAAATGAGAGATGATAAATTACACTACCAACTAATTCGGCTACGCTCTTATAGGATGTGTTGATATATTTATACGTATAAAATATTTTAATTTAGGATTTTAACTTCATTAAAATTTGAAAAAAGTTTTTAACTTTAATAAAGTTTAAAGATTTTAGACCTGAATACTCTATATTTATAGATATGAACTGGCATCACAGTGAATCTTTATTGCTGCTTTAAAAGATTTACCAATATAATCGGCATGAAGTTGCTAGGAAGATTGAGAGACTGAAAAGAGTGAATTATAACGTAAGACTTTTGGTGAAAGGAAATTGCATGGCAGCTTCGTGCTAAGGGTCCCAAAATTGATTGACCACTGTCCATTTTAATAATGCATATGCGTGTGTCTCAATCTCACGCACTCATGCAAGGTGTGCAAAGCACGAGCCTAACCATTGGCTATTGAGTTAATTAATTAGGAAAATTAAAAGCTGCATCCGTTGTATCTTTTTAGGTTCACTTTTCTCTCAAGGGCAAAGAGACAGATTGTTCTTCCAAATAAATGGCTGTATACCAGTTAGATTACAAAGTTGACAAAAGCTTTTAATTCACTAATTTATTTTTAGTCGTCTATAATTGACAATTGCCTAAGTGAATTAGCTAATCAAGTTAAGTAAAAAATTATAATGTGTTTGTCTAGATGTTGCCTTCCCTTGGCATCTGTACCCTGTAACTAGGTTTGGTTATTAGTAGTGGTCTTTAATGAGAATTGGAATTGGAATAAAAATGAATGATGCCAAACGCACAAAGTGGTTCAACATATGTATAATTAATGCCTGCATTTTCAATAACTATAAGTTCCTGTCTTCATCCATGCGTGTGTTTCACGCCGTGTCAGGTTTCTTTCTCCAACATACCCAAAAGTTTTGGCCGAGAGCTTTAAATCTTTGTCCAAGATTTTGACACAAATCAACAAACAATATTAACAGATGCCCTTCGTCAAGAGGACCAATTACGTGCGTTATACATGGAGAATTTGGCAAGGTTGTAGTAAGGCAACATATTAAGAGCGTATAATACGCGGGCAAAATTTTAGAAACTGGAATGAATTTTAGCAGCTTAAGGCTTAAGCCTTGTGAATTATTGGGAACAGTTTCATTCGTACATCGCACGAAACACGAATGAGCAAGAGGGCCAAATCCAGACTTCAAGCGGAATCTACTCCACTTCTCTAAGTAGTCAATTAATCCTGACAAGGAAATATATTGAAGCAATAACAAGATTCACAAGGAACGGCAAGCTGGATGTGGATGTTATGAATATTACTTATCTACGTGTAAATTCATAATTATTTATAAAAGATAGGCCATCTTTATATCTAATTTTAGATGGATATTTTTCTAAAAATCAATTGGTGCTCAGAGAATTAGCATTAAATTATTTAACTTCATTTATTTCTCATAGTCCTAATTAAGGGTGGTCATTAACTCCCATAGACCCAACACTGCGTAATGGTAAACTAAATAAACTATGGGTGCGTTTGGGAGTGAAGTTAGGCAGTTGTAGTTTAAAAGTTACAGTACTAAATACTAACGGCTATAACTTGAAAGCTATAGTGATATAATTTTTCACTTGTATAATGAAAAATCTATTATATCTTTAATAATTTTATCAAAATTATTATTTAAAATTAATATTTACTATATATTACTAACTTTTATTTTATAATTACAATTTTTTTTTTCTACAGCAGCTGTAGTTTAAAAACTATACCACCTCGATCTCAAACACACTTTAAATGGTGATGGTGCAAATGCTACCCTAAAGGATGGCAGCAACTTAAGTCATTCGTCGCACCGCCGAAATGCATCGCCAACTGAATCAATGTCGGTGTCGGTGGCATCCAATGAGTTTGATCATCATCCAATGAGTTTGATCATTGTTACAGTACTATACTCCCATTTGATGCTGGCGATAGGTTTCCATAACCCTTTTGGATGGCATTTGCATTACAATTTTTATTTTTTTATTAATAAAAGCAGTACCATTGCATAGATCACAAGGCTTTGATGGTACTAAATTCGTCACCACGTGACCATATTTCGCTGAAATAGTGTTGCCGGCAATGTCACATAATATTATTGGATTTATTTTTTGCATACAATTTTTAAAATTAAGTATTATTATTGTTGTTATTTAGTGAGGCTGTATTTAAAAACACAATAAGTTTGATTTTTTTTTAATTTAATTTCATCAAATTAGAATCTTAAAAGTTAATTATGAATATATGGATCTGCAGTAGATAAATGAATAATATTTATGTCCGGCCAATATCCAATTGGATAATTTTTAAAATCTCCATACTCATAATCCAAATATTTTGAATGTGTATGATCTAATCTAAGTAGATGATATCTTGAATGGAAAATAATATTCTCACAATAGTGAGAACAACATTGAGTACAGAAGATTACGTTTTGTACTCGGTATAAAAACTCACGGTTGTGCTCAAAATGCAACATTCTCGACTCTCTCTCTCCTCTTGCTGCTTCTCTCTCTCTTTGTCCTGTTTCCTTACTCTCTCTCACTCTCTATCTCTCTCTCTCTCGTCTCGCTCAATTATCTCAATTTTCCTTCGCAATTTGTCCTTCTCAATTTCTCCAGCTGTTCAACTCTGTGTCTTTTTCCATATGCTATATTTCTACAAAATGAATATAATTCATAGTAACAAGCTGGTAACAATAGAAGATTGGTAAAGTCCGCTGCATACAAGTTAATATGCTATAAATTATGAAGAGATAATCATATATTGCAAATTATTATATGGGTTTAAAAAATATCTGATAATTTGTTTCCTCTAACAATATGAAATTGTTATACCAATTTAAAAAAATTTCGATTCTTTGTTTCAAAACAACCCAAATTTCAAATTAAAATTATCTACAGCACGCTTTGAATCCTAACAAATAATTTACTAATTCCAAACCCTTGACAAACCATGTTTCAAATTAATGTAATGAACAGAAGCAAATTACCGGAGATGAGACAACGATGGCTGAGAAAAGGGGATGAGAAAGACATTATAGCTGTAGATTTGGGAGAAGACAGAGAGAGGGAGGGAGACGAGAGGGAAAGCTGAGAGCGAGCCGAGAGAGAGGCAGCGAGAAATGCAACGTTATGGGCTCAGTGTTATGCTCATTATTTTCATAAGATCAGCACTGTATCTTGAATAGATAGCCAGGTCGGAATATATTATTACGTCTACACATTGGGCAAGTTCTTGGGGTTTGGGTCTGCACAACGAGAATGGGCCCATTTATGCCAACTTTAGGTAGCTTTGGTCCAATAGCCTTAAAAATACATAAAAAAGCCTTTTAAGACACATATGTTTGTCTACCGATGAGTGAATCATGATGGAGTCTTAAAACTCCTGGTGAAACCAGCCAAGACTTTTCCTCCCAGATCATAGACACATTGATATATAATTATGTAATATTTTGAACTTTCAAAAACTTTCCAAAATTTGACGGTCCTCCTTTTTTTTTCTTCTAAAATTCTTTTTCTCTTTTCAACTTTTGCTCAATTGGTGGGACTTCCATAAGTATTGTATACTTAAGATAATTAGTAAACTAGTATTGTATAATTAAGATCTTAATAACTTAATAAAAATTTGATGGTAAAATTAGGTCATGCAATTTGAGTGTGACACGTGTGCAATTGCCCCACGTCCAATATGCCCTTACAAAATGTGAAGAGAAAATTGAAAAGACAAGAGTAAAATGAAAAGATCTCAAGAAAAAAGCACGAGTCACCTGAATATTCTAAAAAGTACAGAAAATGTCTCCCAAAATATTTTAAAATTACCATATCATATGTCACAAATTCACAATGACAACCCCTCCCCCAAAATCACTACACGTAAGCACAATACATCCCACTAGGACTACCTAAAAAAATCTCTTCAATAGTTACATGCACCAAGAACAAAAAAGGGAACCAACTCAACTGCTATTTGAACCATCGTTAATAAAGTCAGTAGTTCCCTTAACCCAATTAGTTGATTTGAAATAAACCAAGAAAAGGTTGAGACATGTTGTTGGTAAAGACAATTTTCACAGATGACATATGTCCAATCCTAAAGAGTCCAAAAGACTCAAGATAAGTAATTAAATTATTCCATAACCCCTACCTAAGGAGGAGAACAGACAATAACAATTCGCCACGTGTCCAAAAAGACAAAATGATGTCTTTAGATACACTCCATTTATAAGATCATGTTACCCTTGACTTAAACTTAATTATCGGGGTGCTATTGCAAACCACCATCGGTGTCGCCTCTAATAGCTCTTTTTCTTTGTTTTTAGAATGTTCCAATTTTGATAGTCCTTGAAAAACTACTCTTGAGCAATTTAGTCTCCATCATTCACCAAACCACCTTTTAAAGTGAAGCTCTCATAATATTTTTAGCTCGAACTAAAATCATTCCAAAACATAGACTAACTAATAATGGCTGACAATTAATTATGTTGGTAATGTTACTTTATTTGAAATGTTACTTTATCTTAAAAACAAGAGGTTTAGGATTTAAACCTCCCATTCGCATAGGCTATCACGAATAAATAATTAAACTAATTAATATCCACTTCCCTTAAAAAAAAAAAAATAATAAAAAAAAAGGTATAATGACTTATCAGTTATAAGAGGCTCCATTCATGCTACATTGCCCGACACACGGACTTTTAATGAATGAAATTATCATTTTACTGAAATTACCTTTTGCAAAGTAATACATAATATATTTGATTCCGTTATCTCAAGCCATACCCTTTCCTCAATTCTTAGACCAGATTTCGTAATTATTCTGAATTAGTACTTTCCGTTTTCAGTGCAATTAGTCCAAACACGTTTACATCCAAGTTGAATAATACGACACGAGGTCTTTAATTTCATAATTGATACAACAAACGCTCGAAGCCTCAACACCGTCGCTCGTCAACGAGGGAGGTCGAGGATAAACATGAAACACAGACGCTAGAGACAATCAAAACGACACGTATCACACAACATTGGCATTGACCGAGACGCGGCGCTGTGTCGCAGTGTCATATGTCACCAACCATTGTCGAGGATCGGATATGCTTTGCCTTTGCTTTCGCTTTCCTTTCGCTTTGTGCATTTTAAAATGCAAATCACCTAATTAACTCACGGACACGTAATTGTTCGCTGCTTTTGTTTATATTAAAACACTTTGGAAAATGACGAACAGGAACATTTACTTTGGACATTTAAAAATAAGACGTTAGAGTCTAGAGACCATAGTATCAGATATTGATTAATAAAGCACAATAGTATATGTGTTAGGACTGATCCGACTGGATGCCCGATCCCTATCTTAAATCTGAGACCAAAATAGAGTAACGATGTTTGTACTAAAAATTAGCACAAAAATTATAACAGACAAAAAAAATTTGTCTAGTAGTGATTTTTTTTATATATATATTTTACTGTTATAGTAATGGAATGTTATTTTTGTACTAACTTCGGTGCACCTATTATTATTGCAAAACAAAATACAAATAAATGAACTTACGCACATAGAGACTTGAATTTTCAATATTAAAATTAAATTATTCAATAAAATTTCTCTTTTATAATTCTCTTTGAGATTATCTATTAAAACCTCTTTTGTAAAGTTGTTTGGATTAGAATGTCATTTAATCTCACTTTATGTGTTATTAAAATCTCATTGAGTCGTTTGAGTTAGAAAGAGAACTATTTATTTTTCGATTAGAACGTAACCTAATTGTGTTACGTTGGTCAAGTATTAAAACAATATTTAGTGTTATCCATCCCATCAATTATGCTCTCGCTACACTCACTCTGTCATCTAGGGTAGTGACATTGCAACATACATCAAAACATGTGTTACACTCAACAAGTTATAGTGTTATTTGATTGTGTAATTATTTGAGTTGTTGGATATAACTTTTATGTGTCATGATTGTCACATATAATATAACATAGCCTTGACCTTAAAGCTGATAGTGTGAGATAATTATGGTTTTTAAATAATTATTTTAATAAAAGATAATTAAAATATTATAAATTTTTCATCATATAAACTTGAGATAAAATTAACTTGCAAATTGCAGCAGCAAATATATTTCAAATACTTAATATCTATAAATTTTAAACTACAACTATATCCCACCACAATACGGATAGACTCTTGATGAAGAAGTTGACTTTAATTCGGATATATTAAACATCAAACGACATCACGGAAAGTCATCAATCAAGTAGCCGAATTTTGTTCATGATCGTTAGATTGGAAAACGAACAAACAAACAAACAAATCCGACGAAGATGCTCTAGAGGAGCAAGGCAAGGCCCTAAGCTTGGAAACAGATACTTCTCTTGAAATGAAAAATTATGAGAAAGAAATGATCAAAATTTTGAAATAGTGTTCTATCGGATGAGATAATGAAAATGAAGCCTCACCATATAGCTTTTCGATCAAATTGTTTACCTCATAAACCATAAGTTTCCGAGGTGACATTCAACTGAAAAAAAAAAAAAAAAGTACTACAGGGCCTACAGCTGATAAAATATTGACCTCAACAAAAAAAAAAAAAAGAGATAATTTGTGTAAGGCCTGCGCGTGATATTTATACCTGTCATGTCATTTTTTCCATTTTGTATTTAGTCAGCCTTTTGGGTTGGGTTCAAACTGAACATGCAGCAGATCCTCTTTCAACATACTTTGTGTTGACATGACACACTGTCGGTACAGTAACATGCAGCAGATCCTCGCTTAACATTTGAAGCTTGATATCCATCTTTGAGATTCAAATTTATGGCAGTTTCGATAACATAATATCTTGTATCCTTTGCACAAGGTGCTCTTGATCGGATTTTCTTATATGTTGGTGACCTCCTTTCACGAAGTCGAGGAGATGAATGCACATACATTTCGGTGCAAATAATGAATTAAATTTGGACTATGACATTGTTTTTTTTTTTTTATTAGGACCAAAAAAAAATCATGAATTTCAACTAAACAAAGAGTGGATAGCTCTTTGATTAGGATTTAGGACCATTTATAATTCGAATGTTAATATACATCTATTTAAGTAGAAGACGTTAAAAAAGTAGAAACGCCCGTGCATGCCCTGATGAGGTGATTCTTGGTAATGGCTCAGCTTTGCAAATAACTCAGCAACAAAGCAATAATGTAATACAAGATCATTACGTCTTCAGGGCCGAGGTCCTAAGTTCGAGCCTCATTAAGAAGGAATGGAGAGAATTCTAGTGATTCTCTTAAAAAAAAAAAAAAAGTTAAAATGTAATATATATAATGCATGATAGAATGGATCACTCCTCGTCGTTCTTGAAGACTTTTTCTGTCCAATAGCTTTGTACATACTTACTAGCTAGTTGTAGTGATTATATTTAATTTACCAAAAAGTGAGAAAAACAACTTTAATGAACACATACATGACTAGATTTCTAATTAGGGATTTCTAATAAAATGGGGATAAGCTAAAAGGAAAAAAAAAACACATATTTCAATACACTATAGAATAAAATGTATTGTATTGAATTTTGTATTTTTTTATATGTTGACTTATCTTTAACTTTAATATGGTTAGGCATTTCTGACTCGAACGTTTCTAATATATATACATATGTGTGAAGTCATAACCACTAATGACATTGAAAGGACTTGAATTATTAATTCTAAATGATCTACCCTATTATGATTGTTAATGTATTAAACATGCACTAATAAAGTTTCCCTCAGATATATATCCTCAAGGATAATCTATAATTTTAAACTAAATAATGACGACATATATATGATTAAAAAAAAAAAAAACTAGCTACATCTAATTACTTTTGATCAGTGGACTCATCTAGAGCATATATCATCCTTAGACTATATAAGCTTTTTTTTGTCGTTTTTTGGGAAAAAGACAAGGTGTTAAACGAATTAGAAAATGCCAATTGCCAATAAAACTCGAGAATTAAGGAAAGTTATCAAAGTCACGTTGAATTTGGGACCGTCAATTACCTAGGGAGCATGTGTGTGTGTATATATATATATATATATATATATATAGACGGACCGTTAAATTAATCCTAAATAATCTATCTACTTTGTTATGATTGTGAATAAATTAAACATGCGCTAACAAAGTTTCTCTCGGATATATATCCTCAAGGATAGTCTATAATTTTAAACTAATTAATGACGACATATATATGATTAAAAAAAAAAAACTAGCTACATTTAATTACTATTGATCAGTGGACTCGTCTAGGGCGTATATAGTATTTAGACTATATAAGTTTTTTTTTTCTCTTTTTTTCCTTTTTTTTTGGGGAAAAAGACAATTGTTAAACGAATTACAAAATGCCAATTGCCAACAACACACAAGAATTAAGGCAAGTTGTTAATGTCACTTGAATTTGGGACCGTCAATTACCTAGGGAGCAGTGTGTGTGCGAATATATATAAAATATGGACCGTGAATTAACAAGGGGGCAGCATTGGGCACGGGCAATGTACCAACAGAAAGCATCCACGAGACAATATGCGCACCATATAATAATTAAAGGTGGAAAAGGTATTGGGCGCTCATGCAGCATTGTTCTTTTTCTTAAGACGTGATATATGTTATGGATAAGAATTAAGTATTGAGTTGAATTTTTGTTGAGTAGTAAATTAATGATTATTAGATAAAAAATAAAAATACAAAATAAATATTAACCATGCTCAATAAAAACTACGTTCAGCTAATCAACAGAACATGTGTCCAAGTCTCTCACGCACCCTCCGTAGATACTCGAAAGGTGACAAATATTGGCTGCATTAAGAGGTAGAATCTGCATGTACAATTGGCAGGATGATAAACTATTGTCAGGCTAGTGATGGTCTTATCTTTTAAACATTTTTCCAATTCACAATTGGCCCATCGAAATGACAACATATTCTTCGCGGCATATCCCATCCATCCCTCAGTCCTATATATTGCTAAGTGGGGGATTCGCCATCTCTTCTTCACTCAAAGCAGAGGGCAGAGAGGCTCAAGCCGCTCAACAACACAAACAATCTTTCCGCTATACAAGCAAAACGCCCCCTCTGTTTCTTTAATTTTCTTGTTTAAAATAGCCAGAAATATATCTACATGTAATTAAGAAAAACACTTTCTGTTCATTCCATCCACCAGATTTTGAGAGAGAGAGAGAGAGAGTGAGTGAGAATAATTAAAGGTGTTGGTGGTAGTTGTAAGGGCAAGGGATGTCGAGTATAAATTATTGCGTAAAGGAGGGGAAAGGGTGTGTGGGTTGGGTTGAAAGTTACTTCAAAGATTGCCTTTGCAACATCAAGGATGGATTTTCATTTGGCTTCGGTCTCACTAGTCTTGTCTGTTGGGGAGTTGCGGAAATCCCTCAAATCATAACCAACTTTCGAACCAAGTCCAGCCACGGCGTGTCGCTCCTCTTCCTCCTCACTTGGGTTGCTGGAGATATTTTTAATTTGACGGGTTGTCTTCTGGAGCCGGCTACGGTGAGTTTGAGGCTGAGAATTCTCTGCCTTGAAACTGCTGGTGATGTATCCATGATACTCTTTCTATTTGTTGTTAATTGCTGCTGCTGGTGATGGCGGTCCAGATCAGAATCCCCTTATTATAATTCAGTTGCCTATGCTGCTCTCTCATATGCCACTTATCTTGACTCCATTTCTTATTACCAACTTGTGCTTGTCAACTTTTTCTTGTGCATTAAAAAGTTTCGTTCAAGTCTTTTGTCTGATTTCATTTCTGTTTTATCTGTGGATGCAGCTGCCCACCCAGTTCTACACGGCTCTGGTAATTTAATTGGCTCACTCCTCCTCCTTAGCTAATCCTATTTACATATCTTGTCAAATTTCAAATTAAAATGCACCCAAACTAGCTACATCTATCTATCCCTATGATTAGTGACGCTACATCATACATGCTTCATATAAAATTTCAATTCAAATCTAAGTTCCTTCTTAATTTTTCTTTTCCTCTCTCAGATTTTTCTAGTCTTTCAAATTTAGTTGAAAAAGAAAATTAGCTTCGTTATAAATTTTTTTAATTATATTGTCACATCAAAATTCAAAATTCGATTTTAATTGGTCCAAAATTTTAATGCTTTACCACTAGTAAACTCACTTTCATTCACATCATCATATTATTTATACGGACGAAGCTATGGTGCCCCGGGTTCATGGTACCCCTAATTTTTGATAAATTACTTTAGGTTCCCCCTTATTTGCTGGAAAGTAAAAAAATTAGAAGCTTTAAAATTTTAACATATAAGTTCAATATATTTCTATTATTTACATTATGAGTATATTTCTAATATTTATATTTAAATACTAAACCATGATTGATTATTATGAAATTTTTTATATTGTTATTTGGTCATATTATTATTAATAAATTAAATTTTAATAATAGATTTAAATGATTAATTATTGATTAAATAGATTTTATGTTGTTTCCAAAAAATAGATTAATATTATTGATAAATTAATATATTTTTATTATATGTTTAAATTATTTATTATAGATTAAATCAATATTATGTTGTTTTAAAAAAATAAAAAAGATTCTATGTACTAAAAAGTTTTACAAGTTATTATCTTTATACTATCATTAATTTTAATAGTCAATTTAGATCGATTGATCAAAATATAAAAATTTAGAATAATTTAAAATTATGTATTAAATCTTAGGGACATCAATATTAAAAACCAAAGAAAATACATCTATGTCGTTGAAGTAAGTTCTCTGTCAGATCGAATGGGCAATTCACATATGAACAAAATGGGAGCACCATGCAACAGGTGCACGATAGCTTATAATGTCTTAAAAGTTAAATATAATAATATATTATTCACCTGTCAACTTCAGGTTTTAGATTTAATCATTTTATATGGGACACATGAACAAAATTAGGTGCAGGCCTACTTTAGGGTCAATTCGCTTTTGGATCCAGTTGCCTGCAAACCGGTCCAAGCCGGTCAATAGCCTCTCTAACCGTTCATTAATTGTTACTTTTCACCTTGAAAATCCACCCCCCCGCCCCCACGCCCAATTTTATTTTATTTTAAATTTCTTCCTTCTCCTTTAATTTTGACCCAAACATTTGCATCACATAAGAGAATTAACGAGTTGAATTGACACCCACATTCACTATTCTGCATTTCTTTGACAGCTCTACACCATAAGTACTGTAGTGTTAGTGTTGCAAGGTGTATACTATGATCATATTCTCAAGAGATTGAAAGGCCGACACACTAATGCTAAACGAAGGGTACATACAATCAATCCAGTTCTTTTTTTTTTTTTCCCTTGGTTATATTTTCTTCTCCTTAATTTTAATTACAAGTCCTGTGTACAAGGAACATTATTAATTTCTGTTGTCTTGCCACCCAAAAAATAAAAATAAAAAATACTGCAGGAGGAGGAAGAGAAAAAACCTTTGGCACCTAAGTCAGGTGACACAGCCATTCCCATTCCCAAGGCATCAATGAAGGCATCTCCCCGAAGAGAGTATTACTACACGTATGCATATGATTAATCAGCTCCTCTCGTTAATTAATATAGCTCACGTATTTTGCCTAATATATGTGTGTACATTGTCATTTGATTTGTGCGGTTATTAGTTAACCATTAAGAATATGTTATGTTGACGATATGCATATATGAAATTCAGGTCAGCAAGATCGTTGGCAAGCAGTGGGACTCCTCCATTTCGAACGTTTCTTAGAGAAGCGCACAGTGGGCCTTCAGCTTTGGGACTTGACAACGATTCTTCATCGGATGATGAGGCAGCGGGGGCGGCTCCCACACTTTCATCTTCTAAGAACCCATCGACTAGCCAGCCTAGGCCCATACCAAGATCTGTAATTAAATCACTTAATCAACCTCTAAATTTCTTATAATATACAATACTAATAGAGTTGCCATGATACATGTCCATTTTCCTTTCAGGCTGGTTATGGAACATTTCTTGCTGCATCCGTTAACCTTCCTTTCAAAAGTAATGCACTGGCGGGAGCAATTGCAGCTGGGTTTCATTCAAGAACACTCTTAAAAGTAATATTTGCGGACATGTTTTACATACTGTTTTTCAGTTCAGTGCTTGCTTATAAACAAAGGTCTAAATTGGCAGGAAAGTAGCATGGAGCACAGTGCTTTTGGACAATGGCTAGGATGGCTGATGGCGGCTATTTACATGGGCGGCCGCCTCCCCCAGATATGGCTAAACGTAAGCATTATCGTATGCTACAATAATTATATAACAATCTTTAATCTCGTCTTTTGAAAAAAAACAAAAAAAAAAAAAACACTAATTGATTTCATTTCTAATTTGATCGTCTCTTCCATTTACCAGATTAAAAGAGGAAGCGTGGAGGTATATATGCTCTTACCGCTCTCTATTTTAATATACACCTTAATTAATAATTTTGAATTGATTGTTTCAATATGAATTTTGAAAATTGTAGGGTCTCAATCCTCTCATGTTCGTGTTTGCATTAGTCGCGAATGTCACTTACGTTTTAAGGTACAATCATCTCTTCCCCCCACCTCTATGAATTATCTCTCAATCTTTTTTTCCCAGAAAGAAATTCCACTCATTTAGTGAGTAATAAGTTACTGGATTTTGCGTGCAGTATTGTTGTGAGAACCACGGAATGGGAAAGTATAAAGGCAAATATGCCATGGTTGCTGGATGCCATCGTCTGCGTGCTGCTTGACTTATTTGTATCCTTGCCTACTTTCGTCTCACAGTCACAGTCAAGCAATTAATCAACCTAAGCTAGAGCTTAATCTATCTCTACACACACACAGACATATGTATATATATGCCTTAACGATTATCATAACAGATTATAATGCAGTACATCTATTACAGGTATTTCAGAAAGAAAAGTGCGGGTTATGGAGGAGGAGACGACGACGGCAACTATGTGGATGCAACTAAAGCAAATGAATCTTAATTGCTCTTTTGTATTTATTGGTACTTTTAACTTCTATTTATTTCCTTATTGGCTAGCTAAAGAGCTCGGGATCTTCTGTTCGAAGAATTTAATGCTTTCTTCTCTTTCTTTTATATTTTATTAGTTTTCTCTATTCGGATACTCGAGTGTTTATTGAATATATGAGCAGAGCAGCTAGCAATGCGAATGGTTAACCCCACTCGTCGTTGTTAACGAACCATACCTCATTTGATTTTCGTCCCTTGTGATTGTGATGAACTAGTAATTTAATAAATTGATTGTCGGATACAATCATAGAACCATAGATTCCAAACCCAAAAAAAAAAAAAAAAAAAAAGAGTGTCATTTATTTGCGAAATGATTTGTGGTCGCTAGGTTTGAGATGCTCAAAGACGACTTGTTATTGATATACTACATAGCAAAATCGATTCAATCCACTTTAAAAACAAATGAATGTGACATTTGTAATTTATTGTTCGTTTAAAACATTGAAGGGTGACACTGGGCCTTCGTTGCCCAGTGGGAAGAGAGGAGTTATTTGACCCGGTTTCCTATATCTTATCAGACCATTTTTATTTATATTATGATGTTTGGTTTTATTCAACATTGCAGCATTCTTATTTCTAACCCAAGAGCACCCCCACCCAAACCATTGTGTGAGAGGCTAGCAACTATGCCCTTTTGTGGCACATTCAAGAAGAAACAAGGAGATGAGCAGCCATGTTTGTTTAGTCTTTTTTCACTGATCCTCCGTTGTTATAAAGACAATCGTGGGAGACTTCATGGACAGTGGCTACTAGTATTTGAGATGCGGGAAGAGAGAGAGATGCAAGCCAGGAAGCGGGAGTGGCGCAGCCGAGAACGGATCATCATTAATGCCAATAATATGTGCATGTAAATTGTAACTGACTTCTTCATTTTGTTTTGTAGTAAATTAATTCATAATGTTGGGAAAACTAATTTAATACAAGTGAACGCAGACACAGAATGCGGATTGCGGACTCTGGAGTTTGAGGGTCTTAATGGATTGAATTTAGTTATTAAATTATGCATATGGCCGTGGGGATCAAAATCACAATCACAATAACATCTTCACACCGTAGAAGCAAGAACAGATCATACTAAACAAACTGGTCCGAGAAACTTATTATATAATTCATTTCGTTTTAAACTTAAGCTATCTGTTTTGATATGCAAGTCACCAATTGCATCTAGGACGCATTCCGTTTCCAAGGACACATCTGTAAAATGAAACAGAAGATAAAACTACACATGCTACATGCCATGTGATATTAAATTCTCATCATGTGCCCACAAAAGCCATCAATATTGCGTTACATCTTGATCTCGAAACTTTCTCCATAGCTGTTCAGTGTATTTAAACATTCTTTCAGGGCACTCGTTTTCAAAGCTCAATCACACTTGAATTGTTTCAGTCTTATTCTCCCTATTTCTTCATATATACACACACACTTTATTTTTTATTTATATTCATCTTTATTATCAACAGACAGAGACAAATTCTTTAACAGGTTTCAGCAATACTTGTTTCACAATCAAATATTTGTCGTTTTAGCAGCAACGATTTGAGCAGCTGATTTCCCGCTCCCCCCCCCCCCCCCCCACCCTCTTCCTTTCTTTTTGTCTATCGCTTTCAAGAATACATAAGACACCCATAATTTAAATGAAATATATTAGGAAATTTATTTATTTCCAATAATTTAAATGAAATATATTTAACTATTAGGGGCTGGTGAGTTAGAATATGGGGGGTAAGATAACGCCGCTCGAATGGTCATGTAAGTTAAGTGAAGGCGTTGGTCAAGTCTCTTGGACATTAAGTTTCCTAAATTTTGTATAAGCATATATCTTTTCTTATATAATTAATTAGCACTAGAGTCGATCAAATAGTGACACATCATTTGTCACACTAATTAAATATAAACTAAGTATCCAACATAGTAAGTATAACATTATTGACCTAAAATACAATAGATTTCAAATTGTATGCATACTATTGCAATAATTTTAGAAAAATATTGGAGGTTGATTTATCATTTTTGTGGATACACGTTGTTGTTGTTGTTGCTTTTTTGGGGTAATGATTTAAGTTAGTCCCAATATATATTTTCTTATTATAACATTATTAAATTTATGATTGTAAAACATCATTATTAAAAAAAAATGATCCTTTCAAAGGGGGTGAAAAAACCCAGATTATGATGGGCTGCATCTAACTCATAGAATGAGAGCCCAAGCTTCCCTGCGTGTCGAAAATTTGGGCTCATCAGTAGTGCGTTCAAAATTTTACAATACTGAAACAGCACAACGTCGTCCATGCGACCACGCCATCGCCCTGGCCAATACACCAAGAACGCAAAATACACATATCAACAGATGAAAAATTATTAGACCAAAGAAATGAAGAAAACGGGTGGCTTGCCAATTACTTGGAGCACCCAACGGCAATTTCTAAGCTCTAATTAGTAACGTCTTTAATTTACACGAGTTACTCGAAAGAAATGAGAAATCCACTTGCCTTTGTTCAAAAGGAGAAAAGAAATTACCCACGTAGCCGTAGTATTATCCAAATTATATAAATGGTAAAAAGTATTACAATCATTATTAAAGCGGACGGGATTTCAATCTAATTGATTAATCTCAAATTAAGCAACAATCTATCGTCGGCAGCAGTTTTATGCCAATAATTTGATTGATTAATTTCATGTGTCACTGATTAATTGAGCAAAAAGAGTTATTTTAGGTAACAGAATAATGTTTCAATAATATTTAGTATTATACAACAGTAATTGAAAGGTTGCATATCAGGTCAGCATCATAAAATGAATTGGCTTTGATGCTCTCTGTTGTTGTTGTTATTATTAATTTTTGGAGAAAATTGCATTCGTCATACTCATATGCAAAAATTACATAGCACGCCACATCGATTCAAATATGACATCGCAAAGCTAGGGAACACCTAACAACACGGAATTAATTCCGTTCACTATGAATGCCCACTTAACTAGAATATAAAGAATGACTTCAAACACAGAAATTTACTGATGGTATATAAGAATGTTCAAAGATTTGAAGAGAAAAGAAATTTGCATTAACAATATTCATATGCCAAAGTGCGATGACATTACTTAACCACACAACGAGAGCATAATCTTTGTTGAAAAAATGTTTCAACAACGTGCAGAATTGTTTGTTGCTGCATGTCTACATTTACCGACGTATAGCTATATCACGTTGTTATTTCTTATATTTAACAACATTCAACTAATGCACGTTGTTAAAGTCATATTATCTTAACCTTATTTTTAGTGAAGTATGTGTTAATACTATTTAAAATTAGATGTATTCAATAGCTTTATTGGTATTTTTAAGTAAATGAAGATAATTACTCTTAATAATTTGAGTAAGAATTTTTTTTAATGGAATTTTTAAGAGGGTACAAAATGAAACTTAACAAATTTTTAAAATTGATATACGTGTGTACAGAGTAATGAAGTATTTAAAATAATGTTTAGAGTATAAATAATCCTACCCTACTTTAAATTTTAATTGGCGAATAGGTCATATATGACTCATCATTAATTATTTTGTTAACAAACATGTCATTCATGTAATAAAACAAAACACGACATATTGTTAGGTGCATTCGTATCAATGACATGTGTAAATAGTGTATGTTGAGTATAAAGTGAAAATGACATGTCATTTACGTTATCATCATGTCGATGACAAGATGCCTTTTTTTCTTACTTCACAAAAAACATGTCATATTCCGCGATATTTTAATAAAAATAAGAGATCATTTATTTTTTTAGATAATTACTACATGGAACAATAATCATTACAATTATAATTGGAAAAAATATTAGCAATCGTAAGATTTGATTTTAATTTAAGTATTGTTTTGGGAATTTATCCATTAGATGATAAATTTTATAATTGGTAAAATAACTCATTTACATCTAATGGATGAGTTACTCAATTTTAATAGTAATTACAATAATAGTTCCAAATCAAAACTACAACTATTAATTACAATTAAAACTATAGGAACAATAACAAGATAATAAACTTCGGTCTTATAAATTAGTGTGTTTGCTACTAAGAAACATATTATCATGACCCAACCCAGACCTGATAAGATATTGTCTACTTTAGGCCTTAACGAGCCCCGCACATATTTGTTTCTAGGGTGTCCATACACCCTAAAACGCGTCTTGTCAATTGAGGTATGGATTACTCCTTATAAATCGACATCTCTTCCGTGCTTTGCCGATGTGTGATTTGCCTAGGGTGTTACATACACCCCACTTAGGGACTCAGCGTCCTCGCTGAGGTTTGCCCCACCATCGCTCAAGAGGACCATAGAGCCGCTCTGATACCATCTGTCATGACCCAACCTAGACCTGACAAGATATTGTCCGCTTCGGGCCTTAACAAAGCTTGCACAGATTTGTTTCTGGGGTGCTCATACACCTTAAAACGTGTCTTGCCAATTAAGTTATGGATCACTCTTTATAAACTCAGCATCTGTCTCATGCTTTGCCGATGTGGGATTTGGCTAGGGTGTTACATACACCCCTCCTTAGGGATCTCCTGTGCTTTGCCGATGTGGGATTTGGCTAGGGTGTTACATACACCCCTCCTTAGGGACTCAGCGTCTTCGCTGAAGTTTGCCCTACCATCACTTTTGCCCTACCATCACTCAAGAGGACACACGGAACAGCTCTGATACCATATGTCATGACCCAACCCAAACTTGGCAAGATATTTTCCGTCTCAGCATCTGTCTCGTGCTTTGCCGATGTGGGATTTGGCTAGGGTGTTACATACACCCCTCCTTAGGGACTCAGCGTCTTCGCTGAGGTTTGCCCCACTATCACTCAAGAGGACACACGGAACAGCTTTGATACCATCTGTCATGACCCAACCCAAACTTGGCAAGATATTGTCCGTCTTGGGCCTTAACATACAACCCTCCTTAGGGACTCAGCGTCTTCGCTGAGGTTTGCCCCACCATCACTCAAGAGGACACACGGAACAGCTTTGATACCATCTGTCATGACCCAACCCAAACTTGGCAAGATATTGTCCGTCTTGGGCCTTAACAAGGCTAGCACGGATTTATTATGGGCACCCCAAAACGCGTCTTCCCAATTAAGGTATGGATCACCCCTTATAAACCCAGCATCTCTCCCATGCTTTGCCGATGTGGGATTTGCCTAGGGTGTTACATACGCCCCCCTTAGGGACTCAACGTCCTCGCTGAGGTTTGCCCCACCATCGCTCAATAAGACACGCGGAGCCACTCTGATACCATCTGTTATGACCCAACCTAGACCTGGTAAGATATTGTCCGCTTTAAGCCTTAATAAGGCCCGCACAGATTTGTTTTTGGGGTGCCCATATACCCCAAAACGCGTCTTGCCAATTAAGGTATGAATCACTCCTTATAAACCCAGCATCTCTCTCGTGCTTTGCTGATGTGGAATTTGCCTAGCGTGTTACACATATAGTGTGTTTGCTTATTTAGCATCAAAATTGGCAAGAATTGAAATAAGTTGAAATCAGAATAATGAATGAAAATCATAATTAGTTGTTTAGAATAGCTGTAAAAATTGAAAACTAGAATGAGTAGTATTTCCATTGATATTCTTACTTTATCTTGTTTTCAGAATGGACTATTTATAGGTTACTAAAATGCCCTTAGTTTATGTATTTGTTTACTAACAAAATAAAGAGTAAATAGTTTTACTATAAATATTATTACCATCATCATTATTACAATTAATATAATAATATTATTATAAAATAATGACAATTATTATTATAACATTATCTATTATTATATTAATTATTACTATAATTATAATTAGGCCATAGCTATCTTGGAGCTGCTATAAGATAGATCACAAATCATAGTCACATACGTAAAGTGATAAATAGTAAAAACATGTTATAACTTTGATCATATGGTTATGAAAAAGTGTTTTACCTTATATAGGTTCCAATATAACCAGACCCAATTAATTATAGTAATCATTAATACTACTACTACTACTATTATTATAAATATAATTACAATTATAATAACTAAAATAACATAACAAAGGAATTTTATAGAAAAATGTCAATTTATTGCTCATCCTAATCCGATTTTCATTCCTACATCCCCATTCGTTTATATTTTTAACAACTAAACACCACGTAAGAAGAATATGAATGATTCCCATTCCCTAATCTAATAAGTAATCACACCGAAAATGTGATTAAAACGGTTTGATTTTAGATATAGTTTTGGTTGGGCGATACACATCAGTAGGTTCACAGTCACAATTCCGTAGTTTCCTGGTAAACTGACAGTGCAACAATAAACATAAGCAAAGGAAATATGTATAGAAATACAAGTGCGGTCAACGCACTGATTTTTACGCGTGGCTGATGGGCTGAATAAATTATGCCATATGCATATTCAGCATATATTGCCACACGAAGACTATATTTGTCTTTAACTTCTCAGTGACAATTAATTATCTGGAATTTCTGGTCCTTTGGTAGATGGCGCAAGCCTTTCTCGATATTTAGTATTAATAGTGAGATAGATGTGGAAAAAAGGAAGATTCACATTCAAATTTCCCATGTTAGATCTCCAGCTGGCCGTCAAAATGTGAATCGACCTTACATATGAGAATATAATAAGTTTAATTAGTTGTTTATTTCTGTAAAAGCAGTTAGTTAATCATTTATTCAATCCCCAAGAGTTGACCCTAATGAGCTGAAGCAGAGAAACTTGAAGGTCTACAACTTCAAGGCGCCATAGATCTCGCAGGCAGAGCAACTAGGTTGTCGGGACAGTTTAATCCAACGAGCCATGGAAGCCTTGGATTACTCATACTGCTAGATTAAAGCGAATCAAGGGGGATTTTTTTTTTTTTTTTGGAGAAGAAATGGAGGGGGAGTTAAATTAATTAAACAACAATATGTCAATCTTTTTTATGATTAATTTTATAACTAAGATGCATGCTCCAATTACAGCACCAAACCAGTTGGCTTAGTTTAAAAGACTTTTTATTGGTATGTATTGCACATTGGGCATGCTTTAAGTTGCACATTCATTTTTCAGTCCTACTAATTAGTCAAAACCCGATTGAGGTGTATCGGTAACCTTTCTAAAAGCAGAGCTATTTCTGGCTTTTCCGAAAGAAGTAACTGACAGAATCTAATGTTAGAGTTTGAAAACTTCCTTCTTTCTTTTATATATCTCATTATTTGTAAAGTTGATTCTTTTTTTAATATTATTTACACGCTTTTGTACTAAAAGTAAAACCAACATTAATCAGCACAACCCCTTGCATTATGCATATAGTCCAAACATCACCCCTGAATCCAGAAGAATTTACTCCTAATAAAGGGAATTGAATCCGTTACCTCAAAATTGCGGTTGGGGACTCATTTGTAAAGTAGAAGTTCAATTACTTTAAGAAAAGCAGAAAACGCGTTACTGGGTTGTCTTGGTGATGTGAACAGAGCACGATCTTGCGGAACAGCAGGCTTGACTTGGCATACTTCACACTCAAACCTAAATTCAGATATCTCCAAAAACTATAATTTTTAGTCTAAATCTGACAACTCTCAAACTCCGGCTTCGATATATAATTTTTTGTGTTTTCCCGATAACCTAGAACAGGTCAATCATGCGGACTTACATATCATTTGTTTTAAAAATACTAGGGAGCTGCTACTTTCTCTTTCAAAATGTCCCCAAGTAAAAGTAGGAGAAATTATCCATCGACTACTTAATATTTTAAATTTTTTTAAAAATATACAATTCTTTTTTTTACCTGAATTACATCTGAAGTTATAATTTTTTATATTTTTCCACTTCTGTTTGTTAACCGTTAAGATTTCGTTAGTTTTTTTAATAAAATAACTATTTTACCCCTCAAAATTAATACTATAAGATGAAATTATAATTTTATATTTAGAGGGTAAAATCATCATTTTACTAAAAAAACTAATGGAATCTTAACGGTCAACAGATGGAAGTAAAAAAAAAGTGAAAAAAATTATAACTTCAAGTGTAATTTAGGAGAAAAAAAAATTTATGTAGTTTTGAAAAAATAAAAAAAATTAAGTGTTCGGTGGATAATTTCTCTAAAAATAAATAAACAAATAAATGAAAGAAGCATAATGTTAAATATATTTGACGTAGCGTAGTGGTTCTGCTTCTGCTGACGACCTAAAACGAGATGCAATTGCAAAGCCCTGAATTTGCTAGAATATATGCCTCTCCAGCCCCCATCATGCTTAGACTCCTAGCAATTTTTTTTTCTATGGGATCCACATGTCATTGTCAATTCACCAAAGCCAACCAATTGGGAGTTAAAAGGTCCACACAGATGGCCCCACACTGATCTTCTTAAATAATAAACACAGGAGTTTGGCAACAGTTAATGCAGCACTTAAATGAAACTTCTAGTTATGAAATCATCCCCCACTTCCCTCTTAAATTAATCAAGGCAAATTCGCGGCTTTATTACAATTTTTCCCAAAGGTTTCATAATTGGTCAATCCATCAAAGTAAATTAATATTGTTTGTTTGGCTTTGGCCAGACAGTCGACACCTAGTGCTAAAGAAAAAAGCATCCTAATCAATGAAGAAAATCATCAAATCAGCTTAAAGTTACAATTGATCTATATAGTATCCAATCTAAAAGAGAGATCACTCATAATTAATTATTTGAAAATAACACAAGCCATTTATAACAATAAATACAACCTAATTATCCTTCAAATTATATATTGACCTTCCCTACCGAACACAAGCTATTATACTATAAAATTCTCCCATATCTTTTTAGAATTATAATATACACAAAGGTACGATTTAGAATGTAAGCGTTGATGAAATGAAAATCATCAGGAATACAGATCAGACGTCACAGCCAGAAATGGAAAAGCTTGTTCAATAGCTGGCCGTGACTGTGATTAACTGTTCTTAGGTATATAGAAAACAAAAAACAAAAAACAAAAATATTGTAAACCTTTTTAGGGCTGCTGTACCTGTGTACACTTTTTATATATAGGAATACCCTCTTCCCTCATCATCATCGATCAGATTCAAATTTACAGAGCCAGAGATCTTCTAACTGAAATCTGCTACGTACTCTTTGATCAAGATCTCTCCTCTCCTCTCCTCCCCTGCTGAGATTATACATGAACAAACACCTCAAACATATATGTGTGTATTTGAGAAGGGAAAAGGGGTGGTGGTGGGGGAGGGGGTGAACATTTATTAGTGTATCTAAGACTAATATATGATATATATGATACAATTGTAATATAAAATTAATATATCTAAGACTCGAGAAGAAAGGGTGTTTGCAAAAGATCATAAGGTGCCCACAAAGCGTCCAAAGGGCAGGGCCTGTTGGCGTCAAGTCTGACCCAGGGCTTGCCTTTGCCACTCCAATGCAACAAACTCACCGGACCAGGATGCAAATCCCTACACAAACCTCTATAATTGTCACCTCCAAGGCCATGTTGGTTCCATCTGTGATCAACTGGCGCTATGTTTCCTGCAAACACTAACAGAAACGGAGGCAAGGAACCCAACTCGTAGATCCTCATTCTCTTTTGCAGCTCCATCCATTCAACGATCTTCCTCGTGTAGTCTCCTTCTCTCCATCTCTCCAAATCAATCACCATTACTCCTGTATTAAAGTAACACGCATTGCGTCCAGAAAATGTTAGAGATAACGTGGGGTTAGACCAAAAGGTTGGGGTGAAATATGAAGTGAAATTAGCATTGCAGTACTCGGGTGCTGCCAAAACTGCATGGTCCCCGAGTGGGGTGGCGGCGAGTTTTGAGATATCATCGACGAGGACTAAGTCGGAGTCTAGGTAGACGACTTTGTGGACACATGGCGGGAGGAGATTGGCCAGGTAGTTGCGGGCGTAGTTGAGTGGACAGTCGAGAGCTGAGCGGATGGATGTTGAGATGAGGCCTGAAACGGCAGTGTCATCGAAGGGATAGATTTGGAAACTGAGGGAAGGAAAGGAGTGGGAAATTGTTTCATGAAGAAGGTTGTTTGCGTCTTTGGCGGAGGAGACAAAGTGAAAGAGGACGTTTTGTGGGCAAGAGGAGTGTTGTAGGACGGAGTGAATGGCGGCCATTGACCCACGGAGGTATGTGGCGTCTAAAGTCATGGCTACGTGGATCGCTTCTGCAGAGCACATATTTGTTAGATGATCCTCATCACCTTGCTGGTTGATGATGGTGTTTGGGCAGTTCTGTGAGTTGTAGAATTGTGGGGCTTCTTTGAATTTGTGTTTGGTGGCGGCATTGGCGGCGGTGACGATGAGGAGGAAGACGAGGAGGAGGAACTGGTGGTGATGTGGCGGTTTGGTTTTGGACATTTTTTTTTTTGTTTGTAGAGATGAGATGAGAATGAAATTATGAAAGCATATCAGAGAGTCGGTGAAAGAGAAAGAGAGAGCTTTAAAAAGAGAACAGGACACATCTATTAATATGTAGTGTTTGTTGTTTTTGGTTAATTTTCTAGTTTCTACTTCGCTTTGAACCCACGTTGGATGATTCAAACTCAAAGAGAGCTCACGGAAAACCCAGCTAGCTTCCCCTGCCCTCTGATTTAATTAACTTATGACTCCACTCATTTGTATATTCTCTCTCAAAATAAAAGTTTTATGTGAGACATATAATAAATAAATAATATTATGACATACGTGTAATTATGTTAAAAATCAACATATAAACAATAGTTATATAAAATTTAAGTATACTTATTATGCATATATTAATTAATTATATTACATCTCCTTATTAATAAGTCACTAATCAATAGAAGCTATGATCAAATTAAATTAAATATCATATAAGGCACGCATTGTATTTCTTTGGTCAATTGTGTACGGGTAGATAAATTGATGGGATTCTGCTTTTTTCTCTCAGAATGCAAATTAAATGAGTAAACCATTTATTGCCGAACAGTATTTTCTATATTACTATATATATTCAAATTGGAACAAAACACCTGGCTAGGGATAGCCTGGTTGAGCTTAATTTTGCTTCAACAGTCAATCATCTGAAAGGTTCAACGTTTATTGATGTATCAACGGACTCTCTCTGGGTCTTTAGTTGAGCAATCCATGTCCATGAAAGCTAAAACGTAGCATTCTTACCTTACATCTAAGGTTTACAATTAATTAATTAATTAATTAATTAATTATATAGTGAAAGTTTCTGTAAGAAGGGATGGGTTTTGATAAAATGTAAAAAGGATGGCTTATGTTGGTGGTTGGATACTTGGATTAGTGGGATATGTAACGTCTACCAACAAAAGAATCGCAAACTCCCGTGATTCCTCAATGCAAAATTTCACTTATTAGCAGTAATTAGGAGATCCCAAGATTTTTTTTTCCCTTTCCTCTAATTTTTGGTCATCAAAATAGAACAATAAATAGTGTTGAAATCTTATCAAATATTTGCACACAGTTAATACGACTCGTGTCACCGTAATTATTAATTCTCTAATTGAATCTAACCTGATACTAATATTTTAAATTGAGTTTAATTTCAAAATATTGTTAGAAGTATCTATAGAGTCAGTCATTATCTAATGCAAACCCTACACAGAATTGTTAGGAAACAATTAATTATAAACGCTACCTATACTGATTTTCTATGAAAGATTATGTAAGTATTGTGTCTTCGCCGGTCCGCTCTAAATAATTTTATACATTTACACAAATAAGTTTTTTGCTTTTTTAAATATTGATATACAATACAATTGCTGATAATTACAGTAGATTATATTAATTTTTTGAAAATCTACTTAGATTTTTTATCTTTATTAATTAAGGAATGTTTACTCTACTTACATTTATAGAGAGAGAAGACTGATTGTCTACATTTAATTATAAAATAATTAAAAAATGATTACAACTAATCTTTATAATATTTTTATTAAAACTCAAATTATAAGAGTAAGAACTCTCTACACCAGACCAAAAATCTATTAATTACACAAATAAGTCAAGTTTTTTTTTTTTTTCAAAATCAATACTATCGACTTCCCACCACCACTTTCATTATCTAGCAAATTTTATCTTTATCGATGACTTTCTTTTTCCTAATTATCATGATATCATCACCTGTAAGATTGGATCATAGTCATTTATTTTCTAGTTGGATGATCAGGTCATTAATTATACTTCACGAATCCTTCAAAAAATCAGAGACCCTGTTCTGTTCTTTGTGTTTGTGCGCGCGCGCGTGTAAAAACAAACAATTTAAGGCTCCCAATCTCTTATTCTCAATAGGGTTTGGAGAGTAATGAACAATCTTGAAAGAACCTGTTGCGTAAATTCAGCATTTAATACAAAGCTCTTCCTTTTGCCAACCATGTCTCATGACAGGGCAGTTCATCGATTTATTGATCCCCAAAATTTACGTTAAGAGTACAGGCCACATCACCTTAATGTTGGGCCCCATTTGCCAAATGACTTAATTATCGGGGATGAATGACAAAGCTGGGAACGACACGTTGGTGCCACCTGCAACAAAGATTGTTCATGCATGGACAAGGAGTAAAGATTTGTCAGGAATTTTGATAAAGACGGGCAAGGGGAAGCTTAAAATTTGTTATGAGTGGCTTAATTTTAAAGCAACATTTAACTTCTCTCCTTTAGTTTCCATGTGATCAAATAACTCTTTAATTCATTACCAAGCTTTTAAGCAGAAAATGACTTTCACTCTGAAGACAAAAGAAGTAAAGATTAGACATGCAAGGTATGTGTCTATGAAAAAGATCTCTGCAGATTATGACCATTTTTTCTTTTTTATTCAATGTCTTGCCGGATAGAAATGGCAGTTTCCATTTAGCAAAAATACAAGCTCAACCGCATAATTGAATATGGCATGTGCGCATCACATGCACTTCAATAAGTTGTTGGCTATATATATATACACAACATGAAAAAGGTGAAGAAATGCTTGCTCCGTCAATAGGGCTTAGTAGAAGTACATTTTATATGGCCAGAAGCATGTGCCACACATGGACAAAGGCCCCCCCCCACAAAAAACACCCCAATTACAAGCGGGCTTCACTTTAATTTCCTCTCTTGTTTTCTTGTCTTTTTTCATGAAGCAAAATGGCAAACGGCGAGCTCTACATACGCCACCTTTCAGTGACCCGCAATCGTGTCTTTTGGGCCGCTTTTTTCAACCACTAGACAAAAAAATTGACCACAAATAATAATAATAATAATAATAACTATTTTTCTATGTGGTTGAATGTTCATCAATCAATCATGGATCACGCTACACTCTTTCACCGACACAAGAATTTGGTCAAGGGGCGCGAAAAAAGTCAGCTCAATTGTGTAAGCTGATTGGGGCAGAGTTGTCTTTTTGCAAGACAATACACAAAAATACGCGTATGTGTAGTGTATACATGTATGTTATGTCTGTATGACTAGTATCTTGAACGTCACCTAAGCTTGTCATTTTAGTTTTTTCATTCTTTCTAAAAGAAAACGGTAACTCCAGTCCAAGATTCACTACCTGCATTCAATTTAATTTGAGGAACAATTGTAAGCTTCTCCTTATTGTTTATTAGTTTTTCGACAATCACAAATTGGTAATAGAAAATAAAAGTCGATGTCGAAAGGGGAAAAAAAAAAAAAAGAAATATGTGTACTGCACAAATTCAGAAATATCCATTGCGTCTGTGGGGGTGCCAATCTAGGTTGATGTACGAATTCATATAATTATTAAAAGAATGGTGTTAAATTTTTTGTTACAAGAATTTGATCTATTTATTAATCATGTTGGAATTAATATTTAAATATGGATTAAACCAATTACGTGATTTGATTCGTTTAGACTTGTTGGATAGAAAATGACCCAAATTTGATTTGTTTAGATTTTAATTTAAACTTTTTAATTTAAAAATTACATGCAATATGAATTAAAGGTTAGTTAAACAGTCCTGAATAATAAAACTCATCTACACATAAAAAATAATAATAGACAACAAAAAAAATCACAAATATATCATCTTAGGAAAAAAAATTCGAACATATTTTCATATTTGAAGTTCCAAAATCCTGACTATCTATCCATAAATGAATGAACAAATCAATAATTATTTGACACAATCACTAAATAAGTAATGCAAATTTGATCCATTTATTATTTTTGTCAATTTTTTTCAAACTCAAATCTATTTAATTTGTATCCAATAATTGACTTCTAACCCAAGATTACCACCCCTAATTGTGGTGTGAGACGATTACTAATTAACCGCGAGAACTCGTAAAAATATTGAATGCCTTTGCACATGGTTCATTCAAGTTGTATCAAAGTTATAATAATTTATGCAATTTAGAACCAAACTCGAGATTAGTAACAGGAGTGGGGCATTACAAAAGAAAAAAGGATGACACACAGTATTATTGCAGAGGCCGGGCCAAATGGAAAGTGATCAAGCCATTTTAACGTTTAAGCTTAGTTGCATAAAGTCTCGGTAACTGTTTGCTCATCAGTGCAAGTTTTGTTTTTTGCAAACCGAGCCAAAGAATTCTGCCCCACTGTCCGAATCTGCCTAATCGATGATGCTCCCTTGATTTTGGAGTTGCTTCGTATTTTCCCTATATTTACATTCACAATGCAATCATTGCAGGAATTCATCGAAGACTTTCTAGCTCTAATTACACTGTTTTCTTTACGAATCGACTGTCAAAAGCGAAGAACTTTAAGGGACAAAAGCTTCTTCTGATGATGTGAAGAGAGACAAGGCCGTCTTAATTTTCATGGTAGCAAAGACCTTGCATTGCAAATAATTAATAGGTCTTTAAAAGTTAGATTTAAGCATATAAGTATTCTGCATTTTGACCCCATCAGCAAATCCTACACCGAAATTAGGTTTGGTCGTACTATATAGATATATGTTTATACCATCAATTAAATATCATACGTCTTCTTCTGACGTCTCCCAAAGAAACTAAAGCCTATATCCCTGCCATCTCTAGCTCATCTGATTCTTCTGTCGTCTCCCAAAGAAACTAGAGCCTGTATCCCTGCCATCTCTAGCTCATCTGATTTCGATTTCATGCAATCTTATTTAATTTGGCCTTAAAAACTTAAGTCATCTACTGGCTATTGCACGAAATATACTGCGACAGCTTCCTTTTTTTCAAAGATCAACCAAAGGTGACCAAACGTTTAGGCCCAAAAGTTTTGAAAAATGAAGAGAAGGAGAACCAAAACATTAAATCCAAAAGTTTTGAAAAATGAAGAGAAGGAGAACCAAAACATTAAATGCTTGTTTGGAATGATTTATTTAACAATTATGAATATCAATTTAATTTCATAAGTTTTTTTTTTTAATTTTTGTTATTGTTTAGTTATTTTCTCAGGAGAGATTTTAAAGATTGTCTTTACTAATAAAATTCAAATAGGAGTAGAGGTTGAATTCTCTGTCTTAAATGCTAAAATATTTAAATTATTAATCACCTATTTAACAATCTTATTTCAATTCTTTCATGACATAATTTTTAAAAACTTATCTATGAAAATAATTTTATAATTTTTAATTAAATATTCTTATTAACAACTAAACAATTATGATTTTTTTTAGTAAAAATTACTTTTAACATATTACTTATAACAACTCTACCAATAAAAATCTGCTCACTTAAAAAATTATACCAAATGATAGCTTGAGTACTAACCCTGTGTACTATGCTTTTGTAGACCCATATGGTAGGTGGGATTGATTTATCAGATTAATTGGCCGGCCACTGTCAACCAAAACATATAAACAACAGTAATATTGAATAGATGCTACGGTTAAGGTGGAGCATTAAACAATGCCGGGGGGAAATTTTATTTGTTGCTGGGACCAGAGCATCTCATTATCGCTTATGGGGCTTCCTTCTAATCCGTACCCATGTTATGCGCCTTTCTTCTTCTTCCGGACACTACCAGTAAATTCCCAACGACTTTTCATAGCGGAGACCGCTTTCACACTCAAATGTCATGACTCGCTATCACTTTCAGTTCATAGGGACGAGATTCTTTATATTTATCATTCTTGGATCCCCAGCGAGTGTGTCCATAAATCCACGTGATAATGTCAAATTAATAAAAAAAAAAATTGTCGTGAAAAGAACCCAAAAGAAGAAGATAATGCAAACAGAGGCCGACGCTCACTCTTGTTCCCTCATCAACCCCCCATCTCTTTTAGGTCGGTGAAGAGGCAGGAAGAAATTCCAACAATTTGCTTGCTCGTCACCGCCGTCCTATTGCTTGATCATCATCAGAGTTTATATCAATCGACGAAGAAACAACATCAGAAATTTCGATATTGGAATTCTAACTAATGTCTAACATAGCATCAAATTAGTTATTTATGTTTAATATGATAAATACCAGTCACTAATAAGCTTATTGCTTTTGCTTCCGTGGGAAAACAACAAAGGCGGGTTAAATGTGTACACTTAAAATAAAATATATGTTTCTGAACGGTGATGATTTTACTAAGCCCTTGCACGAACGAAAATCAGAAGCCGCGTTTGACTTTGCCGACAACACGGCACATAGCTTCATCATCAATCATTGGGTGCTCAACTCAAACCAAGCCACTCTTCATTTCAACAGTCAATACTCTTGGGCCAAAACGGATATTTTTAAAATAGGCATATGGTCAAGTCTGTTGTCAATTGGGCTGACAATTCATGTGCATACTTGATGCCACAATCAATTCCGTTCTGTAACATTACCCCGCGCGCCTCCCCAACCCCCCCCCAATACTAGACGACGCAGAACAAAGCTAGGCAGACGCCTCATGCCTAGACAGGAGAAACCAAACGATATGCAGCCAGAATTCTTCCCAACTGAACAAGCGGAAAACAATTTCACCATCGCCCAAAGCCAAACAAACTGTTGAAAGTAAATAGAACTGTAAATTAACTTATGCAAGAGATGGATTACTTTGCATACTTACTGGGCCGCGGCACCTAATTTCCAACATCAAACAGTCTACATCATGATACTACTATTCACTGGGATGTGAAGAAAGACATCTCTGCATGAAACCAACATTTTCCATTTGGTGTGCTAAAAGTTCCAACTAGATGTACCACAGAGCTTGAAACCAGCAGTTTAGTGAATGAAGCATCCCGTTAATGCCAGTTCAAACCAAATATGTAGGACCTGAGGAAAAATCTAAATCTAAAGAAAATGACTTCTGGCAAAAGCCATCAACTTTTTTAAACTAACAAAACCTAGCAAGTACACCTTCACAGAATTGAAATCTGAGTGTTCCCACCTAATATATCTATCGCTTCTATGTTATAACTCTTTTCTTTATTATGGTTCTTTTTTTAACTTCTTTGTCTGTGTTATAACTCTGGCCACAGGTGAAAAAACAAGTCCTCGGAACTGAAACAGGAAAAGATCTACCACTAGTTAGGACTAACACTAGGGCCAGTGATGCTGAATTCTGTTCACATCTGCCATAAACATAAAATAAGAGAAAGAAATTTTATGTAATAGCTCATGGTTTACAAGATGATGGCAGTTCACTCCATCATCCAATTTCGAACACAGCCCAGTCTATCAGTATATAAAAAATAGCCAATAGACCCTTGGCTTTATCCAAACCATCTAAACCAAGTAACAAGCCTAGGCAAACTTAGTTAACGAACGGGCCATACGCACAAATTTTTCCCAATCCTTAGCCCAACGTCAAAATTGCGAAAAAAGCCAAAACAGATGAGAAGTCAGTCTAAAACACTTTTTGCAAGCAAAATTTTCTTATGTTTATCTTTGTTTAAATTACAAGAAATAACCTTAAAAACAAATTTAAGAAGAAAAGAAAGGAGAGATTACAAATTCATATATGACCCGTATCAATAATGTGAAATATTCTTATCGTCCTTCGCATGATTGAGTTTGTAAACTTATATATATATATATATATATATACTGCAGATGAACATAACACATCAAATTTTAAGAAAAGAAATACCAAAAATTATAAAGATGAATCTCCTTGCCTTAAGAAAGAAGGCTTCCAAAATGAACACAAATGCAAGTGTGTGCCAACACATAGTTTCTTATGAATAATTTTTTTTGCAAACACAAAACTAGTCACCAGCTAAAGTATTTACAGACAGACCCGCGACAGTTCAAAACAACCAATATGAGATTTGAGTTCAAACAAAAAATTTATTTACCAAAAAAGCAGAGCAAGGATCACAAAGAGGCCAATCAACAGAAGAAGATTCTTCAAAACATTGTCAGCCTGCCGCCCTCGACTTGGCTGAGGAAATCCATGAACATGGCCAC
This sequence comes from Luvunga scandens, assembly GCA_030449905.1. Taxonomy (NCBI): domain Eukaryota; kingdom Viridiplantae; phylum Streptophyta; class Magnoliopsida; order Sapindales; family Rutaceae; genus Luvunga; species Luvunga scandens. Next base: position 1,350,035 of record JASUUG010000383.1, on the reverse strand, counting down.
CATGAAATGCATTAAAGCCATTCGGAAAACCAGAGGTTGTTCCATAAACTGTGGCATCAGGGAAACCATGAAACTGAATATTAAACAATGAAGGGAATAGGCCACCAAAACCCATGGTAAAGTTACCAATCCTTGCAGTCGCCATCGGCATAAATCCTCCCATTAATCCAAATCCCAAATTCGGAAAGTAACTCGCTTCCAGAGGCGGAGCTGTCTCTGGTCTTTGCCCTGTGGGACGACTAGGAATATCAATGCCCGGATAGGATTTTGATCGTGGATCAGTCTGGGTTTTGCCCCTACCGTAAAGAGGAACCAATTTCTCCTCTTGGACAATAGCCTTGCACACAGGGCATTCCTGTGACTGAGAGTGATGGTGCAGCCATCTGTAGAGGCAAGGCCAGCAAAAGAGGTGGCCACAAAGGGTAACAATTGGGTCTTGAGCTAATTCAAAGCAGATATTGCATTCAAAATCACCAGCATCATTGGCACTATTGTCCAAGCAAGATGGGTTTTGAGGCGGCACACTTGTTGATTCAGCAAAACCACTAGCCATCTCCTAAAATCAAGAGTAAATGCAACTTCCTATAATCACGCAGGTAATAAAATCAAAATTTCAAAACAAGTCAGAATGCAGAACAATCCCACAATAATACTAGGTCTACGGTAAACAAACAAACCAGGTTATCTCAAAAAACCAAGTTCTGAGTGAGTGTTGTCACATGCAATTCATCAACTTGATTCAGTTAACTAATGTTGGAAAATCAAACAAAATCACCCATTACTTAAACCTAAACCTTAATTAAAACTATTTGAAAATCGATTGACAAGGACATCAATTTTAAGAATTCTACACAAATCCAGGATTAGAATTCATTAAAAAAAAAAATCAAATCTTGAATTCAATAGAAGCGACACAGGGGGAAAAAAGCCAAATGGTAATACAAAATTGTAAAGATTACGTAATTGAAACTCACCAATTAGATTGATCGGCTAATCTCAAATTGAGAGAAGGAAAGATAGGTGATATTAGATTGTTGATATTCGCTGAATGCCAAATCCAAACCGCCTGCAATTTGATTAATAATAATACTACTGCCCTGGAAGATTCGAGAGTGTTCGGATTTTCCAACCCCTTCGTTTCTTTTAATTTTAATTTTTCAAATTTTCACTTTAATTCTTTAACTAGAGAGTCCTCGCTGGATCTGTTGTTTTGACTTGGTCGGTTGTGATTTATGCTCAGTGGGATCACGCGTATGGCATCGTATTCTTAGATAGAACCCACGCATATTTAATGAGTTTCTCTTTTTCCCTCCCCGTCCGATCTCTATAGATTTATTTATTTATTTATCATTAGTAAATAACTTGCTCATTTATTTAGCGCCATAAGGCTCAACATTCAACAAAAGATGATGATACTGATTTGATGGGCCGATAGTTATTGGGCTCTCTCAGTTTTGGGTCGAACTGAAAGATTTTTCTTTTTCTTTAGTATTGCTTACCAGTTACCACAACATAAAAGGACAAATATGAATTTAACTAAATTTATAAATTATGAACCCTTCCTTCTTTAAATGATTGAAATAACTATTTTAAAATCAAAATAACTTTGAAGCAATAAAATAATAAATTATATAATGATCATATTTTTATTACAAAAAATTTTGTTTAACATTTAATTAAACTCTAATGCAACCATCTTTTGTTCTTTTCTCTAATTTTCATTGAAATAAGAGTTACATGCATAATAAATGAGATTTCATAGGAATTTTAAAGGGTGTCAGGAACTTCACTCTCTTTTGTTTCCAAAAAGTTAAAAACCCCTTTCACTTTCAGATAACAAAATTAAGAAGGAAAGTGTACAGCCTCTGCTTTCTGCATGCTGCTTCTCCTTCACCCTGGTGCACCAGTCCAATTAGACTTTTTTTTTTTGGGTACATTTTTCTTTAGAATTTAGTTGGAAGTTTTAAGATTTAAAGGCACGTTGCGTACGGCGTAAAACACTTGAAATTTGCTCTGCTCTGTTGGGTAACTTGCCATTCCTGTTCTCTTGTCCAAAGTTTATTATTATTATTATTATTATCATCATCTTTTTTTAAAAAAAAAAAAACTCTGTCATAAGATTGGTGTTTAACATGATCAGTTTAACACACACAGAATATTAGAATCATGTTGTGTCGCGTGTTTGTGGGGTTGATTTTGTAATTAACTTGATAGAAAGTGAAAGTGAAAGTGAAAGCTCTACATTGAAAATGTGATCGCTCCTCAGTCATACATGCATGGCCCATCGCTCCTTAAGACTTAGAAAGCAACTAGCTAGATACAATCCAAATAATTAATGGCCCATCAAAACAACTGTTTTTGCAAGTTGATGGCAAGATAATTAAAAGGATTCCATGTATAATGCTCCTGTCATCCTCACTTCACTTAAATTCACACATCGTAGACGACTACAATACGAACAAGTAATTAAGAATGGATATAAAGTGCTTTTCAAGGGCCGCCGCCGCCGAGTCGAGCAAGTCTCCCCAGAGTTATCTCTCGCGGCTGTCATAATCACAATGTTTTTCACTGATTGGCTCTTTATGCACCGTCAATCTGAATGCCCCTATTTGTTCTTCACGTTCGCGTTTAACATATTTTACAAGCGCATTACAATATATATATATTGTATAGTGTTGAGCAGTCGCGCACTTTTTGGTAATTATAATCGGGCGGCTGTGGATCCACAGCACATCGGTCCCACTGATAATTTGACATGCTAATATGGAATAGACAGCTAGGTTTCTAACCTGGAAAAAAATATAATTAATAAAGATAAAATAAACTATAAAACTAATGTGAGAAATAGGGATATAATCGTCTTTTTATGATTGTGTTAACATATTTACTAGCTTAAATTTCAGTTGCGAGGACTTGAATAAAATAATGTTGGATTAATTTATAAGAATTACAAGTAGGGATGGCAATGGTGCTCGTAAATCCGTTAATCCATCCAAACCCATTGGTTGTAGGTAATTTTGTGGGTTGTGGGAGGATTTGATATTATAAATTGAAACCTATACTAAATTACGGATGAATTTAGTATTAGCCAAAAATTCGATAGATAACTGTTAAACCCATAACTTTTTTAAAATTATTTTTTAAATTAATTTTAATTGAAAAAATATTTAAATCTAAAAATATAGTTATATACTTTTTATAATTTTGATTGAATTTTTTTTAACTTAATGCATGAATTATTTTATTATTATAATTTTATTTTTCGAATTGGTATTTAAAAAGTACCGGATACCCACTGTGGGTTTGGTAATTGTCAAAACCCACAAAGAGTGAGTTTTTAAAAAAAAATTAAAACCCACAGCGAGTTGTGTGTGGGTTTAATAATTTAAATTTTGTACGAATATAAATTTAGTAATGACAAACCCGCTGCGGGTGGTGCCCATTGTTATCCCTAATTACAGGGAAACAATTTAAAAACTCTCGTACTTTTGAGTTTATCCTTTATACAAATAACAATGACTCGAGTAAATTAAAAATACTATTGATGCATGTAATTGGAAGGAGATGTAGACCATCAAATTTATGATAAAAATTTAAAATGTCTATGAATAAGATTTCATTCCCTCTATCTCCAAGCCGCTTCATTCCGTTGGGCAAACTTGGTTGCCCCAACTCACTGCAAGTGACTGGTGGGGATCTTGGAACTATTGCTGGAGAAGTAGGTAAGTTGATCCTTATTTGGTCACAAGAATAATCGCGCTCTTATTAGGTCTGGGCCGGCTAGTGCGAGGATTACCCGGATTGGTAATGACACAACCGGGCAGGGGAAACAAGGTGACATGTCCCAAATTATATTATTAGAGGATATAATGCCAAATGTTACTAACGTAATTGATAAACTCTTGTCACCGACCTCTCCCTAAAATAAAGAGGGTTGAAACTTGAAGAGGCAATGGCAACCTCTTAATTATAGTTTTAAACAACATCTTAATTTCCCCTTTTGTTTTGACGTGGTTACTGATTGCATACGTGGTGTTCACTTCGTTTTATTAATGCCTGAAGTCAAATTTAGGTTAATTAAACTAGATGCATTTTATGTTTTGTTCAAATCGTTTTTCTTTTTTGAATAATTGTACAAGTTAAATTAAAATATTGGCCCTATTCAAGTCGTAATTACAATAGTCGGTCTCCTCGTTTGGAGTACTCAATTCCTTTTAATAAATTTTAAGTTAACATCGAAACTTAATTCACAAAGAGTCATGAGTTTAACGGAGCGTTTACATTTCAAATTGAGAAATTAGTATTCAAAATCATAATAGAATCTATATTTACTTGCTGAAATAAAAAAAAAAAAGGAAATGGGATTCATTTTGGCAAGCTCCACACTAAATTAAGAAATTTTTCTTTTTTTGAAAAGCACTAAATTGAGAAATTGAACTTGGGAATCAAACCCCCATTCTCATAGCTCTCTAAAATACCCCCACTTAAATTGTATTATTACAACTTTATCTTCCTTTTAAATAATACAGAATACAAAATATAGAAAAAAAAAATTGAAAATCATAACGACCGAAATTGAGATCTCGTCACGCAGCATGTTGGAATCACGTCATCGATCATTGCCCAGCACTGTCTGTATCTTTCACTTGTTGCTTTGAAGGTGAAGAATATAGGAGGAAGAAGAAGAATAAATAAAGAAGAGGGAAAAAAAAAGGAAGAAAGGAAGAAGAAGTAACAAAGAATATGTGAAAAAGAAAAGACAAAAAAGAGGGAAGATAATAATAATACGATGGGACCGCGATGACGACACAACAACAATAATAATAACAACTATTATTATTAACAATAATTTTCTTAAATAATAATAATTATAATTATTATAATAAATAATGAAAATAATGGTAATAATAAATTAATGACATTTTAATAACTTATAAAATTAAAACTTATTCCAATAACAAATGGTAATACAGTTAATTATGATTCAAATTTTTCTAGATAAATAAAATAATTTATCCTAATTTTCATTTTTCATTTTAATTTTAGCCTATTCTAATTTTGGTCTATTTTGATTACTTATTAATAAATCTATTATATTTTTCAACAAATACATAACTTAAAAAATGACAAAACAAAAAATTGGCACTAATCTTCGTAGACCCATGTTAAAAAAAATCAACGTTAAATAAAACAAATGTAAATTGGTAGGATATGGACATAATTTTTTATAATGTTATTATTTTTTTAGTACCATACACACGTCTTATATGACTTGAAAAATCATACACTGGCATCAAACGACCTGCAAATCGCCAATGGACGAAGTTGCTTTTGTCACTTCAGATCACATCAAATCAAACGGGTTCGGTGGCATTCGAATTAGTTGTGCATGCCTGTGTCGGCCATAAAAACACAAATATCTTGTCCCAAAAATAATAATAATAATAATAAAAGGTCAAAAATATCCATCAACATGTTTTGCATACTATAAAAAATATAAGAAGATCTTTTTCTTTTATAGTTATTCAGATTTAAGTTTATAAAGTATATTATTATTTTTTTACTTTTTCATTAACAATATTAGACGATTTAACAAAATAATTATTTTACTCTTGAATGTAAAAAGATCATTTAATCCTAATTAAATGATAAAAAAACACATTTCATTTTAGAGTTATAGGAACAAATAATGGAATACAAAATTAGTTATATAAAATCATCAAAATAAACACCCTAACTTATTTATAACATATTTACAATATAAACTAAGAACCCCTGCTCATATAATTCGTCTTGAATAATATATTTTTGATAACAATAACAAAGCTTCAACAATAAAAAATCACCAACATAAGTAGTTATAGCTATCCAAAATACATTCAAAACAACCATAAAACAATAATGAAAACTTTGTATATTATAATTTGTTTCCATCACTAGAAAATAACAACATAAAATCCGTTACGAAGAACTTAAAGTTTATAATTTGGGCCATTAATCCAAAATAACACCACATTCTGAAAGTATTTAAAATAAAAACTAATGAATAATCTTTTTACAATTATAGGTAAAATAGTTATTTTGTCAATATTTTGTTAAATCCTCTAATGGTGTTAATGGAATGAAAAATAGAAAAAATGATTCACTTTACAAACTTTAAATGGAAAGCTGCAAAAGAAAAAAAAATTAATATATTTTTAATAAAGCGTAAAACATTAGGTGGTCAGTGATGTCTATAAAAAGGGTAAAAAAAAAAAGTTGAGACGGCAAAAATGAAATCTTGCGGGTTGAAATGCAAGCATTAATAAGCTAGGGTAATGGTACGTCTCTCTTGCAGGTACCGGCACCGCCCATGCGTGTCCTCCACATCATTGCAATGACCCAACGGGCCAACTCTTTAATTTAATTTCTTACAGATATATCACATATCCTTCCGATTTCGTGTTTATGACCTAGGAATAAGGAAATACCGTAAATTACTCTTGTATTATATATGTGGCCGATTTTGTGAATCGTGAAAGATAGTCGTGCTGCAAACATTTCTGTCAAAATTGTTTTATAGCCTTATCTCTAGTTTTATATATACTTACTCGTAGGTTATGTGAGTCAAGTATGTACAATTTAGATTGATTTAACTTGACTTATTCATATGTGCTTTTCTTTTTAAATTAATTTAATATTCTTTTATTCATGTCCTATTTCTTTTCTTTACTTAAGTTAGATTGTGGAGTTTACATGTAGTTGTAGAGATCACAATATATATATATATATAAATTTTCTTTAATGATGACATATTCTTATTAAGGTAAGAATGTTCTTATTAGAGAATTATTATTGTTGTTGTTGTTGGTATATTTAGAGTACTGATATGATCGTCTAAGATCTGTCATCATATGATTTAATTGTATAATATTATTACATTATTAAACTATATGATTTAATAAGTTTTCTAAATTTTAAAAATTCTAGAATCCTAAACCAATCAAAGATTCATAACCATATTAAAGTCATAATTATACACAAATTAAAAGATAAAAAAATATAAATTTTAATATGATGTATTAAAATATATATTTTATTTTATTTTAATTTGTCTCTAAATATTTTAATATAGTTAGAAATTTTTAGTCTACTCCATATATGTGTTTGTGGGTGTGTGTTTATATATATATACATATATATATATATATATATATAATGCTTTACAGCTGAAAATTACTGTATCGTAGACTGCATGCTGTCATTCGTGTTAATTTAATCCATCTGAAAAAAAAATCTTAAGACTAAACCAAACGTGCGAATTATATTTGAGTCACGCGTGCATGGAATAGTATTGCTCCACGTGTTGCTGCAACTGATTTTCCAAGTCTTGATGCCAACCAGTCAAACAGAAAGCAAAATGACCTGAGGGTCATTCACGTCCCTCCTGCCTCCTATTTTAATCTCCCGTCGTCCCGTGCCGCTCCCCACCTCTTATTTTGCTTTCTTAAAACACATCCGTATTTACCAAAATGACCTGATCAAACAGAAAGCAAGGTGCACCGTCCGATCATTATCACCTGACCGGCCAACGATGATGATCAGCACCTTAGCCTACTACCTATCAGAACACCCTTCGATCATAAACTTCCGATGGAGCCACGCCCAATCATGGGGGGCGACGTGGTCCTTCCTCTTCTCCTCCATAACCCTATACCTCACCCTATCCCTCTTGCTCCACTTCCTCTTGTCATTCTTCCTCCGCCGTAGCCGGTCCGTCTCGCTGGGCCCCATCCCCGCCGTTCACAGCCTCTCCATGTCCGTCATCTCCGCCACCATCTTCGCCGGCATCCTGCTCTCATCGGCCTCGGAAATCCGCGAAACCCGATGGTTCTTCCGCCGAACTAAGACGACGCCGTTCCAGTGGCTACTCTGTTTCCCACTGGGGACGCGCCCCTCGGGCCGCGTCTTCTTCTGGTCGTACATCTTCTACCTCTCGCGCTTCGTCCACATGCTGCGAACTTTCTTCACCATCCTGCGACGTCGTAGAATCATCTTCTTCCAGCTCTTTTACAACTCCATCTTAACGTTCACGTCGTTTCTGTGGCTGGAGTTTTCGCAGTCGTTTCAGGTGCTGGCGATACTTTTCACGACGTTGGTTTGTTCAGTGGTATACGGGTATAGGTTTTGGACGGGGATAGGGCTACCGAGCGCGTGTTTTCCACTCGTCGTCAACTGTCAGATGGTCTTGTTGGGGTGCAACCTAGTATGCCATGTGGGTGTGCTTTTGCTTCATTTCATGAAGAATGGCGGCTGCAATGGAATCCGTGCGTGGGTTTTTAATTCTGTGTTGAATGGTGCCATTTTGTTGCCGTTTCTCAAGTTTTATGTGAAGATGATGTTGGACAAGAGAAAGGATAAATTCGCCAAATCCCCCACAAAGGAGCTTTGACCGCTTCTCACACCACCTCCATAAGTGCGTCCTGGACTCTCTTGTGTTTTCCCTTCTTTTTTTTTTTTTCCCTCAAATTTTAAGTCTCTCTCTTTACTCACTAATCAAATCAAATATTTATATATATATATAGGAAACTTCCCTTGTAAATTGTTGAAAAGTTTGTGCGTGTGAAATTTAGACTATACATAAAAAAATATTGCTCTAGTTCCAGGCGAGTTCGCAGGTTCTTAATTAATTATTATTATTATTATTTACTCTTAATTACTGAAGGAATATATAGAAGAATTATAGATAGATAGATAGGGTGTGTGTGTGTGTGTGTGTGAGCAGTCAATAATTGTTTTTATTTGTTTGTTGCATGGCTTTGGTACCTCTAATATATACTCTATAATTTCTACAATGACAAGTGTTTTTATTACAAAGCATACACATTAAGCTGCTGCCTGTTGCCAGCTGCTATGCCGTATTTACCACTCCCCGACCCATAATCCCTGATATTCTGCCCGGCAATTAAGGTGTACAGTTTCCAATTTACTCAGTGATGGGTGAGTGCGTGCTGCTGAATTTTTAGGAAGTCAAGAAACTTTGGTAATTGATCAGCCATCAGCGTCACAGTCAATAAAATACCATTTGTGAGCACACATGAAAACGGACACTTAACAAACTCCATTATAATTATAATATTATTTTTATTAGTCCTTTTTTAGCTCCCTCGTATTTCTTGACAAATAAGTTTTTACTCCTAGTCAGGGCTCGGGATTAAGAACCATGATTCGTGAGAGATTTGGAGCAAATATGAGCCAATAAATATCATCCGAATTGGGTCACCAACCGCAGGCAGAGGCAAGCTAGAGCTAGGCTCTCGCTTCTGAAGTCATATCTACCTACGTGTACGTGCCGGTCGTAATTTCATTGTGTCCCACTTTTTGCATTGGCAAAACCGGTCCGACTTATGGACTGGGCTGTTCGATAATGACAGTAAGAACTGCATAAATGAGTAATAATCATGAGTTTGCGATCAGTTATTGTATATTTGCATGTCCATCGATCTCAATGAACACTAATTAATGGATACAGTAAGTGTATTTTATCCACACCCCTTTTACCTAGTCATTCCATGGACCATAACATCATGAGTAAATTATGCAGTCGTCTAAGGTGCATATATTAGAAAGGCCTCATATCTTCTTCTTATTTTTATTTTTTAATAATATTCAAGTTAATAGATTTTTTAAGTTATTTATATTAGAAAAATAATTTTTAAGTCTCTTCATAATTAATAATTATAATTAGGATTTTTATACTAATTTTACATTTGATAACTTAAAAAGCTGTGATTAATAGCATTGTCTAATCATTAATTCATTATTAGTTTTTCAAAGAAAAATTTAAATTCTTTATCGTTTTGCTTACAAAAACACTTAATTATTCAACTTTACAAAATTTGTTGCGGTCTCTCTATGAAGAAAATTATTATATTTATTGGTTCACTTTTAAAGTTTTTTTTTTATAAAAAAGGTAGATTCTTGAAATAATGGTTCTAAAGGAAGGAAAAAAAAATATTTTCTTAGTTTTTTTTTTCTTTTTTTTGATATTTCTTAGTATTTTCTTAATTATAGTTAAAAAATTGATTAAATTTTTAACTCTTTTATATTTATTTGAGTGTTAAAGTTGCTGAATGTAAGAAAGCCCACATAAAAATTTTTTTGCCAAAAGCCCCCTTACTCTATAGCTGGCTCTAGATCAAAGAGAATAATAGGGTATTGGTTATACAAAAGAATAGAGCTATTAGCATCCCTCGAAACTCCTTTTGGAACCCCCTTTCAATTAAGCCCGATCAATTAAATGAAAAATACATTGTATCTATTAACTCCTTGGTTATTTCTAAAATTAAACTTTCTACACAAACCCCTATTCTATTTTGTTTCTTTCTTATAATATCTGCAGTTTCTTTTTTTTGTTTTTTTCTTACTCGGTGTTAAAACTGCACATTGAAAAGCTGTCAGATATTGCCTCCTCGCAAATAGATTCTTTCACTATAAATTTTAAGAATTTTAATGATAATTCTTCACTAGAAAATAAAAAAGTTACCGCTTTCAAATTTAAGTGTGGAATTACGTTATCACACTGATATTTCGAAAAGTTGAGAGAAGTTTCATTTAAGGATTCTTGTCTCTTCCGAATGATGTTTTCTTTGGAAAATTCGAATGCGACTGACGTTGCTTTTTGCTCTAACAAGCTATTGTTTGTCTTTTATTGAAATTTTCGTTAGGGATAACATTGTAAATAGACAAGTGGTTTTATAAGGAATATAAAAGGGTGCGAACAGAACGACTCTCAACAAAAAGTAGAGTGCTTGTAATCATTAAAGGCCTCTCGGCAGAATTAAGTTTCCCCAACTACCCGTGGGATGCTGATACGTTTGGGCCTAATCCATGAGTTCGAAAGCAATTTTTTTGTGGCGGTTCTCGCGTCGAAGCTGACTTTTTTTTTTTTTTTTTTTTTTTTTAAATCTTGTTGTTTTATGAGGAAATTCATTCTGTGTAGTTTGTGACGTTGTGGGTGTAATTAGTTCTTCACATTTCACAGACTAATTTTTTATGTCGTTGTCTTTATGTGTTATTTAACTTTTTTTTTTTTTTTGTCGCAGTCATTATATGCATATCACTTATTTGAAGTTGTAATAAAAGTTAAAAACAAAGGGGTTTAATCAAAATTTTGAGGGGTGTCAATAGCTATACTGTTCTTCAAGTTTAAATTTCGTTTGGATAATTACACGAGCTTGTCTATTGGCTTCACTCCAAAATCTTTTTAAAACCCCTTCTTAATTGGACTCCAATTACTTAATACAAAAAATGCTCTTTTTTTTTTTTTTTTTAATAACCGTTCTTTTCATTTGTAAATATTTCAATTTTCAATAATTTTTTCCTTCGTCAAACGTTCTCTCCTTACAAAGAAGGATTGGAGGGGACTCCTCCGTGTATCAACACAGTGGCGACATTGACATTTTCAGAGATAATCAAGAACAATTACTGGATCAATATTATGTATTTATTTTAGTTAGCGTTGCCACGGGCAAAGAGATAATTTTTTTTTTCCCTCTCAAGTTACTCATCAAACACTTGAGAAGTAAAAGAATAAATCTGCAAGGCTGTAACTGCAAGAGGTGTTTTCAAACCTCGTTTGCGACTTTGTGTTGCATGTAAGTGTGCAGTGGTAATTTTAATTAGGGTTGATCTTGTAAGCAGAAGTAACCGCGTTTGAGAGGATGCTAGTCATTAGTGGTGTGCCAATTGCACCACTCTAGTTGCAAACTGCAAATTGATCAGGGTATTGGGTTGGACTTCTCCTTGATATGTCACGAAAGAGCTTTGTCATCTAGCAGAGCACAATCTCCCTCTCTCTCTCTCTCTCTTTTTTTATTTTTTATTTTTTTTGGGTTTGGGTGCTAGCTAGATTTCCTGGTCAAAGTTTCAATTTTCAAATGTTTTCAGTCAGCTAATTTTTTTTTTCCAGCAGCAAGTAACGCGACCATTCCAAAAGTTAAGTTAAAATAATAGAATGAGTTTTCTCGGGAGCAAAAATAAATTTGGTAATTGTTTTGGGGAGAGATAATATTGAACAAAATCAATTCAAAAACAAATGAAAACTTATAAAATAAGTTGAGTACTCATAAAAGCTTGCCAAGTGAATCTGAGCCCAATAAAATATTGGTCGTCCTTTGCATTTAGACTTGAACAGTGGGTTGGAAGGGACTTGGAAAGTGGAGACTGACTGTCCCAAAGACCCAAGCATGTGAATGCATGAGGATTAATTTGGTCAGGCTGGATGGAGTTGGGTGCAACTTCAAATTGGAGTTGGTCAGTTAGCTCGCTCTTAAAATGTGCACAAATAACAAAACATCCTTTTGTCTACTGGTTTTGGTTGGCATTATATTTGCATTAAGTCGGTGTCCGGATTCTTAATTACTTTGGTTTTTTGCGCAACAGGGTAACGGCGTGTTTTTTTTCCCCCTCAACAGAGGGTAACAGTGTTAGGTTACTGTTATCAGTTAAAAATCAGACAAGTCCCAGCGCTGTCAGCTTGCATGCTATAAAAACTATCCGAAAACTTGGTCTTGGTGGAAAAAAAAAATTAAATACATAAAAAATAATATAATCACTGAATATACACACACACATACATACATATATATGTATGTGTGTATATATTAAAATTAAATTTATATAATCACTATTTATATAATAATTTTTTAAATTAAATACATATATATTATAATATTATTTATTTATTATATAATTACTATAATAACTTTAATGTATCCTAAAATTTCTTTTCCCCCTGATTATGTAAAATGTACCCCTCTCCCTTCAAACTCAAAGAGGACCATCCAACTTGGACGACCGAACCATATACTTCACATCATACGTCATGATTCATAATTAATAAATGCAGCATGTTTTTGCGGACCGTGCGCATCATGCGCATGTCCTCGTACATGGTTGAGGGGAACCCACACTGGTTTGGGCCTTGCCAAAGAACACCTCCCTCGGTTAAACACTGCACGCTTAGTGCCCAATGGTAACTTTGCTACTGGGATTTGGACATTTTTCTTTTTCTTTTTCTTTTTCCTTTTTTGAACGTTATCAATCATGACACTTGACGTACTCATTACGAAATGTTTAATTATGTATGTGCAGCATTGGTATTTATATATTTATTTTATTTCTGTCCATAACAAACCAAAAGTTTGTTCTTCCCTAAATTCGGCATCAATGGCATGGTGCACGTGCACAAATGTATAGGTGAGACGGCAAGGTAGAAACACTTATTCATGGAAATCACATGAATGCATATATGCACACGTATATCAACCGAAATTCGAAGATGTCCGGTGGCTGGCTTAAATCATGAGTTACGACTAAAATTGTACCTACATTAAGAACGCCCTCCTCTTCAGGATAAGTTAATCAGTGTACATACATATGGGTTAAACAAAATTGTATATTTTTAATTTGTTTACGAATTAGTGTTTGCCTAATCAATTACTATCTACAGCTCTAATCTTCAAATTTTCGTCATAATGAGAAGAAGTATGACTATCGGGATCAGTATCGGCGAAAGGAACTTGTGCGGACGGCGGGGAGTAACAGGGATAAAAAATCTTCCTCAGCTGATTGTACCTCTCCACGTCAAAATCGTGCAGTTCCATCAGCTTCTTCTGCTTGGTGCTAAACCTGCTCTTGTAGAACCCTTCAAAAGTAGGCTCTTTTGCCGTCTTGAGGAAAAAAAGATAGCTGGCAATGACGGATGAGGACGTCACAAAGAAACACACAGGCTCCATCACGTCCCATGAGAGTTCCCAGAACGTCAATCTCATGAATGCGGCTGTTTGTACTACAAAGTAACCGAGTCCACCCCACAGCTCTCGACGAACAAGGGTGTCCGCTTTTTGGTCAATCGCTGCTTTTTGTTTCTCCATTTCTTCGTATTCTTTTTTTCTTGGGTCGTTTCGACTTGGATTGGCTGATGGCAGAGGAATCACACCCTCGATGGCTTTTGTTACCTGTAATCAGCAAAATGGGAAGGAAAAACAAAAACAACTTTTGGGTAATGCTTTCTTCTTTTACGGGGAATTATATATATGGTGTATAAAGTAAATGAATTAATAATATGCATTCGCCAGCTAATAATTTGGACTGAAATGTTGAACACTTCCTCGACCACCCGCTAGACTCCAAAACTAAATAAAATCGAATATGACTTGAGCTATAAAAATTATTTTAAATTAGGTGCATGTATATAAATGAACAATGAAGCTGATATCCACCAGGCCCCCACCACCCAATGGGAGTTCGTCAGTCTAGTCGCAATTTCCCATTTATGTGACTCAAGGTGAGATCATCTTGCGGACAAGGATCAAGCAGATTGAGATATTAATATTATGTAAAGTTGTAGCCAACCCATGACCGTCAGAGGACCATCCAGGATGCGTCAACAAATGAAGCTAGACCGTTCCCACTGAAAGCAAACTGAGAAGAAAAAATCTAGGCATCTAACATTTAATTGATTTCCTTCATCTAATCTTAATTCCAAAGGTTACCAACAAAAGTTTTGAATATATATTATATATATATCTCATGACCACAAGACACGAAAAACAACTAAAGCATGACCAGTTTTCAGCACTAGTAACGTTGATTCAAATTATTTAACCCATTTTTTTAAAAAAAAATTCATATAATAAAATAATTTTTGGAATCTATTTGATAATTTATACTGATAATGACTTTAAGAAAAATAAACTTTTTTTCCTGCAAAAACTACTTACAAGCCTTTTTTTTTTTTAAATGACCATTTAAAATTTTTAAAACATGTTTTAATTTATTCAATTTGTTGAACAAAATAACATTAAAACGGCCTTAAAAAGTACAATCACCTATTTTATGAAATTATTCATTAAAGCTAATTATATATTTATTTATTATTTAACTCTTTTTAAGGTAAATTTCCTTTGATTTAATTAATTTAACTTTATTTTATCTTTTAAGTACGTAGTTGAACGACCCCGAAAAGCAGGGCAAAGGCATGGGTGTGACCCCAAAACCTAACCCGAGAGGACTTTGAAACAAATCTTGAATTTGATCATTTAAAGAACAAAGAAGGGGGGGCTTCTATGGTCCTTCGAGCCCCTAATTTCCCATCTCTAACGGGCTACTCTGTTTCAAGATCAGGCCTGTGGAAGAAAGAACACACAAAAAAAAAAAAAATAACCACAAAAACACATATCAGTTCTCAGCATCGCCCAAATTATTAAAAATTAAAAACACTCATAAATCCAGAACCTATTTCTTCATGACCATGCATGATGCATGCTATGTTTTTAACCTTAATCTGTAAACAAAACATTGCTGTCATAAAAATAATCAAGTAATAACAGCCAATTATATTATTTACATTTCGATTAATTTTATTAGTATTGTTAAAAATTTAAATGTGTTTTTTTTTGGGGGGGGGGGGGCGTTGAAACGAAATTTACCTGTTCAGGTTTTAGAAAAACGACATTTCCCAAAACGATGACGTTTCCGGCATCATCAAGCGATTTTGCAACCCGCAACCCTAGTTCTCGATCCGAACAAGCTTCTTCACACACCCTAACAAACTCCGAATACGGAATCCAATTTCTCTCAATCATCCTCAGCCTATCCTTCACCATCTCCATCTTCACCGCCCGAAGCACCTTCTTCGCCTCCTCCACCGTCAATCCTTCCGCGTTCTCCTTCTCCGCCGCCTTCATCGTCGGCGGCGGAGTCAACCCGTCCAATTGGATCCTATCTCTAGAAATATCGATTGTTATAAGCTTCTCCATTAGATTCTCGCCCCCGAACGGCGAAATTCTCGGTTGGAACATCGCCGCCTTGTGCAGAAACCTCCGGAATACGCCGTTGTCTCCCGGATCCGGAGCATTGTTTCGGGTCGGATTTTGAGAGTTTCGGCTTGCCGCCGCTGCGGTGGATGAAATGCGGCAATCTGTTAGCGCCCGCCTTGAGGTCTTCGTTATGTTGAAGAGACGTTCAGCTAATGTCTTCCTCAACGCCATCGGTAGATTAAAAATTCTTAAAGAAATTTGAAATTAAAAAAGAAAAAAGAAAAAAGAAAAATTAAGAGAGAACGCGCGAGCGTTTTAGAGCTTCCAATGATTCATAAAAATGACGCGTTTGGTTTCTGATGAAGGTTTCAGCGTTCTTTGGAGGCTTTATATAGCTGTCCCAAACGAGAGGAAGCTTAAAAATTTGATATGCAAATCGTTTTTCAATTTACCGCGATATTTTAAGAATAACAAACCGAGACAACTTCGATGGACGATAAATTATTAATGCCCCACGTTCCCGAATATTCGCTCCATCAATTTTCTTTGAGTCTTTCTCAAAAAAAAAAATTGTGAAATATTCCCATCTGTTTTAATTTCTCGATAAATTGGAGATAAATATATATCGTAAGCTCAAGCTGATGAAGGTACACGTGGTTGGCTGAGGATTGTAAACCAAGACCGCTACAACCGTCCGATCATATGAAAATTTATTGATCAGATCAGGGTTGGCAACCGACGCTGACTCTAACTGATGATGTTGGAAATCACATGTTTAACACGTGTAATGGGGAGAGCTGGGAGAGCGATGGTCATTTATTTTCAAGGGTCAAACGTAAATATATAATATAATAGGCTTGTTTACACGTAATATAATGCTGCTCATATGGCCGCTAAGCAAGAACTGGTTATATTGATTGGTCTTACGTTTACGCGAACGTGTCGCCACATATTGTTCATATCTATGGAAGTTTGATTACCATTTACGGAGAGAGATTCTATTTTATGCAGAGGCTAATTGCACACGGTAGTTTTGCCGCGTAGGCATTGGTTATAAATGTCGAGATAGATACGACCGTCCCCGGTTGGTTAACTTTGCAGTTCGGTTTAAATCTCTGGAACGTTCCGTAATTAGGATAAAACTGCCATCAATAGAACAATTTTAGACCTTATTTTATGGAAGAAAATAATTTCAATTATTGTTTTTAAATTAAGTTAAGCTTTGGGGTTTGCTTAATTGAAATGTGTTTTAAAAAAAAATCCCATCTCTTTTTACGTGTTGAGGACAAATTATATTCCTCAATGGGGATGGAGATTATGTGAGGGGAAATGTTATTTGGCTAAACTAATCAAACTCCCCTCACCCTCCTAAGTCCTCTCGAAAATATAAGAGCTGTGTTAAACGTTCAACTTTGTTGGTCATTTTAATAATTTATCATAATAGTTGTTTGATTGGAATATCGGCTCTAATGCTTAAATATTTTGGAGATATGAATCAAGTAAAATTATGTATATTTCCTTAGTCATTGAATTAATTTAATAACACATTTTAATCATGGGAAAAATTAATAATAGAAAACGTCATATATCATCATAATGGTTGTATAAAATATTCGTTAAAATTACAATTGTCGCTTTCGGTTGTGCTAGCAAATATCAAAAATCAACTATGTGCATGTTTTGGGATTACTTTAGATTGTTAAATAATCAATTATTTGACAATCTAAGACCTAAAAAGTGTTTGTTAAATTCAATTTAAAAAAGTGATTATTAACAAATCCGATTATCTAAAAATCATATTTTGTATTGATTTTTAAAAGTAACCTTGAGTAGCTTTTGAAAACCAAGTTTAAATTATAATGGTATGGGATTTGTTACCCTAGGATCATTTTTTGATTGCCGACTGTTGTAGAAAATACAAAAAATAAATAAAAGTGTGCGGTGAAGTTGAAAAGTAATGCTCATCAAGAATAAAGAGCATATGAGGAGCAAACTCCCAATAATGAGGACAACATTCATACTCCTCAAGGAGTAGGAACTATGCTCCCCTAGGAGTAGCTACCATGCTCTCCAAGAACGAGGAACAAGAGTTATGCTTCCTAAGAATGAGGAGCAAGAGCCATGCTTCCCATAAAGTAAGAACCATGCTCCTCAAGAATGGGGAGTAGGAATTATGGTTTCTAGGAGTTGAGGATAGCAAAAAGTCATGGATCCTAACTTATGGAGGTCTTTGATCCAATTTTAAATTATGAACCACGTAAAAAAAGACGACTCTAAACAAAGGGGCTTTTCTTCAATCAAGCCCAATAAGATACAAGTTAACAATGGAAGACATTGCTTGGTCTAGAAGCAAATTAAATAAAATTTGACGCAAATACAACCTATAAAAAGATGGAAATATTTTATAACCTAAATATGAGGGGATAACTTAATTTTGCCGTTTATTGGTGACTCCATGAGGCGCACCACCAGCTACCGAAGGTGGGAAACCAAATGGCAGTTTACCTAGTTGAGTCATCATTGAATGAATTAAATAATTTTTTTTTTTTATTTTGAAAATTACTCCACACACTCTTATTTTAATAAATTATTTTTTATTATAAAAATACCTATCATATGAATTAAATAAAGACTCCTTATAAACTGACATAATATAATTACTCTGAACACTTGTATAGTACACTTACTATTTAATATATAATTCTCTTGTCATACCCCTTAAAAATTTTATTTGCAATCTCTTAAATGATACTCTTAACATACTTCAAACTTCTTCTTCTTCAAAATAACTTTAGAGTGCAGATAACCACACCCATTAATAATTTTCTATTTTAAAGTGGAGTTGGAGTTAAAGATTTATTTTATTAAATATATGTATTTTGTTTAAAGAGTAGTTTTTTATATTGTATTATTTAATAAAAGATCCTAAGTCCGGGCCTACTAATGCACATTACAATGTCAACATATTTGTTTCTTGTTGCTCCAATCAAAAAACAACTGCCCAAGATGTTGTAATTGTTATCAGATTGCAATCAAAATGATAATTTAAGAATGAATCACGTTGGCCCCATGCAACAATCGTCAAGTTAATGTGCAGTGTGGGAAAATTTTAATCCGAAATTATGTTTTTCGGCCGCTATTGCCACTGTTTTATTACACACATATTATTGTTTTTTAAACTCATAAAACTTTTAAAAATAAATTTCACCAAATGTTTAATTAATTCTCTTCACATCTTATTATTTCTATAACACAAGTAACAATAATTATTTTAAAAGTTATAACATTACCTAGCTAATTATTTGATTTCCATTTTTTTTTGAAGATTTTTAGTATATTTAGAATCTTACCTTAATTAAAACTCATTTTCTAGACATTTTGATCGAATCCATTAAAATAAAATCCTGTGAATGTGTTGTTTAAAAATTTTGAACCATATTCGAATCGCATAATAATATTCCTCATTTTTTGAAATATTTATTTTGATTTGTCTTCCCTCTCGCATCATGTGTCCGCACTCCGCATTATATAATTCAATGCTGTTCGATGACAGCTAAAATTACGGCTGAAGATTTAGATTTGAAAATATTAAACTAAACACGGGATAGGAAAGAATGAAATAAAATTAGATTGTCACAACTTGTATTAGTGACATTGTAACAACCCTAGCATTGTGGTTTCCAGATTAAAGTATTAAAAGATTTTGTTTAATGGCACCATCACAATATTAATTATCGTCCGTTGCGTTCTGAGATTTAAGTATTATATAATTGGTAACTCATTGTCAATGTAACGTCAAAATGCACCGCATTGTTAAGATTTAAAAAAGGTGTTTTAAGAACTCTCTTAGCCGAAAAATGGGTCATATTCATTTTGGATTTACCTTTCGTTGCCTTCAAAATCTCTTGACTTGATCTCTAAATCTCCCCATCTAATTCAAATCAAATTATCGCAGGGTAAAATTCATTATATTATTCATTCCTGTTTGTCACGAACCCGAAATTATGTACTTAATTTTCGTAATTCTGTGCTCATATATAATCATATTCAAAGGTCCAAGCGGAAAAGATAACGGAGATTGCTTGTGTAGACTTAAGAGTTGTTCGTTCATTTGTATTTTGAAGAATAAGTATTAATTAAAAACACACGTGATATGAAAGAATTCATGATATATATATATATATAAGTTGGCTGCCGCGTTGTGATCAAATAAATTTTAGGATTGTTTTCAAAACTCATTCTCGGAATATAGAATTTTTAAAATCATTTATCAAAAAGTTTGATTTTGGTCATGGAGCATATGCGTTTAGAAGCATTCACAAGTCACAAGGACAACCTTTTTCAACAAAATTAATGAGTGATAATCAAAGCTTACTGATTCCAGTTCCAGTAAAATCGAATTAATAGTGTTGGGTTGCCAAAACTCAGTGTTTAATTAGTTTCTGCGGTAGGCTAGTTGGTTGTTTGCAATTTAAGTGGAGAATTTGTAGCATATGAATATTAGAAAGCAAAAGCTGCATCGAGAAATGATTATGCGTGTTGCAAGAATATAAATTGAATGAAATGGGTGGAGGGGTTCGCACAATAATAACACGAGCGAGAGGATAGAAAGGTTTCTGATTATCTGATATAATTGATTCAATAAGAGTCGTGGAGAAAAGTAATTGTGTGCAATAATTTGAGAAGATGAACTGGGTGCTCGAAAACAAGGCATTTATCTATATGGCCCTTTTACTCGCAAAGGCTTACAAGTTGCAAGATTGCTGCTATTCTCTTCCCCACCCTACTAGATGGTAAATTGACGTCTTTCACGGGTCAATTTCAACTGAAAGAAGTGGTAAAACGAGCGTCACATAATGGCAATTTTCAATATCCAAGATTGCGTTGCATGCGCAATTTGCAAACACGGACACCACCGTGCTTACGTTTATAGGTAGCGTGATGTAGTTCTCCAATCCAATTGTCCTGAAATGGCATTTTAGATTTAGAGCCCTCACGATGTTTTGGTGCGCGTTTGTCCAATTCTGAAATTGGAATGTGCGCTACACGACTAATTAGCGAAAGTTAAAGACAGATGAAATGTCATAGGAATAGGAAAAGGAATAAACAAATAATTAATAATATCCTTCTTTAGTCAACCAAATGGACGGTTGAGCTGGACGCAACGCAAGCATTTAGTATATAGACAAATTAATGAATGTGAAGCCAATGAAGAATTGAGTTGGGCGCAACGCAAGCATTTAGTACAAAATAGACTAATTGATGAATATGAAGCTAATAATAAAACTTAGAGAGGTTTCTTCACTTTAATTAGTGTAAAGGTGTAGATATATATATTTGTATTAAAAAGGAAAAAGGGAATAATTCTTCGGCAGTTAGGGGAGTTAAAGGTCACCGCATGAGTCATGAATGAATTTTGTGATGCGGGGAAGTCCAAGAGCATATATGTGCCGATGAATTAAAATATTCCATGTTAGTTGGACTTAGACTGGAGAGGCTTACATCGTTTAGCTTTAACAAGACAAGACTAGAAGTAAAAGCAATCCCACAAGTTAAAGAATGAGTGCATGCGACATCAAATATGAAAGGAGCGTCGCTCAGGCTTAGGCAGAATTGCGTCTGGGACACCCATGCCTTTTTCTTCTTGGCAATCTCATCTTGCCTTGGATTTAATTGAATGGCATATATTCTTGGGAACCGTTGCTGGCACTGTGGCATCATGTGGATGGACTGTGACTGTTGCTTCTGCCTCACAAGTTCTCCAAGAATGGGTTGTGTCTGAGTTCAGCTGTGGCAAGTATGGGCAGCACCAAAATTATTCGTACCACAGATTTCTAACTACTAGCGCAGATAGAAATTTTGATTGAATTTGAAATCATATGGACCGGTGGAACAATGCTTCTTACTAGTCCTTCGAATGTTTTAAGCAAAGCAAAAGATTCCTTCTGGAGATTGACGATACGCAAACATAAAACAATGCTGTCAGATAGATCATGTTTCGTGTTAATTAGCAAGAAATTTACGTCATACAGCTCATTTCTTCGGTTATTTATTGCTTGAAATCTGGTTTCACAAAGCTTTTAGGCTCGTCAATTGATATTATTGACCACTAAGACGATCATAACTTATTAACTTTCCATATTTCTCAAAAAAAAAAAAAGAAGAGGAAGAAATGCAGGCTAGTTGACAGCAGTACCCAACAGCCACATTTTCAGTAGCACGGCATCTGAGACCGGGGTTATTCAAGAAAAAAACACCGTCCCAATTGACGTTGATTAATTGTAAACTAGCTGTTTAGATTCTGCGGAGGCAGCACACCACATAAAATCAAAATTCAAAGCTTTTTCTGATAAATTAAAGGGTCAAGATGCCCAACACATCCTTTACATTCAGAAATGACGACTCCTCTTCTACCCGGAATCAAGGCGCAATACGGACTCTTACCTATCCGGGTAGCATAAAGTAAACATGGATAGATCATGGCTTGCCTGTAATCACAAAAATTTTACATCATGGCTACTTCGTTTATTTATTTGGCTGGCCGACCTCTGTTCCATGAACTTGTTTTCTCCCATGACCAAGAAATGTCAGCAAGATTGAGTTGGAACAAGTAAAATGATCTTATCTAGCTGATAAATCATATTTGGATTGAGTTTTGCTAGATGCAAACCATCTCATTCGGTCAGACATATGGAATTTTTCGCTTACACGACAGGGCGAGGGGGCTGTCTATCACATACGCTGCCATGTCTTAACACAGGTCATTTTTCAATTAACAGAAGCTAAAGTAGTGGATATGTACGAATACCTGTCCGATATGTAATTAATTAATGAAACTAATCTGAGAGCATCAATCTTGAATGCCAATCTCATCCTGCTTGCCCCACTAAGCATCTACAATCTTTGTATTGTTTATATATACTCAAGTTTAATAGCTAAGTGATGCCCGCACTTTTGTCTTCCAAGAGGATATGCTGAAATAATGGATGGTACAAAATAACCTTCAATTGGCTAATTAATCAGATAAACAACCTGTGAAGATTTAATTCTCATTGATTGGGAACACGTAAAAATTTTGTTACGAGTTATGTTTTTCGTTACCTCTATAGGAGCCTCGTAAGCCCTTTGATTTCACCTTGAATAGTCGCCAGAAGACTCATTCGGGTGATTATTCGGCTAATGACGCCACCACAACGACTGACAAAGCAAAAGAAAATTTAGAAAAGCTTCTCTGCAATTCAAACACCACACACTAAAATGTCAGCGCATCCAACTATTCCAAAGCTTATGTCTTCGCGTAGTAACTGAGATAAAAAAGAGGTTACAAAAATAATTAGAAATTTAATGTGCTAGAGGCTACTCCTGCTCCGCCATGTAATTGAGGCGAACTAAAGCGGACAGAACAATTTGAGTGGATATTGTTTGGAAGGAAATTTGGGTGGCAAAGGAAAGTCGTCGTCATTGATCAGGTAGGAGCATAACTTAGGCTGGCAAGAGAGATATGCTCCCTATGGAAGGACAATTTCAATAAAGGGACATAATTGAAACTCAAATGAAGCAGTTGGAGCTCACATGTGAGTGTCAGCATGATATCAGAAAAGAACAAAGATCTTTGCCCCTTGCAGTACAAACATGGAGCCAATGCAGGAAAGGGCTCAGTTGAGCAAAGCAATAAGAGAAATCTATGCAGCAATCCTCAACTGTCTTCTGAAAACCATTGGCCCTACTGGGGGACTCATTCATCCTTTGTCCTCTTCAGGTCGGGTAATTTTCATCTTGACAAAGGATGAATGAGTGCCAAAGGCTTGCTTGCTCTCCAAGCTCATTAAACCCACCATCATATTAAAAAGATGAAAATACCCGACCCGGAGGGGGTAGGCCAATGAGCATCGCCAGGTGTTCGAACTTACTAAAAGGGGAAGTTCACACGTTTTCCATTTTGGGCAACTTCCTTCCCGCTCACGAACAAACCATCTAACTTCAAATTCGCCATTGACAAGGATTTAACGTTTCACAGCCCTAGAGCTACAGTGATTTATCAACGAAAATTTAACTTAAACGTCAGTGTGGTCATCAGCCACTGCCAGTTCCACCTCCAACCTTAGATTGCTTAATTTTGCAGGATTCAAGGGTTTGAAGGCTTGAGGCTTCAAGCCCTGTTTCTCACCATCAGTTACCATCAAACTCACCCGGTTAACCTTCCTCCCTTCATAAGGCACACCTCAGACATACTTAGGCAGCTACAGTCGTTAATATAAATTTATTTGTTCTAATCCGGTTGGACCAAAATTCGATTATAACGGGTATATCGGTAATTTGAAATACAAACGTATATCATCTTATAAGAAGAGGACTTAAAGGCATACAATAAATCATCATGGAAGCTCGTGTTTCTACATAACCAATGCTAAACATCAAATTTTGTCATTTCCGAATTTTGGAGTTATCAGCAAAGGACATTTCACCAAAGAATGCCAAACAAGAATCTCATTTGAGTGGAATGCCAATGAGTTTGAATCTGTACATCAGTTTTATTTCTGGCTTTCCCATTTCCCTGCTGATGTTTTGCCTTGGTGTTAGAAGAGAGAGGCATTGGTTGTCATCCTGCCCTTTACCAAGCAGCAATTACACATTTTTTCATGGCATGTCATCAATCCGAAGATGCTTATTACATAACCAATGTGTCACAACACCCCATCCGCACCATATAGAAGGTCACATATCTTTTCCTCCATAGGAACGGTATCCTTGGAATGAGCATCTGCCTGGATGCTTTTCTTTTCCTTTCTATAAATTTCTGCATCTGAAGCTCTGCCCAGTTTTTCAAGACCAGCTAATAAAACATTGAATGTGCCTAAAGAAGGATGAATCCCTTTCCTAAGCATGGTTTTATAAATTTTAAGTGCTTTATCAGCACTACCAGCAGAGAAGTAGACACCAATCAAAGCAGTGTAAGTAGCAGTGCACTTCTGGTCCTCAGGCAATAAACTGAAAATCTTTGCAGCAGAAACAGGCCTTCTAGCACTACCAAGCCTATGTATCAAGAGTGCACTAAGATACACCCCCAGAGAATGTCCGGCCTTAGTCATTTCCTCAACAATCTCTGCTACTTTTGGAAATGTGTTCAGTTTGATTAAAATGCCTATCAAGGCAAGATATGCAGTTCTCTCAAGGTTTAAATCCATTTTTACACTATATTCAAAAGCCAGAAAAGCACCATCAGGTCGCCTATGGTCACAGTTCACCTCAATTATGGTAGAGATGATGGCAGAATCCAGCTGTATATTTTTATCCATCATTCCAGAAAGTAAACAGTCAATGGCCACAAGATTCTGCTTTTTCAAGAGAATTAATACAAGCCCCTGATCAATAGACAGAGGACCTTCAACGTCAGTTGTTACAAACTCAATTGCATTGTTGTCACTGATTAATTCGTGAGAAAATTGAGGATGAACTTGCCAGAGGAGGGAATCATTCTCATCGGCAACTTTGAAAGTTTCAAGAGCTTCCTTAAATACAGGGTACCGAAGGGCAAGGCGGTTTTCTTTCATATAACGAAGAATTTGGATTATAGTCCTAGTTTCCCCAGCTTTGCAACATTTCTCGATCAAAATATTACATGCAGCTTTATCAGGTTGTACCCCAGCTTCTTGCATTTTGCTGAAAATCCCAAGGGCTTCTTCATATTTGCCTGGATACAGCAAGAAACACAAGGATAAATTATTTCCACCACAGCTATTAAATTCCAGCAAGGACAACCAATGCAGGAAACTGATACCTAGTGGCACCCATATGCATGGTTACAGGATACAACACAAAAGCATGGAAGGGTTCAGATGAATAGAAAATATGATAATATCAGTTTTGTTATCGGCTGTAAGTATAGTTGCAAAAATGGCTTCTCTCTTTATTTGCTGATGAAAAGTGAAAGCAAAGCAGATACTTGCATTTATATCTTTTTGAATACTTGTCACTTAAACATAATAATTCACCAATGATTAATTTGGACAACTATTAAATCTTTTGGATATATAGCCTCATGACTGTTAAGAATTGAAAACCATTAGAAGATCTACAAAATGCAAAGGCAGGTATATGACTTATTTCAGCTGTCTATACCACCTCTCCAACTCTGGACAAGAAATAGCAATTCATCCAGGGGATACAACAGAATTTCAATCGAACTGCATGGCCAAATTACCATGAAAGGAGACTATTTTTAACAAAAATCAGCCTGGGTTGTAGTTGAAAGGTCCTGAGACGGAAGCAGCTAGAAGGCTAAAATACGAGGATCAAACTATACTTATGCTAAAGCTAATTATATAACTGCGGGTATACAAATCAATGACAATTTGAAAAAAAAAATCCCCTAAAATAGTTATAAATGAAAGAGAAAATACGTGCAGTTCAATATTCATTTAGACAATTTAACAAACAATATTCATGCGATCGTAAACAAATTAAGCGCACGTACCTGCCCCAACAAGGTACGCCATTAGAACAGTATAAGTGTAACAATTAGGAGGCAACCCAGATTGAATCATTTCCTTATACACACCAGTAGCCTCCTTCGCTCTATCATTAAGAAACAAAATCTTCATATAAGCTGTATAAGAAACAACAGTAGGGTAACATTCTTTTAGTTTCATGTCTTCCCAAATATTCACGGCCCCGTCAACATCACCAGCATTAGACAGCCAATGCATAACTGAAGTATAAGTCACCGCATCAATGTTAATCCCCTTCTCTTGCATAAGCTCAAAAACATACTTCATTGATGATATCCTCTTGGCTTCTCCAAAAATATCAAGCATCGTAGTGTAAGTGAAACGGTCATGATTAAACCCTCTTGATCTGGAAACCCAGTTGAAAAAAAGCCACGCTTTTTCCATCGGCGGATGGGTTTTTAAAACTTGATTCACAGTGTAAGAATCCCATTTTATAGGTAAGTTTTTTAGCAGGTCTTGAGCAGAATCCCAAGTCGAGTACTTGAGGATTTTGTATACGTTTGATATTGTATCTCTCATGTAAGCTTTTGGGGTTTCATTTTGTTTGTGATTTGATGATTTAAGGGGCTTTGTTTTCTTTCTGTAATTTGGTCTATCGGGTTTCTTTGGATTGCAGCGTTGAAGGGAATGCAGGCCTTCAATGGAAGTTTTGCAATGATTAAAAAATGGCAGAAAGCAATGAACAAATTTTCTAATTGATCCATACATGCTCTAGCGCACGCTACGGTTCTATCTCCAGAGCAGAAAGCAAATTAATGGGAGAAAACCGATGGATTTTATAGGACGCTGTTCACGGCCAAAAAACTTTTTAAACGCATTTTATTTATTACTTCGATGAAGATTACAAGTAAAAGAATGATTAACAAAAAGGAGAGTTGTATGTTAAAGGTACTCTAATAATTAGTAAAAAAATTGGGAGAAAACTACCTTACCATTTACAAGTACACTAAGGAGACTCAAACTCAACGTTCGTGTCCTCTCAAGTCGTGGATATCTTAACAAAATTTTTTATTTAGAAGTTTGTTAAAATTTCCTTAGATATTCTTTTGTTAATTATTTGTTAAGCTGAAACTGTTAAACACGTTTTCATTGTTATTTTTTTTTTGTTTAATCGTGTTATAAGCTTCCGATTAAAACAAGCTAATGAATTTAAAGATCAAAGATAATGAACTATTTGGTGTTCTGAGCTCTCCTACATCTCCATTGTCTCCAAGAATTGAGAGATTTTCATTTTGTTATATAAATTTTATTCGAACCAGTTTGCATTATTACGCATATGATTTTCATATGCTCTTTCAGCAAATACGATGCCCAGAAATAGTGATCAGGCCGGTTCTGATCCTGTAATTAAGCTGCTGATCAATCAGTAATAACACAATAATATATATATATATATATTCAGTATGACAATCCCCCATCATCTTCACAATGTTGCAGCGCAAAAATCACTCCAAAAATAAGAATAACGTAAGTCTAAAATCCCTCAACGTAAGCAATAACTTTAGAGCTTGAGTTATATTCCCAAATAGATGAAAGTTATATAAATGACCATGATATTTGTTCATCCACACATCTTACTTACTCCTGGAAAGCGGAGTTGGCAAGCCGTCAATTCAAAATGACAGTCGACTCAGCGTGACACAAATGACACTATCATAACAACTAAATGGAGTATATAAGATGATTTTGATCAAGAGATGATCCTAGTTCTAACTACTTTCAAGTGATTCGTTGAAATAAATAAACACACATTCCAGAACTAATAGACATTTCAAACAATTTCAGGAGTAATCCTCCGGAAAGCACTTCCAGCAGATGCTCTTCCACACTGCAATGTATGGAACACCCTTTCAATCGGTTTGTATTCAGATTCACTTATGTAGCAGACATATCTTTCATTCTTCTTTTTCTTGGCTAGGAGAACTAGTGTGTAACATTCAATGTTAGACTATTCATCAATATCAGTTTCCAGTATTGCAATTCTGTTGGCACAACCTACTTAGAAAATCAACTAGACTAAGACAAAATACACACAAGTGGATCACTTGAGAAATATGCAAAACAATAATTTTTAGTTTTGTAATGTAAGCTCAACTTAATCTTTTATAGACCATATAGTGTCCATTGTTCATCAATGGATCAATAAATGAGACTAGTATGAGTTTATGACAACAGTTGCTTCACTCATAGATGCATTTTTTGATTGAATGTACAGTTAACCACGAGTCTAAAATGATCATCAAACCATGACAGTTGTGGGACCAAAATTCTAATGCTAGAGCAGGTAGCAAAAAGATAACACACGAATAATTATGGAAAAAGAAACAAAAGTATTCCTGTCTGCTATGAAGAAAGCATGAAAGCTAAAAACATCGAGTATAGGCCTGTATCAACAAAATACTCTTTGTAATCAATCCGAAATGAATAGACCACAAGTGCGGAGTTAGTGATTTTCAACTAGTACAATACATAAGACAACAATTACGGGAAAGTCATCAGTATAATTACCCAAGGGCTTCTTCAATTATTGGAATATTTGATGATCTTCTGCAAAATCACAGTCCTTGCCCTCCTTATGTCGCGGCTACACTTGTCAGCATGTTCACATAAAACTTCAATAGTTTCCATGAATACTTCCAATCTCTTCCTGATCTCCTCAATAGCTAGCTTCGCCACATCCTCTTCTCTAAGAGCAAAATCAGCATTGTTCAAGAGTGCCTCTATCTGAATTTCCAATTTGTTCACCAGTACTCTTATATGATCCATGTCCTTGATTTTAATGTAAGCACCAATTTGCATCGTACTTATTAACTCCTTTTGCCCTTTCAGTGCTTTTTCATAACTATTCCACAGTGAGTTGCACCACTTCCCCACTGAACCAATGGGAACAGCCAAAGCACCTGCCAAAGCTGTTACCACTGGAGGTGCAGCAATGGCAGCTGCCACTACTGAGAAAATCAATACAGCAACAAATGTAGAAACGAATAAGACATTCGACACCATCCTCCATGTTTTCATAGACTTCAATTTCTTATCAAGCTTTCTCCTTCGCCTTTGCAATCTCTCCAGCATCAATACCTGCTGCTTATACACTGATTGAAACAACACAAAGAACTCTTCTGTAAATGGGTCTCCGGCATCCTTAAATTTCTTTAATTCCTCCAATGTCCTCACATACCTCTTCTCATCAACCCCCTCCTGTAATTCTACTTCTTCGTCGAATTGCTTAACTGCAAGCTGAATAATTAATTGACTGTTTCTAGCACGCTTAAGGCAATTCTCTAGAACAGTGCAAAAATCCAAGGTCTTGATACTAGTCTCAAAATAGTCCTCAACCAAACCAAACAAATCTTGATTGTTCCATATATCTTTCTTGCATTCTAGAATGACTTTGACCACTTCTTGATTCATTTCAAGAAGTGACCCAGTGACCTCCTTGAGTGAGTCAAAAGATAAGGAGTGGACCTCAACACCAGCTGAAAGCTTGTGGATAAGACGGCTAGTACGCTCTTGAATGGTGGCGTCAAAGGATTGCAAGTCAGGATCAAGTCTACATGCAGCCTCATATAAGCTAAGGTCAGCTGAATATTGGGCATCGGCGATCATTTGAAGAGGTGGTGATGGTGGATCACCACCTTTCTTCTTGCTAGATTGTCCTCCCATCATACTGATCGAATTGATCACAGAGGAAAAACCGAGATGCTCAAAATCAGAAATATATCATTACAGCTTCGGTAATCTAAAAAAGAATTTGTTTTAAAGCTTGGAGGAATGATAACTAGCAAAATGTCAAAATTAAGCGAAACCCAGAAATAGAACTGGGTTGAGGACAAAAAATTATATTGAAAGAAGCAAAATTTGGCAAAGCTCTTAAGAAACCAGAAGCAATTCTTCACTTGGTAACAGGAATTAGATCCAAACTTAAATCCCCAGAAGCAAGAATATAAATTATGAAAAACAAATAAGCAAGAGCTTAAAGTACCTGAATTTCAGCTGAAATGACAAAGGTAATAAGAACTTCTCTTACTTTGATCCTCCAAAAAAAGCAAACATAAGTCCAAATCTCGGCTAAGAGCTTTAGACAGGTCTTTTTCGGTGGAATCGAAAAAATTGCAATTAATTAATTGTAACACGACAAATGATATTTCAACAAAATAAATAATAAGCAAAATGGTTTTTTTCTTTATGAAGTAAGGACGGGAGTTGCGGTTGACGTATGCGCGTGGGGAATTAACAAGGGAGGAAAAGTGAAGGAAAATGTGAGAAAATGGGAAATAAATTAGGATAAGAAATATCGCCAACACTCAACACTGTTGTGTTTCCACAGAGTTTGAAGTGTCAACGACGCGTGTAGTATGGTCTGAAGAAAGACAAGGCCACAAGGCCAAAGCTGAGTTTGATGTTACGAGTCAATGACCCCTGCAATCTTACACAAGGGACGACGAGGAGGAGAGTACCAAGATGTTTCTCTTTATGACAAAATTGCCCTTTAATGTTTGATTATTAATTAAGAATAATGATATCAATAGTTTTGAACTTTTGATGGCCCATTGGCACATTAATGCGCTTCTTTTCTTTTTTGTTTTTTTTAATATATTACGATTTGAGTTATATTGATATTTTATAACAATAAATTAATAAGAATTATCTTTCATAATGTTACTATAGCAAAACTTGAAGAATGATTCTAATATTATTAATATTAGGAAGAGATTTATAACTCTCATTTAATATTAAAAGGAGATATATTTTATATCTAATATGAGGAGTTAAATAAACCTCTATTATAAGGAAAGTCGAGTCTCAACTATTATTAGAACTTGAACTCATATGCCCCAGGTTATGTACTTCCTTTTTTTAATATTACGATAGAGAGTAAAATATAAATATTAACAAATATTGTCTAATAACTTTGTTGAAGTTCAGTTTAAAAATATAAAACTAAATAAAACGGTGCATAAATAAATCTCCTTTTGCGCGGAGAGATTCAAGTTCTTAAAAATAAAAACGAGATGAAGCAGTGTCCAACAAATTCAAATAATAAGTTGTTGGCTGTTTAATATGAACTATTAATAAATGAAATCAATAGTTTGGATGTATGAATGTGGTTTTCTAATTATGAAAGGTAGAGATTAAAACATCAATTTACTTTTTTGTACCATCACGGTTGTGATTTGTTAAAGCAACCCCCCTTTTCCTTTTTGGAACTTCAGCGGTTTTTTTTTTCCCCTGCTTTTTGGATGGGTTTTGGAAATAAAACTAAATGAAGAAAATCAGTTTGGTTACACCCACGGGCCAGAGGAAATTAATTTATAAGTGAGCTAGCACTTTGCCCTTAATTTTTGTAGGGACAAGGGATGGGGTCGGTGGACTTTGACTGGCCATGTGTTTGTTCACTAATTTTCATTTTACAAATTCAAACTAATTTTACCGACAGCCTTTTTCCAACCAGAGTTTTGGTTTCAGTCTTCAACGCATTTGTATATATACAAATTCCTTTATAATTTACATGGCAGCAAAGAAGTCGTTGTAGTATAGTGGTGAGTATTCCCGCCTGTCACGCGGGCGACCCGGGTTCGATCCCCGGCAACGGCGACATTTCAGGTTTTTTTTTTTTTCCTAATTTTTCTGCGGGCGCTCCTGAATAGGTGAGATGGGTTTCCATGAAGAGTGAACAGGAAAAGTTGATTGAACTTAGAAGCATGCCTAATTAACATGATGAAAGTGAAAGCAAAACCCAGCTTTATCTTACTGCAGCACTTCAAACAGCTAAAGTGAAGGTATGATTTCAGACAGAAATTTATCGTCCCATACGACTGATTCAGGCTCATCCATCACTCTATTAATTTGCAGCAGCTTAAATGCATCTAAAATTAGCATTTGTTTGGAACTCGATTTACGAGGCCAGCAGGATCAACAAAATGGCTTGGCCTTCAGGCAGTGTAATTTGCCAGAAAAATTTAAGCAGCAGCCTTCTCCAGTTGAAACCTCATTAGCTGATCCTATGAACCTTTTGTACACATTCTCAATAGACTAACCCATTTGTTAATGCCATCGCTCCTGATATGCACCCTCATCAGCAGCTAAATCTATCCCATTGTTCTTTTACAATCCCCGCAACAATGCATGACTAGTATTACTGCTGAAAATAAATCAATGAATATTTACATCACATAGGCATCCCAAAATAATTTGCTTACTACAAATTTCACTCTCATCTGTCACTTCACAGCCCATAAAGCTTGTAACCTAGGTTGATTTGCTTCCATATCATACAGGAATAGGTCCTAGATAATGCTTTCTCTGCAGGTTAGCATCTCTAGCGCACAAATTTCCTCTGGCAGCTGAGAGAATTGAAT
The DNA here is from genome assembly GCA_030449905.1 of Luvunga scandens. NCBI lineage: Eukaryota > Viridiplantae > Streptophyta > Magnoliopsida > Sapindales > Rutaceae > Luvunga > Luvunga scandens. The sequence goes on along the minus strand of JASUUG010000383.1, from coordinate 1,317,365 downwards.
GGCTTTACATATTTAGATACAAGTTGAACAAATCTCATCAGAATATCAGCGACTGCTACAGAGGCTTTAGTCAGAACTACAGATCTGTAAGCAATAATGCAATTAGATATGCAGAAGCAACACTAGAAGAAATTACAAAGTAACAGAGGTCGATAGACTAAATTGTTGGGCCACTAAAACCGGGGAACTGCAGATTAAAACCCTGCAACACTAATGTTGCTGAAGAAAAATTATGTGATGCAAACATTTTGAAGACACAGAAAAACACTTGAGAAGCTCCGGCTTCATAAATGCCAAATATCATCAAATCGATGATAGTCTCCGAGGCAACTTATGGGGAGACGGCTCCAGAGATGCAGATCATACTTTCTTAGGTTTTCTTACTCAACAAAGAATATTATTTATTATAAGAATTTCATTCAAAAAGAAAAATAATAAAGATTACAGGGGAAAGTAAAATAAACCGAAACCCAATTTGACTAACCATGGCTGAATAAGAAGAATGTTTATAGAATATTATAAACGCTCACCAGTTAATCTCTCAAGATGAGGTAAGCTTAAATATACAATTACAAATCAACCGACACCCAATTCCCCTGGAGGCATCAACCCAATTAAAAACATCAATTCTGCCTATAAGCAATATAGTTGGCCAAAGCAATCAAAGGCGCAGCCTTCTCCTGATCAAATTCCGACAATTGCTGTTGAGCATCTCTATTCAACTTGTCGGCTAACTTCTTCGATTCTTCGATCCCTAGCAACTTGGGATAAGTTAACTTATCGGCCACCAAATCTTTGCCAGCAGTCTTCCCCAATTCTTTTGACGACTTGGTCAGATCGAGAATATCATCAACTACCTGAAACAAAAGCCCAATACAGCGAGCAAAAGTTCTCAGTTTCTCGACTTCGTTGTCAGTTCCGCCGCCCAATATGGCTCCAAGAACAACAGCAGCCTCCAATAAAGCTGCAGTTTTGTGTTCGTGTATAAATTCAAGATGCTCAATTCCCAAATCTTTTCGGCCTTCAGAATTAATATCAACAACTTGGCCGGCTACAAGCCCATCAGATCCGATATATTTAGCCAATTCCGCAATAGCTCTGACAATTCTTGCAGACGAAACCCCTTTTGTACAAACAGCGATATGTTCAAAAGCATAGGCCAATAGCGCGTCGCCGGCCAAAACGGTGACGTCTTCGCCGAAGACCATGTGGTTCGTGGGCTTCCCTCGACGAAGAGGGTCGTTATCCATGCAAGGCAAATCGTCGTGCATTAAGGACATGGTGTGGATCATCTCGAGAGCGCAGGCAGCTGGCATGGCCATGGACTCGTGGCCACCAACAAGGTCACACGCGGCGAGGCAGAGCACGGGGCGCACGCGCTTGCCGCCCGCCAGCAAAGAGTAACGCATGGATTCGTGGATCTTCGCCGGGTCCTTGAGCGAAACGGCGGCGTCTAAGGCTTGGTTGATGATACTCGCTTTTTGAATCATGTAGGACTTGAAATCGAAAGTGGGGTTTGGGTTTGGGGGTGGGTTTTCCTCGAGAGTTTGAACTGCGGAGATCGAAACGGAGCGCCTTAGTCTCTGTGAAGCCAAGGAAACGGGTGCTGTTTTAAGCGTAAGGAAAGGCCGAGTTTTGCTAGATCTGGGACGGCTAGCTTGGTTAAAGATTGAGCATGTTTGAGTCCATGGTGCGAGAGTGACGCAACTCATTTTGGTAAGGCAAGAAGAAATGGGGATTAGATTGGAGCGAGAACCGACAAGTGAGAATACACAATCTGGGCAGGTAAGCCGTAAGCCTCTCCCACTTTATCCTCCCGATTCCTTCTTCTTCGTGACTCATAAACAGAAATGTCCAAATTGAACCATGTTACCAAACAAAGCCGTTTTCCATTTTCTTTTCTTTTTCCCAAAGATAGAAATTTAGCGGCAACCGCAGATACGCTGTGGAGGGAGGGAGGCCAACCAACAGCGGGCAAAGATAAAATATTGGATTTAGGGACCCCGTTGTGCGTGGGCGAGTGGGATGAGCATCTATCTATTTTATAGCCATATAATATTCTAGTGGAACATTGTGTATGGTAATATTTAGAAAGTGGACTACCTGTTCAAAATCTCTCGGTTACATATACAAAGCAAGTTTGACGTTATGAAGCTTTATGTTTTTGGGGTAGAGGGTCAAGTGAAGACGGAACCAACCAAGCACACATTCATAGGCGTCCTCCTACCCACTGCCCCCTTCAGTGCTTGTCGATTCATCAATCCATTGTCGCTACTGAAACAAATACGAAATTAGGTGGAAAATGCATAATTTGATTCTTCTTTCTTTTTCCTTTTTTGTTTTTCCCCCAACACATGCGTGATTTGGATCAAGGAGTTCCGTTTCTACCAATTTTATAATTGTAAACTACGATAGTTGTTAGTACACTTCTACGCATGCATAATGTGTTTACGCGGGTTGATTTTTTTATTTTATTTTTTAAATGATACGTGGACAAAACTGATGACAACGTTTCAGTGATAAAACTGATGACAACGTTTGATTATTTGGTACAATCAATATTAACCCTATGTTTTTTTTTTTTTTGTTAAAAAGTTAAGTTGGAAAAAGTTGTTATAAGCACATAAATAGTGACAAAAATATGTCGTAGGGGGGTCTTTGGGATTTCCTTTTTAATACTGAAATGTAATCCCGAAGTATTCATTTGATAAAAACACTTTCGGGCATGTAGTTATCCCAACTTATTATTATTCTTAATTTTTTATTTATGTATTATATAAATATTGCAATTTATTTTTTTTTAACATTATATTACAATACTATTTTAAATTTGCATATGTAATTTTATATAAACGTATAGTTAAATTTTAAAAAATATCTAAAGATTTAGGTGGCGTTTGTTTTTTAACTTAATAACTTAAAATGGCTTAACTTAATTAATTAAGTTAATTAAAAGTGTTTGTTTTTATAACTTAATAATACTTTTCAGATAATTTTGACTTAATAAAAAAAGCTAATTTTTTTAGCTTTTTACTGAATAGAAGAATCTGAATTAAGTCAATTAATTTCTAATGTCAAAAATATCTCTATTTTATAATTTATTTTTCATACATATTCCAAAACTCACCCATAGACGTTTATCCTACATAATCTCATCTTTACATGAGACAAACTTCTGTATTTAAAATAACAAATCAACTATTTCAATCATTTTGTTAGTTTTTTTTCTTATATTATGTACTATTATTGAGAATTAGTGATAAAATTTAAAATTTATTGTATTTTATATATTATAATTCTAAAATCATTATGTATTCACTTGAATATAGTTTTACTTATAAATATTAAAATATTATGGTATTTAATGTATTATTTATTTGACATTTAAATTTAATAAGGGTACAAATGTAAAAATATAAATTTTTAGATTTTTAAGTTTAAAAAAAAATAACTTAATACTTATTTTCAGAGATTCAGATAAAAAAAACAAACACATTATTCAGATTCAGACATTCAGATCTATTCAGAATTCAGACTAATCTGAATCTATTCAGATTTCAGACGGAAAAACAAACGCCACCTTAGTTAGGTTTTATTTATTTTTAACTAATTTAATGAAAAATAATAATACATACAATTTAACCAAAAATCTTGTATGACAACAAATATGATTCATCACTTGATATAATCCAATCAAATTCTATCTCATCCCGTTCTATCATTTCAACCTTATCCTTGCACTGAACTTGCCATAAATGTAACTATGGTAATAATAATAATATATAATGCCCAGTTATTGACAACAACATGTTAGTAAACTGAAAGACTATGTGGTGCATGAGGCTATAGCTCCACCATATATCGCAACCTTTTTTTTTTCTTATTAATAACAATTTTACCGTTGTATGTATAGTTTATAATTTTTTTTTATAATGCATGTTAAGAAAATTTGTTACCTGAAATGTTAATTGAGTTACTATTAACGAAAATTTGTTGTAGACGCACAGCAGCACGGGCAGCTAATGCACCGTAACAAGACAAGCGGACAGCCGGTAGCCATATACATGTATCTACAGTTCAGAACCAACGAGAGCGACAGCAACCATACAGTCCAAGTCCATACCTTTTTTGTTTTTTTAACGATTACAATGATAGTAAACAGTGATGCTGACATTAATAAACATCAACGGTCTTATAACATGAAGAGGAGAATTTCCAACCAGATTTGTAGAAAATATGTTAGTCTTCACACGCATGCTGGCAATAAATGTCGTCACGACAAGGTTGGTATCAATTAAGAGGACTTCCCTAACTTACATTTAATATAACTTATAATTATAAAAAAATTAAGTAAAATTAGAACATTGATCCATATAAATAATATTCACCTATATATTAATTATTTTTACATTATTTTTGTTGATTGTAAATTACAAAAAATTGTGGCTTAAAAACGACCTAATTATCGAGTCAAAACATTCTGAATAATCGCGTTCCTCGTGCGGGACTGGATTGCGGTTCCTAGACTTGTCACACAAAACGGTTCCAACAAGGCAACCGACCAATTTCGGGTACGTATCTGATATCACTCGAGGTTTAGCGCGTACGAGAACGTGAACACATGATTCCGCGTGTTTCACGTACAAAAATATTCAGGCCATACAGTTGGCATGGCTTCCACTAAGAGCCGATATCTTGCTTGGTTAACTAATTTCTGTGTTCTCACTAATAATTCATATGCACCTGCTCCATAAGAGCCGATATCCTCCAGAATCCTGGTCCACCTAAGAATCCAAAATAATTCTAACAAGAGACTTGGCGCGGTAAAAATTATTATTATTATTATTTAAACACTGATAGGTTATTTTGTAATCAGAATACTAGTGACATTTCAAAATACTATTGGGATTATCATAAATTGAATCTATTATCACACGATTAAATTTTTACCCTCATCAATATTAAACAGATATCCGCTCCATCCACGTGAATTAGAAAAATATATACTTCCATCCTGCCTAATTGGGATGAAATTATTGAATTTCCTCAAGGAGCCTTGAACCGCTACCCTCACTTGCAAGTTGCAACAGCTCGCCCAAGGGGCAAAAAGTAACATTTATAAATGCATTTTGATAACTAAAAGAAAATAAAATAAAATTTCAAAACACGTCGTGTGATTTGATTGGACCGTCCACACCATACATTTTCTCTCCACCATGCAAAATTGCAAATTGTGAAACATTCCCTTGATTCATAATTTTCTCCCCACTAACACGAACTAATAATTGGCGGAGAAGGAAGAAGAACAGGAAGCACTAGTGTAAAATAGTTTTTGAAAAAAACGAAAAAGGCAAATCGTTGAGTTAAATGCTTTTAGCATAATGAAAACTACTCGGGAAATCCTGGACTCCAATTCCTTGGCAGCAAGGGCTTTATGAATTAGCAGGCATTGATGGCATCGAAAAGCAAAATAATAAGTTAGGAGTGAAACAACAGCGCCCCCATATCCTGAATACACTTGATATTGCCATCTGATGCCCTAACATCATCCAACACATTTTGAGGGGTGAAAACCGCGAAAAGTCCCTCAATTTTTTCCCCCATTTCTTTCTCTCCTATTAAAGAAAACTAAAAACTATTTCCATGTCAATTTCATCTTCTCATCGTTTACTGGTTTTAATTGTTGTGCGTGTAGAATATGCTAAAGATAAAGAACCCAGCCACCTGTAAACAGTGGGCCGAATGATCAGCTGAGACTTCTTCAAATTAAAAGCTAGGGACTGAACTTGGGAAGAGAGAGAGAGAGAGAGAGAGTACTGTAGCAAAAGAAGCTCCATAATATGGGAATGCAGCCATTATAAACCTATCATACTCATTGTGTCTATGGGGCTGTACTGGGATCTGCATAATTTTTTCCAGGGAAATTATAGGTTAACTGTTTGTGAGCAATCTACCACAGAAACAATCAGTTGTCTTCATAAAATCTACTCATGCTTCTCAGAACTGATTACAGTTGGCCATAGATTGCTTAACATATATTTTCCAGCCCACAAAAGCCTAATGAAACTACTCAGCAAGTCATATCTAGTGCAGTGGTACTATTACTGTAGATGCATGTGTTGCATTCTAAGCTAGAACATGGTTTTCATACTCTTGATTAAATATAGTGATATACTGCTCTGACTATCCATTGACCATTCCAAGTCTGTTATTTTTCCCATTTATTCCACCCTTATAACATCAATATTGAGCTCAAGTTGCTAGCACTTAGCAGTGAAACAAAACAAGGTTCTCTTAGCCAAAGCTTACCAGTTTGGAAAGAGATAAGCTAGTGCAATCAAAGCCTGTAATACTCAACCTAAAACTGGAAAACCCCATAGACGTCAAGGACCTTGAATGATGTATGATACAAAACCCTGCAAATCAGGCACATAGATGAAGAATGAGATTCATGCAAGTATGGTTGGTAGATTGACAGTAAATGTGGCTCACAGGAAAGATTACCTTTTCATCGGCAGGCAGGGTTTTCAGTGCTTAAGGGCTCCTCGTGTAAAACTGAACCTAAGGATCATTGGTCACATAACATTCCCAGCTCTTTCCAGACCATTCATAGATCTCAACAGAGAACTCCTGCAATTAAATGGAACTTGAGTCAATACGAATAATAAATTTTGACAACAGAAAATAAAAAGAGGAATTACCAAGTCATCTTTGATTCTATAAATATCAGGTTCATCAGTTTCCCCAACTTAGTAAGTATAACATTAACAATCTAGAGATAATGAAAGACAGTTTGGTGGCACAGTCAATAAAAAATATCATAATCAAGTAAATGCTGGCAAATTGTTGCATTGAGACTGTGATATAATTCTATAGCTCACATAAGTCATCACCAGACTCTATTATAGTAAACTTTACTAGGAAATTGAGTTATAAAACAAACCACATAAAGCAGAAGCAATTCAGCAAGCTACCATCTATGCCTCATCTTGAGATGCCACTTTCATGGAAACCCATTTGCTAAGCTCAGTCACAAATTGTTCGTCGCCTGATTTGTCAAATCTGTTATCAGAAAGTCAAGTACTGTTTTTATCTTTCTTTCAGGTAGGAGAATCTAGGCTCCCAGCTTTACTCACACCTGATCTAGACACTCTGTATTGCATACAGGAATAAGTTTCACATCAATAAAAATGAGAGAGCAGAAAAGAAACTCCAGCAATGAAAAGCCAAGACAAAATTACATACCAATTTTTAAACATATCTAAAGAGCCAGCAATCATAATTCGAGCATTGTTTATGGCCTGTATCATTTAAAAGCTGCCTATAAGAACTTGACTTCAGAATTACAATGGTATCAATTTCAGGCTTGGTTTAATGATAAAAATATCTCATTAACAAAAAAACAAATGGTGTAACAGGGAAAAAGTGGGTTTAATCATAACATAATTCTTTTATTTGCTAACAAGCCTCCAAAAAGGCAAAAACAATAAGAATCATGAAATTGAACCCACTGAAGACTATCTTTCAATCGAGAAATCAAATCCTCTAACATTTATAAATTTTAGTAATAAAATTGGCTTCTATTTAAAATGACATCATAAAAGACATTATAAAATATGCCTCACTGATCCCTTGACAGCCAGCTACAGGGTTTTGGTAGATTTTGATTCTAATGACTCCCATCATATGTCATGGGTGAAAAACATTACAAGGGAGAGTGCCAACTTACTTGCAAAACTGAAACTAGAGAGATGACTGACCCAGTTAGCAGAATATGCTGAAGGAGAAGCTGAAAGCATTTTCAAAACCTACAGAAATATATCATATCAACAACCATTGGAAACAAAAACCAATTACCGCGCAGCCAAAAGAAAAAGCTTCAGCAAGCTCTATGTGTATGCTTTAAACCGATAAAATATAAACATAGCCATGTTTATCATGCCAGAATATTAGCTGCATACACTGAATGTGATGTCCCAAGAATGACGTTGGATTGGATAAAACCATCACTGGCAATCAATGTCTGATCACCCTCGGTAAAATTTATGTGATCAATAGCCATGGCCTGCGTGTCCTAACACATAAGTTCAATAAATAGAACTTTAAATTATAATCAAATTTATCATTCCTATAATAAACAGATTATGATATCAACACTGAGTACAGACCTCATCAAAATCAACTCCGAATTCGGCGGCAATGTTCCTGATGAAATCAGACGCAGGTTCATCAGCGGCTAAGATCAATTCGCGACCAGAGTCAACAAAATCAAGCACACCATTCACATCCAACGAGCCAGAATCAAACGACGACACTCAAATGAACGTGAAAACGACAATTGCGAAAACAATTGATCCATTACTTATGGTCAGCTGAGGGAGAGAAAAGAATCAAAGCGTCGTACAAGTACTGGCCATAGCGCTGGAGAAAATGGAGTGGCACCATTTCAGAGAGAAGAAAAATAATCGAGTAAGACTAGGTCTCCGCAACACGTCGGATTTGCTTTTTCTGGTGAGAAGGAGACGTCGAGTATCAGTAGAAAATGACTTTTCGTTAAGCCACTGAAGGTTGATTACAGCACTAGTGTCAAAAGTCAAATGAAATACTCGAATGTTTGACTGACTACATCGAAACGTTTGATTTTGGATAAAAACGGGCTAGAGTTACAGCCCAATATTACACGGACCGGACAAAATCTATGTCATAAAACGAAGAGTTTGAGTATTAGCACCCTGCAAAATCCTCTTAAAACTCACTTTCAATTATGCTCCATTTAATATCTATAGTATGTTTACTAATTGATAATTTCTATTACTATTTTGTTGTTGTTATTATTATTATTATTATTACTATTACTAATAGATAATGAAACACCTATTTGTGAATATTACAAAATTTTTACAAGGACCAATGCACAAAAATGACAAAACTTAATTGGGGGCAATTTGAAAATTATAAAAATATAATAAGGGTAAAATAGAGAGTTCAAGAAATAAAAACTTGATTCCCATGGATGATTGTCATTCATTGATTCTCAAAACATGTGAGCCTCACATGTTATATTTTTCTTCTTTCTTATATGTTAATAAATAAACACTATCAAATATTCTCGTTCTGAATTTTGATTTTATAATCTTACAAGTAAACACATCATTAGAGTGGTGCTATTGACATGCCTTTTATTTCCTAACATAACCCCCTTTCTTGCCACACCACAAAATAAATTAGCAGTACCCAAGTGATTTTGAACCCATTTTTAATTCCAAAACCAACCTCATTCTTCTTCTTCTCCTCCAATCAAAACCCTCTCTCTCTCTCTCTATTGCTTTAATTTTAATTTCTTTTCGTGATATCTAGCTTATCTATGAATTAATATTTCTTTCTTCTTTATATACAAAAAGATTTAGTATATAAGCCTATGTTGGGTGGTAATGAATTAATTATACTGGGGCCGAGATTGAACAAATAATTGGTAAATTGGTGTGATATCAAAAGGAGCTGAACAAGTTAAATAACAAGAAATTATTTTTAATTGATTATTAGGCAATGTTGTCACGAGCACAACCATTGCAATTGTGATTTTTTATTTAAAATTGGAGAAGGGAAATATTAAAATTGAAAATTAGTAGTTGAAACAAAAAGTAAAGAGATGAGGGTAATTTCAGAATTAACGAGGGGCTTTTGATAAGTAGTTTGTATTTACAAGGTGTGTCCTGAGAAACGGTTTTTTAAGAAAGTTAGAGAGGTGCCAATAGCTCTACTCCAACTTAAAATACACATTTTCCTTGAGCCTTACTTTTATATTTACCTTTTTACCCTTAATTAGAATTGTTCTTGAAAACAAAAATAAATCTAGTCAAATTCACATTACTTCGTTGTGTGTGTGTGCACGTGCAAACGGGTGAGCAGGGGGGGCGCACGCGTGTGTGTGCGTGCATGCCAGCGTGTGTGTGAGAGTGTGTGTTGTTTTTTTTTAAGAGCACATACCAAGTTGTTAGCATGTACGTGTGTGTGTGTGTGCGTGTTTTTTTTTTCTTTTTTAAAGAATACATACCAAGTTGTTAGCGTGTGTGTGTGTGTGCGCGCGTGCGTGCGTGTGTTTTTTTTAAGAGCTCATACCAAGTTGTTAGCATGTTTTTTTCAAGTCTATGTACTTTTTTGAATTCATGTGTCTTTATTCAAATTTAATAAAATCAAAAATTCAAAACTAAAGTCCATATTCAATAATAATAAATTAATAATAATAAGAGAATATAATATTAATTACTAAGTTTAACTCTATGGTATTAGAATTCTTTTATAATACTTATCAACAACAACAATAATAAATGTTTCTTAAGGGTTAACTTAATTTTTAACTTGAAATTACGTAGAGTCTTATATTATAGTTAATTATAATATTAATACATATATTATAAAATAATGATATTTATAATTTTATTTATTAAAATCACTATATCAATTATTTTTATAATAAATTATAAACATAAATCAATTATAATTTTTTTGAAACTAAGATTTAAATAAAATTAAAAAACTTGAGCTAATAAAATATATTAAAAGATTCAATTTCAAGTTATTTATAAAATCATTAAATTTGATAAAATCATAAAATTTTAAATTTATTTTCATTAAAAGTGAAACAGACTTATTACGTGCTTTTTTGTGTGCCGTACTTTAGTCAATCTCTAATCGTACTGTCCTTTTAAGACCTGCGTACTTAAAATTTTAAGCCTAACCCAACCTACATGCGTGTCGTATCGTGCCTTATTATACAAACACATATCGTGCTTGTACCGTGCCTCAAGCCATCCAGTCCATTAGCCATCACTACTCATACGAGTCATATATGTGTTGTAGAGTTGTTGTTTTTATTTAGCATCTATAGTCAAACTGGTTTCAAAATATATGTGATATAGGAAGCTTCGACTTAGTCCAACAACGTCAATTCCTCTGCTGGCAGTTATTATTTGATGAAATCGTTGCCAGGGTGCGGAGGAGTTTATTTGGGAGGATTCCAATTGAAAAGACAATTTTTAAGCCAATGTAAGAATTTCATATTAAACTTCGGAAAAGTTGGGAAAGAGAGTTGAGGGAGAATCCAAATCTAAGTGGGTTTGTTGTTCACATAACTTGCAGGTTATTTCTGGCGTTGATTGAATTCTATTTTTTATTTAAAAAATTTGAATTCTATTTTATTTTCCCTTAAAATCTAATTGTAATAGAAAAAAGGTTTTATGTAATTAACGAAGCGGTGTCGATAGTGAACTCTAAAATTAAAGTGTCCGACTGCCCACGCCGAATTAATTTTGACTAGCAATATTGATCTCCCAAATCAACTAGCAATATTGATCTCCCAATGATCTAATCAGTCTCCGTTTATCAATTAATTATATCATATCCATATGATATTGTCTCGACTGTGTAATTATCTTTGATTTTGTTTTGTATGTTTAATCATACACACACACACAGAGGTGTCCTCAATATTGAAGAGAGTAAGCACCCATCTTCATAATTATATGTTGAGTAATAAATATATTTGATTTTTGTTTAGTGTTTGTATTAAAATAAGTTTTTTTTTTCATTGGTAACAATATATCAGCTTATTACAATCTGACGTTTGATAGGCGTCAACCTTAATTTTTTATGGAAAGGGAAAATTAAAAAAAAGATTCTTATGAATGTTTAAATTATGTCGCATTATTGTAATATAATGTAATTAATTTATTTAAAATGTGTAAATAAATCATCAACAAATTAACGAATGATGTATTACATATCATATCATCATTTTAAATAAAATTTTAAAATATATATAATTATTCACAAAGTGAGGTTGAACGAAAAATTGTGAAGTGATGTGAAAATGATTTATTAGATTAGGATCATCCCCACTTTTTTAAGGATGAACAGAAGGAATATTGTATGATACAAGAATGAGAACATAATATGTTTATCCTGCTAATGCGTTATTTCTAGTTTGCGTTATTTCTAGTTTATTTTACATTCTAAGGGCGTGTTTGGTATAAGGGATAGGATGCGATAGCAGAGAATGTGATTTGATATGATTAGAATATAATTAATATTATCTTGTGTTTGGTGTAGCCGAGGATTATATTGGATTTGAACAATAATTTAATTATTAAAACTAATTAAAAATAAATAATTATAACTGAATTGAATTATTTATAAATTACAAATCGAATTTCACTTAAGATTAAATAAAAAATTAATTTAAAATATTTTAATGTTATTATTTATAATAGCCTATATCAAAATTTTTAATTTTTATCAGTAAAAAGCTTAAAAATTGTTGTATTTTATATTATTCCAATCAACGTCAATGATATTATTTAATTACAAATCATAATTCAATTATTTATAATAGTGATTATAACTACTTAATAATTCATAGGTTTATGAAAGTTTAGCTAGATATTTTTAATAGTAACCAAATAATTAATTTACAATGTAAATTTAAAATTAAAAACTATTTAGTAATTATATAAATTAAAATAATATTATAATTTAATGTGAAAAATATGAATTATAACATTACAAGTAATGCTTAAATAAATGAATTATTTTCAACCTTACAAAATTAGTATTTTATATTATTATTAATTAAAAAATAGGATTAGTTATTATTTAAATTGAGGTGAATGAAATTCATTTAGATGGATTAAAATTTCATAAAACGTTATCTTCTTTAGGAAATATATTTGTTAAAAATAATCATATTAAATAATTTATTAATTTGATAATATATATAATTTATTACTACATCACAAAATAAGTAATTAACATTATTTCGGAATTAATATGGGGATCCTAGGCACAACCCACAACTTTTGTACTCGCTCCTTGTGGCTTTGCCAAACATGGGACAACGTAGGATTAGGCAAAAACTGTCTGATCGCAACAAGGCCTGAATACTTAATAGTATTTGTGTCGCGACGGATAATGAAAATGAAACTCACTCTCTCACTCACAAAGAAAGACTCTCGAAAATTGAAATCGTAATAATTAATCATAGATCTAATTGGGAAACAGCGGCAACGACGCGACCCCTGACAAAGGAGTTTGTGAGCTATAATAACCATAAGCTGCTCGCAAGTGCGGCCTTGTCCTCGCTCACCGTCACAATCAAGTAGAACATGTTTCGTTTTTTTGGCTTCAAGTTGAATTTGTGATACTCAAGAAAATTTAATGGAGTAAAAGTGGTCATTAATTAATCGATCTTAAGAAGGCAGAGACGTTCGTTCGTCCGTAAATTCTCACCCCCGATTGGTATGTTGCATATGTGTATGCATCGTGTATGTACAGGCCATAGTGGGGTGTAGCTGCAACAGCGGAAATATGGTCCACGTATGACGTATCTGTCATCTGCCACTGCCACTCGTTCTCTCTCTCTTATTTCCTCAAATTCTACAAAACCCCCCGATAATCTCTTCTCTTCTCATGTGGGTTAAATCAATTCATTCATTTCCTCCGTCAATTTCTCTGTTTGGTGTCAAACAGGTTTGCTTTTCTTTTTATGTATTTTACGTGCTTATTTTGATAATTTAATGCCCAGATTCTTGTTTTAGTTTTGTTTCCTTTGGGTTTGATTTTTGTTTTTGTAGTTTTTTGGGATTTTGTGTTTCAAAACGGTGAAAGGCTCGATATATATGATTCTTTTGTAGTTTTTTTTATTATATTTGTTCAACCGGGCATGATGAAATATGATTATTTTAGCTAGCTATATGATCAAAGCTCAATAAATAATTTTTTAAAGCCCTGATCCCGTGGATCGCCATGAAAGAACGGAAGAGATCGCTCTGCTCCCAACTTTTTGGAAATGTTTGATACATTCTTTAGCCGTACATTTCATGCTGTTGGTCTGCTCAAGGTGAAGTGAACGGGCGTTAGTTTGTTAATGATAGAGCTTAAGTTATTAAGAAAGGGCCTCCTTCTGAGTCTATGCTTGAAGGATTGAAAATTCATGGCAAGATATGTAGCGTAAAACAATATAGTTAGTTGAATGGTACACCTTTTATATGAAACATGCAAAAAATGGTTAAGAAAGGGCCTCCTTCTGGTCCCGTTTGATTTACAATGTTTTCCTAAATATTTGCAATCATGTTGATTGTGTGATTTCAGAACAGAATGAATATGAGCAGCTTAATTGTTTTTATAATTGTTCTTTTGGATTTGTAGGAGATATGATTCGACTATTTAAAGTGAAGGAAAAACAGAAAGAAAATGCTGAGAATAACACAGGAGGTACAACTGTTAAAAAGCAATGCGCTGGGGAATTGCGTCTTCACAAAGGTTTCTTTATTGTGCTTGATGGTTGCAACAATTTTACTTTCAATTTGGTTGTTTGTTAAAAGATATTCTGGATTCGAATGGTGTGTTTGTGAGTTCTGTCCTTGCTAAGTTTGATCTGCAGTTTTAGAAATCGATCTTGTGATGGCATTTCTCTGGATCAAGGAGCAATTTATACAATGGAGGATATGGATTGAAACATTACAATGATTTTGTATTAAAAAAAATCTTGCTTTGATTACTTTTCATGTTAAAAGGACTTTAAGTTTGGTCTAGGATCATATTAGAAGATGTAAGCAGTACATTATCAATAGGTTTAAAAGAGCTCATAGTTTTTTTGGTTTCAAATCTATATACACCATAACTGGGTTTCCTAACTGATAGACCAGATTTATTGCAAGAGCATAAATATTCTGATGGTAGTGTTGCATTTTTTGACCTCTCTAAACTTGTATAGGGATTTAAGTCCAATGATGATATGGTCATAAACACAATCATTTTTTTTTAATTTTTTTTTCAGATACCTATATTCTTCGTTTTTGAGGCTGGGGATTGGATTTATATAATAAAATGGAAAGATGAAAAAGAGTCAACAAATTGTCTTGATTTTGCTTGCCAAATTTTATCATTTTTCTTGATAAATTATAAGTCTTACATCAATCTTGGAATTTCAATTTTTGCAGATATCACTGAGCTGAACCTACCTGAATCTTGCAAAATATCATTCCCTAATGGCCAGGATGATTTAATGAATTTTGAGGTCTCAATTAAACCTGATGAAGGATACTATCAGTAAGGAGTTTCTCTTTCATGTCGCTTTCGAATAAGTTATTTTGCCCTATGCCGAAATTTCAATTTGTGAAATCGAAAATTTACTAATGAAGTTTTTTCCTGCTTATTTGATTGGCATTTACCTAGATTTCCCTTTTGATACAGAAGCAAGATTCCTCTGTTTTCTTCTCCGTATTTTGCTTGTTATTTTATTTTTATGTCTGTAGTGGACCCCAATGATCAGTTGATATTGTCCTTTTCGAACATGGTTACAGAAATGGCACATTTGTGTTCTCTTTTGAAGTTCCCCCCATCTATCCACATGACGCACCAAAAGTTAAGTGTAAGACCAAGGTAGACATCTTTTTCCTCCATTTTATCCATATGTTAGTGTTATTTAATCGTGCTATTAAGTTGGAGCTGTACGCATTTGAATCTAACTTGCAGGTCTACCACCCAAATATTGACTTGGAAGGAAATGTTTGCCTCAATGTCTTACGAGAAGATTGGAAGCCTGTCCTCAACATAAACACTATTATTTATGGATTATACCATCTTTTCACGGTAATGCTTGATCATTCCATTTTTTTGGCTTTTTCATTTTAGATCATCTGGCACTTGGTTTTTGCACAGGAGCCAAATCATGAGGATCCCCTTAATCATGATGCTGCTGAATTGTTGAGGGATAACCCAGCTTATTTTGAGACAAACGTGAGAATGGCTTTACAGGGTGGGTATATAGGGGACGAATATTTTGAGCCAGTTATGTAGCTTTTGTTCCATAGAACTCAGTGCCAACTGACACAAAGTTATTGGTAACTTGAATGCTCGTAGTTTGCACAAGTTTTGAAAACTTGTGCAAACTTTCTAGTTATTCCTCTTGTGATCTTGGCGAAAATGACGGTTTTAAGTCCTGAAAACGCCAACTGTATAACCTAAACAAAAGTATGCTGATGCTATGCTGTGAGTTGATATGTTACGTCCTTTTTGTGTGTCTCCCTCTCAGCCACCCGGCTTTCATACTGAACATGCTCTTTACAGTTTATATACCATTATTGTTCTAATTAAACAACAGATACAGATTTCCTTTGTGAGACCTAACTAAGACCATTTGAAATCGTCATATAAGAATAAAATCGTCATATTCGAACCCTCAATACAAGGTAAATACCCATTTGCATCAAATAAATGTATCAAGAAATTAAATCCTATGCCAAATCATCAACGTGCAAGTAAGCAAACATCTCAACTGGAGAAAATTTGAATTCAACAAATTCTCAGTAAATGTCCTGAACTCAGAAAGTGTTATCGCACTATACATCCGATCAGTACTCTTGGCAAGTGCCAATTTCAAAACATTTCTTCGTCTTTAGAAGTGGCCTCTTTGAGACCGGCCCGTCTAGCATTTTCGCGGTCTCGCTTAAAAATCTTATACAAGGGCGTGTAAAACAGGCAACAAAAACCGAATGGGACAGCCATCATTGACAGAAGGCCCCTGGACAAAGCAAGTGCCTCACGCGGAGACCCTATAACTGGATCAATAGCCTTTGAATCATAGCCGAACATCTTTTCTGAAAGAATTCCCACCAAGGGGGCGGCAAAAGAAGAGAACGAACCTTCAAAAGCACGGTCAAATGCATAGATCATGGTACGGTGTTTGGCAGGGACTACCTCAGCAAACATGGGGCCATTTGCAGCAGAAGCATTCCAGCTGATGGTTAAGCCCATTAGAACAAGGGTGACAGCATAAGTGTAATAGTTGCTAACAGATTGTGGAATCACTGTGAGAAGGAACCATGAGAATGGTATACCCATGAAGGCACTGAACTGGGCACACATAACACGGCCAGTGTGGGGATAGGTTTGTGATATTCGATCTGCTACTACTCCACCAACGAAGGACCCCATAGCACATCCAATGGCAAAAAGACTTAAAAGGGCTGCTGTACTACTATGATCAAAACCTACCACAAAAAAAAAAAAAAAAAAGACACAGAGACATCATAATGGATGGGGAAACTAAATGGTAACGAGGCAATAACAACTCTGTAATGGTCAAAGAATGATTGCCTTCCTTTTAACATTATTGGAATGTACTTTGGATGCAATTATTGGGTATCATTTCCCATTTCATTCCAAAGTGATGTTATTAGTTGTGTGCATTAAGCCATTTAACATTTCACATCTGCTTACCAATTAATTCAAACCACATGGTAAAGAATACCATGGCAGTCCATGGCAGTGAACCAACAATGCCCTGCAAGACAATTATCTGAAATGTTGGCACTTTGATGACGGCTTTTGTGGCTATCCAAGACTCCAGCCAAACAGATGATACACTTGTATTGCCCTTTTCTACTAATTCATCCCTGCAGCAGAAAGAAATGTTATTCAGAGTGCTATTAAGTTTATAACCACCAGACTATCATGAAATTATCTGTAAGAGAAGGTACAATGATTCAATAAATGAATATAAATGGCAGTGAGACACCAATGGATGACACATCAAGAAATAGATCTACCTGTCAAAATTTTCACCAGTACCATGAAAGATGCTAGCCTTTTTCCTTGGGTCAACAACAAATATGAGTACAAGGAATGCAATCAGCACACTCAATGCAGCCATCAAAATGAAGGCACAGCGCCATCCAGGGATTCCCCAGAACTGATGACCAGCCATGATTGTTGCCAAAACCCCACCTCCTATGCCACCCATGGTGCCAACAAGGCTCAGCAGCCCAAATCCAGCCCCCCTCACACCATCTTTATAGCTATCAGCAATGAAGGACTGGAGTGCTGGTATAACAATTGCCAGCCCAAAGCCATTTACTGCTCTCCACATTCCAACATGCAGGAAATGATGGCTTGCACCTACTGCAGCAGTCGAAAAGGCCCAACATAAAATCCCAATAGTTAGGACAGCAGGCCTGTCATAGTTAATAACAAGTACACCCGCCAAGGGTGATGAGAGTCCCTGCACAAAGTTCCTTATAAATGTGAGATAGCCCAGGTCAGATGGCCCAGCGTTGAAAGCTTCACTAACTTCTTTGTAAACAGATGGCAAGAGATTTTCATCAGCACGTTCCATTATTGCAGCCAGGTTGATAAGAATGAGAGAAAGAGAAATCCCCAAAACCTTTCTTGTTCTGTGAAAAGTGTACATAATGCCAAGGGGCAGAAGAAAGAGTCAATGCAGAGAGTATATCTCCTCAACATAGTGGAAATAAATGAATTCAAAAAGGCATGTGATATTAACTATAGTCGGTTCACATGACATAGGAAGAAACAAGGACATAAGAGCTTGCTAAAGGCTCATGGATCGGCTGGCCAACACAGGAACAATAAATCAATTCATAACATTGTATGATCTGCTGCGTGAGTCCTCTCAAAAGTATGTTTTTGTTTGGGAAAGAAATTTTAAACTTAAAAGAAAACCATTGTCACAGACATTAAAAAGAACAGCTGATTATCTGAGTTCTACGAATATTGTTGGTATCAAGATCATGAATTAAACAATATAACTAATACAAAGATTACACAGAAAGTCAAAACAAAACAAGAGACAACACAGGCTATATGTACAGCCATAAACTACCTAATTAGACAACTGTGGAAGACATTTAAAGAGAAGCGCAAAGTTTTTATTGTCCCAAATATAAATAGACAAAAAATTGAGAGATGTCCCAAATAGTCTAGGGAAGTTATCACTACCCAAAGAGTATCAAATTTAGTTGTATGTATATCGCCCATCTAAACAAAAAGTGATGCAACAGTTAACAACTGTTTTTTCTCTATCACTGCTTAAACCTTATTCAAATGACCTCAGATATATGATCTAAGAATCTGATTTGGATGTTCTGTGTTCAGATTTTCAATCCATCCCATGCAAGCGGTGAGACGAAAGAAGATTGAAGATCGAATTCTTCGACAGAATAAAGGCCCCCAATGAATGAATCATTACCAAGCCTGTAATCAGAAGAGTCCACAGACAAAGCACATCGCACAAGCATAAAATCCTTCAAATTTCAGCTGAATTAACTATCTAGAAAGAAATTTTAACCAAAAAGAAAAGAAAAGGGGAAAAAAAAGGATCCAGTGTATTAATACATACAGGGCATAAAGTGTAGGAAGCATATAATGCGTCCATGCAGTGCGTGAAGAGAATCTCCTTTTAATTCTCTTCGATGAAAAGAAATTCTCTCAACTAAATATGGGAAAATGAGGAAAACTTCTCCAAGAAAAAGAAATCGAAAGTTGATCTTCATTGAAAAAGAACTTCCTTTCCATTCATTTTCCATCAGGTCTCGTCATGAAATGGATTAAAATTTAAAAGCGAGAAAACACAATTAAGTCACAAATAGTAATCGGGTTAACTCGGATTACGAAACCGTTGCAACACAAAACAGTGTAAATGTATTGGAGAAACTCACTTCATGGTTTCGAGACGTCTAAGAAAAGGAGGCTTGAATCTTGAATCTGTACCCGAATCAAATCTAAGATTAAGATTATACCGATAACTACCCATGAATGAAGAACGAAACACCACTCTTACAAAATCGCAAAAACAACAGCTCCCCAGAATCCACACCCGATCTCAGACACCCACTTGCCTTCTGGTTCTTCCGATAAACTCTTCCCATCCCAGAACCAAAAACAAAAACAAAAGACTTCAAAAACACGAAGTTTATTTATTTCTAAGTTCTAATAGCATACGCCAAATCAGCCAACACAGAAAGGTAAAAAATTCGAACTTTTAACTTCATCGAAGAGAGGTAAGAACAAGACAACAAAGTTGGTCGTCCTGAAATTTCATTTTTTGTTTGAAGGGCTGGCTTTCAAATACGTGCGCGCCACGACCACGAAGGGTTTATGTCTTCTCTTTTCTTCAAAGTTCCAGCTTTTGTTATTTTACTGTGATTGGCCAGAGAGTGAAGATCATCGGATCTTAACACCGTTTGTGTCCATGCGTGGGAGTTGTAAGAATTAAGATACAGCAGTTTCAGTTTGTCCTTTTCTGTGACTTTCACTTAAATGACTTTTCCGCATCTTATCATGTACTGTAACCTGTCAATCCTTTGAGAGCTGATGACATGGAATTTAGAATATACAAATTCCAATTTCTGACGTATACATTTAATGGAAAAAGGTCTCTAGGGACTCAATAGTTTTTAGGACGTATAAAAAAAATTTATGAGACTCATTAATTTTTTTAAAATAGTCTTTTAATTTATTTACAACGTTTTTTTTTTTGTTAAACATTAACTATGATGAATGTCAACTACATTAGGGGTGGGTAAATTCGTAGTTGGATCAATCCAATTAGATTTTGAATTAATTAGTTGGAAAAAATATAATTCGAACTCCGTCCGAACATATGATCCAATCAAATCCTAACATATTAGGATTGAATTAATGATTTTTACTTGTTTAATTTATAATTTCTTTGGATTTTCGAATTGAATTGAGTTGATCCGATTTGATCCTGATCAGATTTGATTGGGTTGGCCAAAATTCAACCCGATTAAGCTAGAACCTTTATATGAACTTAATCTAAACTTGAAATTTATGGATTGGATCAGATTGGATAAGTTCGGGTCGGGTCATTTGCACACCTCTAAATTGGATGTAATATGTTTACTTCCTTTTTTTATTTTAATTTGTTGTGTGTAACACGATCTAGTTAGGTATGACTTAAATTGTGGAGAAACATAAAGTAGAGACCTTCTCCAATTTTTTAGGTATGACTTAAATTGTGGAGAAACATAAAGTAGAGACCTTCTCCAATTTAAAAAATAAAAATGATTATTGTTTATTATCTTCTTTATTATGGGAACCTTATCTTAATTTACTCGCTTGATCGTTACTAGCTATTAAGGTCAAATTTGTCAGTTACACAACTCTCCTGAAACTGTGATCCGTAATGAGCAATTGACAAACAGTTAGTAGTCTAATTAACCTGCATTGACAAGGTTTCGACATCTATAAAATTTGTATGTACCAATGATAAATAAAAAATCAACAATTCAACCAAATATGACTTTGGTCACTGAATGTCAGCACGAATCATCTATTGGTTATGATTTCTCACTTTAGATTAGTTGGGACCAAAAGCTTTAAAACGGCCGTTCTTTGGGCGATACGTATGTAGTGTGCTCGGACTAATCAAAATTAGAAAATTCATGATCAGTGAAGATCTCATGTCAGCCGTGAGAGAGTTCAGTTTAAGTTTGATCTTCCTACCCAATGCGCGGCGATTTTCGAATCCAGACATGGATGTAGCCCGTGTTCCCGATTATCAAAATCATGGATCTGAATGGGCCAACCCAGTAGGGCCATCTTTATAATTTCAGGGACAAATTGTTGGGTTCATTAGGGGCACAGCTGTAGAATTCAATGGAGTGGATCATCCGGAATGTGGACAAGGAAAGCTATTTAACCCCCAGCTTCTGTCTCACTAGATCCCATTTCTCTGTACGCCCCGTTTAGTTTTAGAATTACCCCTTTCACTCGAACATATCTGTATGTCAACTTGTCTTCGAACGTCATCTATGCTACTTTTCTTTTTTAATCCATCTATGCTATTTGTTTTGATTTAAGATAAAAATAAATCATTGATTCATTCTCTGTATATGTTTGAACCACAATTATTAACATTGTCTCTCTCATATTTCTAACAGATACTTTATTCATTATATATTTTCAGTCGCAACTATTTTACTTAACTGTAATTTTATTTTCAAAACTTTTTTTTTATACTGATCGAAGACACTGATATTTACAATAAGATATATAATTAAAACTTACAATATTACATGATATTCTATAGGAAGTACTTGTTCAGACAAATAGTCTTCGCACATGAGAGATGTCTCAGTTATTCTATATGAAACATTTGTTCAAACAAATAACCCTCGCATATGAGAGATACATAAACTCTACTTACATTTCGTAAGAGAGAAAAATTTTATAAATTAATTCTATAATTATATTTAATTAGGAGCTTGAGTTTACAGGAAATCGAATCCATACTCTCATAACTGTGAGAGTATGGATTCACCTTGGGCAATGGCCAAATGGCTATTTTTAAAAGTAAAGGTTTATGAGATTAATTTGGCAACCGAGTCTCTTCGCAGAACCTTTTAAAATAGGCCCATTTCTGTGGGTCCAACTTTGTTGCTACGTGGTATGGTAGCATGCTATTTTGTCATTTTGTGAAATTTATGTAATCCAATGGCTAAAATTTGAGCAAGTGGATGGAATTAATTGACGAAAATTGGCTTATTCAGTCAGTGAAAATGAAAAAGTTCTTTCGTTTTTGAAGCCTTCCCTTCTCTACGTTTTTTTAAATAATAAAAAAAAATCTTCCAAAGAACACGTCTTTCCCTATCAAATTTCTCATAAAGTAATCAAAGATCATAACCCACTTGGAGCCCCTGTTTTTTTTTTTTGTCTTATTTATCCTATCAACACTATAAATGGTGACTTTTTTTACCTCCTGCAATTGTCAGCTCCCACACATCTGAGTTTGCTCGGCTGAGTGAATCTGCTTTTGTTATTTAATGCATTTCTCTCTTTATGAAGCTGATAAATGCTGAGGATTGAACTTTATTTATGCCATACTATATCTATTTACGTTATATTTATTAATCAGTAATTAAAGTAGATTAGAATTAGAATAGATTAGAATTAGAATAGGTTAAAATTAAAATAGAAAATAAAAATTAAAATAAAATATTTACTGTAATTATAGAAATTGAAATTAAAATAAATTATATTATATTAAAATATTTACTTTATTTTAAAATTAAAAAGAATTATTTTAAGTTACTAAAATAATCTAAGCTAAATATTGTTGTTGTTGTTATTTAAATTACTAAAGTGGCAGCGGTCCTTTGACTTCAATGAACAGTGAAGACGAAGACGATGAAGATCTCGACAACCAATTGCTGCTCCACAAATGACAAAAAGCGACATCGTGCTTGATCCCAATACAGTGATACATTGATGCTTGTTTGTTTCACAACGGTGGAGGCTTGTTTTGTGAGGAGGTTTGCCGGTTTCTTATTGTTATTTATACTTTTTTAATTTAAATGAGGGGATTTTTAAAATATTAAAATTTTAATGGGTGAAATTGGTAATTTTGGGAGTGGGATACTATTTCTATCCCTCTTAAGAATTAGTCTCCCATTTTCTGAATCCAAATTAAGATTGATCTCACATATTTGATTCTAATTTCTTCTTTTAATTTGTGAAGTAAGTATTGTCAAAAATTTAGATTCCCTCATCTGAAAAGTAAATACACCATAAAAAAGAATTTTGACTGAAAAAAAAAAGGCCTCTAGTAACTATTTTTGTTCTAATCCTAACCTTTATTAAGATACGCTCATATTTCTTTAATTAATGGCGTGGCCACGACCGACAAAATTCTAAGAGAGTGCTGGGCCTATTTTAATCCATAATTGGCATGTATACACTATGAAATGAAATAGATATTTATTCTATTAATCAAATTAAATCAAATGAAGAACAAGGAATCTCAATTAAGACTCTACGGCTATTTAATTCTTAATTTACAGACTGAGTTTTAAGGTAACAACAAGATAGTGGTAAACGGTCGTAATCCGTTGTCAGCCCCACGGAGGTTGATTGTGTGCATTACGAGAAGTTACATGCACGTGGGCGTAGGTCCAAAGTCCATGTCCAGACCTCAGATAGCTCGACAGCCTAACTAGATAAAAAGTGGGTCTTACGACCTTGCGTAAGTTGCACCATACATTCGCTGCTAGTTTTCTATTGTTCGTAACACGATTCTTTTTTTTTTTTTTTTGTTTTTTTGGTTAGTAGCAACACCATGGTGGTGTTTGGTTTGAAGAAATAATTAGAGAGGAAAAGAGTGGAGAAGAGAGGAGAGCGAATCAATTTTCATTGTTTTGTTTAGTAAGGAATTCTAAATGAAAAGGGATTGATTATTTTTTACTTAGACAGTTTAACCTTTTTTGTTAAGATTTTAATATTTGATATTAAGTGAAGTTAAAAAATCAAAATAAATCTATAAAATCATAATAAGAAAAAAAGTCTAAATTATTATTCAATTATATTATCTAGGGATTTGAAATTTTTTTGGGAAAATATTAAATTATAAATTAACTTAATCTAAAAATAAAAAAATTAAAACAAGTAGAATTAAAAGAAAATTTATTATGAAATGATTTGATCTTGGTTAATTTTTCTGCATTTATAATTTGTAAATAAAATTATAAATAAATATGCATCACATAGAAGATAATCTTCATTCAGTTTTCAACATTAAAATAATAAAATTCTAGTTTTCTTTCCTCCATTACTAGTTTTCAACATTAAAATAATGAAATTCTAGTTTTCTTTCCTCAATTGCTTTTATCTTTGTTTTTTTTTTTAAAAAAGATCAATTAATTAAGTGAAAATCTAAAGTTTTTATTTTTGTAGTTACATCTCTCTTGTATTAGTAATTTATATTTCTATATTTTCATATTAAATAAATAAATAAGTCTATTTATTTTGTTAAGTTTCTTAAAGTATTCATTAAATTTACTTAATATAAAATTATTTATAATATTAAATTTATAAAATAAAATTATAAATAATAATTATTAATGGCATTCAATAAGTTAAAAAGTTAAAAGATAATTTGAAAAGTTTTAGTTTCTAACATAAAAGGAATTTGAATTTTTCACTTCTTAGGGTGCAATTTAAATTCCACATTATGATGGATATTAAATTCTAATAGAAATTAAATTCTAATAGAAATTAAATTCTTATACTTTTTATCTAACCAAACAATAAAAATAAAAATAAAATTTAAATTACTTTCCTTTCTTCTATTCTCTCTTCCCAACCAAACATCACCTCCTATAAGATCGTGTGATTGAATTATAGTCGTTCAACAACTAGAGAATGGTTCGGTGTAATGAAGCCCCACGTGGCTTTCTTCCAACTATGAAGACCAGTCAAAAGAGTTCGTTCTTGGTTCTTGGAACAAGAAGACAAGGTCCCCATATAATGGCCACGCACGCCCACACGTGCGGCTAGTGTTGTTCCCTTCACAACTTTGCCCGCCTAGCTGTCCCGTCCGCTTCAGTCTAGCTGGATCAGCACGAGTCCAGTCTAATGCTCAGCCCTTGAATTTCCATCCATTATACCAAGTGTTATCCACATTATTGTATTACCACTTTCTTTTACAAATAAGAGAATAAGACATATTACTCTTTAAACTACTACTAGTTTATATATATATATATATATATATATATATATATATATATATATATATTACTATCCGATTTACGAGTTATAATCATCCATCTTAAATCTTCGTTTACTATGCCAAATTTCATTAATTAAAATATTAATGACGAATGATTAGATGGCAAATGATAAACGTTATTGAGGCAGCTGTTGATAGAGCTAGCAAAATAGGTCATTTGGTTGTATTCGTGTTGTGTCAACTTCATGTCAATCCAAACTCAACTCATTTAATAATTGTATCAAAATATTGAGACATAAACATAACACGAAAAAATAATTAAATTATCTAATAATCTATTTAATACCTATATATTAAACAAAATTTACATATGAAATTGACATACTGTCATACATACATACATATAAATACATACATAAAATTATATATTAATATTATAAAATATACATGTCTATCAATATTTTATATATTTAAACTATGAAACTCTAAATGTATATAAAATTTTATAAATAAAATATTGTGTTTATATTTATTTTTTTAAAAAATAAAAATAAAATAAAAAATCATCTCTAATATTTAAGTTTTGATGACAAGAATTAATAAATTATTTTAAAATAAAAATTATTATAATATTATTAATCAGATAAATAAGTAAAGAACTTTAATTTTAATTCAATAAAAAAAATCGTATTAATTCAGACTCAATTCACTTAATAATCACATTAAATTTAACAATTTATATTTATTTATTTTTTATTCGCTTTAAATAATTGGGTCCTGTTAAATTTTACTTGCTCTGGTTGTTGAGGTAAAATCAGACCAGCGTGTACCTCCGTCTGCTACGCAAAGGCAAGGCAATAGAAGTTGAGCACAAGCCGTGCGATTCCTCTGCGAAAAGTAATGATGGGTCCACATCACGTGTTGGTTGCTTCGCTTGACACGTCAAAGCTGGATTGCTGTCCCCACGAGCCGGTGGTGGGTTTACTTTATTTTTTGCCCCGCATTTGCACGTGTGGTGCCGTTTGAATTTTGGAGAGCAGTATTAGTGTATGTACGGTTTACATGAAATCATAATTGATCTTTTATTATCCTTTAATTATTTAACTAACAAAAATCGAGCTATGTAGAAAAATTATTTATAAAACGGACCGTGTAGTGTGTGTTTCATAAATAAATATAATATTACATTTTGAATGTTGAAGGTGGGCCGCCGGCTCCGGCTCTTCGGAGCTTGTTGTTATTATATCTGCACTATTCAAATTGATCATCACGGTCAGAGATTATCCAAATATCGGAGAGAAGGCAATCTTCGTGTTTTGTTCGCCGTGAGAATTGCTCTTTGCGAATGTGCCATGCGTCCCTACGTGATACAAAGCAACAGTCGCTTCAAGATTTGATCACACGGCGGGCAGAATGGGTGCTGATCAGTTTGAGTACAAAAAGGTCTTGCATGTCATGTATTATTAAGACACTTTCATTTAACTCCCCCTCATGTGCTTTAATTAGTTTTTTTCATTTACCTTGTGATTGCTTGTAATTCAATAACAATAAAGTACAAAGTTTTTCACATTAACTATTATTATTTATGTTATTTTTTCTTTTAAAAAATAAAAGACAGTATTACTACATTAATTTATACTTATACAATTCAAATACACATGTCCAACACAGGGGGAGCCAGAGTGTCAGTTGTCCCCTCAAATGTTTTTACTGTAGCACGCCTCAAATATTATTACCGTTCAAAATAAATGTGTTTAGAATCAAATTTGCATTAGGCAAATATAATAACTTTTCTCCGATGCATATTTGATATGCCGATGAAAGTCTTTTTCGGGATATCAAATATCATAATTTCTGTAATTTTGACGACATCGTAAAATTTTTTATACCAATAATTATTTAAAAATATGATTTCTATCTTTTCTATTTTGAATTCGTATGAAAATAATAGATTTGTAATATATATTATATGGACTGACCGTGAACTAGTTGTCGAAATTGTCATTAACATGGTCCATAAGTAAGTTTTTTAACCTTATTATTATGATAAGTGTAAAATTATGAAACAAGACGATGCGACTCTTCATTAATGCAACTGCTTAATTAATGACGTGAGCTGGGTAATGCGGATTGAGACCGAACAACTTGTCAATAATGGAGATCGGAGGCGCCCATGTCAATCCCATCAGAATTGTCTTACGTACTGTGCTCCATTATCATCAAATCCAACCAAATTTGTCTCTAAATTTGTATTTCGAAAATAATAATAATAGAGACAACGATTCTGTCGTGATTCAATAGAAGGGTCATGAAAACCATCTATTTTTTAAAAGAGTTGCAGAAGTATTTTTTTTTCCCCTCCAAAACACATGAATTCTCGTTTGTGGTTAAAAATTGTCACTCATACTCTCAATATTTGTAAAAAAAAAAAAAGCTTATATGTTAAAAAAATAAGGTAGCATTTAATTTTTTTTTTGGGTGTAATATTTGAATTGGTATAAACTTAACTGAAATTTAAATAGGTATAAAAATTAATAAGCGCATGATATTTTTATTTTTTAGTATCTAAATATAAGTGATATATTACTTATTTTAAAAAATAAAAATACTTTAATGTGATTATTTGACATTTATATCTTTATAAGTCGAAATAAATGAAAGATTAGTTTTTATAGTTTATGAAATAAGTCTATTTAATACAAATTTTTAAGAATATTGTATTTAATTTCCATTCAGATATTTTTCTATTCATATAAAAGTCACAAAATTTTTATTTTCCATTCAGGTGTAATGTATGATATTCAGGCATAAGTTAAAAAAATAAATTAAAAAAATTTCTGAAATTAATAAAATTTTAGACTCCAAACATTTAACAAATAAGTTTTACAATATTTTTTTTAATCTGAAATCGAAATAGATTTGAATTTTTCTGAAGTGTGAATAGATCTTGATATAACTATGTGAGTGACATATTTGTTTTTATTTTTGTTATATTTGAATATAACTATTTATTTTTATAAATAAAAAATATTTTAAATATGGTTATTTAATATTTATGTCATTTTAAATAATAAAAAAAGGTTACATTTTATAGTTTAAAAAATAAGTGTATTTATTTTAGAATATAATACTTATTTTTTATTTAAAAATTTTTCATTTAAATAAAAATCACAAAAATTCACTTTTTTTCCATTCTTTTTTTTTTTTTTCTCTTTTATTTCCTAATGTGAAAGTTGTTCGATTGCTTCTTAAATGGAAGCTACTAAGAAGCAATCCGATCAATGTCCAGTAATCACTTTTGATCTTCTTCTGTTTTCACTACAATGTAACGTAGATTCCACATTACCAAGGCTTTGCTCATTTTTGCGGATCACTGACATACATGTTTCATGTCGACGTACGAGTGACATCATAGATTCGCCATCTCTGGCCCTTTGTTTGCCACGGCCAATAACAAAAAATCCAATTCGGCACAGCCTTTTATTGCTATTTGCTGCTTAGACTTGCTTAACTCAATTAGGGAATAAATGGCACGTGGCCTAGACCCAAAAATGGATGCGAGCACTCACAGACAATCTCAATGAGGAATGTCCAAACAATTATCATAACATTTTAAAGGTATTTTATCTAAACACCTAAGCCGAACTCTTTTCTCTCTTTTCTTTTTTTTTTAATTTGGTTTATTTACAAGACTTTTGTGAAAAATTATTATATAACCTAAAATTATCGTCAATTTGTAAAAGTAATTCACCTACCATTTTTCTTACTTCAATACTTAAAAATGTAAATAAATATCTCTAAATAATATGTGTTGTTTGACACTTAGATAAATAATTAACATAAGGATAATAATTAATGGACAAACAATCAACATGTTAAATACATAATTCATGATAAATCTATTGAATAGTATTAAATTATCTAACGCGGCAGATTCCTTAAAAAAACGAAAGCAATTGCGGGTAAAAATTTAACTACCATTAAATTTAGAAAATAGAAGTTAATTTTGTTTTTCAATTAAAAGTTTAGTCTTTCAAATCATAATGGTTGGAGACATGATTACCGGCGAAATGGGTTAGGATAGGATAAAGAACTAAAATAGGAAATCCGGAAATACTTATAATATCCTAAAAAATGACTTAAAATTTCCAAAGTACCCCTTTACACAATCCACATCAGGTCTCTCCATATGAACCAACGTGTGAAGAGGGTGAAGAGGAAGAAAGAGAAGAATCTAAAGGAACAAGCAACAACAGACTTGAATAAACATATCATGACCGACTGACTCCTCTATGAAGATTAAAATAAACGAACCTGAAAGCTGAAGGCTTCGAGTTCGTGAGTAGAGACTAGAGATAGAGAGTTAAAGTCTTCTCGTTTTCTGTCTCTCGATTCTCTCAAGTGCTAACCAAGTTCATAGCTAGATCGAATTAAAAAAAAAAAAGAGAGAGAGCGAGAGAGAGGCACCTGGAGCAATGACAGCGGGAAGCTCATCAGGGAGGCTGCCGACGTGGAAGGAAAGAGAGAACAACAAGAGGAGGGAGAGAAGGAGAAGAGCCATAGCTGCTAAGATATTTTCTGGGCTTAGAGCTCAGGGCAACTTTAAGCTACCAAAACATTGTGACAATAACGAGGTTTTGAAAGCCCTCTGTGCTGAGGCTGGCTGGATCGTTGAAGAAGATGGTACCACTTATCGCAAGGTTTATTATTGCTTCTTCAGTTCATGATCTCCTGTTTTATTAATTACTATGTTGCAAGATCTGTGTCATTTATGTTATATGATTGTACTTTTGAGAATCTGAATCAAGCTTCTTTAATCTTCTTTCTGTTTTTTTTTTTTTAATTCGTTTTCATAGATCCACATGCATACGTTACTTTTAGTTAGCTTTGGATTTCGAGGTTATAATACTTTCACTTTTGAATTTGGGGTATCTTGTTTCGCCTGAAGCTGAGGAAGTTTATGTTGGCTTTGAGTTTTGCTTGTCTCATAATTATGTTGAGTTAATAAAACTTGAAAGCTTTTGTGGGTTATTGATTGATTCTATCAGAAAGAAAAGGCACAACGGAGGAGATTTGATTTAATAAGATGATTAAAGACTTTTTTCTTTATTTGCCAAATGGGTAAACTTATTTTGACTAGTATTCATGAAGAAGATGGGCCCTGAAGCTATTTTCCTCTACAAATTGCTTGTTGTTGATCTATCAAAACCATTTTTTTCTTCGGTTTTCACTGGTACTAAAAAGCAATTTGCAATTTTTCTCCATAGATTCATAGTCCCAGGGCCAGTTCTAGTAAATTTGGAGGGAAAGAAGATAGAAATTCATGTATAAACAATGTAGTCTTGCTGCTTCATTATTCTGTCAAGTAAAATTGTTATGGATTGTCTTATCTTCTGCTGAAATTTCTGCTACAATCTCTTCTAATTCAGGGAAGCAAGCCACCACGAACCCCATCTGAAATTACAGGCGGTTCGGCAAACATCAGTACATGTTCCTCTCTTCAACCAAGCCCTCAATCCTCAGCTTTCCACAGTCCTGTGCCCTCTTATCAGGCCAGCCCAACTTCATCCTCATTTCCAAGTCCCACTCGTTTTGAGGCAAATCCCTCAAATTACATTCTCCCATTCTTTCAAAACATTCCTTCAGTTCCTACAAATTTACCTCGACTTAGAATATCCAATAGTGCTCCCGTAACCCCACCTCTTTCATCTCCAAATTCTAGAGGTCCAAAACGAAAGGCTGATTGGGAATCCATTTCAAATGGCACCTTGAGCTCATTTCGCCATCCCCTATTTGCGGTATCTGCTCCTTCAAGCCCTACTCGTCGCCTACATATTACACCTGCCACAATACCAGAATGTGATGAATCTGATGCATCCACAGTGGATTCTGGTCGTTGGGCCAGTTTCCAGACAGTAGCAACCTTAGCAGCCCCTCCTTCGCCTACTTTTAATCTTGTCAAACCTGTGGTTCAAAAGAATTGTATTCAAAAGGAAGTTGATGGGCATAAAGGCTTTGCTTGGGGAATGGCAGCGGAGGGGGGGCAAATTTCGGAGTTTGAATTTGAGAGGGAGAGTGAGAGAGTGAAGCCTTGGGAGGGTGAGAGAATTCATGAGATAGGTGTTGATGATCTTGAGCTTACACTTGGAAGTGGCAAGACATGTGGATAAACATCCACTGAAGCATGGCTTGAGAGGAAAGAGCTGGGAATGTATGTTGATTCACAAATCTGGGGTCTGATCTGACTTCTGTTACATCAGAGACATTGATTTCAAATTTGTTGCATCCTGTATTTTGTTTTTGTATAGTTTTCAGTCTTTAGAGCCGTATCAGGAATTTAAGCCTATCAAATTCTGTTGAGAAAAATATCCAGGCAGGCTTCAAGCAGGAGCTTCATTTGTGAAATCTGCTGAAGCATTCGGGAGGTTATATTTTGCCCCCCTCTGTTTATGTTTCAGCAATTTTTTTTTCAGATTATTCTCTTATAGTAAGTAGAATTTAATTCTATTACCGTTTAGCATGCTTCAAGTAGAGAAATTGTGTTCCTTATCTGATTTGTCATATATATCCTTGGCAGACTTTGAGGGAATTTGATGGCAGTTCTATCATGTTGGTGAGCAAATGCTGCCTGCTTCGTTTTTAATATACTACTTATAAGAGCTCTATTTCATTTTTAGTATACAACTTATAAGAGATATTAGCCAGAAAAATTTAGATGTATGTTTCTTTATAGTTGTATTTCTCCCTCAAATGTTGTCATCGTCATAGACGGTAGTTTAGATTAATTTCTTGACACTAATAAAACTAATGAAGTTCATTAGCATACTGCAATGCGCATGAGCACAGAGAATAAGGCAATGCAGTGACCAGTGAGAAATTAACTAGAATAACGCGTATATTAGAAAGTGATTTATGTATCAGACCAGAAATTGAGCAGGTTCCTGTTGTCTCAAGGACTTTGTTTCTTGTACTCTTTTGTCATACCCGCTAATAAGTTTTCTTTCAGTTCGGAAGCTTGTGCTAGTCAAAAAGCATCATGTACGCCAAAAGGGTCCCTTCACGTGCGATGCAAGAT
Organism: Luvunga scandens; assembly: GCA_030449905.1. Lineage (NCBI taxonomy): Eukaryota > Viridiplantae > Streptophyta > Magnoliopsida > Sapindales > Rutaceae > Luvunga > Luvunga scandens. The sequence goes on along the minus strand of JASUUG010000383.1, from coordinate 1,284,963 downwards.
GTCGTTAATGGTTCCATGTGACCCAAGTCACGTGTGGTCTTGTTAAGATACCCAGCCCATTCGGTAACTTCCATTTACAGGGTTATTAATCGTCACTTTCGACCAGATAACCGCTATCAGTCCAGCTAGGTAAACAATAAATTCGTTCCCAGTTCCAGTTGGCTGTTAAAGCTTTAGTGCCTGAATTCATTATTGAGTTTTCTACGAGATTTTGGCTATTTTAACTATCCATCCAGATCCCAGAGTGCTTGCTACTGTCGTCTATTACCTTGGCTTGGAAAACCGTGATCTGTCTCAATTCTCAAGGGCTGCTTTCTTCTCAGTCAGTTTCTTGGATGCTCATTCCCGTGGGACCTTGATTTAGTCTTAGCCTCAAATAGTTGCAGCCAAATGGGCAATGCTTATTGCTCAATCAATCATGTGTAAGCAATTCTTTTGCTTATGCGTTCCACAATTTCAGCTTCAATGTCATTCGTGCTTGTGACCTGAGCTGATCAAGAGACAGCACGTCATTCCTAGAATCCTAGTCAAGGCTCATATTGACTGTGCCAAGTACCCCGATCAAAAAAGAAATTTGCTTATATCCTGTGTACACCCCTTATTATAAGGGTGGGATATTTTCCATCCACTATTTTTGTGAATTCACTCCACTTAAGAAAATAATTGTAATAAGCTTAAATTATTTTTAAAATATACAAATCGACCAAAAAATTTTGATAATTAATTAATTAAATCATTCTTATAATTTTTTTTATTTAGGTATTTTTGACCATTAAAATTACCTTATGATAAGTTTGATTTGACTATTTTACCTTTAAAATATAAAAATAACTAAATGGCCCCAAGAAACATGAGTTCCTGTTTCTAGTACTTCTGGTATCTAATTATATTTAATTAAATATCTAAACTTCTTCTCTATTTTTGTTTTTGTTTTTCAAAAATTTTATAAACTTATTGTAATTATTTCTTAACAATGGGTGGAATTTCACCACCCCTTTTATAAATAAGTAACAATGTCTAGGAATAACGGAAAATTAAATATTTCTCCTTTAAATATGAATTAGAAACACTTACACTCAAATTTAAATAGGTTGTATCACTCAAATTTAAAAATGATACATTTAACCCCATACGCAAACAATTTAACTTATTTTATAATTGTTAGGGTCGAATTTTTCAATAGCATCGAGAAATACAATTGACCTTAATCTACTCAGAATCATTATCATTGAGCCGACCTCGGAAATACAACCTAGGGCCTAAGTTGGCAATCGAGAAATACGATTGACCTTAATCTACTCGGAATCATTGTCGTTGAGCTGACCTCGGAAGTACAACCTAAGGCCTAAGTTGGCAACCTGATTTACAAGTACAACCTGAAGCTTATATGGACAACCTGATTTGTACATTCCTCAATCCGATCAGGATAACATGGCCTATTTTTTAAGGAAGTTGTATACCACTATCTTCTCAACCACTCACGACTGATGAATAACTGCAGGTAACTACTATTGAATGTGTTAAAATCGTGATAACGATCCACAACTAGGGGGATATTTAAAGGAAAGAAAGCATCAAGTGCAGGGGTTAGAAAAAATGAACTAAAAAAGAACCATACAAGCCTCAAGTCTATCTATTTTCTACAAGATTTACAACACCAACACCCCAAAACTACTTGATTTTAACTTACCTTCAGTTTCTCATTTTTGTTTTCTTATTTTTCTCATACACAAAACATCTGACTTAGGCAATGGAGGATTTTCACCGAAACCCCCACCAGTGTGTCCTAACCATGTTCTATGGTTAGCAGGTGCGCTAAGTTGTGGTTGTGTTATCGCTCAGGTTGAATTCGTGTTGTTATTCCCCAGAAAATAAATTTAGCTCTTGAGGTCATTTTTCGACATCAACAATAATTACAAAGTCTATGTTACCCCTACTCAATTTAAGTTACTTATAAATCATAAACATCCATCAGAATGAATTATTATGTATGTGTTATGACAATACTATCTTTAATAACTTGAGTTAATTACCTAATTAATGTGTTTTTTTAATTTTTTTTTTGTTTTCTTGACTTAATAATTGAAAAATGTAAATAAATTGTGGTATTTAAAAGTTTGGTGAAGATTGTTTTATGTGTTATCTATGAGAGAATGTGTAATCTTATATAAGAAACAAAATTAATATATAATCCATGATGCAATGAAAATAAATAAAATGAAATTATCTTATTATATAATAAAACTTAAAAAAAATCCAATATATAGACAACTTAAATTTATGCAATTAATTTATGAAGAAAAATATTGTCATATCACACAAAAAAAAAATTATTTTGATTCATTTTACTATTTGTAGGACGCAACTACGTTACCATGGTTATTTTGTCTTTTGTGATGTTAAATTTCTTTTGGCCCCTTACTTCCTTTTGTATTTACAATTCATTTATAAGAATTACCATAATTTCATTTTCCTATTTCTTCTTGAAAAAATTCAGATTATATCATTATAACTGGTTTTAAAATGTAATTACATAAATAGAAATAAAAAAATACAATAATATTAGTAAATAACAAAGGCCGAGGTTATTTGAATCCACTAAAATATTTATTAAACTCATTAAGTAAAAAAATCCACCACAACAATTTGAAAATTCATATTTTACAATACAAACCTATCTAAATACCAAATAAACCCTTGCTTCACAAACTTATCATTACAAGACTATTTTTCCTGAATAAATCTATTCTATGAACTTTGTTTTCTGAAATGACAAAATATCTTCTCCTTTGTTTTAATTAATTGTATCTTAATAGAATATAAATTGGAACGGTGAATTAATTGCTAATAGATCAATATTACTTGTTTTGGCATCAACGTTTCATTTGTAATTGATGCATGGTGGTTGCATATGTTTTGTAAATATTCAAAAGTAACTGAATATATTCGTTTGATGATAATCTTGTACTGGGTTTGAATTAGGAAATAAGAGAGTTTTAATGAGTAATTCATTTGTCCATTATTATAATTTAGTTTGTAGACATTTTAGAAATAAAAATTATAATAAAAAATAGATTTAATCAGTTTTTTTTTTTAATTTTTTTAATTAGCTTTTGCGTTGACGCTTTCATATGCTAACCTTACAGCGCTCACTTTCCATCCCGATATTCTCAACCAAATGCAAAAGAATTACAGAGTTCAACAAGAGAGAAGCAAAATAGACAACGTTCAGAAGCTAATTTAAGTAAAAACTAAGAGAGTTTGAGAGCGAGAGACAAGGAGTTGTTGACTCATTGCTTTTTAGTATCATAGCATCAAAAAATTCTAGCAATAACTTATATGTATTAATACTTTCACTCACAACAGACATTAAGTAATACAATTTTAATTTAGACTAAGTTGTGAATGATCAGATACACTTTTTTATTTACACTTACGTTAGAGGCTTCACTTCTTCATCATTGAGTAGTCCATGACATCTACAAGGTAATCTGAAACCAAAGACATGCATGATCTATTCACATTGTACAGTAAATGATACGAGGCAACAAAATATGTATAAAAGACCTACCAGCATCTTCTTCTGTGAAGTAGAGAGGAGGAGCAATTCAGAAAAACATTTTCATAAAATCCACCTTTGTCGACCAATACTCCCATTTCTATAATAAAGAGGTCTCCATGTAGCTAGAAGCATAAAGCAATATCATTGGATTAATACTGAGAGGAGGATAAAGCACATATACATTTCATTTTGTCCATTATATCTAGAATTTCAGCCTTGTCAGGTGTTTTCAATTGGCGATCAATGACAAATTCAACTCCAAGCGTAAATCCCCTTCCCCTCGCATCTCCAACAGTTCCATATTTATTCGTAAGTGCATTGAGTCTTTCTTTCAAATAGGATCCAACAACGTGTGCATTATTCTGAAGCTTACCTTTCAAAACAGCGTGCCCTACAGCTGTACATATGGGATTCCCACCAAAGGTGTTAAAGTGACTGCCGCGAGTAGTTACTACTGCACAACAAGGGAAATGCCCTTTGCCATTGTCACAACATCAAATAGCTCTTCCAATAAGATAGAAACAAAAATTATGAGAGAAATTATAAAACTCTTACGCGAATTAGCATCAAATTGCAATTAAAAAAAAAATCAAATTATTAAGCCCTAACCTAATGAACATTAATTTCCCAAAACCTAACCCCAATTGACCTCAATCTACCAAACTCTGACTTGACACAGAATTGGTTTCAAATATCCAAACACTAACATCATCATTTTAAGAGCAGTAGTAACAATAATTTGGAGAAGCAATGGTCGTCCCACTTCATGGCAGCTTTGCAATAGCTGCCTTTGTAGCGTGGTTTGACACTGCAGCGGCAGGCAGCTGTCCATTGATGTGGTTGGTAATAATGACTTTCCAATGCTGCCGACGTGTTTGATAATCTCTAATTGAATGAGATTGAAAAAAAAATAAGTTAATAATTTTTAATTGTCTAGTCATTCATAATTTTAAATAATCCGGACTTATATGTTAGAAGTTTATCTCTTTAACTTTTAACAATTTTTCATAAACAATGGGGAGTATAATGTTAAAATTCAAATTAACACTTCTCAACCGTTTAAACTATTTTTTTAATAGATCCAATGGTGATAGATTTAAGCTAAAAAAAATTTAAATTGGTAGTACATTGCAACAGTTGCAAGGTAGGTCAGTAGGAGAAGCCCTATTTGTAATATAAGTTAAATTGGTTTGGAGCAAAATGGACTTTTTATTGTAAAATAACTTAAATGATTAGCATATAAAGGTTAATTGTATTGTTTTTGAATTTAGAGGGCGCAAAGTGTCGCAACTTTCTTGCATTTGCATATAAGTGTTGCTAAGTGCTAACTAATATTTAAGAGATGGATCTACAATTTTTCGTATAATTTTAGGAGCATTCTGTAAGTTTTTTTGGCCTTTGTAGTTCATTTTGGATGGGGCTCGGTAAAACTTCTCTTGGGTGGAACTTGTGTAGGCTAGGACCGAATATTGATAGAAATGGAGTAGTGACCAAAAAAAAAAAAAAACACAAAACAAAAAAGATCGAAACTAGGAAATAATCTCATAAATTCTATTTAATAGTAATTCTCTTCACCGTAAAAATTACCCGATAAAATTTTATATCCAAAATTGATTAAGTAATTTTTTTTTCTAGTCAACTGTAATTGACTTTGCAAAACCTTGAATTATTTCAAGCGATAATTATATGTTACGCAATCGGGAAGTGTTCTTAAATTTGTGTTCCAAACTCTGGTTATTTTTCAAGTCAAGGATAATTGATCTATCGTTCCCAACTGACAATAGAAGAATGATTGTGATTTCTACGTGATAGAGTTTGATATTCAAAACAACAACGAACTCTTGAGACACCCAAAGACTTCTCTAAATTACTTGTACAGTAAATCGACTGCTCTCTAGTCTCTTCTAAGTGGTCTTGGTGTATTTGCCCAACTAATCCTGGAAATGCATACCCGTTTAATTTTGAAAACTACCTTTTAAATGATCCCTTTAAACTAAGCCAAACTTTCTTTGTAAACAAAAATAAATAAATAAATAAGATATTTGACTGCAAGAATTTTGTTTTTGGTTTTGGAAACTAATTTTTTAGATGTAATGGGAGTGAAGACGACCGATATTAAGGATATACACGAGTATTATTAAAAATTTAAAAATTAAAATTATAAATGGAGGCTCAAGAGAAAAAAAAGAGGGGTTTAAATATTGTAGAAATAATCACAAGTCATTCTATAACAGGATTAAAAAAAAACCGTTTGGGGTGAGAGAGGCTCGAACTCTCGACCTCAGGATAACTCAGATGCTATGAGACCTACGCGCTAACCAACTGCGCCACCACCCCGGTCTGGCGATAAAAGCCAGAACTCTTATTACTTGACAACTAAATAGTGTGTTAGGCTATTACTACCATGCACAGCATTTCAACTATTTTGGTATCTGAAATTTTACTATAAATATTGAATAAAAATAATGACGAGAAGAAGAAAATTATCTGGTATTTTTAGGAGTAAAGTATCTTACATTATGATAGCAGACTAGCTTAAGCATTAAGCTAAACGAGAAATTACTGATTTTCCACTTAAAAATTAAAAAAAATATTAAGAAAATTTTGAAATATACTACTTCTGTACTCGAAATTTCTGAAAATAAAATTTTTAGATGGCATCATTAATTTTGTTAGTGAATCTTTACAAAGTTATCTTTACGAAAAGGCAATTTGTTCTTGTACTGTAATTTAAGATTATGATGCGTAACATTTTCCCGTAATGATTAAATAAAGTAAATTATATTGCATTTGGATTTATAATATATCATTTGAAAGTTCTCGTTGAGAGTAATAAAATTCATAACAAATGTTTTTAAATATTTGCAATGTTGAGTTGGTAGAAGCTGAAGATATTATCAATTTTAGTGTTGAAAATTTAGATTTATTTGAGTACGGTATTTGAATATTATTTTTATAAAGTAAATAGTATAAAGTAAAATATATAGAGATTTTTTTTCATGATTTATGTAAAATCTTATATTTATAGGACCATATTCAAATATTAAGCAATTCACTATGTAATGGAAGATCAGAATCTATTGGATCGTACACAACTTCAAACTCGATGTTGTTACTATTTTGATTTCATTAACTTAGTCGACCTTACTTAAAGAGTATTACTCATCTTTAATTGTGTTTGCTGCTTCCTTAAGATCTTCGATATACAACAAAAATTCCATTTATCTCAAAAACACCATGACAGCATAGTAATCATAAACAAATGTCTATTGAAAAACAAGTTGAAGAAGACACGATAAATCACAAATCTTCAAGTTTGTGCTTTTTCTCCTCTTGCGATACATAGAAATACGCAGTGTCTTAGCTTCTATGTGTTATGCATCAACTTTTAAGCTTTACGGCAAACCCTAGAATAGGAAAGGACTTGCTTCCAAAAGAGTTTGATACTCCATAAATACGAGATATTTCTTTCCACAAAGTTACTGTCTTGATTAAACTCTTTGACTTGGAATCTCAAGTTTTACACCATTTGCCTAATTGACTTCCAAAAATATATGTGAGAGATGCAGAAGATCCAAATTAATTAAGACCCACGGCTAAATACTATCTTCCAAAATAAAAAAGTAATGATTACTTGCCCCAGAAATACATCAATACACAATCTTAACAAAGAGCATTATTTTCTAATTAGTCGGTAGTGAATTCTAGCACAAATAAATATTATTATTATTATTATTATTATTATTATTATTATTATTATTATTATTATTATTATTATTATTATTATTATTATTATTATTATTATTATTATTATTATTATTATTATTATTATTATTATTATTATTATTATTATTATTATTATTATTATTATTATTATTATTATTATTATTATTATTATTATTATTATTATTATTATTATTATTATTATTATTATTAGAGAACTGAATAAGGAACAAAAAAGAGACCAACAAACATTTCAAACATGGGTCATTGAGTTATGATAAATTATTATTATTATTTTTTTTTGGTTAAGAAATCTCCATTGAGAGGAGAGACATTATTGAAGATGACAGAGAACAAGAAAGACACCCAGTCCAGGAAGATAGTTGTTATTTTTGTACTTTAAGGGAGAATTTCAATTTTCTCCTATTTAAATATTATATACCACTTCTTCCCTTATAGTTTTTATAATAGATAATAACTCTTTGACAGAATAATTTTATAGTATTACCTTTTTTAAGTATATTCATATTTATTATAAATTAAATAAATCATATTAATGAAAATTAAAATAAAAAATTTAAGTACTAAAAATAAAAAAATTATTTTTTGGAGTGAATAAAAAATTAATAATATGATATTTTTCTTATACTTTTTATTATTTTTTAAATATTTTTCTTATAATAAGCATATATTTTATATTTTTAAGTTAATTATCAAGCAAATGGCTCATTTAGCCCTATTTTTCTTTAAATTTTTTGTGTCAGGATGTTATTAATTATTATGAAAATTGTAGAAGGTAAGCGGTATATATTGATTTCAGTAAGAGAGAAATTGATAATCTCCCTTCACTTAATTGCAATCAAATCTTCTCTCTATCTATGTGAATGAGGTTTAAACTCAAGACCTCTTGACCACTTGTTTCGAATCTAACAAATTTTGTTGACTAAATTATCTTACCCCCTACAATTATTGTATAACAAATATTGTATATTTTTTAACGGGGAATATTAATCTCAATGGTAATTTGCATTTTTTCCTTGTTCTAATTTAATCTTTGGATGGTAAAATGCAATGATAAAAAAGAAAAAATTGAAATGACAGATTGAAGTGACACAAAAGTGTTGGGAAAGTAACTTACACAAGCAGTTGCAAATTAAGCGGAAACAAACTTTTCTTTTCCTCTTTGTGTGATTAAAATAGAATGTGTATCATAAATAAATAGTAAAAAAAAATAAACCAATAAACCAATAAATCAACTATAAGAGACACATATTTTTACGTGGAAAACCTAAAGAGGGAAAAACCATGAGACCGTAGTCCGATAAAATCTTCTACTATATTAATAGGATTACAGCATGAATTCTTATCTAGATAATACTAGAGGCTAACCACATCAAGAATCTTAATATTCTTGGCTTACAATAATAACCTAATATCCGCCTCTCTAATAAATGAGCATCTCAAATAACAACCAACGAGAGGATAAAATTAAAATCAAGACCAGTAGGATTATAGAGGGCGATGCCAAAAATTTGCCCACAAAATTTGAGAGAAAATAACGTAAATTTCGCCTTCTGATCGCATAGTTAAAAATTCAAAATCTTGTCTCAAATTGTAGTAGCTCTTTTCTCTCTCTCTCTCTTGCGTTTTTCTTTCTCCTCTCGTCTTTTGTGTTGATGTAAATTAGGGCTACCACCAACTTTTATAGTCAAATTTTATAGTAATTTTCATCCTAATCCAAAGCTAAATGTTAATTACACATCAAGTAATTTATTTTAGACTTTAAGCTTTTGGGCCCTCAAATGAGATGGGCTGAAAAAAAAAAGAAAAAAGAGAGAAATTGAGGGGGCATATTACCCTGAATAAATTGGATAAAGATTTTCTTTTCTTTTTTTTTTTAACTTCTAGTCTGTCCTAATTAAATAAGTGGTTAAGATTGATTTCTTATATTTTAATGTTGACGATTAAGATGGCTTTAGCTTTATTTACAAATAAACCACTGGTTTTTAAGTAGATTTGAAAAACAAAGAGAAAGTAAGAAAGAGAAAAAACAAGTAGAGGTCCAGACATGTTTTTCTCAAAAATGAGGAGTCCAACTACGCTAGTTATAAAATATTAAGTAGGTCGTTTTCACGTAAAAAAAAAATATACAAATCCTTCTCTACAAGAACATTTAGTTAGGATAGCAGTAAAATATTTTTAAAAAACAAATTTTAATATTTTAGAGATTATATTTTTTTATTTGTTAATAGACTAAAATGTGTGTTTTTTTAAATTTTTTTACTGACATTTATATTAGAGAATGTACATACATATATATATACCTACGTATATGTATGTGTGTGTATTTATATATAAAATAAGAGTCCATAGTTGAATTCAACGAGGAGTGGCCGGGCCCTGGAAGCTCTGGAAGCTCAACCACTTCCAGGACAAATCTGTATAAATAAACAAGATTACAAAACTGTCTTGAAGATCGAAAATACTCTATCATAATAGCTCAAGTTCTGAAGTTGGTAAGGGTATCCTTCAAAGTTCAATTCCAGTAATTAGTTCTATATATCTTGTTCTCTGATCTAAAGCCATGAAGAGCTCAAGCTCAAAGCCACATGCAGTACTACTATCAAGTCCCGGCGTGGGCCACGTCACTCCCGTCTTAGAGCTCGGTGAACGCCTTGTCACTCTCCACAACTTCCACGTAACAATCTTTGTTGTTGCCTCTCAAACATCAGCCGCAGAATCAAAAATCCTCCAGTCAGCCATGAGTTCAAAGCTTTGCCACGTCATCGAAATCCCGGCACCAGATATCTCCGGCCTCGTTGACCCAAAAGCTGCAGTGGTTACAATAATTTCAGTAATCATGCGCGAAATAAAGCCAGCTCTCCGCTCTGCAATATCTGCTCTGAAGACTACCCCGACTGCTCTGATCGTTGACCTCTTTGGAACTGAATCTTTGGTGATTGCTGATGAGCTTCAGATTCCAAAGTACGTCTACGTGGGCACCAATGCTTGGTGTGTTGCACTCTTTGTTTATGCTCCAGTTCTAGATAAGACAGTGCAAGGACAGTATGTTGTTCGAAACGAGTCGTTTAACATACCGGGTTGCAGGCCCCTTCGACCGGAAGACGTGGTTGACCCCATGTTGGACCGGACTAATCAACAATACTTTGAATATTTGCGCATTGGTGAGGGAATCCCAATGAGTGATGGGATTTTGGTTAACACGTGGGAGGATTTGCAGCCAACAGAACTGGCAGCACTAAGAGATGATAAATATTTGGGCCGAATCACCAAGGTTCCGATCTATACAGTTGGCCCGATGCTTAGGCCGCTAGGACCGCCCGGTTCTTGGAACGAGTTGTTTGATTGGCTAGACAAGCAACCAAGTGAGTCAGTGCTTTACGTATCATTTGGGAGTGGAGGCACGCTGACGTATGAGCAAATGACTGAGCTAGCTTGGGGCTTGGAGTTGAGCCAGCAGAGATTTATTTGGGTGGTGCGCCCCCCTACTGAGACAACCGGAGACGGCTCGTTTTTCACTGCAGGGAGCGGGGCCGGTGCTGATGATTTATCGAGTTTGTTGCCTGATGGGTTCTTAAGCAGGACCCTCAACATTGGAGTGGTGGTTCCACAGTGGGCTCCACAAATAGACATTTTGAGCCATCCTTCAGTTGGAGGGTTTCTATCACATTGTGGGTGGAATTCAACGCTAGAGAGCATAACAAATGGGGTGCCAATGATCGTCTGGCCGCTCTATTCGGAGCAGAGAATGAATGCTACAATTCTGACGGAGGAGCTGGGTGTCGCGATTCGTTCGAAGGTTTTGCCATCCAAGGGAGTTGTGGGAAGGGAAGAAATAAAGACGATGGTGAAAAGAATATTGGTGGACGAAGAAGGATATGAGATTAGGGCCAAAGTAAAAGAGCTGCGACGTAGTGCACCGAAAGCATGGACTCATGAGAGCGGTTCCTCTTATAATTCATTGGCTCGGCTGGCTAAAGAGTGCAGGATGATGACCGAACGCAACGCCAACAATTAATGAATTACCGATGAGGCAGAAGCCGTAGGACATATATGTATGCATGCATGCATAGTTTGTATTTCATCGGTGTGGCACTCGTAGCTCGTCCCTTCGTGTGACCAAGAGAAGTGCGGCGTTAACATTATTGTGTGATGGCCTTTCACATTGTATTTCGTGCTTGCTTACTTTGTCTCGTCTTGTTTTGTTGGTTTGTAATATTCTTTTTAAAGTGCAGAGTCTAGAATGTCACTCATGGCGATGTGGTGGGTTCAGAGTCAAAATTTTGTGATTTAAAATAAATTTATAAAAAAAAAATCAATTACACAAACGTCCAAAGGGAAATGTTTTCATCACGATTGAAGTTGTCTCCTTGTGTTTATCTTTAAATGCCAATCTTCAAATGATGTGTGCTTCTTATAAACTACAATTGTTCCCATGTTGATCGTTTATAATTTATAATTTATATATCCAGTGGCGGACTTGTGAAGGCCTCAGCTCTGGGGGGCCCAGCCACTGCCGGCCTAACATATAAATAGGAACCTAGCGAGGGCTTCAGTTCCGGGGTGGCCCATCCACTCCCAGCCAACACACATACACACACAAATTGAAGTTGCCTCCACGCGCTTAGCTTTTTCCATTCCGTCTCATAAAGTTGAAATGCCGATCTTTAATTGATATGCGCTTCTTTTAAACCACAATTGTTCCCATTTTAATCGTTTATAATTTGGATCTTACATATAATGTAACTTACATCTAATATAAAAATAGTGAATCCTATTAATATAATATTAATTTTTATAATATTTTTCATAAAATATAACTTAACAAAATTCTTATAATTTTATAATTTAAATATCCAGCGGTGGACTAATGAATGCCTTAGCTCTGAGGGGCCCACCCGCTCCCAGCCTAACATATATATATAGGAACCTAGTGAGGGCCTTAGTTCTGGCCCATCCACTCCTAGCCAACACACATAATGGCATTACTCTCCAACTATAAATATAAGTAAATACCATTTATTTTCTATAATTTTTATAATAGCTAATAATTTTTCTAAAATCTTTCTAACATCAAAAATTTTAAAAAAAGAGAAGTAAATGAGCTATTTGATTAATAATTTAACTTGAAAGAGGGGTAATAACAGAAATTATAATAAAAATATCACACTATTAATTTTTTATTCACTCCAAAATACATATTTTCTTATTTTTAGTACTTCAATTTTTTATTTTAATTTATATTAATATAATTTATTTAATTTATAATAAGTATGAATATTTTTTATTTTAATTTCTATTAATATAATTTATTTAATTTATAATAAGTATGAATAAAAGTGTATTTAAAAATAAGGATAATACTATAAAATTATGTGGTCAAAGGGTTTATTAATTATTATGAAAACTATAGAGGTAAGTGGTATATATTAATTTTAGTAGAGAAAAATTGACAAACGCCACACACACACACACATACAAAATCTTTCTCTCATGCGGGTGCGCTCATTTTTTTCATGTGGATAACCTATTAAACTATATGCTTTAATAGAGTCCGTACAGAAACTCATATAAAAAATGAGGGCACTTGCACTATATATATATATATATATATATATATATATATATATATATCCATAAAAAAATTCATGCAGATTGAGGTAAAAGACAAAAAAAAAAGAATTTCAATTAAAATGAATTTTAATTTCGTGCCAATGTTCGCATCTGAGCACCATTGTATTAGGATATTCTTCTCTAATGAGGGCATTTTCACTTTAACAAAGTGAGAATGCCACTGAAATATAAAAGAATACATATTCAATGCATTGGAGATTGCTTTTTTTTTTTTTGTCTACTTTCTTACTTCGTTAAAATAAAAATATTTTCATAAGAGAATTATTCTATATAGACTTACATACATATGTAGAAATTCTCATGTATAGATGCCTAAATGTACATTTCGTTTGGATTCACTATTACACCATATGGCATAATAGTTAACTAAACAAAAATACTATAATGCGATATAATGTAATAATGAATCCACACAAAATATGTATTTAGGCATCCACACCTTAGAAGCTTTATATAAATATACATAATCCTTCTCTCATATGGGCACCTTTATTTTTTTTCATGTAGACGCGTTGTTAAACTATATAGTTTAGTGGAGTCAGTATAGATGCACTATTAAACTACACAGTTTTATAGTGCATTAAAAAATGACTTTATTAAATTGCACTAGCGTGTTTGCATGCATGTATGTATGTATAAAAATATGAAATTGAGAATAAATCAAATTCTCACATTAGGTTTGGCCCCTTAATTTTAAAAATTTATGCTAAAGCCAATTCAATTTATTGTTGAATTCATCGCTTATTTATGGATCTTCAACATATCTTCAATTTCAATATTCTTGATCTATTTATAAACAACTCCATGGATGTGACCAAAAAGGCCAATGATGTGTTGTAAATATGAGTCAATATTGTTTCTTAAAACTTCAAAACCAGTCGAAACAACAACATCATCCAACAAATGTTATCTAATAATAGATTGAGATGAATATGAAAGCTCTAATAAATAGTAGATGTTGCTACTGTTCATGTCACTATTTATCGATATTGTTCATCCAACACTATTCACAATATTGTTCATCCAATAGTAAGCCAGCAACCATAAATTCGTTCAAGCATGTGTGAAACACTGTCCGTAAGACCTATTTTCGTACCTCAAAAGAAGATTTTTTGTTGTAAGAAGAACTAGCAAGGCAGTTCAATCTTCAAGATTCAATGACGATTATCGTGAAAAGTACATAGCAAATATGATAGTTTGAACAACAAAAAGAAAAATCAATGAAGGAAAATATGAGAAAGAAATACAGAGCATTAATTAGAATACTTGAATCATTATTATTATTATTATTATTATTATTATTATTATTATTATTATTATTATTATTTAGTTATGGTCCGTTAAGTCTTTGTATGACACCCTTATATAAAGAAACCCTCAATAAGTTTTTTCTTAATTTAATTTGAATTAGTCACCTACTTTCTTTATTTAATTTGAGTTATTAATTCATATGTCTTATAATTTAATTCAACTCAGATAATCTAAATTATATGTTTTGATTTGACTTATTCAATTCTAATTTATAATTAAATGGAACACATGTCTAATTTCAATTCAAATTCAAGAAAAAAAAAATACTCTTACTTTCCTCCAATATCAGAAATTAGTGTTTTGAAACACCAATAAAATCCCAACATACTTATTGACGAAGCATTGGTTGACGACTCACATGTTCAAACGCATCCAGGTATTAATTTGTTGCCCAAACAGAAACTTTGACTTGCACTTATCATATAAAATCCATGTAGGACCTGAAGATTTTAATGTATGCTCACTTGGTACCATCATGGCAGCAAAGATCAAACGGTTATTGAAACGGGATAATTTGAGGCTGTTCAATTGAAGCCGTAAAATTAAATCTTCAACAATGTTCCTGTTTATCCAATCGGTCCGCCCTGTTCAAGTATTGACTGTTACTAACTAAACTAGTTGATTGTATATGAAACCGAGACATGTCTCCTAGCTACGTTATGAAAAAATTTTCCAATTAAAAGAATTGCTCGAGAATGATGCATCTTGTTCTAAACGTACATTGGGAAGCAAAGTCTTATGACAAGTAAGCAAGTTTTCTTTCCCAGACGTACCACAAATGAGCAATGAAAATCATTTTGAACAGTCTTGTTTTACAGAGTTTGACCCTCCCCAATTTCTTCATCATACATATTAAAGCATGAAGCGCTTATCATCTTCAACATGCATGTACATCTCCGGACTATATGGAGCAGATTGTAGTAAGCTCTGATTTCTAGGTCAAACTAATTAAAAGAGTAATTATTTTTTTTTGAGTAATGGTAGCTCGAAGGCCTACTTGAAATCTACCTGAACCTCATTTTCCTTTTAATAGATATTCTTAAAATTTAAATTAATGATAAAATTATTTAAAAAACTTACTTTAGAGAAACAGTGGTGCGGTTTATTGATGGGTGCAAATCATTTTTCTTCGGTTAGTGTTCCCTTTGTACGTTACAAATGTTAGGGAATAATTGGGCATTGGAATAAGGACAAGCGAACTATTAACAATCCTAAGTAAATATAATTTTAGGCGACGGACGCTTCAAGTTTAGGAGTAAATGAGGGTGACAACAATAACAAATTATAAACAGGCGTTGCGTGGGCATTAACAATACTATTTTTCCTGTGATAGGACGAAAAGTTGCGAAAGATGAATGATGATGGATTCTTGTTTTCCATTCATTGGATTTGTACAATAAGAAAAAATAACGTACAAATTATAGAATTAATTTCATATTATATATGCTTGATGACTGCATTCTTTGGGTTTACGTTCGTGTCTAGATATGACGTTCCTATTTAATTAATGTGTCGCCGGTCACCGCCTGCCATCAGTTTGGAACAGAGGATCCCATAAAATTCTTTATGTAATAATCAAAACAATCAGTAAGGACAGGTATGATTTGTGAAATAAAGTTCGACCCACCTCTTAAAGGTGAAACTCCTAGCTGCAGGTTCCAAGTGCCCATAATATAAGCTAGAACTTACTGTACCACGTCATCCGAAAAAACAGCTTTACGAAAGCTTAAATTGCATAGGCTTGCCACGCTTTCAAGATAATTAGAGTCAGGGTGAGTTTGAGATTATTTTAAATAATAAATAAGCTGTTTATATTGTGTCGATGAAATAAATTATTAAATAAAAATAATAACTAAGTGCATTGTAAATTGTCATGTTGAAGTCTCAAAATATTGAGAGTTTCGAAAATAAAGAGTATAAATTTTTAATGATTTTGAAATAATCTTTTAAGAATAAATTTAATGAATTATATAGACATATCTTTCCTCTTTTTTCTTTTTAATACATACAAATTTACATAATGTAAAAAAATCAACTAATTAAAATTCAATGAACATCATGATCCATATAGATAAAACTAGAATAGGAATATGCCATAATTTTCTCCTTTTTTTTAGAATAATAAGATTTTTATAACATCTTTAAAAGTGCTATTAGTTATGCGAAGGATTATTTTATAAGTTGCTTTTAATAATTGTTATCAAAATTTTAAAGAAAATGAAATGAATTGAAACTTACGAAATAAGCGACTTTTGATATTTCAGCCGGAATTTCGGATAGACAATCCATGCCATCAGTTGCGACACTGCAAGTATGAGCGAGAAACGCTGTCACTCTCAACTATGGGTAATATTGACGCCGAGTGGAAAGGATTTGGATTGACTTATAATTTGCATTTACCGAATATATCTTAATTCGTGAATATGTACTATATAGTATGAAAGGTCACCAATCAACTTATGTCATCACATGCCAGCTCCAGAGTAACTGGTGATTTTGTATTTTATGTATAATTTAACGAAAATAAGGGGTTTGAATCAACCGTGATATAAGGGTGGGGATATTTCCACCCCATTATTTGTGTAAATCCACCCCACTTCTAAAAAATATTTATAATAAATGCACATTATTTTTGATAAATACAAATCAACATCAATATGTATATAATTAATCAATTAAATCATTCTCCTATTGTTTTACTTAGTTTTTTCACTATAAAGATTGTTTTAATATGAGTTTTATTTAATTATGTAATCGTTATGGCATAAAATTACTTAACCTGAAGCATAATGTGTTCTTGTATCTAATACTTTAAGTATTAATTTTGTGAATTATTATCTAACTTTTTAAATGAAGTCTAATAATTTTTAATATTTTACGTGTAAATGATATCAATTTAATAGCCTAATAATTTACATGAGTATTGACTCAAAAAAACATAATGTTTGTTAAAGGTTAATAATCATGCTAATAAAGTAGAATTGACCATTTAGAAGCAATGAATTTTGTATAAAATAAAAAATGTTGAAGTTGAAGTAAATTTTTTGTACTTTTACATTTTAAGGATAAAATAGTCAATTTAAATTTAAATTTGAAAGCATCTTAGTAGTCAAACATAAAAAAAAAAAGGTCACAAAAAATAAATTAAGAATTTAAGAAAGATTTAATTGATTAATTCCTTAGAATTCTTCATTATTTAAAATTTTTAAAAGTAATGTGAAAAATTTATAATTATTTTTTAGAAGTGGGGTGGATTTACATAATTTGTGGGGTGGAAATATCACCACCCGTGATATAATGACAAAATTACAGCTGCGAAGTTCAAAGGAGAAGAATGATATATTCCAATCTTCTATTCATATTGCCTTTTATGTATTTTTTGAAAACCTATTCAGATGTCTTCTTTGTTAAGTTGGACTGTTATGTATGATCAAGATTTAATTATTTATTATTTTAATAATTAATTATTATAATATTATGAAGAAATTTAACACACAAAACTCAATTCAACACTAAATCCAAATATCTTTTTCTCTCATATTCCAAGAATTATCAAAATTCTCTTACTTTTTTTTTTAAAAAGAAAAACTATAAATTCCATTTTTTTTAATTTCATTTTCACTATTTTACCCTTGATGCAGCTACTCAATATAGTTTAATAAAAATTTATAGAGGTAAGTTAGTAAGATTAAAAAATTTATGAGTCAAAAAGTTTTTTTTTAAGGAACTTTTTTAATTTTTAACATTTTCCCAAGTTCCAACTATTTGTTTTTTCAGTGTATGTAGCGTTTCCATTGTTCAAACCATGCTGAGTCATCAAACCTTAGCTGTATATACGTAGTGACCATGAGAATGCTTTTAAGTTTTAATTACTATTAAATGATTATCATCAAAACAATGGATTCAGATTCTCCCTTAAGCTAATCTTAATTTTCTAATGTTTCAATGAGATTTTAACACCGGTTATTTTAATAATCTCATGGATAAAATTTAATTTGCTTTTATCTTTTCTTATTTGACGCAAAAACACACTTCGTTTTGTTGTCAACTTAAATTCTAGAACTAACCAACAACAATAGACGTTAACTCTTTTCTCATCTTCCTTCTATATATAAATAAAGACTCAAAAAGGATTTTAATCGTCATCACCTTCACTCGTGCCTTCTTCTTTTTCTTCACACATGTGGCTTGCACACTTCTCCTTTGTTATTCTTAGGGTCCGTTTGGGATTGCTTTTGAGAGGTTTAAAAATGATTTTAAAAATTTAAAAATTAATTTTAGTATTTAGTAAAAAGAAATCAAAATCAATTATGTCAAAATCAACTCATCCTACAACAGATTTAAAAAATAAGAAATGAGTAGTTTTTAGATACTGATCTTGAGAATCAATTTTATCTTTTAATACAATTTCATAAATATCCTTAAAATTATTACCTAAACCCAAAATTATCCTTATTCAAATTGGAAACAAAATCAATATTTTAATCATCAATATAAATTTATTAATATCAATTTCTTGGTTGAATTATTATTAAATTTGTTTCGCTATATTATAAATTTAAATATCAATTGTTTTAAGATAAAAAATAAAAAAATAAAATCAATATTTTATAAATTTTATTTTTAGTTAAAATTATTATAACACACAATTAAAAATATTGTGTGTATATGTTTTTGTATGTATAAGTAAATTTTATCCCACATTATGTATATTTCAGTAATTTATTTCTCCCAGCAGTTCAACAATATAATTTACCAAACGTCTATAACTGCTTTTAAAACTCACAGTACTTCTGAAAACAATATTTATCAAACACTTACCTAATTCTCTTCACAGTTGATTATTTCTACAGTACATCTAACAATAATTATTTTAAAAGGTACAACATTCCCAAACTGGCCCTTAGCCTTCAACAATATTCAATCATCGATTATAATTTGGATTGATGGAATCAAGCTTTGATAATTCCTTGGTTGAGGTTCGAAGCAGCTACGAAATTAATGGCTAATTAACATCTCATGAGAATTTTAAAGAAAAATCTAATATTGCACAATTCGTTGATTTCAATGAAGTCTTTTTCCTGCCTATATATATATGCATATTTTCTTTTATTTCCAAAGTTAAGGTTATGAAGTTTGTAGAGAAAAAAAGATGTTTATTGCGAAGAAAACAATAAAAGGAGTAAATAAAAAGAAAAAGAGTTAGCGTCAGTTCGCTATCTGTTAGTGTTTTTGTGTTTAGTAACTAAAGATAAAAATAAATTAAATATTGTCCATTAGATTTAAATTAGATTTTTAAAATAACACATGGAAAATCTCCTTAAAACATTGGAAAAGATTAGAGTAGGAGTGGATCCAAATTCCAAAACAAAACTTTGGACTACAAATATCGGAGTAAATCAAGTACCGCATAACTCCTCCTCGTCAAGATTAAAATAGCTTTGAGTCAGTATTCAATCCAAATCTACTTCAAATTTTCACAATGCAGACCAAAAAACCACAAGCAGCCCTGCTTGCTAGCCCGGGTATGGGACACCTAATTCCTGTCATCGAGCTTGGAAAATGCCTTGTTACTTATCACAACCTTCAGGTCATCGTATTTGTTGTAGCAAATGATACTTGTGTTGAAAAATTATCTCAACTTATCA
Organism: Luvunga scandens; assembly: GCA_030449905.1. NCBI lineage: Eukaryota > Viridiplantae > Streptophyta > Magnoliopsida > Sapindales > Rutaceae > Luvunga > Luvunga scandens. The sequence goes on along the minus strand of JASUUG010000383.1, from coordinate 1,265,064 downwards.
ACTCATCAGTTCAAGATTTCCTTAACATTATCGTACTCCCGTTTGTGGACATTCCCACAATAGTCCCACCCGCTGCATCGGTAGTAACACAAATTATGGTTATGATGCATGAGTCCTTAGCAGCCCTCCGATCCACAATCTCTTCACTGAAGTTTCATCCTACGACTCTGATTGTCGATTTGTTCGGGCTAGTAGCTATGGCGGTAGCTGATGAATTTGAGATGTTCAAGTACGCATTCATAGCTTCGAATGCATGGTTTCTTGCTGTAACAATATATGCTCCGGCCATTGACAAAAAGAGGGCAATAGAGGAGCACGTTAACCAGAAGCTGTTGGGTCCATCTCATTTGGATGGCCCAAAAGCCCGAAGTCAAAAAAACTTGCTTGATGTGTAATTAGTGTTAAGTTTTGAACTTAAACGAAATTAGCTAAAGAATAATATATATAAAAGAAAAAGAAAAGCAAGCCGCGGCGATGATAGAAAAAAGGAAGAAAAAGACGAGAGAGAAAAAGAGAGACATTGGCGTAATATTTATTTTTGAGATAAAGATTTCAATCTTTAATTAAACGGTGGAAAGGCAACTTTAACTCGATTTTCTCTTAAATTTAGAGAGCAAGTTCTTAATATATTATCCTCTATAATTTTATTGGTATTAATTTTTATTTTATTATCTCATTAGTTATTATTTGAGATATCCACTTATTGAAAAAATAAATATTAAAATATTATTGTGAACCAAGATTATTGAGATTTTTTATTTAATATTACTACCCTCTAGTGTTATCTGGAGAAGATTTTGTATTGTAATCCCATTATTAATATAATGAAAGATTATATCGAATTATGATCTCATGATTTTTTTCATTTTGCATTTTTCATGAAAAATATTGTGTCACTTGTAGTTGATCTATCACTTTAGATTGTGTTGATTTATTTTTTACTTATTAATTTGTTTCCGTTTAATTTGCTACTTAGGTGAGTTTCTTTCCTAACAAAAGCAATCTCTAAAACTCACTGGGTGCTCATCAGTCCTATTCGAGAATACCCTCGGAGGCTGTGTAATGATCCGAATGACCTATGCCTGATGGTTTCTTACAACTGGGGATCGAAATGTCAAAGGCTGATGGAATTCTGGTGAGTCCAAAACACTTGCAGCTCTGCGAGACATTAAGTTGTTGGGACGCGTGGCTAAGGCACCTATTTATCCAATCGGTCCATTGGCAAGACCGGTTGCATTATCAACAGTTTCTGGAACTGGAAGCCAACAAGTAATAGATGGCTAGACAAGCAGCAAAATGAATCAGTTCTTTAGGCGTCGCTTGGAAGCAGTGGGACACTATCACCCAAACAAACGATGGAGCTTGCATGGGGGTTGGAACCGAGTAAACAAAGATTCATTTGGGTGTTATGTCCTCCTTTTGAGGAGGTCATGATATATTTGACTCTTATCCAACGGCTGGCAACTTGAATTATCTGCCAGAAGGGTTTCTGACTCGGACCAACAACATGGGACTAGTTATTCCCATGTGGGTTCCACAAGTGGAGATTTTGGCACATCCATCCATCAGTGGTTTTTTAACACATTGTGGATGGAATTCTACTCTGAAGAGTATAGTCAATGGGGTCAATGATCCCATGGCCATTGCATGCCGAGCGAAAGATGAATCCTACTATGCTGACGGAGGAGATCGGAGTGGCCATCCGATCAAAAGTGCTGCCATTAGAGCGTGTAGTTGAGAGAGAGGAGACAAAGATGTTGGTAAGAAGAATCTTTCGATGGACAAAGAAGGGCATGTGATAAGAAATAAGGTCAGGCAATTAAAATATAGCGCAAAAAAAGCTTCAAGTTAGGTTGGTTGCTCTTACCATTCACTGTCCAAGTTAGCCAAAGACTGCGAGAATAGCCGTCAATGCTTCAAAGTCAAGGCTCACGGTTGTTGATAAAAGTCTGTTGCATGTTAGTGTGAGATCGGTACCTAGGGTTTTACTACGAATAAAATAAATAATGAAATTTTCATTTGCACGAGTTTGAAAATCGAACTTTTTATTTTTGTTCTACTTTTCTCTTGTGTGTGCTGCTTAGTCGATGTTTTATATATTGTCGTTTATTACATTTTCCATGTAAACGAAAACAATATGTTGTCGTTTATAACATTTTCCATGTAAAAGAAGACAGTCAATGGGACATTCACGTTGATGCATGGTATCTTTATGACAAACACTTGATATTATCGAATGTTTTTTACCAATTAATGTTGACACATTAATTTAACCATTCAATATAATTTAAATTGTGAACAAGACATGTTACAATTCAATATCTCAATATCTAATGCGGCATAAGGACTGCAAGAGTGTCTTATTAGGTAACATCATTTTTAACTTAATCCAAAAATTATTTTTCTTAATGCCTCGCTTGTTACTTGTCAAACAATTAGAGGGTCCTGAGAAATTACTTTTGAGTCAATTGCAAGTTATAAATAATGTAACTTAACAGTTTCCCTACAAAAATTACTATTAAGCGAACATTACAGGTGGGCACGTGAGTATTTAGAAAGAAGACAGTTTCACTCATTTTGACTTCTCAAGTTTTACTTCTAATTTTTTATGCAATAGCACCTGATAAGATAGAGAGAGAGAATTTTTTCAATTAAGATTCGGTATACAAACTCTTCTACAAAATTTTCGTGTTCATAACCGATGTGTAAATACATTATTAGTTGAATAAAAGTATAAAATTCAACATAATTAATGAAGTGAAGCATGTAATTAATTTTATATGTCTTCTCTTATTTTTTTTTTTATTCATAAACATCTCCTTTGAGAGGTCCACTTATTAAAAAATACGAAGTGGGCCATGTAAAAATCATCCAACTGATAGTTTGACAAAACATCAGTTTGTAAGACAAAAATTTGCACAAGCGTTAATATGCTCCTTAAATTAATGATACTAGATATTATTGCTGCAAAAGATAGGTTCTTTGAACAAAAGAGCCAAAAAAAAGGCTTCAATTTCAGAAGATGGCCAAACCTACAGGGGTAACGTATCCCGAACATTGTTTTATTTTTTAGTGAAACTGATGTTAGATTTGAGGGTTTCGAATATGAAGGCCAATAAGTGGACATGTGGGCATATGTGTGAACCTGCCAAGGCGATTAACAGCAGGTAAACAACTAAAATAAAAGTATTAATTGATAGAGCGATTAATCCTTGGATCTTATCTGCAGCTATTTACTGTGTGGTGTTAAATAAATTAATAAAATTGATTTCTTTGTGCACAGTCATCGCCGATTTGTGCACTGATAGTCATAGTCGCATCCCCAGAAGATAGAGCAACTCTTGCTCGCAGAAATCTTTATCCCTTTGCTATAAAGGATAGAGATAGTCCTTAAGTAAGTTCTTATGAAAACAAAAAAAATTCGGTATCAATTGTTTTTCTTTTTAACGGATGTAAACAGATAACATAAATACAATGTGAAAAAATCTTCATTGATGATTATTTTGGCATTATAAAATTTACGTATGGTAAGATTCGACTTTTAAAATTTATTAATTTAATGTTTTGAGTAAAATATTGTTTGAAAGAATAATTTGGGGTGCAATTACTAATAGCCCTTGCGCATCTGATATTATATGTAGGCATGCTTGAGATCTGTAGCGTCTCGATGCAAATGAAATGACCATTAGAGTACAGTAGGTTAAGTGAGTAAACCGACGTCAATTTTATCTTATGTCTATTTAGTCAATTGTTCGAATATTATTGCTCTAGTTTAATATTCACCGAAGAATAAAGACTTATGTAACATTTACTTTCTTTTTTTTTTTTTTTAAATCTGAATGATTTGAACATAAATATGTGAATAACATGTTTATGTTTTAATATCTGAACATAAGTGGTATTTTATTTATTTTTATAAAAAAAATTAAATATGTTTATTTGACATTTACGTCCTTATAAATAAAAAAAATAAATTTATTAGTTTACAAAATAAGTATATTTAATTGAGATATTTTCATATAATATTTACTTCTCATTTACCCTTTTTCTCATTCAAATAAAAGTAACAAAAATTTACTTTTTCTATTCAAATATGAATATCTAAAAATCAGACATAAATTACATAGAGCAAATTAATAAATAAATTTTTAAAAATTTTAAGATTAATAAAATTTCAAAATTCAGATGATTGACAAACAAACCCTTAATGTAGTCTTTTATTTAGTTTTCAATTTTATCCTTACAATAATTAGTCCGGGACTTGTTCTCTCCATTTTATATTTTTATTTCTTGTTCTCGCCGTTTTGTTTAAAACAATATTAATTACTAATCCATTAGATGGCTGAATTGGTCAGAAGTGTTTCCTAATATATGCTATTGGTCTCTCAGACGAAAAATTTTGTTAAGCAATTAAAGAAGTATTTGCCTTGACGTTGTCTCGGCCATGGATATATATAATAGATTCCTTTTCTTAAATCGTTCTATTACTTCGCCGGTTTCCTCCTGCTTTTGGACAAAAAAATTTGAGCATCGAACTTAAGTCTTGTTGAAATAACTCTTTGAAGAAACAGATCTCTTTCAAACTTTATAATTATTTTAGGAAATTTTTAATTTAGTTCTTTACCATTTAATCTAATTTTTTACAAATACAATTGCTAAAAAAAATTTGAGGAAGAGAGAGGAACAAAAAAAGAAGAATATATAATGAAGGAAAGAGGAGAAATCTAAAATATATTAAAGGTCATGCTACCAATCAATACATGTATAGTATCTGTAATTGAATTTAATATAAACATCACTTGTATGGTGATTTTTTAAAATAAATACACACATGTTATAGCATTATTTATTTATTGTATGACTAATATAGTACTTTTAATTTATTATAAAATTTCTTAAGAAAGAGAGAGGTGAAAATTAGCCTAGGGTCCTTAATTTTCTTAATTACGTTTAAAAATACAATAACTCGTATGTTAAAGTTGATCGTCAGATGAGATCATAATCTGATGATTAGGAATCTATTTGAACCCAAAAAAAAAAAAAAGGAAAAAGAAGAAGAACAAGGGGCCTTCGGAACCTATTTAACCCACCAGTTCCATGATCGGCCATGACCAATTCCTTGTTTTGTGGGGTAATTTTTACCATATTTTAATAGAGAAACTAAGGTCTCCGTTGTCTTTAAATCATGCCAGCAGAGTTTTAACCGATTGGTGACGTGCGAAAGATATGGCTTGTTTATTTAATTATATTGGGACTCTGCCAAGCCACCGCTGTTGGTTTCTTTCTGCCGCCTTTTTTTTTTTTTTTTTACATTTTTTTATTTACTCTCTCTCTCCAATTCCAAATGGTCGTTTCGTTTCTCTCAAGCGACCAAAGGAGACCGGGACCTTAAGTTACGATAATAGGAACTTAATAAATAGTATTCGTTTTTCTTCTATATTTTACCAATAACAGTCAAATAAGGAGAGACCAGACCATAGTTTTCTTTCAATTAATATCTTCTAGTTGTTGGACTCTCACGCCCTGTTGGGAATATCGGTAAACTTTTATAATTAGAAATTTAGGTACTTAGGTTAAATTATGCAGTTGCTTCGACCATGAGCAGCCCCAATGTTTAATATAATTTCACTTTTTTAGTGCATTCGCGTCTCTTTTCGTTGGGTGCTCACTTTTGGTCTAAAATTTTAAAATTCTGAGGCCGACTTGCATTAGCATTTGCAGTGTATGTATATATAGGATATGACAATATATAGTTGATGAGGTAATAACTATCTTTTTATATCTTAGTATGTATGAGTTTCATTAAATTTTCAGTCAGCTAGCTCCTCATTATCTATTATAAATAACTGCCATGATATTTATAAATGAAAGAATTGGAGAACAAGAAAATTTGAAACTGCTCTTTATCTACCGCGAAAATATACGAATACGCAACAACTATTAGAATATGACAATTATTATTAGTTGACTTTCATTAGAATTTAGCACAGATTGAATGCTTAATAAGGCAGCTGACAAAATATTTGTTTATTAAACGATCGACTCCTCTCCCTCAATTGGGGACGCCGGCATTTATTTAAATTCTGTTAATCAAGATTGGATATACCTGTACATAACCAATATTATGAAAATATCCAGAGAAGAGGCACCGATGACTTTATTTATTTATTTTTTCGATAAGCTTCTTTGGATAGTTGAGAAACTAATTTGTTATTTTTTAATCAATCCCCTGCGTAATGAAAGCCTCCATTTACTCTTTATATGGTAAAACTAATAATTTCTCTCATTTTGTTATCGATCACGCATGTGATATACTTCGTTTAAAACTGCAATATCTGCACATATGTGACTTTTTGTTCTTTATTGGTGACATATACTAATTAATTATTAACAATATATATATTAATGTACTATATATTTCTTAACCTTAGATACTGAATGACGCAGCTCGTGGTAATATAGCTACTGCTGGCATTGAAGAAATTTATAAGTAGTTTATGATGTCGTAGTTTTTAAAATAATTATTCTTAGTTTTAATGTAGAAATAATCAGTTGAAAAAGGAATCAATTAAATGTTTGGTAAATTTTATTTTTAAAACTAGTTTTAAAAGTAGTTGTATTTGTTTGGTAAATCTTACTATTAAACTACTGTAAAAATATATGACTTGAATATTTATTTACACATTCAAAAAGACATATATGAAATACTTTTATTGTGTATATATAATAATTAATAACTAAAATAAATATTTTATATTATTAAATTTTTTATTTTGTTATCCAAATATAATTGGCAATAATCATAAGGGTTAAAACTCATTCAATCCTTATGTTTTGAGGTTAATACTCATTTAGTCCCTGTATTTTTTAATTAACCCCCCACCCAATCGTATTTCGCCTGAGATGAAAGAAAAGATAGGCAAGCTGTCTTTTCAGACATATTGACCCACTAAAAAAAAAACATTCTTGTGATAGGGCCCGTCCCTGATAAAAAATATAGTGAATAACTTTTCATATTCTTTCCCCGAACTCCACAACTAATAAAGATGCTTACTTCTTAAAATATCCAATATACATAGGTGGGAATAGGGGAAGAGGTCATATTTATCCCAACGAGAACAAAAGTAATAATATTGTTTATAATGCTACAGTTGCAGGTATAGTAAGCAAAATCATACAAAAAGAAAAAGGAGGATATGAAATAACCATGACAGATGCATCGAATGGATGTGAAGTGGTTGGTATTATCCCCATGGGACTAGAACTTCGTGTTTGAGAGGGCCAATTTATCAAACTTGATCAACCATTAACAAGTAATCCTAATGTAGGCGAGTTTGAATATTACCCTCTTACAATAATGTTTCTCTTTCTGTACATTAATAAAAAAAAATAGATTACTGATTTAACCCCAGAAAATAAAATAGAAACAAAAAGAATATATGTTAATTTTTGTGAAATACTTTTCTAAGGAGTTAATATATTAATTTTCTATTAATAACCAAAAAAATTAGGAATTTAATTTTTTGCGCAATATCAATTTTTTTGGACATACATGAGCTTCCACAATAATTAATATATATATCATTTTTTTTATTTATTTTTGGGGTAAATTAGTAATTTAATTTTTTTTCTTTTTATTAATGTAAAAAAAGCAACATTATTAGAAGAGGGTAATATTGTAAAAGTAAGCCAAAATGAACAAAAAAATAATGGCAAGGGTACTAATAGTTTAACAACATGGATGATTTGAGATATTTTTAAAATACATAGACTAAATGGACACTAACCTCATGATATAGGAACTAAACAAGTTTTTACTCATAATAATAATAAACTATTCTAATTTAATGATTTTATTCCTTACTTCACAAGGATAGTTTTGGATTTTTCTAATATATATGAGGATATATGAAATTGTATTAAGTGCAAAACTTATTTTTAAAATCAAATTTTGAAACATTACTCCTTTCATACTTTTCAGAATACACTGCAAAATAGGATAATTTTGCCAAAAGTTATTTTAAAAAAATTTATCAAATACCAAAATAAATTTTTACCTCTTCAAAATCACCTTAGAGCCTCCCAAAAACAATCTTAAGAAGGCCCTTACTTATTTGTTTGTCGGGGTATGTGGATACAACAGCCAAAATTTGCTACTCCGTCACTTCATCGCGAATATAGATTAATGTTAATTGCACGCTTTCCTTTTTTATCTTTCTCTTTTCTTTTTTTTTTTCTTTTTTAAAGTAAAAAAGTTATTTTTCATTTTTGCAGCACCACCTATTACATTGGTTTTATTTATTTATTTTTTGGACTTTATTTTATCATTTATTTTAGCTTGTGCTAAACTCTAAAGCTTCTTTCGACTACAACGTGAATAATATGATGTTCCTTTGTACTCCCTTGATTTTCCTTAAATTTTTACTAAGTGTGTAATAAATTTTTCTTAATTGGTTAAGGAGTGAGCCTACATGGAAAGAATTAATATAAAGACGGGGTGTGTTGGAGATAGTGATTGGTGGTTATTAAATAAAACATAAACAAAATAAATCGTATCCATACATTATCATTAAAAGATATAAAAAAAATTCAGAAATATATAATAGAATTGAAAGTTAAAAAAAAGTGTGAATTTTGTCCAAGAACATATTAAATGAACGGAGCAGAAAGTTATTTTGTCTAGTTATTTTTGTTGTTTTAGGTTAAAACAGTTGATCGATCCTCCAACACCAATAGTATGCTGCAGCCCCTAACTTTTGATGTAACGACGTTTGTTGCCTTCATTTGAAAATTGATATATGTTCCCAGGTGTTAATAAAATAAAGGACTTCAGCCGAATTGTTCTCTAGTTGTCACGGATATTAATAATAACAGCCATCTGTTTCTAATCCTAATTAATTAAATTCTTTAATTAGCATTTTCTTGATTAGTTGGCTAAAAATTGTGAAGAAATTCTAAGACAGCAAGCCAAACGTACATAACATTATTAATCATGTGAAACACGACCAGTAATTTTTTGAAAAAAGAAAAAAATTATGATCTGAATACACTTGTTATATCTTATTAACAAAATCAAAACGTATCATCGCCGACACTGATAGCTAGATGGTTTTTGGCTTTTTGCTTCTTGATGTAACGATTTACTGAGCCAATTTAAGGAGATATTAGAATGTCTTTCTTAAAAATGTCTAACAAAACATAAAATAACAAAGTGACAACGAGATAGGACGGAAGTGTTTGCACAACGCGTAAGTTCTTCGGAAAATTTTTATTCAATATTGAGCATCCGAATCTGCACATCGGTTCACAAATTACGTACTCGTACCAAAACAAACTGTGAGTAGTGAATTCATGGCAATGACGAGTAAGAGCATCGAATTTAAAAATCACGCCTCCAAATTCCTTTGTCCTTTAACATAATCTCACAAGGTGTGCGTAAGTACCAAAATAGATAGCCACTTGTACTAAGCTGCATGTTGAGAAATATTTTAAAATATATTTCAAAAATAAATGAAAATATTTTGGATTCCGATTAATGTAAAAACTCAACATGTGACCACTTAGAAATCACATGACAGTCGGATGAAATCCAGAAATAAGTTAATAATCCAACCTGGAATCAAATATAACAAATATATATGTATCAACAAATTTTCATTTAACCAGCTGTGAGATAAAATATGAAGGCGATTGCTTATTCACGTTCAAAATCATGAACGTATGGTTGAAATTTTGAATGCTTGCAGTTTACCCTGGTAGAGATCTTGTTAAAATATTTTTAATCATGATAATTGACGGCACATGATTACTAACAAAATCGCATGTCAAAAACAACATAAAGTAAAGTTAAATTACTGATTCAACAATGAAACTAAGTTACAAAGTTTGGATAGATGAGACTTATATCCGAAAATCAAAATCTCGCTAAGTTCGCTTTTCCAATTTATAAATAAGGGCCAAAAGTTTGAGGAAGGGATTTTGGACCATTTTACTCGCGGAATGAAGACAACAACAAAAAATCTACGGGATTCATTAAAAATTACCCAAACATAAATTGATAAAATCATCAGTGTCTTTAGTAAGGATACGCTCAGATTTTGCTTGTGAAGAAGTGTCAGAACAAGAAGATTCTCAGGTAAATCCCCTCTTTCTCTACACATTATCATTTCCGGATTATTGAAGGATTTTACTCCAATCTCCCAAGTTCGAGGACCAATGGAAAAGACAATTGCCTAGCTAGCTCGCAAGAAATGACTGCCCTAAAAAGGTTTCACAAGGTCAAATCACAAAGACGGGGAAAAAAAATTGTTATACTAATATTATTACAAGTATCCTAGAATCACATTTTCCCCTTTTTAAATCCTCTGAGTGCTTTGTCACTGATTTTCGTATCAATAATATAATTGCTTCTTCCATGAGTTTCGTCATATTAAATGTATAACTGTTCTGATCAACAAATTCAAATTATTGTCTAGAAACACTCTGGCTGGAATCGGATGTTCCCGTAACCTTATTTTTGACTTTCATTATAATATACGAGATTTGAAATATTTAAAATATCAATGACGCCAAGGAGGGGCCCATAACTGTTAATCGATTAGGAGGAATCTCTCACCAAAATGCGTACATTATTTATATATTCAGTGTATGTACTATCAACTAATGTAATCATGTTTTATATATGAAATACGACAGCCGCTAAGTTATATTAACTATAATTTATAGCTGATTTAAAATTGATCTCTAAATAGTTTGAATGACAACAATTTAGAACTATAAAAAAATTAATTGTGTTGTTGTATGCTATCGGACTTAGCAAGACCCACGAAATACATTAGTGTTATGATTTTGAACGATTGTATATTCACTCGGTATAGCTGAGGATCTCTCTATCAAAAGTTGACATTATACAGATAACGTGCTTAAGGCCTGTGCAACTAAGGGACGCCATTGCCTACTTGCCTAAAGTGATCTCACTTCAGCTGCTCAATATAATTTTTTGATGAATATCTTCCTTAATCAAAATTATCTCATAAGGGACCATAATCAAATTGTCTAAGGTTGAATGTGGTTTTTTTTTTTTTTATGAAACCTACGTATGTCTAAATTTAACTGAAATCTAAATAAATCTAAATAGCAATGGTTAAATAATATGTTTATTTTTCTTTTTTAATATATGAACAAAAAAAATTTAAAAGTTAATAGTTTGACATAATTACCCTTTGAAGTGGTACATATATTTTTTTTTCACAATTTATAAATTTAACAAATTAATTAGTTTGATAGCATTAAGAAAAAATGATAGTATCATTATTTCTTTATTTAATTTTGTAATAAAAAATGTAATTACAACATCAATTTTTATTATAAAGTTAACACAGTTGTTTTAGTTTTGATTCATTACAATAGACATAATCTGATTTATTTAGTATTTTGGTTTAGTTAATGTTACCATGTGAATAAAAATTTAAGGCATTGAAAAAAGAATAACCTCAAGGAAAATAAAAAAAAAATCATGAATTGTTAAGGGTATTTTTGAAATTTAAAATTAAAATTTTCTATTTAGATTTCGGACTTCAAATAAAAGTTTATTTTTCCTACTTTTCCTATTAAGATAAAATTATTTGACAATAAGTAATAAGATAAGAAAACAAACAAATCCAAAATAAGTAAATGTGTGAAAATGAAAGTTAAATTCAGACTTTATAATAAAAAACAAACAGCACCTAAATTTTGATTTTCTTTATAAAGGTTTTGCAGTTATCCCAAAAAAAAAATATTAAACACAAATATTTTTATTTAAAAGTTAATTTATTTACACAAGTAATTAACATTCCTTTTAAATTACACATTATCGTTAATTAAAAGTCATTGCTAACTGCGTGCTATTCTATGTATGTTAAGGTTACACACTTTTTCATTTATGTATAAAAGATAGGAGGCAGGGCAAAGCTCAAAATTAATTTTTAAACCTTTTGAGTGGTCATTTAAATAAAAATTTATTTAAAAATTACTTAAAGAAGCCTGTGTGGACAACTATAAGCTTATTATCTACAGTTCGTATCAAATAAATAAATCCTTCTTTATTTATTACCAAAACAATTATCAAATTCCTCGGACAAGGTTACTCTTCTAAAATTTGAAATGCTACGATCATAATTGATTAGTAGATTCAGTTATTCTACGCTTACAATTACCCCATATATATATATATATTATTTATCTTTACAGTTAAAATTTTCGCCTTAAGTTTTTATTACCTTTTCGGCCGGCCCTAATTAAAAGCTATAAAATTCCAACTATAAAAACTACTCTGGTTTGGTTTGGTTTGTTTTGTTTTTTAATTGTCCAATGAACAATACAGTGTTCACTCTACACAGTACACGTGATGAGTCGCGACATCTTAGACTTTCCCTACAAATACCTTGTCCAAGTTTCTGCATCTAAAACCAGGCCATTCCAATTAAGCCTTCCTCCAAACTGTACTACTGCATCTTCTGAGAGTAATAATTTCGAGGTACCTAGCTAGCTGCTGAATAACATAATCCAATAATGGCGGCCATGCAAACCACAAAAACTCACATAGCCCTACTGGCTAGCCCTGGCATGGGGCATCTTATCCCAGTCCTCGAGCTAGGCAAACGCTTTGCCACTGAGAATGACTTCCAAGTCACAATCTTTGTTGTGGCAACTGATACTTCTACTGTTCAGTCCCAACTTCGCAATTTAACAAACCCTCATCTCTTTAACATCGTCTCACTTCCGCCAGTTGACATCTCCGCCCTCCTTGACGCCGATGCATCAATAGTTACCAAAATTACCTTCATGATGCGTGGGTCCTTACCAGCCCTACGGTCTTCAATCTCCACAATGAAGCCTCGTCCAACAGCTCTGTTCGCTGACTTGTTTGGAACAGAAGCCTTCCAAATCGCTGATGAGTTCGAAATGTTGAAGTACGTGTACATTGCTTCGAATGCATGGTTTCTTGCAGCGACAATATATTTTCCAACCATCGACAAGAGGGTGCAAGAAGAGCACTATGGCCGGAAACAGCCGCTGATGATTCCAGGCTGCAGATCGGTTCGGTTCCAGGACACCCTTGAGTCCTTCACGGACCCCAAGGATCAGTTGTTTGACGAGTACTCACGTATAGGGCTTGAGATGGTAACAGCTGATGGAATTCTGGTCAACACATGGGAGGATTTGGAGCCCACAACACTTGCTTCCCTGAGAGATGGAATCAGCAAGCTACTGCCCATTTATCCAATTGGTCCCATGGTTAGACCAATGGGATCATCGCATATGTCGGAGAATTCAAGCCTATTGGAATGGCTGGACATGCAACCTGCTGAATCCGTAATTTTCGTGTCCTTTGGTAGTGGTGGGACCCTCTCAGCCAATCAAATGATCGAGGTGGCATGGGGACTGGAGCTAAGTCAACAGAGATTTATTTGGGTGGTGCGCCCTCCCATGGACAATGATGTGTCGGGATCTTTTTTTACAGTAGGGGATGGATCATCTGATGGCACGCCAGATTATTTGCCAGATGGGTTCTTGACACGTAATGCAAAACTGGGATTAGTGGTCCCAGATTGGGCCCCACAAGCGGAGATTCTGGGTCACACGTCAGTTGGGGGATTTTTATCTCATTGTGGGTGGAATTCAACTCTCGAGAGCATAGTCAATGGGGTACCACTGATCGCATGGCCACTGTATGCCGAGCAAAAAATGAACGCTACGATGCTAACAGAGGAGCTAGGGGTGGCCGTCCGATCAAATGAGATGCCAACAGAGAATTTAGTGAAGAGGGAGGAGATAGAGATGATGGTGAGAAGGATCTTGGTGGACAAAGAAGGGCAAGCAATAAGAAGTAGAGTCAAGGAACTAAAACACAGCGCAAAAAAGGCTTCTGCCAAAGGTGGTTCCTCATACAATGCATTGTCACAAGTTGCAAAACAATGCGAGACGAGTTTACAAGGCTTAATGGCCAAGGTCAGGGGTGCATGAGTAATCAAAAGTATTTGTAAAGTCGCTTATTGTTATGCTATTGTACACTGTTGTGTTTGAGCTTCTCATTATCATTCCAGGGCTTGTGTTTCTATTCAATTAGGATATATGTATGAAACTAATGAAATATAAAATGTATTATCTATATTCATCCTATTTCTTCAGACGAAAACTGATTATTTTTCTGAATAGATAATCACGAATCAACAGAGCTGATAGCCAAATGGTTGTGCAAACAGACGTTATTTAAAAGAGAAAAAACAATGGGGGAAATAAATATTTTTTTTTATTAATTAAATATAAACATACGTTAGCACCACCAATGCGCCATATTAACTACAATAATTTTACCATAAACGATTCCCTCCTTTGTATAATTGACAGAAACTTGATGAATATGGCTACATACAATGTAAGAACGGAAGCACAGATAATTAATACTTGCGGATATTGCAAATAATTTCTGACAAATTGTGCAGTTAATTAATTAGTTTAATATCTTCACGTGGTCAATGTAGAACAAATCACATATGGTAATTAAATAGTAACTTCAGCTTCTAAACAAAAGTGGCCGGTACTGGTGGACGGGTATATTATTAAATAAATCAGTAAGTTATCAGGGAAAGTCCATCGAATATTAATAACTGTAAGATACAATTATAGTTAGGACCATCGAAACCATGTTATGTTGATGGTTGGGTTCAAAGACGTCTGCTTAGTTGGAAACTCGGAGTAGGGATGGCAGAAAAAAATCTCACCCAGTCCGAGCTCGGGGTATCCGGTCGGGTTTGGTCCAATCTCATGATATTTTTTAAAACAAGGTTCAGATTTCACATTAAAAAAATAAAAATATATATTTAATTAAAGTACATATGTTAATATTTATTTAACCTATTCAGAATATATATTTTAAGTTTTAAATCTTTTTGGCCTAATTTTTAAAGCTTGATGTAATAAAAATATAATTTTATATATTATAAATTTGTAAAGTATAATAAAAAAAAATTTCTAAAAAATGTAACACATAAGTTCAGGCTTGGTCTGACCTGGACCAGACCTAATAAAAGAAACATTCAAGTTGGGCCGGGACTCTGCCAAGCTCGGAAAAAAAAAAAAAAGACTACACTAACTGTTTAACCTTAAAAACAATAATAATTGAAACCTTAAAAACAATAATAATTGAAACACCTACTTTTCCAAGGAATAAAATAATCTATTGATATACACTATTAACAACTCTTTAGTTGAGTTGGTTAAACAACTTTTATCTTTATCTTTGAGGTCTTGACAGCTATACAGTAGACTATATTTATCTATTAATGTTTATATTGCACTTTTTAATATTGTAATAATTGAAAAAATCTGCTTGAGCTTTTATTATTGTGACATGTATATATAAATAATGAAATTTAAGTAATAATAATAATAATAATACACACACATACACACACACACACACATAAATAAAAAAATGAATGCCACAATGTTGACAGAAGATATCGAGGTGGGTGTTCGATCTAAGGAATTGCCGACGGAGACTTTAGTGAACAGGGAAAATATTGAAATGTTAGTTAGAAAGTTCATGGTGGATGTTAAGGAAGCAAATCTTACATCTAAGAGAGACGCACACTCAGCACTTGTCAATTAAGGGTTCAATCGGTGGTGTTGGTTAAAGGAATATGCCAGCTCAGCAAAGTTTGTTGATCATGTTCTTTATTCTGTTGTTGTTTGTTAAGCTCGTTTTGTTTTTCTCTTCTTGTTGTATTGAACTAAATATAAATACTGAGCTTGTAATCATTTTTTTATTAAGAAATAAATATTTGGGATCTAGAATTTTCTTCTTCATTTTCTTAGCTACCAAACAAATTGATCATTACACAAATAAGCTTTCAAACAGTGAACAAAGACAGGCGTTCAATAAGAGCTAGAGTTAAGCAACTTAAGAATAGCGCACAGATAGCTATTACCGACAGTGGTTCCTCTTTTAATTCCCTATCACAAGTATCCAAGCAAATGCAAGACAAGTTTGCAAGGATTAGCTGTGCATGAACAGGGGTCTAAGAGATTGGATCATCTTTATTAATCCAACATTACTATTAGCATGCTCATAAATAAATAAAATCTTAGACTGTTAGTTAGATTGATGGAGGATATATTTGAATTGAATAATATAATAGATATTATTTCAGCTTTAAGTTTTTCTAAAGAAGTGGCTTATGGAGAGAAAATTATTTTGATTTGAACAGCGATGCATCGACTGTTAAATATCGACACTTTATGCTCTAATTAGAAGATTCACTGTCTCACGTACTAGCTTTCCCCGAGCCTGTGAGCACAACATACCTTTCTATTGTCTATCTCCTTTTCTTTTTCTTCTTTTTTCTTTAATATATCAAAGAGTTAAAGCAATGATAGATACTTAAATTTGTTAAAAATAATTAATTAGTTGACAGTGTCTCCCTTATGTTGCAAATTTCTTAAGGTAAAGTCTAGAGGATCCATAATCATGATCAATACCTAATTAAATATGAATTATGTAAATGAAATATGAGACACATAAATTTAAGTGTAAAAAAATATAAATTATGTAAATAAAATATAAAACTTGAAAATATAAGGTAAAACAAGTAAAATAACAAAGAGATGGTAAAATGGTGTATTATTGGTAAAACAAATACAAATGTAATATAAAACTTGTAATCAACATAAAATAAAACATAAGTTATGTAAATGAAATATAAAATTTATAAATGATAGGTAAAGTAAGTAAATCACAAATGAATTGTAAATTAATGTGTTATTAGTAAACAAGACAAAAACTTAGAGGTTGTTGTTGGGTCAGAAAATTTTTGGTGAAAACTATCACCTATAACCCATAAATATTCATGTTATATCAACAATGATCAATAATAAATTATGCAAAAGTGTACCTAAATCTATAACACTGAATAGCACTTTAAGATTGTGTGGTTGATCTTCTAGAACTACATGTTCTCCTAGAGAATCTTGTGAGTTTCTTCATGCTCTCTCTTTGAAGATAGAATGTCAGAAAGAATGAAAAAGATACTGTGACTTAAGGACCATGACTATTTATATAGATAATATTTTCTTGTTATCACTAGATATTCTTAATTATACCCATTATAGAATTATAATACTATTGGATCTCTACATATTAAAAGCTCACACCTTATTAGATACATTAAAACATATATAACAAAAATCTTAATAGATCACTTTTAATTGGGCTTAACCTTATATGACAGTCTGCAACACATAATTATTCACATACAAATCTAACGTTGGATTAAGGATCCAATAATATTAAATTAAAAATCCAACAGTTGTTGGTTAAACATTCAAATTCTGAAATTTTATTACCATTAGACCTTTTTCAAAATTTGCATGTTTGTTCTTTGTAACTTATATTAGATTTTCAACATTTGCATCTATATAGAAAAAAGTTTGAATGAGAAGTAAATATTATATTAAAAAAATATCTTTATAAAATAACTTATTTCCTAAATTATAAAATATAATCCCTTTTTTGTTTTGATTTATAAGAACATAATTGACAAAGAACCAAGTTTAATTTTTTTTAATACAAAAACTAGTGAGATGTCACTTATATTCAGATAAAAATCGAATAAAAAACAAACATGTCATTCAAATTTTTGTATCCAAACTTATTCATACCTCATAAAAATTTATACCCATTTAGATTTTAAATAAAAAAATAAATGCTACCTAAATTATGTAAAATAAGACATAAATTATGTAAATACAACATAAAACTTGTAAATGAAAGTTCAAACAAGTAAATTAATATACGAGTGATAAATTGTTGCATAAATGATAAATAAAAAAAAGCTTACCAATGTAATATAAAATTTTTAAATCAATATTAAGTGCAAAATAAATATAAATTAAGTAAATGAATCACAAGGCTCATAAACAAAAGATAAAAAGAAAAAAAATAAACTAATATAAGAGTTATTATAAGAAAAAATAAACTTACAAATGAAAAATAAAAAGTCATTATAGTTATATCAACAAGTATCTTCAATAAGTTTGCTTTTATATCAACAAGTATCTTGTGCTTTCGGATTCGGACCATCTCAACAATAAATTAGCATAAACTAGCTTTTAAGACTGGAAAATTTATGAATCATAAGGCTCATAAATTTTATAATATTATGATATCAATGTGTGTGTTTTAAATTTTTGATATAATAACATATAAAAATTGTAATTTTTTAATATCATTCAAATGGACGGATCAAATTAAATGCTGAATTTATTTTTATTAATAATAAAATTAAAAATTAATGGGCACACAACATATTATTATTTGTCTTCTCTTCACTTTCCTCCTATTTTATCTCTATAATTAATATGATTTGGTTCTCTCTATTTCTCTTGCGTTAAATAATTCTTCTTTACATGATCACATTATTTTCCTCTACTAAATCTTAATCGGTAAGTGATGCTAGTACTTTGAGCCTTCTTTTTCCAATCTTATTTTTGGCTCTTGATCTTGTTATGTTATTGCTTTTAATTTGACATTAGTAATTAACAGTAAAAATTACAAGATTGTAACTTTTTATTATATGGTTTGTTGTGCTATTGAGCAGTAAAAGAATCGAGCAGATAAATTATTTTGTCTTTCCTTTTCAACACTTTTAACTAGCTTCAATCATGACTTCTACGATATTATGTTCACGCTTCCTCCGTATAACATGCGACTCGATTTGAAGCTTCCAAGTTCTGTGGCTGTCAAGCTTTCGTTGGTTTTCTTTGATTAAAAGAATAAAAATCAACACAAGATATTTGATTAAAAGAATAAAGATATTCGTCTCATAACTTCAAATATGGACAGGTTTATCAAGGAAAAAAAATCAATTTTGTATTCAACCTTTTCATTTTACTTTATATTTAGTTCCTTGACAAAATTTCTTTTTAAGAACAAATTTAGCTCCGGGCGTGTTTATAATATTAGTTCTTCTTAAATGTTTTTGTGTGCTCATGATATTTGTATTTCACTGAAAAGCTAATAAATTGTAAGAGTCATTTAACGTAGATGAAAGAATGAGAGAATAAATCATATTAATTATAGAGAGAAAATAGGAGGAAAGAGAAGAAACAAATAATAATACGTTATGGAGCTATTAATTTTAATTTTTTATTAATAAAAATAAAAACTAGCATTTAATTTTGTCTATTGATTTGGCTGATATTGAAAGGTTAAGATTTTGTATATATTATCGTGCTCCCAATATGTGTCGTCAATATAGATATATAATGTAAATACTAAGTTATGTTATAATGTGTGAGGGAGATTGCCAATTTTTCCCTTACTGTAATTAATATATAACACTTACCCCTTATTATTTTATAATAGCCAATTACCCCTCTGACAGCATAAGTTTACAATATTGCTCCTATTTTGAAATATACATTTATTTATATTTATTATAAATAAAATAAATCATATGAATATAAAGTAAATAAAAAATTAAGTATTAAAAATAAGAAATATATGTTTTGACGTTAAAAAATTAACAATAAAATTTTTTTCTTGTACTTTTTTTATGTTGTAAACATTTTCTTATAATAAATAATAATAAATTATTATAAAATGACAAAAAATTATTGTAAGAAAACTTGAATGATAAATAAAAAAATTATTATAAAATAAATAATAAAATATTTATCTTGTACTTTTTACATTTAATTTTAAAATATTTATTATAAGAAAATGTTTATAACATAAAAAAAAAAGTAAAAGAAAAAAATTTTATTGTTAATTTTTTTCATATCAAAATATATATTTCGTGTTTTTAATACTTAATTTTTTTTAATTTAGTTTATATTCATATATTTATTTAATTTATAATAAATATAAATAAAAGTATATTTGAAATATGAATAATATTGTAAACTCATACTGTCAGGAGGATAATTAACTATTATAAAAACAGCAAAAGAGTAAGTGGTATATATTGATTACACTAGAGGAGAAATTGACAATTTTCCTAATGTGTGACATGAAAAATAATACAACGTATGTATGACATATATAGTTGAATTTTATATAACCAATAATTACATTTTGATTTTTCAAAGTGAATGCACGAATATTATAAAATTATAATATTTGATTATTCAATTATGTCTCGCAAAATGGACACTGTGCATCGTATTGTGGGAGTGGAAAATATAAATAAAAGCCTAAATCTCAGGCTGGAGCGATAGGATACTTGGGTCTTCACAACACACGCAATTCACAAGTCAAACCGACGCTCGGAAATGCCAAAATGCTAAATGCACGTCAAGTCAACGTCCCTGGAATCTTTCCACGAGACAGACGAGATAGCACAATTACGTCTGTATTCTTGACTAAGGGGTCGACTTTGATCTTTCCGTCGTCTCCGAGCTTTATTTATTTGTAGCAACTTGCATCAATTATCAAACTGTCTACTTGACTAGTTATTAAGCATTGCAACTTAGTTACTATCTCCAACCCAGCATTAAATCGAGTCAATATTGGTTTACAGAAACATTTAAAGCCTTTTGTTTTTGTTTTTTCGTTTTCTAATGTCAACTTGCATAAGATAGAAGGAAAGGCGTATTCAACGTATTGCGTATAATAGCTACGATTGTCTGTACAAGCACAACAAGTTTGCCTATAAATATATCGTCGCAAATGTTTTGTCTGCATACATATATCATTATACAACAATAACATTGCCCATAGATATCTCCCAGCTCAGAGTTAGAAACTAGCTTCAAATTAAAATTACCCTCTTATTTTCTTTTTCTTTCCAATTAATCAAGTGCCTCACACCATGCAAATCACGAAACCACATGTAGCTCTACTAGCGAGCCCGGGCATGGGCCACCTTATTCCTGTACTCGAGCTTGGGAAACGCCTGGTTGTTCAAAATAACCACCATGTCACCATCTTTGTAGTTGCTAATGATACTTCAAGTGAACAATTATCCAAACTTGTCAACTCGCCAGATTACGATATCCTCGACATCGTATTACTCCCTTGCATTGACATCTCCGGCATAGTCGGCACTGATGCCTCAGTAGTAACACAAATTGTGGTTATGATTCATGAGTCCATACCAGCCCTTCGATCAACAATCTCTGCGATGAAGTACCGCCCGACGGCTCTGATAGTTGACTTGTTTGGAACTGAAGCTATGGCTGTTGCTGATGAGTTTGAGATGTTAAAGTACATGTTCATTGCTTCTAACGCGTGGTTTGTTGCCGTCACCATATATGCTCCAGCTCTTGATAAAAAGGTGTTGCAAGAGGAACATGTTAACCAGAAAAAACCTCTCAAAATCCCGGGTTGCTCAGCGGTGCGATTCGAGGATACCCTTGAAGCCTTTTTGGATCCATATGGTCCAATGTATGATGGGTTCTTACAAGTCGGAATGGACATGTCAAAGGCTGATGGAATTCTGGTGAATACTTGGGAGGATTTAGAGTCCAAAACACTTGCAGCCCTCAGAGACATTAACATGTTGAGACGCGAGGCTAAGGCACCTGTTTATCCAGTTGGTCCGTTGGCAAGATCGGTTGCATCATCGCCGGTTTCTGGAAGCCACGTAGTACTGGATTGGCTAGACAAGCAACCTCGTGAATCTGTGATTTACGTGTCATTTGGAAGTGGTGGAACGCTATCATTCAAACAAACAATGGAGCTTGCATGGGGTTTGGAGCAAAGCAAGCAAAGATTCATTTGGGTGGTACGTCCTCCCTTGGATCATGATGTATTTGATTCTTATCTCACGGCTGGGAGCGGCGCCCTTAATACTTCTGAGGGCACCTTGGATTACCATTACTTGCCGGAAGGGTTTCTGATTCGGACCCGAGATGTTGGGCTGGTGGTTCCCATGTGGGCTCCCCAACAGGAGATCTTGGCACATCCATCTGTCGGGGGATTTTTAACGCATTGTGGATGGAGCTCGACGCTAGAGAGCATAGTCAACGGGGTGCCTATGATCGTATGGCCACTATATGCAGAGCAAAAAATGAATGCTACAATGCTGACGGAGGAGCTTGGAGTGGCCATTAGATCTAAGGAGTTACCTTCGGAGAAGAGTGTAGTGGGAAGAGGAGAGATAGAGATGATGCTGAGGAGAATCGTGGCGGAGAAACAAGGACATGCAATTGGAAATAGAGTCAAGGAGCTAAAACACAGTGCTCAAAAAGCTTTGATTAATGGTGGTTCCTCATATAATTCACTGTCCAAAATTGCCCACGAGTGCGAGAATAGCCTTCAATTCAAGCAAGTGAAGGCTGAAGCTGCTTGACAAGCCGTGCATTGAGCTATCTAAGTTCTAGAGAATTTAGAATACGTCCAATGTATTATATTCACTTAATATATGCATAATATACGTAAAAGAATTAAATATAACTATTAATTATATAATAACTTTTTAAAATAAATATAAACATATAATACATGTATAAAATAAATATAATTTAGTAAAGTTACTCTAAAATTTCAACCATGTAGATCAATCCCACCTTCTGCTTAAGCTGACGTAGTTATTGTGTTCCTTCCTTTTTCCTTCTTGGCGGCGACTATAAAAATTTGAATATTAACGTACACGTATGATGACTCTTCAAATGTGACGCATGCGGCATGCCATTGAATGAGGTCACGGGTAATTTAAATCCTCTCCTTATCTTATAAAAGATAATGGTAGATGTCATTTAATTAAATTGATAGACAAGGTTGAATTTACTTTTAACTTTTCTTATTTAACATAAAAACATGTCGTCTTGGCTCATAATAACTAAAACTCTAAGCTAACGTATAACTGACGGAGTTTAACTCCCGATGGCCCTT
Organism: Luvunga scandens; assembly: GCA_030449905.1. Classification (NCBI taxonomy): domain Eukaryota; kingdom Viridiplantae; phylum Streptophyta; class Magnoliopsida; order Sapindales; family Rutaceae; genus Luvunga; species Luvunga scandens. The sequence goes on along the minus strand of JASUUG010000383.1, from coordinate 1,242,185 downwards.
TATCATTTTTTTTCGCTAATTTATATATATATATATATATATATATGTATGTATGTGTGTGTGTATGTATATCACTTAGCGAATGCATATACCTTGACCTTGGCGTATAACACTGCATCAGTTGATTCTGCGATTCTGAAAAAACTATTAAAACATTGATGATTTTGCAAATAAAGTTCTCAAATTTTGGAAGAATTTGTAAGTTAACAATAATCACTCATCAATTGGCAAAATTGAATTGAACCAAAACGATGCATCGGATCTCGTGCTTCCGAACAAACAGTAATACTAAAAACATCGATTAATCCATCGAGTAACTCTTGCACTTTTACATGATGCCGAAAACTTTCAAGTTGCCTATGCCGAATTTTTTGAATTTAACATAGAAGCTTGACAAGAAATCAGCCATCACCATCATGCCTGCAAGATTCAATATTTTTCTTTTGATCAAATTCATTACCAATCAATTAAGGGTTAAAAAAAAAAGTTGGCAGGTAAGAGCGGGGGGCCCTCTTGACCTGGTAGAGAAAGCGAGAAAAAGAAATAAATAAAAAGAAACGATTTTTGGGAGTTATCGTCTGTTTTTTACAATTTAAGCTTAGAATTTTAGTTATATCCTAATCGATTTGTTTTTATATTTAGTCAGGAACGGTAAGAGTAAATTCAATCCTGTCCACAGATTTAATTAAAAGACATGTGTCTAGATCTTTCTATAAACCTCAGGAAAGATTAGATTAGGAGAGGATGTGGATTCATTTTTTCAATATTAAAAGGAATTAAAAGGGTAAATTCATATTTAGTTCTAGTATTTGGATCAATTATTCATTATGTTAAGAAATTAGTCAATTTTTTTTGTCATTATTTTCATAGTTGTTGGTCTAATTTGAGAGTAAATTAGTATTTTTCTCTCATATAAATTAAAATTTAAATAAATCTAGCATGTAAAAGGTAAAAAGAACAAAACAGTTAAAAAGATTTTAGTAGACACTAATATATATAATAGGGACTTTTAAGACATGGCTTATCTAATAGTCATAAACACTTATTTAATATTATAAACTCTTATCAAAAAAATTTTTTTGTTGTTTTATTATTTTTTTAGTACAATTTTTAAAAATTAAATAAGTTATTTTGTCTCAATTAGAAAAAAATTAAAATTTTAGATTTTTGAGAATAGAGATTGATTTTTTTTTTAAATGTTGAAATATATAAAATATTCAAACAACTATATTTTTTTTAAATAAAAGCTCTACTAACATAAAACAACTAAAATATTTGTAAGTAAAAACTCTACTAATATAAACTTTACTTAAATAAATTTTACTAAAAAAGTTATACAACGCAGAGTTAAAAAAATCCAAAGACAAAATTATTAGCCCAACTCTATGAGCTAGAGAGCATTCATGCATAATTAAATTTTAATTGACCTCATCAATCAATCATGTCCGTGCCCTGTTTTAGGCTACAATCACATTATTTTATTGAAAATGTAAACAAAAAAATTTTCAGTGAGTGACGAACCACAACATCTTTTCTTTTTAATCCTAAGATACGGGTTTATTTTAAGGTCCACCTATCTTGCATCAGTTGCATAGTACCCCAAACATTATTTTTGTTTTCTGATTTAGCCAATGGATCTGATGACTAAAGTGTTTAACAGCTAAGATGTGTTCAATTGGTTATTAACACTTAAATCCCTACTGTTTATTACAAAATTATACAAGATAAAAAATTTTAAATATTTACTTGTACAACTCCCGTTGTTTTAAATTTTTTAAAGTTTGATATATTGACATAATCTAACCATAAAAATGATTGTTAGTGTAAAGATAATAATATAATATCACATAAAATTTTTAAAACATGTGAAGAATTGATAAATATAAATAATATTTTTTTGTTATATAATATATATTTAATATAAAATAAAAAAACTGAATATGTATTAAGAATATAAGTTATTAGGTTGTAAAAACTTTATTATTTTAATATTACAAAACTTTATTTTTTTACTACAATTTTTTTTTTATCATTAGTTGACATGTTAATTTATTTGTATATACAATATATTAGTTTGCCTATAAAATACCAATATTACTCTTGAAATTTAAGGAAGCCATTTCAATTTTTTAAATTTTTAAATGTAACCCAACAAAGTCATAGAAAGATAAACAAAGAATAATATAAAAGAAGTTATTTTTTTAAAGAATATTTCAAAAGCATTTGAGCTTTATGTTTCTTGAGAATTATCCCCCCTTTTTTTAAGATATCTGAGCTTGTGAATCTTGTTGTAATGATAATTTATTATTTTATTCTTGATTAAAAATAATTAAATAGTAAATTATTGGTTTCTAAATGCTCTTTTAAATATAAGGTGGTTGCTTAATTTTTATTGTGTTAGTCTAAAATTTTCGATGATGGCTAACCAACCATGGCAAAATATTCTGCCACAATTATCTTTACTTTTTTTACATTCCTCTAAACCATCATCACTGAAAGAGTTAAGAGTTCGTTTAGCATATTGTATTATATTATACTGTATTGCATTATTTGATGTAAATGTATTATATTATGTTATATTGCATTAGTAGTATATTATAATAATATTGTACAACGTTTGATAATTGTTATTATACTGTACTGCATTAATTTTATATTACTATGAAACTAACATTATTTTAATTTATTATTAATTATATTAAATTATTTTATATAAATACAATATGATATAATAAAAAATATTATAGTATAATTTATTTTTGTATTTTTATTTATTATAATAAAAATAAAAATATAATTAAAATACATTTAATGCTCAATTAAGGCAAAATAATAACAATGACAATAGCATTACTTAAAAAAATTTATAAAGTTTAATAATGATGATGGTGATGTTGACGACATTAATAATAATATAATAATTAAAATAATAAAATTAATAATAATAATAATAACAATAATTAATAATAATTAAAATAATATAGTGAATATATTTGAATAATAGTTATAAAAATAATGACATTAATGATAGTAATAAAAATAATTAATGATAATAAATAATAATAATAATTTAATTAAAACAATCATAACAATTGAAATAATAAAATTAAGAAATTTTCATCATCATCATCATCATCAGAAGAAGAAGAGTTAAAAAAATTTTCAAATGTCATTTTATCTTAAAAAAGAGACTTATATATAAAAATTTATAACTTCTAATGTTTATTTAATTTTTCATAAAATATAAAGTAGTGCCGAATAATAAACTAAAAAAAAAACAAAACTCAATTTCAACAAAGTTTCATCCTTATTTTTATATTGGTTATATTAGACTTCTACTAGGCCTTTATTGTAACTTGCTTCTATTGGCTACTTTATTGCAAACAAATAATATACAAAAAGAAATTCCAGTGAGCGAATGAGCAACAGTGTGACGTCGATGTCGGCGCTATGTCGCTGTTGGAAAGGCCAAGACTAGAAAATAATATCTCGTCGAACACGTCTATAACGGCTTGCTGGCGTCACACGTATAATAAAAGCCAACCGCCACTGTGTCAACGACCTAGTCTGCTGGACATCTTGCCCTTATAGAGAGGGCTGCCTTTACGTGCACACTACCAATTTTTTCAACCTGTGATTGTTTTTTTCCGTTCCTTTTTTCCCTCAAGCATCGCATCCCGACTCTTCGATGTTTCAAATCTTAATTACTTCCGCTGATGCGGAAATTTCAACCATACTTCATGAAGTTACAAAGATTTATCACAACTCCAATGATGCGCTACATTGAAAATATAAATAATTTATTAAGAGGAAATAAATTATTAAGAGGATGCATAGAGAGAGAGAGAAAAAAAAAATTAATACAATCTTTAACAGACGTCAAGTTGAACTCAGAATCAAGTGATAATGCCTACGAAATAAATAGAGTCAGAGTAGCTTGTGGGGTTTACTGGCGAAAACACTTTGATGTTCAAGTAAAAAACAAAAAAAAGGAGAACATTTTAAGAGAGAGAAATTTAAAGAAGAAAAAGAGAGAGAACTTTACAAGGGAGAAAAAGAGATAGAGAGAAAGAGAGAAAATTTGTGAATCTTTTAACCTTCAACTTCTCTTCTACCTATAGGCGGATAAACACAGAAGAGTCTAACCCACTCAGTATATGTGTCGTCTAGGCATTAGTCTCATTTTTCTCATACCCGCATCATCTAGGCATTGGATGTTTGACAACTTAGAAAACCAAGCTAACTTGCACTTGAGTGGCACACCAACTACCCATATCGCTCTCGTTCCAAGGCCTTGATCCCAAGCCAACATTGCTCTCTTTCTCTAAATCTAGCAACTTGCATCTAGCTCTGGGACTAATGTTGACAGGTTTTTAATATGGGCAGTGGTTAATATTATCTTATCAAAATGTTCCTTTAGTCACATGTCGATATGACATTTCACACTTATAATGATAAAATGATGCCGAGACGACGACTGTATGACAATGGGACAGCTTCAACCATGTGTTTTACTCCTACTCTTGGTACTGAGGTGACATCTTTGCGGCGACGAGACGGTGCCAACAAGACGCGTTGCTCCTACACTTGGTGCCGAGGTGACATCTTTGTGGCAAGGAGGCGGCACCAATAAGGCATGTTCTCCGATGCTTGGTCCCGAGATGACACTTTCACCCGATTTCAAACCATTTGAATGATTCAAACATGTCAGCATATTTCATTTTACCCGCGCATTCAATATATGTTCCTTCCTAAAAACCAAGAATGCTGGTGCAATCATCTTCTAAACCAGTGTTGTTCGTGAAACCTTTATGCTCCAAGAAATAAAATGGTGTCAGTGTCAATTAATTCATCGTAGTTCATTCAAATTCCTAGAACATGGTGGTCAAATATCAATTAGCATGTCATCACAAAAATAGATCACTCTTTTCTTCTTTTTTTTCTCTTTTTTTTTTTATCAACAAAAATAGATCACTTGAGATGCATAAAGAGTTGCTATGTATTAAGTAATCAATATGCACTCAGGCAATGAATTTTCATATTTAGATTTTACTGATAAAGGCAAACGAAAAAGCGAAACAAGCTAAAGCATCAGTCTCTATTCTTTTCTTTTTCCCTTTTTTCAGAGTTGCTTCTCTTCTGGTGAATGAAAACAATGGAGTAGAGAAGTCAAAAGGGGAGTAACCCCAGGCTCCAAGGAACAAAAACAATCATGCGCTTACAGGTTCAGTGGCTTTCTTCAGCCATGCCATCTCAGTTTCTTCCAAGAAAGGAGCTAAAATATCTCTACATCTTGAATGGTAGGTGTTCAGCCAATCCATCTCTTCGGGTGTTAATGACTTCAGGTTGATCATCTTTATCTGATATGGAGCCTGGGCATAAGAAGAATCATCAAACATTAGAAAACCAAAACTTAGTTTGCATTCAACAACAGACTAGGCAAATTTCTGCAAGCACAGGCATGCCTGAAGCATAAAATTGTATCAACTTTGACAACAGAACCAACTGAAAGTAAAGAATACCAAAAGCAGGAGGACATTTGAAGTGCAATTAACAATGCTTAAGAAAATTATTAGCAGAATTGATAATTGAACAAAAACTAAAACTCACATGAATCAACTTACCCACGTTATGTGCTCAAATGACAAGTAACCCTTATCACCGAAATTAAATTTCGTATTGGCCTCAGTGACTACAAGCACATTCTCCAATCTTATACCAAAGTTCCCATCCTCGTAGTAACCAGGTTCTGAGAAAGCATTTCATTACAATGAAAAATTAATCACAATGGTTTCAGCATTAACACAGTTTCATTCTCGAATAAACTAAAAGAGATGCATGGGCAGAAATTTGTCCAGAGACAATTCATAATGATTGATGATTTTACTTGAGATAGGAAAAAACTATGTCAAGTGCTTCCTTAAGCCAATCAAGTATTTTACAGTTATAAAATAAAGATCATGGTAACAATTTCTACAGCATTCAATGTAGGTAAAATATTGTTATACTAACCATCTGTTGCAGTCATGGAAGCATGTATAGGCACATTTCGAGGCTTGAAACTGATGGATTGGGGTCCTGCTCAGATAGTACAATTAAATAGATAAGAAAAACAACTAATAGCTTTTCAAACAAATAAAAGCACAAGGCAAGAGGTTGTAATTTACTGCTCACCTTCATGAACATTTAAGTAAGACCCAACTCCATGACCAGTTCCATGTCGATAATCAAGACCGTACTTCCACAAAGGAAGTCTAGCAAGAATGTCCAGGGTATGACCTATAGCAATGTTATTCAATCAATCAATAGACCTATAAAGCATTGTTAATCCATCAATCAATCAATTGACTTTCAAACAAGATTCGACATTTTCAGGTAACTTCAACGTGGCTGAAATTATCGACATTAATTCCAACTGAAATAACTTATTTACATATGGGAAACAGATTAGAGAACATCTTGTAATACCACAGGTTCCATTAGGAAACACAGCGTTGCCCAGAGCAATATGACCCTTGAGAACCTGCAAAATGTCCAGCAAATCAAGCAGACTCATTAAGAATTAACTAGAGATTGTCACAGCTTTCAGTAGCAATTCTTTTTATAAGAAACTCAAGATTATATTAAGGATGAATAGTCAGGGAAGAGAAGTGGACCAGTTGTCCAACAAGTATGCAAAAAACTAAACTTTTTTGTGCTTCACAAAGTATACTGAATCACCCTATACAAGGCTAGACCAGCAGTCCAGCCTTAAAGCCCTATCTCAGAACCACATCCCAGTCGTATATCAACAGGGAATTAACAATTTATTTACAAATTTGTAAGTTCTTCCAGCAGAGGCACCAGGAAAAATGTTACCAATTATCAGACAATCTGCCGCTTAACAGAAGTTGTGGAGGAGTTGGTTCAGTGCCATTACTAATTGTGCACAACTGGTGGGGGCTGCCGAAGATCAAAATAGCTTATGGCAGTAGTAATGCTTGTATACAGATAGTGATGGAGGCAATAACATTGACAAATAACTGGAGTTGGCCGCACCAATAAGTCATCAAAGGTGTTATGAGAGCAAAGGCTAGAGAAAGTAAGAACAGTTACGGAATTTACATGCCCAATAAAGGCATGCAAGTAGCAGCTTACTACTGATCAAAGTGACTATATCAACTACATGATGTTTATTTCTAAATTATCCCTCCTTTTTTTTTCCCCCTTTTTCATTAGGAAAAATCTGGCTCTATCCAGTGTGTTATGTCTTGCAATGTACATCAACTTTGAGCAACCTCTGGTGTCTGGTCATGAAAGGCCATGCTCAGATTGGGCATTTGCATATGGGCCTTCTGAGGAGTCAGAGCCTCAAATATGTAATTGAAGAGCTAAAATTTCAAATATGGCAAAAGGAGGCATAATATAGTTCTGACCTTGATAAACAAAAACAAAACTTAGCGGCCGTGTTTTGAAATGCATAATACAATCAGGCACCTAACTGGTTTAGAAGTTAGGCTGAATTCAACTACCAAATGAACTTCATGGTCTAAAAGAATAGAAGAAAGGCACCAACCGCAGTATAGCATGCTTTCTCGTGTGTTGACGGTTTCCCAAAATGAAAAGTACGAGTTATATCAGTTGTTCCATCTTGATACTTCAATTGTACCATCAACATATCAATAAAGAGAGAAAAAAGTTAGAATTCAATGGACAACCTCAACATATATAACATTCCATGGGCAACATGCAATTATGACTATTTGACAAACCTGTGCTCCTGAATCACATAGATAGATGCTGTTTGGATCCATCTCAGCACATGTTTCTGCCTGTGGTGAATAATGCATAATGGCTGCATTTGGACCAACTGAAGAAATGGTAGGAAAGCTTAAGCCTCTAAAATGCTGCATTCATAAAAAATAAAAACAATCCTTGTTATGTTTGAAAAATCAAGAAGGCAGACTGAGATAAAATCCTGCACTATATAAATATGATTCAGTACGTAAACAAACTACGCCTTTTTGATTGGCCTTTTCCTTTGCAAACATTAAAAGTTCTCAACCTTGTTTTCTGACAATATGAAATGTTAGATGTAACTACAACAAAAAATATAGAAACCTTGTACAAATTGTCTGAAAATTTGATTGACCATTGAGAACTGTCAAACGTATGACCTCGGATTTCCCTCTGGCAGACAAAAATATAGGGGTACTCTTTTTAATCTGCTGGTAAGTGTGAGTAGATAAGTATCAATCTTTAAAAATCCTTCCCATATTCCATATGAGAAAAGTCATAGTTCTGGACTCGCATCTGTCCGATTTTAAATCCAAAAATTAGATTTTCAACCATCTCCTAATATTCTAAAATCAGATTGAAATAGTTTCCGATACATCATTCAAATGACACTTGTTCGTATGCTTTTATATTACATCTCACCTAAATCATCTACTTCAAATATGCCTGCAATACAGCTTCCACTTTGATTTGTGAAGATATTTTACTGCTTAAACTAGAGAACTAAAAAAAATTAGTGAAACCTATATTAGAAAGACCACGAATTTTCTACTCCCAAATTTTGATTAGCTCTGACGAGTTGCATGAATTTTTTTTTAAAATTTATTAGCAGCATATGATATATTTTGGAAAAATTGAAGTTACATTACCTCTTTAGATGCTCGGAAACTCTCTAGCTTGTCACTTACAGTCACCTCGGTCAATTTCACAGTTCCCCTGCCAAAGTTCATAAGATGAAAAAATTAATCAGTCAAGTGAAAAAAAAAAAAAAGTCTTCAGCAGCTTTGTGAACTCTGTGCAAGAAGAAAACAAAAGATCCGATTTACTGGTTTCAGATAAAAAATTAATTAAATGTATTAATGAGATGTAACAGTTGCCATTTATGTTGAGATATAGCAATTAAAGACAAAAGCAAAATAAAAAAAGATGTAAAAACTCATGCAGTGCCAGCACTAAAAACTAGAGAAGACAGAGGAAATCTTAAAGTATTATCCAACATCTCAGCAAGAATTAAATTAATCCAACTACAATGTTTAAAGAGGGGGGCAAAAAGGATTTGAGTTTCTTGTCAGATATTTCACCTTTTCCTTGATGTCATTATACCATCATGTATAATGTATCACGTGATACATCACAATATCAACTAAAAACTTTTATGCACGGCCATAAAGAGCCAAAGTGAAAAAGGAGGACAGACTTACGAATGTTTTTTCTCCTTTGTAGCCTCCCCTTCCAAGAAGTAACCAGAAGCACCATAAATCTCCTGCATCTGTTCAATTGAAAGAAGCTTAGAATCATGTTTCAAGCTTAAGATTTTGTTCAAGTTAGGAGAGAGAGAATAATTCAGACAATCAGGACAATGTTCATTAAAATTCTTGCCAACATAAAAAGTTCAAAGAACATAGATCTCATAACATACCTGCTTATCCAACCAAACGATATACTGCACAATAGCTGCACCATCGCGGATGTGGGCCTTTTTTAACCCATCCAACTCAACTGGGTTCTAAAACCATAACACAAGCAGTCAGCAAGCATAAATTGCTATCTGAATTTCTTGTTGCAATGTATAAGACAATAGCATTAAATGTGTTAATGTAAAATATTCTACAGTAACCTGAGATTTCATTACCCGGACTCATCCACAAGCAAAATCATGCAGAATGCTGAATATTAGAAGGACATACAAATTTATAAAATCAATAAAGAACTTTCTTTGGCATTAAACAAATAAAGCACGTATGAAATTTCTAAACAAAAGTCGATAAACCAAAAAAAAGTTCCAAAATAAATAAATAAATAAAATCAAACTCTATGAATGCTAAATTCTAATTATGTTAAGAGCATTTAACATCCAAATGTAAATAAGCAAAGCAGAAGCAAGTGAAAAAGAGCCCAAGTATATCTAACTTATAGGCTAAGAGCCATCGTAATGGTCCAAATTCCTAGCAATGGCAAGAAGAGCTCCAATACAACCCAGCAGCAGCAAAGTTAGGACTAAAAGCTGGGGCTCGACAAGATTATTTGAATTTCATGCCATACCCAAGATCAAAATATGCCATACAGTTAACATCACCCATCAAAAGCTCAAGCAACATTTACTTAGCTTTGTAGTATAAACAGGGTCCACATATATGTCAATATGGATGGATTCCAACTGATACCATCCACAACTCTCTATACCACCTTGTCTCAGCAAATTTGTAGCATTAGACTTTTTAATTGGTTATGAAGTACAAGTACTACCTTTATAGCTTTTGCAAGAGCCAAAGGTGACTGTTGCAGAAGGACCTTATCAGAATTCAATTTTGAATACAAAGCATAGCTGCAAGAGTTAGGGTCGGCCCATATGAGATCAAATCCCTGTACTTCAGCTGGAGGGTTGAGCTGATTAGACTGAAGCAAGACCACATCTGAGCTCACTCCATCATAATCCCGCACTTCAACTCCACTTTCCTTCAAGAAGGAGATTACCTGTATACAGCACGAATGTATTGGATAAGTCAAATGTTTGCCCTACAAATTAATGCATGTCCTTCTATGTATATAATAATTGCAATCCAGAGATTAGGACAGCATAAGTCTGATCCATGGTTTAAGCATTAAAATCAGATTGCACAATGGTGAGTCCAATATGGAATTCATAAACAGCACAAACTAGACAACCCAACATCTATGCACAAAAAGAGTTAATTCAAAAAGGGGTATATCATTCAGTTGAGAAGCCACCACTAAATACAGACATTCTGAGAAGATACAAAAAATAAAATTTTATAATACTGACCTCAGAAGACACCTTCCTCTTGTCAACATAAAGAAAAGCTGAGTTGGTTGTTACTATAGCAAATGCATGAACAACTGGGCAGTAGGGTACATCAGTTCCCCTTATATTATACAACCAAGCAACCTGAAAGAAGCAACAGGGCTTGTATATATTGCTACACAAAAACAAAAAAATTCTGAAAAATGGTGAAAATCCTAGAGATAGAAATTCTTTAGCTCAAGTCAAAAATAAAGGCAGAAGAATGGGATAAGTTATATGATAGATTAACCTCATCTAGAGTTGTGATGATGATACCACAAGCTTTTTCATTAGTGAGTTTTTCTCTCAAATCCTTCAACTTCTCTACAACAGAACAACCAGCAAATTCTATTTGCTGAACAGTAACTGGATAAGTTTCTGGTGGTGGTCGATTTTTCCAAACTTTGTCCACCAAATTGGTAGAGGTTTGAACCAGCTTCTGTTGTTTCTTTGCAAAAGCACGCTCCCACCTCTGTGCAGTGTCTATCGACACACACCAAGGGTCAACACCAATGGCCGCATCATTTGGGAGATTCTAATAAAATCAAATGACAAGATCCACTTGATACCATCAAAAACTTTAAAACAATGAAAGTAAACAGATTATATATATATATATATATATATATATATATATATATACTTGCAAGAGCAAATAACCAAAAAAAAAAAAAAAATCCAGTGAGATTGTAACATACTCATGAAATTAAGTGATCAAGGGATGAAAGCTGAAAACTATATTTGATATGATTTCAAATCGAAGTGCTAGAAAATACAATAAAATGAACGTTTACATAACCTTAATTTCCATGAATAACTTCTTATTATTATATAGTAAAAAAGTCGGCAACTTACATTGGCCATCCAGACATCAACAGCGGGGTCCTCTAACATGCGCATAAGTTTCCACTCACCAGTAAGCTCCTGCGTTGCCTGCAGGAAATACCGTCCATCCGTCCACAGAAGCGCTTCATTCATTGTAATTAGGGCCAAACCTGAATCTCAATAGAAAAAACATACACTTAAGAGAAACTCGATTTCACCTGAAATCTACAACAATTTATAATCAAATTCCACATGTTCCAATTAAAAAGAAAGAAAAGAAAAGAAAAGAAAAAGAAAGGAGTGAAAGAAACTGACCGGCACTACCGGTGAAACCGGAGACATATTCACGCCGTTTATCACGTGCAGAAACATATTCACTCTACGTAGATCAAAATATTTAATACATTTAATTTTCTCTTAGACCAAAAAAAATAAAAACTCCAATATCATTCATATGAAAAGAAATTGTGATCTCAAAAAATTACCTGGTGATAATCTTCGGAAGGAACGACGAGAGCATGGAGAGGAGGATCATGTGAGGACATAAGAGACCTCAAAGCAGCTAGAATTTCCGCCATTGCTTTTTCCGATTTTCCTTTTATGTATTTCAATCTGATCAAATGTTGTGATGAATCCGAATTTTTTGAGAGGATTGATATGGTAGAGATTAGAGAACAGAGAGAGTGAGAAAACTAAAGCACCGGCTATCTTGTTGGGAGTGCAAGTGAATTGAACTAAATATAGACTTGGTCCCGATTCATTCGCATGTAGTGTTAAACAATTTTCGAATTTCCGCTATTGACCTTTCATAAAGATGATTCTGTATGTTTCAGAGTCAGAATCAAATCCACATGAATCAGATGATTTAGTATAAAGTAGATTTATTGGTATCGAATCAGATTATTTAGATTTGTTTTCATTAATCTTGATGAACTCATATTAAAATTAAAAATTAAATGTGTTTGTTTTATACATCTCTCAGAATACCAAAAATGCCTAAAATTTTATATTCAATATAAATTTTCATCTCTTCTTCATTGTTCTCGTTTTCTTCTCAAACGCTAATTAATTGAATTTGCAAATTCATATATAGCTTACTATTATTCAAAAATGCCATAAACTTGGCATCGCAACACGAATACAATGAAATGGAGGCAATTATGGTATATATGATTTCTTGGAAATAAAGGTTAGAGGTGTCCTCTACAATTGGTTGCCTCCGTTAAGATTTTATGTTAATTTCATTTTTCTGCATGACCTTGATATTTTATAAATTTTGCCATATACTTGACGATTCATGAGATAAGATAAAAACTATAAATATTAATAAATTTAGATATTAATATTAATCATGCTTAAAAAGATATTTAAATTTGATATAGAAAAGAAAGAAGCGGGTGTAAAATTTTTAATATTTCAATTATAAATATTATTATAATTATTAATTAAAATTGGGCAACCCATCTATTAGATGGTAGATAAGTAATTTTAGATGAAATAAAATTTATCATTTAATAGATGAGTGACTGATTAAAACTCAAATGTAATGATTATTATTTTATGTAACTGTTAAAAAACCAAACGTCATCTTATTTTTATTTAAGTCAATTAGAATTTAACTTTACAAATGACAAGTCATTTTTTGATCAACCAGTCGGATGTCATGTCATCAAAGCACTTATGAACTTAATGACTCATCATTTCCCTGAAGAACACAAATGAATCATTTACAGCATGCACCAACACGTACTATTTATACTTGTCGGTTGCATGAATGACATCAACAATACGTCGTCCAACTTATTCCGAAATGAATGTCATGCCGTTTGCATCTAGCACGACAAACGATAGATCATCTATAGTGTGTAAGGTCGACAAAACCCAAGTTTGGATCTAGGTATGACAATGCTCAAACTTGGGTATGACAATGCTCAAACTTGGCTTGAATGTATATTTTACACACTCAAGCCAAGTTTAAAAAGCTCAACACCAGGTAGGGTTTTTTTATCCGAGTTTTTGTACCCATATTTTATATTTTTAAATATTATATACATATATATTTTTATTTTTTTTTGTAATTTTATAATTTATAAATTTATATCGATGAAATTTGTACATGAAAATATGAACTTCAGATATTTAAAACTTTACATATATGTAATAGTTGGGTCAAATAAATATAATTATTTAAAATAATATACATTTTATAATATTTTTTCAATAAAATTTAGGTTTCGGGCTGGATTCTGAGTTTATCAATTGATGCTCGAGATCATGCCAACTTCTCCAAGTTTGGTCCAAGTCCAAACTGAACCGATATTTTTGACACCCCTAACAGCATGTGCTAATCAAAATATTTTTAGCACTTTATTATTATTGTAATTGTCATTATCATTATTAGTATTTTTTTAATAATATTAATATCACCATTATTTTTGTTACTATTATTAGAATTTTTTTATTATATTTGGCTCTCGAAGGGATTTTATACTATTTTTTTTTTATTTTGCCTCCAAAGCAATCTCCAATTAATTAATAAGCATGTTTTTTAATAATTATTTTTCTCCTAAATCTAAAATTTCATTTACAAAATAATATGAAGAAAATGAATATTGCAGATTTCAAGTTTACAATATTATGACACAACAGCATACTTGTATGCTCAAAGCTTATTATCTTGTTGTTTTACTATAATTGTAATCATACTTTAAATTGTAATTAGAATTACTTATTAAAATCTGGTAACCCATCTATTGAATGGAAAATAAATAATTTTATAAATTATAAAATTCATTATTTAAAAGACAACTGAATGGTAGTAGTTGGCACTCAAATTAAAATTCAAATATAATGTAAACGATGGGTCATTATAGTGCTTACAAGATCAATGACGTGTCGTTTATCAAAAGAATGTAAGCAATGGGTCATTTACAGCATGCGTCGGGACATACTATTTGTGCTTATCGATTGCATGAAAGGCATAGATGACAATGACATGCTAAAGATAACAAGTCATTTGTCATTATTTATTAAAACGACACATTGGTCAAACATATTAAACAAACATGACATGACATCCTCGGTATTTTTATAAACGATGGAGTGTAAATAGTATGCACTGGCGCATTATTTACGATCCATTGTTTTATTTTTTTGGGCTCAAGGACATGTCATTTGCTTGGTCAGCGTTCGATTGACATGACATCCACAAATTTTATAAGACAAGGATACATCATCTACCATATTGAATAAACATGATTTGAATGGAAGTAAGAGATTTTTTTTTTTTTTACAATTAAATAGAATAATAATCAACTTCAAATATTCATATATTTTTATATGTTTGCTTTCTCCAACATTGAAAATAAGTTATTTGTATGTTTGGGTGAAACTAAGTAAAAAACTTTAATTTATATATATAAACTACCATGCTTTCTCCTTTATAAATAAACACGCACACGCACATATATGAGCACCTTGGGCTTTATTTAGGAAAATGATCTCTTGGCTCTCCTTAAGCTCATTATAAATTTGGTCTAATAATATAAAAATTGTATATATTATTTGTAATACATCTTATTTGAAATATTTATTTTTTGTCATAACATTTATTTGAAATATTTATTTTTTATACTCAAAGGATTTCATACCATTTTTTTTTTTATTTTGCGGCCCAAGCTATCACTAGTTAATTGATAAGCATGTTTTTTTAATGATAATTTTCTAAAAGAGTAAGTCAAATGACTTAGTTTTCTCATAAATCCAAATTTTCATATAAAAAATACAAAAAATGAAGTTTGTGAATTTCAAGTCAATCTACAATATTATGGTACGATAGTTATTTGCATGGTTGAAATTTATTATCTTATTATTTTACTATAATCATAATCATAGTATAATTGTATTAAAGAGTTGTACTTGGAACTTTCCACTTTTTATTATTATTTTTGGTAAATTTATTTTTTATTATTATTTAAATAAGACCAAATTTTACACACGTAATAGAACCATCTTAAATTTAGAATCAAGTAGATTTCAACTCAAAACGAGTTGCACCAAAAAAGTTACGCGAATTTCTAATATTAAATTTAAATATCAATCAAATGATATTTTAAAAGGAAAATCAAATATCAGTAAAACTTTGATAATTTCAAATCATTAAAGAGGTTACCATTACGTACCAGTCTTCTTCTTTTTAGATGAAAACAAAGTTCCAGATAAAAAAAAAAACGAAATAGATCCTGAATAAAATAAGTAATGTTGCCGTTTAAAGTTCACTATGTCGATGAAGTTAACGATTATGAAACAAGTCATGTATGTACTGGAGGTATCAACACCAAGAGAATAATAGTATGTAAATAAAAAGAACTAGAGTAGCATTCGAGCAGAGAAGACAAGGAAAGAAAGAAATTTATTACATCAAAATACTGATAAATTACACATTAAGAAATAAAGATTTACAAAGAAACATCTCACTGACTCACAGATTTATTTGTGGAGCCATAATGGAAGAATTTCATATCATTTACATCTTTCCAACAGAATGAATTCTGGGAAGAAAGAAAGAAGAAAGAATGGACGACGGCAACACATAAAACACCAAATTCAATCACAAAGCAAACAGGATCCCAATCACAACAATGTGGTTTGAAGAATGACATAAAAGATTAAGCCTCGCAAAGCTTTTTGACTACAGCTGCCATATACTTGCCCTGATGTTCTGCTAGTGCCAGCTCTGTTTCAGTTGGCTCTCTCGTGCCATCACCAGAGAAAACACCAGCACCATATGGAGAGCCCCCCCGAATAGAGTCCATCTTGAACATACCAGCTCCAAAGGTGTACCCAATAGGAACAAATAGCATTCCATGGTGAGCCAACTGGGTAATTGCAGTCCAACTGAACCGAACAAAAACGAGATATACAGTGATAAGATAACTGTCCATTTATATCCTCATTTTGTGAATGAAATTAACCCATAGTCAGGGTAGAAATGAAGGCAGAATGTGTAAAGAACTTTTGGCAAACCAAATTGCATTTCCTATCACTAGAAAGAAAAATGCAAGCCAAAACAGCAAACTATGACCATTGGTACATTTAATCAATATACATGCACTTCGCATGCATTCAGATGAAGGAACTTCTGTTATCAATGATTAGTTCAAACACACACCTTCAAAATTATTTACAAGTTCCTAGACAATTAATAGAACAAGGATAAAACTTGAAGAACAAAACATATATATTCTAGTTGTCAGAATTTCAGAACAAGACACTTAAAACCAGCACAGGATGTCCATGATAATGAAGAATAAAAACCAACAGGCTGTCCATCATAATGAACAGATATATCATTCCACAAAATTTTCACCCTACAAATGTAAATTGCATATCAAAGATCACCAATTAAAGAGCAGGACAAGTGGAAAGTCTGATGGCAGACCAGACAGAAAATTCCCTCGAAAGGAGGGGAATACCTAGAGAAAATTTAACTGTAATTTTGGGTCCATAGATCTATTAGAAGTCTGTTATAGTTAGCATCAAGTTGAATCCATTATTCCAGCCAAAAGTCAGAATGATGGGGACAACAACCCATGTCGGCAACCAAAAAGAAAAAAAAGGAATTAAATAAACAAACAAATATTCCCAGACATCTTAAAATAGCCAGAAGTTCTGGCAAGTCAACTTCAACTTTGAAGAAATTAATCATAGGGCCACCAAAAATAATGAACTGATACTTGTAGATGGCAAACATTATAATGACTCACTTTGCCAGTACTAAGTTCATCTCAATAAAGTACATCAAATTTAAAAATTGACAAGAATTTTGTAGATTACTTCTGGCCGCCTTTCCCATTGCCAGTTTCCCAAGCTTCTAAGAATCGGGATCCACTGCATTTTTCCACATCGAATAAGAACATTTCCAAGTTATTGTTATACATCAAATTGTAATGATTCCACCTTTCAACATAATAATTGTAATTGATAAGGTTAATTCTAGAGACCACATTAGACTTGGAGGACCACATGGCCACATTGCTTTAAGTTTGCACCTTGCTTCATTATTTCTACAACACAATGGAATTTTATTCTCCCTCTTGCTCCCTTAATCAGAGAAACTCAATCATCATAGTTTAAACAAGCACACATAAACAATGATGATGTCCCCAATTACAGATACTGGTGTCGAAAATACATCTTTGAATAATAAAAATGAATAGCTGTATAATTATAAACGTAGTAAAACAGATATGATTTCTAGACAAAGAACACACATCTTCATTCTTATTGGTCTTCCATCAAGCTACAATTTCTTCAAGTGAAAGATACTGATAACTAATTGCAATAAATCTAATTATTTCAATTTTGGTTTGAAAACTCAAAAGAAACTCAGCCAATAAATTCAGTGCAGTCACCTTCTTTCAACTTCATTCCATGTCTCGTAACAATTCAGACTTACATTTAATTCTCAAATGTATTGACAAGGACAATCTAATGAACCTCAAAACAATTTCCAAACCACTAATCATGTTCCTAAAATTCGAGTTCTCACTCATCGTCTTGGAAGAAACTACTTAGTTAACCGCACTCTCAAACTTATGAATCCCACATATAAATTCAATTAAAATGGAAGTCACATGTACATAATCAACATGTACAGCTACTAAGGCCTTGTTTTAGTATTGAGGTGCCATAGCTTAAAGTTACACACTGACACTGTTACAGCTGCCCACCCTCAATACCAAATAGGGCCTATATAGATAAAATTCGTGAAATTCTCTCTATCTAAATGTTAAGCTTGCTGTATGGGCCAATCCAAAATCCTTTCTGATTCCAAACCGTATTGACTTATCCACAAATAAAATACTAAATGTTAAATTCAAATAATAATAGCAACAAGATCTGAAATTCTTACGCAGTGGTTTCCTGACCGCCACCTTGAGTGCCAGTGCTGACAAAAAATCCGGCGGGTTTGCCCACAAGTTTCCCCTCTTTCCACAACATCCCAGTCGAGTCGAAAAAAGCCTTCATTTGGGCCGCCATGCACCCATACCTCGTCGGAAACCCAAACAAGAACCCGTCAGCCTCCACTAAATCCGCCGCCGAAATCTCCGGGATATCATCATCTCTCGGCGGCACTTTCATGTGGTCCAAGGCCTCCCTCGCCAACGTCTCGGGCACCCGATACAACAGGCCCTGTACACCGTCAACGCCATCAACGCCTTTCTTCATCCTCTTTGCCAACCCCTCCACGTGGCCATACATGGAATAGAACACGATGAATATCCTCAATTTTGTGATTTCTCGCAGCTGAGAGGAGGTCGTTGTGGTGTCGTTAGGATGAGTGATTTGGTCAGAGATTGGGATCGGGGCCGGAGGGGTAAGCGGGTCATGTTCAGAGTCAGCGATGATGGCGGGAGGGCGTGGATGTTTTTTCTTGCTTGGGACACAGCCACCGCCTTTCCCCATCAAGAATTAGGAGACTCTTCAATGACGATAATGTGATAACCCAACCCGCCCGTGGAATAGAATCGCTACTTAATTCGGTGGGCAATTCAATTGTTTGTGGTTGCTGACAGCTGAGTACCGCGGTGTTTTGTGATATGTTTTGATTTCGAGGTTTTAAAATAATTATTACCCGTATTCTTCTTATTCTGGGATGGAAGATTCGGATGCGTCCAAGTAAGCCTGAGAATTGCAGAACTTACTTTCGTAACGCCACAGGCCACGCCACGCGCATGGGAGCACTCTGATTTTCAATCGACATCGTGTTGATTGCGCCTTATGCTCCAACCCTCCAAGCCCAGTCAGCATGAAGCTGCACTGGCCCAGATCTGTTGAACGGGTCTTTAGACTTCACAGGCCGATCGTCCTGCATTGGACATTTGGGCGGGTGCCATTGTTTATGTTTGAAGGAGGCTCTCGTTGTTTGGTTGTCAATTGACAAGAAGGCTAAGAAAGAACTATTGTACTCAATTTGAATAATCAATCAATAGGATAGAGGATTGAATAAAATTGCAACTTTCATGTTTTAGGTTGGTTGTATTTCTTCATGGATGCTAAACAACTATTAATTTTCCTTCAATGGCAAGCTACAACTGTACATTTTAGTCATAACTGAGCTGAAAAAAAATGTGGGTATAAAATAAAAGTTGATAATATTAGGTAAAAATAATTTTTTTAAAAAAAGATATTATAAGTTTTTTATACGTGTATGATAAAACTATTTTAATTTTCTAACTTCTGTAATAAATGTTTATTAAATAATTTAATGTTACATCTACTCATTCAATCCGTAATATCAAATAAGTCCAATTTAGGTAGCCAGTTTAAAGCAGCACACTACTTTATCTTTTATCTCTTGTGCCAGTAATTGATGATATACAATATGTTTGTACTTGTTAATATTACTCGTTAATTAAATTGGATAAAAACACTATCACTATTTAATGTAATATGTAAATAAACTCTATTTATAAATGACTATTTAAACTTCTTTTTGTTTTTTGAACACTGTGAATACTTAAAGCTTAAAGCATATTGAAATTTCTCAATCTTACATCTTGAATTTTGTTAAAATTTAAAAGAATATCAATAATAATGTAATGTTTTTTTAAACTCTAACAAATTCTAAAATTATGGATAAGATCAATCACTACTCTTAGGTGGTGTTTGATTTTAAGAAAGGGGAGGAGATGAGAGGAGGAAAAAAAAGGGAGAGGAGTGCAGTGTGAAAATTAATTTCTATTGTTTAGTTTCACCTGAAATTTGAAAGAGAAAGAAATTATATATTTTTTATTTGGACAAGTATACCCATTGGATTTTCTTGTCAAAATACTAATACTGTTAGTCAAAAATAAAAAAAAATTGAACTATAAGTTAATTTAATATAGAAAATAATTTAATAACAAAATAGTTAATTTTATATTCTATTTTTAACTAATCCATTATTATTTTATTATCAAAGTAACTAACAATGCATAACTAATTATATATTCAAATTAGTTTCTAAACACATGATTATTGAATACAAATAATATATTAGTTGATTTGAATTATCTAGTTAAATACAAAATTTTATTTTTTAAAAGAAATTACAACAGTTAGTCTTGGACAGCCGTTGATTGCCATCACTGCCACCTCCAATTGCTGTTGACCACCGTGGCCATTGACCATCACTGATGACCTCCATTGATAATCTTTGTTACTGCATTAATTATATAAAAATGATTATAAATGGACTATCTACTCGTTGGAGGTCTTATTTTTGCCGAAAATGCAATATTTCATTGAAAATAGTGGAGTTAGAATGTTCTCAAATATTTAAACAAGATTTGAGATAAATAACAATAGATATTACCATTTTTAACTCCATAGAGTTATAAATCGACTCCTGACAATACCATTGACATTTGTTTTGACTGTGAATCAAATCTCCATTGAAATTTCGGTGAATTTCCAGTAAATCTTTGGTGATTTCCGGAGACGGTCCAGCTATTCATTTTGCTACATTTTTTTTTTTAAAAAATAATTTTATCCTATTAATTTAAGAAAATAAATATATATTGGTTGCACTTAATTTATTTTAAATTAATTTTAGTTAGAGGACAATATTGGAATAGATAAGAAATTTGAAAACCTTACTTAGTTAATAAAAAATACAAATTCCTCAACTTAATGGAAGTTGAATTTCAATAAAAATTGAATTCCATCATATTTGTACAATTAAATAATTAAAAATAAAAAAAAATTAAATTCTTTTCAACTCCCCACTCCTGTACCCTCAGCCTAACGTGTCCTTAAAGTATACTTGACTTTTTAGGTATTCAGCGCAGAGGACTGAGAGTACAATAATGAAGATGGATGCTGGCATGGACCCACGGTAGTGTTTCGCGGAACAAGCTCCGAAGGTCATCTTTTATTTATCCATGAAAAGGGAGAAGATAAAAATTAACTTTACGAGGACATCAGACGGGGGAGCCAATCACGGTCACGCCATGAACACCCACCTGGGCCAGAGAGACCTAAATTTCTAATCCTGAACTCGGACCCAAAGTAAAGCAACCACTCGGCCCAGAATTGCCTTGGCCCTGTAATAATTGTGAGTAGGTGAAAAGGAGCTAAGGAGCAATGAGTGAAAATATGAGCGATGACGAGCTATTGATTATTTGATTATATATGTGCCTCAGAGGCCAAGGTTACGAAAGAAAAAGGAAAAAATTGTCCTTCATCACTCTTTGCTTTAGCAGTATAAGCATCTGCATCTCCATATTATGACTTCTGCGTGACCCACTGACCCGTGTAAAAATTCGTAGCTTTTGGGAAGCAAGTGTATGTGTATCAGAACCCTGGGTGAAAGGCTACTAATTAAATTCTTGCAGCAACAAGATTTTTTTTCTTTTTTTCTTTTTGACGTAACCTTATTGACTAAATGAAAATATCTGTAAAATTTATTTATGTTATTTTCTCATCTCAAGGTAATATATATGTGCCGCCACGCCAGTCCTAAGAGTTGGATTTTAAAGTAATTAAAAAATCAATTTATATTTAACTCTTCTCGACTTTAAAACTGAAAAGAGAAAAAAAGTTGCCACCGAGTACATTCAAGGACACCAATTAACAGAAATTCACAAGCAGTGGTCGATTATGGTTTTCAAGTATTTTAAACAGCACATTGTCATTGATTTCACATTTATTGCCTTTCATGCGTGGACCACCACGATATACATTCGCCACTGAACCCAAAAAGATGCCTCAACACCAATGTCTTTGGATCTAAAACACCTGAGGAAAGATCAATCCAGACGACTAAACAACCCTTCAATGCTGCGAGAATCCGTGCCTACACAACACACGGCCGCAAAATAATCACGACACGTGTTACCCAAGATCTGTATTAAGATCACTGAGGAAGAGGCGACGGGTAATAAAACCATCGCAAATAACAATTTGAATAGCGGGAGCCATGTGCTAAAGCTAATGGGCGAAATCAACACAAGGAAAGAAATTAAAGACAGCATGGAATCCCTAAAAGAGTGACGGGGTGGGGTACGAAATTAGGAAAATGAAAGGAGCATGGTAAGCCACATACCCACTTGTCCACCATACACGTTTAATTAGTACAGTTTCTGATACATGTTTAATATTAATCATAAATTAATGTTTTAATTAAGTACAGAATCTTTCATTATTATTTAATTGGACACTCAAAGATACAAACTTAGCTGTTGTCGAGATTTCTTTCTTTTGAAGTGCGGGGAATAATCCTACTTTATATTTGTGTGTCATGTATGTGGACTTTTAGCTTTGAAGAAAGTGAAAGCCACAATTAAGCTTAGGGTTTGCCTTCCAATAGAAAATATTAAAGGCTAGTTTAATTAGCTCTCTCCTTATTGGTTTCTTTTTAATTATTTGACTAACATCTTTTTCAATTTCACCCGTAGCTAACACGCATAGATTAGGTTGATCGTGTTCTCCTCTCTCTCTCTCTCTCTCTCTTGCTTGTTAATCACACGCGCCATACGCGCTACCCCATTGTCCACGAACGAGCCACGCCTTGTCGGGATAATGGCGTGCCGTGCCTCTGTTCAAATGTGTTACTTTAATTTATTAGCATTGAACATATCGAATTCAGAGCTTGAATATATAAATATATATATATGTAGAGTAATAGTACGCTTAAGTCATAACCCACCTAGATAATGGCCCAAATTAAGGCGTAATTTAAGGGGTGGTTTGTTGAAATATAAGAGCAAATGTGTAATTTGCAATGAAATTTGCGCTGGTTTAGAGGATAAAAAGCATGAAAGAAATTTAGAGTGGTAAGAGGGAAACATGGAACAATACCGTGCGTGGCATGTACAACCCAAACAAAATTGACTTGAAGACTTGTGTAATGCGGGATGGCCATCGCAATCTAGAGACCCAAAATCCCCATCCATGGGACTTGATGCTCATGTAATGTATAAATACAAGGAAGAGCCAAGAGAGTACGTATATATTCCCAAGGATAGATTTACATATAATCCAACGTGGGCAATTGATCCCGCTCAATAACAAATTTTCTCTATTTTGGAATTAATTTTTAAGCAAAAATTTTGTTTAAGTGGGGTTAAATTTATAACAAGATTTTGATAACGGGTCAATTTTATAAATTAAATAATTTTTTATTATAATTTTACACCCGCAGCAACCCCCCAACCGCCCCCCCCCCGCCCTCAAAAAGTTAAGTTTGTGGATCTTCCCCGATATATTCGCCTATTATACGAAAGTGATATCTAAGAGAGAACAGGATGTGAAAGTAATGGACTCTCGCAAGTACAAGGCCACGGATTGCTTGTACCAGATGAAATTGAACGGTTGGTTTCTTATATCTTTTTTTGGCCCTAATAATCGAATACTTAAGATCATTACTTCAATTGAATTCAGTTGCCATATCAGCCCCGATAATTTGGCGTTGATTACAATTAACTTGGTGTCCTGAATTAATTCCATTGGATTTCATTAGTTGCCAAATCCTTTTTCACTTGTTTATTTTTGGAGAAATATTTAAGAATGTGCTTGAATTATACGAGCTTGAATGGATCTTCAAAACACAAAATTTAGTTTCGCATTGTTTTAGCGAAATCAACTTTTACAAATTCGTGAAACGAGTCCTGGAATTATTAGCTGTCATTCGAATTAAGGCAAATGCCAAATTTAGTTGCAGTACCATTACAGCAGAGTGCCGAAAGCTAGCGTGTAAACAGAACAAACGGTACTGATATAGCTAGTAATTACAGAAAATGAGTGTGATAACCTCACACAATGTGTTGGGACCACTGAATAATATTCCTTTGGAAAGGGAGTGAAATCGATAGTGCTTGGTATGTCATGATTTTGTTAATTTACAGATAAAGCATGCATATCCAAATATCCTTTCGTAATTAGGGATTGGTTAATTAAAGTTTACTTAACGGAGGGATTAGTTTTGATTAGCCAAATCAAAAGGTGCAAAATCTAATTGCCAATTAATAGCTGTTAAGCGCATAATTAAGAGTTGGGAAACGGGAAACAAGGGCTGGATGTGTCGGGATAAACATGACACTCATTTGTTTAAGTTTTTTTTTTTTTCTTTTTTTTGGTTGAATTATTTAATCTTTAAAAACACAGTACTATATTGAACTAATAAAAAGACTCAAAAGCATACAAAGGAATCCCTGCCATGCCATGCGCATCTTCTTCAGCCTAGGTAGCTGTTAGCATTTCTCTTCTTGATTAAACAATTACAAAAGGTATGACAAAATTAACTTAGGCTGCCAGCTTACAACTTTGATTGAAGAATCTCTCTTTCTTGCCCATCCTTATCCTTTCTTACTCCCCATTTGTCTTTACTTTAATCTCAGTTAACGCTAGTAAACCAAAGAACAAAACTTCACAATCACGGGGCTTATCTTTTTTCACTTAGAATAAACAGCAACTTGATTTAGAAGCCACCTAATCTTCTAGAGAACCCCATTAACTCTGCTAATGAAGAAAGTCATGCATACATAGCTGCCCTCTCTTTATTGGCTCATCATTATTATTAGACTTGGAGACAGTAAAATTAAACTAAATCAAAACTTGATTAACTTCGCACCACTATCAAACCCAATCAGTGCTTTTTTATGTCAACTTCACTCATCGCAACTTTAACCATGGACCACGGGGTCCCAAACTGAGTCTTATTGCCTCTTCAATAAACTAACACGCGTCAGGATAAGCTTAACCTATTTGGACAAATAGCTTTACTTCTGCTCCGCTTTGGTTCATCGACGATATTAGAAATCATGACCCCGTGAATTGAACTTGAGCTCCATTATTCATTCTGAACGAAGACGCCAAGAAGGCCACGAATTGCATGCATCAACAACATGATGCACGTACTGGTTCTCGAGGATGTAAGAGATAGGTACTGGTGTAACTGTACGTACATGTGACCATTGTTCACTTTTACAGTAATTACCATTATTTACTTGCAGAAGCCTTCACCTGTTAGAACAACTAGGGAATTTTGATGGCTACGTACACAAGAGTTTTTCTCTTGTGCTGGCCATGGTGGTAAACTATGGGGGCTAGCGTAGCTATAGTTCGTTGAAGGCTTTGAAATAAGGGTAAAAAGGAGCTGATATTCTGATTGATTCGCAGGTCTTTGAACAGTTTACGTCTATTGAAATTTCACACGTGGATAGATAGGATATGTGGTCCGGTTCAGCTGCTGTGGGAAACTGACACGCGTTCATATTTTTTGTTTCCCCATGTGCATTTTGCTTGCCATCGAAGAACTCTTCGTTTGTTGTTACACTCTCAATGCAAGTCTTCAGCTCGAGACCTTGCATCTATTTCACTAATTGGCTCGACTTTGAGCCGTGTTAATTAAGCAGTCCGGCTCTAAGACTAGGAAGAAGTGCTGTCCGATATTCCTTGATTAATTCTTTTTAATTTCCTCTTCTTCGTCGAAGGTCAAGTGCTCTATCTTTTAACCTTAGTCAAAGTTTAGGAAACCCATGAAAACCCGATCGCGTTAGGTGGCTATGCTTACCGATCAGCTTTTTATTTTGGTCTCTGTTCACGAGTGCCTAACTTTTACTATATATATATATATATTTTTTACTTTCACCATTTTTCTACAAGAAAAGAAATCACTTTTATATATATATCGAAGTGAGACCCAATGCAATGAATTTACATTCTGAACAAACTAATTAAGGTTTTTTTTTTTCCTCCTTCCGAAAATCCTTTAAAGACCATCACTGGTTCGATTTATTTACTTAATCAGCAGTTAAGCACTCTCTTTGGCGATTGGTCCATGGATAGAAAAAGTTTTGCTCGCTCTCGTTTTCAGACTTTTCATGCATCCGGCAGTTTGGCGTAGGCATATGACACGTGCTCCAATCCCATCGGTTTATTCACGGCTTATCAACATTTTGTGCTGCATGTAAAAGGTTTTGTCTTTCCTTCATTTTTTCCTTTTCCCAGAAAGGAAAAGTTTAATGGATTGGAAAGGGACTTGTTTTTCTGGCAACATCACAATATTTTGAATCAAAATCTTAAAGCATCTTCAAATTTGAAGGGCAAAGATTCTAAAAAACTCTTCAAATTAAATTTTTCAAATGAGATTATTTTTTCTGTTTAATATCGAAGAGTGACTTTTTTCTTTTTAATTAGTATTATATTATTTATATCTCATCATTAGAAAAGTAATATAATTACTATTATTTTAGTGGAGAAAAAAATTTAATTAAAATAATACAAATTTATTTTTGTTTCAAGATTTTTTTGAGATAACACTTATTTTTTTCTCTCTTCTATTTGTCACGTAGATAAGCAAGTAAACATTTAAAGAGTAAATTTCTTTTGAAAATGTTTTATCCAAGATAAAAAGTAAGCGGAAGAAGATGATATTTACCGAGTTTGGTCCAAAAAAATAATAAATAGTACAGAATAATTACCGACGACGATAATAATGATCAATTTTATCTTCATCATATTTATAGACTAAAATTGTACTCATATGGAAGCGTAAAATGTTTAAATTCACGCATTCCCAACTTGATTAGAGGATATAAATAGGAGCTTACGTGATGGCAGGGAACATAAAAAAATTATTCCGTCGACTTGAGGTAACATGCAAGACGTCAACAATGACGACATCTCATCTCTAGTAGTGCCCTGCCTTCAAATGGCACTAACAAGTAACAACAACTTCGATCTCTCTATTAAAATATGGCTCTCTCTTCTTCTTTCTCCATTTAAATTTAAAAAAAAAAGGAATTTTAAGCAATTTTTGCCTATTGCTTTTCAGAAAGCACCAACAATTCTGTGGAAAACGTTTTTCATGCTGAGGAAACGATTTATTAAATTGCATTCATGAAACGTTTTCTTTAAAATCTTTCAATAATAGTAGTATATAAAGCTTGTAATTTCAGTTGATATGGTAAATTATAATAATGTGAAACTATTATATATTGTCAAGTGTTGGATATATACACGTATATAAAGTATTTAAACCATTTTTTTTCCTCAGGGACGTTTATAGATCATCAAACTCCCACAAATGGGAATGGAAAGCGAGTTAGATTGGGGTAATTTTACATATTAACCTTCTCGAGCCACGGATTAGCTATATGGATTAAACTTTTAAACAAGTATTGGGCTAATTAAGCTAAGACTAAAGAGAACGGCTTGGCTAATGCGCATAGAAATTGGAGAAAACCACTCGGTTGGACAACAAAAGTGAGCTTATTGTTAATTAGATATCCAAATCCAGAGGCCAATCGTACTAAATTGTTTATTAATTTCGATGAGGTCAGGTTTGGGATCCCAAACAATCCACGATTACAAAAAATTGAGTGGTCTTGTTCACACCACATTGCCCTCTAATCCTTTCTTAATTACCTAATTAGGAAAGCCTAACCCCCCCCCCCCCCCATTAACACTACTAACCTACTATCTAATTAACTATGGATAAGGAAATGCAAACGAGATTCACTGATTGGTGAAGGTAGTGCTTAGGAGAGAGAGAAGAAGAAATTGTTTTACATAAAAATAAATAAATGAATGAATAAATTACAATTCACATTTAACTGATTATTAATTCTTCCCTAGCTAAACTTGATGATGATAACCATTCCACCTGACCAAGTCCTAAAAAAGCTAGCCAGATATGTGTGAAATGGATCGTAAAAATAATTACCATTGAATTTATCTGCTTAATTTAAAATAAATTAATTGTGTGTGTAAGTACTTATTTTAATTCGACGAAGCCAAACTAAATTTAATTTATTATTTTCTTAAAAAAATGCAACATGTTTGACACATGGTAAGAATATAATAGAAGCATTTCGTAAATACACCCTTGTCGAGTTAAGGATACATAGCTATGTCTCGATTTATTCAAACAATTCGGGATAGTGACACAACTGTTGTCATACATCATCATTGTTTTCATGAGTGGCACGATTGAAATTAGTTTGAAAACCAAGCCCACTTGCATCTTATCCTCCGTAAGTCATGAGTCATACTCAAGTACTAAACCACTATAAATAAATAGGCCATCTTGCTCAAAAACACACACTTCTCGAGCTGGAGACACATTACTATATCCGCGTGTGTGTGTGTGTGTGTGTATATATATGTATTTGAGAGAGATTTGTGATCAGAGGAATGATCATAACAAACATGAATCATCAACTTGAAGATAACAAAAGTAATATGGTCCTGCTTTCCCAGTTTTACCCTTCTGGTGTTCTTACACCAACTGGAATCGCTCCACAACAAGGTTTGCGGCTAGCCTAAATAAAGCAAACAATGTTTTTGCCATTAAACTTTGAAATTAATTTTATCCATGCATGCATGTGTCTTTAATACTAATACCAAGTTGTGATCGTCTTTAGGGGAGCCGTCCAAGCCGAAGCGCAGGCAACGCAAACGGAATAATAACGGAAACGGTGGCTTTGGTGCTTTGAAGAAGAGAAAGCTGACTGCAGAACAAGCTGAGCTTCTTGAGATGCATTTTGGCAACGAGCACAAGCTTGAATCTGACAGAAAAGACAAGCTCGCAGCTGAGCTCGGACTCGATCCTCGTCAAGTGGCAGTGTGGTTTCAGAACCGGAGGGCTCGAGATAAGACCAAGAAGATTGAGGAGACCTACGCTACCTTGAAGACCACACATGAAAATGTCGTCGTGGAGAAAACCCGACTCGAGTCTGAGGTATATTAACTTTCTTGTTTCTAATTATAATGTTAATTCACATCAACGATTTATTTATTTATTTATTTCATTCAATATTGACACATTTCATTTTCATACTCAACATGCAAGTAGTATATATTTCAATTAATTTCTAAGAGAAGGATGGTTCTGCTGCTAACGATTCCCGCAATTTATGACTGACTTGAGTTATTTTAAAGAAAATGAACCTGAGTTGAAGCGTCTTAATTGTTTCTTATCCTCTATCAGAAGGACAAAAGTGCCAAAAATATTTGATTGTGAACGAGCTCTGGGCTCGAAGAGAGCCATGCCGTGCTTATTTATTTTTAACTTTGTTTAATAAATAATTGTTTTTAACTCAGAACGGAATACTACTTATATACTTGCCACCTCAATTTTGAAGGCAAAAGCCACCAAAACGATACAGGCTCATAACTTGGTATTAATTAATAATAACACGGCGACCATTACGTTAGTCTTTACAACGTCGTTAAAAGTGGTTAGTTTGGGGCTTGATTATGGCCCACTCTGGGGAGCAGCAAAAAGAAGGTACTTACGCCCACGTGACCTTGGAAACGCACCCAGCCACTCGCTGTCCATAAATCTTTTAGATTTTTCTTTTTTTCAAATTTCTGTTCTTGATATCGTGCAACAAGTAATTTGACTTGATTTGCAGGTGGCAACGCTGAAAGAGAAGCTTTCAATTGCCGAGAAGGAGATTAAGAGAATGTCGGAGCTCATTGAAGGGATTTCAATCAATAATCCAAGTGCCACAATCCCAATGGACATGGATACCGTGGACTCACAGTTTGCCCTGGACCCTTTTGCTGGTGATATTGGGTGGTTTGATTATGAGGATCTCCTCTACTTGCTTGAACAGAATTATATTTCTGCTGCCGAGTGGCTCTTACTTCACACTTGTTAATCCATCAAGTGATCATCGACGTCGTTGATTTACGATGTGGGCTTGTAGATAAATGACTATCTAATGTATCTAGCTAGGTTTCTAGTGTGTGCTTGCTTGCACTAGATTTGGCAGTCCCATTAGCTAAATAACATCTCTGTTGCTTGGAATTCTAGGACATAATCACTGCTGTTGGAATGTTAATGTATTGGTGGTATTGATGTGAAATATATATATATATATATAATATTTACAAATATATTAATTTATTTTATGCCTATATATATGTTCTGTGCCTTTCATACCATAACTTCTGCCGTTACAGAGGAATATGGATTCAGTCAAAGATAAAATTCAGAAAAACAATTATAATTATTAAGCATAATAATGCAAATGCTCGCCAATGAGTGTTAATTAATTAATTACCTATTATGTGTAAAATGACGGGGTATCCTTCCCAATTTTAACCCAATAATTCAGGATAAGAGGCATTCATTTAAGGAAAAAAAAATTATGTACATCTTATCTAAAAAGTAAATGATAGCAAACTGATGCTTGGATGATTGATTTTTATCTATCATCATCAGAATGTGGATCAGACGTTATACAGTGCCATTTGCTCTGGATTTCTCTTTCTACTTTTTTCAAATTAAAAACCCCTCTTATCATGTAAGAAACTTTTCTTGTTTATAAAGATAATAGCATCATAAATACTTATACAAATAATTTTATACGAATTAATGTGGTAAGGTATAGTCGGTTAATTAAAAATATGAGAGAAAATTTACACCTTTACTAATATTTGTATATTTTAGTTATTGAATTATTTTCATTAAATTTAATTTACTTGAGATGTTTTTTTAAGATTTATTACATTGACATTTATCAAATAGATGATAATCGAATATAATTTGCGAGTAAGTTCTCAAATAAGTAATTATTTACGAATCCATCACAGTCTCAAACATGCACTTAACAATTTTATTAGAAGGTCCATGTTAAATTGATCATCTTAGGTTTGGATTTTGCATTTTTTTAACCTATTATCTAATTAATCATATATATATAACATTTAAAAATACATGCAAATCCATAAAATTTATATGTTAAAAATGCATTTAGATATGTTTATTTAAATGTATAATGAAAATATCAATCCAATTTAAGTCACTTCTTATCTCTCTTCCAATTAGATGTATCATATCTATGTTGAGACCCATCACATTCACATGCATTAAGGGTTAGTTTGGTAATGCTCTAACTTAAAATAATTTCTATTAGTTGTACTATAGAAATAATCAACTGTGAAAAGAATCAGTTAAACGCTTGATAAAATTTATTTTAAAAAATGTTGTAAGTTTTAAAAACAATTCTACATGTTTGGTAAATTTAACTGTTAGACTATTATAATAATATAAATGACTAAATTAGATAAAATGTTAAATAAAATGTATTTACACACTTATAAACATGTATACAAAATAAATTTTATTGTGTATATATAATAATTGATAACTAAAATAAATATTTTATATCATTAATTTTATTTTTAGATATATGAGATTATATTAAGTATAAAACTAATTTTCAAAATCAAATTAGAATGGGGTGATTTTACCAAAGTAATGTTTAAAAAAATTTACCGAATACCAAAATTGATTTTAACTTTTTAAAATCACTTGTAAGCCTCTTAAAAGATGCAGACTTGCCAAGCAAGCACGGCAAAATAACGAGCACTTTGCTATTTTACTTTTTTCATTGTTGCATCTCCGTGGTGGTTTCACACATCTCTTTCCTTAGAATGGCTTTTAATTTCAATAGGATGGGATGTAATTTACATAAACGTTCAAATCAATAACAATTATCAAGAATTAGAATATTGCAAGCAAATGGTAATTACGTAATTTTAAAATTATAAGTACGTAAAGTAAAATATACAGAATATTCAATAAAAAAAATAGAGATATTAATAAGCCAAGCGATGGGAATAACTCATTTGGTTTACTCTCTTGTATTTAGAAGCAAGAAGTAATAAGTTCAATACCAATCAAGAAGATGGGAAAAATGAAACATGTTTAAAAATGTAAATGAAAAAAAAAAAACAAAAAATTGATTTTCATCAAGACTAATTCACATTGTGTTAAGATATATATTCTAATATGAAACGTATGAACCTTATATCGTGTCTAAGTTTATTTGATCTACTAATTTTCATGGTGATATTGTTAGATTTCTAATATAGTTTTATATGAAAGATATTATTTAAACATGTATTATTAGACGTAAAGAATCTAAAATGCTTCTTTGGGGGCATACATTGTCATCTTATTCATCCTAGAGAGTAGGAATTCCCATGCCCTCTAGCCCATACAATTGCAAAGATCGAAAGGAACAAGAACCTAAAAAAGAAAAAAGAAAAAGAAAAAAGATACAACTGGAGCACCCGCGGAAAAGGTTAAAAGATGTTGAAAAAGATTACGATATGATCTGCTTACATGCAAATGGTAAAAAAACATTGCACATTAGCATAATATCCTTTAAGCACTTCTCAGCCCAAATGGGGCACAAAAACAATGGGCTTTAGATGGGGGGCGTCCTTGAGACACTCCTTAGTCAAAAGAGAAAAGAAACCTTGACAGAAAATTTCCCCTTTTTTGAGGAATCAGGCAACAGATAAAGAGGGCTTCACCTTGTGGTGGCATGCCACAGCAGGAATGAGTTAGTGGCTTGTGGCTTGTGGCTTGTGGCTTGTGGCTTGCGGCAAGTGGCAACTAGTTATCCACATAGTGTGTGATGTGAGTATTATTGGACAGGTATTTACTCAAACACTTGGTGTCCAAATAATTAACAATTTGTCACAGATAATTCAACTGTGATTATCTTGAGATAAAATATGGTCAAGAATATCAATAGTATTCACCTTCTGGTTCGCAGCTGATCATTTAAATTTTAAAGTCCTTTCCAAACAGTAAAAAGCAATAGGCTTCTCTTATACTGTGTTTACTAATTAGTAATCAGAACGAAGTGGAATAAAAATGAGTTGAAGTCAAAATGGGGCTGGAATCAGAATTAAAAATAGAAATTAAAATAAGTTATTTATTTGAACGGTATGAATCAGAATCAGAATCAGAATGAAATTTATTTTCATTAATATGTTTACTTTATTTTGAAATCAAAATGAACTATCATAATTTATTAAAATACCCTTTATTAATTATTATCAAATAATAACAACAACAACAATTTCTTATGATTATTATTATAATAATTATAAATTTTAATTATGATAATAATAATAATAATAATAATAATAATAATAATAATAGTAAATTATCATCATTTTTAATTTTTAAATATTATTTAAATAAAAAATAAAATGAGTATTAAGAGGTCTAATTGGGGGTAAAAAAGTCATTTTTAGGAATAAAGTTCTGATTCTTTAGAAATAGAGTTTTGATTCTCAAGATCTCCTAAAAAATCTGAACTTTAATAATGATTCCCAAATTTACGAGACCAATACCATTTCGATTTCGATTCCCAACCTTAGTTTTATAAGTAAATGTGTTATTGATTCCTATTCTAAAATTTCTATTTGCATTGCTGGCAAGTAAACACACCATTACTCTAACTGTAGTGCAAAATACTCCATAAAGATTTAAATACGATTGGGATTGTTTGGCCCGCGATCTTTTGCTGACAGCCTTGAGAGGCCATTTAATTCGTCCTCCTCCAGAAACCAACTTCAGCAACCAGCCATCGCAGTTATACAAGAAAATCCCAAATGATATTTCAACTTCTGACATTTTGCTAATGGGAACACGCTAACTACTGGACAAGAGCATACTATTTTTATTGTTAATGCAAAGTTGGCTTGCTTCTATATTGGTTCACTTCATTTAATGGTTAACGTTGGAACACATTAATTGTTTTTCCAATTTTTCACCTCGTGCCAAATATGATATCTTCTCAAACTGGCATCGTCGTGTGGAAAAGCAATTCTCCACCATGGTAACAAAGGTATCAACATTTTCCACTTTGGCAAAGCTCTGTGAATTCATTCATACAACCGAATTCATTCATTTAAAACGACCCATTTGTGTCAACTTTAATGATTCAATGCCGATTAACATTGAGTCGGACTAAATTATTTCGCTTTTTAAAATTTTCATGCAGGGGTGCAAATTAAGATTAACACTACTCCACAATTAGTGCGATGTGGATTTTGATACGTTGATCTTTTGCTTTTGCCATAAGAAATCGAAGATCGAACCAACCGACTTATCTTCTTGAGCAAAAATTCTTAGTACTTCAATGTAAACTTCTGCATCAAATGCGCTGCGGGTAAGATAATAGTCTGCATTATAAGACTGGATATTTGCGGACATGCAAGTATATAAATGAAACGAAAATGGAAATCCAACTCTTTGCCATTAATTTAAATGTAAAATTGGCAACAAGCTCCCCTTCATGCCAATAATTGAATATGGTGGGCCCATACTCCACACTGCAAAACATGGTTATTTCTCAAAATTATGTCATCCTAATCAACCAAAATTTATCGTCTCCATAATACCCTTCGTATGCTTTTCCAAGTAACCAATCAATACAAGGTTATTACATCCCGATTATCATCAAATGCCTAATTTGCCCCCGCGACACCCCAA
The DNA here is from genome assembly GCA_030449905.1 of Luvunga scandens. Classification (NCBI taxonomy): domain Eukaryota; kingdom Viridiplantae; phylum Streptophyta; class Magnoliopsida; order Sapindales; family Rutaceae; genus Luvunga; species Luvunga scandens. The sequence goes on along the minus strand of JASUUG010000383.1, from coordinate 1,207,266 downwards.
GAATAGTTTTAGTTTCATCACAAATTGCCACGTAATGCAAAAACCCACTTTACTAATGCTGCCACCTTAGCGTAGAAAAACTCAATTAATCCTTAATTAAGGTAATTAATAGAATTTCTATAAATGTGACAACAAATAAATTATTAATTAATTAACTTTCCATAGTTTCCCTCCCTTTTTAAATACACCAACCCGCAAGTTCCAATTTTTCTTGCTTGCAAGAACTCTCTGTTACATTTTACTATAAAGCTCCCGCAATGGCGGAACCAGTTGTGAAGAAAGAAGGTGAGTTGTTCGAGCTTTCTTTTCCTCTTTACGATGACAACACGGGTGACACGTCGTGTCCACTCACAAAAGCGTGTGACGCTGATGGCGATGACGACGAGGAGTACGACAATGAGTTTGTTTTCGAGATTGATGAGAGCGTGCTTGTTGACCCTCGCTCTGTTTTGCTACAGAAAATGATCGGTGAAGGGTCATATTCCATCGTTTACAAAGGATTGTGGGTTTCTAGCTCTTTTTGTCTTTTTTCTTTAATTATTTATTGATTTTATTTTCTTGATCAGCCGTTCGATTGTCACATTGTTTGCATGCATGTTCCTGAATTTTCATGCTTTGTGCTCTCAGTTGGTTTGTTTTTGTTTAGTGTTTTCATTTAAGGCTAATTTGGCGGTGATTTTTTTTTTTTTTGGGTAAATCAGTTCTTTCGAGGTGTTAAATTGTGATGTTTGTTAAATTTAGGATATTATAATATTATGAAATTCTGACCTTTTGTGATGATAAGCCATTTGCTGCTGTAAAATCATAAGCTGGTTTTTTTCAGTTGGGGTCTCTGTTGTTCAACGTAAGTACATTTTTGGATTTATATTCAGTTGAAGAGTTTTGTTCATGTACTTGAAATTTGGGTAATAATGTCAATCTAATGTGCCTCAAATGGAGAAAGATGTTTCAGTTGATTCACCATGGTGAAGCAGCAGGGAAAAAAATGCTGTTATGTTGCTTATTTTAGCTTGTTATAGACTTAATTGCTTTGAACTTCTATTAAACATAAATCAAATTAATGGTTAATTCAAGTTTGTGTTGGTGTTTACACACGTGGATGTAGGTTAATAATGATGGAAGTTTGTAACTTTAATTTAAATCAGGGTACATGCATTGCCGAACATGGATACTGCGATCATGTTATTTAACGTTACATAGTCGGAAGAATTTTGAGGACTTCATTAGCTGGTTGATCTGAGTACACGTGCGCATTTTGAAGGATGTAATGTGTCATCTATCGGGTTCAAGTTTTATTATGGTAGATCACAAGCCAGCAAGGCTTTCTTTGATTTTTTTGCAATGCTAAAAGTCACTTGCAAGTTTCATTCTTTTACTTGCTTTTTCACTTCTGATGAGTGAGCATAGCCATTCATGTTTGTTCAAAAGGCGAGGCAGTTATGAACATGAGCGGCTACCATATGTGGGATGTGAAAAATTGGTATTTACCTGGACAAGAGAGGAAAGAATTGGATTTTGGTGTAGTTGAACAAAGTTATAGGTAGTATCATTGGAGGTCAAGTTGAAATTATTTGTAAAATATGTCATTTGGAGATGTTCAACAAGACAAAAAATAACATTGCAACAGATAAAGAGTATTATCGAGGTTCATTAAAAAAATGTGGAAGGTTAATAAGAGAGCAAGCTGATGCTGCAAAAGTGACATGGTAGACAACAGAGTAATGAGGCTCTACTGGGTGCCAAGTGATTGCTTTGTTTAGCAGAATCTTCGTAGCCTAGGATGTTTCTGAGAACATAAACAAACTCTTTGTGTCCAGCATTGCAGAACTAACCGCAAATGGTAAAAAATAGTAATATTATATTTTTTCCCTGCCTGAGACTTTTTACTGAACATGGTATTCTTGAAACAACATTTTAACTTGCATGCAACTATTTTTAATACTAATTGAGCATATATTTATTGTAGATGCTCTGGTAAATGTCTTTTGAGTCACTTTGTTTTAAATCCTGTATAGTATTCTGTGTCTTAATCTAAAAAATCACATTCTTAATTTTCAATAGCGATGCTTATTTGACTGTTGTTTTAGCTATGGATGCGAGCCTGTAGCCGTGAAAGTTATACAACCGTGCAACGCACTAGCTGTGAGCCGCGAACATAAAGAGAAATTTCAGAGGGAGGTCACACTGCTATCCAAGATGAAACATGAGAACATTTTGAAGGTATTTTAATTCATTCACTATTAGATGCATGTATTGGTCATATATACTTTTATTTGTTCACATATTTTCTCTTTGAAATTAAAAAAAAAAATTCAGCTAACTGGCCTGAGATAATGGTCAAAGAAACAAACATAATGTTCTATTGAACTTTCTTCTCTAAAACTGATGATCCTTATTATGCAAGAATATTCTATTAAACAAATTGAGGATTGTTATAAGATCATTTAGTCCAGGATCCATAAATTTCTTAACATACTATATCAAAATCTCCTTCCATAGGTAGGGCACAAAGATGCTTCCATTAATTTATTAAGATCGATATGATCTTAAGATGCTTTTATTTACCCAATGAATCACAGTATCTTTGATATGCAAGTTTAAAAAATGTGCACTATAAGTGGCATAAACACCTTTCCTTTTTTAAACACTTATGTTATCTGTAATTGTTGTACAATATATTTTGAAAGCTTGTCGTTTTCGCTGTCCTTCAAGAAGTAGGACAAAAGTTACTGCCATTATGGAGTTTATTATTTCGGCCGTCTTATGATTTTAATATACAAGCTCGTTCTGGCCTATATAAGTGTGTCAGAGTGAGATTCCGAAGGGAAAATATGGTCAAACTTGATCCTTGATATTGATGATGCGTAGTAACTTTCAAATTTCACAGATCAAATGGTGTAACCATATATTACTTTAAAGTAATGTTTATTGGAAAATAAAAATTCATCTCTAAAGAGAATTTGCGTGGATAACTCAATGTGGTTTGAATGCTTGTATCTAATATTTATGACTTATAAGAGATATATATTAATAAGCAGATCCTTCACCGCAAGCGTTAATTTACTAAAATTAATAGTTGTGCCTCTTAACCTTCAAATTTTACTGGCTCTTTCTACTTATTTTGGTCTCATTAAAGTAAATTGTTCTTCTGTTATATGTTCATACCTGTGTTTTTAGAAACTTCACCTGTTCTAAATGTTAACATAGGATATGTGTCCTTACAGTATTCACATTCGTCATTCATTTTTTTTCCCTTTTCTTTTTAGTTTGTAGGTGCCTCTGTGCAACCAACTATGATGATCATTACTGAACTTATGAGGGGTGAGACACTTCAGAGGTACCTGTGGAGCACCCGTCCAAAACGTCTTGATTTGAAGCATTCTATAAGTTTTGCATTGGATATATCTCGAGCTATGGAGTACTTGCATGCCAATGGCATCATTCATCGTGATCTGAAGCCAAGTATGTCAATTTTCTGTTTTCTCATATATTTTTGTTTCATTTAGTTGAACAGTTGAACTATCTACAAATGAGCTCTGTCATTTGATTCTGTTTTAACGTTACACATGCATGAACAGCTCAACTTCTTAACCTGACCAATGGTTGAAACCTTGTTCAGCTGATAATCTACTTTTGTTACACTGTCATATTTGTTTCAGGCAATCTACTCCTGACAGAAGATAAAAAGCAAATTAAGTTGGCTGACTTTGGACTGGCTAGGGAGGAGGTAATGGATGAGATGACTTGTGAGGCCGGTACTTACCGATGGATGGCTCCAGAGGTACTTTTTCTTGTTTCAGAAACTTGCGCAGCCAAAAATCTTGATGCTACATCTAATTATTTTTCCTACCTGATTTAGTTATTCAGCCGAGACCCAATTCCACGTGGAGTGAAGAAACGTTATGACCACAAGGTGGACGTGTACAGCTTCTCTATTGTGCTGTGGGAGTTGCTGACAAATAAAGTTCCATTCAAGGGGAGGGATAATATAACAACAGCATATGCTGCATCTAAAGTATGTCTTAAATTTTCCTTGAGCAAAAGTGATAATGCATGCAACACTTAATTGTAATTACTTGCTCATTCTTTTGTATTTGCCTTTTAGATTCTGCCAATATCCACAAAAACTGAAGTTGGCATATTTTAAAATTTCCCTGGATTCAGTCATTATGAACTTGCTCAATTAGAAGTAAGCATTTAGGATCAGAGTTTTCTTGCTTCCAAAAATTAATTTTATATACAATGAGACCAAATGTTGAAGTGTGACATGATCTAGTACCTATGCTTTAGCAAGTATCTGTATTTTATTAACCTTTGACTGACTTAAGTTATAATTTCAGAATGAAAGGCCTAGTTTGGAGAATTTATCGGAGGATGTGGTGGCTTTATTGAAGTCTTGCTGGGCAGAGGACCCAAAGTTCCGACCAGAATTCGCTGAAATCACAGTCTCCCTAACAAACATCCTCCAGAACTCATGTTCCGCAGATACTCCCATCCCTCCCAAGTTGGTTGAGATTGTTGATCCAAAGAGTACCATGAACAATGATTGTATGGCTACTGTCCATGCAATAACCAAGTTCAATGAGAAGGGCAAGAAACATAGAAGCTATTTACCCTCTTTCCTTAAGCGCTTTGCTGGCTGCTTTTACAAATGACTAAGTAATGCTTTAGATTCTTAAATGCTGAATCAGAAAGGGAGGTATATATGATTGTATTTTTATCTCTATATTATATATAGCTCCATAGCATAAAAACTATCAATGCCATGACTTTTTGGCACCTTCACAGACTTGGGATGCAAAGATGAAAATGAGATCAAAGGAAATTACATGTAAGTTTTATAGCTGATAAACTATCAATGCCATGATTTTCTGGAATGTGGCATTTGAATCGTTTTCGTTTTTCACTTTGAATCAGTTATCTATGTTGTGCAACGACCCCCCACCCAAGCCCAGAAATAATACAAGAATTTATATACGTTTTGCCCTTTTCTTCTTGTTGCTGTCTCTAAAACCGAACAACAGAAAACTCACATTCTGTAGAATGACAAGCTAAACAAGATAAGATGAGTCCAACTAGGCATTTGTTTGTCGCATTGCTATGATATGATTAGTGGTTGAATCATTCATTATGGGTTGGGTTGCGGCAAATGAATAGATCCACTTTTAATTCAACTGAAGTGATGACTCATTCTATTGATGGGCTTTGCCAATTGAATTCTTGAATTTTTGCCCAATTAGTCATAGCGCACTCCATCATCAGCTTCCAATAATCAAAAAGTAAATAATAAATACTACAGGGAGTTGTGGTTAATAGAATCGTTTATGGCCAGCATGCGTGGGTGTCTTGTCAATTCAGTTGGAAATATCTTGTCCATCATTAGCCGAATGAATCGAGAGTAAAGTCAGTGGATGATTGGATGTTAATGATACGACTTGAAGGCCGCTGCTCAAAATGGCAAACGATTCCAGTCCCCTTTAGCAATTGTCTCTCATCCTAGATCCAAAGAGGTGAACCGTGAACCGCTTGTCATTCATCCAAGTTTTTACCACCCTTAGTATCAGTAAATCATCTAATAGTTGAGAAATGATATGGCCCTCACTAATAACTGTACCTCAAACCCACTAAAATTGTTTTTGTTAATAATATAAACTTTATAAATATTTATTTTTAAGCTATTATTTGTTGTTGTGGAGTTGAGGTGGATTGGAGTTGGCACTCTCTATTACTACTAATCAAAATTTTCTTAATTTTGTATGCCTGTTGATTGACTCTGCACTTCCAGTAAAATAAAATATTTTGTTTGTCTAAAATATATAATTTATGTTTACTATTAACATTTTGAGTCTGCCACGTGTAATTGTACCTACCGGTAAGATTCATCAGAGTATGTGGAAGTAAGTTTTGCATGAGATAGAGAAGTAAGTTTTGCATGAGAATGACGTGGAAGACAGCGGGAGACGTGAAATTCGAGATTACCGGAGGAGAATAACCGGAGAGTAAAGCAAAGACAGGCAGACAGAGTTGTTCCACTTGGGTATTAAATTAAGATTATCCAAACAAGTTGGCACTCTGATGAGTCATACAAGTTGATGCAATGTCAAAACATGACCCAGTAAAACGTGGACAGCTGGACAACCTTTCTCGCACGTGTCAATCGCGAAACCCTAACTCAGCCTCTTTCCTCATGTAGTCTCATCACTTCAAGTCCAGCTCTTCCTATTGGACAGCGCCACAACAGATCAAGAGATGTCACGGTGTTTTTAAGACGCACCACATTCGCGAGTCGCAAACACCAACTCAGGATTAAAAAAGGAAACAAACACACAGAGGCGGCAGGGTTACTTTTTGGTTTTGGTTCTTAACACCGTGTGTTCTTCTGTCTTTGTAAAGTTGTACTTGTGTGTTCTCCGCCTTACAGTTTCTTCTGGAACTCAGAGATCTCACCCGTTGAATTTGTTGAAGAAGAATAAAATAAAATAAAAGATAGAAGAAAAGAAATAAAAAGGAAACCTTCTCTCTCTTACCTCATATGAGTAAAGACACTTGGATTTTCCACCTCACGCGGTCGTTCGCCATGAAAGCAGGTCATTTGTCTTCCTCTTCTCTGTTAAATTCACTCTCTCTCTTTCTCGTTTTTGTGAATTACTCTTGCTTCTTCTATTTTTTAATCATTTTTACCAGTGAAAAATGTTTAGACTGATATGTTTATGAATTAGCTTCGTAATCTTTTTTCCTTGAAAGAAATTAGCTTCAGGATCTTTAGTTTTTCTGTTGTAAGTTCCGTCAAAGAATTGACTTTGTTCATGCATATGTTTAAAGGCTGCTTGTTCGAGTATTGTAGCGTGTTTTTATTTTCTTCAGTTGGCCGATTCGATTGAGTTTTGAGTTTATTTTGCAGGATGTGGTTCTGAATACTCTGCTGCAGTTACCTACTTGTTTCTTCAGTTATTGTTGAACTTAGTTCTCTATTCATTTGGTAAATTGTGAAGCTTTTAGGTGATATTAATTAGCTTGAATGATTAGCTTTGAATCTCAATTAAAATAAGGGAGATACATAGAGCTAGATAAATCTTTCTATATTAACATTTGTCATAACTTGATGTCAGCTTTGATTCGGAAGACTGAAGGAGGACATGCACAGAGTGACTGCAAGTTTATATTACATTTTGATAGAATATTTGGGTGTATGCTTGAATTGATTGGCTTTTTTCAGTTTGATTAAAATTCTAAATAAAAGGTGGAAACAAGGAATTGAAAATTAGATGATAGTTTATTATTCTTGTAGGAACTCGATGTAGGAAAGAGTTAAGGTCATTTAGTAGTTATATGTGAATGGACAAATGTTGCTTCAGTACATCAATCATTATGGGCAACAGATACTATACTGGCTTAGCAACATGAGCAACCAATCTCAAGAGAGGTTTTTCTCATGTTTCTGTTTTATTTTCCTCCAACCCTGTAAATTAGACACTTTGACAATTCCTTTTGCTTTTCTTTCACTGGATAAATTAATAGAAGAGAAGTGGAAACTAAAAAGTAAAAAATAAGTGATTAAGATTGCAATGCATATCATCTACAAAATTAGGATTTTGGGGCCTTGGCTTACACAAATCATCTATAACGGTGTCTTTGAGTGTCATTGCAATATTTTTTAAAATCACTCTTTCTTTTCTTGTCATCAGTAAACCAAATAATGGAAAATTCATCTTCTTTTATCTGGTGAACTGTGCTAATAATTACATTCTCAAAATCATCTTCCTTGCTGTTATATAGCATAATGTACCTTGAGGGTTTGATGCCACTCCTGTCTATACAGGATGGGTGATTTGTATGCCATTGGAGAAAGAGGAATTTGCTTCAATCGTTAAGTAGTTCGGCCACATGGAATCTGTCTCTTGTTAAAGAGCTGAATGAACTTTAGTCTTATTCAGCATGTAGTTGGTCATTAATTTATTGCAAACTGCTCATGAATGCATCATATGTTTCAAGAAATGTTCTTACCTTTTTTGGGCAACTAAGCAGTAGCTCAGAAGACTGGCTCATAAATATTCAAAATCTTGTTCATCCGAAACTTAGGGCTTCAATCCTTCCAATTGTTGGTGGCACAATTCAAATGATAGCCATCGGACTAGTTTATAGTATATAAATTCAATACTATTTTCTGTTAAGATGAAGTAGGGTAACCTGAAAGAAGTGGAGCAAAATGAAGTAAGTACTTTAGGAATGCTGAATCAGTATCACTGTTTGATACCTAAAAGTTTTTCATACAATGTCATAGTAGTCTGTAATTTATGGGATATGAGGAGCAGCGATATCATGATCGAACATTGTCAGTAGAAAGCCATTATTGGCTGCTGTCACCCAAGTAAAATACTTATGAAGATGAAAGATTTAACACCATTGGTCCTTTGATTCATGCTTGTTGATCAGTGGCAGAGCTCAAGAGGTTTAAGATTGTTTCTATCCTTCTGCTTTTAATGAAATGATTCAAATGACCCATTCCCTGCGGATGATTGTGCTTTCCTGATGGTTTTGTGGGGAGGCTTGGCTTCCAAACATCCACTAATTTAAAACAAGCTAATTGCTTTGCTTACTTATATCAGTAATAATGCAAGTAGCTTCAGACAGAAGCATGTCATTTTTATTATTTATGTTAGTTTCTTTCGATGTTTTCAGGTGATTCATAGAGTCTACTAAGGAGACATCAAAAGTCAAATCGTTAAGTCTTGAAGCTTTGAGTTCAATTGCATGGGGACAGGGGAAGAGAACACTCCTGCTAAGACTGCCAAAACAGCTTCTTCAACTCAGGTCTCTCTCTCTCTCTCTCTCTCTCTCTCTCTCTCTGTGTCCAAACCAGCTTATTTATAGTTTTTTTTCTTTGGGCCAGGAGATACCAACAACACCCTCATATGCTGATTGGTCTAGCTCTATGCAGGTTTATGTTGAATATACATTTGTTTCTATGAATTATTCACAACATATCTAGATAAATGTGACCCCATATAAGCAATCCTAGGACCTTACATCTCAACTCCTTTAATAGGCTTTCTATGGTGCTGGGGCTACGCCACCCCCCTTTTTTGCTTCTACTGTTGCTTCTCCAACTCCACATCCCTACCTGTGGGGAAGCCAGGTGAACACCTTCTTTGATAATTTTTTTTTTGTTATTTTTTGTGTGTGTGTGTTGGGGGGGGGGGGGTTGGGAGATGGGGATTACCAAGGTGTGTATGGATCCTGGCAATGGTATGTCCCTTTCATATTCTGTGTATGAATCCTAGCAGTGGTATGCCCTACACAATGTAGAGGGAGATTTATATTTATTTTTCTTGTGACAATCTCGCAGCATCCTTTAATGCCACCGTACGGCACCCCAGTTCCATACCAAGCTATATATCCTCCAGGGGGAGTATATGCACATCCTAGCATGGCTACGGTAAATCAATTATTTTAAACTGTTTCAAGTTTTTCATTGTGTTCACATCCCTTTCTTATTACCAGGTTTCTTTACAACTAGCACCTCCTTTTTTCCATTTTATTTTCTAGACTCCAACTGCAGCACCAACAAATACAGAGCTGGAAGGGAAGGGACCTGAAGGAAAGGACCGGGTTTCAGCTAAAAAATCCAAGGGAACTCCAGGAGGTAAGGCTGGAGAGATTGTAAAGGCAACTTCTGGTTCTGGGAATGATGGTGTCTCTCAAAGGTATATATTTGTTTTTCTTTTAGCATTAATTTTTCCATCATGGTTGGTCATCTTTAAAAATACTTCCAGTATTTTGGTTCATCTTTCGCTGATGATTATTAAAAAATAAAAATTTTTCTTGAAAGCAGTGCTGAAAGTGGTAGTGACGGTTCATCTGATGCAAGTGATGAGAATGGTAACCCGCAGGTAAAAAGAGGGGGCAATTTGGCCTGATAAATAGACTTTCAAAGCATGATTTGTCTTCATTTCAAATAAACACCTAATATTTCTTTCTTTAGGAGTTTGCTGGGGGTAAGAAGGGAAGCTTTGACCAGATGCTTGCAGATGGTATATATCATTTCCATTTTGCAGTCAATTATTTGCAGTTATTATTGTCTAATCACAAAAGTTTTTCCACAGCCAACACAGAGAATAACACAGTGGAAGCTGTTCCAGGTTCAGTGCCGGGGAAGCCTGTAGTCTCAATGCCTGCAACTAATCTCAATATTGGAATGGATTTGTGGAATACATCCTCTGCTGCTGCTGGAGCTGCAAAAATGAGAACAAATCCATCTGGGGCCTCACCGGCAGTTGCTCCTGCTGGCATAATGCCTGATCAATGGATTCAAGTATGGGCCTTGCGAGTTATTTGTTATTGTTTATGGGCATGTGCTCCTTCACTGTTTGTTTTAATTTTTGCAATTTTAATACTCACCTTTCTCATGATTTAAGGAAAACTTGTCAATGATACCAAAAAAGTCTCCTTAGCTTTTGCCTCTAACAACTTGTTATTCTTTATTTTTAATGGTACCTGGACTAATTTATAATGTAACAATCAGACCTATTATCTTTGCCGGTCCTCATCAATCTGGGTTTTTTTAATGCCAGTGGCTGGATCCTCATGAGTCAAACCCTTCCTGCATCTGGGAATATGTTTCATGCGCTTGTATTTGCAGCTGTATGTTTTCAAGCAATGGCTGTAATTTTTTCTGTCATTTAACCTTGCTCTGTATTTCCCCCAGGATGAACGTGAATTGAAAAGACAGAAAAGGAAGCAATCTAATAGGGAGTCGGCCAGAAGGTCAAGGTTACGCAAGCAGGTACAGCTGTATAGTGATGCCCTTTCCTCTTTTATCTGTTCCATCTCGGCACATATGACTCACAAAGTCATATCATAATTTGTTTGAATCAGGCAGAATGTGAGGAGCTACAGGCCAGAGTGGAGAGTTTGAGCAATGAGAATCGCAACCTTAGAGATGAGTTGCAGAGACTTTCTGAGGAATGCGAGAAGCTTACATCTGAAAATAATTCCATTAAGGTTTGAGAAGCTTCTTTCTTTTGTTGTTCATTCAGTTGTGATGCCCGGGAGTGACTACTTGCTTGTTATTTCCTGCTAGCTATCGATGCCTGTTTGTGGAAAAAGAGGGAAAAGAAAAATGATTGCTAATGGTTAACTGGTGTCTTAGAGAGCATTATGATAACTTATGTCTGAATATTCCCAATATTACTGCTTTCAAACTTGTTAATTGTTTTTCCTTCCTGGCGCCGCCCCCCCCCCCTCCTCCTCACGGAAAGTTATCTTAAATCATTAAATTAATAGGAAATATAATTTGCTTCTTGTATTACAGGAAGACTTATCTCGGTTGTGTGGACCAGAGGCAGTTGCTAATCTTGAGCAGAGCAACCCCACTCAGTCGTGCGGGGAAGAGGAAAATAGCTAATTGGAATACACACCTAGGACTACGATTATAACTTTCAGCTCAGACCACAAATTCTGGATGGCAGAGAATTTGTGGCCTTGGCTTTAATGAGCATAGATTATTTATCCTTCTTACTAATCTATACCTTTAACACAACAATGTTAAGTGTAATGTTTATGCTTCGTCGTTCGATTTGGATAGATGTATTGATTATTAATTCAAGTTGCTGATTAAATATGTTTGAATGCCTTCGTTGTCTTTGTTCATTTAGTTGGCTCACTTGCGTTGCTTGGTCATGTTAGAGGGGAGGACTGGGTTTATTAGACACACTTTTAGAAAAGGAACTTTTCATCTGATGTAAAAATCTGAAACATTGAGAATCCGCGCAAAAATATACGTAAAGCTGAATTTCAACTAGATGGAATTCGTAATTGAAAATTCTTAAGACCTTCAAGGCTTTGTTGGGGCTTTTTCTTCTGATTATCTCAACTTTTTAACTAGAAAGCACTAAAATCCTAAGATAAATTCAGGGTATGAACCACCAACCAGTAGAGATTGCAAATGCAAATTAGTAAAGATTTTTGAAATTGGAGCGACACGATACTGCGGAGATCGCGCTCGAGTCCCAATCTAGGTGGCAAAGAAGCCTTGGTTGTTCGAGTAGAAACGAATTCCAATCCTACGATGGGGTTTTGGTTCACGAAGAGAGAAGCTGAAATTTCGGAAACTGGAATGTCTGATCAAAGTGATAGAAGGGTAACTGACCTCCTCAACCTCAACGTCAGTCTCAGTGTATCTGTGTGAGGTTAGGTCTTCAATTGCATTGCGTCCTTAAGGTCGACTTTGGATTTATGTCTACACCACTCCTCAACAGTTGGTCAGCTGGTAGAGAAAGAGGTAAAATAATTCTAACCTACGACGTGGGACTATGGGAACTAAGAGACAAGCAAGCGCTGAAAGACATCTACAATTATCTGACCAGACAAACTTGAATGTCTCCTTCCCAAACTGAATTTCTGCCTTGAACGAGCTGATACGTCTGGCCTGCAAATTTCAGCAAAGCAGACAACTCCTTTAAACATATACTTCACCAGAAACAGTAGTGCAAGCATTGAGTGCAATACAGCAAGAAGACTATTGTGCAGGGTATCTAAGGGGTGACCTAATATAAACAATTTTCAAGTGACTTATTTACCACCAATTAAAATTTAGCAATGGACAAGAAAATGAAATCCAAACTCTATCTCAAAGGTTTCAACAAGAATGGACCCAGGTAATTCTAGTACAATCGCCTTGCCCCCCCCAACAAGAAATAAGGAAGTTCACTATAAGTCAACTTGAATTCAGAACTTAAGATATTAAGCCATGACGATGCCCACCAACATAGTTGCTCAATCAAATATAAGTGCAATGCAGAGATACAAACAGCGGGCACATGTCATTTTTTCAAAACAGAGGAACCGTTCGTCAAGCACAAAGCCCAGTGCCATCCTAGTAATAGTAACATGCCAGATATCGTCGTATCATATATTACACTAATCTTTTATGGATTACCGAATATATCAACATATAATAAAAATTTCTTCACCATTTTGTTGCTTCATCATTGATGGTCATTGTGAATAGAAAAAGAGAGAAAACAGATTCTCTACCTTTTCTAGCACAACTAGATGGCGCCATATTATACTTTTACGCGTGACTTAGCATTGGAGAGTTCTTGACGGAACCTCACTAGTCCCGACCGTTCTCTGAGAATAGCAGTTTGAGGAATTTGTGTTCAAATCGGTGTCCAAAGTTCAATTCGTCCAATTTTCCCACCAAAACAAATTGAGGTGTTGAGGTCATTTTTTGGTTTCAACATCATGTAATTGCCAGTATCCTGTTATCGAAGCTGCAAACTTGACTGAAATATCTCTACTTATATACTTCAAAATGATCTTAATGAAGCTGTTACGTTTTTCTAATTCCAGTAACCCGCAGCATACACGAACGGGAACGAGGAGGAACTGATGTGAACACATAAAATTTCGTATCACGGAGTTTCAAAACTACAATTATTACTCATTTAAGTTACATTACATTTTTTTTTTCTCTTTTTTGTCTTTTTTCTGATTTTCGTTCATTCATCATATTACCATGCTCAATCGGGGCCACTTACAAATTTACAATACGTCCGAACATCCTCGTCAAGAAACTGCAGGACAAAAACAATTCGGTAGATCCAAGTACATATACAATTAGTAGTACATTTACTTAATTTGAGCCCTAAACCTAAAGCCGGCAATCCAAATCCAAATCCAAAACCAACCATCTATCCTAAAGAAGTAAAGATTACATCCTATGACCTCCAAGCTGACGTGGCAACAAGGGCCCACTGATGCCAACAAAGCACCAATTCAGCCTGCCGTTTTGCCACGTGGAACCCGCCCACCCGCACCTTCGCGAGCAAACAGTCAGCCAGAAAATCCGCGAATTGACTCGGCTCAACCGGCCTCATCCCCGCACCGGAAAACACCTCTCTCCACGGCGCCACGCGCACCCCAGCCAACTCAACCGCCGCCGTAATCTTCGGCCGCAGCAGATAGGTTTCAATCTTCCTCGCCCAGTCTCCGGCATTCATCGCCGCCGCATCAAGTGATTCAAACACCATCGTGTAATACTCCAGGCTGTTCACAAAGTTCCTCCTAAACAACGGCACCGTCCCACACTCTGCCCACGCTTCATTATCGGTAAAAACGACTACGGTTGGAGAAATTCTCCGGAGATCATTGACGAAAGCAACAGCGTTGTCGGTTGAATTGGCCAGACGACGAAATATCGTTGGAGATAAAACGACGGATATTTTTTCACCGTCCATGAACTTAATTGCTTTGAAAGATAACATTTCGAAGCTATGGAGGAGTAGGAAGTCGATGTGGAATCTAATCCTGAGTTCTTGTGCGAAGTGAACAAGATTGTCTTTGATGAGTCTTGTTTCGGTAACGTAGTCTTCGGAAACAATAGCAGTAATACGAAGAGAGGTTGGGTTCATGAGCTTATTACCGGAGTGATATTGATGAGCTTTTTCCGCTATTTCTCTCATGAAAGAAGCGTACTGGCCACCAAACCCGATGTCAAAGTCTATGATGTGAATCAACGGCACTGGTGATCCCTCGAGGGATTCAAGGAGGGCTTGAGTGGTTGTGAAGTGAGTGAACATGGGGATCGGTGACATCCCACTGAAGGCCTTGTACGCTCTGACAGATTGAATGATCTCGGGCCATGACGAGAGACGAGTTGACCGAGTTAACCTGTTGAGGAGCGAGTTGAGAGCTTCTTTGAAGAAGAACGCGGCCCTTTGGAGCGGCTTCCCAGCTGGTGATCTTAGCCCTTGATTGAGCCGGGCCAATATCATCTGAGCGAGATGTAACTCGTTCGAGTCGAAACAGTCTGCGGCTCTAATAAGCTCTTGTATAAAATCAAGTTCAAACCCCACGTTCACGATATTATTGCCGGTAGTACTGCTCGCGTTAATAACCAAACTGTTAGAGGAATCAACAGGAGGAAAGTTGTTACCGACTATAAAACTTTGATTATGTTGGCTTGATGATGACCAAATGTCAGGAATGTTAAAATTAAAATAAAACTGATCATGGAGGTGAACGGAATCAGTGAGAGTGAGGTTCTGTTGAACTTGTAAATGTGGGTCAGGGTCAGACGTGGTAGGATTAGGAGGAACAGAAGAGTGGTCGTCACCTAAGCCCAGGTCCTTCATGACAGATTCCCAGTCCATGGTATGCAGCACATGCTCCTCCCACTCAATCAAAGGGTCTGATGAAATATTGGCTGAAATTTCAGTTGCGCACGCAGAAGCAATAGTTGCAGGTTTTTCTTTTTCAGCTACCGGGCTTGGACTTCGGCGAAGTTCAAGAACTGATGTGGGTTCATAGAACTTGTTTGAACCATTGGGACGGCTATGAATACCGATATTTCTGGCTATGACGTTAACACTGTTGATATTGTTGTTTGAAGAAACTCGTTTTGGGCTCTGGGATTGGCTGTTTTGTGAAGATTTTACAGGGACTCTCATAGCTACCTGGCACTTGCAGCAGGAGGCACAGAAAAAGAAAATTAAATAAATAAAAGCTTTCTCTGCAGGTTTGGTTTTGTTTTGCTTGCTTAATACTTATTGACTAGTAAACGACTAAAGAAGAGAATGTTATTTAGGGCTTGGAAGCATAATGGAGGAGAGCAAGGGCGGTCTTTTCGTAGGTTATGATTGCGGCTTTTTATGTTTCCGTGGGCATGGGTTTGCCGTTTGTGTGTGCGGGCGCTCGCGCATGTAATATGACACATATATTAATTGTTATACATGACGGACAAGAATTGACATGACTCACTCTCGTCCTTTCTTTTCTCTTCCTTTTGAAACTTCTAACTCAAGCCATTGCTTTGTGCGATTCCTTCTCACATATGTAGTACATAGCTTTCGTTTTTCCATTTCTTTTATTTTTTGGTTTAATTATTATTTCGTTTGGTTACTAACTTACTACAGAGCAAGCCTTAAAAGATCTATACGCAAAGTCAAAAAGAAAAAACACCACCACTGTGTGCTAGCTATTGTCACGTCAACGCCAAAGTAATTCGGAATTTAACTAAACTTTTACTCCTTGATGAAACAAATTAGTTATCGGCCTTTCTATTTCTTTTAATTTTCTTTCCACTTACATTTCTAGTTTCCCTAGCATTTCCTACCTTACCCGAGGATAATTAACGTAGACGATATTTATCAAAATATTTCTAAATCATAACTGTCGTATGTTTGGAAAGGGAATGGAAGACCTAGTAACAAAGTGCCACATGTCGATATTAAATTATTGGCTTATGTGGGGTACCCTAAGTGTTCTTAGGGGTACTTAAGGTACACCACGCAGGGAAGAAAGATCTTAGAAATATTTATAAAAATGCTCAGAGAGAAGGGGCCCAAATCCCAAAAAGATCAACTGATTTTCTGTAAAAAAAAAAAAAAAGAATCAACGAAGAAATACCATGCTATAAAAGGAGGGACAATAACCTGTCATGCCAGCAAATAAGCCAAAAAAAATTATTGATAGGACAATGAGGACCATCTATATTCTCCTCAAATCCTAAGCAGCTTTAGTAGAAGTACGCAGGATCATCTTACTATGATTGACACGTATATACTTTGCAAGCATATTTTTTAAATATCTAAGCCGCCACATGTATCAAGAGTAAGAATATTCTTGATATGAAAGTAAAGAATGCCAAATAAAATGATACTAGGTGGCACAACAACAAGGGTACTTCTTATAAAATACTCAGATCTTTTATTTTGATTTAGATCAAGATAGCCCATCCACACACACACAACCAGGGTTGATGTTTCTTCTACCTCAAGTCATTATTACAGAGAGTTTGCAAGCTTTCTAAATTGAGATAACCCAACTATAACTTTTAGCGTCGAAGTGTGGTCATCGGGCACCCTGAACTCTACCTCTGCACTCTTTCTCATTATTTTGCACGTGTAAGGTAACACAGTAAAGTTTTCTGAGTCAATATTACATCCTCTCACACTACCCATCATCCTCTTACTCACTAATCACTCCTTGAAAAACTAAAACAATCCTTACATTCTGAATAACTGAGGCACCCATCCTCTCCAACTAAAAAATAAATTTATTATTCTTAATTTATTTTGTGGTCTTCACTTATACACTCAAAATCGACTAAAAACATCGTATTTTTAGACCGAGGAAGAAACCTCAATGTCTTATATATATCCTTTGCTCTATCACAAGAAAATTTATGGGTATATAAATAGTTATTCTAATCTTCATATTAAAAATATTTGTGGTGATCATATATGTCTGTAATTTTTCTTTTCTTTTCTTTTCATAAATTAACTAACGTATCAAAAGGAAAAGAGCAAGTCTGTTGGAAGATTTGTCAAGAGGTATCAATTACCATCCGCTCAACATTGACTGGACGTTCACACGAAAACGAAAAAACATAAAAGATAAAAATCTAAAAAGTCGGTGGAAGTCTAGTTGACGAGACAAGTGACGTCACAGGAGGTTCCACAAAACTGACTTGGTAGTCAGCAAGTGTGGCTGTGTGAGTTGATTGGCCATTAGGAATTACCAAGTTTTGGGACCCACGGGACCACTTTTGTCGGATATGCGTGATTCATGAATGTTTATTTTACAATTTACACACCAATCAGCGCGTAACAAACGCGCCTCCGTAGGATTCACCGATCACCATTGCGTTTGGCGGCGAGAGAGAAAGGGGGTGAGAGAGAGTGAGATCAAAACGAAAGAGGAAGAGAATATGTTCTTCAACATGAATGGTGGTAGCTAAAGCCAACACGTAAGCATAGGCATAGTGCGTTATTATCATTATTAATATTTAGTCTTTTCATTCATTTTACATACCAAAATCTACGCCTTTTGTTTTTGTTTTTGTTTTGTTTACGGGTCTTTATGAGATAAAGCTGCGCCCCCCCCCCCCCCCACCTCCAAAGGGAGGTTTTAAAGCCTTCTTTTCTTTTACTACTAGTAACATAATATAAAATAAAGAATACCTATTCTTCTGTGTATTATGAATTTTCCGTAACGCTCATGTCGCTCTCAAGTTTAGAGTTTTAGTTTAATTTAACTCTCTAATAAAATAAAAACCTTTGTGTCGATATCCTATGGTTGTTTGCATGGTGTGAGTGTGATCACAATTTTTTCTTTCTTTTTCTTTTAAGGACCCAAAGCTAGCAATGGCGCAATATTATTGCCAATCGTTTAATTTATGTGGGAATCAATGATTAATTTTTGAGTACATAATGATTGATTTTTTGTAAAGTAATAATATGCATTAAAAGGATCAAGAATAACCGATAACACGTAGCTTGGTAGTCAATACGGAAGTAGAAAATATGAAGAGGAGTTATTCAAACTCCAAAGCATTACAGTGATGTAAGCTGAGATTTCCTATTGCAAATCCATAAAAAAATTACGGTAAAAATTGAGAATATACGACTTAGAAAATTCATATGCTACATGGTCTACGTAGATTATAATATTTGTTAACATACGTAATATCAAAAAAAAAAAGAAAAGAAAAAAGTTGTTAACACACAAACTCAACAACCAATTTCTCCGCATGGGTATTTTAATTTTAATTTATTTCGCAAGGAAAGGCCAATATTCCTAACAATTACATAATAAAATTGATACGATATCTACGGACATCACATATGCCGAATTCCTACCATAATATTCTCTCACTTTGGAGCATAGTTTGAGAGAGACTATGCACAGTACAAGTTGAATGCAAAATAGCCACATTAGCATCTAAACTTTGAAAGAAACCAGTGCTTGTTTAACGCCTTTATTAGTTAATAAAAACTAATTTTTCTTCGAGGTGTGATCAACTCTTAAAGCAGAAGTATTTTATAGAGCATTTCGAAGTCAAATACTTGGGAGCTAAGGCTACAAGTAGACGGGACGCTCGCGGTGGAAAAGAAAGCAAGCTGTGTCTTGTAGTATACAAAAGATGTTTGAGATTCTAATTGAAATCCTTTATGTGTAAAGATGACTGATCAGTCTCCATGCACACACCCACTCCCTCCCAAAAGGAATTTAAAGGCAAACAATAGGAATTGGAGGTGATTTTTGGCATAAAAATGAAATGATAGTGGCTGGCGGATCTTTCTATCTCCTCTTTTACAGGCCACTCTTAATGGGTCCTTTTCCAGTATAGTGATCCTTAGGATATGTTGGGCTTGCCTTTCAAACAAAAAGGGGGGTTTTGTGGAAATACCACTAGATTCAATTAGCTAATTTTCTTTATCTACATTAAAAACGTGTGGAAGGGGCGGGATTGAGACACTTATTAAGAGAATTTTGTTTAATCAGCTCTCAATTCAATCGTTATTAACTAAAGTGTGATCTTTATCGATATGATTTGATCCGATTAGTACCTCAATCACAACGCTATCTTTTTAAAATTAATGTGATTGCCACACATTTCGTACGCGGAAGTGGCACTACTCTCCATTGGTGCAATTTCATGGACCGCTATGGACTGTCTACTTAAGATCAATGCTAAATATGTGGTTTAAAATGAAAGTTTCATATGTGGTATTTTTGTGCCACTTAATGTTGCGACGTGACCAACCCAGATGGTCCAATTGGGAAAAGGAATTCTCATAAATGCCATGGTCATACTCAGATGTCGTTGGAAACTTATTACAATGAAAGATGCGAGGTGGTCCAACTTAGGCTATTTGGGATTTTTTTTTTTTTCAGTTTAAAAATAATTTAACAAAGTTAAAAATTAATTTAGATGTTTGGAATATTTTTTTAAAAATTATTTTTGAGAAAACTACCTTATCTTACAGTAGATATTGAAAGAGTAACTTTTTAAAATCGGATCTTGAAAATTAGTTTTATTCTTTAATATAATCTCATATATATCCTCACATGCGTATTTAAAAAATTCAGAATTATTCTTATTAGCAAGAAATAAATTAAAGAGATTATTATTGTTGCTAATTATATTAAGATAAACAAAATAAAAAATATAATTAATGATATTACATTATTTATTTTAGTTATCAATTATTATATATATACAAAAAAAAAGTAAAATACATGTTTATGAATGTATATATAAATTATATTCAACATTATATTTATTTCAATCATTTATATTTTTAAAGTATTTTAATAGTAAAAATTACAAAATACATATGACTACTTTTAAAACTTGTAACATTTTTTAAAATAAATTTTACCAAACGTTTAACTAATTCTCTTCACGGATGATTAATTTTACATCATAACTAACGATAATTATTTTAAAAGTTACAATATAATCGAACTGACTCTAATACATGTGAAATATGTAGAGCCTAAAAAGTCAAATCTTTTAATAAATTTCAAGTTTGAGTAAATATCCGAAATACCCTACATATACTACAAAGATACTATAGACATATCACATAGAAAAGCATCATTTTCTTTTTCTTTTGGTCCTATTTTATTATTAGAGGAGTGACAATTTTTTGTTTGCTTTATACCACTGAAAGAGACCGTTTATTTTTTTAATATTAAAATAGGAATAGTAATATCTGATCTCTTCAATTTCTTTCATGAGCCCCACTTGTTTATAAAATTATCCTTGTTAAGAGATAAAATTTTAATTAAAACAACAATTTCATAATCCCTACGTACCTTCTACTACCATTTTCACTAAATCAATCCACTATTCTTTATCATTCATTCCAATCCCAACTTTACTGTCAACTCATTTTCATTATTTATCATCTATTTCAATTAATTTATAATTTCTTGATTCCTATGCTGAAATTATTTTCTGCCTATTTTCATTTACTTTATTTTGATTTTAATATTATCATATCAATCTTGCAATAAATCAATTCAAAAAAACAAGGGGATTTGGTCGCCAGTTGTTGGCGATTTTGATTACAAAGCAGATCTATTAGCCCAAGTACATGACCTTTCATAGGCCCAAGCTTAGGCCATAAATGAACTCGGGCCAAGAAGAAAATAGTGCTTAATGTTGAAAACAGGGATGTCTTACGGACGTAGTAATGGTTGCACGCAGCACACAGGACTTAGAATGGGTCCACGTGGATCGAGGATCAAGCGTTGGTGGTGATCATCTTCGTCGACGCTACACTCCATTCTTCGCTGCGAGGATTAAGACTAGACTCTCTATAGAGAGAGGGAGAGAGGGAGAGTTTTATGTAACGAAAACTAACGCTGAATTCTCGATCGAAGAAAAACTCAACCCATTCGCAATTTAGCGGGGATTTGGGCGACAACATTTATAGCCAAGCACCTGCCACGCGTTGCATGAACATGCACGTCTCCACATACAAGACACGTCACGCACCACCTCCTTCATCTATATAGAGGAGGAGACCGGCTAACTATGGACATGGTGCTTCGAATTAAGCTAATTAATTAATTAAGAGCAAAATGGTATTGTACAAATCTTTGATTGTCATCTCATTTCTCTTCCTCGCCGTCTCTTTATCGCATGATCAGGTAGAGGCCTACGATGTTAAAGCCGGCCCTGTAAGGCCTATGGTGAAGAGAGATGAGAGGAGATCACTCATTGAGACAGAATATGGAAGAATCTCAGCGGCTAAAATCAGTACTGATGGAACAAGACGCCCTTATTATCTTCAGTTCATCACATTGGAGCCTAACTCTCTCTTTCTTCCAGCTCTTCTTCATGCTGACATGGTTTTTTATGTCCACACAGGTACATTAATTTAGTAAACTAATATGTGAACATTAAGTTGAACATGATACTAACTTACTAGCCAGACTAAATAGTAAATGTACGTGCATACATATTTTAATTTGTTTGTGTACATGCACGTAGGGAGTGGGAGGCTGAGTTGGGCCGATGAAGACGGGATAAGAACACTGGACATCAGGCCAGGAGATGTTTACAGGCTGCAGCCTGGTTCTGTTTTTTATATTGAAAGCAACTTGGAGCGGGAACGAGGGAAACTTAGGATCTATGCCATCTTTTCCAATACAGAGGATGAGTCTTACTTCGTATGAGCAGTTCTTATTGCAAATTACAATATTGCCATTTAATTGTCTTAATTCTTTCAAGGGATTAACAAGTTTTACTAATTGTCTTAAAATTAAACGGAATGCAGGAACCCGTAATTGGGGCATACACTAGCATTGGCGATTTGATCCTAGGCTTCGATAGGAAAGTCCTGCAGTCTGCTTTCAAGGTAATTAATGTTCCAAATCAAAGATTCCGTTATACACACTGAATCTGATTTGAGTAAATTTGATTATTAAATAACGCAATTTGGTGTGCCAAGGTCTCTGAGGACGTGATAGAAGAATTATTTAATGCAACAAGGCCGCTTCCAATGGTGCATGCATTGCCAAGGAAGAAAAAATCGATATGGGCATGGGAAGCTCGATTCTTGAAGGCCTTTGTAGGTGATAGAGACGCCTTAGAGTTAGAAGCCCCGAATGGCAAGAGGAAGAAAGAAAAAACTTATAACATTCTTGATGCTGATCCCGATTTCAAAAATTGTAATGGTTGGAGCTCAACAGTGGATAGGAAAGACTTGCGTTTATTGAAGGATTCAAATATTGGGATTTTCATGGTGAACTTGAGAAAGGTTGGCTTCTAATTCCAATGATGTCCTTAATTTAACATTCCTCTTATACCTAACTAGCTAGCATACACTAAGTAGAATATCTAAGCATTTATTTTTTTCAACCAATTAAGGGCTCGATGATGGGACCGCATTGGAATCCAATGGCCACTGAGATAGCAATTGTGCTTCATGGACAAGGAATGGTTCGGGTGGTTTGTCCCAGCACAGGAAAACAATCAGACTGCAAAAATATGAGGTTCAAGGCCGAGGAAGGAGATGTTTTCGCTGTTCCTAGGTTTCATCCCATGGCTCAGATGTCTTTCAACAATGACTCATTTGTTTTCGTGGGGTTCAGCACATCTGCAAGGACAAATTATCCTCAATTCTTAGCAGGAAAAAGATCAGTCCTTCAAGAATTAGACAAAAAAATATTGAGTGTATCCTTCAATGTTTCTAACACGACAATTAATCAACTATTGGCTCAGCAGGAAGAATCCATCATATTTGATTGCACCTCCTGTGCCGAGGAAGAGGAAAGTATAATGCAGGAAGAGATTAGAAGGGAAAGGGAGGAAGAAGAATCCAGGGAGAGAGAGAAAGAGAGAAAGAGAGAGGAGGAAGAAGCAAGAAAGAGACAAGAGGAAGAAGAAGCGAGAAAAAGAGAACAGGAGGAAGAGGAGGCCAGAAGAAGAGAGGAAGAGGAGGCCAAGAGGAGAGAAGAAGAAAGAAGAGAACAAGAGGAAGAGGAAAGAAGGCGAGACGAGGCCAGGAGACAAGAAGAAGAAAGGCAAAGGAGCCAAGAAGAAGAAGAAAGGGAAAGAGAGGAGAGACGAGAGGCCGAGGAAGAGGAAAGAGAAGCATGGGAGAAACAACACAAGGAAGAGAGAAGACGAAAAGAAGAAGCAGAGAGAGAGAGAGAGAGGGAAGAAGAAGAAAGGCAATGCGATGAAGGACAACAAGAAGAGGAAGGAGGAGGACAAGGAAGAGAATTCATGAGAGCAAAAGTGAAGAAGAAAAGTGGTGATGGCAACAGAGCGGTCCTAACAAATGTATTGAAGCTTTGATGCATATGTATATATATATATACATATGCATCAAAGCTTTAAAGAGTGCAGCTTTCCATCAGTTTGCGTGTATGCGAATAAAATCTCTAATGGCTTCCTTGTTTTTGTTTGGTTTTTGGTGTAATGAGTTCTGTGATACCTTGTTTTCTAATTGTTAACCTAATAAGCTTTCGCCATGTACTCGTGGGATAGACAGCTGTGCTCCTTTTGGGCTACTTGAAACTTTCCCGGATCTTTCAAAATTCGCATAATTATGTTATAAATGATCTTGTAAGCAAATGTGGTTAAGAGCAGTTCGAGATAAGGTAATACATTCATCATGTCTAAGAATTAGAAATGAAACATGGAACCACAGAAGCTATTGGTTGTTATACAACTTAATTAATGAAAAAAAAGAACAAGGAAAAAAGCGCTGAGCAGGAGTCAAGTGCTTACTTGAATATCCCAGATCCTCGCGCTACAGGCAACAGTGCTGCACAAGTGTAACTGATGTTCCACAACTTTGAACGCCCCATCATTTGCTCTCACAACCAAGAGAACGGCTACCGCCTAAAGACGTGTGAGACAAAATTAACGATCCTAGTAAGTGTAAGAAACAGCACCGGCATAATCTCATACGAATTTGTGTAAGAAACTGCACCACCATCATTTGCTCTCAAACCAAGAGAAACAGCTACCAGCTAAAGACGTGAGGCAAAATTAACGATCCTTGTAAGTGTAAGAAACAGCACCAGCATCATCCCATACGAATTTGTGTGGACTAGATAATAGCCACCTAAAATGGTGTACCTCACACTGTATTATTTCCGGCTCTTGGAAGGATAGAATTGAAGATATAAACTGTTCCTTACACCATGCACTTGATGCGATCAAATTCAAACAAAAGTTCTGAAGTATTTGGACAATTCCAGAGAGTCAGAGGCGACCGTTAAAAGAGGAAATGTTGCTGAGCTGCTGAGTTTCGGTGATATGAATGGACATTAAAAAGTCAGATTTTTCAAGCGAATACAACGCTATTGGATTTGGATATAGTTTTCTTTGTTAGGTTTCAACAGAAAAATGGAAAATAAAAAAGGTTAACTAATGTGATCATCCAAGGGCTACCAGCCGCGGAGACACCAATAAGAATATATGCACATATACAAGGTCTATTATAAGCAATGCAACTGCAAGGGCGGACTCATGCACTGGCATGGCCACTTATATAAGACACAACAACAGTGATGTCGTCAAGCTTGCCACCATAATAGCGGAAACCAGCATCTTGAGCAGCAGTTGAAAATGGTGTTTGCCTGTTCCTATCCTGTGCCCGTTGACGTGCCAAAGCTGCTATCTTCTGAGCTGTCACTTGCGGCCCTAAGCCAGTTCTTAGTGCATGAACAACAACAGCAGTAACCTCATTATTATACAAGTTGTCAAATAGTCCGTCGGTTCCAGCAACGATGACATCACCCGGGGCAGCAGGAATTGTAAAAACCTGAGCACATGAATCCAAAAATATGTTAAGTTTGTGGCATAACCTGTAATTGTGCTCAAATGATTCCAACTGACAACAGATGTGTTAGAGTTCATAAAGCAACAGAAGAATGCACAGAAGTATAAATCATAGTTTGCATATACTAGCGCATTAGCATTAACTGACCTGACCAGAGCTAGGTAGATCACCGGTATTGCCACTCTCCAGTTGATACGTAAAATTGAAACCATGCTGTTGTACAGGGGACTGGAAGATAGTGCATCCATCTCTAACCACCATGAATCCACTGTCCCCCAGGTTAATAGCATGTATTCCCTGTTCAAAACAGTTGTCCATATGAAACCACATGCTAGTTCACAACAACTGTAGCACTATAAATGATTTTCAGGCCCTACTGAAGCACAAAGACAAGGGAGTGAACTAATAGTAGACATTGCTCCCAGGAACCCGAGACAAATAAATCAACATGTATAAACCAAACTCTAATAGAAGCTACACATCTTCACCTGAAACTTTATTGTCTGCTATAGACTATACTTCACAGACCTTATTCTTGCAACAGCAAGAGCTAGACAAAACAAGTTAGATCCATATAGAAAAACAATGGTTTCCACTTATATTCACAATTCAGGCAGGTGTCTTCAGCAAGAAGAATCAATGTCTTCAGGAGAAGAGAGAGAGAGATAGTCAGTAACTCCCAGTAGAGGATAGAAATTTCAGTCTTAACCAATGGCACTTGGAGATGGGTTCAACAGTTTCTATGATACCTCCTAGAGAAAGGAGTACCATAACTTATAACATCAATGTAAGAAATCAGAGTAAGTTGTAAAATTTTGGTGCATTAAACCCACAGAATCAGCATAAGTAGTACTTTTCATTTACCCAAAACTTCTGTAAGAAGTTTATTAAGTTTAAAAAAAGGTGGAAAACAATTAGAAATGTGTTTTCTTGGCAGAAGCAGCCAAAAATACTTCATCATCACTGTCAAACACTGAAAGTAGTGAGCATGACTAGCCAGGAAAATATAAGAACAAAAAACCTTGCTTGTGAGGGCAATGATGCAGGCCGTTGAAGAACCCTCGGCCTTTGTGCTTGAGTGAGCCTTTTCCAACACCCTGGCAGGGTCAATGGCAACTGTGGGCTCCTCTTGAACAGCTCTGACTGAATGGCTCATAAGTTCACGGGCAAACTCTCCTGCATCAACTCCAACATCTGCCCAGCCACCAACACCATCTGCCACACCAATGACTTGTTCATCTCCACAAATAAAGTGAGCATCCTCTCCACCTGTTCCTTCTTTAGCAGGATGTGGCAGGTAACATGACCCGGAAAGTAGCTTCAAGGTTCTTTCTCCTAGAATAGTTCTGGAGTAAACACCAAGCAGATAAGTTAGTACAAGAGAGGGACTGATAAAACTTTAAAGGCAAGTTTATAAGCAATTTCTGGTATAGAGAGACAACACCCCGTTGTAGTGCCACCAAGCCTATTTCTCATTAAAGTTTATTGAAAAGTTCACACTTTTGGTAAATTAATTAAAACAATATTTCAATGTATTTCAAGAATTAGTCAGACTTGTTTTGTTTTCACACTTTTGGTAAATTATCAAGTGTTATATTTTTCCTCTATATTTTACTAACTGAAGGTACAATGTTTGTATAGTTAGTTTATAAGCTTGAGTTTTTCCTCTTTTTTTTCCCCTAAAAAGGTTATTTAAGATTGTTCCAAGAGATGAACCCACTTGCGCTGTCTGTCTTAACATATAAAACAAGAACTTGACTGTTCTTGTTTCCTAATCTTGTCTGTATAATTTACAATTAAAGATTCACAAATTAACATTTAATTCTTGTGAATTAGAGCTAGAGAGGCAGAATACAACTTTATCTTATCCCAACAAAAAGGGTAGAATAGAATAGTAATCTTGAGGTGTGATTGAAAGTGTTTTTGTAACTTAACATGTCTGGCTTTTGCAATTCATTTGGGAAATCAACTTCATTACTTATTTTCTGCTAATGCTTAACTGGAAAGTATTGCAAGTAGGTGATACATACTAATTGATACAGATAAGAATGCTGATTGAATATTGAAAATCTGTAGTCTATTCCCACATAAAACCTTTCAAGGCAAGCAAAAGCTAGTATAAGAGAGAGACTAATAAACTTAAAAGACAAGTTCATAAGCAAATTCGATGATGGAGACACAGAACCACACCCCCCCCCCCCCCACCCCCCAACAAAAAAAAACAAGCTACTCCTACCAAGCATATTTCTGGATAACCAAACACCAGTTAAAGGTTATGCGTATTTTCTGGAGAGCTGAAAGAAATGCATATGAGGATTCCATGACACAGGATCAAGAAAACAACTAAAAGCATCAAGAATATTGAAATAAACAGAAAAAGAGAGCACATACTGCTCAGATGCAACACTGCCTATCTGTTCATCGCGGGAACCTCCGTCAAATGATAGATCATGAGCAGGGCCAGCAGAGAAACACATAGAAGACGAGGTGTGAATATTTTTCAAACATAGGCCGCCACCAAGTACATTAGAGTTGGAACTCCTTCCCACAGAATGAAAAATAAAATACCCAGAGACAAGCCCACCACTTGGCAATTCCCGTTTTCTCAAACTCATCCTAGCTTTTTGGCAACGACTCTGACTTCTATCATTGAAATAAACACCACTAGATTTCGCAAACTCTAAGCCATTGCCACAATTTGAAACTAAATCATCAATAAGGACATCTCCACCTACAGCCTTTGTACCAGAACTCGGGATAGAACTCCTTTTGCACGAGCTACTTAGACTGAAATCCATGGTCTCGGATAACAACCAAATAGGATATGGCAAAAACTTAGATGTCCCAGAATTACCAAACAACAGTTTTCCTTGTCGAAGAACTGAACTTTTAGGATTACACACTCTCTTAAAACCAGAACAGACAGTAGGGTTCAATTTTGTTAGAACACCAGCTGGCATTTTAGCCCCTATTACAAAATACCCTGCGTTCAACTATTCTCTTAAAGAATATCCAATGGTGAGTGGCATTTAACGGTCTAATTTTCATTACTTTCAACACATCAACAACCAATAAACCTGTAAGAAAACAAAGGCGTAAACTTCATAAACTACATGAAACTTCAAAATGAAATTTCAAATGTTCTCCAAATACGAAGCAAAACAAATTAATGGGCAGAGTGGTAAAAGTCGAACCTTTTCAGCTGGGCTTAGTCTGCAACGGATTGATAAAGGAACCCTAATTAGAAAGCTATGAATTTGCTAAGAAAACGATTGATTTAGAAAGAGCTTTAAGGAGAACTCCGAGGGAAAGCTTGGTTGGGTTAGAATTGGATTATCCTCGGAGCAGACCCCAGTCTTTGCGCATCTCCTTGTTTAAATGAAGCTCGCGTATTACAAGATAACAAGAACCCTAACAAAAACACGTGTGAGAGACAGGTTAGACAAAGGTTCCAGCTATTTTTCAATTTCTTTTGGACTGTCAAAATGTTGAGCAATTTAGTCCTAGGGTATTTTGGGAATGCAAGTGGACTGTGGATTTTTCAAAAAAACAAGGCACACAAGGTAAGGATTCTCAAAATTCTAGCTAAATTCTTTTTCTTTTTAATTTGCAGATTTTAATTAATTAATGCTATAAAACAATTTTTAGAATATTTAGTGCTATAAAATAAATAAAGAAAGAAAATTCTTTTGCTAACGAGACTTGTTATAAACACTTTTAATAATAAAAACTATTCTAAGGGCATGTTTGGAGAAGCCAAACTGAAATCCATTGAGGTTCCCTGGTGAGGGCAATTAAAACGTGGAAATGCGACGTAGAACGGCTGTTACTGTTACTGTTCTAAGGGCAATAACCACATTACAGTATCAAAATGCCTTCTAATTTGAAAAGGTCAAGTCTTGCACCAATTAGCAGCAATCCGAGCAGCCACTACTCACTAGAGAACGAAGAATATATCCGTAGGAGTTAGCTATTACTGGCAAGTGGGCGCATTGGCTTCCATTTTCCCATTCATTGGAGAATAGTCGGATGTAAGAAAGTCAGTATTATTCGTATTTGCAGAATCATCCAAGACAATTCACAACAGTGAACTTAAATCAATAACTATAGAGACTTGTACAAGAGCAGATATTACACAGGAGGGCGGCCGGAGATTTGCTGGAATTTGATCTTGTTAACAGAGTGAAAGATAAGATTCAGGAACTGGCCAAGGCAAAGTTTGTAATTTGGCTATACCATTTTTCTCTAGAAAAAAGTCATAGAAAATTAGAAAGCCCCCTAGTCCTATGCAAATCTAGTTGGCACCATGAACCACGCTGCAATATACAGCACAAGTCCCTCTTATTTGTGAAATAATGACCTTTAAATCAGCAAATATGCAAAATGTATTTGATCATTAGTGTTTCCTTTTCAGCTTTCCGGAAGTAATGGACAACCAGAATGTTACTAGATGACGGCCCACCCGCACTCAGGCACATCAACGGTGTTTCTCTAAGAAAGATAAGAATTTCAGTACTGGAATTGAAATTGCCAATTCGTGAACCAAGCTTATAGATTGTAAAGCCACGCAGTTCGCAGATGTATAGAAAGATTTCTGTTCCTATAGAGTTTTTTTTTTTATTATTATTAACTGTAAAGGGTTTTTTTCTTGAAATATGACTGAATAGTCCATCCATACTCCAGCGCACTCACTTGAGTCCCAACGACAGGCTTGTGTATCAGCAGCAATATTATTCAGAGTTATCTTCACAAATTCATATATTTTCCTAAGCTTACCAGGGAAATCAGTAGTATATACATCCTTGTAGGTTGTAGTACGCATTCAAAACCATTTAGGTACTCTCTCCTAAATTTTACATTGTTAACAGAAGCGGTGGAAACTCCCCCACTTGGCCATTGACATCAGATGAGCTGCAACTTGCAACTGAGCTTTAACCTGGTTCGTGGTGCTTGAACTGAGACGGAGTCACTGACACCAGTGGAGATGGGTCTGTAATGTACGATTGAGCCATAATTGACCTTTCAGAATAAGATTTTTGGACTACTTAATTAAACTTCAATGGCTTGACATAATTGAGAATAACAAAAGAAGGTGTTTATTTTACCAATTGGCAGGCATATACGGGGCCATCGCCTTGGGGCTGATTTTCAGTTATCAAAACATTGCAAATTTGGCAAGGAGTTGGCATCAGAAACGAAATGTTAAAAGGGTTTTGTGCATCTATATCCCCATCTATTTTTACAACAGTTATCAGTCATGCTGGTGTGAGCCACTCCACCAAAAAAAAAAAAAAAATAGTTCCATTTCTGTAGCTACTTAGCTACTGCTGCATTTGATGAGGATTCTTAAACTGGCAAGATTAATTGTTAAGTATCACCAAACTGGCAAGATTAATTGTTAAGTATCACCACTGTTAGAACGGTCATGGAGGGGACCAGAAAAGTACAGGCATCTGAAACCGCTGGACCTCCCCATGAATCATTCACATGGTTTTCCAACCCATGGATGTCCTGAAGCCAAGGCTCACCTGCCAAAATAACACATCAATACAAGCTCGGAGATGTTAATATGCCAAAAACATGGCCAATTTGAAATAAGCTCCAGAAATTCGCAATAAATGAGACATAAGCAAAGAAGATTAAGTCCAAGTTAAACACCAAGTACTGTCACGTGCTCCTGATTCCAGAAAGTTCTGTACAACTTTGGCCTGCTTGAATTGGACGATGCGTTCTGTAGGCAGGACTATCAAGTCAGCAGTTAATTAGCATCTGGTCATCAACTCCGTGACCATTGTATACAAGCCCATCTCTCAAAAATTACTTATGGGGACTGGGGAGTGGTACTTTCTGATGCTAATTGACATGTCAAATTACCATTGGGTAGTGACTAACAATCATTAGTTGAAAGCAATTTTCCAAGTACAAATTCATGCGAGAAGTAGTACTAGGGCCTTTTTTTTTTTCCAATTTAAGGACTTTGTAGTTCCATATTAATGCTACAATCTACTAGATATTTGCATCAAGCAGATCACCTTAAAATCATAATATCTTGAGGCCAGGTATCGAGGGCACCTCCATTATTGGTGAATAACAGAAGGAACGAGAATTCATATCTTTCAACTCTTTTGGACCCATTTCAGTGACAGTTCTATGCATTTGTCTAACTGAACAGGAGAATTGTATGAATGGGTGAAGTTCTCTTAACTTAATTTTTTTACTTAAAAAAGTGATTAATTTTTTATTCATTATTTTACAAAATGAATAAAAAAAATCCCATTGTTTTTTTTTTCTTTCTTTTTACTTCATAAAATTATTAAAGGCATTATCTCTGGATAAAAAAAGTGCCACATCCAGGACGTTAAATAAATTTTGCAAAATGACACCAATTGAAAAAAAAAAATTATGTAATTTGGAAATTTTCTATCTTAGCTCCCGCCGAGTGCTGACTAAACACACAAGCGCATGCCTCTCTGAGAAGTCAAGACGTGGTGAATCATCAATCATGATGCTCGCCTGCAGGCTCTTAGCAGTTCCGGGCCTTCTGGTTGTGTAGTTGGCAGTAGGAGTATCCAAATCCAATAAGCATGCCATCGAAGTTTAAACAAATTATTATCACTGCTACTGCTTAGAATCAAATACAAGTTTCAAACATATTTTTCGTTTGTTTTATCATAAGAAAATCATTTTAAAAATACAGCTTCCTTTTCTTTTGCATTCCAAAAATGCCATGTTTAATTTGACTTCTCATTTTTCACTATATAAAATTTTTAGTCAGACAAAAAAATAAAAAATAAAAAAACAAGCTGTTTGAGGTATTATATCTCTGAGATTGGACTATTTCCAATTCAATATCATGTTTGGACATATTAAGATAGGTTGGTTAAAAATTTTGAATTCATTGTGATAAGTCCCACCTTGGACCACCATTGTAATTTGTACACCTAAGTGCGGCCTAAACTTATCCCAACGGTCCTTAGGATTATTTTTGGTAAATAAAGTGAAAAAAATAAATTATATAATTTTTAAAATTAAATTTAAAAAATAAAATGTTTCAAAACAGATATACTTGGCAAGAAAGTTTGAGCTATTTAAATATCTAATGAAAAACAGAGCAGGAACTTTTATTGCCAAGAAAATATTGATTTTCGTAACATGTTTTACATAATAATAAAATAAAAGTTCAATAGAATAAACTACTTACAAAATAAATTTAGATTATTATTTAACTATTTATTAGTTTATTTGAAATAATTTAATTAATTAATAGTTAGACAAATATATTATTAACTAATATTTATTTAGTTCTGCCTTAATGTGATTATATTCTATTTTGTCCTATTTTATCTTATCTGCGCCAATTTAATCCACATAATAAAAATGCCCTTAATTCTTAATTAAATTCATGCTATCCCATTCGACGATCGACATCAGAGGGCTCAGCTGACAGCTCACGAATTTTAATTTCCTTTTGACGTCACATCTCACTACCTTGTGACCTCTTGTGATTGCTTCATTAAATTGAAATCTCAAATTACGCAATAGACAATCATACAAATGAACGCGGACGGGCTGCAAGAAAAGGACAAGGCCTAAACGCAAGGTGGCTGCCTGCCAAATGCCAAATTCTTGCTTCTGTCTTATTGATATCCTGAAACTGCAAAACGACAATAACTAAAAGACAAAACTCGCACCACCGTGTGGGGTATCTTCTCTCCCATTTTACCATAAATTAAATAACCAGGACCTTTTGTGTCGTTAAAATTTTTCAACTTCTAATGTTTCACTGCCCTTTTTGCTCTTTTTCGGAGAGAAACTCTAATGTTTTACCAGGTCCATTAATAGACTGTCTGATCAGCAAAAATATGTTGCTCTTGATTCCCCTCTCTCAATTTTAGGTTCAGCAACGAATAAAATTAATAGTGGTCCTGAATCAAGCCAATAAATGACTCTATCTTCTGTCAGACTACTTACTACAATTATTGAAGGCCTATTGGGTATTTTTTTTATAAAAAAAATAAGAATAAAAATATTATTTTTAATTTTTTTAAAAAAATAAAAAATATATTTGGTATTATTTTAAAAAATAATCTTGAAAATAAAAAAAAATTACGAACGGTAAGAATATTTTAAAGAATTATTATTGAAATAATTTTTATAAACTTAAAATTAAGTCATAAATAATTATTTTTATTATTTAAATAGTTTGATTATTTTAATTTTAAGAATAAATTAGGTGATCTTGTTTTTTTTTTTTGTTTAAAGAAAAATGATAAATTCTACATATTTGATTTAATTAATATATAAAAACGTAAATATTATAAGCTATATAAAAAGAAAAGATTATTGTCAGGGAAATTGATTTTTGGGAATAATAATAATAATAATAATAATAATAATAATAATAATAATAATAATAATAATATCAACATTGATATTATTATTATTATTATTATTATTATTATTATTATTATTATTTTGTGAAATGGTTGAAGAAAATTGTTTATTTTGAAACTTAATACTATATTAAAAAACAAAGAAAACAAACAAAGTTGTTTTCTTATTTCCTTTATTAAAAGTGTATAATGAATTTTATATTTTCAAAAATGATCTACCAAACAAGTATTTTGTGTTCTCAGAATTCAGAATATAGAAAATAAGATTTGAAAACAATACCAAATACACCTTAAATTTCTTATCCCGATGGACATGCCAGTAGCCACATTTTAAATGAATTGCAAAGAGCTTTTTGTGTTGCTTAAAATTAAGATTTAAAAACCAAGAATATTTTCACAAACAAAATGGATTTATGGGTGAAGGTGCTGAAATGTTTACCTTCACACGTATTTGTAACTTGTAGAGAACTTGTCACAATCATTAGCTTTGAATATGATGGGGTAAATACTTAAAAAAGGCACTTCGACACCCAAATTAGTATTTGATCAAGATTTAAGAGATAAAAATGGAGGAGAAAAGAGTTTTCTTTCTCTAAAATGAATAATACTTTTTGGAGGTCAAAGATCTCTATTTTATAGAGATTGGTCTCTATTTATAGATGATAAATTATATAGATCTACGGTTTTGTTTTGAGCTCTCAACCTAATGACGTGTGTCACACATTATTTTCATACACGTAGAAGTGGATTTATTCGTAGAGAATTATGCCGTACATTCATATTTTTATATCATTATGATTTTTGGATGTGATTTGTTAGATTAATAGATTACAAAACTAATTCTCCCTTCTTGCCATCTTTATGAGATCTAAAAATATTTTTTTTTATATAATTTCTTCAAAATAACTTAAGTGTTATTTTCTTAAAATAATTTCTTTTATTTAACATAATAGATACGTAATATGATTTAGTGTATTTTCGAGTATGACACCAACAATGGGACAAATGAGAGCGGGAGCCCGTCAAACAAAATTCAAGTATAAACTAACAAGTGTTTCAATCCGATCAGAAAAAGTGGTTCGCGATAGGTCAATTCTTGACAGCTAAAAACAAAGAAAACAGAAGCATAAAGACTTAAAGAGAGCAATATACGTGTTGCACTTTCACTGAAAACGACGTTATTGAAGTCCTGTGCTGGAATCCATATAACTAAAGTGCAAGCGCAAGCGAGCATCTTCCACTCCACTCCCCTTTTATATTTATATACATGACATGTTCACTTGTCCATATTTTTTCATGTCAGCCACTTCCTTTGCACTGAATCTGCAAAACTCCTCTTTTCACCACTCATGCCGTTATCAAGATGTAACACCACCAAGAAACATATCAAGATAAGTGATCTTCATATATTATTCCATGATATGAGGTTTGCGGAAATTGTATGTATTAATTTATTATATACATAATATTAGTGGAAGCTTATCAACATAACTAATTCATCGCGGTATCTGACGCAATGAACAGGGGCCCCGGCTGTCCAGCAACAGTAGCAAATATAGTTCCTTCACCAATTCTTGAATGTTCCATGTAACGTCCGTGCTGATAAAATTATAAATTAACTCACCAAACACATACTCAAATTGTAACGGTCGTTCATTCCATTGATTTAGATTTCGAATAAAATAATACATACAAGGTTGACAACATCCAGAGGTCGAACCTTAATTGTCACAAACTACAAATTTTTCAACTACAGATTCATTAATGCCTACAGCTACACAACAAAATGGTGATATGATTCTTTCCAGTGAGATGCATACAACCATTCACCATTTGTCCTTGTACAAGCCAGTGTCCCTCGCGGTTTCTGTAGCTTGCGCAGAAACTTACTGCAAAAATATATTTATAATTTGAGAGGCCCCAATACATATCTGAAAGCTTTAATTTACTACCGTCTAGAAAACATTCAAGGTAAGGCTGCTTGTTGCACAAGCCGTGGTGGATGGCTTGATATTAATTACTTCTAAGGCATTTCTGCAACTCCAATGGTGCCCCTATACAATTTACATCTTACATCCCCCAGGTCAAGAGCTACTTCCTATGTCTTTGCCAGCAATCTCTCCTCCTCCTCCTCCAAGTGATGCTGCACCTGCTGCCACATCAAGAGCACCACCAGCAGGTGGAACCAGAGATGATCGACCAACACCAGGGGTGGCGCCACCAGCAGCCATCCCTAGTCCAAGAAAATCAAGCGTGGGCTTGTTTGGACCAAACACTGAAGGCGTTCCCATCATCAATTCCTTCAATCCAGAACTTCCTTCGCAAGGCAGCCCAAGACCAAGGCCGGGCAGAGATACGTTGTCAGACTCAAACGATCTTGATCTCTCACTCCATCGAACACTGTCTTCATGAGCAGATGCTGTTGAAGAAGACGAGACTATCCCAAACCCACGAAGTAATGTAGCATTAGATGCAGCAGCACCCATTTGAGCAGCCTTTTGAAGTAGTGCAGTGGCAGACATAGCTGGCTGTGAATATTGCCTAGGTTCTTGGCCCCCACTTCCAAATATTGATGAACCAGGGTTGGTTGAGAGGCACAAGGTAATAGGATCTGTTGATGAAGAGGAACCTAAGTCAGTTGGGCGTTCAGGTGGTGCCATGGCTCTCATTAAGTCAGTAAGTACAGGGGTTTGAGAAGGTTGCAAGGTTGCTGAAGCAGTTGAGGAAGCAAATAAGCTTGCAAATACACTGCTACTTTTAGTTCCAGTGCTGCTTGAGCTGCTGCTGCTGCTGCTGCTACAGCTTCCATTAAAGGCAGCTGAAAGGGGTGCTTCTTCTACAACTTGTGGGGAATTTTCAGGCATCTCTAAAAAACAAGCAAAAAGGAAAATGGAAAATGTCATTTCCCTTTCTCCAAACCCACTACTTTATAAACATACAAACATTGAAAGTTATGTTTTTCTTTCCAGAGAACTTTAGAACAAAAAGGAGAATCACTAATGGTTTTCTTTCTCTAAATCACATCTCTTTCTTCTATAACTTTTGAATCACAAGAAACTCTTTAGCAAGATTACAAACTTTTTTCTTTACACTATGTATTGAAAGGAAACAACTATAAGAAGCTTATGTGCCTTACCCTTCAATTTCTCCCCAAACCCAATCGCTTACTCGACCGTGAGATGTATGTAATAAATACATCCAGATAACAACAAAGCTCAGTAACAGACAAAAACAACTACAATCCAAGATCTTCAAAGAGAGGAGAGAGAAAAGGCCGGAGAATTTCGCGGTTCATTACTTCAATTTAACAAAAATCAAATTCGACCGAACCCCAACAAAGAATCAAACTATCTCATTTTGGCTCATTTTATACCTGAACTCTGACCTGGCGAAACCGAAGAAGATACTGCAGCAGTTGACTTTGTGAGCGCTGGTGCCAGAGCCACCGTTGGTGGCGTTGAAGTAGAAGAATCAACTGGCTCAACTTTCGGGTCGGATTCTGCGTCCGGATTCACTATTCCCTCAATTAGATTTGGTTGTTCAGTCTGAACTTTGGCGCTCTCCTTTGTCAGCATATCACAGAAAGCTCTGTGAGTGATGAAGCTATCCCTCCTACATACACACAATAAGTGAAAAACAAAGGAACATCAATTTACAGAACTAAATCACCCAAAAACTGTAATAAAAACCAGAAAATTGAATCCATCAAAGACCTGGAAAATAAAGCCCCACAATCGCATTTGTACTCTTTAGTGCCACAAACTTTGGAGTGTGCTTTATAATCAGACTGCACAGCATATTTCTTAGAACACTTGTCACATTTCCACTTCTTCTCCCCGTGCTTTCTACAAAAGTGCTTCTTGATACCAGTAAGATCGCCCAAAGCTCTAGTGGGATCGTGATGTACACAAGTCTTTTCTGGACAAACGTAAACTCTCTTCTTCACTTCTTTGTTCGATCTCTGCCTCAATTTCCAAGGCAAGTTATGGCCTCGTCGATGAAGCTGCAAATTCTGGTCTCTTTGAAACCCTTTGTTGCAGATTTCACACACGAATCGGTTGGTAGCCAGGAGGGTCTTAGGAGACAGAGCGATCACCTCTGCATCTGGATCTGAATTTTATTTTTTTTGGGAAAAATCATAACTCAGTAAATGTACCAAAAACAAAAACAAAAAGAAGTTAATTAAATTAAAGCAGCAAATTCATGTGTATTAAAAGAACCTGGCGTTCCAGGGAGGCTACGCTTTTTCTTGTTGGTGGAATTGGGAGGTGGGTTTTGGTTACCAGTAGAAGAGACGCTAGCTTCACCGGAAGCTGTAGAGGAATTTTCCAAGTCTACCGGCATGAGATAAATCAGAGGGCTGATATTTTAACTGAAAAACGATAAAACTTTGTTTAGGGTTTCTTTGACATCAAACAACGGGACAAAAGAGAGAAAATCTAGAGTATTTATCTTAGATTTCTGAAGAAAAACCTTTTAATAAAGGAACAAAGTTTAAAGTCTTTATTTTCGTTTTATTTTATAATATATACATCTCTGTGTGCGTGTATATAAAATTCTTTTTCCCTAGGGTTATGTAATCTTTTGTTGTAAGGTTGTTGTAATTGTAGCCTTATTAGTCTACTCTCTCGGCTACTTGTCAATCAGTTTTGTTTATTTTTGATTTTTCATTTAGACACCTACCAGCTACATGTGACGGTGTGCAGCCTGCCTCTCTCTGACCAAAAAACTCACGGTACCCGAAGAACTCAAATCATTTACCCAAGACTGTCAATCAGCTTTCAGCCTCAAATTTTACTCTCAAGTCCCCCCAAACCAAAATATTCTAACATACAAAACAGGAACAAATTAAATGTGTATTGCCCGAACAACCACCATCAGTGGCCATTTGATCCAGCGATCAGAATTAAATCAAACGTCCGGGGAAGCTGGCTCATCGCAAATCCGACATTTGAGATCACGCAAAATCTAGCGCTATCACCTCACTGTTAATGAACACACATACAGAGATGCGAAATCAGGAATGAACAGTAAAAGAGATACAGAGTCAGAAAATAATTGCACATGTGGATGTGGGAAAAGGCGCCAGGGCTTTGGTCTTCCGGCTTAGCTCGCCGCTTGCCTCTGACCCTGAGGCTTAGCTCTCCTACTTTTATAGAAACCAAAAAGAAATTCAAGTAAAAAAATTTAATTGAATAATTAATTAGACGACAAGTCAGTTTGATTGTAGTTAACCTAGAGGGTTAAAAAGTGGGAGTGGGTTATGCTTTTGTTGTCCAAGTCCACCAACTCTTTTTTATTTACCGCGCATTTGTCGAATTGCGGCACCACATGTCGGAATGCATGACCATCGGATGCTTTGTCGTTTAGCGTGGGGTTTAAACTCCTTTAGTTTTGTTTCCAACAATAAGTGGATGGAAAAGTCAAACTGCTTCCATTTTTCCACATTCAACTTTTTGCGCTATCCAACCATCGAGATTTCCAAACGTGGCCTAGCTCTCGGGGATAAAACATGTGCGATTGTAGTGCTTTTATTTTAGTTTGATTTATTATTATTATTTTGATTTTTAAATGGATTTGGTTAAGTTAATCCCTGTATAATGAGCATCAAAAAGCATAGTACTTCAGATATAGATAGAAAGTAACGTGGGTACTGGGTGGATGCTTTCTCCTATTCGTGCTTTGTAAGGATTCAGGAACACACATTACTATCTTTTGAAGCAATTCTAATTAGGGTACGCTTATAATTGAGATGCTACACCGTAAATTATAAGATTAAAATTATAACATTTATTTTCTATTATTTATTATTTAATCATGCCATTATGAAAAAGTACTCTATAATAAAACATCTCTAGTATAACAATTACCTTCTAATTAATAAAATTTCATATGCTTTTTTTTTATAACTTTGATTTCTCACTCTTTTTTCCCTTTTTGTAATTTCATCTATTGTTTTTATGACCCTTTTTAACAAGCATATATTTAAAACCTGCAAACAGAAATCTGAAAACGAGCATTTTTCTTCAATAAGAGATGATAAATCATAAAACTATTTCCTAAATATAATAGAAAGAAATAAGAAGAAGAAAAATAAATGGGGCTTATTATGTTTATTTAAAGGGCTTTTTGATGATGTTAAACATCTGATAAAATCAAAGACTCCTGAAATAAATAAATAAATAAAACCATTAGGGTTCCCCGTTGGATGATACCGACATGTGAAATGCTAATTGCATCTTTGTAATAGAGACATGGTAAAAAGCTGAAACAAAATCTAGCACAGCCTAATTGTACCTACCAAAATCTTTTAGCTAGTAGTATTAAGAGTTTAAGACAAATAAGGAATAATGCGACAAGATTTGGATTAAATCATACCTCTGTCATCATCGCGAAGGACGACGCATAATGAAGAAGAAATTTTTCAAAGCCAGAGAGTGGGGAGGAATTAAATTTGTTATGGATTAATTGACTATTCGGTCCCCGAAGATCCTCTTTGCAATTTGATCTTCACAATTAACAGTAAGATCAGAATGCAGTATCGTTGGCGTAGCTCCTCTCGAGTCTCAATTCCTCCATAGAAAAATTTTAAGTTTGTCGTTGCACTCTTGTTACCGACTACTAAATTTCTGTTCCTAATCCGAACCTTATAATATAATGTTTGTAATATATAAAAATCTGTTATGTCAACCAAGAAAAAAATTATAACTGTGAGGATAACTTAAGCCAAATTTTAATTTCTTTCTCCTTATGAGTTTTTGCATTGAGAAAATTCCATTTAAACGGAGAATAAAAGATGAAAGGAGTGCGCTACCCAACATACTCATTATTTATGTATTTGTAAATTATACAGTGGATGTACTGTAATAAGGGGATTGCTAAATCAACATGGCAACATGTGCTAGAGACTTTTTTATTCGAAAAATGATTATGACACAAAATCAGTGACAACCAAGTATACATGGGATTGAGGTATCAACAAACAACAACGTGGTCAATATCACTTTTTTTCAAGTATTTCTCTAATCGAAGGAAAATTTTTCTACATAAAATTTTGATCTTAAAGAGCTTGGCCTGCGCGGACTAATTTGGTATTAATAAGCGTTACACGGTCAAGTAAGGGGGCGCATTTAGAGTTTTATTAATTTAAAGCAAATGATGATAAGATTGAGATTAAACAAATGCATGAACGAAGAATACAACCGAAAAGCCGGCATCGAATCTTCTGCCCAATTGATCATCTCTTGCATTGACTAGGATTGCTCTTTCCCATTTGGAAATTCAAACTATCCATTATTTTAGGCATCATTTAGGGCCCCCTTCGCTTTTATTCTTTTTCTTTTTCGCTTCATACTTTGATTGACGGCTGTTCATTCAATCACTGCTTTGCCATCACCACTCGTAGGTTATGCACTCGTTTGCTTTTCAATACAGATTTTTTGTTGTAAATCTAATAAAGCAAAATTCGAATTCTGAGGTCCCTTGTCTTTATTTTGTGATTTAAAAAAAAAAAATTGACCACTCTTGTTTTAATGAAATGATTTACTACAAAATTACTTCTAAGAACAATTTGTTTATGATCTAATATAAGTTAATTACTTCAAACACTCATAAAGTACACTTATTATTCAACATATAATATTTTATTTGTAACATCGTAGGAAATATTTCATTTGAACACACAGCAAATCAATAGTTTAAATTAATTATTTTGAACACAAAATATTTGTAAGTCTTACATTTTTCAAGAAATAAAATAAACTGAAATTATTGCAAAGGTACTCCTATTTTTGTCTTTGATTTAAAAAAAATTAAAAGCACTCTTTTAATTAAAAATTAATATTATTTGAACAAATTTGTTTAAAACTTGACTTAATTCCATTGTTGCAAGTTATGCCATATTTCTTAAAAAAATTTTGTTGAGTATGCTAAATAGTTTTACTGGTGTTTTGAGTAAACTAATTAAAATAATTAAGTAGGGATTTTTTTTTTTAATTTTAAAGAATGTATAGAGTAAAAATTAAGTTTTCAAATTTAGTATAGTATAGAGTAATAAACACAATAAAGTGTTCAAAGTAATTATTAGAGTACAAATAATGCTATCCTAATAATTTTTTTTGGGTTAAATTTACCATTTGATTGTTTAATTGTTTTCTTACATCTTTATGTTTTGCATTTTTAAAAAAAAAAAAAAACAATGTTTCTTTTCATTTGATAGGTTGTTGATATTTTTTTTTCCTTCATGTTACCCTTTTTTTTTTTCATCTTTTAAGCCATACAATGTTAT
This sequence comes from Luvunga scandens, assembly GCA_030449905.1. Classification (NCBI taxonomy): domain Eukaryota; kingdom Viridiplantae; phylum Streptophyta; class Magnoliopsida; order Sapindales; family Rutaceae; genus Luvunga; species Luvunga scandens. The sequence continues at coordinate 1,165,486 of JASUUG010000383.1, read as the reverse complement.
TTCTCATACAACATATTATCTCATAGCTTTTATACTCTTGAACGTGCAAAATTGTGCTTATGTATGTTCTCATCATAAATATTGAGTTAAAATAGTAAAAAAATTTCATTAAATATGGGCATTCGTAGTATCTTTTAGGGCTAAATAACACCAAAAAAAAAAAAAACACTTATATTCTATGCTTTACTTTTCAAAATTACAACTTTTAAATTTAATAATTCCTCTGAATGAGATTGAAATCTCGCATTTAATTTTATAATTTAAAAGAATTTACTGTTGTTGGACCCATTGAACTGATCAATATCAATAAAATTACAACATGTCTAGTGTCATTGAATGAAAACATTTTTATGTTCGGCATGATTATGCTTACTCTTTAGAAATCACTCGTAGTGGTGATTCCTTTTCTTTATGAGTCATGGCCACATTTGAATGTGGAAGGCTAGACTTAATGCGTTTAAGTCTCCATGCAATAAATCCACCATCTTGAAAGTGACTTCATATCTAAGGCTCGGCTTTGGCATTTCACTCTCATTCTTAAAGAAGATTAATGTTAGAAGTCTAGGTTTCATCCTTAAAAGGATAAAACATTTCCCCATGCGGCTTATCTCTTGTTACTAGAGGCTGCCACAATCAAGCACGTTCTAGAGTTGCCTTGGTGCCAAGGATGGGGGATTAAGTTATCAAGAGCCAGATGCAACTCTTCTTGCAAATCCCAAACAGCCATCACAATTTAATTTCCTTATTTGGGTATAACAATTTCACCCTTGATTAAACATATCGTAGTTCTTTTAACAATAAGAAAAAAAAAAAAGTGCCCTGTTATGAGTAACTTTGCACCTTGTAGCACACAATTAGACATATGAAGCAATTATAATGTCTCATTAAACATTCAATGGGACAATGTCTTCACACTATAACATGATAATTATCTCACATCACATCATTATTTATTATTTTTATTAGTATAATAATTTGATTATTAAATTACAAATTTAATTATAGTTGGATGAATGTATCGACAGAACATGTAGTATAGTTGAAATCTAAATTAAAATTTTATCAATAGCAAGAAAATAAATTTTACTCCCATGAATAAAAGAAGTCACTCAAATACTCGACCTTAACAATGAACTAAGTGAGGAGGAGTCATTGTTTTAAAAATTTATTTGAATTCAATTTATTCAAAAATTGTAAATATATACATTTGAAATTTCTTATTTCTTATAACTAACTTACACTGTGGGATGTATTTTATGTTTGTCTGCTTAAGTTATCTAGGAAGCGTGATTAGCTTTCCATGCTTTTGCTCTAATTCCAATATTAATTAGAGATTAGATCTTTACGATTTTATAACTTGATAATGCATGCGCATGTATTTGTAAGATTAAATGTTTATGATTAATGAAATGTCCATTCATGCAGTTGGTGGACTGGTGAAGTCTCCCCCAACTTGTGATTCAGTGTATGGTACACAAGAAGGAGATACATGTTTTGACGTTACGAAAAAGTTTAACTTGAGCACTGAGTTCTTTAGTTCTATCAACCCCAATCTCAACTGTGATGCCATCTTCGTTGGTCAATGGCTTTGTGTTCCCGGCAGCGCTTAAGCTAATAATCCAAAAAATTAATTCCATTGAAATTAATTACTCGTGCTGTTGAAGATGAGTTTCAGAAACTTCAATTTGTGCACTTCATTTCCTTCTTATGCTTCTGGTGCCATGCACTGGTTCAAATAAAGTCAATTTGTTTCTTGTATTAGTTATTAATTAAGAGATTTGAACTCATCAGACTGTTAACTTGTTTTTATTTTCAAATAGTAATTGCTCGCTCACAGGTTTTTTATTTTCTCCTAATAAAATGGGTTGTATTTTCGCTTAAAGCCCGGGATTTCTCTGCATCCTTAGTTAATCACAATATCCTAAATTACAAATTCATTAATCTCACGCGGAACTTCCTCTGTGCAATTATCTTCAGATTTAAGCAAACTCCATTTTGGCGGCAATGGTATCAAATAGTAAGTCTTAACAAGCCAAGTGTTAATTATAAGAATAACATACATTTGTAAATTAATATCAAGCATGCCATCATAAAATGACCTATCTGTTAATTATTAAAACAATTAAAATTATACCTTAACATGAATTCTACATATTTTTGGTAAGAAGATAGTTTTTTCGTTTATACTACTTAAACAAAGAAAAAAATAATTCATTAATTAAAAAAAAAAGAAAATGTACTTAAAACAATTAGAATAAGTCTTATTGAATTAGTTTAAGTATAAATTATACATTCATTTTAGGACATCTATAATTTTTTCCATTATCTTAACGTGGATCGAGCCAAAACAAAATAATAATATGTGTGTGTGTGTGTATTTCATGTAGTATGAAACTTTTTTTCCTTACGTGTACTTAGATACCATTTTGAATTGCTAGTGAGGAGGTTAAAATGATACAAAATCACCTCATTTTACAATAGCTTTGATAAATATTAAAAAAATAAATTTTCAAAATCTAATTTTTAAAATAAATTTTATTCTTAATAAAATTTTACATGTATTATTTAGAAACAAAAAAATATATATAAGGTAGCCAATATTATAATGAGTTTTTATTTTATATTTGTAAGTTTTTATTTTTAAAATATATATTCTAAGGACCAATTTGCTACTCCTATATTAATTTACCTATTTAACTTTGCACATGTTGTTCTTATGCGTGATTTTTAAAATTTATGTTTTGTCTTACACCTAGTGTAATTTACAAGTTTTATATTTTTTTTTACAAATCTTAAGACCGATTCATCACTCATATTTAATTTACTTATTTTATCTTTAATTTACAAGTCTTATATTCTATTTACTTAATTTATGTGTTATCTTGGATTTAATTTAATTTATAAATTTTATGTTACATTCGTAATTTTTTGTATTGCTTACTAATAATACACAAATTTACTACTTCTATATTAATTTACTTGTTGTATCCTCTATTTATAAGTCTTATGTTTATTTTGCACGTTATGTTGATTTTTAAGCTCTCTATCACAATTGTAAGTTTTTATTTTTTTACCAATAATAATACACTAATTACTACATTTTTATTAATTTACTTAATTTATATCTTATTTATATGTCTTTATTATTGATGTTCTATTTACATAATTTATGTTTTATTTTTTAGGGAGGAGATTTTGACCAAAGCTAATCGATCCGATTCGACCCAATCAATTCCAATCGATTTGGATCGCTATCCATTCAATTCGGATTGGACCACAGTTTATAAAAATTGAACCCGAGCGTTTTCGATATGGAGCCGGTTTAAAAAATTAAAAACTACAAACCGATTGAACATGACCAAACCGATTTTATATATATATACATATATATAGCCACGCGTCGAACTTTAATTAATTGCATGCTCAAGTTACAATAGAATCATCTACACCTTATCATTACCTATTAAGTCTAATCAAAATTGAAAAAGCGTACTGACAAACGCTATGAATATTAAAGACGTGGCTGCCATAAACCATGCCTATTGCCTAACCACCGACCCCACGCTTTCTTTCGTCCGCCGGACGTCGAGTTTCGCCATTGTCCATCTTCCTTCCGTGGCCAACTTTTCTTCTTCAACTCAGTTATCTTCTTCTTCTTTGACTTCTCTTCAATTATGATTATTTTCCTCTCAATTACTTACTTAGATTTCCTGTTTTTAATCGTTGGTTGGGTTGGTTGTTGTTTGATGGACACAGGGATGCTGAATTTTTCTGTCCAAACCAACGAACCCAAACCAAACCGAGAAGAAATTTGCGGTGCGGTTCGACTCAGTTTCTGTTCATGCTCAGACCGGTTACGGGTTTTGAGTTATATGTATCGTTTACTTACTGGGATAGGGTGGGAGCGGAGAGTTTGAATTCTTTTTATTTAATATTTATTTATTTAAAAATATTATTATATTATTTATATATTATATTTATTAAAAATAATAATATTAAATTTATTTAAATATAATAATATTAAATTTATTTAAATATAATATTATTAAATTTATTTAAATATAATATTATTATATTTATTAAAAATAATAATTTATATAATTAAAGATATTAATAATTATTATTAATTTATAAATATAATAAAATAAGTTTTTTATTTTTTAAAATATATTTTTGTATTAATTTTGTAATAAAAAATTATAATTCTTTAAATAAGGATAAAATTATAATTTAAAATTATTTATTAATAATTTAAGATAAAATAAATATATAATTGGAGTTTAACTTCGATTTCATACTCCTATTCTAATGTAAGTAAACAATATACTTTCACTCTCACCCTACACTCTCAATCTCAAGATTTCTACTCTTTAGAATTCTCACTCTAATTCAAAATATAAACACTACATTATTGAGTTCAGATCGCCTTGAGTTGAAACCAGCCTAACCCAACATGTGCCGATCCCTTAAATTTTTTACACTTAATATTAATAAAATTAATTTTAGAAGTCTTATATTTCATTACAATATTAACAAATTATGGCATCATAGAATAAATTACACATAAATTCCTAATTCTTGGAATTATTCACACATTTGCCGCACATCAAAATTAAGAACACAATATATTCCTGATTATTAGTGAGAGTGGCTTTTAGAGCTATATCTATATATTATATGCTACATGGATGGATAGTAAAATTGAGAAAAAAAATGTCAAACAAATGCTTATAAACTTTTACGGATTTTCAGCCACAAGTTTTACAGGAAATTCAGAAACTTTTCCTCATGGCAATAATTTTCTCCCGTCTTTTGTCTTGGCAAATTTATTCACCTCACCTGTAATTTTCATGCTGCCAAACCGAAAAGTGAAAACTACAAGGCATTGCTGTTTCTCATTCGCGCAGTTTTTATTGCCCACTCAAAGGATGGATTGCGAAGAAATTAACGCCGGTGAATATTTCTGAGTCTTTTAAACAAGCTTTCAACTTTAACGTCATCCTCAGCTGGAAAAGGCGATTCCCTCTTTTATTTCTCGACATTGACGGGGACAAAAGTTGCAGCGTTTTTGATAACGTCCCCATTCTAATGATGTTGCTGCGACAGCTACCCTGGCCGGCTTACCCCCAACTTACGTCTGAATTGCCTAATTTTATGTGCTCCTTGGTTTTTGGATATGACTTATTTAAGCATGATAAGTATTTATTTAATTTTATAATTTTTTAAAATTTTTTTAGTGTTATTTAATTTTTTTTGCGTAAAATTTTTAAAAATTAAATAAATTATTTTATTTTTATTACAAAAATTTAAATTTTATAATTATAAGAGTAGAAGCTAGAAATTTTTTTAAAATATTAAAATATCTTTTAATCATTCAACAATCTTATTCTATTCGTAACATAATTTTAAAAAACTTACATATTAAAATTCTTATTGACAATTAAATAATTAAATTCTTTTTATAAAATTTCTATTAATAAAATTTTTATCAGTAAAAACTTTATTTAAATAAACTCTATTTGGAAAGTTACATTAAAATGATTCATAAATTTTACCAAAGGTGGCAGGTAAGCAAAGCTCGATATCAACTTCAGAATTTCCTTTTCAATCTCATGAATCGAAAAAGAAAAAAAAAACTCAGTTTTCTTTAATTCCATTAAATAATAGAAAATAGAAATGTTGCTAAACAACTTTTGTCGCAACGAGGAATAATTGCCATTTTTTGCTTCTAAACGCAGTGCATGTTTTCATAGGGAACCTGATTCCGGGGCTCAACCACAAAGGCAAACTGATTACTTCATGTGACTAGAATTTTTCGTAATTCACTCTGACTGTGTGCTGAAATGTACAGCTCCAACCCGAGTTGTCCCGGGTAAACTCCAAAATTGGTCAGGCATTTCAGATCATTATACTCAAAGTCTCATCTGCTAAAAGCTAGACCATCGATTATTTGGAATTGTTCTTACTGGGTCCTGGCGTCTAGGGGTAGGTAAATTTGGGTTTGGATCGAGTTTGGATTGACCCAATTGAATTTCGGGTTAATCGGGTTGGAAAAAATGTAATCCAAACCCAACCTGAACATGTGATTCGATCTGAACATATTCGGATCAGATTAATGATTTTTATTTGTTTTGTTAATGATTTTTTTGAATTTTCTAATTAGATTGGGTTGGCCAAAATATAACCCGATCGAATTAAAACTTTCATTTGAACTAGATCCAAACCCGAAATTTTGAGATCGGATCAGGTCATTTGCCCAACAGGTGTCTCCATCACTGTTAATTCCAACCTTTTTGCTTTTGAAAAAATTTCTTTCTCTTTTCCTTTAGGAAAAATTAAAAAGGCATGCGCAATTGAATAAATTATAAAGCCTCATTTACTTCTTTATGGTGTCGGGCCCTTTACGGCTTCCCATAAGAAATTGGAGACTTGTGTCGCTTGACTTCATTTTTTGATTTTGCAATCGATTTGGAGGATGAATGAATGGCTAGTAGAACCTTCGAAATTGATTGAAAACAGTTTATGGTTGTTGTCAGATGCGAATTATTCCCTGGTCGTGGGTTGCTCTGTTGGGCTTTTGTAAACATTAGGGGGAGAAATATTAAAAAAAGAAAGAAAAAAAAGAATAATTGTCCAAGTGACCAGAGGCAAATTAATTAATTTCTCGTTTTGAAGAGTTTAGGATTTTTATGTGCTTTATGAATAAAAATTTAAAAGAAATACTCTTTGATGGTGAAATTTTATGGGAAGGATAGTTAATTTTAACATATAGATTTGTATTATATAAATTAAATTGGGGTATTTTAGATAATAAAGTTCAAAGGAGTGCTGTGAGGATTTTGAGGGGTGTTAAAAGGTAGGGTAAAATCCTTGGACCTTACTATTTATAGGCCCAGCCAGCTGTACATCCATATGGCTTCATTTTATTCACGAGTGTTCGTAAAAGCATTCCAGAAATATGTTGATCACGCCCATTGTTGACCTGAATTTTTATGGACCGTTTGTAAAAGAGCAGAGCTCCCAATAGCCAATGAACACTCTTATGAAATCCACGCGTTACATTTAGCCAAAAAAAGTAGCTGGCGAGGAGAGGATTGGGAAAGAAATAGGAGAAGAGATAATTAGCGAAAAAGAAATTTTATATCATTTTTATTATTTGGTTGAACATCGAATTCATTTTTCTCTCCTTATTTCTTTCCTCTCTCCTTCTCTCCTATCCTTTCCTTACATTTATTCAAATTAAACATGCTGAACAATCTCCTTAATCAAAATTATAGAAACGGATGAAAGATTCAATCAAGTTTTAATTAAATTCAAATATCATATAGAAATAATTAATTAAATTTTTAACATTCTTTTTCATAATAAAAATCAATCATTACATAATTTAATTCGTCGTTGTTTCAAAATAATTTGGAGTTTATAAAAACTTAATTACATCATATATTAAAATTTGAAGATAATAGGCTTCGTAATTAGGTGTAAAAACATTTTAATTTAATTAAATTCAATTTATCATTTCGTGTAATTTTAACTTGTAATAGAACTATTTCTAAAAAAAAAAGTAATAGAATTATGTTTACAAAATTAGGATTTGATAAGGGTTTTAAAGGGATGTGAAAAGCTTAACTCTCCTTGAAATAGATGCAACACAAGATATGACATGAAGCTGTAAACTAAAGTAAGGTTGAATGCTTAAAATTTTATTTTCTAAAATACCATTAGTCTGATTTATAAAATACATATCATATGTTAAAATTAATCATCTTTTCATAAAATTTCACCATAAAAAATATATTTCTTTTAAATTTTTATTTGTGAAATTTATATGAATTCTAAAATCTTAAATTATTTTCTTCTTAACTCTAAATTTTTATATTTTTTTAAAATAATATTTTTCAATTAAAGTTTAAAGTATAAATATAAATTATGAAACAGTATGATTGTAAAAGTTTATTAAAAGAATAATTTATTGAAGGGTGGGGATATTTCCACCCATTATTTGTGTAAACCCACCCCACTTTTAAAAAATATTTATAATAAATGCACATTGTTTTTGATAAATACAAATCAACATCAATATGTGTATAATTAATCAATTAAATCATTCTTATATTATTTTTACTTAGTTTTTTACTATAAAGATTGCTTTAATATGAGTTTTATTTAATTATGTAATCGTTATTGCATAAAATTACTTAATCTGAAGCATAATGTGTTTTTTTATCTAATACTTTAAGTACTTAATTTTGTGACTTATTATCTAACTTTTTAAATGAAATCTAATCATTTTTAATATTTTAAATGTAAATGACATAAATTTAATAACCTAATAATTTACATGAGTATTGACTCATAAGGACATAATGTTAGTTAAAGGTTAATAATCATGCTAATAAAGTAGAATTGACTATTTAAAAGCATGAATTTTGTATAAAATAAAAAAATGTTAAAGTTGAAGTAAATTTTTTGTACTTTTACATTTTAAGGATAAAATAGTCAATTTAAATTTAGGCTGAAGCAATCTTAGTAGTAAAACATAACAAAAAAAAAGTCACAAAAAATAAATTAAGAATTTAAGAAAGATTTAATTGATTAATTCCTTATAATTCTTCTTTATTTAAAATTTTTAAAAGTAATGTGAAAATTTTAAAATTATTTTTTAGAAGTGGTGTTGATTTACAGAATTTGTGGGGTGAAAATATCACCACCCTTTATTGAATTGTTCAATTGAACTGTCGTAATAAGTAAACAATGAATTAATTTGTTTCGGTTATGTTGATTTTGATAATTTCACGTAAACAAGGGGTTTCGTAAGGAATTTTGAGGGGGTGTCAAACCGCAAAAGGCCTCGCTCCCGAAGGAACCCGTAACCCGCGTGACCCGGCCCGTCACACTCTCAACGGTGAACGACAGAACTCAAAAGCGTAAAAGAAAGGGAACAGCAAAAACACTACGCAGGGTTTATCAACCACATCGCAAAACCCGCTGTTTATGAAAAAGTGAAAACCTCGCTGCGAATCAACCGAATCGACAGAGAACAAATCTTTAGTCCCGTTATATCGATCATGGACCTTGACGACTTTGATGACTTCGACCAAGCTGCACCGAGTCAGGTTCCCTCGCGAGTCTCCAGATTCTTGCCGAAATCTAGTAAGCTAGTGCCGAAACCTGAACCACCTCCTGACAAAGCCGAGCCGCAGCAGCCGAAAAAGCCGAAAACTGAAGAGAATTTTCAGCAAACGACGTCTGTCAATCTCACGCCAAAGGCTGAACCTTCAGTTTCCAATGGCGATGTGAAGTTGGAGAGTAAACCGGTACCTGAACCGGAAATGGAACCGAGAAAAGAAGAGCCAGTGGATTTAAACATGGACGAATTACACTTGCAAGACGACGAAGATATGATTGTTCGCGAAATTGACGTGTTCTTTACTCCTTCAATCGATGCTGACTCCAAGGTTTTCTGTTGGTTATCTTCCGTCTTTGAATATGGAATTATTATTATTATTATTCTTTTTTCATGTTGAGAATTATAGTGAAGTAATGAGTTATTTTCAGTTATATGTAATGCAATATCCTCTCAGACCCCTTTGGCGTCCGTATGAATTAGATGAAAGATGTGAAGAGGTTTGTGTTATTCTTCTTGAACTACAATTTCTTTTATATATTTTTTATTTTTTAAAATTTCAATATTTTTTCATAATGGCTTTTGCTGTTTGTTATGTATGCTGTTTTGTAGGTTAGAGTGAAACCTTCAACTTCAGAAGTAGAAATGGACTTGTCTGTAGATGTTGATTCGAATAATTGGGACGGTGAAAAAGCAAATCGCCTCAGCATGACGAAGCAGGTGATAATAATTGTTGCCGATGTGAATCTTGAAACAAGGTTCAGTTTATGTATAGCATAGGAAACTAAAGCCTGTTCAATTGTAACAAGATGTGAAATTTTCTGTGGTTTCCATTTAGACTTTGTCAACTACGTGGATGCCTCCTCAGGCAACCGGATATGCTGTTGGTGTTCTCGTAGGGAACAAGGTATGTTTGTTCCATTGTGCCGTTTCTGTGATCAATATGTCACCATATTTCAGAAGTCAGTTCATTTTTGCATTTGGCCTGCAAGTCCTATGTTAACAGCATTGGCAATTTTTCTCATCATTGCTTATTAATCTTTGGAGTGATATTTCTATCGAAATTATGTATATTCATGTACAAGATTCCAAGGCAATTAAGAATTAACCTAGTCTGAGGATAGATTTGAAGCTCTTTGGACTTTGATGCATGGTTTGAGGCAATTAAATTCATCTTTGTTGACTATTTCCAATTAAATTTTGGTTTGCAACATATTATTTGCTTAATGACCATTGTGAGAATTAAGTTTATGAAATTGTCTTGAAGCATCAGATTACTGCTGCTTGGTGCTGTTTACTACACAAATTTAAAAACAAAAAAAAAATTGTGAAGTGTTGTAAGAGGCTTACATTTAATTTGATTTTGCAGCTACACTTGAATCCTATTCATGCAGTTGTGCAGCTCCGAACATCAATGGGGTTTCTGAAATCTGGTGGCTCAAAACGGAAGAACAATGTTGCAGGCGAAGTTTCTGTTAAACTTGAAGACTCTAATCAAGATAAATCTGTTGGTTCATCAAAGAAGCAGGTATTTTTTCCACTCTGTTATATCATGCTCCAGATCTGCTGCATTTGCGATGGATTGTACAAGCTCAGGGAGTTGGTGATGATCATTGTGGAAGCAGCTCAAACAGGCCGAACCTAGAAATTAAGAGTCATGTTTAGTTTTCCTTTTCAGTAGAGTACTTTCTATGTAGCACTGGCTCTGGCTTATGTAAAAGAATTAGCATCAAGTATCTCACCCTATTTCGTATCGTGCCTTCCATTGGAGGCCATTGCCTAATGCTAGTTCCACTGACATGGAAGACCTGGAAATGCTTTAATTTGAAGCATGTCTGCATGGTGGTTTCTCTGATAGTGCCCCCCCCCCCCCACCCCCCACAAAAAAAAAAATGATATCATTGCCCAAATAAATCATACTGTTTGTGATAGAGCAAGTGCCGTGGAATGATTCATCTAGCCAACTCCATTTTGCTAGTCCTAAAGCATTCTCAAGTGACATATCCCTTCTGTTGGCTCCAATTCCTGATTGGCTATTAATATTTCTCTATCATATTCCCATTACATCTTATGAAAAGTTAATAGATTAACATCACAATTCTTGAGATCCAACTCTTATTAATTTCCACTGTGCAGAACAAGCAGATGGGATCTATTGAGCAAAGATCAAATGAAGAAGAGGTATGAGAATTAGTTTTACAGTGATGCTGACTTGTGATTTTCTGGAGTATTTTGTCAGTGTATATTTTATTTTATTTTTCTAATTAAGATCTCTTCTTCTTCTATTTTCTAATATTCTTTAGCATTTTGATTACAGTGTTGGGTACCACTAAAGTACCACGGTTCTAAGAGTGATTTCTCTGTTAGATATTTGCAGAGAATGTTGGTGGAAGAAAATTCTCCTGTACATTTCACAATGAACCCGTATGTAATTTTTATTGCCACTTCAGCCTAATCTTTGCTTGTGTTTTGCAATCTCTATGATTTGAGTCGTAAAACGGGCTAATTGTACAATATTTTTACATTCATGGTTATTTGAAGGTATGATTATGTTAGCTCCTTGTGTCCTGGAGCTGGCAACAATAGCACAAAATCCAAGGGCCCTACAAGAAGGTACGAGTACTAGTTTTCAAAGTTTTTAATATCTGTGTGGGTGTTATGCTAATTTAGCTGTAGTGCACCACATCATGATTATTGTAGTTTATGTTAGTAGTATAGCTGTTGTGCACTATGTGTATGTATATTTGTCATTATGTAAAAAAAATCAATGCTTTTGTACCCCTGAGGCACCAGCTTATGTACCTGTGACTTCATATCCAATGGGTCGTTTGATCAGAGCTTGTGAGGTTGGCCAATAGCCTCCAAATGTGGAATTTGGTGCACATGCCATGATATTTCTAAATTACTGAGAAATTCCTTCTACTGGTTTATATTATATACATTGATCGCCGAATAGCCTTGTGAATGATGACTTGAATTTTTTTTTTCAATTGATCTTGGCTGTTTCCATCCTATGTGGTTGTGTAAACCAATGATTTACATATTTTCTGACTCGATTTCCCACCCCTCATTTAGGTGTTTTATTAATTATGTATTATTTGATGTTGTTTTTAGGTTCTTGCTTTCTATGCCACTGGAAGAACGCTTAAAGAAATTGCTTTGTGAGGTTAGTCAAAACTTGGGCTAAAAATATGAATTTGTGCTGGAAGTTGCTGCCGGCTTAACATGCTGAATGAATTTTTATTCTGTTTCTACTTTTCCATATGTTTGTGTATATGGTGTGAATATCTGGAAAGCATCTATGTGTATATCACTTGTGTTTTGAGTTCAACTTTACTAATTCTCCCAAACCTTTATCCATTGTTCTTGTCCCATGGGGAAAACATTGATACCATACAAGTGAGTGAAAATTTGTATTTTTTTGGACCGTGCAGTTGAGTAGAAACTTTTAAGGTTACAATAGTTTGGATTGCTGACAAATTTTTCCCATACCTTTTAAAACTCTCTTTTTTGAGGTCATTGCAAAGTTAATCAGCAGAATGAGATCTGATCTATTTTGAACAGCAAAGTCTAAATTCATCGTGTAAGCATTGACCCCAGTACTTTAGCATGTGGTACATGGGAAGAGTGCAGGCAGTGGGCCCCACTTAAAAAGGAAAAAAGTAGAATATTAGCGATGTTGTCTTTATTTCTCCCTTGGGATAAATGAATTTTCTTAATATTTTCAAGCTTTATACAACATTCGCAAAACCACTGCAAATTGCCACTTGAAGCTAGGTCATGCATAGGTCTTTAAACCTGCCAGATATTTAATCAAACATCGGGGCATATGAATAATGTACCCTTAAAACTTTTTCTTGTGCTGAAGAATCAAATAGCATAGTAATTTTTATGTTGGAATTTGAGAGATGATTGTCTGTTTTCTCAATATAATATTTTTTCTTCTTTTTAAATTGAAAATCCTTTTCTTTTCTTTTATTTATTTATTTGTTTTTAAAAAGAACAACCCGTATAGGTTTGGTAGAACATAATTTTAATAGTTATTTCTTCTTAAATTAACTGTATGATTATTTTTTTTTCCATGTTAACTAACTTGGCATTTTCCATAATTTAATAGGGAGAAGCAGTTCAACGTTTTAGCACTCTTATGCATTTTGCTCCCAATGACACTGTTGAAGATGTTATAGGAATCCTTCACAAAAATGCACTTTTGGTGCAAGGCCTCTGGGCTCCGAGAAGTCCTTTGCTTTTCAATAATGACAAAATGAAATGTTTAGCAAGAGATTATGTGCTTCTTTCGTTTAGCAAGAATTCGGTGGTCAAGTTTCAGCATTTATCTGTTAATCCAAAGCTCAGAGATCATATAAAATGGTTTCTCAATATATTCGCTGTTGAAAGGCCTGACTTCAAGGATTGGAAGTTTAGGCAGCAGACTGATTTGTCATTTATAAAAGAGCACCCTAATATTGTTATTAAGCAGGAACAAGTTTGGGCAGCTGCAGAGAAACAAATAACTGATGTTATAAATAAGTCGGGAAAAAGTGGATCTATTTTGAGGAATGATGCAGGAAAATCTGCCATGGTTAATAAGCATTTAAAAGCAATAAATTCTAGTAATGGCCCAAGTGGAGCACTTACTGGCAACAAGAACTTGTCAAATGAAAGTCGAGAAGCTTTACCAAAGGCCTTGCAGAAACTTTTTCAGATTCACAAGGTTTGTAGGTATGATTTTTGAAGCTTTTGTTATTAATTAGAATTTCATAAATCCTTGGTTCTCTTTAGCGATAACTAATGAATGTTCTGGAAATTTTCCAGTGTACTATTTACTTTTAGAATTTATTTATTTGTAAAATTATTTGATACCTTATAAAAGCTAATAAATACTTTCTTGTAGATACCTTATAAAAGCTAATAAATACTTTCTTGTAGTTACTAAATTGCGGCTCATTTTGACTAATTCACGTGTTGTTCTAACAAAACTTTTTCTAGCAAGGATGTTTCTCTGGTGTAAAATGTGTTTGAACTGCTTTTTAACAATATCCTTTTTTTTTTCCATGTTTTTCTGGTCATTGTGGTGTAAATTTCTGGTAGTCGGTGAGGAGGAGGGTGGCAGTGTAGGTCATGGACAGATATTCCAGATGTAATTGGTTCTTTGCTGGGTGTTAGTGGTGGTACATAGTGGTGGTTTGGTTCTGATTATCATGAAAGTATTGATTTTAAAAAATAAATGTTGAGTTTAGGGTAGAATTTGTCAAGAGTTCTAGTTTCTCAACAGTAAGAGAAAATATTGCTTTAGATAGGATGAAACAATCCAACTAGCTTGGATTGAGATTTAATTGAGTTGGTTTGAATTTTGTAATGCAGTTTTTCCAGTAAATAAAAATATTTTGGTTGAGAAGTCATTAACATTAATTTAATTTGCTGAATATCCAGTGTTAATCAATCAATATTTGGGCAAATGTCTTCTTGCATGTAGAGTTAGAGAATGTTCCTTTTGTCAATTCATCTTAATATGTTGTGTTTTTTTTGGCAGCTTGCCGTTGATTAAGCAAGGCTTGCGAGATTTGGCCGTCTCCCAATCTACTCTCCCGAAGGCAGATGCTAGAATGACCGTACTTGCGGCAGAGATTGTTGACTCTAGTTTTGTGGACACTCAAGAATTTGCAGAAGTCATAAGTCAAGTTGCAACTAATATCCATGGATTCTACGTTTCAAAATCATCAGAGGATCCACAACATGGTCCATTGAGGTTAAATTTACTCATTAATTGACTAAGACTACTGGTGGTGTTGTTCCTTCGTTTTTGCTTTAGGAATCTATGGACGAAATACTAATTGGTGTCTGGAATGCTAAATTGCTAATGCTTTAAAGCCATTCTCTCTTTTTCACAGAATTGTTCCGTCTTTCAGGAAAGTTGTGACTGATCTTCTACTTGCTGGAGGGCCTGATGCCAAGCTGAAGAAGGCAGACGTTGTTGAAGCTGCCAGGCATGCTCTTAAGAGAGAAATTAGTAATGCAGAATACAGCAAGGTAAGTGGTGTAGACTCTGTTAGATCCGAAAAACTATAAGATTTGTTATTTCATACATCTATATTTTAGGTTTTTTTGTTTTTTTTGTGTGTTTTTTTTTAGGGGGGGAAGCATTTATGGATCTAAAGGGAATTTTTTTTTTTTTCCTGAGAAGGATCTAAAGGTTTAATGTCATAGGAATAAGGTCTAGAGTGGTAGTTACACCAAAGTAACAACTTAGCTGGTGGTTATTTTTTGTTTTCAAGGTCCTATATACTAGTCTTAACTGAAGCTATGCTGTTGTGCATGCAGGTCATGAGTGATATTTGTGAATCCAAAGGTTCTGCCTGGATCTTGAAAAAGCCAAAATGATTCACAAAAATGTCCCCAAAAGTAACTCGAGGATACAAAGAAAGACCGATTTGTTATCCCATGCAAGTTAGTACAGTTACCATACAGAACAAGTCAGAAGTCACAACCTTACCGTCCCAAATTTCAACATTCTTTTTCCAAACCCCAAAAAGATGCAAGTCATTCTGTTGCCAGCCGTTGCTCACTGTAACAGGATGTAGGTTCATTACCAGCTGCAAAAAATTGTATTTCACATGTGAAATAGCCTAAACGTGGGGTTTAAGTGACTGTCAGTACTGGCAATTACAGATTTTTTTTTTCTTTTTTCAATGTAAAAAGATGCTGTGATAGTCTTATTATGTTTGAAATTTTAGAATTATATTGCAAGTCATCCAATTTTATTTTTTTTTATTGCAAGTCATTCAATTTTTTTATCACTCAAGTCTGATAGATTGTTTGAAAGTGATTGCGGATTGAAGGCCTGGTCATGCTAGTGGCCCAGATGCTGGGTTAGATTAATAGTTTGATGTTTCTTAGCTCGATTTATTTACAATCATCCATATTTTGCAGTGACGCAATGACGCTGGCCTCTTGCTTCATGAAAGCTTAGTCTTCGTTACAATTTGCAATAATTTGGCCGCCTCCGCCTCTTTTAATAATACTATGCCTACGAAGTTGTATTTCAATTGATATGGCATGTGGTAAGATATTATTATAATATGTCATATATGAAATGATTACTGATTTTGCTATTTTGTTATCACATGGTGATTTATATGGCGTCCATTGAGGACTTGTATGGAGAAGGTTTTATCTGTGTCACACAGATAAGATCGTAACGTTTAGCATGACTCATGTAATAGTTATAGGTTTTTATTTAATTTCATAAATTTTTATTAAAAATTTTCATTATTCTTTTGTTGTTCTTTTATTAGAGCTTTTGAAGATTAAATAAGTTATTTTATCTTTGTTAGTAAAAATTTAAATTTTGAGTTTTTGATAAGAGAGGTTGAAAGGCTTTTTTTTTTTTTTAAATGTTAAAATATCTAAAATATTCTCAATTTATTTGTCAAACTTATTTTATTATTTTCATAACATAATTTTAAAAAACTTGTCTATCAAAATAATTTTATAATTTTTAATAAAAGTTCTCATTGACAACTAAATAACTAAAATTTTTTGAGTAAAACTCTACTTGTAAATTTTTTTTTTAAAGGTAAAATTTCAGTGATAAAAGTTTTTTAAGCTCTACTTAAAAATCATATTAAACCGAGCCTAATTCTAATAGAGTCACTCTATAATACTGTAATTTTTTTTACAGTATCAATAAAAGCAAAAAAATATATTTATTTATATTAATTAAAAAAATTATTTTAAAAATATTATAACTAGTTAACAAAGTGGTTAGAAAGATGATTTTAAATTTAAAAAGAATAGAAAATAAGGATGTAATGAAATACAATCTCTCTCTTGTATCTCATGAATTTACTTTTGGGTCTTTTATCTCTCATGTTCTTTTGTTTAAAATTGGATAATGTGAGGACTGAATCCTCACATTAGACGAAGAAGAGTGTTGAACATATCTTCATATGTGCTATATTGATGCCTTACTCTTATCAATGCATATTCTACAAATAGATCCTATCTTGTGCAAGGATATTCCTCCGGCTTTCCTTTAATTGTAAGTAGTTTGCATGTTTGAAATTTTTACTGATTAATGAAGGGAGTGAAATGTTTCCTGCATGTGCAAAGAAGTGTTGATTATGAAAATTTATAGGGTTTTCAACTAGTGAATCATGGAGCATTCTCTTTTTGAGCCACAGGCAAAAGCAATTACTTTTTTTTTTCATCACCACTCCAATACTCATTATTTTTTCTTTTCCCCATCCAGAATAAATAAAATTAAAAATTAATTAAAAAAAGTGGTATCATACAACAGGCTGCTGACGTGCATGTAATATACGTGTTGTGTATCATTAGTTCAATTTCATTCTTTTATTGAAATTGTCATTAATAAGATTAATCATTTTTCTATTCATTATATTAAGTAAATGGCTGAGAACACTTACATCTAACAGTTTATAACAATTCTATTATCAACACTGGAAAAATACATATAGCATCATAGAGAAATCTTAATTCTAAACTTTTTTTTTTTGTTAATCCTAAAATTTTTTTCAGAGATTTTATTGATTAAAGTTTCACATTAGGATTACTGTTTATTAATGCGACACCTTTTGAGTAAAAAAGAATATTTTTGACAGTAACTTTAAAGAGTAATTCTATATTTATAAAGTTTTGTTACAAATTATTTCTTTAGAGCAAATGATGTCATATGACATGTGATAAGTCATTTAATATAAATTATATTAATGATCGAATGATAAAGTTAAATTTTATTTAGAGAAATTTACCTATCTAGCTATTTTTTATAAATTTATTATCAAAACTAGCCATCTAACATAATTTCTTAACATAATAGCCACATACACTCAATTTGGATTAAATTACCCTTAAAACAAATCAAAAAAATCTAAAACAACCAATGCGGGTAACAACAGCCGTTGCCGCCATCCACCCAGATCTCTTCGCGCCCGCATCTCCTACATTATTTGTCATGGCCCCGTCATCACAATTATAACATCACAACCCCCATCATTACAGTCTCAACATGACAGCACCCATCTTTAGCAACAAACCTGCATTGACAATGGCATGAGGACTAGCTTCGACTCAAAGGTGGGCCTCTCACACTATTACTGTAAGTCTTAATTGATTTGTTGATTATTATTGATGGATGAGCAACATTAGAATAGGTATTGGCATAAACAATTCAAAAATTTCTTAAAATTAACATTTGTAAAATACGGCACAGTACCTGTTAAAACGTAACTAAGAAGATTTTTTTTCAATTATCTTAATAAATTTGTTGAGCTATTCTCCTAATTATACATTCTTTAGTACCAAGAGTATTGGTTTAGCATTGGGTTCAGGTAGATTACGAGGCGTCGTGGTTATCGCCCACATTGGTTACGGTCGATGGCTATCATTGCCCGCCTGCATTGGTTGTGAGTGTCATTGCCATCATTTGCATTGTTTAATTTAGATTTGATTGGTTCATTTTAAGTGTAAATTGTTTTAAATTAGTATATGTGGCTATTATGGTAAAAAATTTAGTTATACGGTCAGTATGGACAATTAATTTATGAACATGGCTAGATTGGCAAAGTTTCCTATTTATCCAACACTAACTGGTTAACAACAGTTAGAGCCCATTTAAGATTGCTTTTGGGAGAATTAAAAGTGATTTTGAAAATCTAAAAGTTAATTTTGGTGTTTGGTAAAAATAAATTAAAATCACTCATGTCAAAATCAGCCCCTCCTACAGCTAATTCTAAAAAACAAGGAAATAATAGCTTTTACACTCTGATTTTGAGAATTAATTTTATCATTTAATATAATTCTATATATATCTTTACAATTATTAACTAAACCCAAAATTATCCTTATTTAAATAGAAAATAAAATTAATATTTTAATAATTTTTTATTATAATTCACGCATTCCATTCATTTACTTTTTTTTTTTATATATATTTTACATTATATCAAAAGTTCTCTATAGCAATATAGACTAAATTTTATTTTTAGTTAAAATTATTATAATGCACAATTAAAATCAATGTAGTATAAATTTTATTTTTAGTTTAAATTATTATAATGCACAATTGAAAGTATTGCATATACATGTTTTTATATGTGTAAGTAAATTTAATATTATATTATGTACATTTTAGTCATTTATTTTCCACAACAGTTTAGTAATAAAATTTATCAAAAATTAATAACTGTTTTCAAAACTCACAATACTTTTAAAAATAAATTTGACTAAATACGTAGTTAATTCTCTTAACAGTTGATTATTTCTATAATACAACTAATAATTATTATTTTAAAAATTACAATATTCTCAAAATGATCTTTAAGTAAGTGATAAATGAATTGTAAGTTAAAAATAAATATAAAAATAAAAATTGTATTCAAACCCTGTAGTTTGCATAAAGCATTATTGAATAGGGTAATCGTGAGAGGGGAACGGTGACTACGAATATTTTTTTACCACACCGCCCATCGTGTCAAAGCAAAGGCGGGGGCAGACGCGTTTTTTAGTTTTTCCATAAAGAGGGAGAGATTACATTCGAAGCCCTAGAATTTTAAACCATCTTGAGTGAGAGCCTCAGCCTCAGCCTCAAGATCGCAGACAGGACAAATCTTGCCGGAGATAGATCGAAACCGAATACGAAACAAATCAATCAAAGCAAAACATGGCTGATTATGAAGTCAACGGCGAGGATGTCGATAACAACAACAACAATAATTACGAATATGGTTCCTCTCCACAGTCTCGTTCAGCTGATGATCACAGCGACTCTAAAGCTCAGGTACTTTTGCTCGTCGACTCTGGAACAATTATTCGAATTCCTTAATTTGATAATCGATTAAAACCTTGTATTTTTACTTCCAAAATTTTTTAGTAAAATTCTTCGATCAAGTGTGCGATTTTTTTAGGGTTTCTTTAGTTAGGGCTAGATTTTGATTTTGTTCGATTGGCTAGTGATTATTATTTCTTTTTTCCTTTCCTTTAATTTGAGATACTTAAGGAACTAATGCTCTAATTAGAAATCCATTACTCCTTTAAAGGTAGGGTTTTAGAAAGCACTGAATGAAATTATGGATTCTACTTGCTAGTAACATGCAAGTTCAAATTAGCATATAGTATAAGGTATTAGATGTGTTTGCTTTGTATATGATTATGCTGCGTAGACTTCTACTAGCTTCTTACACTGGTGATGATGTTATCATATGCTTAAATTTATTTACAATATCTAATATCCTCAGATGTCGTGTTAGTGACATGTGCAAGTATTCATTTTTTGACCACCTTATTTAAATGCAAGCACCTAATAATCATCTATTAATTTCTTTTTCTGCTCATTAATCGAACGGATTTGCATGCAGCATGGGTCTCGTGACTATGAAAGAGAGTCTTCAAGGAGTAGAGAAAAAGAAAAAGAAAAAGGACGTGATAAGGACCGGGATCGGGATCGGGATCGGAATCGTGAAAAGGATAGGGATAGGGAGAAAAGTAGGGACAGGGATAGGGAGAAAAGCAGGGACAGGGAAAAGGACAGAGAAAAAGATCGTGATCGTCATCATAGAGATCGCCATAGGGAACGTAGTCGGGAACGCAGTGAGAGGAGGAGAGACAGGGATGATGATGATTATTTCAGAAGCCGAGACTTTGATAGGTAATTAAAGACAAAGCAGTTCTTGTGCAACTGGGTTTTAATTCCATTTGTCTTATTTTATCTTTGGTTTGGTATAAAGTAGATGTGTTTCTTAAATTGCTAATCATGATTTGCTATGTTCAGAAGGAGAGATTATGATAGAGACAGAGAGGAAAGGCACAGGCGGCGTTCTCGATCTCGTTCAGGAGGTAGATCTGAGCACAGATCTAGGTCACGTTCTCGTTCGCGGTCAAAGAGGTAGCTCATGGAAAACATATCGAGTCTCTATCTAGAAACTATAATAGTGCATTTGCTTTCCTAAATCTCTTATGATAATTGGGGGGAATGATTTTGTCATGTAAATTATTATTATTATTGTTATTTCTGTTGTAGTAGTAGTTGTTTTCATTTCATATATGCTTTAGAAGTTATAAAGAGTTGTGGGAATTATGTTGGTATATTGTGATGGAAGTAGGAATCTGTTACCCCCCCCCCCCCCCCCCTTTTTTTTTTGGAAGGATTTATTTATTGAATATTCAATCTTGGTATGTTTATGAGATCTTCTGAGTCCTGACATATCTATTTTCACTTTCAGTATTTTTTTTTCCAAATGTTCTATTTGTTATTGGGGTGTGAATATGTGATGTGTTTCAGTTTACACAATGTTTGTTGTGATCTGTGATGGTACATAATTTTTTATGCCTTTTCTCCTTGTTTGTAGTTAGTGGAATCTGTCACTTTCCAATTTTGTGTGTGTGTGTTTTATAATTGATCTCCTATATTAACTGTTTATATTTTCAGCAAGAGGATAAGTGGATTTGACATGGCACCCCCTGCTTCTGCAATGCTAGCCGCTGCCACAGCTGCAGGTATTGCACCCTCCTACGCACTTAATATTGTTATTCCCTTAACTGTCACTCTTTGGTTTTGGTTGATCTAGTGTGGAAAGTTCGTATCAAATTACATGGTGTCATTTTGGTAAGCTTAAATTTTATTCTTTTACTTCTCTATCATACAGCCTATTGAAGTTGTGATCTTTGGATGGCTCAACTGTTATTTTTGTTGTTTACTTGGTGAAATAATTCTGGAACTGAGAGAGTTTTTGGTTTTGTGTTGTGTTTGGTGTTTGTTTGTTTGTTTCTATGTCTTGTCATTGTTGTAAGAAGGCAATGTTGGGCTACTTGCCCCACTGTGCTGACAATGGGCGTGAGCCGACTTCTGTAGCTTTTATGTACAAGGAGGAATCAATGGACCGGTTTGATGGGTATTCTTCGTCTTCAACCGGAAACTATTGCCATTTTTGGTAGTCTTGCAAATATTTCCTCCAAAACTTGTATATGATGTATTCCTTTGATCGTTATTGGTAAAAATATTGAGAGGTTAGGTCATGTTTAATTTGATGGGTTTGCTGGGAAAACATGGCTGTGGAAGTCTTTAGTGTCTTAAATGCAGTAAATTGAGAGATCAATTATGATTGTGTTCTAATATGTATCTGCTTTACCTTTGCAGGTCAAATTCCTGGGGCTAATCCGGCAATCCCTGGAATGTTTCCAAACATGTTTCCTTTGGCGACTGGCCAGGTACTTTGCCTAGTCTGATGCAAAGGTTTTTTTTTTAATTAGAATTCTTGTATTTGAGTTGATTATTTATTTATTTTTTTTGCTAAGAAACAAAATATTATAAAACTAAAAGAAATATGTACAACGATTGGTAGGACTACATATCCACAAAAAAAGGACCAGAAGTCCCAATCTAAATAGAACACTAAAAAACTGCACAAATCAAAATATCCCAAAACCCAAAAACACTAGCTCACTAAGAATGCAACCCTTTTACGCTTCCCAATTAAGCAAAATAAAAAAGAAAGAGATGTCTTTGAATTCAGAAGTAATAGATGCCCATAGGGAAGCCCAGAACTTCACTTTGTCCCAGAGATTTGAAGGATCTTCTCTAGCTTTGTTATCAAAGATTCTTTGGTTTCTTTCATTCCACACCACCCAAAAAATAGCCAAGACTGCACAGGTCCATAGAACCCTTGCTTTTTGTGTCCTTTTAAGCAAGAAAGGCTTTCCAATAGTAGGGAATAACATGAGGCAGGAGCTGACCAGCTTAGATTGAATGTCTTAAATAAGTTAGACCACAAAAAGTAGGCAGTAGTGCAGTGAAGAAATTGATGATCGACATTCTCTGATTCGTTTTTACCAACAACACACCATTCTGGAAATAAAACCAAAATAGGTCCTCTTTTCTGAGCCATGTCGTTCATGTTGATTTTTGTATGAGCAGCTGACCAAACCATCATCTTCACCTTTGTAGGGACTTTAGCTTTCCAAATCCGGTGAGAAGGAGAAAAGAGGAGGTATTGGGGTTATCTGTGAGACTAAGAAAGTAAGATTTAGTAGAGAAACATCCTGATTTATCGAAATTCCAAACTCTCTTATCCTCTTTCATATCATTAAGAGAAACCCCCTGTAGGATCCCAAGCATCTCAGAACATTGTTCAGATTCTCTATCATTCAAGTTTCTACGGAACTTAAAATCCCAACTCCACTGCAAAATAGAGTACTTAAACATGCTAACTATAGAGTACTCATGACCTCAAGAAAGCTGATGTATAATTGAGGGAAAAGATCACAGAGAGCAACCTCTCCTTAATCCAACAATCCTCCCAAAATCTAACTCTCTGCCCATTACCATCCATTAGCTTAATATTGGATAAAAAATCTGTTTTCCCTTTTGAAATAAAGACCCTAGGACATCTAGTACTCCCCCTAACAACATGAGCTACATCCCAACCATTTTTATGGAACCCATACTTTTTATAACATAAGACCAAAGAGAATTAACTTCTAAAGGAAATCTCCATAACCACTTCCCAAGCAAGGCCTTATTTATGATAATAATATTTCCTAACCCTAGTCCTCCCTTGGATTGCAGTTGAGAGACTACCCTCCAGCTGACCAAATGATCTTTTTTGCCCTCCCCTACGCCTTCCCACAAAAAAATCCCTCATAGCCTTTTCTATCCTTTTAGCCACTGACACAGGAATTTGAAATAAAGACATAAAATAAGTAGGAAGGCTGGATGGAACAGATTGGATAAGAGTTAACTTCCCTCCTTTGGATAGACAAGCTTTCTTCCACCCATCCAATCTCCTCTCAACTTTCTCCAAGACTGGAGCCCAAAAATCAGCTTTCCTAGGGTTCCCCCCAAAGAGGTAATCCTAAGTACTTTAAAGGCCAATTCCCTATCTCACACCCAACTGAAGAAGCCAAGTCAATTAACTTTTGATCCTGAAAATTTATGCCTACAATTGAACCCTTCCTCAAATTAATTTTCAAACCAGAAACTGCACAAAAAAAATCCACAACTTTGAGAAGATTATGAAATTTTCCTACATCATCGGAATGGAAGAAAATTGTGTCATCAGCAAATTGAAGATGAGAAACCAAAATTTTATCTTTACCAATTGAGAAGCCCTCAACCAGATTGCACTCTTGAGCCTTGTCCATTAATCTGCTGAGAACATCAACCACAATTGTGAATAGGAAGGGGAAGAGAGGGTCTCCTTGTTGAAGACCTCTAGAAGCATGAATCTTACCTTTAGGTCTACCATTCTGGAAGATAGAGAAACTGAAAGAATTTAAGCAGCCCCTTATCCTATTTCTCCACTTTTGCCCAAAACCCTTAGCTTCCTACACAAAATCTAAAAAGTCCCAGTCAACATGAGCATAAGCTTTCTCAAAGTCCATTTTGAAAACAAGATCAGGTCTTTTGCACTTTCTATACTCCAAAGTTTCATTAGCGACTAAAACTGCATCCAAAATCTGTCTATCCCTCACAAAAGCACCTTGAGAGTAACCTCTTTGAGTCTAAGAGAGAGAACTTTAGAAATGGTCTTGTAAAGACTTGTCACCAAACTTATGGGTCTGAACTCACTCAATTTTGAAGGCTCTTTCTTTTTTGGAATAAAGCAAATGAAGGTAGAGTTAGTGGAAGAGTTCACAACACCAGACTTGTAGAATTCCCTAAAAACTGCTAACAAGTCTTGCTTAATAACCTCCCAACAGTCTTGATACACCGCCAACGAATACCCATCAGGACCAGGAGATTTATCTCTGCACAACTCTGAATATCCATCTTACTTTCCTCTTCCTCAAAAGGTCTTTCCAACCAGGATGCTCTGTCAACTGAAATAGGACACCATTGTAACCCTTCAATTCCAGACCTTACAAAATGCTCTTTTGAGTAAAGTTACTGGAAAAACTCTAAAATTTGATTCTCAATGGCAGCCTCAGCTTCCACAATGGAACCATCATCAATCTCCAATCTATTGATAGTATTTCTGCCTAATCTTCCTATCAAAATCTGGTGGAAGAATTTTGAGTTACAGTCCCCTACTTTTAGTCTAAAATTTTGGGTTGATTAATTATCTGCTATTTTGTTTTCATGCAGCAGTTTGGTGCTCTTCCTGTTATGCCAGTTCAGGCAATGACTCAGCAGGTTGGCAGGATCAGGCATGCATTGAGTTACTTTTTATCAAAGTATTTTTAGATCTATTAACATCTCTCTCTGGTTTTAAATCTGCATTCAGGCTACTAGGCATGCCCGCCGTGTCTATGTTGGAGGACTCCCCCCTACAGCAAATGAACAGGTTTAGACATAACCAAAAATTTTATTGCCATTTTATTTTACCATATTCCTCACACTGACTATTTATGATCTTCTTTAGTCCGTAGCAACTTTCTTTAGCCAGGTTATGGCAGCAATTGGAGGAAACACAGCTGGTCCAGGTGTGATGATGTATTTTTATAAGTGCATAGCTAGACTAATTGCCTTGTTTGCTTTGTTGCTAAGTTCACTTTGTTGTGCTCAGGGGATGCTGTTGTCAATGTCTACATAAACCATGAAAAGAAGTTTGCCTTCGTGGAGATGAGATCTGTGGAGGAGGCCAGTAATGCTATGGCTTTAGATGGAATTATTTTTGAGGTATTTTCATATCTTTTGCATCTTAATAAATAATAGGACTTAGGTTATTGCCTTGTCATTCTTTGCAGCATGCTAAATTATATGTTTTCTGGTGACGATCTATTGAATTTTGCAGGGAGCCCCTGTGAAGGTGAGGAGACCGAGTGACTATAACCCATCTCTTGCTGCAACGCTTGGTCCCAGCCAGCCCAATCCCAATCTTAACCTGGCCGCTGTTGGTCTAACACCTGGTTCCGCTGGTGGGCTTGAGGGTCCAGACCGCATTTTTGTGGGTGGGCTCCCCTATTACTTCACAGAAGCACAGATCAGGGAATTGTTGGAGTCTTTTGGGCCCCTGCGTGGTTTTGATCTAGTTAAAGATAGAGAAACTGGAAACTCGAAGGGCTATGCATTTTGTGTTTACCAAGATCTTTCAGTTACAGATATAGCTTGTGCTGCCTTGAATGGGATTAAAATGGGAGATAAGACTCTCACAGTTAGACGGGCAAACCAGGGTGCTAACCAACCTAAACCAGAGCAAGAGAGTGTATTATTGCATGCCCAGCAGCAGATTGCATTGCAGGTGAATAACCTTTTTGTGGACACTCTCAATATCGAATTATCCACCTATCTCATCAAGTATATTTAAAGTTATTTTGATTATTACAGTTTTTAGTGTGCAGTATCGGGTGTGATCTTTTGGCTGATTTGTTACAATTTTTTGTTCTTCTGCAGAGGCTTATGTTACAACCCGGTTCAGTTCCTTCAAAGGTTGTGTGCTTAACTCAAGTAGTTTCTGCAGATGAGCTTAAAGATGATGAAGAGTACGAAGAAATATTGGAAGATATGAGACAAGAAGGCGGAAGATTTGGTATCTAACTTGAACTTCTATGTTCCTTCTCAGCTCTTCTTTTACCAGTGATGCTTCTTGGTTATCTATTAATTTCCTTTATTTTCTTTGTTTTGTGTATATGTCTGTTTTACAGCCTTTTGTAGTCCCACATTCTGCTATAAAGAATCAGGCATAATATACAGACAGAAGACTCCATAACCCTCAATTTGTTTATTTCTATATTCACTTGTGATTTGTTTTTTCTAACAATTGTTGAAGTTTTTGTCTATTCCAAAATTTTCACACATGGTATGCAGGTACGTTGGTGAATGTTATCATCCCGCGCCCAAATCCCAGTGGCGAGCCATCACCAGGAGTTGGGAAGGTCAGTTTAATACTCCGGCTTTTATGCACCCCAAATTTAGTTTACTTCACTGTAATAAATATTATGCAAAGTGCTAAATGTCGATGGAGTCATTCTCTCATCTACATACCAGAACAAAAGATGTTAAAATATGAAACATAATGATGCACCTATTTTGGCTCAAAACATAATGGTGCTTTTTCTGCAGATATTTGGTATTTCTTCCACTTCCCTTCCACACCTGGACCCTTTGTGTTGCCATACCATTGTGGAACCCATGATTGATCCAAATTCTCTTGTTATTTGCAGGTGTTCTTAGAATATGCAGATATTGATGGTGCTACAAAAGCCCGGACAGGGATGAACGGAAGAAAATTTGATGGAAATCAAGTTGTTGCTGTATTTTATCCTGAGAACAAATTTGCCCAGGGGGATTATGAAGGCTAATAGTTGTTTTCTAGCATTACTCTGTGGAATTCTCTCCCTGATGTTCTATCAAATAGATCTAGTGTTAGGGTACAGTGACGTTCTTGAGGAGAGCTTGCAGTGTTGGGTTCTTAGTTCTTAATTAATTCTTTTTCTCAGAGGTCATAACGAATATAATTCTGTTTCCGGACTATAATGGATGACCCTGTTTCTATAATCTATTGGTGTGCGAATACAATTTTGTTGCAAGATTTCTGCATTTGCTGTAATTTAAAATCAGCATTTCTAGTGTTTAGTGGTACTTTCTTAACTTTTAAAAAACTTTTAACTTCCGTAAAATAAGGAAAGAAGGCCTGGAATGTTTCTAAGGCATACTGGCATAAATGGTAAATCTGCGTCAAGAAGCTTTTATTAATTGGTTTTGACATGTGCAATTTTTAGGTTGGCCAAAAAATAGGACTCCGGTTTTATGTTAAATGACGTCGTGAGCGCGTGAAATATGATTTTATTGTTTTTAAAGGTGGTTTCATAAAACTTCCGTTAGAAACATAATGGAATATCCACTTAGGTAAATGATATTACAGAGTTCTTGTCCTGTGTTGTTTACTTGTTTATATAATTTTGTAGTCGCAAGAATTTTCTCGATACAATGAACTACTTGAATTGTTTCAAAAAAATAAAATAAAATTGGAATATGCAATTGAATTTAATCAAGCGACTTATATAAATGCAGTAGCACGGGAGATCTGTTTCATGTCAAGGGCCAGGTCTAATTCTATCGACATTCTTAAGGCTCAGATCGTAGGTTTTGTTTCGTGTTAAAACCAAGGTCTGGCTCAATGGTAAGTAACGACAGTTATAGAGATCGGATCCTGAGTCCAGGTGGCAACTTGAATTAGCTATCACTGCTGGAAGCCCCTGCGGTTGTTCGGCTGCGTACTCCCCGTCCGCGTATCTCACACTCCCAAAGCATCTTTTTTATATTTACCTTTTTTTTTTGCATTTTTCTTTTTCTCTATAGGTCGGCTTCGTGCAGATAGATGTTTGCCGGGGGGGATTGGTGCTCCTTGAGGTATGGGAGGCAAAAACCGACTTCAAACTCTGAAGCCTGACGTTCGGCTTCTAGCAAGGTGCGAAGCGAACTCACTACGATTACTAAACGCCCTTAGACAGAGACGCACCACGCTCACTCGGTCTTCCTGAATCAGGAAGACCTTCGCTCACTCGCCTAACTCCCACTTCGGCTAAGCAGCACTACAAGCGGCAGGCTGGGACAGACAACGATCTGCGCCAGGCTGCAGTCGAAGCGACGGTCGGCTCCATACGGTAAGGAAAATAAGGTATGGTAGGGCTTTGACCCGGAACGAAAGCATGCGAGAGATTCTTTTTTTGAGTTTTTGAGGAGGTAAAGTAAAGGCCTTACTCTATTCCTGTCGGAATAGCGGCCTTGAAGGAAGGGGAAGAGCGGGGAAGCCTGACCACTGAGTTCTTTGTTTCGAGGACATCAAGCTCTCTAACAGCTTGTTCCCCACTTAAATGAACTCTTTCTTAACTTTTATTGTTGATCTAAATTTTGGTGTCAACAAATATTATTTTCTCTTCGTTGAATTTGGCAATGAAATGGTCTTCCACCCTGAGGGTGGTCGAAGATCACTAGAATGAATGAGAACAAATCACGATCTATCAAGCTCTTTTGTACCTGTTCAATCGCTAGCCTGTAATCCAGTCTATCAGACTGAAGCGAGGAATCCTATAGTTCCAAAAGCTTCGTTTAGGAGACTCGCTTTCGCCTATAAGTAAACAATTTGCATGAATATTATTCGTAAAAATATTAGATTTTACCCGTAATATCTTCAGACGATAATTAGATATTTAGCATCGATTCTGTCACTTCACCTTATGACTTCATGTTTTTGTAATAATTAATAATAAATAATAAATAACAATGGGTGGATTGCATATTCAAATACCTCCTCCGCTCTTAAATTAAAACAGTTCTGGTGCGTTCATTTTATAATGACTAATAATTCATAATAAATAATAATGGGCGACTCACGTATCCATACACCTGCTCCGCTCTTCAAATTAAAACACTAATTGTGTGTTCATTTTTTAGATGAAGTAATCAAAATCTGGAATTGAAAATCGTGTTTATTTAATAAAATAAGAGTGGAAATAGCAAAATGAGATTAGGAAATTAGAGTTTGATTCTCAAAAAAGGCTGGGAATGAGATTCTCATTAGTATCACTATCATCATTAATAATATTATTAAAATTTATTATTATTGTTGTTGTTATAATTATATAGGTATAAATAATAATAAATAGCACAATTAATAAAAGATATTTTAATATTTTAAAATAATTTATTTTTATTTCAATTTGTACAAATTAAGTAAATAACTTATTATAATTTTTGCTCTTCATTTTTATTTTAATCCATTCTAAATAAACGCACCACCTCGACACAAATTAGGGTTTTCTATTTAAATATACCCTATTTGCTCCTAATTATCAAACCTAAGGGTGGATGTTCATATTGGGTTAACCCGAATTGAACCGAACTTGAAATTTTATTTCTAGTTCAGTTCGGTTTGGGTTAGCTATAAAATCTGAACGGGTTCAAATTTCAAACATATACCTTATTGCATACATATGCCTCATGAATGTGAAAAAAATAAAAAATATCCTTAAAAAAACTATTTATCCACATTTTCTTCCTCTCTCATTATTTCATCTCTTACCTCAAATACAAAGATTTTTGATAAATATAAACTTTTCAAAAGGTGCATTATCAAGTGTTGGATAATGTATATTTGAAATGTAAACATTTTATATGCTTAGGTTTTGATTTGATTTCATTACAAATATATTTGTTGATAATTTATGAGTTAAATTGTACATTATTCATTTTTTTGCTCACATACACACTATTGCATAAAATGTAGAGATTTATAACGTGAATTTAAGTTATGAGTAATTGAAAAATCATTTCAGAAAAAAGTCAAGTATTTAGTTAAGCAAAAAATGAAGTAAAGGAGTTAAGTAAGTCAAGTATCTAGTCAAACAGGAAGTCAAATAAGAAAGTAAAGTAAATCGAGTTAGTTATGATGTAAATCAAGTATTAAGTCGAGAAATACGTTAAGTAAGAGTAAGCATAATAGTAAATTATACTCGACTCTTTACCTGACTTAATTAAATGAAATTTTTTATTTCAATTTAAATCGAATATTCTCAACTAGTTACCAAACTTTTAAGAAAAGTCAAGAATTTTTGTTGATTGAATACTTAGACAAGGTTAAATTAAGGTTGAGTATCATCAATTTTTTACTCCACTTAATTAAATAAGATTTTTTCATTTCAACTTAAGTTGAATATTTTCCACTAGTTACTAAACTTTCATGAGAAGTCGATAATTTTTGCTAAACAAATATTTGATCAATGATAATTTAAGGTCAAGTACTCTTAACTCTTTACTCAACTTACATAAAAAAATCAAAAATTCTCTAAATAAATTTTTATTTTAATTGAAATCGAGTATTCTTAACTATTTACTTGATTAACGTAAAAAAATTGAGAACTTATATTAAATTACTAATTATACATGATTTAGTTAAAATAGAGTATTCTTGGCTATTTCTCTTAACTTTAAAGGTACGAGTTCTTTTTTATGAGGATTTAGTTGAGATTATTTTCGTACTTTCTCTTTTTTTTTTAAGTATATATTTATAATTAAAGACATATATTAGGGAGTTAGGAGGAAATGGGTGTATCCCACGCAATTCTCTACGCAGATTACGTAGTTCCTCATCTTCCATCTAAAACCCTAAAAGAAATGACCTCTCTCCGCCATGTTCGCCGCCTTTGCACCTCCACAGCCGCTGCCGCGGGCAGCAGCAGCACAACGGCATCATCAATATCGGTATCCAAAGCCAAATCGAAGCTTCGTTCAGAGTTCGACCCTGACAAAGCCCTAGAAATCTACTCGTCCGTTTCCAAGCACTACGCCTCTCCAGTCTCTTCTCGCTACGCCCAAGACTTAACTGTCCGTCGTCTCGCCAAATCTAAGCGTTTCTCCGATATCGAAACCCTAATCGAATCCCACAAAAAAGACCCCAAAATCACCCAAGAACCTTACTTGTGCAATCTCATTCGATCCTACGGTCAAGCTGGCATGTTTGACCACGCCATGAGAACCTTTGACCAAATGGATGAATTGGGCACACCCAGGTCGGTAGTTTCTTTTAATGCCTTGTTATTTGCTTGTACTCGGTCCAGGCTTTACGATAAAGTTCCTATTTTGTTTGACGAAATTCCAAAAAGATATGATCTTTCGCCGGATAAGATATCGTATGGCCTTTTGTTAAAATCGTATTGTGATTCTGGGTCGTCTGATAAGGCTTTGGAATTATTGAACCAGATGGAGAACAAAGGTATTGAAGTGACCACTGTTACTTACACAACAGTGTTGAATTGTTTATATAAGCAAGGGAATGCTGAACAGGCTGAGAGATTGTGGAGTGAGATGGAGAAAAAGGGTGTTGAATTGGATGTTGCGGCTTATAATGTGAGGATCACCAATACTTATGGTGGTAATCCTGAGAAATTGAAGGAGTTGATTGATGGGATGCGTGTTGCGGGGTTGAAACCTGACACCATTAGTTATAACTTCCTCATGACTTGTTATTGTAAAAATGAGATGATGGATGAAGCTAAGAAGGTGTACGAGGGATTGGAGGAAAATGGGTGTAGTCCAAATGCTACGACTTTTAGGACATGGATATATCATCTGTGTAGAAGTGGGAATTTTGATAAGGCGTATAAGGTGTTTAAGGAAAGTGTGATGGTGCATAGGATTCCTGATTTTAATACGGTGAAGCCTTTGGTGGAAGGGTTGGTGAAGAAAAAGAAGATTAAGGAGGCCAAAGGGGTGATTCGGACTATTAAAAAGAAGTTCCCTCCTAATGTTTTAAGAGCTTGGAGGAAAGTTGAGGAGGAGCTGGGGTTGGTTTCTGCCCTTGCTGGTGGTGATGGTCAAAAAGCCAGGGGTTAAGCATTGATGGAACTTCTGATACTGGGAGATTAGGTTATCTGAATTTTGATTGTTAACTAATCATTAGAATGTTGGCTGCAAAGCAATTAAATTTGATTGAATTCAGCAGTGGAGGCTAATGTTTGAGCTTGATTGAGGCTAATTATATACAACTGTCTTAAACTTAAATGAATGCTGTAGGTTGAACTATATATTAGGTATAAAAGTTTCAATCCCTCTGCATAATTTCTAATGTTTCTCTTTTCTGCTTTGCTCTGTTCCATTCGCAGATTCAGCCTTGTTTTGAAATTTGGTGGGAGCGTGATATATATAAATATAACCGTAGAAATGAGCTAGATAATTTTGTCCAAGTGTTGGTAGTATTTTTCTGGCATTTTATTGGTTTCCATTGCTGTCTTTGCTCGGTAATTATTGACAATTTGACATCGGTCATCAAGTGCGCCATAACCGAAATGTTTACATATCGCTTGGCAAAAGTAGTCTGTTTAAACATTTTTAGAAGCACTCGGTCTATTCGACTTGGGAGCATGGACCAACCCTCAATTTTTGCTTTTCACTACAGGAGGAGCTACGCATTTATTTTATTACTGAATTTTCTAAAAGCCATTGAACACTCAATTGTTTAAACATGTTTATTTAATAAGAAAGTATTTTATATGCGCATGGTTCAAACTTCAAACTAGCACCGTGATGCATAGACACCTATCTAGTGCCATGCACATATATTTGTTTATGGATGATGGGTTCAGGTCAATTCAATCTCTCTGTCTTCACTACTTTTTACAACTATTTTCTACCCTTATTTCAAGTTAAAAATAGATCACATGGATTGGATTAGTTGTTACGTAAACCGATTAAATAACTGGATAATAATTCGTGATTATATTGGTTAATTGGTTTTTGTAGGCTTATTAGATTCTTTATGACGCATGCAATTATGATTTTATTCCAAAATAAATTATGGCTAGCTTAAAGTCAACCGAAGTCAAAGAGAGACGTGAATGAGAGATTTTGGGCAAAAAAGGGGGGAAAAAAA
Source organism: Luvunga scandens (assembly GCA_030449905.1). Taxonomy (NCBI): domain Eukaryota; kingdom Viridiplantae; phylum Streptophyta; class Magnoliopsida; order Sapindales; family Rutaceae; genus Luvunga; species Luvunga scandens. The sequence goes on along the minus strand of JASUUG010000383.1, from coordinate 1,132,033 downwards.
AAAAGAAAAGAAGTAGGGTGTTGGAAGAAATCAATAGGGGTGGCGATAGATAAAGCTAGGTTTTTAAGTTTAGAAGCCCAATGAAGGCATCGTGACCAAAAAGAAGGAAAAACCCACCCCTCAATGTCAATCTTCCTTTGTTGCTCCACTTCCATGATCCATCCAAGGGCGGTGGTAATTGGTAAATAAATAAATAAATAAATACAAGGAACCACAAAGAGAGCGCGGCAAGTAGAAGAAGAACGGAGTAAAAGGCATGACCACTCGAATCGCTCCTGGAGTTGGGGCCAATTTGCTGGGCCAACACTCCGCCGAGAGAAATCAAGATGCCACAGCTTATGTCGGCAATCTGGATCCCCAGGTACCATTTTCTTTCTTTATTTTTTTGCTTCTGTTCTTTCTATTTTCTTGTTCTGTTCCTTTATCTTTTGTTTTTTGGTGTTACTAAATTTATTTTTTCACTTTTGTTGTCTATTTACTCTCTCTGTCTCTTTCATTTGTATTTTTTTTTCATTATTTTTTTTTCCTTACTATTAACTTAGATGCGAAAGAGGATATGTTTCTTAAACATCGATGAAACTCATGCGTTTTTGTTTCTTTATATTCTTTCAGGTAACTGAGGAGCTACTTTGGGAGTTGTTTGTTCAAGCAGGTCCTGTTGGTATATTCGGCGTACCTTTATCCTAAAATTCTTTTTTTTTTTTTTAATTTATTGGTCAATGCTATTATATGGCTTCCTCTTTTATGTGTATTTTTTTTCCTTCCCCCTTTCAAATTGTTATATGTTTTGATTTTCATTTCTGAGCCACATAATCACTGTAATTGAAGTTGGTCTGCTGCTTGACAATATAAGTTTGGCTGTCACTATACTTTAAGGAAATTACACTGACCATGAATCAAACTGATTTTGAAAGTTCAGCTGTGGTGTTCAGTGTGAACCCTGAACATGTTTAAATAATGAAAACAAGATGATGAATTTGAAATTAAAATGCAGAATTTCACTTCAGAGAGGAACGTGATTTGAAAGTTGGTATTGTTTTGGCATAAATTCTTTTTGCGAAATAAGTCTTTGGTGTGAGCTTTCTGCGGAGATTTATATTGTTGTATTTATCTCTCTCTTTCTCTCTTTTCCTGTTTCAGTTAATGTGTATGTTCCAAAAGATAGAGTGACAAACCTTCATCAAGGATACGGATTTGTAGAGTTCCGAAGTGAGGAAGATGCTGATTATGTAAGCATTGCTCATGGTCTAAGTGTCTATAGTTGTTTCATTGTTTATTGGATCACAGACTTTGGCATTGAGGTTCAGTTTTATTTTTTCAGCTTTTGATAAAAGATGTTTTCTTTTATGTATCAAATGTGCAGGCAATAAAGGTGCTGAATATGATAAAGCTTTATGGGAAACCGATACGTGTGAATAAGGTATAAAGCTCTCCTTTTGAAGGCGATGACTTGCTCTATTTCTTTTTGCTGGGTGTTGCGAAGATAATCATGATGTTTGTTGAATTTAAGTCTGTTCTATAGTCTTCTTTTTATGTAGTGCTGTTTGTGATGTTAGTGGACTATCAATGGTGCTTAATTTTGATGTTCATTCGTTTAGGCATCCCAAGACAAAAAGAGCTTAGATGTGGGGGCAAACCTTTTTATTGGAAACCTTGATCCAGTAAGTTGCTTACGTTTTCTCAAAGTATATATATTTTCAAAAAATTACTATGTGACTCATTTTAACTTTGTGAATTTCCTTGATGCACTTTTCAGGATGTGGATGAGAAACTACTATATGATACATTCAGTGCGTTTGGAGTCATTGTTACAAATCCCAAGGTAACACTGTCAACCCTTCTGTTTTAGTTCTTTATGCAACAAAAGTTAGATGTCCTATATGTTGATATGTCAGTGTACAAGTTGCTTTTGTGGATTTATAAAATAGTTGGCTGATTCTTTACTCATAAATTTTCATCCAGTTTGCCCTCTAAATTTGTATACATTTGCAGCATGCTATTCTGTATGTCAATGTGGGGGTTTTACAAGGTTATATAGGTTAAAGTCTTGATCCGGTTATGATAAAAATGCAGAGGATTTTCTTTTCATATGTACTTGAAAGATTTTGGATTCTATAATGCCAACTGAGCATTAATTTTCACCCCCAATGAAAGTTCTTGTTTCAGCGGTCAGCCAGACTAACAATAAGGCAAATGCAGTGTTGTCATTATATGCCATCATTGGTTTTGAGCCGTGTTTGTACACATTAACAGCATGGATGTCTTATTTTTGTCCCTCTGAAGGGAACAGAATGTGAAACAAAGATAGCATGGCTAATAACTCTAATCTTTAATGCCATTTTTTCTTCATTGTCTAATCAACCAAATTTAATATTTCTGTGCATGTCATTCCCATGAAAAAACATGTCATGCAGACTTGCATAGAGATGAATGGGAAGAGAATGTGCAGGATTTGTGTAGCCAATCTCAACTGTTGGACTGTAGGGTCTTGTTATGTTAGGTTCCGATCTAAGTTAGTAGCTCTGCTTGTATAAATAATTCCACAAGTTATCTGATCTAAGAGATCTATTCACACTACAAGAAATATGTGCTTGGCATCAATGCGTCAGTAGTTGATGATTGTTTTGTGTGTGTGTGATGTTTTGGTACCAGCTCGAACGTGGACTAGTGATATGGTAAATGATTAAGCATCATATACTCCACCAACCACACGACCAGAGCTGGTTGTAATGTTAGGTTGAGTGCTTGATTGTGATATTTTAGAATATGTTGTAAATATGGTTGTCATGGCTCATAATTGAAGGTTTGTAAATATTATAGTTTTGACAGTTTAGAATATGTGTGGTTTTGGGGTTGATGTGTTCTGACATTGCCTTTTGAGTGGGTTTTGGCTGGTTAACAGTATGACAGGTATTTGGGTTGCAAATGTTTATGATTGTTTCATACTGAAAATTTTGCCTTTTGAGTGGGTTTTGGCTTGTTAACGGTATGACAGGTATTTGGGTCTCTTTTATACAGCTTGAATCTGTTGCAAATGTTTATGATTGTTTCATACTGAAAATTTTGGAGCTATTTAATGATCAGCTTCTGCAGGTTTTAATTTTGAACTGCTTAGGGTTATGTGATGGTTTGATCTATTGGATGAATATATCATTTAGATGTGGGTTTTGAGCTCAACTGTTCATCATGTGAGTGGCATAACTAGTGGTTTAATCCCGCCCCGGGGGGGGGGAGCTTCTTATTTTGTCTTCTTTTGCACTGTTGATGCTAATTAATTGTTATATTTTTCCTTCAAAAAGAAATTCAAGTGGTTGGAAGGGTGACTTTCTGGTTTGCTGTTAGAGTCTAATGTTTGGCATTTCACCTCTTCAGATTATGCGAGATCCTGACACTGGAAATTCTCGTGGATTTGGTTTCATTAGCTATGATTCCTTTGAGGCATCCGATGCAGCTATTGAGGTATGCCCCTTTCACATGCTCTTTTGTAACCACCAGTGTTTCTTGAGAAATATCTGACATTCAATTGTTGAGAATCTATAGATGGAATGGTGGTTGTTTTAGACTGAGTATACTAAAATCCAAGTTAAGGTCTGAGGAAGCTGGGTGGCAAGTACTCCGCATATTTCAGTAGCATTAAATGTTGGTTCTGTAGTACTGCATCTATTTTACATGGTTCATTTTATTTGAAGCCCGGGCCTTTGGGAAATTAATGTTATAATCAGTATGATTCGTGTAATTATATCAATTGTTTAAGAGACCAAGCAAGCACCATGACCTGGATTCATTTATCTTGTTCAATTTTGAAGATAAGTATAATTAGTTTCATCTATTGTTGCAGGCAATGAATGGCCAATACCTTTGCAACCGTCAAATTACTGTCTCGTATGCATATAAGAAAGACACTAAAGGAGAGCGCCATGGTACTCCAGCAGGTGAGGCTTTATTCTCATTTTGCTACTACTTTGTTGCTCTTGTTTTGAGTTCTTACCACTAAATATGACATGGTACCTTTATTTTCTAGCACTTTGATGGTCCCAGGGGCTGTGTTGCATATGCACTTGTACATATAGAAGGAATTTGAATTGATTCATCTCATTTCTAACAAAATGAATTTTTGCTATCCGTTGATCCAGAGAGAATTTTGGCGGCAAACAATCCAAGTTCCCAGAAGAGTAGGCCCCACACTTTATTTGCGAGTGGACCTCCATCACTACAGAATGCTCCTCAGGCCAATGGTACTGTTGGTGGACCAGTGCCTCCACGCCCATATGCAAATGGTGCTGCTTCAGGCCCAATTCCAGCTGTTCGACCACCGCCCCCACCACCACAAGCTGCAGGGTTCCCACCCATGCAAGTGGCTGGACAAGCCGCTTGGCAGGGTCAGCCACAGCATATTGGTCAAGGTGTTCCACCACCAGTCATGCCTCCACCTATGCAGTTCAGGCCACCACCGAATATGCCGCCTCCACCGCCTCAAGTAGCTTCAGCTATGCAAAGACCCCTTCCACAACCAATGGGAATGGCTGCACAACCCCCGCTTTGGCGACAGCCGCCACCACCTCCACAGCAATTGCTTGGAAGACCCCCAATGCCACATATGTCAATGCCACCACCTCCGCCACCCCCATCAGGTTGAAGACCTGAAAGCTTTTTGTAACTCGGTGATATTTAGACTAAAATTTGTTGATTGGTCATTTTGGAACTTCCTGTTTCTTCGTTAGATGAATACAAGTGATTGTATGCGTAGATACATTGGCTTTGCGCATTTAGTGATGAGGATTACTGATTAGAGACGGTAATCTGTACTAATAACAGGCAAAATATTTGTTTCCTCTGTGTACCCAACCATACACGCATGTGTTCGTGGTTCGATGTCGGATTCGATAGATATAAATTAAGGCCACTAGCATTTTCCAAGGGCCAGGCTAAGTCTTTGGGCCAGTCGGCCTGGAAAATCTATCCGTGTCTTTAGAAACGTATACGTCAGCTTCTGGTGCTCAAATTCTATCCACTTTTTCTCTAAATTTTGCTACCTTGACCGATCTTGGAATCGGACGACAGGACAATAAGGGCTAGAATCTTGCATCTGCTTGGGTGTTGAGCTGGATCTCGTCGTTTCGATGGTCGAATGGGCTGGGGCTAGAAACAAGTTGCCCTGGCGCTACCACCAACCACTGCCAAATTAATGTTTGGCACTCAGAATTAAATTAGATTGATTATAAAAATTAAATTGGATTAGGTTGGATTGAAGTAGACTGAATTATATATAGTGTTGTCCTATGTTTGGTACAATATAGGATTAATATCGGATTAAATTATATTAAATTAAATATAAGTGAAGTTAAATAGTATGTAATTAGAATAATTAAATTTATTTAAATTATATGTTTTTATACATGATATATATTTTGCCTATTAAATAAAATATTATTAAAATAATTAAATATAAAATTAATTATTTATCAAATGTTAATGTTTTACATAATATTCAAATGATAAATGGGATGTTTCTTAATAATAATTTTGTTAATGCATATAATATACTATTAATTAATTATTTAACATTAAATATTAATACAAATAAATAAATGAAAGAAGGTGTAACAGGTAAATAAAAAATAAATTACTTAGTTTTTATGGAACCATGAATAAAAATAAATAAATAAATAATAACAATACATAAATAATAATAAAAAAAAGAAACATTACTTAGGTGGCGTTTATTTTTCCGTCTGAAATCTGAATAGATCTGAATTAATTTGAATTGTCAATAGATCTAAATGTCTGAATCTGAATAATGTGTTTTTTTTTTTATCTGAATCTCTGAAAATAAGTATTAAGTTGTTTGTTTTTTAAACTTAAAAATCTGAAAATATATATTTTTACATTTGTACCATTATTAAATTTAAATGTCAAATAAATAATACACTAAATACCATAATATTTTAATATTTATAAGTAAAACTATATTCAAGTGAATACATAATGATTTTGGAATTATAATATATAAAATACCATAAATTTTAAATTTTATCACTAATTCTCAATAATAGTACATAATATAAGAAAAAAAAAACTAACAAAATAATTGAAATAGTTGATTTGTTATTTTATCTCGAAGTTGTCTCATGTAAAGATGAGATTATGTAGGATAAACGTCTATGGGTGAGTTTTGGAATATGTATGAAAAATAAATTATAAAATAGAGATATTTTTGACATTAGAAATTAATTGACTTAATTCAGATTCTTCTACTCAGCAAAAAACTGAAAAAAATGGCTTCTTTTATTAAGTCAAAATTATTTGAAAAGTCCTATTAAGTTATAAAAACAAACACCTCTAATTAACTTAATTAATTAAGTTAAGTCACTTTAAGTTATTAAGTTAAAAAATAAACGCCACCTTAGTATACTCCTCCTTAAACCCGTGTGAAAATGACGATAACTAATCCTATAGTTGTGAGACTAAATTTGAATTTAGTCTACTTAATCTAATCTAAGTGAGTTTAACAAAAATGGAATTAGATATTTTATCACAAAAAATTAATCTAATCCCACACTTTATCCTACTCCTAAACATGACCTTTGTGTGATCCGATTCGCATTCATACGTTCGCTTACGTTCTCTAGTCTCAAATGTTAGGCACGGTTGGTGCAGTTCTATCCAACAGAAAGTCCCTATACCTTCTTGATACTCTCCACAAGCAGGGATTTCAAATTTTATTGGCTTGTGTCTGCTTAGAATGGATTGGATATTCTTTTAGGCTATGTTCGGGTTGACAAGAGAGTAGGAGGGAGAGGAGAGGAATTGAAAGTCCTCTCAGATTTCCACGGTTTGATTTGCAATAATGAAGGGGAAATCAAATTCTGAAGAATTCGCAATTGCTATAAACTGTGGAATTCAGTTTCTGCTATGATGAGTGGGGAAATCCAATTCTAACTCAGCGGGAGAGTAAATTTTCATATACATCCCTTAAAAAATAATTTAATTGCTGTGAACATATTAAAACACATGTGTATATTTTTTTTCATCATTATTAATACAAGAGATATATAATCATAAAAAAAGAAACTTAAGATTTTCACTTAATTGATTAATCATTTTTTTTTAAAAAATAAAGATAAAAGCAATTGAGGAAGGAAAATCATAATTTCGTTATTTTTATGTTGAAAACTGAAGGAAGATTATCTTCTATAGATTTATATTTATTTATACTTTTATTTGCAAACTATAAACGCAGAAAATTAACAAAGATCAAATCAATTCATAATAAATTTTCTTTCAATTCTACTTCTTTTAATTTTCTATGTTTAGATTAAATTAATTTATAATTTAATATTTTTCCAGAAAAAATTCAAATCTCTAGATAATATAATTGAATAATAATTCAGACTTTTTTTTCCTTATTTAGATTTTAAAATTTTATTTTATTTTTTAATTTCACTTAATAAAAAATATTAAAATCTTAACATAAAAGGTTAAAATTGTCCAAATAAAAAATAATCTTTCCATTTCCATTTAGAATTTCTTGCTAAACCAAACAATGAAAATTGAAATTCTCTCTCCTCTCTTCTCCACTCCTCTCCTCTCCAATCATTTCTTCAAATCAAACACCACCTTAGTGTTTTGCCAAGTGTGGATATGGTATGAACATTGAGTTCATCCTTCATTTGTCTTGGTTAAGGATTTTATTTTGCACTTGGGATTGGAACCTAGTTCTTGTTGTTCATTGTTGTTGCCATTTATGTGTTGAAAATAAAAGGTTTTTTGAGATTCGAATCTCGTTGATATGAGTTAGGAGGAGATTGAATTGTCTTTAGATAGACATTTAAGAAAAAAAGATTTTATTATTTATAAGAATAAATTAAAAAATTCTTGAAATGATAAATAAATTTGTACAAAAATTGAAGGAATAGATGACAAGAATTATTTACAAATTGATAATTGACAAATATTCAACAAATACTTGAGTATTAAAAAAATTAAAAGTATTTTCAAAATTCTCTTTAGATAATATTTCAGTTTTCATTTAAAGAGTCATATTATTAATAAAGGTTTAAAAGGACTCTTCAATTAATATTCTTCTAATGATATTGTCATTCTTTCTCTTCAACATTAGAGGGTCAAGGGTGATTCTCTCTCTTCAAATAGTACAATATTATCTTCTTCTTTTTAACTCATCATTGTTAAAGAGAGAGAAATGCTATAGTTACTAATTTTTTGAAGGAGGAAAAAATTTGATTAAAATAATATAAACTTATTTTTTTAAGAGTCTTTTGGGAGAGATTTTTCATTCATTTTTTAATACATAGGCAAGGGATATTTTATGATACTCTAAAAGTATCATTATTTGTACAAACTAGCTTGTTTAAGTTGTTATCCGCTATGCTAAAAAAAAATTATAAAAAAGATGTATTATATTGCAAGTGACAATAGTAAGCCAATTAAGACTTCGTTTGATATTGAAGTTAGACCGCAAAAATTACAGTATTAAAGTATTTTAGTAAACTTTAGTTACTATAACTTAAAAGTTAAGTCGATTTGATTCTAAACTTACATGATCAAATATATATACTACTTTTGTCAAAATTATTATTCATAAGTCATATTTATTATATACTATTAGCTTTTATTTCATAATTTCAACTTCTTTAACTAAAAAACTGTAACATCTCAATACCAAAACGAGCCTAAGTTTCATTCAATTATGCTTACTACATATCTATGAAATAGCAAGCGTGACAGTTAATTTTCATATCTTTACTTTGGTATTTAATTTTCATATCTTTACTTAGCACACACCTAACTTACAATTACAAATGCTTTCGTGAATAAGATTGAGTTAATGCCAGAGATCAGAGAATGACTTAAAAGAAGAGGCAGAAAGTTTGAGGAAGGAAGGAGAATAACTAATCGATCACGTTAATCGAAACTTTACATATGATAAAGACTTATAAGAATCACAGTTGGGTGCACAAATTTGAGGTTTCAGATGCAGCTTGGTATGATACTTGCCCGAGTTTATATTTCCTGCATTGGAGATCTTTAGTTGACTTTTATCAGTGATTGCTTTAATTTGCAGCACATAATTTCTGTGATCTTTTATCATTGGTTATGTATCACAGCTCTTTCCCAGCTTGAAATAGTCATTATCATACAGACAGTTGTTGATATCAAGGTTTATCATACTTTAATGTTGGTTATATGTGTCTGTTCTAATAGGAAGTCTCTAAAGCTAACTGGCTAAGCGGTTCCCTGCCATTACCTTTGTCCTTTGTACCAAATAAAAGCTGATAGTGGGGTTTGCCAAACCCTAACTTTTCATCCCCACCAATCATCAGAAATGCTTAAAAAGTGTTCAAAAACGAAAGTTCTGGGGCACGTCCTAATGCGTATGTGCATATTATACTGGAACACGGATGTATTTATAAACCTAAAATGTACGCACCAATCACACATCAGAAGAACAATATGCATTAGCGGCATTAAAGAAAGGAATGTAACATAATGGAAACGAAAGTTTTCAATTGCTTTAGCATTAATTAGTTCCAAGTGGGACGAATTGTGATTTCTGTGTTGGAAAACAGATGCCTAACTAATATTGTATGAAATGCATGTTATGTAGAAGCAATTTATCTCCATAAAGTCACAAACTGAGCTTACTCAAAATGAGAATGCTGGTCATGTGCAAGAAGAATTATCAGAAACTCTTAACTTGTACCTTGATGGCACTTGCAGGAAATAATAATATAGATATGGTAGAAGTTATCAACATGAAATTGAAAATGAAGAACTATATATATATATAACATTTAAAACATGTTATATATCATTTAACAGAGAATATTCCTTTGTCAAATCCAACTAAATTTCTTCAACTTTTATTTCCTTTTTTTTTTCTTTAAAATTTCCCTGAAAGCTCCATATGCTGGCATCACTAAGTTTTGTGATTCTGCCACAACGTTTCGTCTTGTTCCTTGCACTAGATAGCAAACAGATATAAAGTTACTTTCATCTTGTAAATGCATGTGCAAAGTTAACTGCGGAGAACTATGATGGCAAAAACATACAACACTTTATTTGCTTTATAAAGATTGGTAAGAAGTAGGAAAGTCACAGTCCCATTTTCTATAGACTCCTTTCAAAGTAATTCGTTTCTTCATAGTGTATGTGAAACAACAATGAGCTCCAAAGCAAAGCGTTTTTGGACCCCCGACCCTGTAATTGTTGGTGCCGGACCATCTGGTTTAGCAGCGGCAGCATGCCTTAAAGAGAGAGGAGTTCCTTCCTTGATTCTTGAAAAAGAGAGCTGCTTAGCCTCTCTCTGGAAACTAAAGATATATGATCGTCTTCAGCTTCACCTACCTAAAAAATTCTGCCAACTTCCTTATGTGCCATTCCCTCGTGAATATCCGGCATATCCCTCCAGACAACAATTCATAACTTACATGGAGGCTTATGCTAGTCACTTCGAAATCGAACCCCTCTTAGGACAAGAGGTTCAGTGGGCTAAGTATGACGTAGCCATGGGGCGCTGGCGGGTTAAAACTCATGAATATGAGTTCATGTGCCGATGGCTCATTGTGGCAACTGGTGAGAATGAAGTACCTGTGCTGCCTAAAATTGCTGGAATATCAGAATTTAGAGGAAGGTTACTTCACACCAGCACTTACAAGAATGGAGTTGAATTTAGAGCAAGTAAGGTTTTGGTAGTGGGTTGTGGCAACTCAGGCATGGAGATTAGTTTTGACTTATGTAAGAATGGTGCTCAAGTTTCTTTAGTTGTAAGAGATAAGGTAAAGATGCTTAAATTCATGCCCATTTTCTTTGTTCTGTACAATTTCTGAGTTACACTTACGCACACTTATAGATACCATCCACTTCTCTCTCTTTGTAATTTTTTCACTCCTATTTGTGACTTCCTACTTAGCATATACCTAGTAACATCTAATAAAGTTAGTGTTTCGGAAGTGTTACATTATATGTAACATTTAATAAACTTGCAGCTCCATTTTATTTCCTCTTTTATCTTTTAATGCGAATAACTTATTGCAGGTGCATATATTGCCTAAAAAAATCCTGGGAAGATCAAGCTTTGCTATTTCAGTGTGGCTGTTGAAATGGTTTCCATTAGATGTTGTTGACAGGTTTCTTCTCTTCTGCTCAAGACTTGTTCTAGGAGATACTAAGCAAAATGGGATCCAAAGGCCTGAAATGGGACCGTTACAATGGAAGAATTCTGTTGGAAAAACCCCAGTCCTAGATGATGGAGCTTTTGAAAAAATCAAGTCTGGGGAAATCAAGGTCAACACTAGCAATTCCTACTTTTTTATTAGACTGTTTTGATGCGCTAAATCACTACAAATCATAGTCTTTGTACAAGTTACAGTCAAATAACATAAGAATCCAATGAAAGGGACCAATATAAGCTCTTTTAAGTAAATAAAAACCACCACTCAATTACGAGACATTAGTTTAAAAGTTTTCATAATTTGGAAACCTTGCATGAATCAATATGCTATCAATTCTGTGCATGCTTTTACGCATTGTCTTAATTTGTCACGCCTATTTCAACTTGGATCACATAGGTGGTACCAGGTATTCAAAAATTCACAACCAAAGGTGCAGAATTTGTAAACGGAACAGTAAAGGAATTCGATTCAATAATTCTAGCAACTGGATATAGAAGCAACGTATCATCATGGCTCAAGGTACGATAATGTCTCCATAGAAATATATGCATACCCTCTTTCTTATTTTGATCGGGGATCATTCTCTTTGCAATTTCAATACAGGAGGCAAGCTTATTCAACCAAAAGAATAATAATAATCCTCAAGACTCATATCCCAAAAATTGGAAAGGCAAGAATGGAGTCTACAGTGTAGGTTTTGCAAGGCAAGGTTTGTTGGGAATTTCAATGGATGCACACAAAGTAGCAGATGATATAGCAAGCCAATGGAACTCTGAGACAAGGCATTCGTGGCTTGACTCCTAAGTAATATCTAAACTGCAATGTGTGCTTAAATTCTGTAATATGTATCGCAGAGATTGCTTAATTAATTCATTTCTACGAGAGTGAGTTTATACAGCCAAAAGCTCAACACAAGGCAGGTATCAGTTTAGTATCCCTCAGAACTACCACCTTCATGGTTTATGTAATCAGGGAATGCTTGTAGAAGTACAGATAATGGACGGGAAACAGAATTAAAGCTTGTAGAGCTGTATTGTGCGGCTGAAATTTTGTGCGTAATTGATCCCCTTTTTACTTGAAAATAAGGCGTTTTTCGATTTGTGTCATGTCAATTGCAATATCCATCCCATTCAAAAGCATGCGAATTTCAATTCAATTTTTCAGAGCAGAAATTAGCGAAAGGAAAATATCTTCTGTGAACATAAAATCCACCCACATAAAAGTAAAGTCACCGTTAACCACTCGTTCTTATCCAAGTGGTTAAAGTAACTCCCTTACAAGTGTGAGGAAAATGATTTGAACCCCACAAATTGCATTGTGGGGGCTTTAATTTAAAAATTCTTTACTCAAAAGAAAATGATTTGAACCCCACAAATTGCATTGTGGGGGCTTTAATTTAAAAATTCTTTACTCAAAATTTGAGTAAAGACAATCTTTTTCTTAGATAGAGTTGACTTCTATCGAATATTATAAAAAGTTAAATCTGAATATGAGATTTGTTGTAATAATTTTAATAATTATATGATTGTAAATATCATAATATGTTGTAACCTGAACAATGGTCCCATTAAAAAAAAGAAAAGTCACCATCATCACTGTAATGAATAAATTGCTCCAAGTGCGCAGGCACTGAACCAAACAAATCTCTGGCTTGCAATACCAAACAAATCAATAGAATCATTAATCAGAACTCCACTAGATACCAAACCAAGCCGGTCCCCTCTCTGAAAAAGATTGGCCTTGCATATCCGAAGCTCTGTGGTCCAGTACTCTAGTCCATCTAGTTCTGCTGCAAGGCCCACGCTCAAGGCTTCAATGGATTCTTATTTGTCCTTTTCTAGTTAGGTCAGAATCTACAGTCTATGCCCTGTGCTGTTTTGTCGTTCGTTTTGATTCTTGAAAACAGGAATTCAATAGAACAATTGAGAAGATTTTAATTTTACCAAAACTATGGGAAGTAATTATTATAATTACTAGGAATTTTAATTTCTTGAGAATATGCATTGACCAACTATGAAATTCATTTATGAATATTGGTTCCTGAAAATCATTGGTCCACTGCATTTTTCAAAGATCTAAGAATTAGCTCCAGAGTTGTAATAAAAAACTTCAGTACAATTTTTTTGGTTCTACTTTGGGTCATTAGATGTTACAATAGTGTGATATAAGTTAAATTATAAGGTAACTTAACAATTTGTTTGGTTCTACTATTGCGTTATTGGATATTACAATAGTGTGATACCCCCTGCATTATAAGGTAATTTAACAACCCCTCTAAATACGATATCCTATTAATGGAATCAGGTGTTATAAAACTTAAGTTAGTGGGGGAAACACTAACGTTATTTTTTGAAATCAAGTCTCCAAAAGTACTAGCTTAAAAGACAGAAAGAAAGAAAGAAAAAGAAAAAAAAAGAACACGCACTCTCACAGGTACTATATCTTTGCCTAATGTTTTTTTGTAATAGAATATAGCTGCTGATGGGAAAGTAAACAAAGAATACGCCAATCAATAGAAGCACATATCTCATTGTATATTGCTTTGTTATTTTCCAAATTGTAAATATATTACAACTATATGGCCTTCTCTGCTACAAAAGCAAAAGCCTAGAAGTCTCCTCCACCTCTGTGGCGCATGTGACCAAGTCCAAACCTAGTGCTCCAAAAGTTGCGTTCTGCACCGGCAAGTCTTTGATGTAGGAAAAGGGCACGAGCTCCAGACATGTCAATGAAATTGGGATTTTCATTGTTCATATACGAAAGCGTTATGTGAACAGCAGCAGGGCAGCGGAAAGATGGAAATGACAGTACTGTAATATGAATAGTGCCGTCATTTTATATGTTATAGCGTATTGTAGTACGTACAGAACTCATATCTTTGTCTTCTTACTATTTTGCTGGTGCTTAAATAACAATACTCTTTTACATATATTTTCAGTAGTTTGTACAAAAATTCAAAAAAAAAGAAAGAAAAAAATAAAAGTTTACACATTAAGTTGTTCGTGTATGGCTGGCCTAGCTATACATCCTACAAGAATATGCGTAACTTTTTTCATTCTACCCAGTTTTCAAGTAATTTGAAACTCTTGAAATGCTCCATTAATTTTCTATTTAAATATCACTGTTCATTTATAGTTTAGCATCATTTAGTTCACGATTTGGTATTCCTTTATTTTTCTTCCGGTGAAAATCTCAATTTCTATTTTTCCGCTACAATGTAAATGAAAACACAGTTGTCATTGCTAACACTACAATGCTGCAAATAATGATATTTTGTAGTAAATCGGAGTCAAAAATGAAATTTGGGAGGTCAATGTTTGAAATGTTTTACTTGAGCTTTCTGATAAATAAATAACATACAAACAAAGGCACCTTCCTGTTTGATTAACACAAGGATCGTCTGTTATTTGGGTTGAAGATACGTGACAATACTTCGAATGGTAAATAGTAGAACCATGTGCACACGAGGCATCGGTGTGTCAAGATTCAAGAATTTACACTAGCATTGTGCATCATTAAGCCCGTACTGCAATAATGTGACAGCAACACACAAAACTTCTGAATCTTGGGACCAGACTCCAAAGACTGCAACAATGCCAAGTCAAACAATGCCTTGTCAATTTATAATCGGACAATTGACAAGTTTTAATCAAAACAAAACAATTTGGTTTTATTATAAGGCCTTATTATAAACAAGACATTCTCACATATTTAATGATTTTAACACTCCAACTACTTTCTGTAACTGTCTTGGCACTCCTTTTCGAAGGCAGTTGTTAAGTTACATAATTACATAAGCTATATTAATCTAACAATTACTATTAATAACAGGCATATAGTTTTTATTGTTTATACTTTTGTGTTATTAGTAATAATTGTTGTGTTGATGTATATTATGAAATTATGTAACTTAACAAGCTCCCATTTCGAATCCATTTTCGCTGATTTTATTCAAAACGCTTCAGTTATGGTTTTTCATCAAATTCAATTTTTTTCTCAGAACCCAACGAATGCTGGCCGCCCGGAATCAATTTTCTCTTTCGCTTTGTCAAGAAAATACAAGTTAACGTGGAAGAGCGTAAGTGCCCGAAGTGGTAAGAGACAAGCACACTGACTGATTTCCTGTACTCTCACGTCATGAAAAATTTTAACCAAAAACAAAAAAAAAAAGTCCTGACAAATAAACTTTCCAAGGCATGTAACAGTCTTAGGGTTGAAAAACACAACATTAGATGATTGAATTTAGAATTAAAGTTGGATAGTTATAATTTTTAAATTATAGTATTAAAGTGTTTGATAAACAATAAATACTGTACTTTGAAAGTTATGTTAATATGATTTTTCACTTGTATGATAAAAAATTTATTATATCTTTAATAATTTTATCAAAATTATTATTTAAAATTTATATTTACTATATGTTACTAATTTTTATTTTATAGTTACAATTTTTTTTTCTATTATATCTTTAATAACTTTTGTTATAAATTTATACAAATTATTATCTTAAAAATTAATGGTCAACAGCAGCTGCTTCAAGCCTTCAAATCACCATTGTCGCCACCAACCACCGTGACTGGCTTACCGCCACCATTGGCCACTGGATTAATGTG
Organism: Luvunga scandens; assembly: GCA_030449905.1. NCBI lineage: Eukaryota > Viridiplantae > Streptophyta > Magnoliopsida > Sapindales > Rutaceae > Luvunga > Luvunga scandens. The sequence goes on along the minus strand of JASUUG010000383.1, from coordinate 1,116,228 downwards.
TTCTCTGGAGCTAATTTTGGTATGATTCGAATTCTTGTCGATATATTGTTGCAATGATACATATTTCATCAACAACGAACCATCCAATTACTTTAGATCTATGATCAAAGATTTGAAATACAAAAGTTTGATTCTAAAGATAAAGTAAACGGAAGCTTCATTACCAGTGAAACATGTACTGTTTGAAGTTTTAACCAATGAGGATTCTAAAAATTCAAAAAATAATGTCAAATAAAGCCTTATGCTTATGCCAACGATGGCTTATGATGGTCAGCGGTTGTTGTGGCAACCACTAGTGAATTATTTTTTAATAAATGCAGTTAATAATTTAAATACAATTAACAGTATAAATATTAGTATATTTAGAACATTAAAAAATATTATTTAAATATTATAAATATTATTATATTTATTAATATTATAACAATACAATAGAGTGTAACACTAAATATTGTATAATAGTAAAATAATACAATGCTAATATAATATAACCTAATACAACAAATCATATATTAAATAATGTAATACATTATAATGCAATACAGATTGCCAATACATTCTTACTGTTTGGAGACCACTTGGAGAATCTCTTGTTTCAACAAGGCACAGGACGAAAGAATACGTTATGAGGAGCAATAAACTAGAATCAATTCGATGCCCAATTTTAAATATCTTATTAGTGCAATTCAAATTTATAAATATACTGATGGATGCTTATCATTAAGAGTGGCTGTGTGGGGTTCGGTTCGATTTTCAAGTGAACCGAACTGATATTTGAAACTGATTAGCAACATCAATTAAACCGAAAGTTCGATTTGATTCGTTTTCCAAAACATCCAGCATTTTTAGAATCTTCTAATGTTGGGCATCTGTTCTACATATTCTAGTGTGCTCTCGGCTTCATAAAATTTTCACTGTATTACATATAAGAGTATCCAATTTTTTTTCCTATAAATATACTTAAGATGATAATAAAATAAAGGTAAAAAAGTACCTATACCTCTAAGATCTAGAGAAATAATTATGTAAATTCCTAAGTTTCAACAAGGGACAGTAATATCTTGTTTTATTATAATACTGTTTATAAATAGTAATTAAAATAATTAACTTTAATTTTTTTTAATAAACACAAATAAATTTAAATAGTTTAATTTGTCTACTATACTAGTAAAATTATAATATTTTTTATATATAAAATAATTTTAAAATGTAAATTATTTTATCTATTTTAATAATATATTTATCATAAAATTCAAATATAATATAATATTGTAAAGTATTAAAACAATTTTTAAATTGAAATTATTTTAAAAATGTATTGAAGTGATTTGAATGCTTTAAACTGTTTAGCAGTTCAATCACTGCCCAAGATCACATCCAAGATCAAAACAAGATGCTTTAAAACCAATTAAACGGCCTTGATGGTTAATCACACTTTGCTATGAGAATTAACCATGATCTGAACATAATTAAATTGAAATCTAGAAGCAAACACAAACAAATAGAGAAAGATTTGCGTGGTTCAATTGTGCATGAATGCGCAATTTACATCCATGGGAGAAGATACCAGAATGAGATTTATTGATGATTTTTGTGAAGATTACAGAGCAAAAATGGAAAGGATTATGAGGAACAAGATGACTTTCTTCCTCTCTCAATCTCTCTAGAATACTCTTCTAAAAAATCCCTTGAAACTGCTATGCTCATCAGCATATATATTAGCTACTATGAAATCTAGATTGCACAGGCTGTTGCCACGTGGATAACAGCTTCATAACGAACTTGATTCTCTTTTCATGTGGTTGATCACATGCATCACTTAAGCTTTAGCCAAGACGTCTTCATCCATTGCAGTTTTGTAACTTAAGTAAGGCACATGTTTGGCTCGTGACAACCTAAGTTAATTACACAAGCTGAAATGCTATCGATCAATTAGCTCAGGATTTGAATTCAGCATTTTAGTATTTACTTTTACATTTATTTTAATATTATATTTTTATTTATTAGAAAACATTAGAGTCAATTTTTTAAAGTTAATAGAGTTAAAGAATATTATAGTAAAAAAAGGAGTCTTGACATCCCTTATTGAAAAGTTGGGAAGCTGCATAATTATTTCCTCAAATCTTGGGGAGTGTGCATCATTTTCTCCAAAATAAAATATACTCAAAGTCATATGGCGGGCTTCTCTTAACTTAAAAATATGACTTAATTTTTTTTTATTAAATCCACTTAATGATTATGTAATGTAGGATCAGGGTCATTGGATGCAATTCTAGCAGTCTAATGATATTAACTAAGTTTTTTTTTTTTTAGGTAATGGCTTTGTTTGTTTTGCAAGAAAATGGCAGAACATTACATTCAAGGTAAAAAATTTTAGTTGAAGTTGCATTATTTTAGAAACAATTATTAGGGCTCTTCGTGATGTAAAATTTAAAAAAAAATTGGCCAGACACATATTGGTCATACACACATTACTATCCGTATATTATACACGTTTAGTAATTAAGGTTTATTCTTAAATTATAACTTTAAGAAATTGAATTTTTACTTGTAAAACATTCGATGGTCAAGTGATGAGCATATTTTTCACTTCATTTGGATTTGAGATTAAGGTTTTTACGTTCTCTTATGTCTGTTATAGAAGTTGATTTAAATACCAATTCAATTTCTTTTATATCTATTGCGTAAGTTGATTTCGATTGGTTGATATCGGTCTAAATAATTTTGTTGTGAGAAACACAAATTTGATTTTTGATTTGGTTTTAGAGTTAGACTATTGGCATCTCTCTAAACTCTTATAAAGTCTCCTATTTATATATATACCACTTTTTCCTTCATATTAAAAAATAATATGATCTAATTAGACGGACGCCACATATTTATTTTTTTTGTAAAAGAGGGAGGAAAAAAACATCACTTACAAAAAAATCACTAGCTTATTAAGCAAACTTTAATTATTAATATTGCAATTAAAAAAGTCCATAGTTTATTCTCATTTACTCAATTAAAAATGGTCAGAACTTGTGTAGGTAAGTTTAAAAAAAAAAAGCATGTGAAAATACAAAAGTAAAAGACTATTGAAATAATATTTTTTTGATGTATAATTTAGTAAATGCACAAATAACTTTCTATCGTGGGAGCAGGGTGATGGTCCAAAATTAAAGAAAGATTCATTGACGGCACAAGCGTTTAACATCAAATTTTAAAGTGTTTCGGAGATGGAGCGGGGGAGGACTCGGGACCTTACGCATGATAGAGAGTGAGGTAGGGGTTGTAGAGAAACAGAAGAGTGAGGCTATTAAGGGCAAAAAAAAAGTGGGTGCTTTTAGATGAAAAATGAAATTTTAGACGTTTTTCATAATGGGGCATCTAGGAGGTCCGGTGGGCTTTATAAGATTTGATACACTGCAGATGCTAACAACACCACTCTGATTGTTTTTTGGTTGATGTAGGCCCAAATAGATTTGTTTTGTTGAGAAAGAGAAACACAACTGTTTTTTTATTTGATTCTATATTATTTAGTGGTCCTTAAATCTCCGAAACCATCGAAAATATTGTTTTCTTTAACAAGTTGATTCACATTTATCATTAATCACAAGGATTTTATGATGTCGTATTTTGTACATATAGACCATACGCCAGTTGCTACAGTATAGTGGTGACAGCGATGGCTCGGTCGTTGTCTATAAACCAAAATTGAGTTTGCCCGGTGCATACTTTCCAGACAAGTACAAAAAAAAAAACAGAAACGCAGAGAAATATTGATGCAAAACAAATATTTCACTACCGGAGAAATTCTTTGAGAGGTGAAATAAAATTATTTATTAAAACTTTATTACTACGGGAGACTACCCAACAAAATTTTTTTAAAAAAAGTCTTTATGATTATTATTTTTATGTTCTTATGTGAATATGGAAGTTAATCAAACAAAAAAAAAAAAGCAAGAAATTTTTGCCCAAGTGGAGAAATTCAACCTCAGAGATTTTATGTGAATAATGTGAAGTGGAACCACCCACTAATATTTGTAATATATGAATGAAAAAGAAGATTGTCATCTGACTGTACTCCTCCTCGTTCTCGAGTAGCTCACTTCTTAATTTTCTCTCTCAATCTTCATCTCTTTCGCTCGGAACGTGCTGAGCCTAGTTGTGCCATCACCGCCCATTATCTCCAATTGCAGTCCATCAAGAATTTTATAACTTTATCAATCAAGAGTGTGGATTTGAAATTGAGATATTGTAATTTTTAAGATGCAGTTGTTGTAGAAAAAAAAAAGTTATAACTATGAAACAAAAATTAATAATATATAGTAAATATAAATTTTAAATAATAATTTTAATAAAATTATTAAAGACATAATATATTTTTCATCATATAAGTGAAAAATCATATCAGCATAACTTCTAAACTACAACAATTAGTATCTACCAAACACTTTGTTAGAGCTTAAAAACTACAGATGCTCAACCTCAATCCCAAACATACCCTTAAATGAGTGATGTTGACTCACAAATTTTTTCTTATTATTTTGTTTAACCGGTTATGAATAGTTTATCTTGAACTCAACTTCTCTTGAAAAAAAAAATTATTATTATTATTATTATTATTATTATTATTATTATTATTATTATTATTATTATTATTATTATTATTATTATTTAAGAAAGTTATTTTCAATTTGTGTTGTCAAGTTTATTTTGGACTCAACTCCCCTAGGAAAAGTCATGTGTACTTTGTCTTTGAAAGTTTATCTTGTTCTCAACTTTACTCCATAATTGAATATACGAGTATCATAGTGTTGAGTCAATTTTTGCTGATAATTAATCAATTTATGCTCAAGGCATCAAATCATTTTTTTTTTGTTTTTTAGTGTGGAAGGAAATATACTCATTGTACTTAATGAAATTAATGAAACTATTTTCAGTACACCAATTGCGTCATACTAGCTGCCACAATTCTCCACATAATTCATATACAATGGTTCCACGATTTCTGCAAATTACCACGGCTGTAATGTCATCAATTTTGCATTGATTACATGATGTTATCAACATGCTTGCATTCAAGTGATTGCATATATCGGAACTTTGCAAGAACATAAACAATCAATAATCTAGAATAAAACAAGTAGACATCGACGAACATGTTAACACCGATCATCAAACTGAACTTCTAAATCTGTTTTTATTGTACAAACTCCGAAGCCAAGAACTAATGCGATGGAAATCCTCTCAAATTACTCAATAAATCCTTATTTTAATCTATTCTTTCCTAATCCCAAAAACTAGAAACAATCGATCACTTTATCACCAAATCTTGCAACAAATTAAACTGAAAATTAAAAACAAAAATTACAAAAGTATTGACCGCGGAGATGATGAAAGAATATCCCTGATGATGAAGAAAATTGTTCCGCCTTATAAAAAGTGATTTATCGATGAACGTGGAAGACTAAATTAACTTCATCGTCAATTGTCGCTATCTTCTCCTTCACTCCTGTTTTAAATATGGCAGCAATCAAAGATGAAAAATGAGAAAGAGAAAAAGAATATAATCAAAAGTAATGAAACGAGAGAACACTAAGGTGGCGTTTGTTTTTCCGTCTGAAATCTGAATAGATCTGAATTAGTCTGAATTCTGAATAGATCTGAATGTCTGAATCTGAATAATGTGTTTGTTTTTTTTATCTGAATCTCTGAAAATAAGTATTAAGTTGTTTGTTTTTTAAATTTAAAAATCTGAAAATATATATTTTTACATTTGTACCCTTATTAAATTTAAATGTCAAATAAATAATACACTAAATACCATAATATTTTAATATTTATAAGTAAAACTATATTCAAGTGAATACATAATGATTTTGGAATTATAATATATAAAATATCATAAATTTTAAATTTTATCACTAATTCTCAATAATAGTACATAATATAAGAAAAAAAAACTAACAAAATGATTGAAATAGTTGATTTGTTATTTCATCTCAAAGTTGTCTCATGTAAAGATGAGATTATGTAGGATAAATGTTTATGGGTGAGTTTTGGAATATATATGAAAAATAAATTATAAAATAGGGATATTTTTGACATTAGAAATTAATTGACTTAATTCATATTCTTCTATTCAGCAAAAAGCTAAAAAAATTGACTTCTTTTATTAAGTCAAAATTATCTGAAAAGTCCTATTAAGTTATAAAAACAAACACATCTAATTAACTTAATTAATTAAGTTAAGTCACTTTAAATTATTAAGTTAAAAAACAAACGCCACCTAAGTAATTGCTTGTCTTTTGCATTTAGAAATTTGAAAATACGGGGGGCAAAGAGAAGAGTGGGAAATTACATTTGATTTTATTTTAAATTTTGGAACATACACGATCACATATCTCTTAACTATTAGTCGATAATTTCATATACCCATACTTACCACTTGAAAGAAAATGTAAACTTTGATTGATAACTACTATTTGGTAGCTTAGAAAATGAGAGAAAATTATTTTATAGTTGCTCTGTATGTCACTTTTTTATTCAAAAGGAAAAAGAACATCTATATCCGCAAGATTTGGAAAAATAGTCACCAACACCATTAAGTTTTCAAAGAGGGACACTAAAATTTTATTTTGACCATTATACCCTTTACCTCTGTTATTCTAAAAAATTGACTTTAAAATTTTTAATAAATACAAATATCATATAAATAATGTAATATATGCAATAGACTAACAATATTAAAATATTTTAATATTTTAATAAATTTTAATATGTACATTATTATATTTATTTTAATAATATATTTTTATTTATTGTAGAGATTTTAAATAAATATTTGCATTAAATACATTCTACAATTAAAAACATTCTATCATACTAATATTGTTAAAATTATTATTTTACATAATATTCAAAATAATTTAAATTTTTAATACATTTATTTTAATATTATGATTCTATTTATCATAAAATTTACTTTAATATAATATAATAAAATATATCTAATAGATTATAAAATTTTTTTAAAATATTGAAATTATTTTAAAATGTATATATTATCACATTTATTTTAATATTATATTTCTATTTATTGTAAAATATTAGAGTCAATTTTTTTTTTAAATAACAGAGACAAATGATATAATGGTCAAAATGGAGTTTTGGTGTCTCTCTTTGAAAACTTGAGGGTGTTAGTGACGATTTTTCCAAATCTTAAGAGTGTAGATGTCCTTTCCCCTATTCAAAATGAATAATCCAGAACAATCAGAGTTTTTATACATCACTAGATGCTTAACTAATCAGTAACTAATTAATTATTAACAACTAATTCTAACTCACCTAGTATTAAGCATGCGCAACAGAATTTGGTTAAGCTATCATTGCTGCTGCTTTGCTGGCATCTCTGCCTTGGCACTCATGACAGTTGGCTTTGCTGACTGGGCTTTATCAGCATGTGACTTTAATCCAGATTGATTTTGCTTCTTCGTTTCACCGTAATGAGCAATCCTTGCACTTCATTTACAGCAAGAGACTACCAAAAAAAAGAAAAAAAAAAGACCATTATTATTTCCATGTTCGTACGCGAATATCGAAGTTAGTCAACAAAACTTTCCTAGAGAAGAGACTGTGGCTATTTGTCTAGCGTGTGGTCTTCTCTCAGGAATCAAAGATCAGTATTTATTAATGGCTACAGAAAAGCAATTTGAGCATGAGTGTATATAACGTACCCCACCCATCAGATAATTTCTAAATTTTTTTGGGTCGCAGGCTCGCAGCCCAAAAGATCAACCCAATCCCGAGGCCTGCAGAAGCAAAAATTCGAATAAAAAAATAGATCATAGCTATTAGATGGATATGTTGCAGGTTGCAGTTGCAGGCAGCAATGAGCTAGCTAGCTTCTGCATCTAAATAAAATCACAATGACGAGATTACACATTGTTAGCTAAGCCCTATGTCCAAAATAAGCACGCCGAAGGGATCCAGATGTGTCCTGTAGGATTCGGAAGATCTAACCACACCACTCCATTCAAGTCCCCTAAGATAAAGCTGCCGTTTTTTTTCTCTTATTCCCCCCTCTTTTAATGGGAACAAGTGCGCGTTTTAGTCACTTTTCATGACGAAGTAAAGAATCTCTGATACCGTGCATGGTGTGAGCCTTCGGCTCTGAATTTTTCTACTTACTATTATTAGGATTTAAAATATTAAATTCCAGTAAAAATGGATTGGGGCTTCACGGTCACGGCCCAGAAACTCTCTTTCTTTCACTGATGAGTGTGTACTTAGTCACATGGGTTGATCAGTTTACTATTTTTGTTTGATATATGCTGATGAGTTAACTAAGAGACAGAGATGTTACTGTCCCTAGATAAACAAATGTACAATGGACAAGAACCGGGAAAATTGGAGCAGGCCTTAGGGCTTAGGCTTAGACCCAGAGTTTGTGGATATACATGAATGATGTGATAATTAATCATGTGTACTTAATTACCCGACTGTAGGTATAGGTAGGGGCTGATTCAAAAGAAAAGCAAAGAAGTCGCTGTTGCTGTCTTTTATCTCCAAGTTTGAAACTGTTTTGGTTGCTTTAAGGAACAGGACCTGCAGCTACAAGGCTGAATTAATAGTATGAACCGTCTTTGAATAAAGAAAGATGGTCATACTCTCAGAGTCAAGTTCATGCAACTCATATTATATATATATATATAGACAGAGTCAAGTTCATGCAACTCATATCATATATATATATATAGACACACACACACAGAGACATATGTACACAACTTTAGGTTCATAATTAAAATTCAGGAAAAGTTTGCAATGTTGTGAATTATTTTTTCACTGTTTTACAATATTGTAAACTCGTTTAGGACTGTAATGTCAAAATTTTAATCGAGATTGAATAATTTTTTTTTTGAGTGTGTGTGTGTATACATATATGAAAGAAAATTTTATAATTTATATATATGAAATTTTTTAATTCTGAGATTAAAGTTCGAAATGAGACTACAACATTATAACATAGTTCAAAAGACAGTTTACATCATTGTAAACTCCTTAGGAATTAATTATCTACCAAGAGTTTCCTTACTTTAATATAATAAGAGATGATAAAAATACACAAATTCTAATAGAATATTAAGATAAAAAAAAAAAAACAATGCATCCAAATGGGTAGTTTTTAATACATTTTAATAAATTAAGGTATCCGCATTAAAAAATTACTCCGGAGGGGGAATTGACTTTATGTTGCCAACAACGAGCGAGCATGTGGTCCCACGATGGGATAAATTCCACGTGCACAGGAATGTTAAAGCCGGGAAGTGTCTTTGGTTGGTCAACTTAATGTAATGGTAAATGATGCGGGGTCCCCGGCACTCATTCCAGACGCTCCGCGTGTAAAATTTTTTTTTAAAAAAAATAAAATAATATTATATATGTAATTAAATTTTATATATATAAAAGATAATATTATTTATTTATTATATAACTGGAATGTATTACATTCGATGTATTTTATAATTTCTCATAAAATAGATGACACATGTCAAGCAATGGTGCTCACTGCTCAACAAAAGTTTCTGCTCGTTTATAGCTAATTTGGCCCATGCATTATCATCCCAAGGGAAAATTAAATGGGTCCATTATGTTCCACACTCAGCTTAATAAGCACGCTAGCATTAATTGTATATGTTAATTTCTGATAATAAAATTATTATTATGCAATTTGAAGCCTGCAAATCTGAAATTTACAAATGACAACGATGGAATGGAAGTATACAAAGGATGATGGAAATGACAGCGAGGCCATAGCAATATTGGGATATAGCATAATCGGGGAGAATTTGCATGCGGTAAAAACATTCCAATGACAAATGATTAATTAAGATATACACGTAGGAAGACATGCTTCAAATTTTATTTTGAGTAAAATCTAATAAGAAGGAATTAATCAAATCAGCCCCCAAGAATAAAGAAACCAACGGAAGAAACAAGGTCTTTATCGGCGATCTTGTTCTTTGCTAGATTTTAAATTTTTTATCGGATCCAGTTATTAATAAAAGCACAGCTTAAAAATTTACACGGGATGTACATGAACTGGACTGAGTTTAGGTTTATGGTTCTCCAATTTCCAATGGTAGTAGAGTTTATAGAGTTTCCACAGACAGGCAGTGGCGTGAGATCATAATTCAAGACTAGGGTTAGATCACCACAGCGCTGGTCGATGGGAGAACCTGACTTACAATCATGAGAAGCGAGGTTCGAGCCTCCATAAAAACATTATGAAGGTTAATTTCAGTCTCCCTCAATTATCATCTAATTGAGTGGAGGTAGTCTCACCCTTACGAAATGTGAGTGGAGTAGACAGCCCTCGAATATCCCTTACGAAATGTGAGTGGAGTAGACAGCCCTCGAATATTTGAGAGGGTTTAAAAAGTGTTTGGGCAGTACTTCAGTGGGAAATATATGGCGGCCCTCGAATATTTGAGAGGGTTTAAAAAGTGTGTGTTTGGGCAGTACTTCAGTGGGAAATATTTGAGAGGGTTTAAAAAGTGTTTGGGCAGTACTTCAGTGGGAAATATATGGCGGGGAGTGTCCCAAATGCATAGTTTAAATTGTAAATATCAGTTGAGAGGGTTTAAAAAGAGTGGAGTAGACAGCCCTCGAATATCCCTTACGAAATGTGAGTGGAGTAGACAGCCCTCGAATATTTGAGAGGGTTTAAAAATGTTTGTGATGGGAAATATATGGCGGGGAGTGTCCCAAATGCATAGTTTAAATTGTAAATATCAGTTGAGAGGGTTTAAAAAGAGTGGAGTAGACAGCCCTCGAATATCCCTTACGAAATGTGAGTGGAGTAGACAGCCCTCGAATATTTGAGAGGGTTTAAAAAGTGTTTGGGCAGTACTTCAGTGGGAAATATATGGCGGCCCTCGAATATTTGAGAGGGTTTAAAAAGTGTTTGGGCAGTACTTCAGTGGGAAATATATGGCGGGGAGTGTCCCAAATGCATAGTTTAAATTGTAAATATCAGTTGAGAGGGTTTAAAAAGTGTTTGGGCAGTACTTCAGTGGGAAATATATAGCGGGGAGTGTCCCAAATGCATAGTTTAAATTGTAAATATCAGTTGTAATTGTAACAGTCTCTGTATACAGAATTCAAAAAAAAAAAAAGACTAGGGTTAGATCAAACAGTAGAACTCTCGATACACTGGCAGTGGTCATAAGAAAAGAAACCGGGATAGAAGTGAAGAAAAACGAAAAATTTACATTACACGATGAGATTAATGGAAGTTAATTAAAGAAACATAGACATAGTGGTCGTAAACCCTACGTACAAATTAATAAAGTTACATTAATAATAAGTTAACAACCAGACAGGTTGTCCAGACGGAAACCCATTGTTTTTTCTTCATTAACATTAATTAATCAGATTTACATATTTCTCTTATTACTAATTACTGAGAAGTAGAAACTCTGAAACTAGTGGATCTTCGAAGAAACAAAGCATCCCAAATCTCCGAGAAAGCCTTGACAATAGCTCCATGGTGCTGCCTAGAGTTCAAGGACAAGAAACATTGCAAGAGTTGCTCCAAATCTTTATCTTCAAACATTTCCTTCTCAAGAATCATCTCCAGCATGGATCCTTTAAAATCCTCATATGGATCCTCAGATTTCTTGACAACTGCAAAGCTGTCTCTCACTTTCCCTTCAAGGGCACACGGCATCAGCCTCTTCAGAAACAGGGACAGTCTCGCTGGAGTGTCAATCTCCGGATCAGAATTTGATAAAGTTAACGATGACGTCCCACCCCCAATGTTCGCATTAATATTCTCTCTGCTTGTCTTCAAAACGCACCGTTTTGGCCTCTTCTTCATTTTCTTCTTACGCTTATTTACAGCTCTTCTAAAGGGTGTTTGTACTGTTGCTTCTCTTATGGTTTCTAGCTGAGGATTGAACTCTGATGAAGAATCATCTGTTGATAGACTTCTAGAAGATGAAACCAGCGTTTCCGTTTCTTCTTCATTGTCCACGTCGTAACCTTCACTGCTAGATAACTCACTGCCAACGCCTGAAGACGTGCTCATGCGAGTCTTTGTTGGTGCTGTCTTTTTCTTCTTTCTACCTCGTCGCTTTTTCTTCTCCGTCATCGTTGGTGGCGGAATAGGCAGCAAAACGTCGTCGTCGCATGACGTGTGGCCGCCAGAGGCCGAAGAGTTGTAGATCTTCAGGCGAGGGCTTTCGTGCTCGTCAAAGATTTTGGCCACCACGTGAAACTTATCTTCCTTCTCCCAGTGGAACTCCGGTGTGGGTGGGGATTCGGTGTGGTCGGTTTCTGAGAGTGATAGGCATTCGGTGCTGGATCTTGATCTGCAGCCACATGCGAAGGATGTGATCGCGGAGGACACGTGGCCTTTGATGGAGGAGTGTTGGCGAGGTGGTTTAGGTTTTGGACTAGGAATAGGGCGTTGTAGTGGGTAACGGAGGGTGATAGGATGCGGTTTGACCGGGGAGAACCGGAGGAATAAAGGGACAGGATTTGACGGGAGAGCTGAAGGCACTTTTGAACGGCAAGTGTTGAAGGATGGGATTACTCGAGTTAGCTGGAACTTGAAGCGTTTTCCCATTGCTTTTGTTTTGTGACTTTTGTCTCCAAAGGAAACTAAAAATGCAGCGTCAAGTACTCAACTGTGTCCGAAAAAAAAATTATATAGGGTTTATATATAGGCCATAGCCATCGAGTGTGACTGTGTGAGGAAATAAATGGATGGTTTTTTTTTTTCACCCACCAAACACCAAGAGAAACAGTTAAATGAAGTCACAACATCCTTTATTGTTCGCCACAGTTTCTCGATTAAAAGTCTTTTTTTTTTTTTTTTATGTCATTTGAGAGAGTGCCAGTGTTGTCAATAATGGATTTCTTTACGGTGAAAATATTTTCACATATGATTTGTTCTGCCCTTTCTATTTTCAACTTTATCGGCCTTTTCTTCATTTTCACATTGCTTCCATATTTATGATGTCATATAGATAACGATGAAATTTACAGAAAAATCCTTGTTTGCTTTAATAAATAAATACTTCGCATTTATACTTAATTTGACGAGGATCACTAGATTTACATCAATAATCTGAAATATCCACTTACTGCCAGCCAGATCTATTTCCACCGATATTAGAAAAAATTTATTTTATATCCAAATGTTTTGAAGAGAAATTTGCCCCATCGGGGGCTTGTCACTAGCCAACAAAGGATCATACAATTCATTGATAATGCTTTCCTACGAGAGATATTTACCCACAAATTTAAATACATACGTGCATACATATACATATAATTTTTTTTTTTGTGAGAACATCTTTATTTTAGCGAATACTGTCACTAAAAAATAATTATTACACATGTATAGAAAATTTAGCTTTTCCGTATTCATGATGTTGTGGGGTCTACTGGTCTAGTGCTGCTTTGATATTTATTTATTTTCATCATTTTCAATGCTTCAATTATGGGATACTGGAAAATTAAACAAAATCCATCGTTTATGTCCTAGCATGTTGAGAATATTTTATATGAGAATAAAGGGCAATAATTAGTGAGCGTAGCTGCATTGACTAAGTCAAACAAAAATGTTTACTTTTAAATTGACAATCATCCTCCCATCGCGTCTGATAATCATTAGTATCTTTATTTAGAATTGTAGATCACTGCAGACAGCTAATAACAAATTAGACTATTCTCAAACCTTATAATCAACGGTAAATTGACTAAAATTAACACATTCTAAAAAATTAGTTTACGTATGTTTTAAAGAATTTTTTTAGACAAGAGAATCATTCACGGTATGTATACTTCAACTTAACATCAAGACACAAACAGAAAAAAAAAAAAAAAAAAGCATTTTTTTTTAGTTTAAAAATTTTGATAATAATAGCGTAACAATCTCGAAAAACAATTTGTTCAAACTTTAAGTACATGCTAATTATTAGATAATAATTTATCCCTTTACCATCAAGTAAATAATAGTATTCGAATATGAACAAAAAGTACCCAAATCCTCGCAGCCTTGTATCCAAGCATATGTCGGGATCTACATATCATTTTATTCACTAGAGCCCTACTCAGATTTCTTTCTTCACTGGTTTTTGGAGTAAAGCTGAATACACGGAGGCCTGCAACTGCAAGAGAGTTTCGAAATCTTTTGTGACTAATGATCCAGTGCGAATCCAACCGTGCACTGACCGATTCTTCATTACAGATGTTGCCAACTCTGTACGGCTGAAGAAGCTACACGTGGTGCTCTTTGTCTTTGGATACATTTTAATTTTCTACTTATTGAATAATTATAAATTATGTGTATATCAACTATTTTATAACCATTTTTTTAAAAAAAATATTAAAAATATAAATTATGTAATACTAAAAGTCTAAAAGTACATTCTTTTGGAGTCCGAGTTAACCAAGTCACGACAAAGTTCGTATCTGAACAATTTTGATCAGACGGTGCGTGTCCCAAGTGAAAAGAAACAGTAAACTTTTCAAGCCGAATTAGCAGGTTCATTAAATAAAAACTTTAAGAGTATAATCATTAGATTGCAAATTGGAAATCTCATTGCAGTACTGTGTTTCCACATTAGCTGGTCTACATATTTTGCTTGAACATATAACGGGCACGATGTCTCCTTGTCGTGATAAATTTTGCATGCAAAAATGCCATGCAGAACATGCTAAATTATTATTGCCTACTTTCCAAGAGATATATATGGAGTGACAATAATTATCTCCTTATTTAAAGAGTGGTTAAGATATTTGAGTTTTGTATTTATTTTTTTCATTTTATTTACAATTATGTCAACTTTTTCATTATATTATAAAGTAAATGATAAAAAAAAAAAATAAAGAGAGAATCTTCATACTATATTGAGAGGAAGACTAAACAATATATTAAAAACATATAAAAAAAAAAGGAAAAAAAAATCTTACCTATATATCATATGATGGGTCTAATCGTCTTTCAGGGAAAAAAAATTTGATGGGTCTAATCGGCTAATCCGGTTACTGCAGTATCAAATCCATAAAAATTAATTCTACTTTTAAATTTATACAAGACCTTTTCTATGTGTTTGAGCTCCGGTCGGTGTTTGATCAATCAGTTGATTCAGACTGAACCTAGAAAAATGATATGTGAAGCTGATAAATCTGAGACAGAGAAAAGCTAGCGATTAGAATCTATTGCCTCGGCATATATAGCAAGCATGGAGTAATTTTAGCAAGAAGCTGAATCACCGACCTGATTGGTGCAAAATGTTTTACCCCCTATAACAGATTGTGGCTGGCACCTGACCTACTGACTCAAGTAATTAAGAAGCTAGACGGGTAATGTATTGTCCAAAGGGTTGTTTGTTTAGTCAAAAAGAAAGGAAAGAAAGCAGCTATTTTTGTCTTCTACACTTCTCTCTGTATCAAGTCTTAGCATAGGACTGTGTCAATTCAATTGTATGTAAAGCACAAGCAAGAAAAGGATCATAGCTTTGTGTAATGAATAAATGATAAATCACTGAGCAGATAGATAGCTAAGGAAAAGTCATTAACAAAGAAGCGCTTCTCAAAAACTTGGTGGGGATCCAAGGAAACAAAATGATCATGCAATACTATCTTTTGCAATTTGCATGCAAGCGTTTTTTCCTTTTCCATCCCCTTTTTCTGGGGACATGTGATTTGCCCAACACGAAAAGCTTTCTTCTACGCTCAATTTACACATCATTATTGTTCTCTAAAATAGTGCCTCTGCGAATCTCAGTCAGTCAGATGTTGATATTGGTTCTCGCTCCTACCCCAAGTTCTCAAATTTTTTCGAAATTTTGAATGATATAGTCGACATTTTCCAAATTTTGAATGATACAGTCGACATAGAGCTCTAGGCCTACTGGTGCTAGATGTTGAGTTGGCGTTGGAGTACATAATTAAAGTTAAACATAAATTTATTGAAATACACAATAGAAACGAAAAAGTAAGAAAAATAAATTCTGTATGAGTATTGGAGAGTTTTACTACTTTAAAATTGAAGAAAGGACCAGAGTTAATTATATTATAAATATGATTTTAAAGATAATGGATTTCATGATTTATAAGTGTAAAGACTTCAGATTTAATTAAGTTTCTATTTGTTCTTTGAGTAATAATATAATTATAAACTCTTGTATAAATTTTTTTTGTACAAACTGATGTGGCGTGATTAAATTAGTTAGATTAAATATCTTTTAGTCCACATGATTTATTTTTATTATTTTATATTTTTATTCAATCAATAAATTAATACCAAATTAATTTATATAAAATAAATATATACAAAAATTTATGACTAAATCATGACTCTTATTGTTTTACTTAGTTTCGTCTAACAACAAATCTATGATCACATAGTCAAAGGATTTCTCATCTTTTAGGCCGGAAAACTCGTGTACAATCAATGGGTGAGCTTATAGGCCTAGGTGCTTTATGAAATTAAAAAGCCCACTCTAAACGTGAGTTGAGAGGAGAGACTGATTTCACTAAGGCCCAAGGCTGCATTCAGATACGATGTATTTATCCGCATAATCATATATCCAAAAGAGTGATGATTATTTATTTACGTTTTGTCCGTAAACTATTTCTCTGTGTTTAATTCTCTAGAGTTTTCAGTTTAAAAAAGAAATGGTAAAAATCATCATTAATACATCTTCATGTATGATAACAAAGGTAGCGTTTATTTTTTTATTTAAAATATGAATAAGTTTAAATTTTTCTAAAGTATGAGTGGGTCTAAATGTTAAAATTTGAATAACATGTTTGGTTTTCCTTTTTTAATATCTGAATGTAAGTAGCATCTTATTTATTTGACATTTACGTCATTGTAAATTAAAAAAAAAAAAAGAGAATTGGATTTTATAATTTAGGAAATAAGTTATTTTATAGAGATATTTTTGGAATATAATATTTACTTATTATTCAAACATTTTTCTATTTAGATAAAAGTCACAAAAGCTTATTTTTTCTATTCAGATATAAATGTTTAAAAATCATATATAAGTTTTAAAAAACAAACAAGTATATTTTAGAAAATATCTGAAATTAATAAAATTTCAGACTTCAGACAGTTAACAAACAACCTCTAAATTAAGGCTTTCAAAATAAATTTTGTTAGCTATGTTGTAAAAGTAATTAGCTATAAAAAGAATTAGAAATGTTTAGTAAAATTTATTTTGAAAGTACTATGAATTTTAAAAATAATCATATATATATTTGGTAATTCTTGTTGTCAAACTATTATAAGAATACAAATGACTGAAATTGACATAATAATGAATATAATTTGGGTACATAATATTTTTAATAGTCATATATATTTTTAATTGTGTACATAAAATAATTAATAATTAAAATAAATATTTCTATTTTATTGATTTTATTTTTTATTTTGTTATCAATATAATTGAAAATAATGATAATATATTTAAACTTAAAGATTTTATTTCCCTAATTGAATAAGGATAATCTTGAATTTTTATAATTAATGCGATGATATATATGAAATTGCATTAAATATATAATTGGTTTTCAAAACTAGATTTTGTAAAATTACTCCTTCCATACTTTTCAAAATTTACTATTGTAGATATGATTTTGACAAAAATAATTTTAAAAAATATTAATCAAATACTAAAATGAACTTTTAATATTTTAAAATTTCTTTTGAACCTTAAAAAAAATAATTATAAAGCCCCAACGGACCCTTAACTTACAAAAAAAGGGTGAAATTTGAGGGTTTTTTTTTTTAATTTTATCCAATGTTGTTGTCTTAGTTAATTCAACAAATAAATAAATTTCCAGAAGCAACCAGCTAATCGCAAGTGTCTAAACACCAGCTTTTATGTGTTGACATATTGTTATCGAAATAATGTAAACAATAATCAACAAAATTTTATTATCACCATTAATCAAAGGTGGCTCAATAATATATTTTGGCCTAAAGTAAATTGTTTTAATTAGGCCTTCCAAAAAGTTTAAGGTGAAATTTATGTATTGATTTTATTGAAAATTTATTTATTTAAAATCAATTTTTATAATTTTCGGAGATGTAAAATCATTAATCAAATTTTTATATTATGATTTTACTAATATATCTTTCTCAATAGAGAATATAACCTATTTGATCTTCCCTATGATATGATTGATCTTAAATAAGTTTTTGTCAATTTTAATTTTGAAAAACTTCTTTCTATAGAAGCAACTATCTTTAGTATTGTTAGTAATATTTTGATTCTTCACTCAAATTCACATATTGTTTACTATATATTTTTAACAAATTTTTTTTATCAAATTTATCAAGAGCTCCTTTTTTATATTAAACTAACTTTTTTATTGTTTTATTTTCTTTTTAAATCTTTTCGTATGCATATTTTCTAGTAGATTTTTTTTTCTAGAGAAACAAGAGTAAACAAGCAACAATTATATTACTATGAACACAATAATATTTTTAAAGAAATAAAAAAATAATTAAATGACACTATCAATTAGGAAGAGAATATAAAGATAAAACCTGAAAATTTGAGAACTATAACTTTCATAAATTGAGGCTTTGAGCAGCAATAATTAATGGAAAGTAAAACATTTGATTCTTTTTTTCCCCCTTTACCAAAGAGTAGAGTAGAGAAAGCAGTTTGTTTTTTTCTTCCTTAAGCACATCATGGAATTTTTTCATTGGAACAAAATACTAATGGATAATAATTTAACACATATTTGGTTTTTATAGAATTTTAAATGAAATATATATAATTTTAATTACATTGTTAAATAGAGATCTTCTGAGAATAAATATGATTGAAATTGATAATTTTAATTTTAACAAGGAGATTTTTGTAGAGATTTAATTGTTTGTTGATTGAAAAGATAATTATAAATTCGTAAAAAAATATAAATTAACAATTTAATAACTATGATTTAAAAATAAAATTTTGGGTCTTTATCTCTAATGGAGCGTTAGGCAGCTGCCGATGGGAAAGAGCCGCTCCCACTGTTAATTAGAATAAAGCAAATCAAGTTTGGCGGATGAGATTCATATTCATATCGGACTTCGCGACCAAAAGCTCTGTCTGTACCAAGGCGGAACAAGTTGACTCACCAATCGAATCTGGCCAACAAATTTTGAAAATCAAATCAACCAGCTAGAGACAAATTTAGGTTAAGTTATGACAACGATTTAAGATATTTAACCATCACAACCTGTTTTTCAACCAAAAGACAAAAAAGCACTATCTCAACCTTTTTACAGTACAACCTAACATGTCCTTACCGTGCCGTCGTATGAAAGAAAATATAAATTATTAGCTGATAAGAGTAGGAATCGTATCTAAATTACGACGTACATAATTTTTTAATGAGAATATTTTTATTTTAATAAAGTAAAAATATTACTAATAGATAAAAGAACATAGTCTCTAATATATATATATATATATATATATAGAGTCTCGTTAGACCACACAGACAAACATAAGCGATGAAAGAGTAAACAGGGGTTAAGCTAGTTAAAGTGCTTGAGCTTCCAAGGAATAATGTTAATGGTAACTAAAGAGCTGGAAAAATGAGGATTACCCATGTTATTTAGAGAAATCGAGTGAAATTCTCCTTATACTTTAAAATACGTCTGAACCTCCCTGTTGTAATAATAATCCTAATTTTATATATCATTTTATTATATTTTTTCTAATCTTGATGTTAGCCATAAAATTTAAATATTTTGATAATACAAATCAAGTAAAATGATTTATATACGCTTAATTATTAAATTAATTAATAATAAATTGTAAATCATGAAGAATTATTAATTGATTTGTAAATGTATTCCTTTATATTTGTTATTTTCGTAACCATTTATAGTATTATATTATGAGCTTATTTTTAGAAAAATTTTTTATGTTATGTTTTTTGACGCATGGGTTTATGGGTATTACAAGTTTGAACTTTTTGTTTTTTTTTGGGGGGGGGGGGGATTGTAACGTATATGAAAGATTGCTAAATGGGATCTGATTTTGTATGTATAGTGATTTTGAATAAAAGAAAATTTTAAAACTTCTATTCATGTTTATTTTATTTGAGGTATTCTTGAAATAGTGATGCTAATGTCCATTGTTAATGTGATCAAATGGATGTTTTTATTAATTTTGGTGGGAAGAAATTGATTTAGTGGTGTGGGATGTCAATTATCTGTATTTGTCCATAGTTTATAATTCATTATTAAATTAATTTAATATGAACAGTATATAAATTATTTTACTTGACTTATATACTCAAAACATTTAAATTTTACGATTAATTTCAAGACTAGGTGCAGAATTGTAAATAATATATAAAGTTAACACCATTAAAATTGTAGGGCGGTTTGGAATTATTTTAAAACACGAGAGAGATTTTATTTGATTTCTCCAAACAACAGACGAGTAATCATCATTTTCTCTTAAAAGAGTTAGAGCACATGAAAAACAATTTAATAGGTACATATGATTATTTATAGTAATTTGAAAAAGACATAGCAACTCAATGTTGTTTTGAGTTTCAAAATATGTTAAAGCCCTACCATGTATAATTCTACTTATATAAATCTAATGAGCAAAACTACTATAACTTAATTTTTTTATTTAAAATTTTGACACAAGATTTTAAGCCATTTTTCTTACGCAATTTAATGAATATTGAAAGTCAAAGTAATATTTTATTAATTTATCTACCATTAAATTACAAGAATTAATTAGTTAAAATTTATGTCAATATTTTACGTCAAGAATTAGAGTTAAAAAAATGTACCTATAATTGGAGGACATTAGGTAACCGTTGCACTCACGAGTCACGAGTATCACAAACATTTTTTAGCCCATGCTAATTGATATGCATCAGTTCTTTACTTCTTTTGACATTTAAAACATTTCATTTTCGTCTCTTCAGAGTTTATTTATGTAAATGCTTTGTGGGATAAGGAGTCGTGGCAAAATTCTGGAATACCTATGATATATTACAACCAATTGATGCATGTATTACATGTTTAATTGAGAGGGAATACTGTAATTTTTTAAATAATTGATGTTAACTATGCTGTAAAAATAATCAACTGTGACAAGAATCAGTTAATATTTGGTAAATTTTATTTTCAGAAGTACTGTAAGTTTTGAAACCAATTATGGACGTTTGGTAAGTTTTAATGTTAAACTATTGAGATAAACAAATGACTAAAACGTATATAATATAAGATAAAATTTACTTATATATACAAAAACATTTACATACAATCTTTTTAATTTTGTATTATATCATTTTAACCAAAAATAAAATTTATAATATATTGATTTTATTTTTTATTTTTTATCTTAAAATAGTTGATAGTTAAATTTTTAATATAGTGAAACAAATATAATAATAATTCGACCAACAAATTGATATTAATAAATTTATATTGATGAATTATAATAAAAAATTATTAAAATATTGATTTTGTTTCCAATTTGAATAAGGATAATTTTGGGTTTAGATAATAATTTTAAGGATATTTATGAAATTATATTAAAGAATAAAATTGATTCTCAAAATCAGAATTTAAAAACTACTCCTCTAGTTTTTAAAATCAGCTGTAAGAGGGTTTAATTTTGACCAAATTGATTTTATTTTAATTTTTTAGTAAATACTAAAATTAGTTTTTAGATTTTCAAAATCATCTTAAGTTTCTCCAAAGCAATTCTAAACGGGCCCTTAATATAATTATCACTTGCATGATGGTTTTTCAAAATAAGTACAAATATGTCATAACATTATTTACTCGTTGTATGGTTAATATGGTACCTTTGATATAATTTATAATTTTTCGGAGTTGCGTACAAAAATTAAGGTATCAAGGAATAAAAAGGGGAAAGAAAATCTGCATTGCAAATTTTACGAAATCATGTAAATTTAGTAAAATAATCAAATTCATCGTGACAAGATCGAAATAGATTAATCACCTTGATTGTAGAAAACAAAATTTAAACTACCCGATGATGTGTGCAAAAAAAAAAAGAAGAAGTAATAATTGTTCTAAATAAGGTAATATGCTTTGTTCTAATTTTTCGCAGAGTTAATTGTATTGTGATGCATGTACCAAAAACTGAACGCCATTTTAGACTTGCACAATAAATTCATACCTATTGGATTCACTAAGATATTTTTATGATCATTCTTACTTCATATGGAGCGAAGATGACGCATTTGAACGACGACTGATTGACTTTGTCTGTGTTGAGCTTCAGTGTGTGGAATTTATTAGCCATGATCACTTTTGGCTTAGCTTATATTCCACTACTCCTCTACTCACCACTCTCCCACTTATAACATGGTAGGGTTCGATGTATTTGTGACTTTATGATAATAAAATAAGAGGCAGAATTAATAATTCAGTTTGGTCATGTCACTAAGTCAGAATCAATACTATCTATCAGATTTTTCCTCCTTAGTAAACACCTGCTTCAGTTGTTTTGTATGTGAGCAACTTGAATAGCACAGCCAATGTTGGATGAATTTGAATCATTTACCACAATTGATCTGTCTTGTTCTATTGTTTTTAGTTCTCAATTTTCATCGTGATTGCGATAATATCTCAATGATTACTTTGCATCTTAATTCAAAAAATTTGATAACATTATTAAATTGGCAAACGGGCATCAAATGAGTACTCTTATGATTTCCAACTAGCAGTAATTAATTAATTGTATCTTTGTTTGTTTCACTGTCACATAGTTGGATTCCTGCTAAAAAGGTTATAATAATGGCTATTATTATCTTAAATATCCCGGTTCATTGGGATTTGGTTCGATACGAAGGTGAATTTGGCTCTTCAAGGTGATTTGGTTCGATACCTATTTAATGGATACATGCGGTGAAGCTTAATTTTAGTCACCGCTTTCCTAAATAGTAAGGCTTGGCTGTATGATCCCCACTCTAAAGATGCGAGTCAACGCACACAGAATGGAAAATCACAGGTCAGATTTCGAAATCATTCTTATCTAGAATTAAATATTATGCACACAATTTTCGCAGAAAAGGCCAAACCAATAAGATAGATAATGCCTTCCGGAAACATTTCAACAGGCCGAAACGAATTCCCTCTCAATATACGTAGCGCCATAATCCGTATAGCCGAACTTGACCTGCAGTTTTGGGGCCTAACGATTGGGCACCAACGAGACGGTTCAAGTTCACTTTCTGTCCTACATAAATCTGCTAGCCTCAGCCGTTTACAATTAGAATTATAGAGAAACTAAAATACATAGAGCCATGGTCGTGCATGCGGTAGATAACTTGGACGCTAATGGCGAGAGCCAGAAATTCAATAAATATGCTTGTGCCTGTTCTATTGTTGGCTCTATGATCTCCATCATCTTTGGATATGGTACTGTTTTCTCCTTTCCTTTCTTTCATTTACTTACCTAATTAAAGGGTTCATTTTCTCATGATTAATTCAACATAAAAAAATAATAATGATAATTTTCTGCCCTTTTTCTTCTTCTCTGTCAACAATGCTTTGAATGCTCCTATGTTTAAACTTATAACTCATTGTCATTCATAACTCTGGTCCTATATTCTCCTTTATGTTGAAATAAAAATTCTTCGGTTTCGGATATGTATGTATGAGTAAGGATACTTTGACAAAATGTGCAAAAAGACAAAATCGTAAATTGGAACATTCCATTTTCAGACACCGGCGTCATGAGTGGGGCCATGATATTCATAAAGGAAGAACTGAAGATCGACGACGTCGAGGTGGAAGTTCTCGCCGGAATTCTCAACATATGTGCCCTCGTGGGCTCCCTATTCGCCGGAAGAACGTCTGATTACATCGGGCGGCGTTACACAATTGTTTTGGCCTCCGTAATTTTCATGGTTGGTGCAGTTTTAATGGGATATGGCCCAGATTACGCGGTGTTGCTCAGTGGAAGATGCATATCTGGAATTGGTGTGGGCTTCGCCTTGATGATAGCTCCAGTTTACTCCGCGGAAATTTCATCCGCAAAATCTCGCGGTTTCTTAACATCTCTCCCGGAACTTTGCATCAGTATTGGCATCTTGCTTGGCTATATATCAAATTATTTCCTCGGAAAATTGACCTTAAAACTCGGCTGGAGGCTGATGCTTGGAGTTGCAGCCATTCCTTCACTTGTATTAGCCTTTGGAATAATTAAAATGCCCGAGTCTCCAAGGTGGCTAGCGATGCAAGGTCGTTTGGGAGATGCCAAGAAAGTGCTTTTGCTTGTATGCAATTCTACGGAAGAAGCTGACAGGCGTTTTCATGATATAAAGATTGCAGCTGGGTTTGATGCCAATTGCAACGAGGACTATCTCGAACCTTCCGAGCACAATCACGGCAAAGGCGTTTGGAAAGAGCTTTTTTTACGGCCTACACCCGCCGTGCGTTGGATTTTGGTTGCTGCCATTGGTATACATTTCTTTGAGCATGCAACAGGAATTGAAGCCATTGTGCTGTACGGTCCAAGAATTTTCAAGAAAGCTGGGATCAAAAGTAAGGAGAAGTTATTGCTTGCGACAATTGGCGTCGGACTTACCAAGACTTTGTTCATAACCTTCTCCACTTTTTTACTCGACAAAGTCGGGAGGAGAAAGCTTTTGCTAATAAGCACAGCCGGAATGGTTGTAATGCTTTCAACAGTTGGTTTTGGCTTGACTATGGCTGAAGCCTCAAAGCACGAATCGAAGTGGGCACTTATTCTCAGCATTGTTGCTACATACACATTTCTAGCATTTTTTTCAATTGGACTTGCTCCAGTCACATGGGTTTATAGTGCTGAGATTTTTCCTTTGAAATTAAGAGCACAAGGTGTAGCCATTGGAGTTGCTGTCAACAGGCTCATGAATGCTACAATTTCTATGACTTTCATTTCGTTATATAAAGCTATCACAATAGGAGGAGCCTTCTTCTTTTTCGCTGGCATTGCTGTGATTGCTTGGTTCTTTTTCTATTTCCTCTGTCCGGAAACTAAAGGCAAGAGTCTGGAAGAAATGGAGTTGCTCTTCAGCAGACGCTCTAAAAACAGCAATGATGGATAGAAATTCGACCCGGAAGCAAGGCTTCGAACGCAAATAAGTAGAATTTTATGTATGGTATTTTCCATTTTATATATATGTATATTTTTTATATGTACGTTGTTTTCACCCGTCAGCTAGTTGTTAATCTTTGTTGCATCTCCATTATTTGTTTTATTCGAGTGAAGAGGCTACATGATAAGGCTGATGGAGCGGGATGAGGTGGCATTTGACAGTCTTGTTTCCGTTGTTATTGCTCATGAGACATAAATATGGACAAAATTCATCTTTATCGTGTCTTCAGGATAAAAATTAGGACCAAACTGCGACCATTCAAAATTTATCAATTATCTCAAATGTTTCAATAATTAACACTGTTAATAATTCTTCTTAGAAAACATATTTAACAATTCAAGGGAACTATATATTACCACGTGTCCTAAATAATAAAAGAAAATTAATTAAGACACTTATAATCTGAAATAATTTTTATTAAGTGATGTTTAAGAATACAAAAGACGTGAAATATTGAGAATGCCTAAAATATCTAAAACATTCTATCATACCTAGAATTATCATATTTGAAATATCCAGAATATCAAACATATTTAGAATTTCAAGAAAATCTGGAACTCTCTTTTCTAGAAAAATAAGAACCAAGAGCATTAAGAGGAGAAGAAAACTAATCTACATCCAAAAAAAGGTAAACTACTCTCATTGTTAAATACTTAGGTCAGGAAAATATGTTGCCCGTATCGTATCTAGGAATTAAGATTCCACGTCATTGAAAACCTATAAATGGAGGCTCATTTGAAGAAAAAAGAGTCTCTAATCATATCTAGTTACTCTTCATTTACAAAAAAGAACTATCATCTTCTATAATAAATTCGTGAAAATAAAAATTTAATAACCTTCATTGGTATAGTCTGTGAGAACTTTCAACAAAAAATCATTCATACTTCATAAAAACTTAAAAATAACTACATAAACATGGTTGAAATTTGAGAATTATTTTCATGTATAACTCACTCAAAAATGGGTTTGTACATGAAGTCATGAAGCTCACAAAAAATATTAGTAAAGGCATTAGAGCCATTGTACCATAAGGAAATGTAAATAACTAATGTCTATCCTTTATTGTTTGTTGCAATTATGCGTAATCCCCTAACAACTATATTGATTCCTTTCTAATTCCTGAAATTTTATGGTGTGTATCGTACTGTTTTTTGTTTTTCAGAAAAAAAAATATAGAATTTATTCTGTACACTTATTTTTAAATAATATTTAATTTCAAGTGTGAGTGATTTATTCTCATTTTGTAATTTTAAAGAAAAAAGTTATAGAATAAGGAATTGATGTTTTTTAATTTTTATTCTGTAAATGGGTCCCACAAGTCCCACTTGCACAACAAGAAAACAAAAATCAAGTCATGATCATGTAGGTTCATTGTCAATATTTATTTTATAACAAAATATTATTGATTTGTTTAATGCTTTTTATTATTTTTCCTTTTCTATAATAATAATTATATTATTTTAGTAATTTATAAAAGTTCTGTATTAGTAGGATTCATTTATATACTTTTTATTCTAGTTTTAATGATACTCTCTAATGATTAAAAATAATTTTAATTCATTTAAACTTTTTACTGTAATTTTTTTTTTCACTCTCTTTCACTGTCTCTATTTTTTTAACAAACAAACAATGAACCAAACACAATTTCACTTTTTCATTTTATAAATACTATTTTAGAAACAATCTACTAAACAAATGAAAATTATTTATAAATACTGTTTTTCATTTTTTCTCTTTCCCTTTTCATTTTTATTTTCAGTAAAAACTGATTATTTCTCTTTATAAAACAAATAAAACATCATTTGGAAAACAGCACAAGACGCACCCTTATTTTGCTGCTGCTTTTCACGTTTCTACAATGAGGCCCAGGAAAAAATCAAATATTCACCTTGTGAGAGGGAATATATCAAGAGGGTGTAATAAGCCAACGTGGACTAATGTAACTTCCCTAATCTAACAATTACGTTTCCGTAATTATCGTTCAGCCGCTTACAGTTATTTTATGTTAGAAATTCATTCCTCTCGGAATCAGAAGTAGGAAATATCTATTCCTTCTCTTATTTAAAATGCATCAATTCCAATATTCTTCCCTACTTTATTTTCAAACGCTAAACGACAGGCTTTCCAGGTCCGGATCGTTTCCAAGAACAAGCCCATAACTTCTTTTCCTCGTAGCCCACGTTGCTTGGACACAACGAATCATTCCGAAAGGCTCTAGCTCAGTGGAAAACGGATTAGGATTATTACAAATCGAGTTTCACCCTCGTCTCCATGTACTCAAATCGCTCCACGACAGTTTGAGTTGCTGAAAAAGGAGAGGGAAAGAGTGCACACAAACACATTACACCAGCTCTCTCCCGAAGTAGCTATTTGCAAAAATTTCGAAAAGTGAAAAAAAAAAAATCTACCAAATCATTTCGGAATCGATTCAAAGAACATTAAACTTTCTACCGAAACATCAATTTAGAGAAAAATTTACAAAATAATTTTCACCCGGATTCAATTTGGAAAAAAGTTCACAAAAAAATTTTCTCTTGGAACTTTAGTTTAGAGAAAATGTTTGCAAATTATCACTTTCTTCTGAAACTTTAGTTCGAAGAATAATAACTTTCTCCCGGAACTTTAGTTTGTAAAATAAGTTCATAAATAACAGTCTTCAGAAATCGTTCTTCCCCTAATCTATTCGAATAATAATCTATTTTCTTCTGGAATATCAGTTCAATGAGAAATTTCAGCAAAAAAATTCCTTTCAAAATCATTACCCCTGGATTTGAACAATGATGATGGCGTTTTGCTTGAGTGAGCTTTCACATTTTAGGTTGTTGTCAATTGAGAGTGCACGAGGGCACGAGTAACGATGACTAATGTGTTATGTGATGAGTGTAAACACTTTGTAAAATTTTTTAATGTTTTGGAGAAACTAACCCAAAACGCTGTGCTTTTATTTTTTTTATTTTTATTATTAGTTAAAATTGTAAAATTCAGTCAAATATAGTCAAAAATTAATTTCTATCACAAAGTTTATGATAAAGAAAATTTCTATCACCACAATATTATACATCTTTAATAGACCATAAATTTTATCATAATTCTGTTGTTAATCTTTTAATAGACCATAATTCTATCACGAGTCTATTATATTTTTATGATACACGCAAATCTGCCATAAAGTACATGTTATTTATTATTAATTTTCTTATAATAACATATGCCATAGTATCATTTGTTTGTTATGTGGTTAATAATATATCTCTGATATATTTTAAAATAAAAAAAAATGGTATATAAAAGGTTAGAAATTTGAGATATAAACTATCCATATTAAGGAAAGTGTATTATATTATTCATCCAATCAAAAATCATATTAACAAACATGAACTAGCAGCTTAAAATAGAAACTTATTACAAAAAAAAAAAAAGTCAAATCTTGGGTGTATATAAATCATGCCCACAAGACACCTAAAAAGAAGGAGAGCCCTTAGGCAACCATCAGTCTTTCTCTAACAAATTTCCATTTTTTTTAACTCTTCTTCATCGATCTTTAACTTCTTGAATCATTCTCTTCTTCTGCAAATTTTTTAGAATTTACGTGCATGAGGAAACTTTGTCCAAATATTGAGAAAGAAGATGGCCTTGAGACGGTTCTCGAGGTACCGATACCAGAAGAAATGTTCACCAGCATGGGTAGCAATGTCCAATTACGTTGGCAAAATTTGTCCACATGGATGAAGGCTCAAACTTCTGATAAATGGTCACAGCCAGTTATTGCAAGTCGCATTAACGAGCTTCGATTCCTCCTTTACCTTGTCGGATCTCCTCTTATTCCTCTTCAGGTTCAGTTGGGCCACTCTGTTCACAAGCCAGTTAAAGATTGTTCCATTGTAAGTAAAGTCCTTTTCTTTTTTCAATTCCAATTTTTCCAATTCTTATAAAAACAAAAATAATTCTAGCTAGCGCATCTAGTAATAATAATAATAATAATAATAAAGTTAATTTAAATTTAATAATTTGCCATAATCAGCAAGCCTCAACAGCGAAATACATAGTGCAACAGTACATAGCGGCCACAGGAGGGCAGGCCGCATTAAACGCAGTGCACAGCATGTGCGTAACAGGACAGATGAAAATCACAGCATCGGAATTTCACCAAGGGGATATTGAAAAAAGCGTGAATGTGAAGAGCAACGAGGAAACCGGTGGGTTTGTGCTTTGGCAAAAAGATCCAGACTTGTGGTTCTTGGAACTCGTGGTTTCGGGCTGCAAAGTCATTTGCGGAAGCAATGGCAAGCTTACATGGCGCCACTCCTCCAACCACCAAGGACCCATTTCAAAAGGCCCTCCCCGACCCTTGCGCCGCTTCTTACAGGTACCTACCTTCACAGAATTTAATGTTGTTTTAACTTTTAATTGTACGTTCACATTAAATTTGGCAGGGGTTGGATCCGAGGTCCACGGCTAATTTATTCTTAAACGCTTCATGCATTGGGGAGAAAGTTATAAACAATGAGGACTGTTTTATTCTGAAGCTTGAAACTAGTCCAGCGATTCGAGAAGCACAAAGCGGGCCTAATTATGAGATCATACATCATACAATTTGGGGTTATTTTAGCCAGAGGTCGGGACTATTGATTCAATTTGAAGACTCGAGGCTGCTGACAATGAAAACAAAAGATGGCAATGATGTTTTCTGGGAAACAAGTACCGAGTCAGTGATGCATGATTATAGATACGTTGATGGCATCAATATTGCGCATGGTGGCAGGACTCGAGTCACCGTCTTTAGATATGGGGAGCAATCGGCTAATCACAAGAGGGACATGGAAGAGAAATGGAAGATTGAAGATGTTGATTTGAATATTTGGGGTTTGACAAAGGATCATTTTATGCCGCCTGCTGGTGTGAAGAAGCAAACCGAATATTGTTGAGAGCTGAGTTCCCGGGATGATGGTGAGATTGAGGTCACATGCAAGTACTAGTAATCTTCTTGGCAGACATGCACGCCTTTTTGATATCGTGAGAAAGTGTAGGAACATTTTTGGTAAGTATAAGAAGATTTTGGTATTAAAACTACAAAAACTTAAAAAACGGAATCATATGATTTTTGATATAGTTCGTGGGTTACTTTTAAAGATCAGAAATTTCTTATCTATAAAATTAGAAGAATAGTGGTATTTTATTGTTTGGGAATAAATATAACAATAAAAATACTGATGTTGAAATTCCAAGGGTGTCAAAAAAAAAAAAAGGGAATACTGATAGTGAATAAGTCATAAAATCCATTTAAATTAAAAAAAAAGTCATAAAAAATTATTCAACGAAGGATTTACCATATCAATTATGATCATTAACAATATTAACAATTAGACGCACTATTGTGACTAGACTTATTACAATAAATTTTCTTTCAACTCTACTCATCTACAATTAGAGGTGCCATGTGTAAACAACCTTATGGAACATTTATTTGAAATTGTAAAATCTCTTTTGTTGAAATGGAATAGAGTTACATTAGATCAAATAATAAAAATATAGTAGAAGCTCTTTATAACAATACTCTTTATAAGAACAACTTCTATGTAGTCATAAAAAATTCTAATCTAATTTGGGCCAATTATTAATAAAAATAAACTCCACACAGTGGCAAATTATAATTTTTTTAGATTTCGTCTTAAAAAACTTACCTCTACATAGTAATAATTATATGTATATTGCATCATATATATATTTTGTCATGTTACAGGTTTAGGATGGAGAAAGTATTTTTCTAAAGTAAAGTTGGTTGGGACAACGATTTATTTTTTAGAGTTGTCACAAAATCATTTTATAGTATTTATAGAATTTACATTGAAATAAAACATTAAAGAAAATGCAAATATTTGGACTTTTAAGATGATATGTATGTTCCCAATGCACCATAAATATATGTACTAATTTTTTGAAATTATGTCCATTTCTTTTATTAATTTCTATATATTGGTTTTAATATTAATTATTAATGTAGTACATACTTTACCTTTATATTTCTTGTACCGAGAATAATTAAGTCAAAACAGTAATTTTATAACTATACCTCTATTATGTTATAAGCTCCTTATAATAATAAAATTAGTTCATTCCAATATTATAACTATGGAGAGATTTTACTATAATATGTTATAAACAACAACAACAATAACGATAATGATGACAACAACAACGATGATGACAATAACAATGATAATAATAAAAATAGTAAGCTTGCGGGAGCGAGCTAAATGATTTGGATTTCATACAAACTTGTGGAATGGACCGAGTAGCTCATGCACTTAATGCTAGGCTCTCACTCAATATTTCTTTGTCATGATATTGATCACTTGTTTTGACAAGTATTTAGGTTATTGGAAAAAAAATATAAAAAATTTAGTTGGATTAGAGATAAAAATATTCAGGAGTTAAACACTAAGAATCGTATCGCCATAAATTTTGCTCCTCGCAATTGAATTTACACCAATTAAATTATCAATCATTTGCAATGTTAAAATCTAAATACAAATCTCTAAAAAGAAACTAAATGCCCAAAAAAAAACAAAAAAGAAAAAAAAAACAATATAAATACAACTTCTTACAAATTCTTTAGCAACATTTGTGAACAGGGGGACGTGGGACCATTTCTTGGGATTGCAGGCCTTGACCAAGCCCAAATTACGCACAATTCTTACTTGTACAGAAAGCCACGCAAGCCCACACGTTTAAATATGTTATCTAAAATCTACTATGATATTCTTACGAGATATGTCTGTTCACTCTGGATAAAAGTTTTGTGTTCTGCTCACTAATAATTTTAGAAAGTATATTCTAAAAGGAGTTATATGATTTGTGGTGCTTGTGCATCACATTTCTTTAAACATACCGTGAGTTATGCATCACACTAATCAATTCATAAGGTATTATGCATTCAACACTTAAAATTTTAAAAGTATATTACTGAATACATGACCAATCAACATGCTTCATTAGCTATAAATATCCTCACCATTTATAATCACATTTAATTTTGAGATTGAGAACACTTTCAATACTTCCAGTTTGATCAACAACACATTATCAACACGACTATGCTCTAGCACAAGAAGTATCTCATTCCTTTATACCTTTTATTTTATCTATTTGTTTAATAAAACCATCATTATAATTATGCTCTATGATTTCCATTAAATTGAACTTCTACATAAAAAATACATATACCCATAATATGTCTGTGTTTATTTTCCACTAACATTGCCAACAAAGCCTAAGGACAAAAGATTAAAGATGATGGATTATAGTATCAACCAATTGCTGATGTCCTTATTAATTAAAGGGATTCTATTTAATTTTATTTATTTCGTTTACATGCTTTTTATTTTGAAATATAATTTACATTTATTTTGTTGTAGATATATGGAATTTAAACATAAATAATATTTGTTTTGAAAAGAAACAATGATGATTGTTGTTGGTTCTTTCTCACCAACAATTATAATATATTTTAAAAATTATATTACTAATTATCACTTTAATGATATCGCATGTTTATGTGATATGGTTATCGCATGTTTTACAAATTATCACTTTAATGGTACAAGTTTTTCCTTTGTTAAGAAAGAGAAAAATTGTTCTTGGATTAAGGCATGATTTTCCTGAGAAAGTATCAAGTATGTCTTATCTATGTCCTTGCACCTCTTTGGATGCAAAGTGTGGAGGATAATTCATTTACAACAATTAGTCAATGCATTTATGGATGCATAACTGTAACTAAGTCACCTGCAAATGTAATTGGTTGGGTTATTGTCCTTAAGAGAATTTGTGAGCAGTTGAGGGATTGTCTACGACACACCCAAGGCGTGGAAAACTTCTTAGCTCAAAGATTTCTCAAAAGAAGAAGGTTGTTTGTTAGTTTGCAAATGAGACTCCAAAAGAGTGGATGGTCTTTGAAAAAATTTAGAGACCTTGATAGGATAATATCTCTTATGAGGTATAAAGAATTGAAAAAATACAAGAGTCTAATGGAATAATATCTCTTATGAGGTATCAAGTCGTGACGAGATACAAAAGTCTAGAAAACAATGATGTTTCTATTGACTCTGGGTTATATTCTAAAAAGGCACTTGATCTTTGATGAGATCAAAATCCTTAAGACATGTTAACGAGGTATAGGTTGAAAATGATAAAATTTCTTTACTTACACGCGAAATTATGAAGTAGTAAAAAACACAATCATCGGTGATTTTTGTGCTCACAAATAGCTATTGAAATATAGTTTGTAATTGAGATTATTTTATCTTGTGAACTAATAAACGTTTTAGATCTAGTCGATGATGTGTATGCAGGCTATTTTTATATACGTTATAATAGTTGTATGTGGACTGGATATACTTTCCTTATAGCTTTGCATAACTATTAATAAAAACTTTGTCCATTAGTAAGTGAGGTGATAGTATATGGTATTGACATCGTGGTTGAACAAACTATTAATTTTGTGACATGTTATGATTAGGGGCAGCAACAACCAGCCAGCAAAAGCATTGATTAGGGGAAGCACTAATCATAGGGAGCACGACCTTCAAAGAAGAATTTCTATAAATAATTTGGACGTATGTGCTCTATACTCTTTTTTCCATGATTAGGTTTTAATGCCACTAAGTTTTACTGGCAAAGGTTTTAATGAGGCAAATTTAAAACATGTCCTGCTCCATTTTATGATTCGTTGAATTGTATTTCTTTTGCTTGAAGGTTTTTTTGTCATAGGATTTTTCTTAAGTAAGGGTCAAGTATAATTATCATATATAAAGAAGAGCATAATGAGATATGTTTATTAATCCCTTGATAAAAGTAATATGTATTTCAAATTAAGACTTAAAAAAGTGAATTGTAAAAGTAGTTACATAATTTACGGTGCGTGTATGTCACACCTCTTGAAATATATTACGAGTTGTGCATTACATTAGTCAATCCCTAGTGTGTTATCCACACGATACTTTAAAATTCGAAAAGTGTGTTGCTAAATGCATGATCTAAAAATATGTTTCGTTGGCTATAAATAGTTATCACCGTTAATAGTTAATAATGACATTCGATTAAGAGATTGAGAAATGAGATAGAGAATATTTTTTATACTTCCCAATTTAATTAGCAACAGATAAAAGATATTTATAGTATAATTCGGACGTTTAATGTATATTAAACTCGGACTTGTACTCTTGCTGTATATCTGTGAGGGTAGAAATATTAAAGAGAATGAGCACCAGGGATTTTGAATTTATTCCGTTAAAGGTTAAACATACGTTGAGGTATGACCAACGTATGTAGCCAATTGTCCGAATGACCAAGACCATGAGATTAAACACTTATAAATGAGCATTCGCCAATTTAATGTTAAAAAATCAGCGTGCACTGATATACTCACAGAGATGTGGGGAGAGGCCAACTACAAAGATAAAAAATACTAAACAGAAAAAAATGCAACTTCCAGCGGATTTTTGTAGCTGGTTTTCCGGTTTGGTATAAGATAATGGTTTAAAGTTGAATTTTTATGTAGAGACGACCAAAAAAAAAAAAAAACATTTGGATTTTTGAATGGTTGGATTTTTCTGACTGCATGTACAGTAAATGCACTGCTTCCCACATCTCAATAAATTAGCGCCGCTTCGATGTTAAGCCAATGCCATCAATGACAAAAACGGTGCCGTTGGCTGTCGGTTGTCTTTTCACGAATCTTGCGTAAAATCAACGGACGAGATGATCCCGCCACTGCACATCGTCAACAGTAGGGTGCATTTGGATAAAGGTCAACAACCATTGAAAAGCGAAATATTCAGTCCGGTGGGCCATACAGTTCGTATTAATTAGCTCACCGTCGCCTACTCGCCTTTCCCACCTTGAAACACCAGGTCCTGATGACGAAAAATATCTCTTAAACCACTCGAATCAAAAGACCAAAGAGGGGAAAAAAAAGAGAAAAAAATTAAAATCCCCTTGATTTGTATCAAGATCTGATTAATTATTCGAAATGAAGGATGACGAAAGTCTCCCAACGATGACGACGCTAAATGTGACCAAGAAGGAAAGCTCGGATTCAAGTGTTTTCGGGAAAGGGCGGTACAAGTTTTGGGCGCTAGCGGCAATATTACTGCTTGCATTTTGGTCAATGTTTACCGGCACTGTTACTCTCCGTTGGTCAGCCGGCAATCTCAACCGTCTATCAGACGATCTCGGTAGCCCAATCCACGACGATCTAGACGTCCTCGTCAGTTTCTAACTAACTCCAATTTAACTATAAAATACATTGAATATTTCCAATTTTGCTGAATGGTTTGATTTTATTTTGTTTTTGTGGTGATAATAGGAAATGGAGGAGAGAGAGAAGGTGGTGAAGCACATGTGGGATGTCTACACGAACAGCCGTCGGATCAGATTACCGAGGTTTTGGCAGGAGGCATTCGAGGCTGCTTACGAGGAGTTGAGCAGTGACGTGGCTGAAGTTAGAGACGCTGCCGTTACAGAGATCGCTAAGATGTCTGTTCGCTCCCTTGTTAATATTGATTCGCCTCCTTTCCATTCCATGGTCAGCATTAATTTTGACGTTCAGTGTTACATAGTTGTTTTCTTTTGTTAGTGATTAGTTCGTTGAAGATGCAGTAAGCTGCTGAATGCGAAAGCTACTGAATCGGCTTTGGCTGTAATTACGTATACAGTTGATTATAGATCTGATCCATATTATTGTCTAATTAATTAGTGTTTCTACTTTTTAAGCTGAAATAGATCTGGATAGTCAAACGCACGATAAATTTACTCAGTCATTTGTTGTTAGTATCAGAATACAGTACTTGGTTGACTCTCAACTAGGTGTTAGCATCATTTTCTTCCTATGTAGTTCTTCTGATGTAGTCTTGCTAGGCTAGAAGAAATAGCTGTATGAAGACATGGACTTTATTGCTCATCAATGAACATTCCTGCACTGTCTGATCTCTGCTAAATCTTGTGGAAGCATCTTCATTTCTTGCCATTGTATCCACCACTTTGTCAAGTTTCATACTTTCTCCATCTCCTATCCTTGTGACTGGTTTGTTTGAATATGTATCATTATTGAATAACGTAATTTCTGGTCCCTCTGGCAGTTCACAGGTAGAAACCATGTCAGCGATGTGTAGGTCAATCATTTTGTAGAAAACAACCTACTGTTACTCTGAAGTTTTGTTGGATGGTTCATAAGCCTAGTGATTGAAATGTTATAGTGCTGTGCACTATTGGGCCTATATAGATGTGGGAGTAGTGAGATATTGGCAAATATTTAATTGATCTAATTCTGTATAGCAGCTACCCTATGGAGTATGAAGATCTAATTGAAAGCATTAAACTGAGGTTTCACAAAGGGGGAGGGAATATCCTTTCGCATGACTTTGAATCAGCGGAAAGTTTTGGTTGAAAACCTTCAGGAGCAATCTAGTTTGAGTTCAATTCTTTAAGTAAGAGCGGACCTACAAATTTTTCTTGGAACTGCTTTAAAGTTTCCTTTTAGTAAAGTAAGCAATTTGGGATTACTCTGCGTTATATTTGAAACAGGATGGGGAAACCATTGATTTTGTACATCATTTCTCGTCCTCTTCTCAGTCCAATTGTTTCGGAGGTCTATGCTCCTTTTTCTTCTTCTTTTTTCTCTCTGTTTTGGTATTTATTGGGTCATACAAACGTGGATGGACTTGTATTCAAATCGGATGAGAATTGAAGGAAGAGGTTTGATTTTCTTGCATGGATGATAGTTCAAATGTGCCTCTGGGTGCATGGCTTGATAGGAATTGTAGATTTTTGAGGGTGTAGATTTGTATCTATTATCAAGTCTGGATTTTGCAGTTCTGTTTTAGTGGTATGCAGTTGATCTTGTCCTACATTTTCAGGGATCTGTAGAGTTTATTGGTATGTTATAGTTTAGTTATTAACTCTTATGGTTATCTTTTTAATGCTCCCATGTATATTTTCCTAGACTGGAGATTCGGCTCCCCATTTTTTCTGTTCTTTGCAATGAATTTATGCTAAAACTTCTGGCCTGCAATCATTATTAACCTGAAGTGGAATACCTGTTTCTAGCTATATACTTGCTGTCCATGTTTGCAATTCTCTCAGTACTCAAAAACTTTTAGAATAATCCTCAGCTTGTAATCATTTGATTTTTAATGATTTAAGCTCCAAACATTCTATCATATTGATGTAAGGTACATTGATTTGCATTTTTCAATTTGGAATGGGTGTGTGCTTGGCCTGCTGGCTTCACTTTTCTGCCATTTGTTAACAAACGGTGAATCATAGGGATATTTAATCTCTTCAATCCTGAACACAGGTTTGACACTTTTGTTGATAAATTAACACAATCCAGTCTTTATATGAAACTTCAAGACATTCAATACCCCCTATACTGTTTAGATGGAAGATTTTATTTTGTGCTAAAAATACTTTGTCATGTGTACTTCAGTAATTGAGAAAATCATGGCCTCCTGCTTATCATTTTTGCATTGGTGAATGGTATGATTCTGAAATGTGAAAACTGTTGGAGCTAACACTAACCAGCATTCGAACTGCAGTATTCTTGTGCTTGATTTATTAGATCCAGGCATACAGAAACTAACACAAGATTTGGATTGTGTTCTTATTTATTTTGTCAGAGTGCACATCAATTTAGTAAGAGCCTGAAGCTAGCTGAGAGAGGCAGGGCATTGCTAACCTCATCTGGGACTGGTTGATAACGAAAAGAATTCTGAGGATCTGAAGCTAGAAATCTTCATTTTGCTGCTATGCTGCTCAAAAGTACATAGCAGCTGTGATTTGGACAAAACCATACTCAGACTCAGTTTTTCATGTTTCTTTAAACAGAGACTATTTTATGTATTTAAATTAGGTTCTCGTTCGCCCAAATTTTTGCTGTTACAATCATTTGTATTGGGTAGAAGAGTAAAACAACCTTATGAACAGGTAAACTAAAGTGAGAATTTTCCCCCTACTTTCTTTTTATGAGGTTCCATGTGTAAAAATTCAGGAAGAATTTTACCATGCTGTATTTTGGTTTCATGCTCGAGCACCAAGCATGTAAGATGTAAACAAGGAATTTTCTGTTGATTATTTCATAAGCAGATATCTTGTGGTGGTTTCTCTGTGTTACTAGTTTATGGAGATTGTATTGTTCAATTGTTTAGTGGATATTATCTTTATAGCCGGTAGCCAGTTCAGCATTTATAATGAAATTAAGCTTTCCTGGCTTCCTATATTGAACCGTCCATTTGAACAAGAAGCTTGAGAAGAGGGAAGAAAAACAAAGGGGAAGTGTATTATGTTTATCCTCCAACCATATTTTATTTTCCTACTATTTTCTAATGATTTTTTTTTAATTTATAAATGCAAAATCTCAATATTTTTATCATTGCCAAACTGGTTTGGTTCGATCGTTTAAGCAGCAAGGAGACATAAAAATTCGAAAACGTAAATGTTAGTTGAGAAATGAGTGTCAGCGTACCACAAATGATTTTGCCCTCACTTTCTTCAGCACAGACAATCCAACCAGAGTCTGTCAAATGAAGTGTCCCTACTGTTCAGCAGCGCAGGGGCGCTGCGCCACCACAAGCACAGGGCGGTCAATCACGGAGTGCGGCTCATGCGGGCGGGTGATCGCAGAGCGGCAATCCCAAAATCACCACTTATTCCACATCCGTGCCCAAGACACCCCACTTTGCCTCGTCACCTCCGATCTCCCATCCATCGCCCAACCCCAGCAAAACGACGTCGTCGACGAAGACCCTTTTCAGCCCGCGGGCTTCATAACGGCTTTTTCCACGTGGTCTTTGGAACCCAGCCCTCTTTTCCTCCGCTCCTCACACTCTTTCTCGGGCCAGCTCGCCGAGCTCGAGCGCACCTTCGAGCTCTTGTCCTCGTCTACGACGTCCACGTCTTCCAGTGTCATGATGGATAATTTGAGAGCGTATTTGCAGATCATTGACGTGGCATCCATTCTTGGATTGGATTATGACATTTGTGATCATGCTTTTCAGTTGTTTAGAGATTGCTGTTCTGCTACTTGTTTGAGGAATAGGAGCGTTGAAGCTCTTGCCACTGCTGCACTTGTTCAGGCTATTAGAGAAGCTCAAGAGCCCAGAACCCTCCAGGTATTTTCATCTCTTTTTGCTGTTTTCTACGGGTGGCCGTTTCAATTTTCGTTCGAACGGGTTGCAACCCGTTCGGGATAGAGAATTCAGTTCAATTGGGCTAGAATTTGTAATCCGAACAGAAATTATTTCGATTCGGTTGGATTCAGGTTATAAATTCAGGTCGAATTTAACTTATAAACCCTAATGTTATAAATTTGTTTTCTCAAATCTCATCCAAAGATTAATGTATTAACAACTAAGAATATTTAACAATTAACATGAGAAATTAACAATAATAAAAATATTATCTAAAATTAAAACTGCGGCTCACAGTGATGATGACTTCAAGGTCGATGGTAGAGGGACTTGCCACAGCTCAGATTTGGGAATGCCAAATTGGATTAAATAGTAAGGAGAATATGTGGGAGGACAAAGAAAATTATGTGTTTGGGTTTGATTGAAATTGAATTTGTTTAATTATTACTGTCTCTTATCTGGAAGCTACGAATTCAAGATTAGACAATAAATGAATGAGTGTTAACAAGGATTTGGCAGAAGAAGATGAAGAATTTGGCAGCAGCAGAAGAAGGGAAGGATTTGGCAGCCGTAGCAGCAGAAGAAGCAGAAGAAGTTTTTTGCAGCGGCTGCAATGCTGCATGCTTTGTGTGTGTGACTGTGCTAGTAGGTTAGACTGTTGAGGGTCAATTTTAAATTTTTTATTTTAACCCAATCAGGTTGGTTATTCAGTTCCAATTTAACCAAATCGAAATATAACTTGATTGGTTTTGAGATTTTAAACTGAACGGTTTCTAAGGTTGAAGTCAAACCCAAACCGAACCGAAACCGAAATTAATCCAAACTGAACACCAACCTGCTTCTGCTTTATCTTTTTTTAGTTTACCAACTGTAGTTGCTTCGAGGCATGTTTCTAATTTTGATGCTTTTGCTGAATTTGCTTAATTTTGAATGCACAACTTTTAAACCTAGTAAACTATGTTTGATAGCTAGACAGTTGAGGATTAACAGTCATTGAATCTCTATTATCCTTAATTTGAGTTCTGAGGATACATTGATACAAAGTTGTTTAATATCAACTGCGAGGAGTAGGCATATTGATGTCTGTAGCCCTTAACTTTTGTTCTACTAGCTGTGGCTTTTTTTATCCTGAGAGATGATGTTCATCGAATATAGCTCTAATTGAATTCATTTCTTTGGAAATGTTGACCTGCCGTGTATTCTCTTGTCTTTAGTCTAATTTAGAATGTCTTTTAACTTTGGTATCTGCTTTAAAATAACAGGAAATATCAATTGCGGCTAATGTACCACAGAAGGAGATTGGAAAGTACATCAAGATACTGGGAGAAGCTCTACAACTAAGTCAGCCCATTAATAGCAATTCCATAGCAGTTCATATGCCAAGATTTTGCACCCTCCTCCAACTCAACAAATCTGCTCAGGTACCTTATTATTCAGAAATCGCTGTATAGCCCAGAATATGTTGGAAATTTTATCATCCCATAGGCCTTCATTTGGTAGGGTTATACTTGAATAAGTCCTCCTTGGTGGCTGTGTGTTTGAATAGCTTAATAGTAGTCTGTTTGGGATTCCACATGAGAAATTTAACCAGCCCAGTTGGTTGAGGGTTTGGGATCTGCCGTTTGGCTATATCGAGATTTCAGGTTTGATCCTTCTAATGAGCTTAAAAATTCCATTCCTTGTTATCCCATGGGGTTGGGGCGCCCAATGGATCCCCTAGTTTAGGGCCAGGGAGGACTCATGGTCTGAGTTGCTGCAGGAGTCTGGGTTATCAAAAATAGGAAATAAATAAATAACTTGAAATTTCTGGATTGTGAGCCAAAAGAAGTAAACAAAAGACCTTTGCCATAACTTTATCACCTGGGGTATTGTCTCATTGTATTGGCAATCAAAAGAATCTTTATTTTAAATCTGATTTTTTACAAGTTTAGAGCTTCTCTATGCTCTGTAAATTCAAAATGCTTGAAGGAAATATGTGAAATGTTTCTAGGTTGTTTTGTGGAAACTTTTATAAAAATATTGAGTTATATAATTTTTTTAGTCTCCTAAATGCAGAAATCATGTTTAAGGCTCCCACCGAGGATTTAAAAAAAAGAAGTGTAAATATACATTTCTCTCTCCATGTGTGATGTGTACCCATGTGCGCTTACCTGCATAGATGGCATTCACATTTTATGTGATTAAGTTTATTAATCTGTTCAGAAGATTACACTTGCAGACTTCAGTATATCTCATATTCTAACGTTTTCCATAATTAACTTGTAAATCTCCAGGTGCTGGCAACTCACATAGGAGAAGTTGTGATCAACAAATGCTTCTGCACCCGGAGGAATCCAATTAGCATCTCTGCAGCTGCTATCTATCTTGCCTGCCAGTTAGAGGACAAACGCAAGACTCAGGCAGAAATTTGTAAGGTGACTGGTTTGACTGAGGTCACGCTTAGAAAAGTCTACAAGGAACTATTGGAGAATTGGGATGACCTGCTCCCATCTAATTATACTCCAGCTGTCCCTCCAGAGAAAGCATTTCCCACTACCACCATTACCTCAGGCCGTGCACCAACAGTCAAAGTCGATTCAGGTGAAGTAACATCTGCGGATAAAGATAAGCAGCCAGAAACCAAGTCAATTAAGATAAATGAGGTGACAGAAACTGAAAGTAATGGACCTAATGCCGATGCTAATGTTGCCCATGCTCCTACGTTGAAGCGGCCATCACCCTTTAGCCAACCCTGGCTTCACTTTGTGGCTTCTAATATTAGGACAACTGGAGAGAAAAATCACATTGTTGCTCAAGGTGACATCAATGAGGTGCAGCCAGGCCATCAAGATTTAGACCAGAAGCTCGATGAGGACACAAAGCCAGCCACTACTACTCTAAGACCAAGTCAGTTTCCATGCACCCCCGTTTCAACTGTGACTTCGCTCACTTGGCCATTTCGGCCCCCGCCTTCAGTGGCCACTGCAAGTGTTCAGGTTGTGGATCTGCCAAAGTTACAGCCTGGTCACATTGAGCTTAAAGGCTGCGGCGTACAGGCAGGAAGTAAAAATGATAAAGTGATGTAGAAAACTAGTGGATACATAGAAATGGGTCCTGCTTTCTGGTGTAATGTGCTGTCAACCATCAAAAAGTATACTTTGCTGTGAATCTTGATTCTTAAGTTCCGTTTATCATCCTCCAGTTGTTGCACATGCATTGTACGACATATTGCTTCATGTTAAAACTTAAAACTGAGAGTTCACGAAATCCACTCCGTTGAACAGTTATGGAATTGCCGATTTATAAAATGCGAATCAGCAAGTCAGCCAAATCTGTTGCTGCTCTAATCTATGCTATGGCTTTTTGTCAAAAGAATTGTGACAATCTGTAAATCATTGTTCATTTATGGACACCCCATAAATTTATTAAGACCAGCTTGAAAATCCATTCATACTATCAATAATGTGGAGATCTTCACCTCTATTTTTTTATTTTTGTGGAAATGGAAGAGTTTTAACGGAGGCTTGAGCTCAAATCCTCAATATTAGTGAGAGCATTAACCTACCATTAAGAGGTTGTTTGTTAAATGCCTGAAGTTTGAAATTTTATTAATTTAAGATAATTTTTAAAATATATTTATTTATTTATTAGAATTTATGTATGATTTTTATACATTTACATGTAAATAGAAAAAATAAATTTTTGTGACTTTTATCTGAATAAGAAAAGGTCTAAATAATTAGTAAATATCATATTTTAAAAATATCTCTGTAAAATAACTTATTTCTTAAATCATAAAATCTAATTCTCTTTTTGTGTTTTAATTTACAAGGACATAAATGCTAAATAATCAAGTTTAAGATATTTTTTTATTATAAAAACAAATAAGATACCATTTATATTAAGATATTAAAAAAAAATAAACATGTTATTTAGATTTTTGTATTTAGACTTTAAAAAAATTTAAATTTATTTAGATTTTAAATAAAAAACAAACACTACTCAAATGTTTAGTCGAATGGCTTTAGGGATTTTAACTTTAAAAAACATTAAATAATATCATTTCGAAAAACTCAATGAGAAAATTTCAGATAATTAAAGGAACAATCAAAAGACAAAATGTACTTGAGTTTCATAATCTTTTATAACGACCCTAATCTAACGAAAAAAGATTACTTAACTTCATTAAATTCCCTATATTTCATTATTCGATTATTTACATAATAGTAAGGACGACGGCAATGCTTGTGACCTCTGACTAATTTGGGTGGGGTTTAGACTCGCGAAAAACCTTGAAAATGAAATCGAATTCATTTGAAGAAAGTTCGAGTTCAAGTTTGGGGATTTTGAAGGTCCCCAAACCTGATCGGAAATAAATTTTAAAAATTAAAAAGATTATTAATTTACGATTTTTCATTATTGCAACAGTAATATTATTAATCAAATAATCAAATAAACTTATTTTACAAAATCACTAAATCTAATCAGTAAATCCCTAATTTTGCAATTTTCACACTCTCGGCTCTCGAATTGTCCCAGAGTCCAAATTTGGCGCCTTTCTCGCCGTCTTAACCTCAGAT
The DNA here is from genome assembly GCA_030449905.1 of Luvunga scandens. Lineage (NCBI taxonomy): Eukaryota > Viridiplantae > Streptophyta > Magnoliopsida > Sapindales > Rutaceae > Luvunga > Luvunga scandens. The sequence goes on along the minus strand of JASUUG010000383.1, from coordinate 1,072,322 downwards.
CGCCGCCGACGGCATTATAGTCAAGCTCGTCGATCGTCGCTGTATTGTCAAGCTCGCAGTCAATTGTTTCTGTTTCTTGCTGAAACAGCTTAGCAACTGTACGCCAAGGAGACTTCTGTCAAAATAGTAAGCCAGTACATAGTTAAATTTTTTTTTTTAACTACTAATAAAATTTTGTGTTGTGGGTCTCGAATTTTTTTTTTTTTTTTATGATTTGAATTGGGGTTTTAGCGGGCTGGTTCTTTCTTGGAAAAATGGGTAAGTTGGAAGATATGAAAACTCTGCCTTGTGAAGAGCTCAAAGCATTAACGCATGCACTGTTTATTATTGCATCAACAATGATGGCTCCAAGCTTTGTGTTCGAGGCTTGAAGAATTACTTTGGTGGTCTTGTAATTTAAGTCATAACAACTTTGTTTTATAGAATTTTTGGGTAACAAATTGGTTAGAAATTGTTTGGCTGAGTAAATTACCAATCTTTTATTCCGTTGCTAAGGAAACTAATGGAAAGAGTCAGTTGTCATGAACTACTCAAATTTCTCGTAAACGGAAGCTAAAATGGTGCGCACGGTAGGTTCAATAAAAGTCTGCTCAAATGAGGAATACCATTTTACTCAACACCACCAGCGCCAAAGACTACACCACACACAACACCAAACAACTCAAGTATTTTTGCAAATTCTCTTGTGTGAGTAATAAAATTATCTTTAGTTATGTTTTTTCTTCATTTTATTCTTTCCATAATTATCTCGTTTCGCTAGCTTGAGAAGTTTCATAAAGTTTAATTAGCAATTTTTGTTCTAGAAATTATTTAAGTGCCGCACAAGTTAATACTCAAAATACTTATCTCGTAACACGGTAATGACAAAATTATCATGTTTTAAATAAATGAGAATTGAGTTCCTGTTTTAATGTTTTAATCTTTGGGATTATAAGAAATATTTTCAAGCTGTTCCGACCAAGAATTTTCAGATATATGGACAGGTTTGAGGATTACTTCTCGCTGGGGTCGAGTTCAGGGATTTTCAAAATTGTTTAAATATTAATGGTACACCAGGTTTAAAGTTTAACGCACAGAAGTAGTCTTGGCAATAAAATCCGAATCCGGCCCGGATCCGCAAAGATCCGAAAGATCCGGATCCGGAAAAATCCGGATCTGCATGTGAAAAAATGCGGATCCGGGTCTTAAAAATTAAGATCCGTGCGGATCCGAATCCGGATCCGGATGCAAGTGCATCCGGAAAACCGGATATCCGGATCCGTATTATTATATAATTAATTAATTTATTTAATTCAATTTTAATTGAAAAATATATAAATTAAAATATTTATAAACATAATTAATTCTATAATCTTCATTGACTATGAAAAATAAAGTATGTTAAAAAGTAAAAAATTATGATAATAATAATTAGAGAATATTATAATAAATTGGTTTGCCTTATTTTTTTATTTTTTATTTATGTTGTAAAAATATCAATTGTGAATTTATAGTGATAGTGCATGTTATTTATATTGAATTGATGTTAAATTGTTAATTATTAAATTATAATTAAATTATATTTAATATTATTAAATAAATTATTAAAGTTAAAATTATATTTAAATTTAAAAATATGCGGATCCGGATATCCGAAAAATCCGCCCGCAATCCGTGCGGATCTTACCCGCATCCGGATCCGTATATTTTTTCCGGATCCGGATGTAGAAAATTCAATCCGGATCCGGATCCGGATTTTGCCATCCCTGCACAGAAGAGATGATGGGAAGAAAATAATGCCTCGTGACGATTTCCATCAAGACAAACGGCCACCGGGCCATGTTGGGCCATAACCCATAGTATCTTTGAGGATCAAACTAAAATGTCACGTAATGGACTGATGGTGTTTGGTTTACCATATTCTGCAATGCAAGTCGGTGTCTATTAAATCTCCATGTTTATATAATATGAATAATGCCGCATAAAATAAACACGGGGAGTCAAGTACTCAAGTTTGTGTAATGTAGTACTGTTCGCATTATTTTTTAAAAACATTGCTTTAATTAAATTAATATAAAAGAAATAAAAATATATAATGTTAAACAAGATTGAGAACTCAAATATGCTCCCGTTGGTACTAATGAACTGCTGGTGCAAGTTCAACGACGCATAACATCATGTTTTGCACTACAATTTGATACTATTAGAATTTTTATTGTTCCAGCTATGCAATATTAAAATTATTACTGACAAAAAAGATTCCATTTGTTGTTAATTTACAGTAAAAAAATTTGAAACCGAAATTTTGATAATAGATTTACAGCTAATGAAAATTTCTTTGCCGATAACAATTGTATAATTGTGTATCCCTAACCATAACAATTCTAATAGTACTTGATTGAGCAGAGGAAAATCACAGCACAAGAGTCCATATATCTGGTCGAGCCACGCAATCGATTCTCATTGCTAGGTAAGAATGGGTTGGGCCATTACTAACGTTTGGATCTTCTAGTCGTTTGAACTTTCTTTTCGGTTGATTAAGTCAACATAAATTTTGGTCATGAGTAAGTCCAGAAATTGTGGTTAACAACGGTTACCAAAATGTGGGTATCAACCGAGAAATACTGACGTGATACCCATGCAAAGGGAATTAAACTCCCATCTTCCCATGATGGGTAATGGGCTTGGAAAGGAGGGGAAGAAGAATGGATTGGAGATCTCGGGTAGGGTATAAAAAAAAGAAAGGACGAAGGTAAAGGGGTTGGACAAAAACTCTCTCAAGACTCAAATAGTAACTTAACTACTTTGATTTTCTTTCGAGCCTTAAGTTGTTTTCTCTGAGTTTAATTGAATTGTGAATCTTAACATAAAATTGAGATAAGACCATTAAGAAGTGGTCTAAGTTTTTTTCCAGAGAAAGAACCTTATTACTAACTTGAACGTCAAATGGTTCTTGCCGGAAAAACATCCGACGGCCTCTAATTGTGAGTTGTGGGTGTAGGTATACACGGGCTATCTTGGTCGTGGTCCAGCTGTCTTCTAATTCGAATATAAGCAGAGCAGAATTATACATACAACACACAAGATAAGACTACAAGAGGAGCGTTTTTGCATATTCAAGGTCATCACTAAATTTCTACATCAACAGCACTAAAATATAGTTAAAATAAAACCAAAGCATGGTAACCCGTAGTAAAAATTATTTATTTTCATTATAAAAGTTTAAATTATTAATAAAATATAAATAAAAAAATAATATTATATAAATGAATTTTAAATTATTAATTTAATATAAATATTAAAAATTATTTTATAGATATAGTCCATATTACACTAAATATTATAATACAACTTTAATAAATATCATATAATATAATATAATATCAAACCCACCCTAATTCTCCATGAGTGGGCCTTTTTGGATTTGGTAATCAAATTCAAATAGTTGTATGGCACTCCCGTAATTTCATAAAATCTAAGCGGCATTTCTTTAACCGCCCTGATATTTGCACCTAAAAGTAACGTGTTAAGCTTGGCGACCCCGGGCCCCATTTCCTCTTCCTCACACTCACTTCCAGCCTCGATCCTTCTTGAAAACAAACACAGCCACCTGCAATCTGTACCGTCCACGTAATCCACGTCATCAATCCGCGTCGTTGGCAATCCAACGATCCGTATCTCTCCAATAATTCACACTCGCACCACTTAGCCCGGCCACCTCCTAACCCTAGCCACGAACCCCGCGCCCCTCAGGCTTATCCCTCTTAGCCAATAAAAAATAGAGAGAGAAAGAAAATTTTCGGTTTTATTATTTATGCGTTTTTTCTCTTCGAGCAAAGATTACACAGAGACCGTACACACCTGAAGAAGTTTCTAGGGTTTTACGATTTCAAAGTGATAATACCAATCCAATCAATATAGGGTTAGGGTTAGTGTCAGGCTACTGTATTGTTTCACAAGTTCATTTATATCTACGATGAAATAACTTTTTTTTCTTCACCTCATACTGTTGTTCTTCAGCTTTGAACCGGTTTTTGGAAAAGGAAAAAAAAAAGAGATAAATTAGGATAATATTTAAATAAATTTGGTGTATGAGATATCGGATTTCGTATTTGATGGATGAGATCTGGGAAAGGGCCGTCGAGACAGCATTGGACGGTCAAACCGACCATGGCGCGGCTCGAACCCTAACCTTAGACGGCGCGGTTAAGTGTGTGCAGGGCCGGCTGCCTCCACCGAACCTTTTAGAAAGATTCGAGAACCTTGAGCATCTTTCGATTGCCAACATCGGAGTTTCATCGCTTGAGCAGTTTCCACGGCTTAAGAATCTTCAGAAACTTATTCTCTCCGACAACCGTATAGCCGGTGGCCTCGAGTTTCTGGTCCAAGCTGGCTTGGACTCTCTTCGCGACCTTGATTTGTCTAATAATCGGATCCAGTACATCGAAGATCTGGCTCCGCTGGCCCACCTTCGGCTTGTGTCTCTTGATCTGTACGAGTGTCCGGTTACAAGGGTGAAAGATTATCGATCTAAGGTTTTTGGAATGATAAAGTCGTTGAGGTACTTGGACAAGATGGATGCAGAGGAGAATGAAAGGCCGGAGTCGGATGATGAATCGGACGATGATGAATCTGACGATGAGGATGATCCAGGAAGTGGAGAAATTGACGGTGAGGATCGACCGTTTGGGAGGGACAATGGACACAGTGAGAATGTTGAAGGGGTTGTGGATGTGGACGAGGAGGAAGAGAGTGATGCGGATGAAGAAGAGGTGGAGACAGCTGCCGGAGCAGCAGGACCCGCTGTCGACGGGATAAATGGCCATCAGAGCAATGGGTATGCTGTAGAAGATGATGACGAGGATGACGATGAGGATGATGTTTATGAGGAAGAGGATGTGGTGGAAGTTCATGGGGTTGGTGGGGACAGCGATGATGAGGAGGATGGGGTTGAGGACGAGGATGATGATGGCGATGATGATGAGGACGATGAGGACGAAGAAGAGGTTGATAATGAGGATAGAGATGGGGAGTTTGGGGAGCCAGAGAGTACGGGGAGGTTGACCAGCACAGAAGGTGAGATTGATGGTCATGAGCAAGGGGAGGAAGATGGGGATGATGATGGTGAGACTGGGGAGGAAGAGCAAGTTGTTGAGGATGATAGAGAGTTTGAAGTTGAAGATGAAGATGACGCTGAAGAGGAGGTGAGAAATGAGTGCAATTTCTTATCTTTTATGTTGTGGTGTCATAGAATTTTGTATTTTCGTATCTTTTATGTATGTACCTCTTTTTGCTGGATTAATGGTTTGCTTGCTGTGGTGTTTTCAGATAAGAAGAGGACTTGACTACTCATAAATTCCTTATACTGCTGTTATTTCTGATTTTTGTGCATTTGTTTTGCGTCGTTCACTTTTGTGTAGATTTGAATTTTCTGGATCTGGTAGGGAAATTAGTTTTTTTTTTTCTGGGGTGGGGGGAGTTGTTTCGATCAGTTGTTATGGTTTAACAGTATTACCAACCTCAAAAGCACTTTTACATCATGGATATTCTGTGAAGAAGGTCATCGGCGTCAAGTATCTTTTTGCTGGTTTGCATACTTACTGAGTAATTGATGTTCTCTCCTTTTGTCCTATCTAACTCGTGTTAAAAGGAGCTGCCTCAGATTGTTGAATTTGTTTTTTTCATCAACATCTCAATTATTGTTATAATTTTTTTATTATGAGAAATGAAGGTTTTTTAGTTAGTAGCGAATACATGTGAAATTAATTTTAGGAAATGAAGTTTGAAAATTGTTCAAATTACACTATGGCTCGAAAATGAAGTATCATTTAGATATTGACTTGTACTTGAGACTGTGATTGTTTTCTCAGAAATGCTTAAGAAAAACGCTGATTGCCATTTGGTTCTGTAAATGAGATTATTTGCAGTTTCAATTGCGGTCTTCACATATGTCTCCTTTAAATGGTAATGTCAAGTATTTATGTTAGTGAGACATTATAGTACTGTTTTGTATTTTTCTTTTCAATCAGACCTATTGTGTTTGTGAATTTCCTTTTTGCTGTTTTGGTTGTTAAAATGTAGTGAAGGCATCAGTAAAGCAAGATTTCACTGCCATCTATGGTGCTCATTTTCCGTTTTATCTATGGATCTATATGAAATATTTGTTTGTTGATGTTCTCTAAAAGATCGCCCTATTGTAAATAGTCTATGCATGTTGATGATTACATGGTGCAGGATTGTTTGGGAGTGATGTGCATAGACATTGTCTGATGGGCTATTTTGCTTTAATTTTTAGACTGTCTAATACTATTTCTAAGCATTTCGATCACCATTATTTTTTGTTTTGCTTAATTGTAGGGTTTTTGTTTAATTTTGTGTTTTGGAAGTATTTATATAATTAGTTTTGCATTCAGACCTTGCTTTCTTCTTTACATATCAAAATTTCTGGTACCCTGTTTTCTGGTGCTAATCCTCAGAGGCTTCATGGTATTGGCAGGATGAAGACTGCGGCACAGGGTATTTAGTTCAGCCAGTTGGGCAGGCTGAGGAACATGATGGCAGTGATATGGACCCTGGTAATGAAGATGATGCTGAAGATGAGGAAGAAGTTGAAGATGATGATGAAGTCCAGGATCTGCCACCATCTTCTTCTTCTTCTTTACACCACAAGAGAAAGAGAGATGATAGTGCTGATGAAGATGAGAATGGGGAGGATGATGAGGAAGATGATGATGTTGTTGAGTTCAGCAAGTCATCTTCAAAGAAGCACCATTAGCCTCTTACAATCTAATCTCGCGGGTTAAATATTTTTGTTAAACTGTCTTCTTGGACAAGCATGGAAACAACACCAGAAACTGTCATGTTTTGGAAAGATTTGTTTGTAGTCTGGTAGTAGTGACTATGGATGCATGCTTGTTTGGGGAGAGAAATTGTATCTTGGGGATGGCACATGTTAGTTCAAAAGGTTGTTAGTGTTAAATTCCCGCTTGCCTCTTTTATATAGCCGTTATAATGTTAAATTCAAATGGCAGTTGTGTAGGATTCACCGCCCATGAAGGAAGAAGTTTTGTTCCAAAAGAGGGGAAGGCTCTAAATGGAGGGAAAGTATACTCTTTTAAAATCTTTGTTTTTTCTTTCGTTCCTCGAAAGCGGTTTTAGAAGGGTTTTGTATTTAAAAAAAAAAAAAAAAAAAAGGCGGGGGGGAGGTGGTGGGGGAAACATGTGTAGATAGAAAGTTTCATCAGAGCATCCGGCTCTATTATATTCAATCAAACGGGCAGACTGTCTGCTTTTGTTCAATTGACTCGTTCGGGTTCGCTCTTTTTTTTTTTCTTTTAATTTTTCCATCTTTAATGGATTATATAATTGTTAAGTTTTCATTGGTTTTCAGATTGCTCTATTTATGAGTGAATATGAGCAGAATGTAGGACAGATGGCAATCGGATTTGTGGCTGAAAACAAAGTACTCGGTTGCAGCTTTAGCTGGTCCCGGAAATTGTTTAAAAGCTAGATCTCCTGATTGGAGGGAGTGGGCCAATGATCGGTCCAAGCTAAGCAAATATAACACATTGGATCAACAACCATGATCGCGGAATTTGTCCTTATAGCCTTTCTGGGCTAGAAACTTACCTTTTTGAAAGTTGGGCTCGGGAGTTATGAAGCAAGTAAAGAAGCAGAGATGTTCTGATTCTCATTAAGGCAGGTGGACTTGGGCCAGAAAATATTCTTTATGTTGGGAGGAAACAGTTGGACTCAATTGACGGGCTGCAGGCCTGTGAGTATGAGCCCAAAGCCCACTTTCGTATTTTCTAAATAGAGGTCCACACAGGACATGTGAGCTTTGGTCAGAAGTTCAATTGTGAATGACTAAATTCCAACTTTTAGATGAGTATTACTTTCTAGCCTACTCTTTGGGCTACTTTAAATTGTGATAATTTGTTTTCCTTTTGCCCATCCATTCATCTCCAACTCTTAAGATAATTCTTTTTTCTTCTTAAGTTTTTCCAAATAGAGGAAGAAAATTTACTTTTTAAAGTTAATAAGAGTATTGTAGTTTTCATTAAGAAAAAGAAATTGAAAAACTGTAAAAACATATGTATATAATCAATAAATATCTAAATTTAAGAAGTAACAATAGTCAATATGCAAATTTTATGTAATACAAATATTTTCTCTTTCGAATTTGAATGTGTTAGAAATTAAATAAGTCTCTAGGGTTTTTTTCCTTAAAAAATGATGGAGTATTAATTTAAAATTTATGTTGTTAGCCTTTAGCTCTTTATTATATATATATATATATATTATGACATATGTTCACTTATTGAATGAGTCCTCGTAGTCATATATACATATATAGAGAGAGAGTTACACTTTATTAATAATTTTTAAGAATATACCAAAAGAGTTCAGCCTTACGATTTTGTCACAAAAGGAGGATAACGCAATAAGAAGTCGCAGCACCACCATAACCCATAAAATTGACGTGGTAGCTTCGAAGATGTTTTCGGTAGCATCACCACCATGTACCTTAACTTCACTATCACCATCACAAGAACAGAAAACCTCTAACCCCACATGCAGGATCAGGAAAACCAAACCTCACTCCCCACTCAGCGGGCTCAAGGTTCTGAGCATGGCAAAAGAGAGCAGTGACGGCCTCGCAGAAAAAGCAGCAATAGCCGGTGGTTTGGTCTCAACCCCAGTGATCGCCTGGTCTCTTTACACACTCAAGACTACTGGCTGCGGTCTTCCCCCCGGGCCCGGTGGCTCCATTGGTGCGCTGGAGGGCCTCAGCTACCTAGCCGTTGTGGGAATTGTTGGTTGGTCTTTGTATACAAAATCTAAAACTGGCTCTGGTCTGCCTAGCGGACCTTATGGTTTATTGGGTGCTGTTGAGGGTTTTTCCTACTTGTCTTTGCTCGCCATTTTTGTTGTTTTTGGTTTACAATTCTTTCAGCAGGGATCAATTCCAGGGCCTCTCCCAAGTGATCAGTGTTTTGGTTAAGATTTGCTAAGCTATGGGGCATGAGCCACAACAATACAATCCTATCTTCTGTCTGTGACTCCGTGGCCATTGTTCATTTCCATTTTTTGTGTTGCTTTTTCATGGATTTAATGTGTGTATTTTGCCCTGTGTAATTAGTAATTACTTTTATTGTGGAGGAGTAGATTTTTTCTTATTAAATTAATTCAACTTCATCTAGTTTTCCAAGATATGCTAGTTGTGGCTTCATTTGGTAATGATGCGTTGTGAGCCATAATTCCAATGTATTTGATTAACATTTACGGCTATTATTTTGAAGCTATAATAATTTTATCCTACGTTTGTTGATTAAAATTATTAAACATTGACTTTATTAATGAATTATATTGGGTACATATTATATTAGATTGGGACTTACCCATGAAATATCTCATATCTTGAACATATCATTATATGGTAAAAATTTTGTTGATTTTTATTACTTTTATCATCATCTAACGCTATATGAATTGTAAGACATAGAACTCTACGGGTGTCCTTGCTAGACCCATTAAATTGTATTTAAAATTGAATTAATTTATACATTTTTCTAGACCATCAAATGTATATTTTTTGTTGGTTTGATTTGTAAATTAAAGTTTGATTTGAGTTAGAACATTAAAAAATTTTCATATTAATTGTTTTTATATTTAGGACGGGATCGGTATTTTTTATCAATAAATTTTTGAAAGGCATTTCTTATCCCTATTAATCAATACGAGTTTTAGTAAGTCTTTTTACCCCAATTAAATGATCGGTAGAGATGGATATCGGTGAAACCCGAACCCTATGTACCGAATAAACAGAAGTCGAATAAGTGACTTTGACCCGCATAACAATAACTTTCCTTGAAAAGACTAATCCGTGGATAGACCTAGAAAAGAATAAGCAAGCCGAAACTGTTGTTTCTGGCTCTTACCGCCGTCCAAGACTCCAAGTCAAGCGAAAAGTACACACCGAAGTACTTACTGTATTTAAAATAAGAGTCAAAATCAGAAATTTTCCAATTTCATCATTTAAATCCTTCACGTTTCAATTTTTTTTTTCACAAGTCATTTGACGGTTTGACCATCAACCCAGTCATTTGGTGGTGTTTGTAGAAGTGTTAAAAGATTATTTTGCACTCTCAAAATTGTGAGAAGATAAGGGCCTATTTGGCACCGTTTTCAATTTTTATTTTCGTTTTTATTTTCAAAGGGTTTTTCCACAATTTCAAAAACCCACCCCACAAAAATATTTATAATAAATGCACATTATTTTTGATAAATACAAATCAACATCAATATGTGTATAATTAATCAATTAAATAAAAAAACTACAAAATAAAATTATGTAATCGTTATGGTATAAAATTACTTAACCTCATTCAATTTTATAATTTTATGACTTATTATCTAACTTTTTAAATGAAAATATTTTACAAATGATATAAATTTAAAAATAATAATTTACATGAGTATTGACTCATAAAAACATAATGTTTGTTAAAGGTTAATAATCATATAATAAAGTAAAATTGACAATTTAGAAGCAATGAATTTTGTATAAAATAAAAAATATTGAAGTTGAAGTAAATTTTTTGTACTTTTACATTTTAAGGATAAAATAGTCAATTTAAATTTAAAAGAATCTTAAAAACAGTCTCATAAAAAAAAAAGTCACAAAATATAAATTAAGAATTTAAGAAAGATTTAATTGATTAATTCCTTAGAATTCTTCTTTTTTAAAAATTTTTAAAAGTAATGTGAAAATTTTATAATTATTTTCTAAAAGTGGAGTGGAAATATCACCACCCATTTTCAAAATACAAATGTAATACACGTTCAATGGATTAAATTTAAAAAAAAAACTACAAAATAAAGAATTCAGATTCAATTTTATAATTATAATTATGAAAACATGTTAAACATGTTTTCTAAATATTACAGATCTGAACTCAAAAATTGATTAAAAAACAAATCCTAACTTGTGAAGGCCTAAACTTATCTCCTCATCTTTTTCTCTTCATCAAAAGCTTTCTTCCCCCCAAGCTTTATTGATCTCACAGCAAATCTATATCTAATAGTGCTCCCCCTCTTTATCTTCATCCAACAACACTCTTTCTCTTGTTATCTTTCCCGATCTACTCTCCCTCGATGTGCTCGTTGCTGTAACTTCACATCTGTTGCTGTTGAAACTTCTCCTTTGTCGTTGCTGAAACTTCTCCTCTGCCGCTGTTGCAACTCTCAATTAAAGATGTTCGCAGATCGAATTTTACAGATTAGATATCAATCCATATTTGATCTATGATTTTATGGATTATAAATTTTTAATCCGATCCAATCCACAGATCGGTGAAACTCAATTCAAATTTAAATTCAATCCATACGCCTATGGATCGTATGCGGATTTGACTAAATGCATACCAAATCCACCATTTTGTAAATTTTTTTTAATTATTTCCAATTTATGAACTAACTAAATAAAAAAATTTAATATAAAAATACTTTACTGCCGGTCAAATTTAAAATTAAATAATATTTAAATAAATTAATTGTTTGAATAAAACTAGAAAATACATTTAAAGTTTTAAAATATAACACACTAAAAAGAAAACAATTTCATGTTTAAGAAGTTATATTTATTTATTTAATTATTTATTTATTTTATATTATTATTGGATAAGATATAATATGGTGTTAATGTAACTATATTTTAACTTATTTATTTATTAGTAACTAATAATGTCATATTAACAAGTTTAATTTCTTAATTAAATAAATAATTTTTATTTTTTTGCAGATTCGCGGATTTTTGCAAATTTACAAAAATAAATTCATATCCAATCCATCAATTGTGAATTTTTAAATTTTCAATCCAATCTAATCCACCAATCCACAAATCGGATTTTTACGGGTCAGATTGGATTCTGAACACCCCTACTCTCAGCCCTTGTTGCCGAAGTGTTGCTTCTCGATCTGATTTTTCTCTTGTTGGTATTTGTTTTATTTCAGCAAATTTTGAGAAATTATTTGAATAATTTTAAGTAATTGGGTTTTAAAGTATATTATATTATGAATTCTCTCAATTGATGCCAAAATCTTGCTAATATTTGTTTTATTTCAACAAATTTTGAGTAATCGGTTTTTAAAGTATGTTATATTATGAATTCTCTCAGTTGATGCCAAAATCTTGCTCATATTTATTTTATTCCAACAAATTTTGAGTAATTATTTGAATAATTTTGAGTAATTGGTTTTTAAAATATGTTATATTATGAATTCTCTCAGTTAATGCTAAAATCTTGCTGGTGTTTGTTTTATTTCAGCAAATTTTGAGTAATTATTTGAATAATTTTAAGTAATTTATTTTTAAAATATGTTATATTATGGATTCTCTCAGTTGATGCCAAAATCTTGCTGTTGTTTGTTTTATTTCAACAAATTTTGAGTAATTATTTACGAAATTATTTAAATAATTTTGAGTAATTGATTTTTAAAAGTATGTTATATTATGAATTCTTTCAGTTGATGCCAAAATTTTGTATGTTCATTATTAGTTTATACTTTTGTTGCACGAACTAGAACATCAAGTTTGTTGTCTATCAATCCATAAAAATTTTATTTTGGTGGAGAGAAAATGGGTCAAGCAAATTGGGCTTTTCTTATTAGAGATAAATAGAGATTTTTCACAGTTGGAATTCACTTAATTAAATTCTGTAGCTTGTGAAAGTGAGAACAAAAAATAGGAACCCATTTTACCAATTTTATTAATTGATATAATACAATAGTATTGACAGTAATTTTTTTTTATTGTGCCTAAAAAAAAGAGTTTAAAAAAATTGATGAGTGCTTGCCCTTAATTTAAATTGGTCAATTTGTAGTATAATATATTTGATTTTGATCTGTTCAATTTTTAATCTATCACATATTGCTGAAATGACTTTCATAACATGTTGAATTTGATTAATTCCAAAAGTTTAAACTATGCATGTTTAGAAATAGTTTCTTTAATTTCATTAATATTTGATATTTGTTGTTTGAGAACTTTGACGTGCAAGATATGATTACCAATAAAGAAGGATATATTAGTAGACCACTTATTAATATTGATTTATCTCCAACAAATGTTACGGAGATGAATGCTATAAAAGATAGAATTGCAACTTTTATGTAGCATGATTACACACGTAATACATGATATCTACCATGTAATTTTCTATAATTATTTTGTTTAAATCATTTGTGTTGTAATATATATCTTAATTATAGCGTAAAAATAATGACAATGTAAAAAATTTCTTTATTAATGCTAATGCTAAAGCTTTATCCTCATGTAATTTTTTATAGTTATTTTGTTTAAATTATTTATGGTATGTTTGTATATGTATTAGTCAAACAATTATTTTCTAACAATAAATATGACTTAAATGTTTAGTAAAGATTATTTTTGAAAATGGTACTAACAAACGCATATTCTCTGTTTTTATAATTTTCAATTGTGTTTACTAAATGCAAATTATTGTTTTCTGTTTCAAAATACATGATACAAAGAATGATACCAGACTCATACTTAAATTCAAAATACAATAACTATAAAATATCATTTTTATTTTTATTTTTGTTTTTCGAAAATATAAATTTAGAAACAATACCGAACATGCCCTACATTTGCTGCTTGCATCATTTATGTTTGCAAATGCACAAAAAAAAAGGTCAAAAAAGAAAAAAAAAAAGGAGGGGGTTGAATTGAAGGTGACAAAATGAGTTATGATATGATTTTATGACAGAGACTTATTACTACTTTGGTATATTCATGTTGGCAAATATTGAGACTATTAATCAATGGATTAATAAAACACAACAAAACAAATAATCATGTCATATTAGTGTTAGATCATCTCAACACGATTACACATTTATGACATGCATTTCAACTAATATGTGGTAATATTATTAAAATAATTAATTGAATACTAAATTAATTATTCTTGTTAATTATGTTATAACATGAATATACTAAATTAATGATTCTTGTTAATTATGTTATAAACTTATTCATGTTATATTTATATCATATTAACTTATTTATGACTTATTTTTAACAATTAATTGCCATATTTTCTATTTTTTAAATTGAATTTTAATTTTTCATATTAAATATATTCAATGAGTCAACATGATTAATAAATAGATTTGTATTTATATTTTTATATTTCAAAATTATTAATAAAGGAATTATATCTATGTTTGCTTAAATTTGACACAATACAACTAAGACAGGACACACTCACCTCTAGATTGAATTCATGGTCAATCAAGTCAAAGGACTTGTTCGAGCAAATTTAAAACTACAGGGATTTAGGTGATCAAATTACCAAACTTCTTATTTTTATGGGTTTTTGGACAAACGATAGGGGAGATGACGCGTAAATGACCTAGCATAAAAGACCTAAACGAATCAAATTGCGCTCTGCCGTCGCCCAACTCTCGAGTCCATAGCTGTCATGGCCTGTAAGGTATGACTTTTTAACTTTTAATCATCAGTCTTTAATAGCGATTAATCCTTGATTCTTTGATAATCTTATTCTTAATAGTGATTATTTTCAGCTAAATGCAGTGATTTGTTGTCTGTTACTGCGCGTTTAGTTGATCTTTGTATCTGTGGTTATCTACATGGATTGTTTGGTTGCTGAGAAAAATAGAGGAAAAATAAAGAAAACAAGTTTAAAAAACAGAAGCGCTGAAGTTGAGTATTTGCATTTTCGGCTCTCTTGAGCTGTTTTGTTAGTTTGATTATCAACACAAGTTATTGTTCTGTTAAATTGATCGTGACAGAATTACGTAGCTTTTTGTTTGTTAATGGGAAAGTAGAGGAAAAGAAGAGAAGACGAAAAGGGGTTGGGGGGTGGGGGGGAAGAAGAAGAGTTGTGGAACAAAAGTATTTCAATCAGTGTGGGTTTGGGATAGATAATGGGTCAATGGACTCAGAGTGAAAAACAGTTTCATTGTTTATGAATGATTGAATTTGCTAGCTTTGTACCTAAGGAACAGAGCCTTCCATTATTATTTAATCGATGTGAACTATTTGTTAAAATTGTGTTTCTTTTTTGTTGAAAAGAACCAGATTGAGGGAAAAGATTTGGCAAGAGAGCTTAAAAGAAAAAACAGAAGTTTATAAAAAAGAATAAAACTGAAATATCATGATGTTCATTAGACAAAAGGATTGTGGATGGATAATGCACAAAAATGTTTCTTTGCAAATGAATGTGGTGTGTTTTGAAATTATGGAAATATATGTTTATGAATTATTGAAGACCGTGAGTATTGACAGCCAGGCACTTAGGAGTGCCTGTTTGGAGAACTTATTGACGCCTTTTCAACTCTAAACTAAAATTTGTTTTAAGTTGTTTGGCTTATTGGAATTGGAGTATTGTTGTTGGTAAATGTTAATCATTAGTAATTCTGTTCTTTCTTTAAGTTCACAATTGCAATGTTCTACTTGTCAACTCTATCAACTTGGCCAAAAATGCTGACAGAGATCTCATCTCAAATTGATCTATGAAATAGTTATCACCTTGATACAAGTGCAGTTGTGCTCTTTCAAGTACATTACTGTTTGTTTTGCCAACCGCTGTATTGTTTGTGAAATGTGGGAAAAATGTTAAAGTTGCACTATTCTTGAAATACCTGAATGAAGCATTGATTTGGTTATTTCACTAAAGTTTATAGTGAATCATTTGAATTAAAGTAAAGAACTAAAATCCACAACTATGGCATGTATCCTGAATTATTTTCCATCTTTTAAAAGTTCAGATGAACCAGGAAATATTTCCCTTTTCAATATCTATTCATATCCCTAGCAGGCTTGCTGATTAACTTTGAGTTTAGTTGCAGATAAATATGGATAAGGGGAAGAATGCGACTGTGTTGATGAAAAGCAGCAATAACAAGATCTACATGGAACTCAAGGATATTATAAGGGAGCATGCCCTTCAATTCCTTCCTGCTAAGTCACTTCTCCGGTGCAGAGGTGTTTGTCGTGACTGGAAGTACTTGACCACGACCCCATTCTTTGTCCACAACCAGTCTTATTCTTTCCGTAATGTGTCAGGCTTCTTTTCCCAGTCATCCACCAGCGAACCATCATTTATTTCCCTCAACCCAAGAGCCTATGGTGTTCCAGATCCATCTTTGAGTTTTTTGCCTGAACCAGTTGACATTAGGAGCTCCTCCAATGGACTACTTTGCTGCCAGGGTCGCAGTGGATACAATCCTTACTACATCTGCAATCCTGCTACCAAACATTGGCATAAGCTTCCTAAACCCAATAATAATCATGGCTCTGATCCTGCTGTCGTGCTTATCTTTGAACCCTCAATATTGAACTTTGCAGCTGAGTACAAGCTCGTTTGTGCCTTTCCATCTGAACTTGATGGATACGAATTTGAGATTTATTCCTCCTCTGACAAATCCTGGAAAACTTCTGGGGATATTTTCCTTGGCAATTTAAAAATCCTGCCACAATCAGGCGTTTGTACGAATGGGATTGTTTATTGGGTTGGGAGGAGTAATAGAATTCTTGCTTTTGATCTGTCAGCAGAGCGGTCACAGATCCACAACGGCCATGGGACCTTGGGTGTGATGGATGGGAAGTTTTGTACGGCCAGTATACTCCGTCAAAATCTGTCCGTGCAATTGCTGTCTAATGCCTACGCTAATACAATGCAGATGTATAGTAACATCAAGGCTTGGGAATCACATCTGTTCACTTTAGACAGATCTGTTTTTGCTGAAGGTTATCCTGAGGAGGTAACACTGCTTGTGAATGACACTGTGATCCTACGCAAAGGGAAAGCACTTTATTCGTACAACCTGAAGACAAAAGAAACTAAACCCTTGGGAAATGAATCTGACGATGGTAAGAGGAGGGTTGTGCCTTACGTGAATAGCCTTGTTGATATTTAGGTACCTTCTCTCTGCTTATAGACTGATAAGTCAGCAGCGAGAAATCAGGTCCTTGTGTTCTGGGTACCATGTAGAGTGTGAATTCATTGGGTTTGTTCTTAGCAGAGCTTTTATGCACGCAGCTACATACCTCTGTGATTCATTAATTGCGTATGTTTTACTCATTCGCATGCAAAGTGTAAAAGATTCTATGGTTTTGGGTTTTATGTTTATGCATAATTACATGGATAATTGGCGGTGTCCATGTTTTTATGTCAATATGATTATGATTACGATTTGAACTGTGCTTTTAAGCTGTGCCTATGGCGGGTCATACAATTTAAGATTAGCAGTAAGTAATGCATATTTATTGATTGATTATCCTATGCTCGAATGGGTCCTTCGGGGAGAACTTGCAAAGAATTTTATGATGAGGAAAGCGTAGATCAATTTTTAACCCTTTTTCTCTTCTAGAATTTGAATTGTGGTGGTTAGTTTGATAAAGTTATTTGAAAACCACTCATGTACATTCTGGATCAGTTTTATTTTGATATGAAGTTGCACGTATTGTTAATTTTTTGAGTTCAATTCAATTTTAATTAAAGATGGGATCAAATAGATATTAATCAGATTTTATTTGTTACAATTTGGGTTCTGTTCAATTCAATCAAGGAAAAAGGGTGGTTTCAGAAATAATCATTTATTATTGAATCAGTATTACATATGCTAAAAATTTCCAAGAACGTCCAATTATGTAAAACATGTGGAGATTGATATTTGTGTGCTAACCTGTCAGTAAACTGGCAAAAACTTGATCTCGCGTGTCAGGAGCGTTATGCATGTAATTTAAACGCTCGTAAACATTATGGAAAATTTACGTCAAACAGATATGAGTGTTTTCAAACTAAAAAAAAAAATTAAAAATAATTTTAGTTATTTGGATTGGAGGACCCAAGACTTTTTTCTTTTATTGACTAACAATGAAAATGAGACCCTTAAAAGCGCGTTACCAATTGGTTCTTTTAGAAAACCGAAGGGGCGGCTCTCCGTGGGAAGATTATATACTAACAGATTCATTTGAAATTTATTGATTGATGGTGCTTTCTGAACCACACGCGAAGAAAGTCAAAGGTCTAGAGGCTTGAGCATCGTTGTTGTTTTCACCGAGTCTTCGCTCTTCGCGATAAACAATTTTTGGTCAAGTCTGCTGTTACCTTAAATCTCGGGGCACGACTTGAGGAAATTGAGCACATTTTCCATTTGTCCCCTTTTCTTTTGTTTTTTTTTTTTTAATAGCATGTAACGTGTTATTATGAATTGAGATATAAAATTTATATCTTAAATTATATGTCACCAATTAATAATTATCGTGTATTAAATAATAATTAATTTCTGTATTATCATTAATTAAATAATTTCACATAACACACCAGCTATCATTTCATCTTGGATTTCTTCGTTTCTTGAACTTTTAATAAGTGAATAAGTGTGAGCAAGAACTCCACTTTATATACGTAGATATAGTTATACCTTAACCTTGGCACCTTTAGAATTCTATCTTACGCTCAGATCTCTCATTTCAATTTAATCGTCGCTCTCAACTTGGCAAAGTTTTTGGAGTCTCAAAGTTTCTGCTCTAAGGCAAATCTCAACTCTTGCATTTTTACTTTTGTTGACTTCTTTTTTTCTTCAACCTTACTGCATTCTTGTTTCTTTTATGTATCTTGGTCGTTTCTTTTATTTGTATATTTTTTTTTCTTTCTAACGAAGAAGTCATTTTTTTTGGGAAAATAACCCTTTTAGTGTCTGATTATTGAGAAAACGGAAGGAAAACAAAAGAATAACGGGACAACTAAAAAAGATATATATATATATATATATATATATATTGGGAGATTTCCATATTTCATCTGGTGCCTTGCAGGCCAAGTAATGTTTGAATGGCCCTTTTCTTGTAATTTTGTTTGCTGCACTTTGTGCTAACTAATCTTTAATTGAATTAAGCTGCTGGTCTGATCTAATGACTAAAGGTGCCACAACAAGGATATAGAGTTATCATTCTATTTTTTGTATAGGGTTCAAAAAATTTTCTTGCTTTTTGATATTTTCTTTGATTCATTATTGTTATCTTTTAAATGCTGCAGGGTTGGGAAAATGAAAGCCTATTGGGTTAAAGTTTGTTGCTCAATCAAAGCAGGAATAGAATGTTGAAGTTGTTTTGGGTATTGATTTGAGATTATACCATGCTACTGGTCAGTAAATTTTGCAGGTATTTCTGTTCTTTTTTTTTTTTTTTTGGGCATTAAGTTCCCATAGTTAATGTTACAAGTGATTAATGCTTCTTATTGCTGCACTTTTTATGAGCAAATGTTTTCTTTTGCAGTTACAGTCTGAGATTACTTTGTATTTATCAAATAAATTGAACAGTGTTATTTAGACTAATTCATTAAGCATTTACTGTAGGTATACTGTCGGATTTAGAGAATAACATGAATTCAGAGGATGACAGTGTGGATGATGAAGGGATCATTGACAACTTTGTTTCTCTTCACAAGGAATTGCTACTTGTTGACAGAAAATTGTTCAGTTCTGTGCTCCTCTGTACTTCTTTGATGCGGTGTGTTTTAATTTTTAAAGGATCTTTTGTTTTTGTTCTAAATTTGTTCAATTCCATGGGATTAGGTATGTGAAGATGATGAATGGAAAATTGAAAACTGATTGATTCCACTCTTTCACTGTTTCTGCGGTGCCGGTGTGAATTAGGACTAGCTTTGTTTTGGCAAGAGTTAAGATTCAACACTACAAGTAGGACAAATTTCATAAACTTAATTCAGAAGGTTAGAACTAGTAGAATTGACTCTCACACATGCTACATGCTTTTAAACGTTTGAGCCTCACTTTCTTTTACTTTGCTGAACCGCCCAAACGATTGGTGATCACAGAATCAGAAGAAGGTTGCATGCCTGAAAAGGTATTATTAAAGAGCATGCTCTACCTTTTCTTCCAGCAAAAACGCTGTGCAGGTTCAAGTCTGTTTGTATAGAGTGGAACAAATGGATTTGCAGTGACTTTTTGGCTCACATTCAAACTATGAACTTTAAAGACATCTCTGGTTTTATTTGTCAACATCCGGGCTTAGAACCCCCCCTTCGTCTCATTCAAACGAAAAGCTTATGGATATCCTGGTCACTGTCTCGAATTCTTGCCCCCAGTATCAGTATCAAAACCACTTGCAACAGTTTGCTTTGCTGCCAACGTAAGGGAGAGTGTCGTTACTACTACGTATGCAACCCTGTGACTGAGAAATTTAAGTTGCTTCCCACGCCTAAGTTGATCCATGGACCTGAGACAGTGATAGCACTTGCATATGAACCTACTACACTTGGTTTTGATGTGAGTTATGTGCTTGTTTGTGCTGTTGCAGTTGCTTTAGACGATAAATGAGCCATCTTTTTCAAAACTTATTCTTCAAGTACAAACTCTTGGAGGACTGCTGAGACAATGTGCACGGAGCTGGATTTCTTGGAGACAAGCAGCAGCAGGCTTTACACAAAGAGGAATGTCTATTGGAAGCATTATGTCATTCAGTTCTTGCTTTCGATGTGAAGAAGGAGCACTATGGGATTCTGCCACTTCCTGGACCTGCTGGCAGCGGATTTTATGGTGCTTTGACGAAGACGCATGGAGAATTGTGTTTCATGCTTCCTCAAACAACAAGGAGGTGGAGAATGCAAAATGGGTGTGTATGGGAACCTGAATATGATCCTCCAATATGTGATTTCACTTAAACCTGAAATTGTTGGGGGCATAAGGGATTCAGATTGTCATGTTTTAGAGCGGGTTAACAATGGCATGTTGATAATTGTGCTTCCAAAATAAGGTGATAGCTTTATCATGTTAAAGCTCGGAAGGCAGAATTGCTAAGCCTTGTGACAACTGTAGAAGATGAATATTCCCTGCCTTACGTAGACAACTCTCTTCCTGTGGAGAAGCTATCTTGCACGAACCAGATTGTCCCTGTCGTCTCCGAAATGCACCAGCTGGATTGGTGATTGAAACTCAAAAGGGTATTTTCAATTTTGGATTCTGCTTAAAAGCAAGGACTAACCGGATTCTAAAAACTTTTTTATTTTTATGTTCCATTAGTTTTGAGGGTCCATGATGTTGAAAGATGAATGGTTTCCGAAAGTTCAATGTCAAGACGAGGGGAACAGTTCTGAAGCTTGGAAATTGAATTTATTGGTCAAAACCATGAACTGTCATTGCAATTTTCTTAATGCAGAAATTCCTCCACCAGTGCCGTATATATTGTATGCAATTTGCACGTTACAGTTGTTATGTTTAATTAAATTACGGACAAGCCCGAACATGATGCTATTTCAAATCGAGCATAGGTCAATAAAAACATTATTGAAGACTTGAAACCTGAAAAAATCAATAATTTACTACTACGTATTTTTCCTTGACCTCTGCCGATTACTTACCGGATAAATTGATCTCTCCCACCGCTAAAGCAAATAAAGAGTTTATAATCTTTACTTGCGACTAACTTTAATACAAACGAAAGCGTGTGTTACAGTTCAAATAATTTTGTTGTTTGAATTTTTGGGAGTTTTTTGAGGTTATTGAAGGGGACGAGTGGACCCATCAGCATCTGGGGCTAAAATTATAGTTAAATGATTTTTTTTGCAACAGTTTGGGTGTCGTTTGACGATTCCATTGAAGTAGGGGATGGCATTTGTTGATAAACATGGGGGTGGTTAGAAAGTAACCTTCATTAAAAATGATGGACCTCCACTTTATTAAAAATATAATTTTTGTTAAATACTATTTTGATTAAAGTTTCCTGTTTTCTCCAAAAATTAAAAAAAAAGGCCCAATATACTTTTTTTTTTTAATATTATATACACAATACAACTAAAACCCACTCCCAAACCATTAGAGGACTCAAACAAAGAAGCCAACTAACCCAAGCAGGGGTTATTGGTCGTGCATATTAAAACTGAAAGCAACTAATCTTTATCTAAGATTGACTCGTGTTTTACTAGGTATGGTAATAATTTAATTGTAAGTTCTGTCTAACCACTAAAACAAGATGACAGGATTTTCTTTACAAATTTACAAATGGAATTAATTAAATTAAATTTCAAAGCTTTTCGATCGAATCAGTGAATTTGGAATAGTTCAGTCGAATTAATAGGCACGGTTAAGGATTTGTACAAAAAATGCTATTAAAGTAAAGGCATGTGTTAACATGATAGAAATAGCACGTATTTTACCTGATCTTTATTGATTAATTAAAATATTTATTTTTGGTAAAATCTTATATGTTAAATTATCAGCTTTTCAATTTCTTAAGCATGAGTCTGCGTGGGACTTGAAGCACACGGTTTACTTACTCGCAAAGAAAATTCTAACCCTTGGAATATTGACCATGGTTTGTCCGTTGTATGCACCTAACCCAATGAAAAGGAGCCACGTGTGACGCAACGTCATCTCTTATGGTAGTTCGTTCGTTATTAGACTCAGCACAACACTCCTGCAACCGCAACTTCTTCTATAGAAGCAGCGATTGTTCTCTCATTTTGCAATCAAAGATCGCTAATTTGAGGTTCTGTGGTCTCAAAGCTGCTGCTTTCACGCATTTTCACTTTCTAGTTCTACTGAAAAGTATCATCTCGTTCTTGTTGGTAGGTTTTTCAAAAACCTTCAACTTCAGTTCTTTTTTCTCTGTGTTCTAGTCTGTTTCTTTTTTGAATCTTGGTTTTGCTTGTGAGTGATTTTGTTGTGATTCTGTGTTGCTTTTTTTTTTTTGGGGGGGGGGGGGTGTTCTACGATTTTCTTTCTTGAATCCTGTGCGAATGTGTTATATTGCTGAGAAACTACAATCGAAACGTGAAGAAAAAGAATTGGAGAGGTTGAATTTTGTGATTTCTGTTCATTTCATTTTAAGCGAAATTAAATTCCAGATATCCAGAATTTAATTTGCTTTCCTTAGTTTGTTTGTTTCTCGCCACTTATCTTGTATTCTTGCGTGAAAAGTAATCTTTAAAAATTTATGTCGCTTTTCGGGCAACTAAAAATAACAATAATAAAGAAAACTGTGAAAATCTCGGGTTTGTTAATCTTCTCTTCTCTTCTCAACTTAAAAGAAAATTACTCTGTTCGATAAAATTTCTTGGCATTTTTAGTCATCTGTGCTTCATAGTTATTCACTTTTTGATGGGCTGGGGTTAATCTGTCAATGTGATTCTTGGTTCTTGGCTTTATCAATTTTGTTGGCCAGTCAAGGGGGATGATTTCTTGAACTGTTATCGGTATATGCTTGTTGGGTGTTTGTAACCATTACTTCTTTTGTTTTTATTTATTTAAATTAGATGCCAAATGATGGTGGGCTTGGGAGGTGGATTGGATCTTACATTCTTGAATCCCTACTGAATTTCTCACCTAAAATATTTTTGTCATTGTAGGTATAATGGCGAATTTAGGCAATGAAAACCTAGAGGAAGAAGTGATGGAAGAAATGACGGAAGAAGTGAACTCTGACCACGTTCTTGACGATTTTGATCATGCACCTGTGAAAACAAAGTGCCTGGGCAACACTTCTGATGCGGTGTGTCTCAGTTGATTTTTCGTTTTAGTTTAATGTTGTTTAATTTCATGAGATCAATACATGAATGATAAGCCTTCAGGGGATGTTTTACATGAAATGTGCTCTGTCTATATCTATTTTCGAAAGT
This sequence comes from Luvunga scandens, assembly GCA_030449905.1. NCBI lineage: Eukaryota > Viridiplantae > Streptophyta > Magnoliopsida > Sapindales > Rutaceae > Luvunga > Luvunga scandens. The sequence goes on along the minus strand of JASUUG010000383.1, from coordinate 1,048,656 downwards.
TATTATGTAAGTGCTACCATAAACTTTGATAATCTTTTTAATGGTTTTGTCAGACCTTTTTCGATCGGACTGGTTTTTGCAAGAACTAAGAGTTATTTTTTGAAAAATTGGATTCACGAGAACATAATTCAGAAGGCTTGGAATAGTGGAATTGGCGGCTTTACACGTAATTTCCATTTTATTCTGATATGATTCCTGATTTCAGCATCCATGGTTTGCGAAATATGCTCATTTTCCTGGGCTCGTAAAGCTGAAGAAGAACATTGGCCTATCAGATGTCACAAAGGAGTACGTTCTCCCTTTACTTCCAGCAAAATCGCTCTGCAGGTTCAAAGCTGTCTCCAAAGAGTGGAATCGATGGATAAGCAGTCCTTTTCTGGTTCACTTACAAACTACACACTTCAAAGACATATCTGGTCTTATTTGTCAATCTCCTGGCTTAGACCCCTCATTCATCTCGTTCAATCAGGATGCTTATGGCATTCCCAGTCCTTCTCTCAAATTCTTGCCCGAACTTGTTAATATCAGAACCACATGCAATGGGTTAGTTTGCTGCCAAAGCGTTTTTGAGGATGGGTACTTTTTGTACTACATTTGCAACCCTGTGACAAAGGAATGGCATGTGCTTCCTGAGCCAAACTTTTTCCATGGACCTGAAACAGCTGTAGCACTTGTCTTTGAACCGAGTGCACTCGGTTTTTCAGCACATTATGAGGTAGTCTGTGCTGTGCCTGTCAATCAAAATGGTGTTTCAATTGTCTTTTTTGAGATTTACTCTTCAAGGTCTAAGTCTTGGAGGACTGCTGAAACGATGTGCCCCGAGCCAGAAGTTCGTAAACTGAGTATAAACGGGTTCTACATGAAGGGGTTTGTCTATTGGACATCATTATCAGGTGCAATTCTTGTTTTTTATTTGAAGGATGAGCAATATGGGATTCTGCCACTCCCTGCCGGCAGTGGACCACACGGTGCTTTGACACACATGCATGGAGAGTTGTGTTACATGCTTCCACAAATACAAGACGGAGAATGCTTGATTGGTGTGTATGGGAACCTGGATATGAGCTTGAAGTGTATAATTCCAATTAAGCCTGAAGTTCTTGGGGAAACATTTTCAGATTTTCGGGTTTTAACCTGTGTTAATAGTGACATCCTGATAATTCTGCTCCCCAATAAGGTGATGGCTTATCATGTGAAAGCACAGAAAATGCAAGTTGTAAGCGAGGTGGGCACTGAAGGATTTCAAAATTGCCTGCCTTACATAAACTCCCTGGTAGCTGTGGCGAATTAGTAGTGTTGGAAGGTTTGTCCCTGTGGCATCCTACTGTCGATCTGAATGGATCACAATCGGAAGTTTTTTTTGTGGAAACTAAAAGAGTGGTTTGAAGTTTAGATGGTCTCCTTTTGTTGCAAGTCAGTCAACAACCGTCTGGAAGCTTTCAATTCTGAATTTGTTTTTGTTTAGGCCTAGTGATCTGATGATATTTTGTTCTTTCAAATTTCGATGTCAATACTCAAGAAAACTTTGGATTCAATTAAAGTGGGATATCGTAGATTGAACCGTCTGGAATTTTTCAGTTTTGATGTTCTGTTCAGATTCATTCAGTTTTGGGGATCCTCTAAAAGGTTTCTCTTCAGTCTTAGAAAAATCTGTATATTGAGTTTAGTGCTTAGTGGTTCAACATTATAACTGTCTGGAGTTCGAAGCTTCAATTAATCTCGATAGTCCTTCTGAACTGTAGAGTGTAACCATATAAATGGTTTCTTCATTGGTATGATACAATTGCAGTCACGGGCCCGCAGTTGAATTTTCATTATGCTACTGTATGATTCTCTAGCGGTGGTTTTGGACAAACTTTATAGGTTTTCTGTTTTATTGAAAGCTAAAATCCTTATTTGATGCGTTGCAGTAGGAACTCTGTTGTTGTACTATTTCGAATGTAATACCCGAAGCATATCTTGTCGATCCATTATATTATTTCGATGAGAGAACCAAAGAGCATCCGCAAATTTGGTATATGAAATAAAAAAGATCTATGATCATCGGCCATGCCCCAGCTCTGCTGAACATATACTTTCACAACGTACTTATACTAATAGTAGGCTCTGTTGTTGGGCTATATATGTGGCATTCTGGTTTCTGATTTAGACCAAGAAGTTTAAGTTTCGAAAATGCGCTGGGTTGCGAGACTGTTGTATTTCTTCCACGAGTTTTCAGTTTTGTACGTTGGAGATAGATCGGTTGGATTCTACAGAATGAGCTTTTAATCTGTTTGTTTGAGGTTGTCTTTGTTACAAGCGTAAAGCCCAGCGTTCACAGCGGAGAGAAGATCTATTTTTGAAGGTATTATTTGCCCACTTCTCTTTGAAAAAGCTAAACTAATGGTAACAATAATTAAAGGTTGTAATTAGACGCAATGAGAGAGGAAATGGTAAAAAGAATAACCAACTTAAACTAAACTAATGTTGGCAAAGACAGAAGTTTGACACAGAGAGAGAGAGGGAGGGAGAAAGAAGCCCTGCTTTCTCGCAAAGCCAAAGGACAATGGCATGTTTCCATTACCTAATCTAGATAGGAATTTCTCCAAGAAAAGCCCTTTCTCTCTCTTCCCCTTTTGAGAACCCTTCAATCTTCTCCAATCAAGGTATTCTTTTTCCCTTTTTTCTTTTTTTGAATTTTCCTCTCTGATGTCGAAATTCTTCAGCCATGCATAGGCTGTAACAAAATACTCTTGTAATTTTTGACAGTGCTTTAATTTGGGACATCATTATTAGTTTAACAGATATAATTATTAAGGCAAAAGGAAAACGGTTTGGCATTTGTTGATGATGGTGTTGCAGCAGGGAGAACAAAAACAATAATAATTTATGTTATCTGGCTTTGTCATACTGGAACACGTTTTATATCTCTGCAGGCTAGTTAATTTCATTCTACATTACATGAATTGATTGATTATTTCATTCAATGGTTCATAGTCTTTGAATCTGATCAATCTCTTCAGGGTCCTCGAAAAGACTTTTGAAACTGGCAGTTAATTAGCCTGGGAAGAGGTGGAGTTTCTTGGGGTGGAAGTTCTTTAGCTTAAACAATGGCTAAAGGCAACGATGTTACAGAAAATGAAGAAGGTTCTCCTCCTGCACCACCATCATCAAATTCCTCATCAACTTCAGATGCCACACCACCACCCTCATCCACACCATCCTCTTCTCCGCCACCCTCTTCACCACCTCCTGCTTCCCCTCCGCCTTCCTCTCCCCCGCCTTCATCCCCACCACCCTCTAAATCGCCTCCCTCATCCCCCCCGGCACCTGCTTCTTCCTCACCGCCGCCTGCATCCCCACCCCCCTCAGACAACAACAAGCCGGACCCTCCCAAAAACTCCCCACCCCCGCCCCCGCCTTCCTCACAAAGTTCTCCGACTCCGCCTTCTCCTTCAAACAACAAAAGCCCTTCCCCGCCAGTTTTCTCACCCCCTCCCCCTGCTAAGAAATCATCGCCGCCGCCGCCTCCTCCGCTGAAGTACTCGTCCTCAACTCCAAAATCATCTTCATCATCCTCAAAAAGTAGCAATGGCAGTAGCAGTGGGGATGATTACATAACATATTCAGTTATAGGAGCAGTTGGCGTGGGGATATTTCTCATTGCCATGATCGTCATTTGTGCTGCGAGGGCCAATAAGAAGAAGAAGAAGAGACATAATCAACCAATGCATTACTATGGGGATCATTCCAACCATTTCAAAAAAGGTGATATTTAGCAACATTCTTGCTGCTCTAGTAGACTTAAATGAATTAATGCACTGAAATTGATTAATACAAGTTGTGAATAAATTTTTTGAATTGCTTGGGATCATTTGTGGCTGGTGATTGATTTTGTTTGGTAGAATCTCACGGTATCTCACCAAAGTGAATAGGTATTTGATTTACAATTATGTAGTAATTCTCAGATGCACCCCATTGCAGTACTTTATGTGAAAATAAAACATAATTTAGATTGTCCAATAGTATTAAGAAACTTTGGAATTGCGCAGCTAGTTAAATTTTTAGCTTATTGCATGCTACTTTTTGTTAGATTTCTAAGGTTTTTATCTTACAATTTGATCGCATATAAATCCTTGTGTGTTATGCTTTCCGAAAGCTGATTCAGCAATTCCATACGAACAACCACCTCTCTGCTTCACGTATTAGTTTTACAATTATGCTACCCATGATGTTGCTGGCTTTAGCATTGTTGGTATATAATTTAATGTGCTATACATGTAGGTGGTGACCCATATTACAGCGGCGGACATGCTCCAAACTGGCATGGTCATCCAGAGCATCAAAATTGGCACAGCCATCCGCAGGGACCAGACCACACTGGAGGCAATATACCCCCGCCACCAGGAGGAAATTGGCCGGGACCTCCTCCGCCTCCGCCAATGATGAGCAGCAGTGGTGAAATGAGTTCCCAATTCTCTGGCCCTGCCCGTCCACCCTTGCCGCCTCCCTCGCCAAACATTGCTCTTGGATTCAACAAAAGCACATTTACGTATGATGAGCTTGCGGCTGCTACTGCTGGGTTTGCCAAGTCCAATCTTTTGGGTCAGGGAGGGTTTGGTTATGTGCACAAGGGTGTGTTGCCTAATGGAAAGGAGGTGGCAGTTAAGAGCCTCAAGACAGGTAGTGGGCAAGGAGAAAGAGAATTTTCAGCTGAAGTTGAAATCATTAGCCGTGTCCATCATCGCCATCTTGTGTCACTTGTTGGATATTGCATTGCTGGCGGGCAGCGTATGCTGGTCTATGAATTTGTTCCCAATAAGACCTTGGAGTATCATCTCCATGGTAAATTAAACCTTTACTTAAAAATTTCATTACTGTGAAATATATTAAAATAAAAATTGTTACAAGTTTATGAGAAGTTCATTTTGCTGAAGTCTGATTATCATCATAACAAATTTTCTTGGCTCAGGAGAAAATCGACCGGTCATGGACTTTGCTACCAGGGTTCGCATTGCGCTGGGATCTGCAAAAGGGCTTGCATATCTACATGAAGATTGTAAGACAATTTCTTAGCCTCTCTCTCTGCCTCTCTCCCCCTATTCTATCTCATTTGCTTATTATTTGCACTTCAGGCCATCCTCGGATTATTCATCGCGACATCAAAGCGGCTAATATTCTTATTGACGACAACTTTGAGGCCATGGTATCCGTTTGTTCGTGTTGTAATGTTTCGTTAAGCGAACTTCAAGCTAATTGACCATGGCATTACCCTTTTCTTACAGGTGGCTGACTTTGGATTGGCTAAGCTGTCTAATGACAATCACACTCACGTCTCTACACGTGTAATGGGAACATTTGGGTAAGCAAACAAGATTAGCAATGACTCGAGCGAACCAATTATAGTGTAGTTGAACCAATTATACTGTAGTTAAGTTACATGAAGAGATGAATTTAGCATTACTAACATAACATGGATAAAAAAGCAAAGTCAATTTGCATAAAATCTTCGCAACTTCACATGCAATACAGGAATTGAACACTGAAAGATATAGGATTGGTGACTTAAAGTACAAGTAATCAGGGAATGCTAATACGAAACCACTAATCTGGGAATCCTTCACGATGCAAATGCAGGTACTTGGCTCCGGAATATGCATCAAGTGGCAAACTAACTGAGAAATCCGATGTTTTTTCATTTGGTGTCATGCTCTTGGAACTGATAACCGGAAGGAGACCTGTTGATATGACTATGATGGAAGACAGCTTAGTAGAATGGGTTAGTGCTTCCTCTACTCTTCCAATGTAAAATGAAATCTTCCGAGCAAATTTCATAGTTCTTCTCATTTCTCCAGTTATAAAATTAAAATCATTTCATGGGCAAATAATATACAGGCTAGACCACTTCTGGGCGCCGCATTGGAGGAGGGCATTTATGATGGGCTTGTTGATCCGCGCTTGGAGCATAACTACGTCCCTCATGAAATGGCTCGCTTGGTCGCGTGTGCAGCTGCCAGCATTCGTCACTCCGCTAGAAAGCGCCCAAAAATGAGCCAGGCATGAAATGTTTCACTTGTGTATATTCTGTTGGGGAAAAGGGGGGGGGGGGGGTGTGCTTAATCTGTGTATAAATTGGCATTACATATACTGCTTGATTCATTGCATAATTCAGAATAATTGATTATAAATTTGTGATGGAAAACAGATTGTGCGTGCACTAGAAGGAGATTCTTCATTGGACGACTTAAATGATGGAGTAAGGCCTGGCCAGAGCTCTGCCTTTAGTGCGTCAAATACAAGCACAGAGTATAGTGCAACTTCATATAATGCTGACATGAAGAAGTTCAGACAATTAGCATTGGGAAGCCAAGATTTTGCCAGCAGCGATTATGGAGGATCGAGTGATTCCCGGGAGATTCCCACCCCCAAACAAAGGATATGAGCGGCCAAACGAAAAGATTTACGAGCTTGAAATTGCTAACTGCAGCCATTTGGTTATCATATGCTCGGAAGTTGGAAGGACAGCGATTGTCTCACATAATAATGGGGGGTTCATTGTTTCTGTGTGGTTCTGTTAATTTGGGATTTTAGCTTTATGTGCAGGATTGACTTGGGTAAAATTGAAGTCATGTGTATGTAAAATGTACCTGGAGCCAGTCTTTCATTGATTGAATTTTCTTTAATCTTATGGGTTCTACAATTTACTATACATGCACTTCCTCGCAATTCCGTGGATTTTAGTCCCTCCTACTCGAGTGTGCTTGAGTTTGACCAGCAGCAAATCTGTAGAAACAAAATCAAGAAAATTGAATGGCTTCCTGAAAAAATAAAACGTGAGATGTTTCTGATTATTGCAGTTGCCCGTTTTCGAACTTAACTCAGAACTTAAAAAAAGCAGCCAAAATGGTAATAGGCCAAAGGACCGTTCCAAATAAACCATTTAAAATTTAGTCCCCTGTATTTTTCTTAGCCTGATCAAATTTACATATTGATCAAATCCTAATTCATCTCACTTACTTAAATTCCATTAAGTATACGTACACTGAAAAATTGAGTAATATTACAAGTGCAAATTATTAAATAAATTATTTTTATATAAACTGATATCACATTACATGGTTAATTGAATAAGAATATAAAATAATAAAAATAAATCGTATGGACAATATGGTGTTTTCATTCAACCAACTATTATGGTATATCATTTTATATAAAAATAATTTTATACAAAAACTTATCATTGTATCATTTTTTTTTCAAAATAAGAATAATACATAAATACTTAGCTAGAACATATGATTTGTGTTAGGAGTGATTTGATGTATGATATATGATTTATTAAGCGGTGCAAAAATAGAATCAAGACTACCTAACAGACGGTAATTTTTAATTGGTAAGACAAAAAACAACAATGTAACCAATAATAATAATAATAATAATCTTTTAATTAGGGTGTGTAACTACTGTAGAAGGGAGAGGCGCCCCTGAGCCGACACCGTATCAGACTCTTTAGTATAAAATGGGACAACACATTAATACAGTTCGAAAAGATCGAATGTACGCTCACTACTCGCTCCGACTATAAAAGGCCATCGCAAGGCGGCATCTTTTTTTCTTTGATCTAAAATTCACTCGACCCGAACAACCAAAACCACATCCAAAATCAACAAATACCCAACTCGATGCTATTATCTTCTTAAGAACCCTGGTCACCAAACCCTAGCTTGTAACCAGAACCCCTAGTTCGCACCCGATCTCCTCTGTAAACATGGGAGACTACAACGATGCCTTCATGCGTAACCAAAACGCCGCCGTTCAGGCCCGTACTAAGGCCCAGAACCGCGCCAATGTGCTTCAGCTTAAGCTGGTACGTTTTCCTTTACGATTTTGTTACATGGACTTTTTACGCTGTTCGAGGGTTGTTTGGATCTATTAGTTTTATCATTTTGATTTTTTTCCCTAAAGCTCTTTATTATGTTTAGATGTTTTATCCTGTAATAATCATGGTTTTAGAGGTTTTGATTCTTGGATTCAGCTTTTGCAATTGGTGTCTTTTGTGTGTTTTTTAAAGTTTTTGTTCTCGTCTTTTCTATTTATTTATTTTTACTCCCTACTTTCCGTTGTTATTAGTAATTCTCTAAGTAGTTATTTAGATGCGATTGGATTGCCCTTATGTAATATAAAAGAAGTTAGATTTTTTATCTCTTTGGTAGCATTCTCAAAGCGATTGGCAATGTAAGAAAGCGCTTTGAAGCTGTTTGTCTTATTGTTTGATTTTACTTTGGAAAGAACTATGAACTTGTGATTTGATGTATCTTTACAAGTACAACCACTCACATGAGCTTTTATTGTGTTCTGTGATTTGTGTCTCATTTCATCATTAGCAGATGTGGTTGAATACGTTTTTCTAATTTTGTTAATTATGCAGATTGGGCAAAGCCATCCTACTGGTTTAACAGCCAATCTTTTGAAGCTCTTTGAGCCTCGACTTCCGCTTGAGTATAAACCGCCTCCAGAGAAAAGAAAATGCCCGCCGCTGACAGGTCTAATGAAATCTTTGGTGATGGGTATTTTTTATTTTAATAGCAAATTATGATTTTGTTTACATGTTGCTTAAATTTTTCCCTTTCCAGGAATGGCGCAATTTGTTAGCCACTTTGCTGAACCTGGAGATCCTCTGTATGCTCCACCTGTAGAGAAGGCTGAGACTCCTGTAAGATCTTTGCTTAGATTTAGTGCTAAATAATGAGGATTCTTTTTCCATTTTCATACAAATTTAACGCATTGCTGTTTTGTGTCTGATGTGACATCTACTATTGTTCCTACTTATGTTTTTTGTTCTATATTTCCATGCTAGCGTTAGTTTGATAGTGTCATTGAGAATAATACCATCCGTATATCTTTTCAACTGGTTGTGAGAATTTCTTCTAATTTGTTTAACAATGTTAACAATGTTGCAACCATATAAACCTACTTACAGTGCTTGAAAATATATAATTGGTGAGTAGATCATTCGAAGCAAATGTGTACTTTTCTAGTGATTTATTGGGGTAGTATTGGCTACATGAAAGTACAGCTACCAGTAACTACCAGTGCTACTGGCTAGATGTGGTTATCATCTGGGAGGCCTTTTTGTTCACCCGGCGTGGGCACCCCCAGAAAAAATGTTTATTATTGTCTTGATGGAGTTTTGATGATTCAGGCAGAAAGAAGGGCTAGAATCCACAAGTTACGACTAGAGAAGGGTGCAGAAAAGGCTGCTGAAGAACTTAAGAAATGTAATGCTACCCTTCTGCTTTTAAAGTTGGATGATTCTTAAATATTTGCTTCTTTTGAATAATAAGTTCCTTCCTACGCAGATGATCCTCATAATGACCCAAATGTGTCCGGAGATCCATACAAGACACTGTTTGTTGCTAGGCTGGTAAGTAATAATGCCCACACTTCATATCTGTACTCATGTTTTTCAATATCTTTTGCCTTGATGACTGACTAATGAATTCTCTGCTTTCAGAGTTATGAGACAACTGAGAGTAAAATCAAAAGGGAGTTTGAGTCTTATGGGCCAATTAAACGGGTAGGTATTTTGAGCACCCCAAGTGGGTTTGGTAAGAGGTTGTGTGCCACTTTATCCTTTGCGTATCTTTCAGGTCTTATAAATTAAGCTTTTTGAAACTATGTATAAGATGTCTTTATTTTTAATTTTTCTGTGTTTTAAAATAAAAACTTATTTTTCTTAAACCATAAAGTTTTAGCTGTTTAAGTTTGTTTGTGTTCTGCTCATGTTTGTTTGGTTGGATTCCTATGACTGGCTTAAAGCACAGAAAAATCTTCTTTTTGAATTAGTTTTGAAATCCAATCGCTAAGTTCATTTTAATAATGGATAAAAGTTACAAGAATTTTGTGGATGGTAAGTGTAGATAGAATTGCATGGCTTTTCTGTTCAGCTTCTATGCCAATCATGAGATAGAATGTTGAACTCAGCTTCTATGCCAATCATGAGATAGAATGTTGAACATCTCCCTTTTCTATCATATATATATCACTGGACGGTGGAGTGTGTAAGTTGGTAATATCAGCACAGGTATCCATTGACTGCCTCTTTGCCTGTGAAACTGTACGGTTTTGTTTCATTGATCCTTTGACAATTTTACTTTGGTATAGCTGGATTTAGAAATCATCATGGACAAAGGTTTCAACGATTTTTTTTTTCATTCCTTTTGCCAAAGAAAAAGATGTAAGAAAAAGAAAATGTACTCGTCCGCTTTTTAGGTATTTTCTTTTAGTATTGAGATTCATCATATTAAGACAACCCCTGGTAAGGGGGAGATTGATTACTCTTCTACCTATGGAATTTTGATTCCCATCTTCTTACAAACCAATACCAAAGATGGTGCTTCATCCTGCACAGCCAAGCTGAAATATTTAAGTTGAGCAGAGCAGTGCATTGTGCCTTTTGGTCTTTATTTCTTCGCGCTACTAAAGGAGACCACTGTCTGTTCTTTTTCCTGCCCTGGGTAATATATGTCGGGAGTATTAGCATATCTTTCTCTTTCATTTGAAGATATAGTACATGCTCTATTTGCTACTAAATTTTATTTCTGGCTTTAAAGGCTATCGAAAACGTATCAGCAGTTGAGAAGATGTCCTGGTATTTTCTGTGTTACCTATGTTAATTTATAACTTTGTCATTTAAAAAGAAATATCCCTGGTAAGGGGAGGTGTAGTCTGTTACACAATTGGTAAATTTGCTACGCTCAGTTAGTCTGCAACTCTTGCAATGGTGGTGATTCATCTCGCGATGGCAAGCCTGTGATGAAAAGGTGAGCACGGCTAATGAGGCATAGTGCCTGTCTGCCGTGCCATTTAGGATTTACTATTTCTACCATTTACTTGTCACTTAGTTACAGGAAGTACAGAGTGTTAGGCATGGATTTTTTATTCCTACCAGATTTAGTTCTTGTTAACTGTGCTTCATATTTCTTATTTTGCATTGAGCTTTTCAGGTTCGGTTGGTTACTGATAAAGAGACAAATAAACCCAGAGGTTATGCTTTCATTGAGTACATGCACACTCGGGATATGAAAGGTTTGCCTGAACATCATGTGTATGTTAGGTTTGATCTAATATAATTCCATGTTTTCTAAGCTTTGCTTCTCTACATCTCTCAGCTGCGTATAAGCAAGCTGATGGGAGGAAGCTTGACGGCAGAAGGGTGCTTGTTGATGTTGAGCGTGGTCGAACAGTCCCAAATTGGCGTCCTCGCAGGCTAGGTGGTGGACTTGGAACAACCAGGGTTGGAGGGGAAGAAATTAATCAGAGGCATTCTGGAAGGTAATTACCCCACTGCAACCCTGCAGCACACCATTTCATGTGATGAACACTTCTATCTTTAGTTGTTTTCTGAGAAATGTATCACGTTTTTATTCATTTATCTATAACTTTCCAGGGAGCAAGAGCATTCAAGAGGACCATCTGGGTCTGCAGAGCCTAGGATACGAGAGGATCGACATGGTGACCGGTACATTTTCTGTGTCATTCTGTGATTCCTATATGTCTTCACTATTTTAGGTGGTATTGAATATTTATTGCTGGTCAAAAACTTTTTCGGGGAGGGGTAACACATAAAGTTTGTGCCTTTTGATTGAAGGGCTGGGAAATGTTGTTTTAGCTCAGACCTTATGTTTGGAAAAACTTACGCCTTAAGCCTTTGGCTGTTAGGGATAGGGAAAGATCCCGTGAAAGGGGAAGGGAGAGAGAGAGGGAACGGGAGAAGTCCCGTGAGCGCTCCCATGACAGACCAAGAGATCGTGATCATAGAGATGATAGACACCATAGAGATCGTGACAGAACTAGAGACAGAGAGAGGGAGAGGGACCGAGGGCGTGACCGTGACCGAACACGTGATCGTGATCGCGGCCGGGATCGTGGTCGTGATTATGACCGTGATAGAGAAAGAGACCGTGATAGGGAGCGTGATCGCACTCGTGAAAGGGAGAGGGACAGGGATTATGAAGTTGGTGACCCTGACCCTGACCGTGACCGAGGGTATTCCCATGAGAGGGATTCTGACTATGATCGTATTGATTCAAAACATGACCGAGACCGCCATGGTGAAAGGGATTACGATCCTGCTGACCAGGAAGATGATCGCGGATGGTATGACCACCATGAGAACTATGAGCATCATCGGGGTTATGGTGATCATGACCGCTATAATCAGTACCATGATGATGATCATGACCGATATGATCAGATGGAGGAAGATGATTACCATTACGACCGTGCAATGTCTGAGTCACGTGACAAGGATAGAACACGAGATCTGGATCGTGAATATTGACGCTTGGGTAGGTCGTTTTCTCTGTATGATGATGACTGAGGAAGCTGGTATACAGAGACCTGTGAGCTTGATGGTGTAGTCTTTAATGTCACTTGTAACTTGGTATTTGTTGTTTTATGATGACTGAAGTCTTTAGTTGCATTATTGGTCTTTTTTGTTTTTATTTGCTTTAGATTTTATGATCAGGTGGTGTTTGATGGATCAGCCGTAGTGAGCATGCTCGTCGAACTTTTGTTGTCCAAGAACTTCTATTATGTGTTCTTGTCTAATGTCCCTGCTTGTTTTCTTTCTTGACGTGTGAAAAGTATTGTGTTGAAGCTGTCGATAATGCTGATGTGTTCAATATGCCTCTCTGAATGTATCTGCATAGGGGAAGCATGCTACTACCTCATCATCTTGTATGCCTCTCTGGAGTATCTGCATAGGGGAAGCATTCTACTACCTCATCATCTTGCATAACCCATGGGGCCTAGACATTTGGAAGATACTGTACAAAAAAACTGAAGAGAGCTTCTCTGTAACTCTTTGATGACTCTGGTTTTCCAAATTTACCAGAGATTATTTTCGCGAAAATTGCTGGCCGGAAGCTAACAGATTTGCTTAATTGTACATAGCCACGTACAACAATCTTAGTCGAGTGGTTATTCGGTTGACAAATTTCCCGATAAAGAAATTCCCGCAATGGATGACAATTCCTAAATCGTCTTACGAACAAGCTGAAAAGTAAAGAGGAAGTTCAAAACCTCGGTAGAACCAAACCACAGCCTACGTTGTAGAATCCAAATCCTAAACTTGCAGAACTTGAGGCTTGAGACGTCAGAATTTTGCGAAGAAACAACAATTGGGCAATTCTGTCACTACGGTTCACTTCAAAATCAAAATCAGCATCGGGATGGTTGAACAACATCACGCCAACAGGCTATGGTTAGCATCTTCAACGCCAACGGTGTGCAGAATCATTCTGGTGTTCCAAATCTCAATACTTAAATGCCGTAGCAAAAAATGGTAATTTATTCCAAGTGAAAAGAAGGGTCAGAGCGACAACTTTTGGGGGTGTGATCAAGCTTCGGGAATTTTGCTCTGATCATATTTTAGTTGTTTGTCCCGCAATTGCATTATAACACACGGACGCGTTCGGGGTGGTTATCAACTGTTCGGTTTAATTTGGCGCCACTTGGTTTCGCCAACTTGGATATCGTCAACATCTAACACAGAGTTCGGACTGTGACCCAAAATTTATTAACTTAGGCTTCTCTCCCGTCATCTTCTAGAGGCTGATGGGCAATCTGTGGTTACTATTTTGGGTCCAATCGAATGATCGGTGTTGGGTTTTTCTTTTTTCTTTTTTTGTCAATTTCTGCTTGTTTTAACTGAATTGAAAGAACGATTTCTGCAATTTTTATGGAGCTTGAACAGCTAGAGACGAATGTAATTCAAAGTTGGGAGTTCATGGAAAAATGAGTGTTCATTGAACAGACTTTCAGATGCGTGGTGGTTCAAGAATAGTGTAGAAGAAGTAAACGCTTTTCTTAATTTATAAGCTATCGAATTTGATGACGCTCCCATAGATAAAGGTAAACAAACAAAAAAAACAAGAAAATAGGTAAGAGCATTCACTGTGGGAAGTGGTTTTGTTCAACAATTCAGTCTGAAATTGCATGTGACAAGGACAGCGGCGGATAAGCCAACAACACCTGAAGCAGCCATGAAGCTTCGAGGGGTTTGACATACAAAATCAAGTACTGGCATACGATCATCACCGTGCACCCCTCTCGGACTCAGATGAAACTAATTGGCTACGTTGTTCGATTGTTTCAAAACATTTTAAGCCTCTTCTGGGAAATTTCCTCCTCAACTTTCTATTGTTATTGGCTTGTGCGTTAGTTGTAGCTAGCTAGCCAGCCAGCCTTTCTCTTGGAAAATAGCTTCTACCTAGGCTAGAAATTACCTAACATGTATAACTTGGAACATGATCGAGAGAATGAATGTCTTTTTTACCATGTACTAATTAAACACAATGAAGTGGAAATCGTTTAAATTAAAAAAACAATCACCATTGATTAATTGATCTTCTGTCAACAAAAGGTTCAGGAACTCAAATAACGTCAAGATTTGGGAAGCAGCTATGAAGCTTCCATTACGTTGGATTGGAGTTTCATTGCGTAAGAAGAAATAAATCACTCGCTGTAAACAAATACGCTTCTGAAGGCACATCCGGATCATCTCACTGATTTTATTTTATTGTTTTCTTTAAGTTATTACGACCATCGTTCTCAATCATTAATCACCGAGTTATGTAATAATGAGCACGACTATAATCATATAAATTCTTTTAGCAGAGTTGTGTTGGCAGTTTCCGTATAAATGCTGACTGACAAAACTCTCTTCTATTCTATTAAATGTGAGCTTTTGATTCCCACTCACTTTCTAATGATAGATGTAGTAGAACGAATTCCGTAAATGGGAGGTATACTTACTGCTTCAAGATTCGTCATTCGAAAGAACTATAAAAGCGAACCGGACAAAAAATAAAAAATAATTAAAGTAATATCAAATAGTCATTTTTTTAGTGAAAATAGTAGCAACACAGCTAATAATTACACGGAAATATAGTCTGCAGTACTGTGTCTTCAGTTTTGGTATAGTCGCTTGAACGTATCAGATGCTAAAATAGGAAGCAAATTTTTAGGGCCCGTAATGATTTCAAAAGTTTCAGCCAACTTTGTAAGTTGGAATAAAAATCTTAAGCCAAGAGATAGGCAATTAAACGAAGGATATTCGAAATAAATAGGTAGCTAGCATTGCAAAAGAATGAGCTAAATAATAGAGAGGAGATTTTTCTGATAGAATACTTTGTTGGCGATTACACTAATGAACAAACACAATTATCTCCTTAATTTTGCAACAAAGCACGCAACTCATTCTATCATGCCATGATTTTAATTATAATATTAATATCGTAATTATACATAACTTATTTAAACAAAGCATAAGACATATAAGTTTAATATAAAACTTGTAAATCAAGATTAAATGTAAAATAAAACATAAACTATGAAAATATAATATAAGACTTATAAATGTAAGACAAAATAAGTGAATTGAGATAAGAGTGGTAAATTGATGTATTATTAATAAAAATAATAAAAATTTATAGGTATAACATAAAACTTGTAAATCAATATTAAATATAAAATAAAATATAAATTATGTAAATTGAACATAAAACTAAATATAAGATAAAACAAGAAAATTAAAATAGAAGTGGTAAATTGGTATATCAATAGTAAACAAAACAAAAATTTATAAATAAAACATAAAACTTGTAAATCATCAATAGACATAAAGTATAACACAAATTAAGTAAATGAGAGATAACAATTGTAAATAGAAGATAGAAAAAGTAAATTAACATAGAAATGACAATTTAATGTATTATTGGTAAATAAAAAAAATTTACAAGTGTAACATAAAACTTGTAAATCGACATTAAGTGTAAAATAAATAATAAATTAGGTAAATAAAACACAACACTTGAAAATAGAGGGTAAAACAAGTAAGGATGCATTTGGAATTCAGGTTGTACAACTCTAGTTTAAAAGTTACAGCACCAAAGTGTTTGGTAAACAATAATTGCTGTAACTTAAAAGTTATACTAATATGATTTTTCACTTGTATAATGGAAAATCTATTATATCTTTAATAATTTTGTCAAAATTATTATTTAAAATTTATATTTACTACATATTACTAACTTTTATTTCATTATACTTAAAAATAAAGGGTAAAACAAGTAAGGGTGCATTTGGGATTGAGGTTGTACAGTCATAACTTTTAAGCTACAGCACTAAAGTGTTTGGTAAACACTAATTGCTGTGTTTAGAAGTTATGTTGATATGATTTTTTACTTGTATGATAAAAAATCTATTATATCTTTAATAATTTTGTCAAAATTATTATTTAAAATTTATATTTACTTCATATTACTATCTTTTATTTTATACTTACAACTTTTTTTCACAACATCTGTAGCTTGAAAGATATAGCTCCTCAATCTCAAATGCACCCTAAATTAACATATGAATAGTAAATATGTGTATTATTAATAAACATGACAAAAACTTACAAATATATCATAGAACCTGTCAATCAACACTAAATACAAATATAAACCATAAATTATATAAATAGAACATAAGACTTGTAAATGAAAGGTAAAACAAATAAATTAATATAAAAGTTATTAAAAAAAATTATATGTGTAAAATAAAAACTCATTATAATAATGATTATTTTATAGATTTCCTATTTTTTTTTCTAAATTAAGTAATAATAGTTTTAGGTTTATGTAATACATGTGATGACATATGTCAAATTTTATTAAAAATAAAATTTACTCTCAATTGAATTTTGAAAAACAATTATTCTCATGTTTTTCAAAGATGTTTGTAAGGTGATTTTGTGTCTTTCTCAACCTCCTTGACAACGATCCCAAATAATATTTAAATACAAAGAAAAAGTAAAGTTTAAAATTATATAAAGTATGTATAAAAGTAAACAATAAATATAAAATCATATATATCTAGTAATATGAGATTTTTTTTTTGCTTGATCCACATCGAGAAAAATAATTTTGTTTAATTAACATGTTTAGTAAATAAACACAATGACAGAAAATGAAAAAAAAGTTTATAAATGTCATAATATGAACATAGAATTTATGGTTAAACCAATTTATTAAATTTATTCCAATTGTTTCAATGCAATTTTTTTGTTGTTTTCAATTAATGAGTGATGTTTTCTTTGTTTAATTAAATTAAATTAACTACTTATTTTTTGTTAAATTAAAGTTTGATGTTGATCTACAAGATTTATATTATTTTTACAAGTGTATGTTTTGTTTTACAATTTTAAATATTAATTTACTACTCTTATATTAATTTATTCATTTTACCTTGTATTTACTAGACTTATGTATAATTTATAGAATTTATATTTATCACCATATTAATACCATAATTTTAATATTGGCATCTTAGGATTTTCCTACATGGCTAAAGAGTTTTGTTCTTTTTTCCTATTTCTCATAGTTAACCAAAAAAGAGAAAAATAAATATCGGATAAAGAAATAGTACAAAAGGTTAACAAAGAATTCGAGCCCCCTTTAATTTGAAAATTAGATGTACATATCAAAGATAGAGAAAGAGAAAATTTATAAATGTAGAATCTAGGCAGGTACTAAAGAAGTGCCCTCCTCATTGAGAAGCAAATTAAAAACGTAACCCTTCCTGGGGAAACAAGAATATTATAGAGAGAAATAGCATCAAGTCATAAATTCTCTCTTGTACTTCTTGCTTTCATACTTAAAGGCTACTTGAATGGCTCAAATCCGGATGAACCGCAGGTCTTTAGCAGCAGCTGTTGCTGTGTGGATGGTGTTTCTGGGTTTAATCATGATGGAAAAATTGAGCAATGCCGAGAGATTATTGAAAGATAAAGATCCTCAAGTTTTTGCTGACAAGAAAGAAACGAGACCGGGGTTTTTAGGCAGCGTAGCTCATTTCTTGTGGCAGAGTGGGGAGTCTTCTTATGAGCCTGTTTGGCCTGTGAGTTTTCTCATTCTTCTTACACTATTTTGTAGTTTTTATGCAACAGTCTTCTTTCTCCTTGTATGTCGTTCATTCATTTCAAATATACGATTTATTGATTGAACAGGAAATGCAGTTTGGCTGGAAAATTGTAGTAGGATCAATTGTTGGATTCTTTGGTGCGGCATTGGGTAGTGTTGGTGGCGTTGGAGGTGGTGGAATTTTTGTTCCAATGCTCACCTTGATCATTGGCTTCGACCCCAAGTCTGCCACCGCCATTTCCAAGTGTCAGTACTCAGTGGTCAAATTTAAATCTGATCATCTACTCCCGCCTTGTCTAATTTAAATTTGATCATCGTGCTCTATTAAATTTAGCCGCAAACAAATGAGTACATGCAAAACGTACATGAAGAGCTAATACTAAATTTGACGCTTTCAAGCGCATCTGATTGCAATCATAAGCATCATTTTTGGCTGCAGGTATGATTATGGGAGCTGCTGGATCAACGGTTTACTATAACTTGAGACTGAGGCACCCAACACTGGACATGCCTCTCATAGATTACGACCTGGCGTTGTTATTTCAGCCCATGCTTATGCTAGGAATCAGCATTGGAGTTGTCTTCAATGTCATGTTCGCAGATTGGATGGTTACGGTGCTGCTTATCATTCTCTTCATAGGTAATTTATTGTTCAAACACAGTACATTAATTCTCTTCCGGTGATAGTATTTTCGAATGATGAGGAATTTAAAATAGCTCAAAGAGTATGACCATCTGGGCTTACGCTTAGAGCACTCTTAACGTTTCGGGCTTTTTCTGGTTATCAGAAAAGGTCGAACAAAAGTTCTTCATTTGATCATATTTACGTGGAATTATGGTTCCACAATCAGCTTTCGCAACCAAAAGCAGGAATATTTTCTGGAATATATATATTGAAAAAAAAAATTCTGATTAAAGAAATTAATGCTGTCTTTGGCAGGTACATCAACCAAAGCGTTGTGCAAAGGCATAGATACATGGAAGAAAGAGACTATGATGAAGAAGGTTTTGTCGTTCAACTAACTATTCTTGAGCTTTCAATGGACTTGGTTTCCCTTTAAGAAATGATGAGTTTGAGATTCTGTTGACTCTCAGGAAGCAGCCAAGGTGCTAGAGTCAGAGTCCAAAGCTGCTGGTAAGTGCTCAACGGTTACCTTGAAGCAAAACTTTCTTCTAAAACTAGTAAAAAAGGGATACTTGTTGCTATGCAGGTAGTAAAGAAAAATCTGCCTGTAAGAAGAAAAACAATGTAAACGATTCTTGAATTTTACTCAATTTTCATCAAGGGTATAAGCTTACAAGAGCGAATTTTTTTAAAAAAAAAAATTTTAAAAAAAGCCTTCTCACAAGGGCATGCTCTATGGTCACAGTAGTTTCCATATAAGTAAGGACACACCATTTTTGTTTTTGCAGGAGTTAGAAGAGTGATAAACCGATCTATTAATTTATCAAAAGTCACTTCACCTGCTGCCTGATAAGAGGGATTCAAATATAGTAATTCAAAGTAATCATTATAAGTAACCATTATGTTTTTTCCATAGTTTAAATTGTCACTAGTCACAGGCAAAGTTCCATGTCAGATTCTACTAACATTCAGATTCAACATCAAACTGTATTACTTAAAATTCATGGGTTTTATCTTATCTATGGAAACGACCTCATGTAATAAAGCGATACGATTGTACAAAGGAACTCGATTCCACAATAATGAAACCTTTCATTGAAAAGATTTGTGCTGATATCCTGAACTGCAGATGTTGATGGCCAAGATTACAAAAAACTACCAAGCGGTCCCTCTGCAGTGCAAGATGAAGAGGTGAGTAAGAAAGTTTTGTAGGTTTTACTATAGAATTATTCTTTTTTAAAGATTCTCAATGACACTATTACTGCTCTAATAACTCTGAGCTTCATCCAGGTTCCCATAATTGAAAACATTCGCTGGAAAGAGTTATCACTGCTTTCGTACGTGTGGTTAGGCTTTCTTGCCGTTCAGCTTGCTAAGGTAAACTACATGTTATAATCAATAACATTAAGCTAGAAAGAGACTTTAGATCATTGGTAAGACCTCATCTATTTGCACTATTCAGTCATTGCATGAAAAAGACAGAAAGATTGTTGGTGTTTTATCTTATATTTCCTAGTAGTTGCCTGTAAAAAAACCATGTATACGACTCATTTTTTTGTTGCGACGTCTATGAATTTCCATGCAGGAATATGTTGTATCATGCTCTATTACATACTGGATTCTGACCTCCTTGCAGGTAAGTTCTATATCATGAATCTTAGTACACCTTTCACAAATTTACTAATTAGTACGTACGCATAAAAGCATGGTGAGATAGGTATTCAGATTGTCTACCGCAAGCGCCTTTTACACTTAAAAGCACTAACCTGCAACAACAAAACCAAATAAAGGGAAGTCGCAGCGCCAGAAGCAATTATGAAGAGTTGGATACTTGCCTGGGCAAGAATTTAATGAAAATAAGGGCAAAAAATATGCCTAACAGCTCAAAAATTACATTTTCTCAATGACTAAATCGATTTTTCATAACAATTCGACATTGTATAGGTACCAATTGCAGTCTCTGTTGCGCTGTTTGAAGCTATATGCTTGTACAAAGGAACTAGGGTGATAGCATCAAAGGGGAAAGAAATCACAAATTGGAAGATTCATCAGATTGTATTTTACAGTTTTTGTGGGATTGTAGCCGGTATGGTGGGTGGATTACTAGGGCTAGGAGGAGGCTTCATCTTGGGACCTCTTTTTCTTGAACTGGGAATTCCCCCTCAGGTATGCATTAAACTGCTAAGCCAGGGGCTGTTGGAGGGTGGAGGGAATAACTTCAAAGTTTCACAAACGATGTACCAACACCCCCTCATAACGGCAAATTTGAGCCCTTTTTTTTTGCAGGTAGCAAGCGCAACATCAACATTTGCAATGACTTTCTCATCCTCAATGTCTGTTGTACAATATTATCTTCTCGATCGTTTCCCTGTCCCTTACGGTAGCTGATAAAATTGAAAATACTAAATTTCTTAACTAGTTGGCATTGCTGACTCACTTGGCCCTAACAAAATCTCATTTTCTTGGCTGCAGCTGCTTATTTTACTCTAGTTGCAACCTTTTCTGCCTTGGCCGGCCAGCACGTAGTGAGAAAGATAATTGCAGTCCTAGGGAGGGCCTCAATAATCATTTTCATATTAGCTTTGACAATCTTCGTGAGCGCAATCAGTTTAGGTAATGACACTCTCAAGATTTCTGTGATTTAGTTGAAATGCCACGAGTTGAGAGCAGCTAGATGTTTAATCTTTGGAAAATAAAGTTGATAAAGAACAAGTGGCTTCTCTACTCTATAATTGCAGGTGGAGTGGGCATCGAAAGCATGGTTAAGAAATTTAAAAATCAAGAGTATATGGGGTTCGAAAATCTTTGTCAGATTTCCTAAGTTTCAGGGGCATTGGTACAGCAGCGGTGAGCAGAGAGCTGATGTTTGTCCATTTATTTTCAAGTAAAGAAAGATTGTGGGTTATGTATATGTTGGTAGACATTCATACGATTGATTGTATCAGTGTCTGCTGAAACGTCTCAAGCAGAGCTTTAGCATGCTTTTATTTATATTCTTGAAGGAAAATTGTGCCAATCCAAAACTACCCCTTATCCAGGAAAGGGTGATGTAAGAAAACTATTCGGAATAATAATTTAAGATGTGAATGAAGATTTTTAATCATTCTTAACCCGTGGATAATAATTTTGCTATATGAGTTGGATTTCAACGCAAAAGACCCGCATACTAAACAACACCCTCTCACGCATTGATTAAAAATCCCATAAACTCCTTTCGAAGGAGTTTTGGCACCTCCATGTCCATGTCTAAATTTGCATAAGAATAACCTACTAAATTTTGATTATGAAAATATGATTTGATTAATTACTTATTTGAATTTATTCTCTCACCATCTATCTCTTTCCCTTATCAAATTTTATCATTATACGACGATATAAATATTATATTTATAAAAATACAAAATTATTCAAAAATTAACAAATTCGGCTAAATTTTTATCTAAACAAAATGAAAGGATTTATGCCATCATGTAAAAATAAAAAATAAAATTTTTTATAGCATTAGAATTTTTATAGTAAGATCTCATAAGCACAAATTCTAAATAATAATAATAGGTAAAAACTGATTAAATTATAGTGAAAATAAGAGAAGTTGATTTAGCAAGAAGGAATAAAAAATTAAAAAACTAAAAGAGAGAGAACTAGTTAAAATACTGACCATGGTTACAATAGAGAGAAAATAATTAATCAAGGCTAATTTTATTATTTTTGAGAATTAGCGAATTAAAATAATAAGTTATAATTTAATATTATTTTAATAAAATAAAATGGGTGTTCAATGAAAATTAGTGAGCTTAAATAGCCCTACTTTTACCTAATATTAGAAAAGATTATACAATATATTCTTTGAAAAAAAGTTTCAAGGCAACAAAGAGAAATTTCATATGTATTATTTAGATGGATCTTTGACTTAAATTTGTTCAAAAATGGTGATACAAAAATCTTGTTATTGATTGCATTAAAAGTCGAGATATAAGATTTCTATCAAAAATGATGTCGCACAAATCAATGATAGTCATATATTTAATAATAGTTCAATTTTTATATCATTAATGATGTTATACCCATATTTTTACCAAAGCCAAACCTAAGGAATCGCGTTTAATAAGATGTCCTAATCTAAATAGAATAAGACAATACAAGTCATGATTTTCGTTAAATTCAAATCCTACAAGATAAAAGATGAGTTTTTTTAATTCAATTATACTTCAAATCACTTCTCTTATATAAAGAGATTAATACAATCACAAGTATGCATGAGAAGTACAGATATTGTAAGAGAGAATATAATATCTTTTTAACCTTTTTCCTTACTCTCTTTTCTATTTTTTATTATTTATTTGTTATTGTGTTACTTTCGACCTCCGACTTAAGTATTGAAGGGTTTATGCAAGTAATGCCTCTAGCAACCTATGATAGGTTATTGTTTTACATGATTCTAACCATCAATCTCTTTACTCTCAACAATGGCAATAATGAGGTCACTAAGCTCTCACATAGTTCATTCTCCAAGTAAACGAGCTCCTTTTCAACTCTTATTTTCAATGTAAATTTTGATAGAAACAAGTGATAATAATACTTTATGGCACTAATGAATGAATAACTCGTTATATGCCACATAATTTGTAACATGAACTTTTTAAGTACATCATTATTTGTACTAATAGAAATGATTAATAACAATATTAAATGCAATGTTAGATCACAAAAGATCAATGCCTAATTATTTGTGCACAATTTAAAATTTTTAAAAAATATATCTACTTTATCATATGTATATTTTAAATTTTTTTTAACATTAATATGTATATTACAATAAAAGTGTTATATATATAGAGAGAGAAATCTACTGAGACTATCTTGAACTAATGCATTATAATACAATCCAAATTTCAACAACAAATATCTACCCTCCATGAAGAATATGTACCCAACCCAAGTCAGCTCACGAGTTCACGCCCGAGTGTCTACCAATTTTAGCCTCAAGTAATCTGCCAACAAAAGACCACAATCTAAAAAACGTCTGAAAAAGCACGAGAACTTAGCACTAATCCCAGCATTATTAAACTAATAATTAAAATTATTCTGATCTTTAGCCGTATCCGATTCAAGGGAATAAATAGTTCGTGGGGAGTATCTTACACGGTTCTAAGTGACTCAACAAGACACGACAAAACACATTAACGCACATATGCGCACGCTTAATAGCCGGTAATTAATGTTAGTACTCTGCGAGCCTTTTTTTTTATTTTTTAATTAACAGAAAAAGAAAAGAAAATCCAAAGCGCCAGAAGTCCAGCTGTCAACAACCAACGGGCCGACACAGTAATTGAGTTCAAGTCTTAGAGCAAGAAGAATTCAACGCCCGTTTTCCCGCCCAAACTTTATGGGAAACGACAAATTTGATTATAGAAAAAAAGAAAAGAAAAATTGTGCAATAATTAAAGTTCTAAATGCTCAACAGTGTAAATTTACGCTGACGTTTCATATTCTCCGGTCTGCTCTCTCGTTGTGGCCTCCGTTTGTCTTCGGTCGTCACTCAATAAAAGTTCTCAGTAGGTAAGGTTTCTCGTTCATACAGTTCACACTTTTACAATTTTATGAACGTGGTATTTTCAGTTTTGCACTGTTCGGTGATCAAAACCCTAGGTTTAATGTTTATGTTAATAGAGTTTCTTTTTGTTTTCTTCGTTCTTTGTTTTGATGCGTTCTGTGTAGAGAAAAACTCATTTTAGTGTTGTATTGGTTCATTTCTGTGCGGCATTTAGGGTTTCCAAATGGTGGTTGAAGACGCAGTGAAGGACGAAGGTGCCTCTGCAGAGTCCCCGACTTCGGTTCTCGAAGACGAGGTCATATTTTGCTTCTTCTTTTTTTCTGCTTTTGTTTGGTTCTCTGGATAATGTAGTCAGGTTATTTGTTCGAGGCTCTGTTTGATAAATGGTAATGTTGAGAAGAACCTTTAAAAAAAAAGGAGGGACGAAGGTGTAAAATTAGTTTTATCTTTTAGGAATTTTAAGCGGTTTGATTATACATTTTATTGTTTTTGTGAATACAAAGAAGCACTATAATTGCTTTCTAGTATGTTGGCTTTGATTTGCCAAGGAGAGTTGTTTTGTACACACACATCTGCTCAACCTATTCTCTACATGACATGTACAAAAATTATTTAGAAAAATAATTTTGTGTGGGCATTTGTGATTTCTGCATTTGTTTTCTTCATTTTGATTATGTTTATAACCTTTTTAGCTTTTGAAATAGTCTGCACTGGTGAGAGTTTGCATTTTTATTTGATGTGAACGGAAGAAATAAGTTTTCCATAGAGCTTGCATTTTGGTTAAATTTGAAATTGGTCATAATCCTTTTTTTTTTTTTATCTGGGTCTCTAATTGCCCTGATTGCTTTATTTTAGATCCTTCTTCTTCTTTTTATTTTTAATCATATATAGGATATATGCAAGGCAACCATTGAAGCCAAGAGGGAGGAAATGGTTACTTTAGATGCAGAGAGTAATGACACACTTCTCATATCTAAAGACATGGAAGAGGAAGAGAAAAAGTTACTAGAAGCTCGAGAAGAGGAAGAGAATGTAGAACAAGAGAACATGTCAAAGAACGAAGCCCACCTGAATGACCTGCAGTTTAATAAGTTGGATGAACTTCTAACACAAACCCAGATGTACTCGGAGTTCCTGCTGGAAAAAATGGAAGACATCACAGTTGTATATACCTCACATACCCTTCTAGATGAACTTTATCAGTTGGAAATTGATTTTCTTGTCATTGATCAAGTTTCATGTGAATTGCATTGCTAGAATGGAGTCGAGCAGGAGAGTGAGCGTGTTGGGAAAAAGAAGGGTCGTGGTTCAAAGAGAAAAGCGGCACCTCAATGCAACACTGTAAGTTTTGTGCATTACTTTTACCATGTTGATGTATCACATCTCTTTCTCTTGCTTGTAACTTTTTATGGCATTGTACAAATTGGCTTATGTTTGTATAATCTGAAACTAATACTATTGATAATATCTTTTATAATGAGCGTATGATTGTTTGAAATTTGCAGCATGACTAGTAACAGAGCAATATTAATTTTAGGAAATATTGTTCCAAAAATAACACAAAAAAAGTTTAGTAAGAATATTAAGAAGTATTTATGTTCATATGATATTTGTTACAGCTGGTAAATTATAGAATTTCAGAAAGTTCACAAGTGTGCATTGAGGCTGTGCAGCAGGAAAAAAGATAAAAAAAGATAATTAAGTTATCCATCAATTACAGGTATTATGGACAAAACTAAAACCATGGATGATTGGGCGGGAAAGTAAAGTGATAACTATCCTTAGGTGAGGAAACTTTTTGTAAAATCCTTGTGTTCTCCGGCTGCTAGTATGTGCTCGTCATATTGCATTATATTCATTTTGGAAACTGGGGAGGGAAACACATACAAGCATGACATTAGTATAAACATGACCTTTTAAGTTTCCTGTACAATGTTGTTGGGCAATCTATTTTATTTTTGAACAATGATGAAACATTCAAAGCTATTTTAACGTATTACGTCAATTATATAACTGGGGTGTTTGATCAGAGGAAGGCCAAGAGGGCAGTTGCAGCAATGCTTACTAGATCTAAAGAAGGAGAGAAAACTGAAAATGAGAACCTGAATGAGGAAGAAAGAGTTGATAAAGAGCAGAGAGAACTTGTACCTCTGTTGACTGGGGGAAAGTTGAAATCTTACCAACTCAAAGGTGTGAAGTGGTTAATTTCATTATGGCAAAATGGGTTAAATGGGATTCTTGCAGATCAAATGGGTCTCGGAAAGACAATTCAAACAATTGCTTTCCTAGCTCATTTAAAGGGGAATGGATTGCATGGGCCTTATTTAGTAATTGCTCCACTATCTACTCTCTCAAATTGGGTAAATGAGATTTCAAGGTAATTTGGGTATTTATTTTTGTGCATACTTGCATGGATGCTAGTAAGCTAGCATGGATGTTCATATAATTTTTTGAAAATAATTTGATAGGTTTGTGCCCTCGGTAAATGCAATTATCTACCATGGTAGCAAGAAAGAGAGAGATGAGATGCGAAGGAAGCACATGCCTCGAGCAATTGGCCCAAAATTCCCCATAGTTGTTACTTCTTATGAGGTTGCACTCTCTGATGCAAGAAAATATTTGAGACATTACAATTGGAAATATCTTGTTGTGGATGAGGTAACTGTTCTCACATACTCATAAAATATGGTGTGCCCCGCTATTTATTTATATTGGACTGTGAAAGGTTAAAATGAGTGATTGTGCTCATGCAATCTTAACACTTTTCTTTTCTCCTTTCCTGAAGGGGCACCGGTTGAAAAATCCAAAATGCAAACTGCTGAAGGAATTAAAATATATACCGATAGGAAATAAGCTTCTATTAACTGGGACTCCTCTGCAGAACAATTTGGCGGAGCTTTGGTCATTGTTACATTTTATTCTGCCTGATATTTTCTCATCCCTTGAAGAATTTCAGTCATGGTTAGTATGTACTATCTATTAGCCTTTGAGATATTTTAAATCCAATTGTTAAGTTTTTGTTGATAATGTGCATTTGTCGGCTCTTGAAGGACTATTATTTTAGTTATTTGGACACGATAAGGTATAATCTTAGACTCATATAATAGAATTTTCAGCTACAAAACTGTTGCTCTATCGATTTTGTGATATGTAGATCCTTGGTTACCTATGTGAGCGGACTCTGTGAGTAGAAATATTTTTGTTGCTTTACTGATTCTGCTTAGCGGTCAGTAATTGTAATCATTTAACCAAGAAATTGGAAAAGATAAAGAAACAGAGATCATGAATAAAATAGGTTATCTTAAGCATTGTTTACTACATTTATGTTAGAAAACAAATATTATTGCTTGCATTGGACCTTGGTTGATGTTACAAAGTTTAAGTCCATGCCCAGCTATGACTGATGTCAGCTGATAAGAATTTTATCTCCTGAACATGATTATGCTTGATGTCATATTCTGGCATATTTAGTTAGTGAAAACTTTATTCAGGTTTGATCTGTCTGGAAAATGCAATTCTGAAGTCATGAAGGAAGAGTTGGAAGAGAAGAGAAGGGGACAAGTATGCATTCCCTTTCAACAGTGTTTTTTCCTTTATCAGACAAGTTTGGGTTGCATGTATAATGCTTGGGAATTTTATTACCTGCAGGTGGTGGCTAAACTTCATGCTATTTTACGCCCATTTCTTCTTCGGCGAATGAAGTCTGATGTTGAACAGATGCTCCCTCGTAAAAAGGAGATCATTTTATATGCTACCATGACAGAGCATCAGAGGAATTTCCAGGATCATTTAATTAATAAGACATTGGAAAACCATTTACGGGAGAATGTTGTCAATGCAGGTACTAGAGCACCCTTGGTTTTAAATTGTCATGTGATGATTTTTATGGGGAGGTGAAGGTGCTCATTGTTATCTTTTTATTTTTCTTGTTCAGTAATAGACACTTTGAGATCTGTGCTTTCTGTTTGGAACTGTTTTTCTGGGTACTTGGTCATGTTAACATAGGGGTGCTAACTAGCAATTAGCAAATATATGAGATGATTTAAAGTGAGAGAATCCAAAAAAATAGCACCTTGTCAGACAAATTCCAAATTGTGTAGTTTTTAAGGAGGTTTCAGTTATTATTAGGGTAAATTTGTCACTGTGAAAAAAAATTGACTGAGGTCTCCTGACTTATCTATTAATATTGATTTATAAGAAACAGAGACCATCCATCCATTATTTTTCCTCTCTCAGTAGTCATAAAAATCTCCTAGGGAGGCTGTTTTCTGGTTGCCAAAGGATCAAATCGGTTAATTACTGGATTATTGATTCAGGATTGTTTTGATTTTTCTTTCTCTCTCTCTCTCTCTCTTAATTGTAGTGTGAGTCATGGTTAATCAGGTCATTGGTTAAGCACGTCTGTCAATTCTGGAGAATTATATTGTGTTATACGGATGTTCTTCAGATATTGCTGCCATCTTTGATGTCATTCTTGAATCTTCTTTCAACTATCGTTTTTTTTTTCCCAAATAATGTCTTTTTATCTCTGATTTACTTAACAATTTCTAAAACTGCAGGACATGGGATGAAAGGGAAGCTTAACAATCTGATGGTTCAACTACGGAAGAATTGCAACCATCCTGACCTTTTAGAGTCAGCTTTCAGCGACTCATGTATGGTCTTTGCTATCTATACTTTATACCTTTTTTGACCGTGTTGTCTAATGCTTGCTCACCAATTTGTCGTCTTCATAACAGGCTTTTACCCACCTGTTGAACAGATTGTTGAACAGTGTGGTAAATTCCGCTTGCTTGACAGATTGTTGGATCGGCTATTTGCCCGCAACCACAAAGTATGAGTTACAAGTTGATAGTTATATATTCTTTTAGCTTATGAGTAGTTTACTCATATTCATTCGTCTCTGAAAACAGGTTCTCGTCTTCTCTCAATGGACTAAGATTCTGGATATAATGGAATACTATTTTAGTGAAAAAGGATATGAAGTTTGTCGAATTGATGGCAGTGTGAGATTAGATGAAAGGAAAAGACAGGTTTGAGCTGGCTCACTACCAATTTATTTTCTTTTTGCATATGTTAATTCATAAACGGTTTTTTTTATATGTTCCATTTAAGCTTTTGCAAAAAATTTCTAAACAATGTTAAATAACTATGTTTTTCCTGGCTTCTTTCTGATTATTTTTTTTCTATTGCATACTTTTGAAGTGTTGATGTCAATTAATTTGTCGTTTTTTTTTTTGGATTTTTATTTGGGCATGTTAAAAAGTTTTCAAACTATCTATGGAACTACCATTTTCAGCATGTTGCATGTTAACCACAATGGCCTATTTCCTAGAGGCAGCAGCAATTTTGCTTGGAAAAGTGTTGATGTAAGTGAATTAACAATAGTTCTGGTTCATTCTGTCTGTTTGCAAACAGATTCAGGAGTTCAATGATGTGAACAGCAATTATAGGATATTTCTTCTCAGCACTAGGGCTGGTGGATTGGGCATTAACCTCACTGCAGCTGATACCTGCATACTGTATGATAGTGACTGGGTATTCCTTTCTGCCATTTCTAGCCCTCTCTACTCTTGGTATTTTTTTTTAAGGGTATCTTTCACAATTCAGTAAACAGTCATGAAGCTATTATTTGATTCATTATGTTTTATGGGCATCCAGAATCCTCAAATGGATTTGCAGGCCATGGATAGATGTCATAGAATTGGCCAAACCAAGCCTGTTCATGTTTATAGGCTTGCAACTGCTCAATCTGTTGAGGTACTTAACTGATGATCCTGGTCTTTTGGCTTTCTGAAAGTTAATGTTGTATTTAGCATGGTAAAATGTTATGTGTATGTTAACAGGGTCGCATATTGAAAAGAGCTTTCAGTAAGCTGAAACTTGAGCATGTTGTGATTGGAAAAGGGCAGTTTCATCAAGAACGGACCAAGTCTAATTGTATAGATGCCTTGGAGGTTTATACTTTATTTTTATCTGCTTTTGGTACTCTTACTGTTTGTTGACATGGCATTATCTTCCATGGTACGCTGAAATTTCAATGGAGGACTTCTGAGTGGTGCCACTTCTTTTCTCTCTGTTTTAGCTTAACTGAACTCATCAGCTTTCCAATGGGCTTTTAGCATGCAGAAGATAGAATATTGACATATGATATTGTTTGTTCAGGAATTTTTTCCCTTTATCCCTCAATTATAACATTAGCTTTATAATAGATTTTACTAGTGTTTAATACTATAACCAAAAAACAATATAATAAGTCTCTATGATGATTTTATTCCTGTGGAGATCAAGTGTAGGACTCTAAAGTTGGTGAGTTGACTTACCATCTCCTTCATAATGTCTCTTGTTGGCTCTTTCTATTTCCTGGACATTGAGCTAGCTTCCAGATTTGGAAGAAAGAATTTAAATATTGCGCATGCCTAAATGTAAGATAGCTGTTGTGATATGATCTTTTTAACTCGTGTTCTTATTTTGTGCGTGTGTGTGTTTTTATTTTTATTTTTTTCTAATTTCAGGAAGAGGATTTACTGACACTTCTCCAAGATGAAGAAACTGCTGAAGACAAAATGATTCAGACAGATATCGGCGAGGAAGATTTGGAGAGGGTGTTGGATCGTGCCGACCTCATTGCTGGTTGTTTTGCTGATGAGGCAAAGCCTAATGCTGCTGTTTACCCTCTTAAAGGACCTGGTTGGGAAGTGGTGATACCAACAGCAACTGGAGGCATGCTCTCCACTCTCAATAGTTAAGGATCCTTTCCGTGGATTCGGCATAGTGGAGTTTCTCACCTTTTGAATTTCAAATTGTTTGGGTCTTGTCCTTATCGATCGAAGAGCTATGTGCAATTTTTGGGAGCGGAGAAATGATTGAAATGCTCTTCTCCTGCGGATACTGTAAATGGCTGTATTGTCTGGAAATAGCCAGTCCACTTTTGTACATGTTAATTAGCAGTTTCATATCTGCTCTGTATTTGTTGAACGTAAAACCAGATTTGCCAAATGCAAGGATGCTAGCCAGCTATGGATAATATTTTGGTGCAAGCATGCTCCACAGATTCGGCATGGGGGAATCTCTCACCTTTTGAATTTCAAATTTTTTGGGTCTTGTCCTTGAGGTTGAAAGAGCTATTTGCAATTTTGGAGCGGAGAAATGATTGAAAATGCTCTTTTTCACCTTGTACAGGGCTGTATTGTTGAGAAATGGTCTTCCGTTCTCCTGGGTGAAAGCCAGACATCCTACCTACTGGACGACAACGGATTTTAACTAGGGATTCAAAACTTTGTTTCTATTAGGGATATTAAAAAATGGGACCCGACTTTTGGTCTGATTGAATCAGTCTGAAATTGTCGGGCTTTCTCTGAATTTAAAGGTCAAGGGTTGGGTTCAGGATTAAATGTTAAGGTTCCATCAAATTTGGATCATCGATCGGCTCTAATTTATCCTGATCTGACCCTAAAACTCAGAATATATATATATATATATAATTTTTATTAATAATGATAAATCATGGTGAAATGACTTTAAATAATTAAAACATTAAATAATAAAGTATGTTGCCAATAGAAAAGTTTAAGTACAGATTTGTAGATTGTTGATATTAGTTATTTTACATTTAGTTGATTTTTATTTTCAATAAAAATAAAAATTTGGATATTTGTCCAATAGTATACAAATAATAATAAAATCCCAATCAAAATTGATGAAAGAGTGGATCTCTTGTATGTTAATGTAATAAAGAATTACACTATCAATTATGAGTATATTCTTCGAAATTAATTGTTATATTAATTAATTATATTACTTTTTAATTAGCTTTACTCAATTATTACTACTCTAAAGACTGCTCCAATGGTCGTATCATTATTCTTTTATATTAAAAAATCTACAATTAAATTTGCATAGGTTATGTATTTTTTTTTTTAAATTTAAGTTATTTAAATATTAAAAATTAAAAAATTTGATCAGGCTAGACAAAGTGACAAACCTTGATGTAATTCGGGTCTGGCAATTTAAAAAGTCAGACTTTTTTAGGGCTTGGACCCTTTTGTTATGGAGTCAGTCTCAAGCCCGGCCCAGTCCATTGCTATCCTTACTTTCGATCAACAATAAATCAAAACTTCCAACTGGAGTCTAAAGCTTGGTTTATAAAGTTTGATTTAGTGTACAAATTGTTTTTCTAAAATGGGAAAATAACATTCACACAACATTACATACAACATTAAGCACCAAGCAGTGCGTTTTGAGTTAAATATAAATTCTCACATTGGTCCACACACAACTCCCAACATTTACAAAACTCACACAAGTCTCACACAAATCTCACTGATAGAGTGGTTTCTTTGTTAGCTATCTCTCCGTGTGATGACTGTTTTCTCTCTCTCTCTCTCTCTCTCCCCCATCGCTCACGCATTTGACTTTGCTTCCTTTTCACTGTTGACTTTCTCTCTCTCACTCCATGGGTCTTTTCACAGCTCGCTATTGATTGCATTTTTAATGGCACATCATTATCTCTATTGTCTTATAAATTTAACGCCAAATTTAATTGTGTTGATTATGAATTTTTGAAGATTTAATTGCCATTGTAGAAATTTGTGTAGAGAGTATTTGTGGTTAAGTTTTGTAGTTGGCAAGTGAGCTAGTTTAGATTGATTTGTAATTACATTTGGATTGATTTATAATTGCATTTAGATTGATTTGTAATTGCATTTTTTTATAGTCTTAAGAGCTAATTCAGATGGCTTTATGCTGGAAATGGCACCGTAATCACTATAATTGGAGCTTGTTTTAAGCCATTATAGTTTTGATTTTTGAGTGTGTGCTTACCGTTGATGAAAACTTGAAGTAATATGTGTTGTATTCTTGATTAAATTCAAAAGATTTTTTGATTTTATTTGGTTACTCTTCACTTATAAACTTGTGACTAAAGCCATTCAATGATCAATCTAGTAGATTTGATATATTTTAACAGTGACATTTTATATTGTGCTCAAAATGCATCATT
Source organism: Luvunga scandens (assembly GCA_030449905.1). Classification (NCBI taxonomy): domain Eukaryota; kingdom Viridiplantae; phylum Streptophyta; class Magnoliopsida; order Sapindales; family Rutaceae; genus Luvunga; species Luvunga scandens. The sequence continues at coordinate 1,015,525 of JASUUG010000383.1, read as the reverse complement.
GGGTGATTAATGTTGTGGGAATATATCGGAATTAAGAAGCACTCGCTTTTCAGTTTTCACAAAGCCGTTAATGCCACGTTAGTTGCAGTTTTTATAGCTTACATATGGTCCCGTTGAAAGCTTTATTTCCCGATTCTTATTGATGGTATGACGTGGGCTAATCAAACTCCAAATGAAATTATATCGTATTTGATACAAATGCCTGCCATGAAGCTATGTTTTTCCGTGCATCAGCAACAAGCTACAGGAGAAACTACAGAAATTTCTCTTAGTTTTTTCGTTTCATGCACTATATAACCAGTGATTAATCTCTGATCTCATTCTAACAATTCTAAACAACGTCAATCACTAGATAAAATTTACAATTTAGACAACAAGATCTTTTTGAAAAAGAAAATATATTCTAATTGCTGCAGTCATTTCAGCAAGCCGTTTACCGACCTGCGGTGTGAGAGGGGCACATCAACTTCAATTTCTTGGCCGAATTCTGGTGGTTAAAGCAAATCTCAACCGTCATTTTGCTTATGTGGGTGCAAGTAGAACAACTTTCTTTCAGAGCTTTTTATGAGATGCCAAGTACCATCAAATAGAGAACCACCATTAAACAGGTGCCACAGCATATTTTCCAAGTCCTGCTGCGTGAATGACCTGTGTTTCCCATGTAGTTATTACCCGAGGTATCGACATGCCACCAGAGATAACAATTTCTGTCTCACACAAAATCCAATCCAAGATTATACTTTTTTATTCAACTTTCTCTACATTTTCTTGCTGAATATTGGTCTAGATTTCTTACCAATCCCCTCTCGAACAGAGAGGTTAGGCCTAAGAATATCCTTTGAGCTGATGAAAATAATATCTCTGATATAAAGGTGGTTAGTGGGCACAAAAGCACAGCAAGGCTCCTCTTGACCAGAACTTCCATGAAGAATACCAATTGCATATTCCCCAATTCTTGGATGCCTTATGATGGCAACTTGTTCGAAAGCTTTTGCCTTCTGATCAGGTGTAGATAATGGACTTAACACTCTTGGTTGTAAATTCTGAAATTAACCCAAGTAATCTGGTTATCATTTATATATACCTGGTGATATTGCTGCACTTATTTGTTTTGAAGCCGAGTAAATATAGCTAATCAACGGCATTTTCTTGATTAGCCATTCTCCCAAGCTGAGAATAGAGGCTCCCAACCATGAGGACATAAACACACCAACAAGGAAGATGAAAGTGATAGAGGTAATGAATCCGAGCCCTGCAAATTAGTTATAAACTTGCCACGACTAATTATGGGGAAAAATAAAGTTCAGGTAAACTAAGAATACCAACCTAAGATATCGATTCCCAGATGAGCATAAACTGGGGAGAAGAATCGATCCACAAAATGAATAAACCACCATGTGAAATTGAATGTGATGGCTATCGGCAATAAAATGACACTACAAAACAGTGTCAAAAGCTTGTCAGTATACAATCACATTAAAATATCGATGGTAGAAGGTGGCCGCAAATAATAAAAAGAAGTTATTTTGGTTATGCATCCAGTTAGCTCAGGTTAAGGTCTGCTACTTTTTCCTTGAGGCTACAACAAAAGCACTGAGTGAAATTGCCAAGGGAGATGCATCCCCATGCACACTAAACCTCCTCTTATCGAAATCCAAACTAAACTAAGAAACCTGTACTTGCACATTTTCTAAGCCATGCACGAGAATTTCTGAAGGGTCAAATTAACTCCCAACAAATAGAATGCTGAAATCAACCTTCAAGGTAAACTTGCAGCTATTACTATCTTTGCAAGTGAAAGAATGACAGCAGATATTTCTAAGCAGCATAATTAATTTATTCATGGACAAAGGCCTGGAGCAATTGACTTAGTGTGCGAATGAACATATAGCATGGTTTTAGATCTGGGCCGGACTTACCTACTCTTGGCGTGGCAGCTGCCCATTTGCATATGATGAAATACAAACCATATATACTTTTTCATTTTTAAGTTAAAAACACAATCCGAGCAAAGAATAAAACTAAATGCAGGCAATAAGCAACAAAGGCTGACCACCCAGTCATAAACTTTTTCCAGGCTCAGCTACGAATAACTTTGGGCAATGGCTGCACAAACAAACATATAAATGTAAAACCCCTTACAGCGTGCATTATCAAATTAACCGGGCTCGGTTTATTATTCGCAATTCTCTATGTCACAATTATCTATCATTCAACAAGGAGAGTCGGATAAATGCATAAATTGGGGAGCGTTTTGAAATAATTGAAGTGCAAAAAGGGCAAAAGTGCATGTGCCCTTATACGACGAGTACATGTTACTTATAAATTCCTAGCATGTATACGTTGTTTAGACTGAACTCTTAATAATTTTCACAACAAAGAAAAAAAAAATTCAGATGAATCGAGCTCGTATAGTAATAGTAGGAATCAGGATCAGGACTCAAGAATGCACATGGGATTGATGAATATGAAAGGAACCTCTTTCCCATAAGAGGAAGCGAGGGGTGAAATGGAGGATGGAGAGCCTTCATCTCCAACTACTCCTGCCATGGGAATCAATCGTTCTAGATCTCTGTCCATCCAAACCCGCCACCTTTATTAAGGTTCCCTCTCTCTCTCTCTCTCTTTCTACTCCAGTAACGTAACGAACTTGTTTGGCAATTTCTCTTCCTTTGATTATTTTATTTTAGAGTTGGGTTTGTTTAACCCACCGTACAATTCTTTAAACTCAATTAACTCACTATTAAAATTTAAAAAATTTAGATTATACTTATTTAAACTCAGGTAAATGCCAAATCTACTCTTAATGCATTTTCTTTTTCCACTCATTTTAATTTACAATTTAAACACTCTCCTTCTCCCAATTATCACGTGGAGATTTGCTAACTTTTTTTTGTCTTTTGTCTTGATGCAATCCTAAATATTATAAGGACAATATAATGAAGTTTATGCTCAAATCAAACATTAATAGATGTCAAACGCTCGTATTACACAAAACACAATCTTAATTCTTCAATATCAAATAGGTACGTTTTGGCATTGTCGGATTGAGTAGGGCTTTGCAAATCCGTGTCCTTGTCATGAGTCATGACAAACACATACGATTATTTTTTTTAGTATCTTACTAAACGGACTCTGAGAAATTAAAATGGACCCACAATCCATATTCAGAATTATAGATATTTACCGGACATGGCAGTGAGGGTTCTTGACTAAAGTCTATTCAGTTTTGAATATCTTTTTGAGTAATTTCATGCTTAGGTTAATTTGGTAATAAAATTATTGGTCAATAATAGATAAAATAAGTAGTTTTATGAGTTTAAATAGTCTTATTTTTAAATATTATCATTTATCCCTATACATATTGGGTGTAAACATTAAAATTAATAGAGAAATAACTATTAGGATAACCAAAGATATATTTTTATTTATAATACGATTAAAGAACTTTTACCATTATTATTATTATCAGGAAATTGTAATTTAGAAAATTTATTAAGTTTATATGATAGTAAAATAGTAATATTAGTTATAAGTTTGGATGACCACCCCAAAAAAAAACCTTCATGCTTCTAAAGTGAATTTATTAAAAATATTCAAAAATTATAAATATATTATATTTCCCAAAATCAAATCGCGGTTACATTATTGCGCAGCAAAATTAAGAAAATTCATCACAACACAACAGTCAGCGAAAGCACGTTTGAGAGAGAGAGAGAGAGAACAAAAAAAAAGTGAAAGCAAGCATACTAAAATTAAAGTCATCAACATTTAGCCGATCGCAAATTAGTCGATCTCGGTATTCGGTTTCGTGTTTTCAGATAGCAATCAGCATCTCTTCCTCTTTGTGTTGTTGAATTTAAGAAGGTCGAAGAAGAAATGATCACTCGGTCTAAACTGGTAGAGCAACTGAGGGACTTCCAGATCCGATCTCAGCACAAGTGTCCTGCTCTCACTCTCTTCTCTCCTAAGCCATTTCTCTCTTCCTGGTATTTCCCTTACCTTTTTCCTTTTTTGAACGAGCTAATTTTGCAAATTCTGCTGCTTTATTTATTTATCTTTTTTACACTTTAAATTTATTTTTTATTCATTTTTTTAGTTAAATAGAACAATTAGCATTTTTCTAACTCTAGTACGAACTAGTTATGGTTACTGTTACGAGTGGAGTATATGTGGAGATGTCAACTTAGTTTGTTCCATAGTTGGGTGGAGGCCAAATGGTTGAAATTTCGTGATAGCTACAAAGTTTTGTGGTTTTGAGCGTTGGAGACTGTCTGTTCCTGCCTGTATTTGCTGTCACTATGGCACGAATATTTCGATTTGGACTTGTGCTTTCTGGCATTAGCAACTTGAATTTAAAATTATGAACAGCTGTGTTACCTAATGTAGCTTATACGTCTCACTAGTGAATCATGAATGTTCAGATTTAGGATCATTGAAGAATCATGAATGTTCATATTTAGGATCATTGAACAGATTTGCGGCTTAATTTGCATTTTTTTTTTTTGGTATGTAGAAAAAAGATGAAATTGTGATTACAGTAAATGATATTTGCGCTGCTTGAAGGATCCATGCTACAGAACCCAAATAGTTTGAAATAGGTCCATAGATAAGTTTATTTTGGGGCTCCCCCCCCGGCCCAACCAAAAAAACTCTGATTTCATGTTTTATCACTTAGTTCACTTATAAGAGTTTGACCTTATTTGCTGCCATGTTAAATCTAAGGAGTTGCATATCTCCTCCATTCAATTACTTTCGTTGGTAATGTGGGTCACTTATGGACTCATTGACATTTCAATGGAGCTGAGCTAGATTCTTAACTGGTATCCTCTATATTCTAGCATATTGGAAGCACGTAAATTCCTAAAGAATGGAGCTGACTTTGCCCAGTTCAGGTACAGATTCAAGGAATTTTGGACTCAGATAATCCATACACTTTTACCATGAGGATTAAGATTAGGTTGAGGTAAGTGTATATCTTCACTGGCAGTTAGCAATGGTGCAACAATTGTAGCGGGCATGTGATACAAATTTCACAATTTCAGGGAAAAGATACCTTTATTTGCATCCCCTCCAGCTGTAAGTCAAAGAAATTGGATAATTGCCTAGTTCCGGCGATGGCCTGTAAACAAGTAACACAATGGGCCTATGCCTGTCCCATCATTTCAAACTTTAATGCTAGTCTGTCTTGGCTGCAGGCTTATCAGTTCTCTGCTTGTTAGTAGTTGCCATTCTTATGTGTCGAGGAGGCCTTTAATTGCCAATTATGAAAAATAGTTTACTGAAACATTGGTGATTAAATGGTCTAGTTTATTCACTGAAACTGCTTGGTCTAGGCAATCCCATTTTCTAGAATACACCGAGGTATGGGTTTCACATATGCCTCTAGAAAAACTTAAAATGTTGGAAAAGGCTTATCTAATTCTTAACATAATACTTAATTTTAAATGGAAGGGCCCAACAATAATATTGGAGCTCCAACTAGTGCTTCGAATCCCGGCCGTTTTCCATTTGAGCAATATGTTTAGATGAATATGTCAAATTGGGTGACGGAGTGGAATAGCGGAAGCGAATTGATAGAGTAGATAAACACTAGATATCGTTCTAGTGTGGGTTTAAGCCAAATGTTACGCTCTAATCGAGGTGTGATTTGATCTTGTTCTAATTTAAATGACTCGATGAGATTTTAACAACGCTTTATGCGAGATTAGATGACATTCTAATCTAAATGACTCTACAAGAGAGATTTTTGATAGATAATTCTAAGGGAAATTTTAAAAGAGGGTTTTTTATTGAATTATTGAAGTTGAAGCTATGAAAATAATAATAAGACCTCCCTATTTATAATAGGATAAACCTACTTTCCCAAATTAACTTAAAAAAGAAAATTAAATCACAATTATAATTGAAATAAAAGACTAGAACACATAAATAGAAACTATCAAAAGACCTAAAATAACAAAATTCTAAAATCCTAAAATAACGTCCTACGTCATTGAGTATCTTTTTAAAGAATGCCCCGAACACTGTAAAGATAAGGTTGCATTTAAGATCTCATAGATGGATAAGTATTGCCAGCATTGGGAGCATCATCTTAACATTCATCGTTAATTTCAAACAGAAGTGACTCCTGCTTAATTGAGACCTGAATCTCTTTTATCAGATTTATCCTTTTGATTAGAGATGATCCAGTGGACAGCTCCAATGACATTCTGCATACATAATTTTACATCAAATCAACTAGGTATTATTGTAGGTATAGCAATGCGGCAAATATGAAAAGAGGGTGGGGGGTTTGCAGGATTGATTCAATGCAAACAAATGTACTAGTTTTCATGGATTTTTAGGATACTAAGCTGCTTCATGATAGTCTTGAAGTACAAATTTTACATCTTTTTTTAATGCCTTTGAAAAACTTGAAACTTGAAACCTACCCCAACTTTTCAGATGCCATCCTGTGCTGCTGTGCTACTGAAAATTTTGGTTATTCTTCTTTGATTTTTAGGAAAATATAAGTTTCTTTGTGGATATTGCTTCTATGACTTCATGAGGTTTAGTTCGTCATTGGAAACATTCATGATAGGTGTGCCTGCATCAATTTCTAACCGTCTCATTTCACTGTTTCAGTTATAGTGCACAGCATTGTATGATTATGCCATTAACAAATGAGGACTTTATTGGCTTGATGCAGGGTTGATGTTGCTGTAGCTATCTTTTGGGCTACATTATTTAGCATGCTTGTCGTATCATCCTATGTGGCTTTTTACTTGCGGCACTTCTGGCTTTCGCTCTTCGTTTTAGGCCTTAGTATTTTACTTCCCATACGCCTAAGAAGTTTTAGGCAGGCAGTTGCCAGGAAGAGGGAGAGGAGATTGTTATTACCTTTATCCATGTGAACTCTCCACAGTGACAAAGTACTTGCAGCATTTTGACTGGGCTAACTAGGGCTCAATACTCACCCTTCGCTCATTTGGCTTATACTAGACATTGAACTATGTGAGGTTTGAAGTACTCAACTTGGTCAACAGGGCCCTCAATTGCCCTCTGTTGGATGGTCAGTTCCTTCATACTTCTTCGGCATACACAGCATGAGAATTACTAAATACATACTTTATTTACATCTATACGCTATAGATTTGAGTGAGTAAAGAGGCAACTGCCTGTTAATTTTTCTTGTCTTCAAATAGTAATTTGCATTCTGGTTCAAGAAATTTTGTACTAATATTCTGCTGATTGAGCTTTTTGTTTCTTCAGTTTTTAGATGGACATGTAACGGGTTAGCACTGGCTGGTTAGGTAGAAAATCTTGAACCCTTTTTCATGATCAGGAGAAGAGAGGGAGAGAGAGAGAGAGAGAGATGAACACTGAAGTCCACGTGTCTTGCTTTTGTAGCTTCATCTTTCTAGCAATGGAAATACAAAGCAGTACATTGTGAAATCTAGAAGTGCAGTTGCTTCATTTAGGAATTAAACTTCTTGTACATTTCTCTCATAGATAAATATAAATTTCCATCTTCTATTTCCTAGTTCCTGCTCAAAAAAAAGAAATACATATAACTAGATAATTTCCAAACAACTAATTATTTGCCAGATAATTTCCAATCTTATCCTGCATAGAACTTTTATTTTTCTTCACTAACAATGAGAATCAAATTTGAATTAAAATTCTTTGTTTTTGACATTGAATTCAATAAGTGAACAACATTATAAGATCACACCCTATTGTACTATGTAGTAGAATAGATATTAGATAGCAATGTTATACGATGATGCCTCATTGTACTATGTAGTAGATATATCTATTTGTTAAAATCTTGTTACTAGTCTCCAATGTCATTATTGCACCAAAGAGATTGGGTTTTCTGATGACAACAATTACACCATTTTGCTCATGGCATTTAAGTTGTTAATTAACTGGGATTGAAATATATTCCTTTGCTTTTTGTTTATATTGTACTAGAAAGAATTTAGTTGGAATACACAAAGCAACATTTTTCTTTCCGATGTAAGCAAGTTTGCAAAAACTGTATCCTTTGCTTGTTTATATTATTATCAGTGTACGGACACCTAGGCTGTCAGGGGGGACCATTGTGATCTGTTTCCCTTAAACACTGCTCCATCCTTCATGCCACAAGGTATAATCACCAAAAGAAGAAGAGTAGTAAGAGACTTAATTTACCTGATGGTAAGCATGTATTGGAGGGACGTATTACTATATAATAAACGAGTGAATGAGGGCATGCCTTCCAAATGAATATGACAGCGTGTTATCTCTTTGCTTCTGATTCACTAAGATCTAATGTCTATGTGCCTGCAGGCGCAGTTTCTGTTTTTCTGATTCTGTTATTTTACTTAGAAGGTCAAGTCAGTTAGAAGATTTCTAGTGGCTATTTCAAGTTTTTAAGCTGCATACCTTTGTTAGAAACTCTTTTCTGATCTTTGAATCCTCCTGATCAATTACTAAAGCTTTTCTGGAAGCTATCTGATAGATTTTCCTATTGGACTTCTATGTGCCAACTGATTTCCGATGATTTGATTATGCAAAATATAGCTGCAATTTGTTGCGTTCTTTAAATTATGCTGTCTATGAGTTTTTAACCATGGAGCTACATCGTGATACTTTGGCTCATCATGATAGAATTCATAAGCTGTTTGATGATGCCTGTTAATCGTGCATGGCACTTCTTTTGGTGACAAAAAGGGGCTAACTAGTGCTCCAGAAAGGACCTTTAAGGGACATGCTATCTTTATGAAGTCCAGTTTTGGCACTAGAGAAGAGAATTGTTGGATCTTTATCTAGTTCTAGTGTGGTCCATTTGCCTTTCTATCTTTTATCACAATTAAGGATTAGTTGATATCAAAAAACATGCACAACACTTCTTTAGGAGCTTTATATGTTAATGTAATATTTCTTGCAATTTAGCTGTCACGAATACTCAGTGGCGCTTGTTAAAAAAGCCAAAATTCTCGGCCAATTAAGTGAAGTCTTGTCCACTAAGCTTGAATTATTTATTATGGATTATCAACATGCTTTTAGACTACATTAGCTTAATGCAATTATGGGAACCTCTGAGTGATATAGCTCGTCATTGATAAAGCATGATCCCAACCAATGCCTATTGTTGCCTTCGTCCCAACAAATTCTCACTCACCTGATTCATGAATCTGAGCCGTCAATCGATGATTGGGGACCGCAGGTTTTGATTCGGTAGTAGCCGAAAGATAAAACGGTCGAAACCAGGTTGGCTTTTACCCAGCCATTAGCTAAGGGCTAGGTTCATGATACTTCTTTGTCATTGTGGGTCTTGGTTACACTTCAGATGTTTCTCTTTCGAATGCTTAAAGTTGTTTTTAGAACACCGAAAATAAAGGCTTTACAATTTTAAATCTTTAATTAAGATCACAAAACCCAATCGAATGTCCTGGTGCTGGCCGTAAACCTCAACTCTTCTTTTGACTTTTATCCCTGCTAACTTTTGTAGGGCTATGTTGCCTTGATTATCTGATTCATACTGGCTCCATGCCAACCCTTCGTGCTTCTTCAAAGGTTGCTTAAATTTGGTTATTGGCGCATCCAATGAATCCTACTGGTTCAAGAATGCATGAGGTAAACTGATATCTTTTCTTTGTTACATTTTTAGTGGGTGACATGCCATGATTGGATATTAAACCGAATAATTACATTACACTTGCACAAAAAATCCAACTAGCTACGAGCATCTCTCACGCTGGATTAGTGCATAAATGACTTTACCTCAAAATCCTCTGTATGGTGTAGCCCTTGCCCACGAGTGGAAGCCCAAAAGAACTTTTGTCAATAATAACGATTAACAAAGATGGGTTCACACCTTTTAATAAAGAGTTTGTGTTCTCAATTTAAGTGAAAGTGGTCTGTTCCCTATTTGAATGAAGTAAATATTTTTTAAATATTAAAAAGAATTAAAATTTAAGTTGTACTATATAATATTTATAAATTTTAATTTCAATAATTGTCTCATTTGTAAATATAAATTGTAATTTTACGAAATGTAAGTTGAAATTTAAATAATAGTCTCATTTATAAATATAAATTATAATCTCACGAAATGTGAATTGTAATCTTATTAATAGTTTAATGTATTAAAAAAAAAATAAAACAAAGAGTTCGTGTCCTCGACGTTATTAAATCTTTCAAATACATTTCCTTGGTTGTGTATGGCAAATATGGGCAACGATCTTTTCGGTCGCTAAATCATCATTTCAGAAGCATAATGATTCCATAGAGGGCCTCAAAATCCTAATCGCTTGCAGTATTCGCGTATGCAATTGAGATGAGCATGAACGTGTCAAGCAAAAAGAAGTAAAAACTGGTCAAAGATTTTGACCTGAAAGCAGAGACCAAAGCATGCCATCATATCGCTGACAATTTCTTGAGCATCGTGCGGCCACGTCTTTTCGGCCACAAACGGGCGTGAGCAATGATAGGGTTCCCTCTGTTTTCACAAGCATGATTGGGCAACCCCACTGAAATTTCTCTTATTGAAGGCATGCTCATTACCGTTGTTTGTTTAGGAATGTACGTACTTCAAATTAAGAAAATTTGGAAAAAAAAAACAAAACAACGCGAAACTATATGTTTTCACATTGTGAAAATTGAAGGCGTTTACCGTTGTTTGTTTAGGAATGTAACGATAAATAATTTAAAAAAAAAAACAACGCGAAACTATATGTTTTCAATTGGATTCTTGATTGAACACGGACTATTTGTGCCATGAGAATTTTAATAAAAACTATTTTTTTAATTCAGTGGAAGGTCAATTAGTCAATGAAATGCAAGCAGGCGCGACGCGGGCAGGCCTTTTTGGAAGCCGTTGTATTATCTTTTATTCTTTTTCGTACCACGTGTAATCGTCGTTTCTGAGAAGAGTAATGAATGACGTATCGGTTAACCAAAAAATAAATAAATAAATAAATCGCATTTGCTATTAATCTTGCACTTACACGTGTCTTAAGCGATTGGGTACCATTTTTCAGTTTTATGGTAGTGCTGGCTGCATAACCAAGATTTGCTGTCTGATGTTCTCACTTCGGCATCCCTAATTTGCTTCTTTTTATTTTTGCTTCTATTTTTTGGTTAAAAAGGACACCAACACCTTCTTTTAATTGGAGGAAAGTGGAATGAAGGCTTATTTTTTAAAAATAATCACACCGACACTTTTTAGTTATGCGTGCTTTTTGTATTTAGAAATAATTAGACACATCCTTTTTGAGACAAGTAAAACTCTTATATTTAATAATTTGGGTTTGACATTAGTTTCAATTTTGTTTAGATTTGGATAATAAGAACCAAATGGTTCCAAAAATATGAACCAATCAATTTTTTTGTTTGAGCCAACTGAACTAAGAATCAATATATTCAATGTTAAATTAAAAAGAAAAAGAAAATTTATTTGTTTATATATATACAATAATACTTTTTTGTTATAAAATTATTTTTCATTAATATTTTTACATAAAACATAAATAATTAGTCAGTACAATTGAATTGGACTAAAAAATAATAATAAATTTAAGTGAAAAACTTAAAAATTTGGCTAATATAAAAGAAAAACAATTAAACATCTTGAATTGAATTCCTAAGTTCAATTCGCATTTAATTCATAAATTCTTAAGGCTTGAGCCAATTAGGATCGGTTAAATTTAGTTTTTGGGCAAAACTAAACCAAACTGGTTTATGCCCACTCCTATCAGTAATAATCACAAACTCATATAAACTCTCAAGTTTTGATTAAAAAGAGAGTTTAAGTGTTTAAAAAAAGTCTTCATGATTATAAGAGAGTTTATGTGTCTAAAAAGGACTCTCCATTACTACTTTTAAAAACATAAAAATTTTTATGATTATTTCAATCAAATTACAAAATAATATTAGGGTCTTTTTATTTTTAATTGTTTTTATTATTTAGGTCGGCTATGATAGATGAAATTGAACCAAACAGAGTAATAATCACAAACTCTGTATAAACTCTCAAATTTTATTTAAAAAGAAAGTTTACGTTATAAAAAGAGTCTCAATCATTATTTTCAGAGACATAAAAGTTTTTACGATTATTTTAACTAAATTACCGAAACGTGTTGAAGTCTTTTTCTTTTAAAAAAAAAAAAAATCAGTGTTTGATTACCGACGAACATGAAACATACGTTTGGATGAAAATTTAATTTCTATGGTTTTAAGTTTCAACGTAAATGAGTTCTTTGCGGTAATGACTGTTGACAGAAGCAGGACGCTTTATCTGATTGAAATATTTTTTGCAACAACTTTTTCCTTTTTCCTGTAAAATTTCTTGAAAATATTGAAATCGGGTTGTAAAGATCTGAACCTCGAACCCTACGCTGAAAATAATAATAAACTACAGTGGTCTCACGGCTGCTCCGCATTAAATTGAATCCGCACTTCCCACAGACCACAGGTAAAGTCTTGTCACCCAGTCCACACGTGTAGTCTTGCCACGTGGCAAGCACCGCATATCAATTCGACTTAGTTTTGTATCTATTGCCATCAATCATTGGCAATGTTGGCCACCCGCACGAGTGGTTAGGTGTGGCTTTGCGTTTGTTAGGCTAGCTAATCTCATCTCATCACTCGATATTTTATTCTTGCTACGTGACATTAACAACGGTGACCCATTGGGCCACGCGTCCTTCTCACTTGCCCTTCGTTTATGGTAACCAATGAAGTCAATCTGCCAAGTACACTTTCAGATTTGTGCAGCCTATCACGAAAACTGGATTTTGAAACGCCTTTTGACAAAAATTGCGAGTGAAAGCGATTAAAGCGATTTTTTTTTTCTTACGAACAAACCACATGAATTTTTAAGCGGTACCCCACACGTATATATATATTTCAGTTAATACAGAAATAAGTTTTCTCTGCCTGGATTAGCTTCTCTCTATCTTTTAAAAGCATGTGGAAATGGTGAAGCTTGGAAAGATAAGTTGGCAGATGAGCATTTACGTGAAGGGCAATAATGCACGCACGTGGATTGGAATTAAAATGATGACCCATTGAGAGAAGTGTGGGTTTGAGAATGTGAAATATTTTTATCTTGTTCGGTGTATTTGAGAAATAGCTTCATCTTCAAAAAACAATTATAACAAATATGACCCCAACGACGTCACGGGTCTATCCTTCTCACCGTCCCTTTCTTTTACTTCAAACGTTCAAATTATGAAAAACGAGCCCACTAAAACAAGATTTGCTTTGACAATATGGTATGCTTGATGTGAGTGCTTGTTAGTTCGGCTTTTGATAGTTCAATAAGTAAAATCTTTTGAGACGATATCAAAGGTCTCAGCATCCTAATGTGGTGGAGTACATACTCCATCTTAAGCAAGATAATTGTGATGTATGATAGTTTACAAACATATTGACTTTTTTTTATTATTATTATTTTAGTCGTATTTTTCATAAATAATAATTTTCTCTCGATTTTATTAAACTATTATTTTAATCTAATTAAGACTATATTTGGAATTGTTTTAATTATTTGAGGATCTAGCAATCATGGCTGGAACACTTTTAAAAATAAATTATTTTAAAAAATAATTCTTAAGTAATCTATTTTTATACCAAACATCACGAGTAACTTTTAATAACTTTTTAAAATGTAATTATTTGATAATATGATTTTGTAAAGTATAGTACCTAAAATACCCTTCATAAAATTATTTATTCTCCAAAATACTCTGACGGTGACAAATAAATAATAATATTTTAATTTAAAAAATAATAAATCAAAAGAGACTCATAATGTTTAGCCTGCATCAGTTTTCATCGGCAAAACTATCACCGGGAGAGGGAGATTTCGAAGGCACCACTATTACTATCAGACTCGGATTTTTGTGATCTACAATTCAATAAGGAAAATACTTTGAGATGATATCAAAGGTCTCTGCATTATATAATATTTATATAAAAAACAAACAAACGTGTTTTGGGTGCGGCTATTTGAATCCGTCAAATTTCTCTCTACATAATTTTTTTTTTAAAAAAATAATTATTAAAATTAAAAATTTTAAAATCTCAAGATTACCTTTCACTAGTCTCTTTCTCTCTCTATCTTACAATTGAATGTATTCTCACTCTACTTTCACATTCTACAAACTAAAAGTCAATTTTACTATTTTTTTATTTTTTTTTCTTTTCTTAGTATATCATGATCTATATTTCATTTTTTTTATATATAAGAATTCTTTCTCTTGATATTCATTATCTTTTGCATTTGATAAAAATTAATTTATTGATATTCATTAACTTCATGCTTAATAAAAATTTGTTGATGTTTATATTTAAATAGTAGTTTTTGTTCCTCTTTACTTGTAATACCAATTATTTGTAGTTAAAAGAATATATCTGAATAAATTGATGAGAATTTTTTAAATTGAGAAGAGAAAGAGAACAAAGGACTAATCAAATAATTTTTTTTAAAATTATTTAGATAATAAAATTCTTAAATAAAAACAGGGTGTAGAGAGAAAGTTATTAAGTTCAAATATATGTTTATATATATGCCTGATGTGGTGGAGTACATATTCCCTCTTAAACAAGATAATTGTGATGTATGATAGTTGACGAGTATTATAACTTTTTTTTTTATTTTAGTTGTATTAGTCATGAATAATAATTTTTTCTTGGTTTTATTAAATTATTATTTTAATCTAATTAAGATTATGTTTGAAATTATTTTTATTATTTGACAATCTAACGTTCAAAAAGTGGTTGAAACACTTTTAAAAATATAATTTTCAAATAATCTAGTTTTATACTAAAGATCAAAATAACTTTGAATAATTTTTTAAAATGTGATTATTTTTGGTAATCAGATTTTGCAATGTACAATACCTAAAATACTCTTCATAAAATTATTATTTATTCTCCAAAATGTCCAGACAGTGATAAATAAATAATAATGTTTTAATTTTATTAAAAAAATAATAAATCAAAAGAGACTCAGAATATTTAGCCGGCGCCGGTCTCCGGTGCCGAAACTATCACCAGATGAGGGAGAGTCCAGCGACACCACCCGTACTCTCAGGCTCAGATTTTTGCGATTTGCATCATTTTGGCACATTTCCCAGCAAAAGATCAATACATAAGCTCACATGCCCTATCAAATAGTGACAGCTCCCACAACTCCGTCGTTACACGGGGTCATTCTTGCCACACCTCCATCTTTATCAGATAGAACGGTGGCCGATGAAAGGAATAGTGCCGGCGGTAAAGCTCGACGAGCTTCAATTACTCAGCAACGTTACGGTGGCCATAATTCTCAGGAGTTGTTTGCGCCGCCACCACTCCTTCGATGATGAATTTGATGCCAGTCACTTCACCATCGTGTGGAAATACGTGAATTTTGAGCAAAATGGTATGTATAACGTCAGCAGGTATTACTGTTCCATGGGCCGGCGCTAAGTTGGAAGATATTTGCCTCGTTTGAACATTATTATTCATTTAGTCTGCTCTTTGTAGCCTTAATACTTATTTCATGCATTTGACTAAAAGAATTCTTCTCTTTAATTAATTTCTCCTACAGGTTATCTATCCAAACCTCATGCTTGCAAATAGTTTGGACTATAGCATCATGCGGTCTCCCTCCTAGGTATTTTTTCCGCTATTAATTTGGATTGATGTCGAATGGCTAGAATGATACCTAACCTAACATTAGACATTGCGTCAAAATGCTAAATGTGCTTTATCGTCAAAAATGTGTTTCAATTTATCATATTTTCCGGTGATCTGCTAGCCTGTTGCGTGAAGTTAGCTCATGCATGCACTTTCAGAATTCGAAATTAGTAGCTGGCATGCATCTATGGAGACTGAACTTGCCAGCAGCTAGCGGGGCCATTCTGCGCAAAAGGCGTGAGTGAAGCTGTCCTCAAACTCAATGTGCTGTTCTCTTTTTTTCCCCCTTCCCCCCCCTTTTTTTTTTTTTTTCAACAGTTTGGACTGCTGCATAACTGGAAACCGTGGAAAAAACTAATAGCCCTTTCGAATAAAAAGGGTTACTTGTCGAGCTGTGATTTTGCTTTCAAAGTTGACAATGGCAGCATTCTGTTGATTAATTAGGAGGCCGATACTCATTTTCTCACATGATATTTCCCAAGTAGTGGGGCCTTTTATATTGGGTGTGTAGATATGCATTAGATTTTTCCATGATTAGAACAGCAGAAACGAGTATGTTGATCAATAATAGTAGCTAATGGTCGTAATCATTGATCAATTAGGTGAAATAATAGCATGTGTTGTCATAGTAGTATAAGGCGTAGCATCTTCCGTTTTGATTACGGAAAACACATCTGTTTCTGTCACTTGGAATCGATCAGTCTTCAATAGTGAATTCGCCTGATAGGAAGTAGGAACCTTATCTTATGTATATACAAAGTCCCGTGCAAAATTTTATAATTCTATCTCATTGTTGGCAGTTGCGACCAACCAAATCTCTTTTTTAGCCATAAACTTTCTTTTGCTGCGTGTAGGACCCCAAATATATTCACGATATCTCTTGAGGGAACCCGAACAGCTTTTGACAGCAAGATATAGAAGAAGTGAGAAACAGCATATTTGCGTGCAATAAAATAAGAAAGCCCAAGTTTCACAAGGTCTTTGGAAGTCAAAAGTAATCAGTACTCATAAAGAACAAAATAACGTTCAAAGGCAATTGCACTGCAAGCGTCTGAGTTTACTGCAAACTAAAGAAGTGATCATATCAAAAGCCCCGCTGTTTGACTGCCCAGGGCTGAGCTGCGCCCGCATGTGGGGTTGTGGACTTGTGGTTATGATCCCGTTCGGTTAGCATTTCTTCCAGAGTTCCAGTTCCAGTCCAATCGGTTCATTGTCCTTTCCTGTGGATTTTTAAGCAATAATCCCTGTTTGACTTTGACTGCATACTGGTACGTGGGCCATTAATTTGTTTGTGTTTGAGAATTGACGATACATCACATGAGGGAGCAGGGTAAGGGAACCAAATTGATAGGGTAGATATGGTATTAGATATTATTTTAGTACCGAATTTAACTAACGTGAACGGGTGGATGATGTTGGACATTATTATTTTATGAATCTTAGAATTTTGTTATTTTACATTTTTTGATATTTTTTATTTCAATTAAAATTAATAATGATATGTATTTTAATCATTTATTTTTACTATAATTGTGATTTAAGTTTTTTTTTGTTAAATTAATTGAGCAAGTAGGTTTATTTTATTGTAAATGAGGAGATTTTATTACAATTTTTGTAACTCAATTATAAAAAAAAAATTCTCTTTTATAATTCTCTTTAAAATTATCTATCAAAATCTCTCTTATATACTCTTTTAGAATAGAGTATCATCTAATCTCATTTAAAGTATTCTCAAAATATCATTAAGTCGTTTGACGTGTATAATTAAACTCAATATAACCATCACTTATATGATAATTTTTTAAAATACATATATATATATGTCATAAAATGATTTAGATGTTATATACCTAATATGATATCTATAATATATTTTTAAATTTCTCCTATATTAACTAAATACTCGGCGGTGTCAATTAAAGATATTTTTGCCAAAACGTTTGCGTGTTATGCTACTAACACCTAGCTACCCAGCTAGCCTCACAGTTTTAAGTTTGTTGACTGACATTAATATTTACTATACGCGTACAGAGAGTCTTTTTTTTTATTATTTTAATGTCTGCACATTTTAGATTAATTTTAAATTAACATTTTAGACGTATGTTTGTACTTGAAAATTTAACAAGTGGATGATTTACTAAGGAGCGGCAAATGTGATTGAAGCAACGTTCATATTATTTATCTTAGTCGCTAATATTATTTAACTAAAACGTTCATATATGGAAGTTTAACCGCGAAGGATGGTATTTTCTAAAGTGTAAATCTAATCTCATTATTTATTATTGAGCTCGTAGCTCAGCGGCAACCGCAGGGCCGTCAAAGTATGTGGTACAGGTTCAAATTCCCAACATTGTGAATGTTGGGACTCATGTTCATCTTACAACTGGATAAAAGTAAAAATCTCTCTATACAAATATGTGTAGATCTATTCTTGATTATTAACAAATTAGACATATTCTAATATTAAAATAGAAGTCTGAAAAACATATAAATCTGAAATGTGCGAGAAGAGAATTGATTTAGGTTAGTCCCTAAAAAATTCCTCTTTTTTTTTTTTTATTTTAAAGAAAAAAAGGGAAAACCAATTTCATTATTGGCTTTCCGCTCTCTTCGCTTAAAGACGGCAAATGGATGCATTATTTATTATTACTCTTATCAGTAGATATAAAAAGCAAAGGGTATTGTTTTCAAAGCAGTTTGTTAAGTTTGGTTTCATAAAAAAAAAAAATCTGCATAATCACTTTGAAAACACTCCACAAAGACAAAAGGAGCTTCCTTTTCTATACATGAATAAGAAGTAGAAGAAAAGTAGGTATCTCTGATTTCGTTTCACTTCATTTCATTATTGCTTAGAGCAGCTAAACAAATTATACAGAGAAAAGAGTCGGCCATTCTCCATGTCCGACTCAGAGCATATTCTCTCGCTTGTTTCATCAATCTCAGCTCTGCTTCTCATCTTCTTCCTTCTCATCGCAAGAAAGCAAACCAGATTCAATCTGCCTCCTGGCAACATGGGCTGGCCTTTTATTGGGGAAACAATAGGTTACTTGAAGCCTTATTGTGCCACATCA
Source organism: Luvunga scandens (assembly GCA_030449905.1). Classification (NCBI taxonomy): domain Eukaryota; kingdom Viridiplantae; phylum Streptophyta; class Magnoliopsida; order Sapindales; family Rutaceae; genus Luvunga; species Luvunga scandens. The sequence continues at coordinate 996,797 of JASUUG010000383.1, read as the reverse complement.
ATTGGAGAATTCATGGAACAGCATATTTCAAGGTAAAAGAATCCCCACAAACAAGAGTACTCTGATCCAATCATGCGACTCAAACTTTTTGTGTTGTGTGGACGCAGGTACGGCAAAATCTACAAGTCTAATCTGTTCGGGGAGCCGACGATAGTATCTGCGGATGCGGGGCTAAATCGATACATATTACAAAATGAAGGCAAATTGTTCGAATGCAGCTATCCAAGAAGCATAGGTGGAATTCTTGGAAAATGGTCTATGTTAGTTTTGGTTGGTGACATGCACAGAGACATGAGAATTATATCTCTCAACTTCTTGTGCCACGCCAGGCTCAGAACTCATTTGCTTAAAGAAGTAGAGCAGCATACTTTGCTTGTTTTGAATTCTTGGAAGGACAACTCTGTTTTCTCTGCTCAAGATGAAGCAAAGAAGGTAAAATTATTTCCCAAGTTGAACCAATTGAGCTCTGAGTGTACGAGTTTTAATTTTTATGAGCTTGGACATTTCAGTTCACCTTCAATTTGATGGCCAAACATATTATGAGCTTGGAGCCTGGCGAGTCCGAGACCGAGCTGTTAAAGAAAGAATATGTTACTTTCATGAAAGGAGTTGTTTCTCCGCCTTTAAATTTGCCTGGAAGTGCTTACAGGAAGGCCTTACAGGTAATTAAAGAATTCATAAAAGCTCTTGTATCATACTTAAGCATTTTAAGTTGCTATTGTTTAATATCTATCTTGTTCTGTTTTGCTATCTGGCAGTCTAGATCAAACATACTTAAATTTATTGACCAAAAGATGAATGAAAGACTCACGAAAACGAAAAGAGGGAAAGAAAATATGGAGGACGATGATCTTCTTGGATGGCTTTTGAAGCATTCCAATCTTTCAACAGAGCAAATTCTTGACTTGATATTAAGCTTGCTCTTTGCCGGCCACGAAACTTCATCAGTGGCCATAGCTTTAGCTATCTACTTCTTGCAAGGTTGCCCTGAAGCTGTTCAACAGTTGAGGGTAGGCAAAAATCATAGATTAATTATTCATAACTTCCTCTCTGGGATTGCTTATGTTGATAATAATTTTTTTTTCTCCTTTTTTGGCAAAAAAATAGGAAGAGCATCTTGAAATTGCCAGAGCCAAGAAGCAATCAGGTGAAATGGAGCTGAAATGGGAAGATTACAAGAAAATGAATTTCACCCAATCTGTGAGTTCCCTTATTTAATACCTTTCATGAATTAAAACATAATTTTCAATGTGGGATTCACTAACAGCTTTAATTTTATTTTTATTTTTTCAAAATTTCTGTAGGTTGTCAATGAGACACTGAGACTCGGTAATGTTGTGAGATTTCTGCACAGAAAAGCTCTCAAAGATGTTCGGTATAAAGGTAATTAGCTAGAGTCTATAATAAAGTAGTAAAATGCAACGAGGTTAATTAATAGGCTAAGAAGTAAGAAGTGCTTAAGATTGTATTTTACTTTTGATAACAGGATATGATATACCATGTGGGTGGAAAGTGCTTCCAGTAATAGCAGCAGTGCACTTGGATCCTTCTCTTTTTGACCACCCTCAACACTTCGATCCTTGGAGGTGGCAGGTTAGTCCGCTTAATCACCATTTCACCACAACTTGCCTTTCTTTCCCTTCGTTTTGCCCTTTTTGGTTCATCGCACTGTATTAAGGACAAAAAGCTCCACCCCACTAGGTGAATTTCTCATGAAATCGGCTTTAATTTTATTTTTTAAAAAAAAAAAGAGTTCTTTTTTATTAAAGATGTTTGATTCATAGTCTCTTAATTTATAGATTCTCGCTCACATTAATTTCCTAATTAATATATATATATATATATATATATATATATATAAATATAAAATGAAAGATCCATTTTTTTTTACTTCAGCTAATCCAATGTTCTAAACAAGCAGACCATAATATAAATTCATCAAGACATACATTACCATTCATAGGGAGCCGCACATGCACAGCAAGCTTAATCGTGAACGTTGGGATGAGACGAACCGTGAACATACAAATGAAACAGGATCTCACGGATCTCCCACGGCCATCAGATGTACTGTCATGATCACAGGACCGTAGTTGTTGTGTTCTGTAAGAGCGTGGGTCCCATAGAAGAACCTTTCTGCCCGAGTGGGGCGAGACTTTTTTTTTTTTCCAATTTAACCTAGTCGCAACCAAATAGGAAGTTTCTTATTTTCTACTCAAGAATTTTCCAAAACTAATTGTCATTTTAAAATATGTGTTGGCGAGCTTTGAGTTTGAAAAAAATTAAACGCCATGTGAATGGTGGGGGCTCTTACATTTCTCACATGCACGTGCACTTGTCTTCTTCTTTTGTGTCTTAGAAACTGGTCCAACAACATTCCGAAACAAAATCTTTGTTAAAAAAGTTGTGGAATGTTAAATTGATAAAAACGAAACCATATCACAATTTACTAAAGATAAACTGAAGGCAAGACAATGACAAATACCTAGAAGCTGACTATGGAACAAGATATTTTTAAAATTTTTATTTTATTTCATGCTACTTGTTCGATTTCGATTAATGGTTGTTACCATCAATTTTGAATATTAACTATTATATTATATCTCTCTCTGTTTACTTGGGGGCCGGCGATGGTGATGCAGCAAAACAATGGGAGTAGTCGGGTGTCTGCTCCTGGCAGCCCCAGCCCGAGCCCCAGCCCAAGCCCAAGCCCAAGCCCAAGCCCAAGCCCGACAACAAACAACAACTTCATGCCGTTCGGAGGAGGACCGCGGCTCTGCGCCGGATCAGAGCTGGCAAAACTGGAAATGGCCGTCTTTGTTCACCACCTGATCCTCAACTTCAAGTGGGAATTAGCTGAAGATGATCAAGCATTTGTCTTCCCTTTCGTCGACTTTCCAAAAGGTTTACCCATCAGAATCCATCGCCGCACGTTGAAATAGAAATCAAGCATGTCAATTTGCATGCATTTACAAAAGAGATCGACCTCTCCTGTTGAATGCAAAACATGGAGATACTGAGTAACTTGGATCTTCCAACTGCGTGCTTATTTCCGAGTGCTTTTTACGGCTCATCATCATTGCACGAACAAAGGGAAGAACAAGAAATGCACAACATGCAGTCACTATTATTAGGACCCACCACCATCTCACCCCTGTTGTAAATTTTAATTTATTATTACGTTCCTCTGGTCCCTCTCCATCTCCATCTTGCGGCTTGGAGTAAATTATTCATTTCCATGTAATATTTCCACTGAGTACGGTCTCTCTCCTTTATTATTGTAATTGACCATAATTCATATGTCAGTACATCTTCTGTTAATTATATTCCCACTTCTGATACTCAAAAATTCGAGGCTGGGAATTTGGTTCAGGATTCGCTAATTCGACTAGATTCGAATTAAAATCGTGAATTTAAAGAAATTGATTCATTTAATTAATTGATCGAATTCAATGCGCTCACTGATTCATTATTTGTTTGTGATTAATTTATTTTGAGGATCTTTAGTTCTTTTAATCTGTATTGTTAATGAATTTGTGTTTGCAATATAGAACTTTGTGGTTTGGATGTATTATCTGTATTGTTCCTTTGAAACTTTCAGTATATGGCTCGGATGATAGATTTTTCATATTTTATTTCGCTCGATTGTTTATTAGTCCTCATTTGATATATAATTGTAGATAAATAAATTTTGAAAAATCCATATTCGATTCATTTTATTTATTAATTCAATTCGATAGACAAGTCAAAACAAATAGAATTTGAATCCTATGGTTAGGTTTCATTTAGTAAACAAATTAAATTAGGATCCACTAAATATTATTGACCCTATTTTATCAGTGTAATAATAGATTATTCCAAATTTTTATTTCAACCGATGAGTCATTCATTAACTGATTGATAAATTGAAATAGTTTTCTGAGATAAAAAAAGAAAATTAAGAAGCGTAGCACTGCTCTTTTATTTAAGATTCATCACCAGTTTAATTCACAAATACGTTTTGCCCTACCAACATAAACGTTACCATGACAATCAATAATTTTTTTTTTAATTACAACATTTGTACATGTAAAACCGAAAACTTTTGAAACATATTGTCGCGATTGAAACATATTCATTGAAAAATTACCACCAATTGTTATTTTTCGATTCTTAATTTGCCAGCTTCTCGTTGTAAAGAACAACGTAAGAAATTAAATGGTGAAGTTGCGGTAACATTGTTAAGTGTTCGTTGGTTAAAAGAGCATAACGACAGAACTCATCACGGATCACCTAAAATTTATTCCATGAAATGGATACGTGCTTCGGAATATGCACACCGTGATGATGAAATTTCATCATCGTGGGATTATCTGACGATCTTGGTGGGGACTCAATGCGAGCAGATGTGATGATTACTAGAATAAAGGGACGCATGTGCACATCCTGTAACTATCATCTGGGAAAGCAAAATGGAACGAGAAAAAATAAAAGGGTGTTTTGTCGTCTGGGAACGGGAACGGGAAGCGGTCCCCTTCCGTTCATATCTATTTCCGTCCCGTTGGGAAACGTTGAACAGATTTCGTTGCCACCATGCAAATGCAATCCATATCTTCCATTTTAATTTATTTTATTTATTTTCGGGCCCACTACTCATAACTCGGCTGCCTCTGCGCAGCTGGCTCGTCTTTTCCATGATGTAAAGTCTTTACCATTTTTATTAAATAATAATAATAATAATTGTATTTTGATTTTTATATATTTGTGAGTTGGCTGTTCACGTAATATTTTATCCGACAGACATAACTGCTATCGTCGCTATGACCTGGTCAAGTGGACCTCATACGTTCGAATTGACATCACAACAATTTTCAAATATAAAGTTACAGTTATTAAGTCTACAATCTTTTATAAATAAAGAGACTAGCGTGCACACGACGAGGGTATTATTAAAAATATTATCATACCTTAACTGAGAATATATAATTATCAGATTTTTATATAATTAATTTAACGTTAATTTTTAGAGCCGTGGTATGTAAAGAGTAACATTATGTTTATAAATTTAGATCCAAAGCTCATATTCTAAATAATAGATTTTAAAGTCTCTCTCTCATCTCAAGATTTCAAAGAGAATTAATTTGTGGTTATGTACTATCAAATTTACATATGATCACAAAAATAAAAAGCAACTTACGAATATGTGCAGCCGAATATGTAACGACTATATAATGCTTCATTTACAAAGTCAGAAGAGATAATTATACTTCATATGATTTCTCAGCTTAACTATTAGGTGATTTTTTTTTAAAACTATTAATTACATCACTGGTATTAAAATAATAATATATACCCCACAGGAGCAAGTTTAAAACTTTTACACAACAATCATGGTAATGACATGTCATATGTCACATTAGTTGAAATATAAACTTTTACACAATTCACAATACACAATTATACGAGTAATGCTAGATATGACAATTATTATCCCAAACATTTGAGTCTTATCTGGTGATGTATGTAATGGTTCTTCAATAACTACTTCATCAAGATAGTTGTTAGTATTTATTAGAGAGACTCAAATGTTGGGATGGCAATGGAATCTCGAACATTATTATATTTAAGCATTACTCAAACGTTGCATTTAGATGATTACCATCTAAACACAACTCAAAATAAATGAGTAGATAAGAATCTATGATCATGGTAAAATCTAGTCTTTTATTGGAAACTTGAAAATCAAATCAAGATTGGAATACAATCCAAAAAATATCAGTTTGATATTTGGATTTTCCTTGACCTATTCGATAAGCTTATCCTATAGTGAACACCTGGTATTTTTGGTAGAAGATGAATACCTTACTTAAATCATTATTTCTTATTAACCAAAATGACTAGCATTAATTATTGTCCAATTGAGTAGATTTATAAAGTAATTAAGAAGCGACGGATAGAACTACCACTCTAAACAATTAATCTTCCTACCTAAGAAATTAATCGACCTAAAAAATAAAATAACTAATTACAAATAAGAGGCGGAAGCTTTGGCTCAGCAATCTTATAGATTAGAAAAAACCACTTATACATGCGACATGTATAGCTAATCTTTTTGTTTTAATTGATACACCTTCATTTTTTTTTTCACGCTATCATGTTATTATGCCATATAGTTTAATAGAGTAAGTGTTCAATTCACTATTAAATTATGTGATTTAATGGGACCATTGTTCAATTAACTATAAAGGTATATAGCTTAATAGCATGATTGCATTAAAAAAAAAAAGATGCCCCCACCTAAGAATACACACACATGCATAATAATAATAATAATAATAATAATAATAATAATAATAATAATAATAATAATAATCCAATCTAGAATCTGAAAAGTTATTAAGCCATATGATTTAATAGTTAAATTGTGAGAAAATCTATTAAGGCATATGATTCCTTTACTTAGAGTAGTGAATCCAATGAAAGCCAAAGACTAAGGTAGCGTTTGTTTTTTAACTTAATAACTTAAAGTGACTTAACTTAATTAATTAAGTTAATTAGATGTGTTTGTTTTTATAACTTAATAGGACTTTTCAGATAATTTTGACTTAATAAAAAAAAAGCTTTTTTTTTAATTTTTTAATAGAAGAATCAATTAAGTCAATTAATTTAATGTCAAAATATCCCTATTTTATAATTTATTTTTCATATATATTCTAAAACTCACTAAATATTTATCCTACATAATCTCATCTTTAAGAAAACACAACTTTGAGATGAAATAACAAATCAACTATTTCAATCATTTTGTTAGTTTTTTTTCTTATATTATGTATTATTATTGAGAATTAGTGATAAAATTTAAAAATTTATGGTATTTTATCTATTATAATTCCAAAATCATTATGTATTTACTTGAATATAGTTTTACTTATAAATATTAAAATATTATGGTATTTAGTGTATTATTTATTTGACATTTAAATTTAATAAGGGTACAAATGTAAAAATATATATTTTCAGATTTTTAGTTTAAAAACAAACAACTTAATACTTATTTTCGAATTTGATAAAAAAACAAACACATTATTCTATTGGACGGTTTATTAATTAATTAATCTGATTTATTTAATTTCAGACGGAAAAACAAACGCCACCTAAGAGTGCGTTTGGAATTGAGGCTAAACAACTGTAGCTTAAAAGTTACAGCACTAAAATGTTTGATAAACACCAGCTGTTGTAACTTGAAATAAATGTTGATATGATTTTTCACTTCTATGATAGAAACTCTATTATATTTTTAATATTTTTATCAAAAATATTATTTAAATTTTATATTTACTATATATTACTAACTTTTTTTCATAATTACAATTTTTTTGTCACAGCAGCTGCAGTTTAAAAAATAAAGCATTTCAATTTCAAACGCATCATAAGAAGAAGGTACCAAAGTTAGGAAAAAACACTTTATACGACAACGAGACCATATATATCTTTGACTTTGTTAAAATATACTATTAAACAATATGATTTATAACTTTTTTGAACTTTAAGAAAGTCTAAAATCTTGGAATATATATATACACACACACCACATGATTTAATAGCGAGTCTGCATGAAAAAAATAATAATAAGAGGACCTACACTAGAGGAGTGTGTGTGTATATACATACATACGTGCCATTAGCACATTACGCCACCATTTTAGAAACATCAATCGTTAATTTGAAAGAAATATAGTCTAGTGGACGGTTTAGTAATTAATTAACCTGATTTAGTTTAATTTAGTGTGACATGTGACATCTTAGAAATCATGAAGGTCCTTGGACAACAAGAGGCCCCCATTTCTTGACTAACAATTGGAATGTCAGCCACGTCTTTCCACACACCATATAATCTTCTTGTTGGTAGTTTGATTCAAATTAATGCCTCATGTAAGTAATATTTAGGACAGTGTGGGACTACTACCGGAAAGTTTAAAAATAATTTTGAAAAGCTGAAGTTTAATTTTATTGTTTGGTTAATTTATTTAAAAATCACTTTAAGAAAAGCACCTCATTCTACAGCCGATTTATATTAAGAAATAAAGAATGAATCAATCAGATTTAATAACTAATTTTATTAGTAACACAACTCTATATATATCTTCACATACATTACCTAAAAAAAATACCCCTTATTATTATGATTATTTTTATTATTAATTATTTTGAGACAACAAAAAAATTAAAGAAAAAAGTTAATAAAATAGAAATATTATTATCTTAAAAATTATAACATTGCTAAACTGACATTTAATTAATTACGATTTTAGTCCAAATGAATATGTTCGTAAATAAAATAACTACATAATACTGATCATTATCGAATCAATAAATACGAACGAGTTGGATCGTACTCGGCAATATTCCAAAATTGAAAACGAACAATTATATCGAAACAAATGGAGAGAGATCATCAAAAAAGGAACCAACCGTAACCTCCAAGGTAGGTTTCCTTTCGCTTTCTCTTGTTTTTTCCCCACGATTCACGTGTTCCTGTTAATGTCTCCATCGGTTTTCAACAAACGATTTGCGTAAGAGGAAAACGAAATGAATTCATTTTAATTAAGCCGGGAAATGTAGCTTTCAAACATGTGAAGGCAGGCACGCGATCAGGAAGGCCGCACGTTGTTGATGTTAAATATGGGCTGTGGGCTCCTAATTAATGATGAATACGATTTGAGAATTGAGACCATGAGAGCCACTAAACAAAATATATAGGAGTTTCTGAGTGGGTCCTTAGCCCTCAATTTCATCATTTCCCCCAACATCGTAATCTGATTATAATTTTTGGAATGGAAACCAATGGTATGCTTTCAATTTTGAAATGCCCATTTGTCTGTTTTATGCCGTCGAGGCCAGGATCAGACTGTCTATTTTACATATGTAGTGGTTTTGCCAAATGCAAATTTGAAAATGGAACTGAATTTAGTTTTAGGCAATCACAATTGTCTTGTATACAATGGAATTTCAGGATAACAAAGGATGAAGTTAGAAGAACCCATAACTTATAATTTACTCCAAAAACTTACTTGCCAGTAATGTAGGATATTGCGTTTAACATTTATACTCTGGCATGATAGGAGAGCGAAATGGAAGCTCGTGTAGTATCATGTGCATATATAGTATAGCGCATATAAATTACACTACAAATTCCAAAATTCCCATATCAAATTAAAAGTAAGGCAGGAGTCCGTAACATAGTGAACTAAAAGAGAGACAGATAGCCCCCAGTACACGTAAAGTTCTTATTAGAAGAAGCTCACCTGTGAATGCATTAATTGGCCTAAGTGAGGTGCCCATGTCTCTCTGCGCTGAGCAACAATTCAAAAAGATTTTGCGAGTTCATTTCCAACCGGGAGCCAGGAAGCAACTGACACCTTCATCTTCTTTCTTCCGCTGACCCCGCGAGCCAACTTCGTTGCTTCGTCTGGTAATTGAGATTCATATCTAGGACAACATTTAACAACTGATCCAGCAAAAGAAAACTGCAAATACTGATTCAAGAGAGGAAGTGTCATTCAGGATAATTTTTTGTTCTTCCTGATGGATGATTCATGATTGTATTACTTGGAGAATTCATAGCCTCGTCGACTACGAACATTTCAGGTTGATCAATCTTTAGTTGTGAATGGAGGACGTTACTCATTTGTGCCTCTTTTAGTTCCACTTTTTCCCTACTGTTACTCGGTCTGAATCAAACTTCCTGTCGTTGAATCGAACACCGTGACACATTCTTCAAATTGTCTCTCTTTCACTTCAGAATCTTGCAAGTGTTCTTACATAATTTTATTTTTATTTTGTTAAATGGATCAAAATGCATGCTTCCCCCTTATTGAGCGTTGCTTTTGAACCGTTCACTAGTCCATTTTCAATAAAATCAAGTGGCGGCTAGCCTTGTGTTGCGTGTTAAAAGAGTTTCGAGTGTGCATGCATGTTTCTTTTCTTTCTTTCTTTCTTTTTTCTGAAACTGATTTATTTTCTTTAAAAACTAGCCTTTCGTTGCATTCTTCAACTAAGTTATAGCAACATGTCATCAGTTTGAATTCACACATAGAATATTTGATTTACTCCAAAAAGTAGCTGAAGGTCGCAGTAAAAAACGTGGGATTGAATGAAGCTATGCTAAGTATAACCTTTAGCAGCACGTAGATCTAACAAATCCTTTCCATGAAAGAGGGGGAATTCCCAATTCTTTCTTTAACTCGACTCTTTATGACATATTCATATTAATAGTCTCCAATCCAGAAAGTTGAACGAACCCACCAGGTTGATAACCTATTAATTAAGTAAATGAAAAATATGCAAAATCAAACTTTAATAAACAATCGAATATATAAGAGCTAACCGGCCATGTTCAAACGCTGCCTCGGATCCATAAAAATGTCCATCGCCAGTCGACCTTTTACTATGGTATTGGTCTGTGATTAAGAAAGAGCACTCGCTATCAGCAAGCTATTCAATTAAAATGGATTTATTGGCAAAGGGGCTTTATGAGAATAATTTCGAAAATAAATTGGATTAATTGAGGGAACTAATGAGATAAGCAATGACAGGACTACAACACTTGCAATTGATTTTTGAAAATCAATAAAATTAATTGAAAAGTAGAGCACTGGTAAGATAAATTGAAAGGAATGTGAAATATCACCACTCCCTGCATAATAGGCTTTGATTCCGAAACTAATAGCACAATAAACCTTCACACAAGACACCCAAGCTAGCCCATTGTCTAACCCACGCTTCACTTGAAACTACTTTTCGCACCCCTACGGTGATGACGGGAATCCGACAAGTTTTTCACCCCAAAATCAAATCACTAATAAATATAAATATTAAATATTTTTCCCTTTCCCACGGATTGGGCTTGTTTCAGGCTCCGGCCCTTTATTTCAGTTACAGGTCGAGCTCGGACTTGGCCAGCCCATTGCAATTCCTACTCCAACATGCATATTAAGTTGTGTTCGTATCGTACTCTCTCACACAATACGAAAAAAGAGGCATCCTTTATGGTAATTTGCTTGTGGATAGAATTGGAAGTCAACTAAAAGTGGTGAGAACTGAGAAGGGTAGGGCGATATGAAATGAGGGGGTTAAATAAAGTCACTTTTATGTGATGACGACGATTGAAACGAATATTCAGGGGGCCTGATTTTCTAATCTTTGTGTACATGGATGTGGCTTTAGATTAATTGCTTTTCTCTTTTAATATAACTTTAGACTAATTTGTTTGTCTGAGCGGACCATAATTTTTCTTTTAATTTTGTTCTGCAAATTTCAGTTTTCAATTTATACAACAGTCAAATATGAGCAACTAAAGCTCGAGATTAAATCAGTGAGCTAACATGAGAAAATCGTTTGTGATTTAGAATTGCTGCTTTCTTACGTAAGTATAAAGATGTTTTACAAGAAAAATACAGCATTGATCTGCTCTTCCACAAAGGATCAATCCGCTGAATTTAAATTTTTCTCAAAGCCTTTTGTCACTCCTCTGCCTGTAGTGTGTAGTAGCAAGTTCTGGGATTCTTTTGCAAATACTAGTTGAAAATGAATATATCACGCCTCTTGACACAAAATATCGCCAATTTTAAGGTTTGGTTTCTTTTAATAATGGGCCGTCCGATGAAAAGGTAGAAGGTCTGTAAATGTTGGAATAACAAATGAATGGTAACATGCTTTTTTCTCGACTTGTTCTGTGGGAGGAGTTCATTTAATTGTCTCTAACTAGAATCTGGGCCTTTTCTTTAAGTCACTGTATGTGTGTGAATGTGTGATGCTTGTGTGTGTGAATCTGTGATCGTTTTGTTTTAAGGGTTATGGTCGGGTTGAGTCAGGGCGGATAGAATTCTGGGCAAAATTTGATCGTGCCTTAATATTTGAGCCGAGTGTAATCTGTGACTCCGATCAATCATACTAGAAATTAAGTTGGGTCTTTTAGCCATTCATAACTTGAAATTTTAGAAAAAAATATATAATCAATAAACATATTCACACCCTCGCGCAAAGAGACTCAAATTCAAGTTCTCGACTTCATAGAAAAAACAAGGAAGTGCATAACTAGTTTAATTAAGGATTGTTGGATGTAGAAACATTTATTCGATAAAATACTCCTGTTATTTTAGCCAAGATGCCCGTAAGGAACCTCAAATTGCCCGGACAAATTTCTGGAATGTGACACCACTTCTTCACCTCACCCAAAATTCTGTAAACTTTCACTAAAATTGAGTTCAATGCCGAAGTTGATTGGCTGGTCAAGGAGACAAGAAATAATAAACATTCAATAGCGTGACTACGTTAGATGTTTGCCTAGGACAGAACTCATAAGGGGCCTTCTTATGATTGTTTGTGATGGGAATGAATGCCACGTGGCTTATGTATTCAAATCCGTCGTGGCCAAAAGAGCACCGTCTTCGCACCATTGAGGCGGCACGTTATCGCGCTGTAACCACCATATTTGATGAGAAAAAACGCACATGACATGGAACTATTTCGCTCTTAAATCATCCACCTAACTGTTTTATTTAAAAAACAAAAAATTGCTAAAAGGATGGCTTGATTGTTGCTCTTGTGTGGGTTCAATAATATTTTTTTTTCAAATTACGAGTATGTATTATAAAATTAATAGTTTACACATATTTATATTATATATTTATTGGGACTAATTATATTTATTCTATGATGACACAATCTAGATATTTATTATATAGGGGTGAACTACATTTATTTTATAATTGTATAGCCTAGATCTTTACCCCTTACAAATATTGAAAGGATATTTGCTCTACCCACAACAACTAGGAGAAAAAGTTACCTTCTTTTGAATTTTATTTCAAAGTGGACGCATGAGTTTCTTGAGGGAACTCGAACCACAACCTATCACTTGGTTACAGGACGAGAGGCTCTCATAAACCATGTCGAATCCAAAAATTACAAATCTTACATATTAAATGATAGTCCTAAATCTTGCAAGCGATTGAAGTATGAAACCAACAATTGATAATAATATTTTATAATTGATTAGGAATTCAACAAATAAAGTGACTATTTAGAAGGAACATTGTTAGGACCAATTTAATAATATTATAGCTCTTAAAATAATTATGGTTAGTTATTATGTAAAAATAATTAGCTGTGACGAAAATTAATTAAATATTTGATAAAATTTATTTTTTAAAAGGGTTGTGAATTACATTTGCAAATGTGTATATAAAATATTTTTTTATTGTGATATATAATATTAGATAACTAAAATAAATATTTTATATTATTACTTTTATTATCTCAATATAATTGATAATAATGATAATCTATTTAAATTTAATGATTTTAATTTCTAATTAATAAGGATAATTTTAAATTTTTACATTATATATGAAAATATATATATATAATTATATTAAGTATAAAATTAATTATTAAAATCATATTTTTAAAAGTTACTACTTTCCTATTTTTTAAAATCTATCAACAATTTAATTTTATCAAAAGTAAATTTTAAAATTTTTTATCAACTATCAAAATTAAATTTTAACTTTTTAAAATTACTTCTAATCCTGCCGCCAAAAGTAATCCAAACAAACCCTTCGTACAACCAAACAAGACTGAAAGATCGATTCTCGAAAATCCTAACAAGTTACAGCATGTTATATTCATTTCCTTAAGCTAATAATATTTGTCAATAAAATTTTCAACTGGAATATCATATAGTTTAAAATTAATTTTTAAAAATGTGTTAAGAGATTCTTTATCCTATTTCTTACTCTGACCGTTTCGTCATAGGAATTTTTTTTTTTTTTTTAAAAAAAATTTAAAAGAATGGCGCAAAATATTATTTTTAGTTATTAGGGCAATGAAAAACAATACGAATAAGTTATAACAATTGCACTTATCTGAAATTACTACTTTCTCCTTGATAAAATAAAATAAACCTCGTTAGCCAAAAGACGAGTCCGAGCATTTGAGTCAGGTTTCCATCTCTCGCCTCCCCGCTTCCCGTCCTCCGTAGTCCCCCTGCCATTGTAGTAGCCTTTGCGATCTATCGAGTAATAATTAATTACTAAGAGATTGGGAGAGTAAAACACAGAGACCGAGATGTGGCGCTGCGTTTCTCGTGGCCTTGGCTTATCTTCTTATCGTTCAAAACGATCAGTCTCCAATGACTCTCTCAGATCTCATTTCTCCAGATTGTTCTCCACCGATTCCGTACGGTTCTATCTATTTCCATTCCCTGTAATCGTATTGTCTCATTATTTGGTTTCAATCACTTCGTACGTTTTTAGCTCAAATTTGATCAGTTTAGGTTTAAATTAATTAGCAGAATTTGTTAATTGATTCCTCTCTCTCTCTCTCTCTCTCTGTATATATATATAGACACACACATACATACATGCATATATATTTGTTTATTTTGTAAAACGTGGTTATTTTAATTAATTACTGCAGACTGGAGGATACACAATAGTGGATCATACATATGATGCTGTAGTTGTTGGAGCTGGTGGTGCTGGGCTGAGAGCAGCGATTGGGCTTTCAGAGCATGGCTTCAACACCGCTTGCATTACCAAGCTCTTCCCTACTCGTTCTCACACTGTTGCAGCTCAGGTATGAGACTCTCCCGAGCCAACAGATTTTCTTTAGCTGAAATTTTGAGAATTTTTCTGACTGCTTTGCTTCTGCTTTACTTTCAAACTGCTGCCCGTGGCTTAAGTATTTGGCATCTTAGTTCTGAATATCCCCTTTCTTATTTTAGGGATGATGATATAGAAGGACAAAATAAAAATAAAAAGGAACATATTGGAATATTATTTTTTATTTGGTTCCAAATTTTGTGCCATATAGTTTTTGCTTTATATTCCTAGTAACAAATGGCTGTAAATATATATTTGGATGTCTAAATGCATATTTGAGAATTTGTTGTTTAATCTATCCGTTTGTTGATGCATTTTGGAAGTGTAAATACATGCGTAATCGAATTGGATGGTTTTCATTTCTTGTTGTAAGATTCACAAAGTATTTGTCCAAATTGTTATCAAATTAGAATTTTATTTCTTGCTTTTCTTGTATATTCTTTGAAATGTTCTATTTGACTGCAAAACTTCCATGTTAATTTATGATTTTTTTCCAAAAAGTTTTTTTGCTGTGAAATATTATGGTCCCTTATTCATGTCATTTTCAATTTTATGCGGTTGTGCCTTTTTGATGGACAAAATCTATTGAACATGTTTAGCTTGATCCTGTGTAGATTTTGTTGTTACTGGCTTGGTTTCCCCTGATTGTGATAGTTACTCCAATATTCTATACAGGGTGGTATTAATGCTGCTTTAGGGAACATGACTGAAGATGACTGGAGGTGGCACATGTATGACACGGTCAAGGGAAGTGATTGGTTAGGTATGTCAATTGTGATTTTTTTTTCCCCTGTTTTTTGGTGATAGGGAATGTGGAATGTTCGTATGAAGCAATTAGTTTGTCAGCCTGAATCATTTAGGTAGTTTTGAATGGCTGAATGCTCTATCCATCTTATCTTCTTCTTAATGTCTAAAAAGATATTTACATTATGCAGTATTATGCCTTAACAGTGGCATTCCTTATTAATTTTGATTTGAAATGCTGGAGTATAATGAAGCAATATAGTTATGATAATGGGCCAGCATGGTGCCTGCATGGACACATGCATGACCGTTTCCCTTCTCTGCATTTGAGTGTCTGTGCAGACGCTAGAATCTGAACAGTTCTTTTGGATAAGGTTTCTTTTGTTTATGCGCTAATGTGAGAGGAATTGTATTTAATAGGTGATCAGGATGCTATTCAATATATGTGTAGGGAGGCACCAAAAGCAGTGATTGAGCTGGAGAATTACGGGTTACCATTTTCTCGTACAGAAGATGGAAAAATATACCAGCGTGCATTTGGCGGTCAAAGTCTTGATTTTGGAAAAGGTAAGATAGTTCAAGTTTGAAGTTTAATCTCCAATTCGCATGATATAACCAATAACTTTTTGTCATTGGCTTCCTCAATGTTGCCATCATGACAGGTGGGCAGGCATACCGTTGTGCCTGTGCTGCTGACAGAACTGGTCATGCTCTATTGCATACCCTCTATGGCCAGGCTATGAAACATAATACACAGTTCTTTGTGGAATATTTTGCTTTGGATCTAATTATGAGCAGTGATGGTATGTTAGTGGTTTATCCTTTCTTACCTCGCCTTCCTTTCTTTTCTTTTTTTCTTTTTTTAATTGGGGAAAAAAACTGTGGTTTTTTTTGGGGGGGGAGGGAGTGTTAGATGTCACAAAATTCAAGATTTTGTTCATTTTTGTTACTTGATGTGTCAAGGTACCTGCCAAGGAGTAATTGCTTTGAATATGGAGGATGGAACATTGCATCGGATCTGTGCTGCTTCAACCATTCTGGCCACAGGGGTACTAATAAATGTTGTGCAAGTATATTTAACTTCAAGTATGCAATGACATCTTTACCATTCGTATGTTTTCCTTTCAGGGCTATGGTAGGACATACTTTTCTGCAACCTCTGCTCATACATGCACAGGAGATGGCAATGCGATGGTTGCGCGTTCTGGGCTCCCTCTCCAGGTTTGTTTTGCTGATTGATCTTGAAAGTGAGTTCTCTAGACTTATTTTTTATTTTTCCTTAATTATATTTCTCGATTTATGCTTCTTCAGGATTTGGAATTTATACAATTTCACCCAACTGGTATATATGGGGCTGGGTGCCTAATTACTGAAGGTTGGTTCTTCTAGTTTACAAGAAGATGATATCTTGATTTTTTTGCTCACATGCTATTAAGGTTACTTTTATCTTTTTTTTTTTCTTTATTTTCTTTAAACTTTTTGAATTGCAATACTATTGTTCTACTGTAATTGAGTGAACTTCATTTCTGATTTATCTGCAACGTGTAGGATCTCGTGGTGAAGGTGGTATTCTTAGAAATAGTGAAGGTGAACGATTTATGGAACGTTATGCCCCTACAGCCAAGGATCTTGCATCAAGAGATGTTGTTTCAAGATCAATGACCATGGAAATTCGGGAAGGTCGTGGTGTAGGTATGTTGCCTTTTATAGAGTCGTATACCAAATCCTTCTGGAATTTGATGTTCTATTGTTTTTTTAATCTGCTAAGGAGAAAGTGAGGTTTCTGAGAACCAGTCTAGAAGATGGTCTTATTGCCTCTGATATTCCATTAGTGTGAGAAATTCATACAATTCATAGCCATATGTGAGAAATTCATACAATTCATAGCCATATGTGAGAAATTCATACAATTCATAGCCATAGCTTCCTGATATCAATTATACAGATTGGTGTTTATCCTTGTGTGAAGAGATAATTATGATAACTTTAATCCTGTTATCATAATCTGTGATTACACTCCTTCATGCACTCCAGAATTACTTTGATCCTCTTATCCTGCAGGACCTCTGAAGGACCATATCTATCTACACTTGAATCACTTGCCTCCAGATGTACTTAAGGAGAGGCTCCCTGGTATCTCTGAAACTGCTGCCATTTTCGCTGGTGTTGATGTCACGAAGGAGCCTATTCCTGTCTTACCAACTGTGCACTATAATATGGGTGGAATTCCAACTAATCACCACGGAGAGGTGTGAGTTAGAATTACATTTTGTGTTGCAATATGCCAATGAATAATCAATATGTAATATTTTACAACTTGTGGTTTTTCAATGCTTGTGAACTTTGAGAAAGCTGCAGTGGTGTTGATATTTTCAATTCTGCCCATGTTGGTGCAGGTAGTTACTGTCAAAGGTGATGACCCAGATGCAGTAGTTCCTGGACTTATGGCTGCTGGGGAGGCTGCCTGTGCATCAGTTCATGGTGCCAACCGGCTGGGTGCAAATTCTCTTCTTGACATTGTTGTTTTCGGTCGAGCTTGTGCAAATAGAGTTGCAGAAATCCAGACACCAGGTATGTTTAATTTTCAGAACCGACGGATACCCCTACTTCTAGGGTGGATTTCCCTTAAAATTTTTACATAAAATTATGACTTAAATATTTGTCCATGGATGCATTCAATCTATTGGTGTGAATTTAAAGTTAGAAAGGTAACATTTAAGTCTTTTGTCCATCAACCATTGGATTGGATTGATCAAATGGATGAAAAATTAAGTCATGATTTTAAGTCAAATATTTAAGTTGAGGGCACCTCACTGTTACTTCTAATTGTTATATTGATTAAAGATATCTTTACTTTCTATATCTGCAGGCGAGAAACAAAAGCCATTAGAAAACAATGCTGGTGAGAGGACCATTGCCTGGCTGGACAAAATAAGAAATTCAAATGGTTCAATTCCAACTTCAAAAATTCGGTTAAATATGCAACGTGTGATGCAAAATAATGCCGCTGTCTTCCGAACACAGGAAACATTAGAAGAAGGTATAGTGTTTTTCATCAATTTACCATTTGGTTTTCTTCCTCAGATTAACACTGAAAAACAAGAATGCACTCGCTTGATTGAGTTTTGTTATGTGCTGTACTCTTCCCATCCCTTGTGAACACTGTTTAACTTTCCATTTCTGTGTTGCTTCTGCAGGTTGTCAATTAATTGACAAGGCATGGGAGAGTTTCCATGATGTTAAGTTGACTGATCGTAGTTTGATATGGTAATGTTTGGTGCATGATAATATTAATGACGAAATTATTATATGGAATTTATTTACATCATGATCTTAATTCTGAGATTGTTTGGCAGGAACTCTGACTTGATAGAGACTATAGAGTTGGAAAACCTTTTGATAAATGCATGCATAACCATGCATTCTGCTGAAGCCAGGAAAGAGAGTAGAGGAGCTCATGCACGTGAAGATTTTACGGTCAGTTTAATTTCCTGTTTCGGTAACAATTTATTGTTTCTGTCAATTTTCTCTATATTGAAGTTAGCTATTCTTTTTTTCGTTTTTGTTCTTTTTGAAAGTAGTGAAGTTCTCTATTCTGATTTTACAGAAAAGAGATGATGAGAACTGGATGAAGCACACTCTGGGGTAAGTCGTCTTGCTCCTTTCTTAAAGTGAAATTGGTTGATCTGAAATCAAATTTAGGTACTGTGCCCCTGGTGTTTACTTAAATTTCACAAACAGTAACAATTTTCTGTGAAAACTTAAAATTCTAGCAAGTTTGTATGTTAGTTGTGTTGGATTAAGGCTATTGAATTTTATATGCCAGACTGTGTCGTGGTGGTTAAAGCATTTACACTTTAAATATTTAGGGACTATTCAGTATCTAGCTTTGGTGTTTGTTTTGATCTCATGGTAATTCCAACATTTTTGGTTGAATCCAGATTGTCCATGTTTTATTAGTAGCAATGTCAGGTTTTGTTTGCCTTTTGCTACCAATGCAATGTAGCCGTGATTTTCAATATATAGAAGATCAAGTGTTTTGTATTGTTTAATTCATTTGATTAAATTTAAGTTCCAATGAGTTGTAGATATTGGGAGAATGAGAAGGTACAATTGGATTACAGACCAGTTCACATGAATACGCTAGACGATGAAATCGAGTCCTTCCCACCTAAAGCTCGTGTATATTGATCTATCTGCTCTCCCCCAAAAATAAGAAAAGCTGAAGAAAGAAAGAAGGGAAGGAAGAGAGCGGGAAATTCAATAAATTGTTGTTGCTACAGCATTTTGGCAAAATAATTATTGCATTGATCAGAATTAAACTTCTAATATTGCAAGGTTCTACAATTTTCAACCAGAGTTTGAATTTTGTCCATGCCTAAGCGCGGGTGATAAGCTTTATGATTGTTGGACGGTTGGGTGGGTGTTTAAACTCATTGTTAAATTAACAATAATATGTATTGGCTTTTGCAAGAGCAATTATGCTCCTTTCTATTTATTGATTTGAAGCTGCCAATTATAGCATACAGGAGAGATTATGGACTCATCGAAGTCGCGTGCCGCATAAATTATTGCAGTGTACGAGCCATAGCCTTTTTGTTCTTTGTGGCGGTGTTTAAGAACTATCAACATACAGAAAGAAGAAACGGTTGACTCCTCATATATACGAACTACATGATTTAACAAGCTGACTTTAATGGATCGCAATTAAATTTTAAGACGACTCTACATGACTTCTGGTCTGTACGCACACACTCTCAGTATGCATTCATTATCGTTCATTTTAAAGGACATTTTTTTCTTGAAACGAATTTCGTAAGACCCTCGCAAATAAGTTCTATTTTCTCCTGTGTCGATGGCTCAGCTAAGTCAATTACAGGTAAGAATTGGTGGTTAGTAATAGGTAAATTTCCTGATCCAATTGCTTATCCAATTGCTGCAAAATCATTTCCTGATGCAAATGCTATTACACAGAAGTGTGATGAAAATTAATTCCCATGACAAGGCCACACTTGCAGTAAAAAGTTGCGGTTACGATCATGATTGTAGTCATGCTTATAAGGAATAGTGATGGTACACATCTGGACATTTTTAAATTATTTAAATACATGATGCGTAAACATGGAAATTTTATGATTGTTATTAAATTTTATGAGTTTTTATATTTATATCTATTTTGTAAATTATCTTCAAATGCAGATGTCTCAACTCTCCACAATAATACATTAAGATACTGCTGCTTGCATTGCTTAACTTAGAGGAGAGTATATTAAAGGAGACAGAACAAAGCATGTCTCAACAAAGTTCTTCTACACTCATGAACTTAAATAAGATAAGGAGATTGCTCATCAGGGGAGAACGCCTGTTAGGAGGACTGCAACCTTACAAAAGAAGAATTTCTACAACTAAACTGAACATTGTACACCACTCTTTTTTCCTTTCCTTTCATAAGGTTTTCCCAGGCAAAGATTTTCAACGACGTAGTTTTGAAGCATGTTCAACGCCGCTTCGCAATTCTTCAAATTATATTTATTTTGCTTGAGTTTTTATTCCACTGACTATTTTCCCAGCATATGTTCAAGTATAATTATCATAAAGTGATGGATTCTCCAATGGTCAGTTTATTTCTATTCTAATAGCTGGTTGAGAACCGAAATGGTTGGTTTTATTTTTATTCTAATACTTGGTTCGGCATTTAAATAATCGGTTACATTTTCCTAAAAATAGAACATAACATATATAATTTTTTTTCCGGAAAGGTGTTGTTAAGTAAAGTTGAAACCAGTAGGTCCGCTATATTGCAGAAATAGAAATAGAAAGGTGACACATGGAACCCAAATGAGTTTGGGCCCTCCTTAGACAACCCAAAAGGGTAATTTAGTATCTACTGCCGATGTTTCAACAACGTGCCTGAGCATCCAAATATTTCGACAATAGACACCGCGCTTTATTTCCGTCAATTTGAATTAAATGACCATAACGCCACTCGCTTTAACCGAATAGGGTACGTAAATAGCAAAAAAGCCCTTAAAACTTATCAATTTTACAAAAAAAAAAAAAATTATATTATAACAATTTTATCTGTCATCTTAACCGTATCTATTTTTTAATTTCTTGTTTTGTTATTCTTAAAAAAAAAAAAAAGTTCAACTCCGTACCAGTTGCCAAACCTAGAAACTAAGGAAATCAAAATCCTAACAAATAGTCCAAAAAATAATCTCCCAAGTCCTAATATTAATGCTAAACGTCAGCACATATCACAAAATAATTCCAATCCATTAAGATTCAGCGGCCCTGACGTCGGCAAATCTGGCATCTGCGGAACTGACGCCTCTTGGGTCTTCCTCTACGCCGTTTCCCGTTTCGAATGTGCGTTGCTCCTCCGAACTCAGCCGATCCGGTTTGTGCCACCGATTCGAAGATATCCGAATGCAAGCCAGCAAAGAGAACGGCTAAGAGAGAGGAGAAGAAGAAGAAATGGAGGCCGTAGACGAAGAAGAAGAAGAAGAAGAGGAAACAAAGAAACTGAAGAAAAGAAAGGAAAGCGGAAAAAGGAGGCGATGGGGAAAAAAGAACACGAAAAGAAGAATTTATCAACTGAACTTCTAAATCTTCCCTTGCAGCGTTAGATTTAATTGTTAAATTGACGGAAACGAAGCTGCAGTGCACGTGGTCGAAACATTTGGATGCGTGTCGCCTATCCACTAGATTTAATTGTTAAACTGACGAAAATGAGGGTGCGGTGCACATAATTAAAACATTTGGATGCACGGGAATATTGTCGAAGCATATACCCAAAATGAAAAAAAAAAATGAAAAAGAAGCTCCAGCACGTTCTAGGGCTGCGAATCGGTCTGAGACCAACAAATTTGGAACGGACGCCATGGCCTATTGTGAATTTGCAATTTTACTAATTATGTGAAAGACGTAAAGATTAATCATGCACACCAAGTCCAAGTGGGTGGAGGAGGGAGGCAATGAGTAGATTTGGTGTTTAAGTCAACGCACTGTCCTCCACTACCCTAAACCCAATGAAAATTAAAACGTTCGTTCCAGCCACAAGTGTCGCTGTTGTCGCCACTTGCCGCTGCCGGTAGTCTTCTTTGCACTCTGTAATTTTGGAAAAAGCAGTCTTTGCTTAATTGCGAGTTTGACTGTGAGATCAAATCTGAAATCTGCTTTAATTTAATAAAGCACTTTTGTTGACGGCTTTCTATCCATTCCGTCGCGAAAAAGCAGCTCCAAATCTAAGGTGAAAAATTGACAGCATTTCTTAGTGCCATGCAAGAATGGAAAAGAAATCACTGCTGGTAGGACTATCTAATTAGTCCAGGCACATCTAATCAAACCAAAATTTTTGAAATTTAAAATGAATTTGGTCTTCAGTGCAGACGGAGATGGATGGCTTCTAAAGGCATGGTTGCTTTCCGCATATGTCAAAATAGGAGAATCTAGATCAGTGGGGGGAAAAAAAGGAATGGTTGCTTTCAGTATCATCTCTCCACCAGTGAATATATCCAAATGAATACCAATTTTTGTAAGTAGATTAATCTTCACTTCGTTTTATTTTCCCAAACCACGTGCTGGTCATACCGCTGAAGTTTTGAGTACTCCCGCTGTATAAGCTTAATTCTATTAACACGACGTGACGCGGCATTAATGTATTTTTCGAATGTATGCTTTACTGACTAGTTGAGAAAGGGTAAGTGTTTACAAGATCAAAACAAATTTAGCAAGATGATGACTAGACAATTGATTAGAACTGTTAACTACGGTTGGTGTTGCTGCCCAAATTAAATGTGATAGGCATTTTTGTGTGTAC
Source organism: Luvunga scandens (assembly GCA_030449905.1). Taxonomy (NCBI): domain Eukaryota; kingdom Viridiplantae; phylum Streptophyta; class Magnoliopsida; order Sapindales; family Rutaceae; genus Luvunga; species Luvunga scandens. Next base: position 973,586 of record JASUUG010000383.1, on the reverse strand, counting down.
ATTATTGTCTAAATTTGAAGTATGTCTGCATAACAAATTTTCACAAATGCTACAAATTATATTAGCTTGAATAAGAAAGCTCATCGAACACTAAGGATCTAACTATATCCCTGTCTTTCTGGAAAGAGTTCTCGCCATCATTCTCCATTAATTATTTCATAGCGAACGAGCAAGTTTGCATGCCTTTTAATTAATTAAACTGGGCTTGAAAATTAAGATAATTGTTTATCAACTTTGAATAGTCATTTCCGTCACTTTTCGGATGCATTTTAAATTCTTATTACCTCGCATTAAGGATTTATTTTGAACTCCAAGTTGTAATCAGATGATGAATGTGGGTCAGCTAGTTGACGTTCAACATTGGGTATTTTAAATGTCAAATAATAATATTAAATTTAAGGCTATATTATGTACATGTAATATAATATACAGCAAACTCATGATCTGTAGTCACCTAGAAATTTAGATTTAATTGGGTGCTTCATGCATGTTGATAAAAAATATACATGCAGTTTATTTTACGGGTCAATTTAACGTACTTTTTTTTTTCCAACTCTATCTTAATCTTTTTTGAAAATTCAAGAAGTTTTTCTATAGATTATAATAAAACATTGAAAAGTAGAAAAGTGCGCATTGAGCTATTTATAAAATGGTTTTAGTGGCGCGAAACAAAAGCAATCCTAACTAATAGATAATGCCAACATTTTTATTGGGATTGAATGTTGAGATAGCTTAGTTATGGTAAGCAACACGAGGGCTAGAGTGGGCTCTGAGAAGGAGTGATTGGATTCCCAGAATATGAAACCAATGAAAGCGAGAAAAGAAAAGAGAAGAAAAGAAAACAAGGCTGATTGAAAAAGATAGTTCAGATAAGGTTGAGTGCGTGGGCCTCTGTGAATGGACTTATGCAATTCCAATTCCTGGTTCAACCTATCCAGCCAATGGCTGCGATTGAGACTTCTTAATTTCGTCTGCTTCTGCTGTAAAAACAATAATTAGTTTTAAAACCACGGACCCTAAGCTTTTTTTAATTATCCGGGTAGATAATTTAAGTTTCAGTCATATCATTTTTTTAAAAAATAATTACGTCCTTTGATTATAGAGCTCCTAGTGGATTTCAAAAAACTGTCTATGCGATCATTTTTAAAACTAACGAGTGTACAAGTGCATTTAAGTAAATTTAGAAATGTTGATGACTTTTTTCTTTATTATTATTATTATTATTCTTATTATTAAGAAAAAAATATTTTCAGAAGACTTTTGGCGCAGTGGTGAGATGTTTCAATTATGACCTCGAATACGTCTATATTTATGGTTCGTTTACTAAATTGGAATCGGAATAAGCTGGAATTAGAATGGGCATGAATGAGAATGGGAATAAGGATTGAGAATCAGAATAAGTTGTTTACTTGAATTATAGGAATCGAAATCGGAATGAGCTGGATTGCCATTAATGTGTTTACTTTATTTTGGAATCGAAATCGGAATGAATTTGATCGTAACAAATTTGCCAAAAAGTACTTAATGAATTATTGTCATAATCATTATTTTATATTTTAATTATAGTGATTATTTATTCAAAAAATTTTATTATTATTAATTATTGTCAATAATATATTGATATATTAATTAATTAATTAATTATTATAATAAACTAATTAATTATAATAATTATATTATTAATTATTGTGATTATTTAGTCAAAATAATATTTTTATTAATAGCTATTGTTAATAATGTATTAATATAATAATTGATAGTAATTTTTATATTAATTATTTATTATTAATAATCAATGAATTAATTATAATAATAGTAATATATTAATTATTTTGATTATTTAATCAAAAACTATAATTATTAATATATTATTGTTAATAATATATTTATATATTAATTAATAGTAATAATTATATGAATTAATTGATGATAATATACGAATTAACTATAATAATTATATTAGTAATTATTATAATAGTAAATTAATTAATTATAATAATAACATGTTAATTATTGTGATTAGTTAGTCAAAAACTATAATTATTAATAGTTATCGTTAATAATGTATTAATATAATAACTAGTAGTAATAATTATATTAATTAATTAACAATTGTATTAATAATTATTATAATAGTATATTAATTAATTAATTCTAATAATAAAAATATATTAATTATTGTGATTATTTATTCAAAACTAAAATTATTAACATATTATTGTTAATAATGTATTAATATAATAATTAATGGTAATTTTTATATTAATATATTATTAATAATAAATGAATTAATTATAATAATAGTAATATATTAATTATTGTGATTATTTAATCAAAAACTATAAATATTAATATATTATTGTTAATAATTTATTTATATATTAATTAATAGTAATAATTATATCAATTAATTGATGATGATAATATATGAATTAATTATAATAATTATTATCATTATTATAACAATAAATTAATTATAATAATAATAATAACATATTAATTATTGTGATTATTTATTAAAAAACTATCATTATTAATAGTTATTGTTAATAATATATTAATTAGTTATAATAATTATATTAATTAATTAACTATAATAATATTATATTAATTATAATAATAATAATATATTAATTATTGATAATAATGTATCAATATATTAATTAATTATAATATATTAATTAATTAATTATAATAATAATATATTAATTAATTACAAATGAGGATAAAGTGAGTATTTTCAATTTTAAGGAGGGGCAAAATCAGAATTTCAGTGAATAGGAGATTGATTCCCACTTATCCCCATTGGAATCAATCTCTCATTCCTCATTCCCAAATAATGATGGGCTCCATGATTCCGATTCCGATTCCTACTCATTTTTACGAAATAAACGTCATCAATCATTCTAATTCCGGATTTCGATTCCCAATCCGAAAAGTAAACACATCATTATTGTTTAACTCAGTTGTACTTCTCCGACTGTAATGGCAAATTAAAATCTCTTTCAATACAAAAAGTTCCCATGAAATATGATAAATTACAATTGCTGATAATTAATGCCTTTTTTTTTTGGGAAATGGTTTTATTTGATTAACCTAATAAATAACCAATGGATTTAATGGTCTCGTAATGTTTAACTTGTAAATGAAACATTCTGGAGGATTTTTTTATTTTTTTTAATAGAGATTTCTTTTGAAGGATAGTTTCTTTTAAGTCTTGAACACTTCTATAATCTTTTTCGTATCATAAAATTCCAACTTATGGAATGAACTCATTCCATTGTCAAGCACAATGCTCTAAAAACCACCCACTTTCCCATCCCAAATGAAACAACTAATTCGAACTCGTGAATGACAAATTAAGGTAGCCACAATCTAGAGAAATAGTCAGTTCAGTTACATTAATGCGGACGATTTGTCTCAAAAGAAAAGTGCGGCACATGATGAACACACCAAGCCACAATCACCAGTTACCACAAAGTCGTTTTAATTTAACTTCAATTATGTAGACGTTGCAAGTTGACTCGGCGTCGTTTAGTGTGATGTGGTGGCACCGCACTGCAGAGTACCGTCCCCCGTGCCAGCGTGTAGTTGCTTTCGTGCTTTTAGTTTAGGCTAACGTTGCTCCCGTCAAAATGTCCTGCACCGTTGCTTTTTGTCTGGTTTCCTTCTTCCTTTCTCCCTTCCTTTCTTTCTTTCTTTCTATTATTATTATTATTAGTATTGTTTTTTTTTTTTTAAAGATTTTTCTCTGGTTTCTCGGTAGTTGCGTTTCGGTTCGTCGAAGATTTGCCTTCGTCAGGGGCCCCACTTGTACCTCTTTAACTTGGTTTATTTATGGAAGAACGGGCCCACATTCGGTCCATTTTGGACCCATTAACCGCCCAAAAAGAGCGGCCCCAATATGACAAAGTCCACCACTTCGTCAATAAAGAGTCGAAAGAAAGCCCTCCGTAGGGAGAGTTTTCACCTTTTTCTTAACTTTTACCCTTTTTCGATCTTGACCCATTGAAGTCGAACGTTTACATGATTTTTCTCTTTCATGTTAGTAACTGGCTGGTTTTCCATCTCTCTAGCTCATGAGATTTTTCGTCCTTGTTTTGTTGGGGTTCTTTATGGGGTTTTATCTCTTTTTGGTTCAAACTTTCTTAAGAGTTGTTTATGAGAGTGTTGTCGCCTTTTTTTTTTATTTTTTATTTTTATCTCTTATTTTCTTTCCTCTCTCCACTTTACTAATGGTGCGTTTACTAAACTGGAATCGGAATGAGCTGGAATCAGAATGGGCAGGAATGGGAATGAGCTGGAATGAGAATAAGGAATGGGAATCAGAATAAGTTGTTTACTTGAACTATAGGAATCGAAATCGGAATAAGCTGGATTGCCATTAATGTGTTTACTTTGTCTTGGAATCGAAATCGGAATGAATTTGATTGTAATAAATTACCAAAAAGTACTTAATGAATTATTTTCATAATCATTATTTTATATTTTAATTGTAGTGATTATTTATTCAAAAATTTTTATTATTATTAATTATTGTCAATAATATATTGATATATTAATTAATTGTAAAATTAATTAATTAATTATAATAATATACTAATTAATTATAATTATATTATTAATTATTGTGATTATTTAGTCAAAATAATGTTTTTATTAATAGTTATTGTTAATAATGTATTAATATAATAATTAATAGTAATTTTTATATTAATTATTTATTATTAATAATAAATGAATTAATTATAATAATAGTAATATATTAATTATTGTGATTATTTAATTAAAAACTATAATTATTAATATATTATTGTTAATAATATATTTATATATTAATTAATAGTAATAATTATATGAATTAATTGATGATAATATACGAATTATATTATAATAATTATTATAATAGTATATTAATTAATTATAATAATAATATATTAATTATTGTGATTAGTTAGTCAAAAACTATAATTATTAATAGTTATCATTAATAATTTTTTAATATAATAACTAGTAGTAATAATTATATTAATTAATTAACAATTGTATTAATAATTATTATAATAGTATATTAATTAATTAATTCTAATAATAAAATATATTAATTATTGTGATTATTTATTCAAAACTAAAATTATTAACATATTATTGTTAATAATGTATTAATATAATAATTAATGGTAATTTTTATATTAATAATAAATGAATTAATTATAATAATAGTAATATATTAATTATTGTGATTATTTAATCAAAAACTATAAATATTAATATATTATTGTTAATAATATATTTATATATTAATTAATAGTAATAATTATATCAATTAATTGATGATAATATATGAATTAATTATAATAATTATATTAATAATTATTATTACAATAAACTAATTAATTATAATAATAAAAATATATTAATTATTGTGATTATTTATTAAAAAAATATAATTATTAATAGTTATTGTTAATAATATATTAATATATTAATTAGTTATAATAATCATATTAATTAATTAACTATAATAATATTATATTAATTATAATAATAATATATTAATTATTGTGATTATTTATTCAAAAATTATAATTATTGATAATAATGTATCAATATATTAATTAATTAATTATAATTATATATTAATTAATTACAAATGAGGACAAAATGAGCATTTTCAGTTTTGGGGAGGGGTAAAATGGGGATTCCAGGGAATGGGAGATTGATTCCCACCTCCCACCATGGGAATCAATCTCTCATTCCTCATTCCCAAATAGTGGTGGGCTCCACGATTCCCATTCCGATTTCGGATTCCGATTCCCAAATCCGAAAAGTAAACACACCATAAGTCTACTCTGGGTGATTTTTCTTTTTCTTTTTTTATTTCTTGATTGATGCGTGTAAATCAGAAGCACAATTTCGTCGTTAAATTTGAGCCTCATTTCATAATTTTTATTTAGATCTCATTTACCAGGACGTGTCTTATTGGTGGTACAAATCAATAAAGACTCTTTTAAACGTCTTTTTACCATCAAATTGTCATTTTCTCCGACGAACATTTATTGTCTCTTTCCTCCGCATAACTAGAATTTGAACAAGTCTATTCTTTTTACATCTATTCTTGCCTTACTACCTTGATTTTTATTTTAACCGTGGTAATTGTGTGGCATGAAATATGTATGGTTATTAAAAAATTAATAAAGAACCTAATATTGGAGACTTCAAAAATTACTTCAAGAAAATACACTCTCTACCTACGAGGTTCTCAAGTCGCCCGGTGCATGTGGAGCAGTAATATTAAAAAAAAATGGTCTGAAATTTAAAAATTAAAATTCCGAATCAATAATCATATCGGTTGAGTTTCAAAATATATGGAGATGTCACAATATAATTTAAAATTGCACGGGTGATTTATTGTTATAAAATTGATGTTTTGTCTCTAGCGCGCAATGTTTAAGTAATCCAATTCACTATAACACATATATCAGAGTTTATATCACGATGTTCTTAGCTGGTGAAAGATTATGATAATACTTAGAGATCTGGAGTGATTATGGTTTAAAGCTTAAAAACAAGTAAATTTAGGGTTAATTTGGTAATGACAGAGTTTTTAAAATAATTACTATTAGCAATACTGTAAAAATAATCAGTTATGGATGAAATCAGTTAAATGTTTAGAAAAATTTATTTTTAGAACTACGGTAAATTTTAAAAGTAGTTGTATATATTTGATAAATATTACTGTTAAACTACTGTAAAAATATAAATGACCAAATTAGTTATGGTGTTGACTAAAATTTATTTACACATTTAAAAATATGTATATAAAATATTTTTAATTGTGTATATGTAGTAATTGATAACTAAAATAAATATTTTATATTATTAAATTTTTTTATTTTGTTATCTTAATATAATTGATAATTATCACCTTAAAGTTAATGATTTTATTTTATAATTAATAAGGATAATTTTAGAGTTTTTAATATATACGATGATATATATGAAATTGTATTAATTAGAGTTGCTAATAGGATGGGATGGGATGGGATGGGCCAATCTCAATCCCCTCTCATATATGCAAATAAGATAAAAGAAAATGCCCAAACACTTCCCTTTATTTTTTTGGGACAAAAATTTGTCTTAGTTTCGACTCGTAAAATATCTTATTCCATCCCATTATACTGAACAATCTCAAATGTAAAAAAATAAGTTTTGATTTTTTTCTTTTAAGGATTATCATAATTAAATATCGCAAAAATCTTGAACAAATACAAAGTAGAATAATCAAATAATATTTTTATTTTGATTACATGCATGTTCGAATATAAATTTGTGTTAACATTTTTTAATTACCTATTTGTTTCTATTGCACATTAATATTAAGAACCTATGCTTCAAAACGATAGATTTAGACAATAATTAACTTTAGCCATGTTAAAATATCAAATAATTTAATAATATAATAATAATAAACCAAATTAACAGGGCTGACAATGGAATGGGACGGGATTTGTCAATTTTAGTCATGTCTCGTTTATGCAAGTGGAATAAAAAATGTCACATTCACGTCTCTCTTTGTTTTTTTGGATAAAAATATGTCTCAATCCCATCTCTAGCCGGAAAAATTGCCATCCCTAGTATTAATATACCAATTATATATGATGATACATATAAAATTGTATTAAATATAAAAGTGATTCATAAAATAAGGTTTTGAAAAGTTAATCTTCCCCTACTTTTCAAATTTTACTATAAGATGAGATGATTTTGCTAAAAATGATTTATAAAAAAATTTACCAAATATTAAAATTAATTTTTAATTTCTAAATTTTCTTTTGAATCTTACAAATATAATCCCAGACAAACTCTTAATCTAATATATTTGGTTATGAATTAGTACTTTACAAACATGTAATAAAGGTAGTGTTTAGGATCAATATGCTTTTGTGTTAATTTTGAGACCACAATAAAATAATTCTATTTTTAATATTGATATTACAATGGCAAATCATTAGATACTTGGTGTTAATTAGCTTGCTTACGCGGTATGAAGACAAGAAACCTAAAATGGAAAGTTACGACAATATTAAAATTTATCAAAGACTGCACTTGCAATAGCTTTGATTATATAAATGACAGCACAATTGAATTAGCTCGACCATATGGTGTGGCACAAAATCAGCGTCTCTCGTATACAGGTGATGTGATATGTGCTCCAATCATATTTGGAAGAAGCCTTTTTTTCACACACATTGATGGAGAGACTTTGAACATGTTTGGTAAGTGTATGAAGTTTAAAATGTTATTAATTTCATTATTTAATTTATTTTTGTAACTTATATTTGATTTTCAAATATTTACATTTGAATATAAAAATTAAATTCTTATAATTTTTTTAAAATGAAAAAATATATAAATGAGAAGTAAATAATATACCCAAAAAATATATTTATTAAATGAATTTTATTTCCTAAATTGAAAAAAATAATCTCGTTTTCTGACTGCATAAATATCAACTAACTATATTTAAGTTTTTTATATATAAAAATAAATAATATACTACTTGTATTAAGATATTAAAAAAAAGGTTATTCAAAATTTATATTCAGACTTCGGTCAAATTTAAATTTATTCAGATTTTAGATAAAATAATAAATAATACCTTAACCTTAATTATTTCTTTCAAACTAGAAGTCATAAATCCTACTTTGACATGATAGTTAATAACTTAAGATATATTAGTCAACTACTTTTTTTTTGAATAAACACAACTTATATATGTTTTTTTAAAAAAACACTTATTCTTGACAAATTACAAAACAATCATGCTTTAAAAAATTCATGACAGTACAATTCAAATGCATCTAAATTAACTATATAAGAGTTAAAACTTCTTAATCGAAAACTTAAAACTGGTTGAAACAATGTTTCGAAATTTCAAAAATTGCAAATATCTAAAATTTGAAACTTGCTCCTAATCTTCATGTAATTATGGAAAAAGAGGTAAAGACTGTATATTCATTACTTAGTAATATTGTGATTATCGGACGGGGAAAAAAAAAAGCAAGAATGCTACTCGCGGAGCTTGAACTCTGTTGCTATTTTAATGAACTTGAATAAAAAAGTGAAACTAAAATGATTTTTTAGAGATATTGTTTAGTGACAGGTTGTTCTATTTTGTATGAGGCGGCCAGATAAACGAGGCTGATTTAGGTTTTTGATTATCCAATGAGTTCAGTGTACATGCAAAGGTCACTTTCAGAGTTGCAGTAACTGAACAAAACCAGATTGTTACTGTGGCAAATCAAGCAGATCCTGAAACGGACGGCGAGGATTATGTCTCGTCTACCGAGGGAAATCAGCGAGGCTGACGTCATAAAGACGGCGACGTAGACGCGCCGTGCTTGTGGCGGGCAGGGCCCACATCGATGTCCAGGTTCCCGTACAGAGCGGGAGAGGGAAAAGAGGACACGTGGACGTCAGTAACATGATGTTTGTAATATCAAAAGAACCGGGGTCCCACTGGCATATGACGCCACGTCATAGGAACCGCACTAGAACAGCGGAACTGTTACTCGCGAGTGAGAACATTTCTTTTAAAAAAGAGGGTAATTCTAATTTCTAAATGAGGAGACTGTAGATGCCACCAGAGGAGACTGAAGTGTAGTACTAACATAGAATAGTGGTCTATTCATCATTTTATTGCATTTATATACGAATTCATTTAATTAATTTGGATCTGTAAATGGGACCCACATCTTATTTAGGAGGTGATTTTAATCAGCGTTTGTCAAGACTGTGCAGTGCTTTCCAATTCTTTAAAGCTACCTTCTCGAGTCTCTCTAGCTCTCACTCTCTGTATCTCTCTAGCTGAGGCGAATCCAAAACAGCCAACTTCGTGATCCCGTTGTTTCTGGGCTTCTGGTGCTGTGTACCGTGCACTCTCTCTCTTCCTTCTCTAACTCTCAGTTATTTTTGCATAAAGATGCGTTCGTTTACTTAACTTTGCCCAAGCTTTTCTGTCTTGCTAACATTTTGGTGATAATGTGAGTGCAGATTTTTCTATTTGGAGAGTTTGGGCTGGAGAATGGCATATATGTGTGCAGACAGTGGCAATCTTATGGCAGTTGCACAACAAGTCATCAAACAAAAACAAGAACAAGAAAAACAACAGCAGCAGCAACAGCAGCAGCAGCAGCATCAACAAAACAACGATCAACCGCACCAGCAATTCTTCGGCCTTAATCCTTACTCTTTAAACCCGTGGACAAGCGGCAGTCAGCATTCTATTTCTGTGTCCAGCTCTCCTAATTTTGGCTACGGTTTCACCGGTCCGGGCTTCTCCGACCCGTTGGATACCGGAGAATCTGGGTTTCCGTTCCCACAAATTGATCCTCACTCTACTTCTGGTGGGTTTAGATTCTCTGATTTTGGAGGCGGGCCCGGTGGTGAGTTTGATTCGGACGAGTGGATGGAGAGTTTAATGAACACCGCTCACTCAACGGATAGTTCTAATCTGCCTCCTGCTTGTGACGCGTGGCAAAACAATGCTTCTGATTTCGGGCTTTATGCAACCGATCCCTTCACCACCTGTCCCAGTCAAATCGGCTCTCCGACCTCCGAACTCAACCGCGTCGTGTTTGCTGACTCGCAGAAGACCATTCTCCCAGCATGGCCTCCATCTCCTCCGCCGCCGCCTCTAGTTCCTCCAGAATCAGCGGTCAAAGAATTAGCCAAACAAGTCAGTCCAAGTCGAAGCCCTAGCCCTAGTCCTAGCCCTGTACGGCCCCGAAACGACGCCGTTGGCGCTTCAACCTCAACCGGCTTAGCTGAAGCTGAATTGGCGCAGCCCCTAACAAAGGCTTTAATTGACTGCGCTCGACTTGTCGAATCAGAACCAGACAAAGCAGTGAAGTCTCTTGTAAGACTCAGAGGATCAGTGCGTGCTCACGGAAATCCAACTGAGAGAGTGGCGTATTACTTCACTGAAGCGTTGTATAAGAGATTGACTCAACGAGCGGAGAAAACGATCACGACGTTGGAGGCTAACTGTGAGGATTGCATTCTCTCTTTCAAGACCTTCAACGATGCTTGCCCATACACAAAATTTGCTTATTTAACAGCTAATCAAGCAATACTCGAAGCCACAGAAAATGCAAGCCACATTCACATAGTTGATTTCGGGATTGTTCAGGGAATTCAATGGTCATTCTTATTACAAGCATTAGCCAATCGACCAACTGGAAAGCCCGTTAAGGTTCGGATCTCAGGCATACCCGCTCCAGCTCTCGGCAAGTCCCCGGCTGCCTCGCTTCTTGCTACTGGTGATCGTCTCCGTGAATTCGCTGGATCTCTCTCATTGAACTTGGAGTTCGAACCCATTCTAATCCCCATCCGAAAACTCCGGGCCTCGAGTTTTCGGGTCGACCCGAACGAAGCGTTGGTTGTGAACTTCATGCTCCAGTTGAACAGCTTGCTAGACGACAACCCGCTTGCAGTGGAAAATGCTCTTCAGATGGCAAAATCGTTAAACGCGAATGTGGTTACTCTCGCAGAGTACGAAGCAAATTTGAATCGGACCGGGTTTTTGACCAGGTTCAAGAACGCGTTGAAGTATTACACTGCCGTGTTTGAGTCTTTGGAGCCGAACATGACCTCGGACTCAGATGAGAGATTCCAAGTTGAAAGACAAATTCTAGGTCCAAGAATTGCAAATTTGCTTGCACCTGAGAAACAGGGAGCCAAAAGGGAACGTGTTGAGGATATCGAGAATTGGCGCATTTTCATGGAGAATTCTGATTTTGAAGGGATACCCTTCAGCCATTATGCACTTAGTCAGGCTGAGATTTTGTTATGGAACTATAATTACAGTCCTCTGTTCACGTTGAATCAGTCTCACGATAACTTGTTAACCTTGTCGTGGAAGAAGGTGCCTCTTCTTACCGTTTCTTCATGGCATTGAATGTTGATCGTGATGGTGGGTTTCTGTCTCATTTTGTTAATATTGTTCACCTTACTGATCGGATTTGGCTTTCAGTTGCATTCTCTAGTTTAGTTAATATGTAGTTTCTTTAGTCTAGCGCCAACCAATTTAAACATTGCATTAGCATTATTAACTATGTTTATCCCACTTTGTTTAGCTTTTGCCCTTGGAGGCGTCTTTTTGATGTATTTTGTTGGGCTTGCTTACTTTCTGAATCCGAGGCTTCTGAAAGCATGACTAATTGTAGTTATAGTGAATTGCAAAATGGAAGTGGAAAACGTTTGCATTACTGTCTCTGTAGTCTGTTCTGTTCTGTTAAAAAATTTGAATCTGAAGGTGATCTAATATTTCTTTCCAATTTTTTTAATGCTCAAGTGGTAGTGGTACGGGAAGCAAATTGATTCATGGTTCAGGGTCCGGGATGACTATGACTTTATTTGTTGAGCTTTCTGAATTTTCTGACATTTCCGCAGCCTGTTGACAAAGTACTGCAGCTGCTATTGTGTGTGTTTTTACTCCTCGCCATAATTTTTCCTGTCTTGCAAAAATTGTGAAACATGAAAATTTGTCAGTCTATCTGGTTTTGTGATTGGTATCTGATCAGTGCCAACAAGCTGTGACCTGGTTTCTACATTTGGTGTTTAAACCTGACTTGATCTTTCATATTTAATTAGTTTTGTGATTATGACATACTCAAAACCCTTTGTCTTGGGTATTTATTTTGCCTTGGCCGTTCAACTCTAAACCTTTTTAAGGTTTCTGTTTTGCTTTGCGACCTATCATTTTCTATGAACCTATGAGTGGAAAACGACCTCAAAATCTGCATCACTTGCCTCGCTGGCTTTATTTCCACTCTCATTACTCAAAACTGCGGGCATTTATTTTTTGATTATAGCTTCAACAAATTAATGCATCTCATGCATGTTGCTTTTAGTCTGCAAAGTATCGATATAAGATTTAAGAGAGCCTGAATATGACAGCTTATCTTTTATCATCAATAGAATGTAACTTGGCGAAGCTAGGCAGGCATTCTCTCCATCTTAGTCCCGGTTATCGCCAATCTTATTAATTAGTTTGCTCCCCGTGGCTGCAACATTCTACCTCCCGACTTGTATAACTTGACACGTAAGTTTTGTTAGCTGTCTGTTGAGCCTTCTCATAACCATCACCATTATATATACCATTCTACGAGCAACTTAGGGGTTAAAACTAATGTTTGTATGATGTTGATTTGTTCCCGTGAAAAATACGGCTGTAATCAGGCCTCCAATTGTGTTAAAATTAGAGGAAAAAAAATGGGTTACGACATGATTACAAGATATGATGTGATACAATTTTATTATTTTGACAAATATTGATACGATTAATAAATAAATTGTTATCACACCACATGATAAATAATCGTGTCATATCTGTGTTATACCATCTTAATACGATTATATGTTTATGACACAAATATTAATTCAAATATGATAATATTATTAAAAAAATTAACACACACACATTCATAGTAAGCACTAAATTAATTATTTTTGTTATATTGATATTGTGTTATAAATTTATTTATATTTTATTTTTTTGTATTAAATATATTAAATGGGTTAGCACGATTAACATTATTAATAAGGGATTATATCCGTATTTTAATGTTTCAACGCAATTAATAAATGGGTCAGTGTTGGTTTAAATTTGACACGGCGCGACTACACAAATTGTTGACACCCTTGGCTCTAGAAAACCATTCGGCTTAGCCCAAATCATACTACCTCATGTGAGGTTAACCCATGAGTCAGGTTAACCCGTGATGTATCCTAGACCTATTTGTATCAGGTCTTCTAAGTTGGATGCTTTTGTATTCTAATAAGCTATCCAATTGAAGTAAAATCATTTGAACGTTGGTCATGTCACAACGAGCAGCATATGTTTCATTAATCCATGTTTTTAATCTGCTGAATGTTTATTAATCTATGCTTTTATTATCTCACTGCATCTTCAAGTAATAAGCTTTGTAGGATACACGAACAACCAATCCGTCGTACCATTTTATTTTTCTTGAAAGCTTATATTTATGTTGCTAATCATGGATGTTACATTATGGTTGTGCAATAATCATCTTTGTAATGATCCAAACGAAATCTCTTCTGTGTCTCCATGTGAAGAACATTGAGTCTTGAGAAGGAAAGGGTTGTATCTTTAAGGCACGTGGGTGAAATCTGCTTTTATTTTGTGACTAAAGCCGCAGCCGACCCTGTCGCTGGACCAAAACCTGAAGGAAGAAAAGAGCTAATTCGTCCATCAGGCTAAGATCTAGTTGGTGACAACGGACACAATTTTGAGGCACTGGAACAGCGGGCTTAGTTCAACAGTTATAAAATCAATCAAAATTGGTCCCTACTGCCGTATCATTTGGGCGCTGGTCACCGGACCATTTACTATAGCAGAGACGGATCCAGAAGACTAGAGCTACATTACATGATAATCTAACTAAATCCAAAGAAGGCTATTAAATTTGACAGAAAAAGCTTTAAATACATACGTATATGTATATAGATATAAATATAATCTGATGAAAAAATAAGTAAAAAGAAAAAATGAAGGAGAATGAAAGCATGATATTGGTGCATTGAGCTTGTGCCCAGAGGCCTCTATAAAGTCATTTTGGACGGAAAGAAAGAAAAACATACACGTGATTTTCATACGAACTTTAGTAATTTTGTTTGAGGCAGCTGGGGTGTATGACTCTGAAACTGAAACAGCGTCTGTAATTTCTTTCATATGATAAAAGCTGGCACCATTGACATGGTTACCGGAGAATGTACCAGAGGTCTACAGCTTGAATGTGCTAGCTGACGCTTGTACAATTACAACGGTTAAATGGTCCCACCAATTGGAGACATGAGACGTGTTCACCTGTATTTTCATCAAAATTTTATAGTAGGCTGGGCCGTACCCCGAATTACCCTAAGGTGAAGGATCTGACACTGGCAGAGGTCACCACTTAACTCCCGCCAAACGGTTTTCCCCCTGGATGACAATTACCAAGATGTCCATCTACATTGCGTGCAATTCTTCTACTCCTTTGGGCTCCTTCTATGCCCATTTTATAATAGAGATTTATTACTTGGATGTCTAAAATAATGTTTTAATTTATTATTATATTATTGAATCACATGGTTGGTAATGAGATGAGATGGGACGAGATTTGTCAATCTCAATCTTATTTCGTTTACGTAAGTAGGATAAAATAATATCTCACTCTGTCTCTTTATTTTTTTTTAGATAAAAATATATCTCAATTTCGTCCCAAACGAAATAAAACTCTAGAGAATCCCATCTCAACCAGAAAAATTGCCATCCCTAACTATGGGTAAGATACAATGCGAGTTTGTGGTTTGTCGATCTCACTTTCACAACCATTAATAAATAAATAAATAAATTACCAAATTCGCATCATGCTTGCGGCATGTTCTATTTTATTTTTTCAAAAACTTGCCGATTGCTCAAACCCCTATTAGTAGCCCTGCGGATCTTTTCGCTAGTTGCCAAACTTAAAAATATAAATTACACATTATTGAAACTATAAATTAATAAAATTAGCCAAAAAAATAAAAATGACATACTTAATTCAAATTTTTAACAATGTAAATGAGAACATAAAAATTTCAATATTAAAACAAACACACAAAAGGTGTGTTTAGTAATTTGTATTACCCTGTATTGTATTATAGCAAATATTATTTTAAAACAAATTCACAAAAGGTGTATTTAGCAGTTTGCATTACATTGTATTGCATGGTAGTAAACATTGATTTTATGCTAACTCATACTTGGTTGCAATTTCTAGTTTAAATACGTAAAAAGTAGGGTTTTAGAATGTATTAAATTAAAATACTATTCATATTTTAAATATACTAATTTAACTTTTATTATTTAATAAATTTTAATTTATATTTATGTTTAAATAAAAAAATTAATTTAAATAATAATATTAGATAGTAATAAACCTTAATATATAATAAATAAATGATAATACATTATTTTAATTTCATTACATAAAATAATTTTAATTTTTTACTTTAACTATGCAAAAATTATTTCAAATTTATTTAATCATTATTGTTAATAAATAAAAATAAATTTATAATTTATTTTAATATTATATTGTTTGCTAAGATAATATTGTATAATATTATAAAAATATTATATTATATTTTCTTAACATAAAATTAAATTATACTATATTATAATATGGTTTATAATGTTATAATAGCTAATATAGAGATAAATTACATTATAATATATTATTGTTAATAATATAACATAATATTGTAACATTTTATTATTTAATAATAGTGTATTGTTAATTTTTTTTTATATTCTAAAATTAATGTCTAATATTTAATTTTTAAAAATTAATAATAAGACCGTATATTAATTTAATTTTAACATTAATATAAAATATTATTATGTTATTATAAAACAATCCATACTAAACCAAACATTATATTGCATTGCAGCTTAATGCAATATACCTTAATTCAATACACCATAATGTAATATAATTATTACAGTGTCATGTAATACTGCGTGCCAAACACATCCAAAATGTATCAAAATTCTCTATTTTAAATACAAAATACACAAGTCCATCACAATTACTTTTTATATAAACAGATAGACAAAGAACTATAGTTCATAAACTAGCATCCAAGAGTAGCAAACATGATCCATCTCGTTCAGCACCAAGCTCCAAGCTCCAATAATTAAGATTTTTATTTCATTCACCTCCATTAGTAGCACATATCCACATGACTCCTATAATTAGCTTACATATTACTTTTATCTTTAATGTTAGGTTTCACTCTTATATTATATATATACATATAATAAACAATAAAATTTAAATTATTAAAAAAATAATACGGGTTAGTGAATACCCCCAAGGATATTTGAATGAATTTTTTTTTTTACCCTACTCACGGTGGATTTTTGTTTATATTATTAAAACTGTCCATTTCCCCATAAAAATTACCTACAATGAACGAGTTTTTTGTGAGTATACAAGTATAAAACTTCGCCGGCAAAATTGCCATCCCTATTCACAACACAAATAGTCCCAAATAGTTTCTGGATCTGGGATTACGACTGCTTTGAATTGACTGGAAATTTGACTTCATATTTCATTGGCCACGCCTTCGGTGGTGCGTTTTGTTTAGGCAACTTACTTCACATGGCATTTGTTGACTTTTACTCTTTCAGCTAACGTGCCTCTATGACTTAGAGGTTAGCTGGATGAGCCGATCGAAAATTAGCCCCGAATCGCGACATGTTATTTGAACCCAACTATACTGCAAATTCTGCGTTCCCAAACTCTCACTAGAAACTATTATAATGTGTTGGTAATTTTCAATTTGTTTCTATTGGCATGTTGTATAAAGGTTCCTGACTTTCTGTTTGGAAATTGAAAGGGTGCCAATAGAATCACTTTAATTAATTTTATAGAGCGTTTGTACGGGCCTAAATTTTATGTAAAAGGCAATGAGTTGAGCTAGTGGCATCACTCTAAAATTCTTTTAAAATCCATTTTCTATAAATTTATAATTTTAACCTCAATTAAACAAGGTTTAAAGTTGGGAGAAAAAAAATCTAATTAAACTCTGATACAATCTTCCATCAATTAAAATAGGATTCTTAGTTGTAGGTGCCCAAAAATTTAAAAAATTCTCAAGAGAGCAAGAAGCTAATAATTTTTGTATTTTTTTTAAGCTCCAATCCAATTTTGTTGATGAAATTGAGAGGCAGATCACTTAGTGATAATGCCTCGCCTTCTTCTTCTTCTTCTTCTTCTTCCCCTTTGCTCAGAACCTTGCATGATTTTTCTCAAGAGCTTCTTGCCTTCTGTAAATTATTCTTTATTCAAAATTGAATTGTTGGAGCTACAAACAAAGAATAAAGAGAATTAAATTTATGTAATAAGAGATTATGGAGCTATCTTATCTAGTTAATTATTATTTTGAGAAAACCAAGCCAGTGAAAATGTTGCAAACCCGAATGAGAGATTGCAGGGTTCTGCTGACAAATAAGAAGCTAAAGGTATTTGTCTAATTGAAAAGGGCGCACTTAAAGCAGAGTCATTTTCGAATATGTTTTTGAAGGGATGTTTGTGCAAAAGAGGTTTCATAAATACTTTAAACCGGCGCTAATAGCATCACCCGATGGCACCAGCAGTTGGGCCACGATGAAGTCTGAAAAGTGTAAAAGAAAAGCCGTGCAGAATTACAGATCTCTCTATGCATATATTTGAGTCACGTTGCTACATTACATACATGCCATTTGTCTTGAAATCAGACGACATGCAAATCTAACGCTGCATCTTCGCACTCTCTGGCTTGACACATGGCATCGATGTTACTGCACGTAGAACCAATGAGAAGCGAATTTTTGGTGGTATTGTCGTAAGAATAGGATCAGGAACCAATTAATTTGCTAAATGTGCCCCTTGCAGTGGCATATTTTAACTGGTTTATCTCACAGTCCAATTTATATATATAAATAACGATCCCTAGAAACCACAACGAGAAAATGAATCACGCAATCAGATCATTTCGGGCCAATCCACCGGCCGTTTTATTGTCTCCATTCCCATCTTGCGCTGGCCACAAAGCTTCAAGCGTTAAACTAAGGCAGGTCACTACTTTGTCTAAGAAACCGACTAATCCCCAGAACATGGAGACGTCCCAGAAAATGGATCCCAATAACCCTCAAGAGAAAACTGGGTTAGTTCTACGCATTATTTTGAATTGTTATCTATGCATATAATTGTATTTATTTATGTAAATTGCTTTTCTTTGCTGTGTTGTGGGATAAGGGACGTGATGTCTCATTCATTTGGAGAAGGATATGCCACGAGGTCTGATGAAGAAGGATTTGGCGGCATCTATGGAGGCAACCAGTTCTTTCCTAATAAAGATGAGAAAGATAAGGACATCAATGAAAATCACCCAGGTGACTAATTAATTAAATTGGTCTGATCACATTATCTGGATGATTTTGTTAAACTAATTAATTATTATAATTTTGTAACATGATTATTGTTTTGATTATGTGGGTGTTTTATATATTTGCGAAGCTTTTGACAAGAGCCAAGGCAGCGAAGTGAAGGAGAAAGAAAAAGCTAGGCACCAGACTACTGCATCGAACTAGATGGGAAAAACTTTGCCAACCCGTCCGGCGGCGTCTTTAAATAAATTTAGCAGTAATGCATGTAGTAGTGTTTGCTGGATAGCTTAGCTATAAATAGATTTTTTTTTTTTATAATTTTAATGTTCCTGAGGAACATATGTATTGGGTTGTAAATCAACTCTTTGCTATTTTCAGCTGAATAACGAAATATGAAATACGAGGATATTAATTTTTTTGTTTCCGAGGTTCCCTTCAAAACTGAAGAAGATAAGTACTGCATAAGTTGACCATGAACTCAATGAGCCGATATACGGCTCAAATGGACAATCCAAGAATCACCCAACCCACAAAATTTCGAAAGAATTTTATACGCGGTGCCGTTGTGAGCATGTAATTATTGACTACTCAAAAGTGTTAATTCATATTTGTGGCACGCGAAAGCGGAACCGGAAGCGGAAGAACCAAAGTTGAATCTCGCAATGATCGGAAAGCCGTCACAATTTAAGTTTAGCATATGTGCCTTCGAGATATTGGAGTACACCCTTCCGCTCATTAAGTTTAGCGTATGTGTCTTTAAGATATTGCATTACGCACCCTGGAAAGCAATCACAAATTCAGAGAGTTAATAAAACCCTCTTGGGAATTGGCATCATACACCAGCTTACCTGATATGATGTTCATTAAATTTTAGCATATATGCCCAAGCACATATGCCTTTAAGATATTGCTTGACACCCCTGTAAAATTAGAATGTGGAACAGTCCAATAGTTTTAGCACCTTCCCTATTTCATAACACCCCATTAATTCTAATGTTTGCAAAACTCAAGCAATAATCAAGATTACGACATGCAATACACTTCAAATATATTGTGTGCAGGAAAGAGCAACCGAAGGACTCAATGTTTTATCTATACAACATTGAAGAATTACAATTAATGAGAAGACTATAGAAAGTCAGTGGGGGTTATCAAAAGGGAACAGAGCAACACAAACTGAAGAAAAACAGAGCAGAAGAAGAAGTCTAAGAAGAAGACGGTAACTTGCTTGTTTGCAACTACAAGAACCCTTATTTCCAATTAGGGGTGGGCAAATTTGGATTTGGATTGGGTTCGGATTAACCTGATTAGATTTCAGGTTAATCGAGTTAGGAAAAATGTGACTCAAACTTAACCCGAACATGCGATCCGATTCAATTGGATCCAAACATATTCGGATCTAATCAAAGATTTGTGCTTGTTTTAACTTTAATTTCTTTAGATTTTTGGATCAGATTAGGTTTGACCTGATCTAAACATGATCTGATTGGGTTGGTCAAAATCTAACCAAATCGAGTTAGAACTTTCATTCGAATAAGATTCGAACATGAAATTTTTAGATCAGATTAGGTCAAATCAGTTCGGATCGGGTCATATGCCCACCCATATTTGTGATGGGGTTGAAAGCACAGAGTTCTAAAAAACTCTACAATTATTACTTCTCTTGTATTCTTTTTTGCTTTTGCCAATGAGGTTGAATTTTTTATGCAATCCATGCCCTATGTGTCCTATTCTTTTTGTTTGGTGAGAAGACAGAATGAAAGAGAGGAAGAGGAGTTAGCAAAAACCATCGTCATTTAACTTCCCCTCAACATCACTTTATATAAATGCTACTGTTGGGGACTATTGAAGTGATAATTACTTTAATATGGGCCATGTTGGGTAAGCTCGTCGTGGACAACTTATTAAACATCCTACCTAAATCTAACATCTCCCGCTCATGCACGAGGAGATGACATTGTCTAGCAGTGCACTGGAAAGAACTATAATCGTTAGCCATGTTACAATATACACACAGCGTTAGGCAAATATATTGTGTGACCTATGAATAAATAATTAAAAAATTTATTGGAGCTATGAGATCTCAATTATAACTATATACAAGAGATTCTCTTATTTATTCATCACGTGCTAGATTTAATATGTTACATCAATCTAATCATACTTTATCCCTTTATCAAGAAGCCATTCTTGACTACTAAAATTTTGTGCATCCACAATTGTATCAATCCTTTGGTGGATTATACAATGGTACTAGCAAACACATAAGTAAGATGTAAATAACATCAATCTTCTCATCACACTCACACTTCTTAGTTTAGACTAACTACTTTTTTAGTTATATTTCATAGATCAAATCATGTTAAAGTCTTAGAAATCAGGTTAAAGTAGCGAACATTAGTCTAAAGACTTAAGGCAGAGTTGATGGTCACAAGGGCACTAGTAGAGGCTTTTATTAATCCCTGAGGAACTTACACAATGAGGAAGCATGCATTCATTTACTCATTTTACTTATTGGTCACAAAGCACATGATTACATACTATAGTTCATTCTTTTTTAAAAAAAGTGTATGTCTTATATTTTTTTCATTGTATACATTTTGGTTCAGTCGCCACTCAAGGGCCTAACTCGAATCTTTACAATTGCTTTCCACCAAAGCTATTTAAGGTCTCACACTTAATTGTAATTAGGTTTTTATGATAGTAAGGTATATCATGTCAGTTCTAAAATTCATTTAATATGGACCTCATCTTAACTCAGTCAAAGTAACATATTTATTAGAATTAACATTAGCTCAATGATAGTAGACAACATATATTATTGTCTTGTAATTCTGTGTGTCTCATTTCAGCTTGCACACGTAACAACTGAGACGACTGCTTATGTGACAAAGTCAATCTTGACCTGAAGACATACTTTAATATTTCTATGTATGTGATTATATTGGCTTCAAGTTCAGGTAATAAATAAACAAATAATTACTTTATGAAAAAACATAGTTTTATAAGAATAGCTCACATTGACATTATAAAGATTTGTAACTCCATAGTCATAAAATCTCAAAAATTGATCTTGTGATAAGATAACATCTTCAATTATCCTTCATTAACTATTTATACTATGTTATGTGTAGATTTATATGGTAAGACCACTCTTTATTTCAAGCTACAGTATCTTATGCATTGCAGTATTCCTTTAAGTTACATATCTTAAGGTAAATTTTTGCTCATCAAGATCACTGCATTTATCAGCACTCAAGCATAAATTTTCTTTTTGATATAAAGAGCAGTTCACAGTAACTTAGAGGAATGCTAAGATCTTCTTAATGAAATTTCAACACTCATTCTAGAATTCAATTGGTATCTACTCACTAGCATATCAAATATTGGGCTTGTTGCACTATAGTGTAAATTAGACTCTTATATAGTGTAAATTAGACTCTTATTGATAGTAAAATAAGGAACACTAGTAATGTACTATTATTTTATAGAGTTTTTTAGGCACAAAAGACTAATAATTTGTCAACTTCTAGAGGAGTATCCAATCGGCTTACAATTAGCCACTCAAGATATTTTGAAAATATCTCTGATATAAATGTAACTTTAATGATAGAGCTCAAAATTTTCATAAAATATCCAATTAGATTATAAACTCCTAAAATATAGACAACTTTGTCCATATTTCTTAGGAAAAAAAAAATACATTTTTCAAGGATCTAGACAAACTCTTAATTTTTCCCAGCCATCTAGATTTTATAATCATCTTTGACCCTTTTATCATGCAAGTAATGGTTTCTTTAATCATCTAAACCTTGTAATAAAATTATAATTTCATTAAATTTAAGATACCATTTTTCGAGAAATGTTATAAATATTATATATTTAGATCTTTTTAGGGGTGCATGCTTTGTGCTTAAGACCTTTAGCAACAATGCCAAGTAGTTTCTCTCTCTTTTAAAATTAGCTTAACTTTAAGTATTAAATCGTTATAACTTTGAATGTTTAGTTTTACCTTTTGTTCAATTTTTATACAACTTAATTTCAGACATAAAGTCGATTTACTAGAGACGATAATTCTACATCAATAATAGCATAATATTGAATATGTTAATATTTGTTCATTTATTTTGTTGAGATTTTCTCATTCTTTTTATATAACTTCATTTTTCTCGATAATCTTTTCAATGGATTTCTCATACCATAATCTTTGTCCGCATAAACAATGACTTGTTTGTCAAGTGCTTTGTAGATTAGGGTGAATACTAAGCATAAGAGTTTGCTTTATATGCATAATGACACAATACTCTATCTAATTCGATCTCGCAAAAAACATGCTAGGATACTTAAAATCCACTCATTACCTAGCTATGTCTGTATAAATGTCATTGATTGGTTTTATAGTTAACTAGTTTCACGAATTTATTTAAACGTATATCAGTTGGGATCATGATTAGGTATCTTATTTTAAACTTTTTCTTAATTTGCATAAACATAGTATTATTGTTAGTTTAAATCTTATAATTAGAATTTACACCAACATGTTCATTTATATCTTAAGGCAAGTTTTTCAATCTAGTTGTTCTATTTTATTTTAAAGTTGAAATATTTTTTTTACTCAATCTTGCCTATGTTTAGTATTTGTTGGTAAGTCGGTATTCTTTTGTAAATTCAATAAATTATTTTACCCAATATATGTAAAGTCTCAACTCATTTTTATTTTTAAATTTGCTTTTATCATTTGGGAGAGCTTTGAGCACTTCACTTTAGACCGTATCTCAATTCAGATTGTCAATGCTTCGCAATGAATTTTCAAAATTTATCGTCAAATTAAATCTTAATTTTCATTTATTTGTTGTTTAATATAAGGGATTAGAACAAGAATGGGCTTAACATTTTAAAATGGGGACCCTGCTCCACTTGAATGGGATGGGCTTAAAAGACCTTGCCACAAAAGCCCATAATTAGAAATCTGTTTCCAGTAGCGGTGCAAGCGCGTTGTGTTTCACATGGTCAGCACAGTAGCTGCTGTGCATCCAGCTCAAACGAGGCGGTCAATCCTAGACAAATACAAACACTTTACCGAACAAGGCACGTTAAATGCATCACATCCGTCGATCTGACACCTACTCTTTCTTTAATCCTGTCCGTCCGTTGCATCCAACAGATCACATATTAAAACAAGGCTCCTCTTCTTTTTGTCGTTCATTGACCATCGTTCTTTCGGTTTACCTACCACTATTTCGTTATTCTCTGCTTTCGTTTCATTCAGTTTTATTCTGATCAAGCGTCGATGGCTTCTAGTCTGTTCTGCTTGCTCTCAGATCCTGTCCGATCGTCTGGCGATCTACGTTTTGATACCAGAAAATATGTATTTGAAGGCATGGCCTTGGAATTTATTGAAGGTTTGTGGCTGGATTTGATCTATCTTCGTGTTATGTATGTTTTATATTTTCTGATGATGTTGTTGCATCTGTAGGTTCATAGATCTTATGTAGATCTGTTATCGTGGCTAATAATAATCTCTGTCAGTTTTATCAATGATGTCATATGCCGGTGACAGGTAATTTTAGTTTAAATTTTAAGTTACTCTGGTTTCATTATATTATGATTAATTTGACGTTGATTTTTTCTATTATATATTCATGTGCTTGGTTTTTGCTTGCGTCAGAGCGGGCGCGTGGAGGATGGAGGATCTTATTGGTAGCTGATTGAAGCTGCTGAAATCTTATGGAATTTCCATAGCACATAAGAACGATGTCGTTCTATGTAAATTGAGTGGAAGCAATCGAACATGGAAGTTGAATTGTCTTGTACATGGATGTAGAAGATGTAGGGGCTAAAAGGCTCCTGATTTGGTAGAGCCGAGTGAACCCTGGTTAATCTCTGTCATCCGACCTTTGCCATGACAGGTGCGCTTGCATGGCAGGTCACCCCATATTCTTAATAAAAATTCGAAGTTTTCTGGTTTCGAGGGGAGATCGCACGGGAATTACCCGGGTTCTCCCCTCCGCTGTGCCTGTGTCTTCCCTTTTTTGTTCTCTTTCAATTTCTCGTGCAGCCCAATCCACATCATTGGCTATCGTTAGCTCAATTGGAGGTAAAAGTTGCATTTAATAAGTCCGTTGGAGGTATAATGCGGTATATAATGCTTCTGCAATCATTCATCTTCAAGCAGTTGGTACAGAGCTTAAAATTATG
This sequence comes from Luvunga scandens, assembly GCA_030449905.1. Classification (NCBI taxonomy): domain Eukaryota; kingdom Viridiplantae; phylum Streptophyta; class Magnoliopsida; order Sapindales; family Rutaceae; genus Luvunga; species Luvunga scandens. The sequence continues at coordinate 948,406 of JASUUG010000383.1, read as the reverse complement.
GTATACTAAGTTTTGATTATCCAGTATATCTGACTATGCATATATGAATATTTCTTATTGACAGTTAAAACACAAAATTTTGCATTGAGGAGTTCATTGTCAACATCGTCTGACTATTGATTTTGAAAGGTACCATGTAATTTGGTTTTACCTATGATGGATAGCCGGAGGGCTGTATGCATATATACACACACCTGCTTAGGTGTACGGCATATATAATCAACATCACATCATGCCCTTGATCTCGTGTCATAATTGCAAATTGCTGAATCATTACTAAGATGTGTCAGCAACCAATTACAATGCTAATTGTTTCAGCAAGCAATAGCAGTACTCTTGCAACTTTACATCTTTTCCGTATGCACATCTCAATTGCAGTCACGAAATTTGCATAAAAGTTTTGCATATGAAGCAGTGTGTCATTGCATCTGTTGTATTATTCGTGGCATTATTCAGATGATGAAATTGATCACTAGTTTGTTATTCTTCATCAATTTTCTAAACTATTTTATGAAGATGTCTAGTTTACGATTTTGGTTGTTTCTTCATTTTTGTCTATTTCTGTTGAATATTGAGGTTGCCTTTCAATTTCAAGGTATATGTTGTGAAGATATCAATTTGTGCCATTTTATTTTTGTTATTGATGGCTGAACAAGAAAATTTGGTACTCTGTTGGCTTGTCTTGCTGTGTAAATTGTCTTGATATGGCACCGAGAGTGAAGAATGGCCTCAAATCCAGAGTTCCAATTTTTTGAAGTTTCCACCAAAATGCATTCCATGTTGAATTCTGACGGATTAGGTGCTTGGGAGCATCTGAAGTTGCAGTAACTTGTCGGCAGGAGTTTTGTAATAATAAATGATCGTTGGGAAGCTAAAATTATTCTGTATCAATGAATGATTAGCCTGCGGCAATTCATCCTTTTTGTTGCAGCGGTCTTTCTCAATGACTCGAACATGTTTAGACTTACCAGTCCAGCACTTTGAGGCAGTGTGCTTTATTGAGGTGATTTAATCTTATTGGAATCCCTTTTCAAGGTTCTAATATTAGTTGATTTTTAATTTATGAACATGCAAGTAAATGGTTTGGTCATTGCATTCCTGTAACTCAACCATCTGCTGGTTTTATTTTAGATTTTTTATGTGTATTGATGAATCCAAAATACAGTTGTCTTCCATTTGTGGATTCATTTTTTCCATTGATATTTGCTGTAGCATGTTGTCGCCTCTTTTTAAATTGCTACTCAGCATCATATTTTTTCTAATGTCATTCTGAACTGTTATATATAGCTCTCATTAGTTAATTTTCTGTTACAAGTTCCTTTTTGTTCTAGTCTTTAATGGCAAGCTTTAACTAATATAGAGTTTCTTTGCTCATTCATTTATTTTAAGTGAGAGCAGAGCAGAGAAGCATTTAGTCAAGGTGACTTGAGCTGTTCGTAGGAATGAGAAAAGCATTTAGCTGGTGCCAGCGCACCTGTTCATCATATCTCCGTATAAATATATATCTCCTTTTGTTACTGGATATATGTAATGATCTATGATTGATTTTGGATTCCATAAGTACTGCGGTCGTGGTGGTATGTAAATATGTAATTGAATGGTGATTTAATGAAGGGGGTGGTAGCGTCGAGCTAGCACGTGCTTTTTCACATTTTCTATTTAGTTCAGTGGTAATTTGGTGAATTTGGGATTGTTAGGGAGCTGAAGGGCTTCACAAATGCACTTAGTTGTGGGCCTATTTTATTCTTCTGCGATTTGGGCATCTTTATATCGTATTTTGAAGAAATTGAAACTTTGTGAAAAGACTGTTGAAATATTTTTGGACAACACCGAATGATTGTTTCTGAGCTTTTGGGAAGACGAGGGTAGATTTTGTTATTGCAAATCTGAACCCGTGAAATATTCAAAATTTGGTCTTGTTCTTTTTATTTATTTGAAGATGCTGAGAAACTTTTATTTGATTTAATTTCATTAAGCTTCATCAAGTCATAATTAGTAGTAAAAAGGTTGGTTAAATAATTTCGAAGTCATAACGAGGAAAATCCTTGCCAAGTTTACTAATTTGTAATGACGTGGAAATTGCTGTACATTTGGACCATAGTTAATATTCTATGTGGAAAAACGTTTGGTTAAGCTTTTTAGCATGTTTAAATTGTTCAAGCATTTTTGTCTAAAGCGAGTGTCTCCCGACTTGTCCTATTGAAGATCTGTAAGCTCAAAATGGAAAGAGCGCCCAAATCTATACGTTCTTGGTTTGGGACGGTAGTGGTTCGAATCCACTCAGATCTATACCTTTTTATCAGTTTTTGAAGAATCTATTTTCTTGTGTTTAGTATCATTAAAATCACATAAACTTAGAAATAACAATCATAATATTTAGAAATAAGAACCCTTTTTCTTCATGCGTCAACTGGTAACCTTGTGCTTAACCTTTTACTGTAATCTTCTTCAAATTAACTACTAATCTTTTGGAGTCGTGATATATTTGGGTAACTTTCAGGGTCTAACAATTGTCAATGCTCAAGGGCTTATGTTAAAGAAAATAAAATGCAAGTACAGGAAGCAATTGCGCAGGTCCTCCAAAATTAATTAAGAATTAACCACGCCTTTTTGCCGGCGTTGCATGCACTCGATTTTTCATTTTTTTAATTTTCTTCCTGTGAACCAAAACATTTTATTTAAGCAAATTAAAGCTACCACAAGTTGCAAGTTAATACGCAAATCTCTTGTTTATTTCAAACTTACCCAACCAAAATAAAAAGAAATACAATTGTGTTCATATGTAGATTGTAAACTCGACTCAAAGATTAGCGAAGATTTTTCATCTCGAGAAATCATTTCAAGTGGATCCTCTCATATTTCTGCAAACCATCTATGTGTTTACAATTACATGATCACCATCTTTCAAGTTAAAGATGCCATAATTTTTTAGGAGTAGAAAGCCAGTTAGACTTTCTCTTGATCGTTTTGTCTTCTTCGGTGGACGCTGCGACCTCGAGTTTCTCTTTCATGCCATCATCATTAGCATTGGAAACCTTTCTAAAGCTAAATACCTTTTTTATAAACCCCAAACTTGCGCTCCTCTTGCGCGATGATCCATTACCAATACCATTACTGGTGATTATATCGCACGCACTCTCATTATTTTTATTTTTATTTATATTGCCTTTTCTTATAGACTCTGATAACCTCTTGTAACCTGTAACCCTTAAACGCTCTGTAGATTCAGATTCTGATAAAAGAAGAAAGCTCCTTGATCTTGCGAGCTTTTTAGAAGAACCTCTATGAAGCTTGAAGCTTCTGTTCAACTCCTTCATTGTTTCTTGGTATTCTAATTAAGCTGATGCAGGTTACAAAAATGAAATCGTTGAACAGTAATAATAAACTTCTTTCTTTTGAGTTCTCTCTCAAGGGATGTGAGAGTCTATTTAAGTTTAGGTATGAATGTCATTTCGTTTTCTTAGGAATATTATTAGATTACTGTTGTTTTGACAGATTGTAGGACTCATTAGATGATGCGTAGTTTGCCATATTTAGTGTACATTTTACCAAAGTTGAAGAACGGCCCAATATTTGGGGTTTCTTCAGGATAACTATCAAATTAAGATTAGCCCTTTGTTGGTTTGTTGTGTGTGTGTGTGTGTGTTTTTTGCCCTCACGTTTATTTACCATTTTAACTTTCTTCCCTTGCCCTATGTGTTTATTTTTTGTCAGCAGTCGCCCTGTCGCTCAGGCTCTAACACAGTGAAATTTGGGGTAATCTTTTTCTTTTAAATTATTGTCATCCCATATAAATTTGGCATGATTACAGCCCACTACTAATAATGTCTCTATTTGAACTCAAGTGACCGTTGGTGTGAAGTACATTTAGCGTCAACTAATTTTATACTTTTGGATATAGTAAAGTGTTTATTGTTTGTTTAAAATTAAAATAATTTATTAAAACGGTTTTAATCGATTAATTGTAGAAAAAGATCTTTTTATAAATTAATCAATTAGCGGAGTGTGAAGTGTGCGTTACATATTTAGATGGGTGGAAGTATCATCGCCTTTTCAATAAATATTCTCACTTCACGAACTGTTCTGAAGTATACATTAAAGTTGAGACGCATCATTTCATTGTGAAGATGAAAACTCGTGTTTGGTTTGTACTCACATCTGTTCTATAACGGCGAAGAGAGTTGCACAACTTTTTGGGCTTGTCCACATTTACTCTTGGGCCCGAGGTTGGTCCATACACGTCACTGTCTCGGTGTCAATAAGACGGCTATACCCTTTTACATGGTATTTATGAAAACAGCGTAGCATTTTTTAATTTTCGTAGCTATTACTGCCTATTAGTATTAGCTACTAAGGCCATGTTTGGGAGCTGAACAAAGTGTGGGATTAGACTAACTTTTTAGATAAAATATCTAATTTCATATTTGACAAACTCACATAGATTAGATTAAGTGGACCAAATTCAAATTTAGTCCCACAATTATAGGATTAGTTATCCTAATTTTCACATGGGTTTAGGGAGGATTAAAATAAGCATGCCTGTACTTTTATTATTTCTTATTTATTCATTTATTTATTGTTATTAATTAATTAATTTTTATTCATGATTCCATAAAATTTTATTAATTAATTAATTTTTATTCATGATTCCATAAAAATTAAGTAATTTATTTTTTTTATTTTACCTATGACATCTTCTTTCATTTATTTATTTGTATTAATATTTCATATTAAAATGATTAATTAATAGTATAATAAATGCATTAACAAAATTATTATTAAGAAACATCCCATGTATCATTTGAATATTATGTAAAACATTAACATTTGATAAATAAATAATTTTATATTTAATTTTTTAATAATATTTTATTTAATAGGAAAAATATACATCATATTTAAAAACATATAATTAAATTAAATTTAATTACTCTAATTAAATATTATTTAACTTCACTTATATTTAATTTAACATAATATCGTACTAAACATAGGACAGCACTATATATAATCCAACTTAATCCAATCCAACATAATTTAATTTCATTCTTATAGTTAATCCAATTTAATCTTGCATACCAAACGTAGCTTAAGTGATTAGATTTTGAATAAATTCATTGGTTTAGAATGGGCAATACAAATTGGGATCAAATTTTGGAGAACGACTGAATGCCAAGTTATCCCAAAGGCTTCAAGCTTAATCATTGCGGATCGTATTATAAACTACATATATTGTATTTTTTTGTTTTTAAACCTACTGTTACATGTATACACACAGAAATTTCTTTTTATTTTCAATATTTTAGACTCTAAGAAGGTTTAAATAATAATTAAAAACGAGGTTGATTTTCGAGGCTATCATCGCCGTTGACCCGTGTTGCGTGGAACAGAAAAGAGCTTGAAGCGGAAGGCGCGGTTTGACAAACGATGCTTCCGGCCATTATCGGTCGTTTGTCAGTCGTACTCTGCTGATTCCCCCAACAAATGAGGCGGTGATTGAATTATATAATTGAAGCATATTATATAAAGTAAAGCAGAAAAAAAATATGGCATTATCAAGAGCTCGACCCACCACATTCATTAGGCCGGCCACTACTTTGGAGTTATAATTACATGACCCACCCACTCCTTAACTACCTAATTAATTAATTAATTAATTAGAATAATAAATTAACGGCTAAACGATTTCATAACCAGAGCTTTCCTCAACCAGCCAACCAACAAAAGGTTCGGTCATCAGTGTTAATTGCATTTAAAGTTTGATTTTGTTGGGACCATGATATCATATATATTTTGGTAGATTACTGAGCGGAAAAACAACCAAAAGAATCTGATTTTCCATTAAAATAATGCAAGAAACGTAGAGTAGACCCTATTAGTTGTTTAAGCTGAAAAGGAAAGAAGCCAACGCACACAGTGTTTTTCTAATACAAATTTTAATACTAATAAAGAAATATAATCTCCTATATATATATATATGCATGTATATAGATGAAATTGGCACTTTGACGTTTGAACAAACTCTCTCTCCTTCACATTCAGTTTCATGTCTGTTTTGCTGTGTCAATGAGCTTATCGTGCAGACAAAGCAGCTTACATAACGCATTTCTGTCTTTTGTTTTGTTCAACAACTACTGAGTTTAGAGCTATTTCTGGCCCTGCCTTGCTTCACCAGGTAAACTCAATTTTCATCTCAACGTTTCCTTTTTGGGGTTTTGGGGGGGCGCGGGCGGTGGGCAGTGAGCAAATCTTGGAGGCTCATGCTGCAAGTATCTATTTGTCACTGCAAAAAATTCCTGGATCAATTTATGATTTGATTTGCTGTAAGTTGCAGCAAGTATGTTTTCTCGGAGAAGACAGTCTCAGAATCCTCAGGACATTGATTCTGAAGAACGGGAAGCAAAGGTAACGAGAATAGAAACTTCGAAGGAATTTTTTTTTTAAATTTTAATTTGCATTTGAATGTTTTGAGTTGCTTAATTGTTATTATTATGTTAATTTTATCTATGTCACCTTTTCTCTTCAGAATCCATAAGATTAATTAATGGATATCTCCACTCTCTAGAAGGATCAATTGCAATAACCAGATAATAATGACATTGAATTTTCACTTGGAAGAAGAACGTTATATACATTCAGAAAGTAACAGATTAAAACAGACCCTGATACTTGTGACTAAGCAAATAAATACAAGCATGCAGGTAAGTGAACTCAGAGCTGAGATTGGACCACTGTCTGGACACAGTTTAAAGTTCTGCACCGATGCATGCCTGAGGAGATATTTGGTAGCCAGGAACTGGAATGTTGATAAGGCAAAGAAAATGTTGCAAGAGACACTCAAGTGGAGGGCAACTTATAAACCTGAAGAAATTCGTTGGGTATGCCAATTGGATTAGATTAATAATAGTGTATATAATATGCCTTCGAATTCGATGTCTATCTTCAGATTGTCGTAGCAATTAATTAATTTTAATGCCATAGGCACCATACTTCATTGTGTCCTCGTTTTTTTTTCTACTATACTAAATAAAAACCTAAACTAACGAATTTGATTCTCCAGAATGAGGTAGCCCATGAAGGTGAGACTGGAAAAGCATCAAGAGCAAACTTTCATGATCTTAGTGGAAGGTCTGTGCTTATATTGAGGCCTGGCAAACAGGTTTGTTAGTTGTACTTGGACCATTTTTGCCCTTAAGTGTATATACACACATACACACACAAAGCTTTCTTTTTTAAAAAAAAAAAAATTGACCGATAAAATTTCTCTTTAATGTTGGACAGAACACATCATCTGGAGAAGGTGATGTCCGTCATCTGGTATATCTCCTAGAAAATTCTATCCTTAACCTTGCTGAAGGTCAAGAACAAATGACTTGGTTGAGTGATTTCACTGGGTGGACATTGAACACCAACATCTCCATCAAGACAATGCGTGATATAATTTACATTTTCCAGAATCACTACCCTGAGAGGCTCGCTATTTGCATTGTGTATAATCCACCCAAGTTTTTTGAATCAATTTGGAAGGTTTGAACTCCTGTCTCTATCTATCTTGGTTCATTTTTCATTTTGATATATAATACCTGAAGTTGAAGAGCAGTAATTTCTTCTTTCAATGAAGTTTAAGTAGTGCAATAAATGCAGTTTGCTCTGTAGTGGGCATATGGCAAATGGAGATGTTTCTGATTTGAGATCAATGATTATTCTTTGGTAGCATTTCCACTAGTAGTGGATTGTTGGGCAATCTCACGTGTGTGTGAGATCTTCTTGCTACTTCCTCTTTCTACAGGCAATCAGGTACCTTCTGGACCCACGAACAACTCAGAAGGTGAAGTTCATTTACCCAAATAATAAAGAGAGCCTGGAGTTCATGATGTCATTAGTCGATGTTGAAAACCTTCCCACTGAATTTGGAGGGAAAGCCTCACTGCAGTATGACCATGAGGACTTCTCTAGATTAATGGCTCAGGATGATGTGAAAACTGCTAAATTCTGGGGACTTGATGACCAAAGGCCGTGCAAGATTACTAATGGGGGCATTCCAGGGATGAGATGCTAGCGCTACTTGCGCCACCGGCTAGCTGAGATCTACGAAGTTATGCCTATTATAGTAGTATGCAGGAATTTAAGAATGGGAAAGGCTGCCCGAAGTTGGACTGATATGAATTTTAGTATCAAATATACTGATCTGGAAACGTTAGCCAGTTCCATGCAGAGGTGAATTAACATTTAGATGTTCCAAATATGCTAAACAATCAGAAAAAAAGACCTTCCTGCACAATTTATTGTCTTTTCTTTCTGATTTTGTCATCTTAAACACGGTGAAATGTTTATTAAGTTCCTTGCTGGATATAACGTGATAGCTTTCAATTGTTCTCGCACAACTTAATAATAGGCATAAAATAGTTAATGCCCGGGGATTACTTAAAATAATTGCTCAACAGAACACGGATCTCTAGTGGTTTGTGGTTTCTTTCCAAACTGCTCGGCATATAATGGCTCAATAGAACACGGATCTGTAGCGGTCTGTGGCTTGTTTCCAAACTGTTTGGCATTGTACACTGAAATGTCCAAAGACGGCAGCATTATAACTACACCAAAAAACACCCACTGAATTGTGACGACAGCAACGTTTCATGATTGTGGAAACCTGTTACAGAGTACTTTTTTATGATAATAGTATAATAAAATAGTTCAGACTTCTGCAGTGTTTTCATGATAAGGAGACCTCCGATTGAACTGGAGAGCCAGTGGCCAAAATCTTCCCGCTGGCAAGCAAATATCAACCTATTGAACATGGCCGGTGAGACTTACCTAAAGAGTGCAGTTCCAATTAACAAACCATTCCTGCACTTTTTCACCTCAACTAGTCATAGTTTCTGAAGGGCTGTAAATCACACACGAAATTTTAAATTCTTTCACAGCTTATTCAATTGCAGCCTTGAAATAGTTTACTAAATGTTAAGCAGTTTGGCGCACCATCTAAGTTTCTAGCATCTGTAAAAGGATTCATAAATTAATCAATAAAGCCAACAAAAATGAAGGAGGCACACAACAGAGGTACAGTACAGTCATTACGTCAAATTCATGTTACAACAACATTTCTTATTACATACACCCCAATACTGCTGCTGTTTACTCTGTACAGTGGTTTTTGCTCAGCTGAGTGCACCTGCTCAAAGTTCACTGGAATAGAGACACTCATCAACAAGTTGGCGAAGGTTAGGATTCTCCAAAGCAGCTGCAATTCTTTCTTTATCATTCAACTGCTTATTAACTGCACAAAGAAACATGCTCAACCTAAAGAATAGTTTCGAAACCAAAGGGAGGATAATGTCAGAGGAGTTCAGCTATTTGAACCAAGATAGAATGTAATTCCTATTGTAATGACCACATTATTTCACAAATGCTCCAGAGATAAATGAGGCAAATTAATAATGCTGCAGCATTCTGAATGGAAAAGATCTTCAAGACAACAAATGAACAGTAAAATGAATTTTTTATATATCTTTTCCTAATCAATTTGTACTTTTTACAAAAGAAAAATTACAAAAAGAAAATAATACTAATTTAATACCTCCTTTCCTACCATGCACTTTTTCCCAGAGAAAATTATTTAAAACAGCAAAGTAGAAAAGGGATTGATACGTTCATGAGAAGTACCCATTCTTCTAGGAAGATTCACTCATATTCCCAACTATGCAAAGCAAGTATAAAAAGGAAAAGGCATAATTATAATATAAGTTGAATGGCTTTATATGAGTTGAGCAATTTTACCTGATTCTTCATCAGCATGGGATCCAGGAGCAACTTTGATGTCAAGCTGCAAAAGTATATCGGTAAACATAGTAGGAAACTAGGTAAACATCCCTTTCAAAATTAAAAAAAGAAAAAGAAAAAGAAAGAAACTACATGAATATCAGTTACTGAATGCATTAAGCACATAAACTATCCCTCTAGAGTTAGTTTGAATATACATGCCAAGAGGAAAATGTATTAGCAGATCCCAATTTTTCCCTAAGGATAGCCATTAACAATTAAGGAATATCAATTCCAGAGAATCTGATACATGCAGATAATTCCAGGTGGCTGAGAAGCCAAAAATAGAAAAGCTGCATTACCAAACAATTCCCCATCATCTTGCAAACCAACTGATATTGGTTCACTCCTAGTTTATATGTGGTGGCATTTTTAATTTGTAGTATATACCAACGACATACATAATCTAAACAACAATAAACTCTTCTCCTACAAACTAATGTAACATGGAAGTGGTGGATGGGTGAGAATAAAAAAGTTAATATATAGATAGTTGCACTCGAAGTATTACTCTAGCCGAAATAAGTAACAGAATTTGCATTCACAACTGTCAAACAAGAGATAGGAAACACAAATTATGATAAAACTCAGAATAAGTTTATGATGATAAACAAACAGGCAGATAAGACTAAAGAGACAGCATGCACATGAAATAAGCTAGTAAGGAAAAAAATTCATGATGTGCATTCTTTCAGTTTTGGCGTTCACATTCAATCAGAATAAAGTGAAGGTCAAAACAATTGTAGAAAATCACAACTCAAAATCTGACCTTGAAATGCGGAGGGAAAAACTCTTTCAGTTTAACCCTCAAGCAGAGACCAATCACCGTCGCCATACTGCAATGCTGAATAGTGGGAGTGAAAGTTATCCTAAAAATTAAATAAGAAAATGCCTAATAGTTAGCTTGAGTGTGATAAAAATTAATCAATTAATTAATTAAACTAATATACTAACAACAAAATGGAATTTATAGTGAAACACGAGCAAATATTGAGGGCGGAGTAAAGTAAGACTTACAAAATACGCCCAAGCTTCTCATCAACAGTGATCGATTCCTCAGATAGAACACTGAGCTGCTCTAGAGAATAAGGATGCTCCGGATCTCTTATATCTCTTACAAAATTTACGATTTGGGTCAAGGATCACCATTTCGTTTTTCAATTCAAATAATCAAAAAAGAATGAGTAAGCGGAAAAAGGATATCATATATTTCGAGGGGATCAACGCAGTCGTCAGAGTGAGAGTGAGACTCTTCGGTGCGGGGCACCCTTTCCTTCTTGGCGTGAACCACCGGGTTCGCATTGATCAGACCAAGAGTCATTTTTTTCTCTCTCTTTTCTTCTAAGTTCTAATGTTTTGGTTTGCCGAACGCTTAAGGTCGACGAGACTACTTTGAATTTTATTTTCAATATCATGCTGCCACGTCATTTTTTATAATCTCCTCGTCCAGTATTCACCATGGAAATTGGAAACTACCTATACTTGAACAAATGGGATTAAAAAAAAAAAGAAAAGAAAAATCGTGGTGAAATAGAATTTAAAAAAAAAAAAAAGAATTATTTTTTAGCCCTCCTACATTTTGCTTTTGTTCATATATCATAATCCATTCACTGTATTCGATGCCCGTATTTTGCACGTTATGTTCCTCCGTAGCAATCTAGCACTAATCTTCTTGACACATTGCCGACCGTAGTCTACGAAGAGAAAGTCTTAAAGCGAGAAATATGAAGTATCTCACCGTGCCATTCTGTGCAATTAACCCCGTTTGGGACAGACTGCGCAGCTGTCCCAAATGGCTGTTATTCACCAAAATATATTTAATTGGAGAATGAATAAATAATTTGAGAAGAAAATGTGTACTATAAATATAAAGTAGTTATGTAGTGAATGAAATAATTACTTGTTAAATTTATCTCTTAAAATTACTTTTTTCATCGCCCATAAATATAAATGCACATATGTATCTTTTTAATTATAATGATAATAAAGAATAGACGTCTCATATTAAATTGATATAGACTTGTGGATTATTTTTGTATACTTTTATATAATAAATGTATAAATTCAGATTTTTGGGAAAATTTTAAATTAACATGTATAGATTGTAAAAACTTTAAAAAGAAAATTACCAATTAAAAAGATGATATAGGAGTCCTGTAATAGGACTGCTAAGCAAAAGTTCAATTGCAAACACCTATACTCGCTGTATCAACATATGCACTTGTATAATTTTAACGGTTGTTTAATTAATGTCGGTTGTCAACAATTATAAAGACTATAAAGTAATCGAAACAATGATGAAATAAAGGAAAAAAAATGTTTTAGTAAGAAATGATTAAAGGTTTATACAAGATACTGTCGGTGACCTTTAGCCCCAATTGTTGTTGATAGCATTACTGGCCGGGAATTTGAAGAGACGCGGCAATAGGAATTGTACTTGATTATATGATTAATAATTTGCGAGAACTCATCCAGCAGCCAGGTCCCGTAGCTCAGTTGGTTAGAGCGTTGGTCTTATGAGCCGAAGGTCGCGGGTTCGAGCCCCGCCGGGACCAGCTTTGGAATGTTTATTTTTTTACTCTGAACTAAACTGTACAAAGAAATAAACAGGGATTGTTAGGTACGGATTAGCGCCGCCACTCATTTGCAAGACGAACTAATTAATTTTTAAAAAGTGATGTCATAATTAACAAGTTGCAAGTTTCATCCGTTCTCTAAGAAGTTGTGGAATTATCGCAAATGACAAAAAATGCCGAGGTGTAAATAAATTCCACTCTGGCTCTGCGCTGCTGATATATGGATTTGACATTCACTACTGAAAAAACAAAAAGATCCGACTGTATAATTGCAAAACAGAACTCTCCCTTTCCTGAGTTGGAGTAGAAAAATCAAATTAATCACATCACAAACACTACCTGACCTGAAATGTGGCGAAGAAGCTTCACTAGCACCACGAGCGCTTTGAAGGAGAAGAAATGGGACGCTCTGGTGATCGGCGGAGGCCACAACGGCTTAGCAGCAGCCGCTTACTTGGCTCGCGCAGGCCTCTCAGTGGCCGTACTCGAGAGACGCCACGTCATTGGCGGGGCAGCCGTGACTGAAGAACTTATCCCTGGCTTCAAGTTCTCTCGCTGCAGTTACCTCCAAAGCCTCCTCCGTCCCTCCCTCATCAGGTGAGTCTGAGTCCCGGGTTTTTCCACATAAAATACAATTGCCTTCACTTCAATTATTCGAATTTTCTTTTCTTTTATTATTTTTAATTAAAACAGGGAACTCGAATTGGCGAGACATGGACTGAAGTTGTTGCACCGAAATCAATCATCGTTTACGCCATGTTTGGATGGACGTTACCTTTTACTGGGACCCGATAAGCAACTTAATCATTCGGAGATTTCCAAGTTCTCAGAACGAGACGCCGCTGCTTATGTCAGGTGCCTTTTTTTTTTGGTTTTCTGGGCTTCCTATTTCCTGTTTTTATTCAGTTACAAGCTGTGGTTATATGAATATACGTATAGTTTTAGTTTAACGGTATGTTGAAAAAAAAAATTAAAGGAAAATCTAAGTTTTAGTTTCGTAAAAATGACCTCTAATTGTGTCAGTTAACGTGATTATCAGATTAACAAACAAGTAGATGGACAAAAAGAAAAATAAAATAGAGTCAGGTTAACATATCTGTAACTTTACTAGGTTTCAGTCATGGAATATTAGTGTATTACCTTCAGACAAAGTGAATAATTATGTGAAAGTTAACTAAATATTTAAGTACAGATTACTTGTGAGAGCTGATGCAGTTATATTTTTTCGTTCCTCTTTTTATTCTAAATGCTTAATTCATGCAATTTTAATTACATTTCCTAGATTTGAGGACCAGCTCGGTAAATTCAGCCAATTCATGGATCCACTTTTGGATTCTCCCCCTCCCGAATTGTTGCAAGGGAGCTCATCTTACAGTCATCAATTCAAGAATAAAATACGAAACTCAGCCTTTTGGGCCCGTTGCTTACGACGGGCCATCTCATTGGGGCAAAAAGACTTGGTGTAAGGGTTCTTTTTGTTAATCTTGAGTGATTTTTAATGGAATGACACCTAACTAGCCTTGATGTGATTAACATAACATGATTGACCAGCTTAGCTATCATGAATTGCAGCCTCTTCCTTTCTAAATGTGTATTTACGTGTCTTGACAGGGAATTTGTGGACCTTTTGCTGTCACCAGCTTCTAAGGTTTTGAACAAGTGGTTTGAGGTTGTCATTTAATCCTGATTTGTTTGTAGTTTATCCTTCGATTTTTTGAACTATACTTTATTAATGTTATTTTCTTATTGGAATCCCAGCTAAAAGTGAAACCAACTTTTTATATTTGAGCTTAATGTTGTTTATATGGATATCTTGATTTTCATGGATATGCATTCATTGGATTTTTCTTAATTTCTCAGTACTTAGCTCTGACAAACCAGTCTGAATTTTTCTGATTGTATGCTATTCGGTAATTCATTTGTAGGTAATTTGTATCTATCTAATTTTGTGGTATATTATGCAATATCTTGTATGAACTCCTCAAAGCTTTTCTTCACCAATGTTATCTTTTTTCTACACACATCTTTCACTAGTTGTAATAGTGCTGTTAGATATTCTTTGTTGAATGGTTTGCTTGTGTCCACTAATCAATTTTCGTTTGTGGACTTTGATATATACAGACAGATGTTTTGAAGGCAACCCTTGCCACAGATGCTGTGATAGGGACCATGGTAAGAAACCCTTGCTGATTGGTAAGAAGACGGATCAGCTTCAAATTCGTATTTTCTATGTAATATAGTCCCTAAGAATTACCATCCTAGAGCACTTGGTTTTCTCTAGTGACAACTGACAATGATGTGATGATGGGTGATTTCACTTCATTAGAAATTAATCAAATATTACTCATTTTTTGTAATTTTACCTGAGCTAAAACTCATATTTTCGAATTCATATTTCTACTGTAGGGTAGTGTCCACACACCTGGGAGTGGATATGTTCTTCTACATCATGTGATGGGAGAAACTGATGGCAATCCTGGAATTTGGTCGTAGGTATTTCTTTTGCTGGCTTGATGTATGTATTGTTCTGAAGAATAAAGCTGTAATATGCCAACTATCCCCTTGAAAATTTCAAAAATCTTCAAATTTACCTTAGTATCAGTGGCCCACTGCTATTTTGCATTCTTGGAAGCCTGTGCTGGAGAATATACAAATGGACTCCTATGTTTCTACTCTAGTAAACCCACCAGATTTGTTACCTGCATACTTGCCATGTACGGGATATGCCCTTAAAGTTTGGTTTGATCCATGATGTACGGGATATGCCAGTATGTGTTTTCTCAAATTCATATTATTTGCCATTTCTTTCTACACTAGTTTACATTTTTGCTTTTTTAAAATTTCCAGAGCAGTTCTTTAGTGTTGATAATTTCAGTGAGCCATGATTTTATTGGATATATCATATTATAAGCTGTCTAGGTGACTAGAATTGTTGATTACTAACACTTCCACAGATATGTTGAAGGGGGAATGGGTTCAGTATCCATGGCCATTGGCAGTGCTGCTAGGGAAGCTGGGGCTCATATCGTGACAAGAGCAGAGGTTATTTTTCCCAATATCACTTCTTTAGCCTTCATGATCCACCTCATTCCTTATTAATGATTAAAAGGCACTCTATGAACTTGTATGTGCTGACTTATTTGGTTGTATGAACATATATAGTTTGGTATCAGTCCACACCAGAATAGGCGGGGAGAACTCTGGAACCTGCCCGAAATAAATTGAAGGGTCATATTTAATTCAGACAATTTAATAGGAGAGTGATTTCAGCCTCTTGAAGTTTTTTTCAAGAATTAGTTCAATTTTACTTGATGTATAATTTAATTCTAGTTAGATCTTGTCAAAGTGTACGGATGGTGCTCCTTTTTATGCATTGTGCTGCTCATCTTTAGAGCAGAACCCCCCAGAGCTGAGTGCTCTTGTTGTCTCTGGCAGGTGCCCACAGAAACATCATGCAGTTGATGAAATTTGGCATATAATACGTGAATAAAGGGCAACAAAAAGGAATTGATCTGGAGGAATTATTTCAACATCATTTTGTATAGCTTTACAGTAATGCAAAGTTTTCCACGGCATGTGCTTATGCCTACTTTGGCATTTTTCTGGTGGGAATAAAAGTATTTTTCAGTTAAAAAGTTGAGAACTCAGTGAGAGTTAGCTACATGTAACAGAACGGTATTGCTAGTAAGGAAGACTAATCATGAGAACTAACAGAATGCTAACATGGTATTAGGCAGCAGAGGGATGGTCCTGAACTTAAGTGATTAATTTTCTGTACTCTTTGCTTGGCTTTCTGGGAATTTATGTATATGTCAAAGTTTGCTGGTTTAACTTTGAATTGTTTGTGACCTCCTCTCTTATTGCAGAATTATTTAACCTTCAAGTTATCTTCAGCGTCTTTAGTTTTTGTTTGTAGCTCAGGAGTAATTTATGACTTTGTCCTTAAAACTTTTTTCATTCATTGGTTATCTATATTGTTTAGTAGTCATGCTTGTAACTTTATTTTTATTTATTTACTTTTTTAAAGGTTTCACAATTGATGATCAATGATTCTAGCAGAGTAAACGGGGTTAGTTTCACTACCTACATACCCTCAATGAAGCGGATTTTGGAGTTTGGATTGGACTGATCACATATTCGACACATTGCTAATTTTATGTAGGTACTGTTAGCTGATGGTGCACAGGTTCATTCTTCAATTGTTTTGTCAAACGCAACCCCATATAAAACTTTCATGGTAGAACTTTTATACCTGTCCTTGTTAACAAATACAAAATTTCTTGTGCAGTATCAACTCACTGCTGCAAATTGATTTTAATTGTGATAATAGGCTGCGATTTTCTGTCGCAGGACTTGGTGCCTGGTAATATTCTTCCTGATGATTTCATCCTTTCCATTAAGCACTCTGACTACAGCTCTGTAAGTCTTTGACGATCTTTTTATTTTTACTTTTATCAATATTTTTTTCTCTTATTGTACATAATCTGCTAGTTTGTCAATTTGGAACATTAGAGTAGCATCCATATGGATAATTTATTCCCATGTACAAGTGAAGCTGGTTAATGGCATTCAACTCTATGTTAGTTGGGAAGTTAAAGGGGTAGTAATTGGACTGTTAGTTCAAGTTGAAGGAAATCATTGTGGTTTTATTCTATATCTAAATAATACTGGTGAATAATGCATTAGCTATGTGTTAATGGCATTCAACTCTATGTTAGTTGGGAAGTTAAAGGGGTAGTAATTGGACTGTTAGTTCAAGTTGAAGGAAATCATTGTGGTTTTATTCTATATATAAATAATACTGGTGAATAATGCATTAGCTATGTGTTGAATTCTGAAACTTTGTTAAAAGTGTAAGGTGCTTCAAAGCCACACCTTCATTGTGGGTCTTGTCCTGACATTTTTCCTATGGGGCTGTTGAACAAAACTTGTAAATAGCTGTATCACTTCTCATTCTCCAACTTACCTTTCTTGTATGACTGTCTTTCATTGGAACAGGGAACTACAAAAATAAACTTAGCTGTCAATAAACTGCCTCAGTTTCAATGTTGCAAGTCGAGTCATCCTGATCCAGGTCCTCAGCATGTGGGTACCATTCATATTGGTTCGGAGAGGTATGATACGGTTTGGTTAATTTGTTGGTTTGACCTAAGTGTTTTCTTTGCACATACATTTGTGAGGTTAACCTTTTGGTGGATGGGGCAACATTTGCTTATCCGTAAGAAGCCTATCGTTGGAAGGCCAAACCTGATTGGAGAGAATATATGGACTCGAGATAGGAGTCGGACTTTGATTGATAGAATGGCTCTTATTGCTTGTTGTTGATGATAAAATCAAGTCCAATGAATTAATTTGCTTCTTGATTTACTAACATGTGGTTCCACTACACAACATTTTACGATCACTTTCATTCTCAATCTTTCATAGATCTTATTTAATTTTTTTAGAAACCAACTTTGGGGAAAACAGAACAACCCAATATCAAAATGCCTTGGCAACTTTGCTGTTGCACACCTGCTTTTAAATTTCATTTGAACTTGATCATCATTAAAACCATTTAGTGTACATGATATCTGCAACTCTTAGATCTGGTTTATTTCTGTTATTAGCATGGAGGAGATTCATTCAGCCTGTCAAGACGCTGCTAATGGATTACCATCAAGAAGGCCAATTATTGAAATGACGATTCCTTCTGTACTTGACAAGACTATTTCTCCACCAGGTATCAAACATAGGCTTTTAGGGATTTAGTCATTGTTGGATAATTTGTTATTCATGGTACTTTTATCCTGCAAAAAAATGGCACAAATTCATCATCCTTGTGATTTTTCATGTTATCTGCACAAAATATAATTTCTGTACTATGTTGTAAATTTAAAAAAAAAAAAAAATTTGTTTGCAGGAAACCACGTTATTAACTTGTTTATTCAATACACTCCGTATAAGCCATCGGATGGCAGCTGGATGGATCCTGCTTACAGAGTGAGTAGAACTGATAATTTAAGTCTCCCAGTTTGAAGCTTCATAGCCTGTTAAACTTGGAGATATTTTCCAATTGTTATTCTGTAACCACTTCATAATTTTCGAATGTCCTTTTCAGCAGCTAGCTGGTATACTAACCCTATATATATATATATATATATATATTTCACAAGGTTATTTGATCTACTATTTTCTCAGCAGTCCTATGTCATCCATTTAATTTCTACTGCAGGATTCATTTGCAAATAGATGTTTCTCATTGATTGATGAATATGCCCCTGGCTTCAGCTCATCAGTTATTGGCTGTGACATGCTGACACCACCAGATCTTGAAAGAGAAATTGGCCTGACAGGTACTTTAGTACTGCAACCTTCAGGATCCGAGATCACAAACGCACAGATATAAAATTAATATAATGAATCGCACTTAGTCCCCGATTTTTAAAATGAATATTTACAGGAGGAAATATCTTTCATGGTGCTATGGGATTAGATTCTCTCTTCCTCATGCGACCAGTAAAAGGATGGTAATTATTACAGCCTTTGCTGTGCGACTGTTAATGTTTATATCTAGCCAAGCTTGATGCAATTTTTTTCTGTTAAATTTTGGACTATATAGGTCAAGTTATAGGACTCCGCTGCAAGGATTATACATGTGCGGGAGCGGAACTCATCCTGGGGGTGCCGTGATGGGTGCACCTGGCCGTAATGCTGCTCGCATAGTTCTTCAAGATTTAAAGAAGTCATTGAATTAATGATGCTCATGACATTCGTGTTGCTAATTTAGCGCATTTCGTCAACAATCCAAATAAATTGTGAAAAATGAAATTGGAAAAAGGAAAATAATCCTCTGGTTTCACCAGAACTAATCAATGATAGCCAAGTAACACTAAGAACAAACTTTTCTTTTTTCAGTTTGAAATGATCATTGTTCTATATTGGTGGAGACTTATATTGGAAAAAATATAAAGAACAAACTCATTTTCAGAAAAAAGAACAAACTTCGTAATTTGTAAATATGCATAATTTAATATTTAGGAGTTTTAGGATACAACCTCCAGCAGTCCGGCTTTTGCTAGCAACCACCAAGTGTAACTTGAATGTCAAACAAGTAAAATCTTCACCAATATTAAAAACACTGAACATATTGACAGCTCAATCTGAATCACAGCTACCCACCCTATCAAACACAAATAAGTTTTGAAACTAAATGTAATTGCATTTCAAAATTCAAATTGTGACATTGATTTTTTTAACTCATTTGAACTACATGCTACCGACTTCGCCAACCAGAAACAGACTTGGAGACAAGTGTGATAGCATTTGAGGTTGATTCCAACCTGCAACATGCAGAATCATCTATTAGTTATAACATAACAAAAGTGGGCAAGTATTAGACCCGAAGAAAGACGAACAGGTAGAGGGAGGGAGAGGGAGAGCACTTTGATATTTCTTCAACAGCCTTAATCACTTCTATAGAACTTGTTTCCAGCACTTGACCTCCAAAAATAATTTCATCAAGAATAGTGTGCAACTGCCAAAATATGGTAAATTGTAAGGGCTTACTATAAACCAGAAAGGGAGTGTGTCGGTCCCCCTCTAAAACAACCATTAAACTAACCATGTAAAAGCCCATTATTTTCTGGCAAAGAACAACAGACCACATTTTACATCAGTATTTCAAATGAATGTTGCAATACAACCTCCCAAAAGCTCTTCAATTTGGTTGAGAAAACTTAAATGAGGTAAAGCTGCTTACAAACTGACTCAATATTTAACTAAATGCTTAAATCTTAAGTCAACAGACAGTGAAATCTTTCAAGTATCAACTAAACCTGTTGCAGAACACAAGGTATCACTAACTCATAAACATAAAAATATCTAAGTGTTTTTTCAACTAAATCTCCCACAATGCAAAGATAAAGCTGACTTCCATTTTTTAATAATATCTATCACAAAACAATTACGCCTGTTAAATCCAACATAGAGCTTTCAAATTTGAACCATATAAAGAATTCATATTTCAGGGCGCATAAGCAAAGAGTTTTTTTTTTTTTTAACTTCAAAAGAAGAAAACAAGATGAACACTCCACCTTGCTGTAGTTGTACACAATGTCGAGCTCACATACATTTTTGAAGCATTTGTCCAAAGTCTCCACAAAAACTGCAGTCATCAAAAGTACACAAATCATCCAAACTAGTAAAAGGTTCAAGAAGAAAGTAGTTTATATAATCAACCAGCTATTAACTATACATTAAGCTGATTCCATATATAAGGGACACAAATGAACTCTTGTCTATTGCTGCATTACACACACATTTATGAAGATGATCAAGGAGAATTCATTACCTAGTTAATCATAAAGTTTCTAAAAGAGTCATATCATCTGCTCTCTTGTTTGCAAATACCATAAGCTGATAGACAACTGAAATTCCCTTCTTAAAGTTTAAACATTATAGCCCATATACCATACTACTGAACTCTTCGTTCATAATAATCAATATCCAAAAATTTTTCCTTGAATAAGAAATTTTAATAACCTTAAGTCAAGGTAAAACAGAATATCCAAATGTGGAAGTTAAACAAAATACTTATAGAATGTACCTTGTATAAGATCAAGCATGGCTAGCTCATTTTCAGAACTATCAAATACGAAGACGAAGTACAGAGTTGCAAAGTGCTTATATACGAGGCGTGTACCCTGCTAGAAGCATAATTAAGGAAAAGAAGACATAAAATGAAATAAAATACATACATAAAATACATCAGCCACTTTTATATATTTTAGCGAAAATAATTATGAAAACAAATTGAAATGAACATTATAGATTAAAAACGAAACAAGAAGTGGATATACCGGGCCGAAAATTGAATCAGCCTCGATAAAATTGCTGACATTATCAGCTCTACTGCACAAGACTGCATGAATATCAAAACAAAAATAAATAAAGAAATGAAAGATCAATCACACAAACAGTGTGCGAGAGAGAAAGAGACCTCCAAAAACGCTGCGTATTAGCTCTTGCTGCTTCTCCGCGGGCTGAAATTACGAAATTGATTATACAACGACGTAACTGATTGGAGGAAAATCGATACACAAAAAAATGTAATGGTTTGATGGAGAACGGAAGACCTGAAATTCGTAAAATTTGGCAAGGCGAGGCTTGCCCTGCGTGTTCATAACCATCACCGATTTTATCATTTTTATCACTTTGGCTTTCTATTCACACGCTCCAAGCAAGTAAACTACAGATCGACAGATCAGACAGCGATCAACGGCTTAATTTTTTTCTTTTTTTTTTCCCAAATATCCAATTTCGTCCCCTTAATTTTGAGAAACAGAGGTTTTTGACCCTTCAGTTGAGAGATATGTGCAGCTTTACAGTCACGAGGGTCAGGCTAGATCCGGGTAAGTGAAAAGAATGGAGCTATTGCCTATTGGCACCCCTTTCAAAATCTTATAAAACCCCTTCTTCGTATTTGCCATTTTAATCTTAGTTAAAAGTACATGAAATACTAGCAATCATCTCTTCACTGCTGCTTATGATTTTTCTGCAAGATTCAAGAACATTTAATAACTCACTATGAAATCAACAAGCACATTTAAAAACTTATTATAAAACCAACAACTTTACTCACTTCAATACTTAGTTCTTATTTAATTGATTAATAATTTTCCTATAATCACTCTATTTTTTATCATTAGGAAAATTATTCATTATAATTTCATAAAATAATATTTTTAAAGAAAAAATCTTATCAGTTTAAGTCGTGAAAATTATAGATAGAAAAAAATATAGATAATAGCATGGATTTGTTTTTTCAAATTCTACTGAATTTCTTTAATAAATAAAATCTCAAATAAGGAAGGCCATATTCCGGTATTGTACACTTGTGTAACGAAACTGTGGAACGAGGGAAGAAGATAGAATCAATGATATTTACGAAATAGAAATGGGTGTAAATAAGAAGTTTAATTTATTTTAATTATTTAATGGGCTGTTAACAAAGGGTTTTCAAGAGTTTTTTAAAGAGTGTCAATAGTTCAACACTAAGCAATATTGTTCGGGTCAAGATTATGGAAAAGAGTAAAACAATCGTGGTCACAACCAGGTCAATTAATGGTTTTATTTTTATCAACAAAATAAAAATAAAAAATCTAATTCTTTCATTAAAAAAACTAGATCAATTAATTAAATTAAAGTTTTCTTTTATGTATAATTATAAGAGTTTAGTGTTTTTAAGTTAGAAATATTTGTCAAAAAATCATTTTCATTTGTTAACAAAATTAGATTAGAAAGATAAAAATTTAAAATTTATGAAACAAAAAAGACACATAAAACACAGATACCATAATAATATTTGTTTATTGTATTGTTGACATAATATGTTTGATGTATACTAAAATTTTTCTGCCAGTAAAATAAAAAGGTCAAGGTTGAGATTTGTTATAGATTAATGTAAGAAATTTTGTCTTTAGAAAAAATCTAAAACATTTTTTTTGAAAAAAAAACCAATAATTGTTGACTATCAAGAGAACACTATCAAAACAGAAACAGAAGATATTTAAGGGAGGCCAATTAAATTTTAAAAAAGAAAAGAAAAGAAAAGCATTTTATTACAAAGAAGATAAATTATAATAATTTGATGTACATGTCCAAAGAAAAATGCTTATAAATTAGGAGTCTTTAAATCTATCAATATACGTGCCCTAGCGACACTAACGAGCCATTTAAGGAAAGCGATATTTACTGGCGTTTGCGGCGCATACCAAAGTCAGAAAAATATGGCTACTCAGGAAGACGATGAAGACGACATGGAAATAGATCCCGCGAAAATGCTGTTTCCAGCTGATGAAACAAATGGAAACAGTCCTTTGCCCATGGCCATGCTAACACAGGGCACTTTTACTTCATCCGCATCCGAGACCGAGCAACATTACATCCCTTCGATTGAGTCAACGCTGGTCATACGCCAGCTGCCGTCCCAAGGCCTTTCCTTCAAGCTCTGGCCCGCAGCCTCCACGCTAGTTACTCTCCTCGATCAATTCCGCAGTCACCCTAGCAAGAGCCCCCTCGCCTCCATTTTATCTAACGGTTGCCAGCTCAACATCCTTGAGCTTGGTTCGGGCACTGGCCTCGTTGGCATGGCCGCAGCGGCAATTCTCGGGGCTAAAGTCACGGTCACCGACCTCCCTCATGTTTTATCCAACCTTCAATTCAACGTTGACGCTAATGCTGGTTTGATATCCCTCCGCGGAGGGTCCGTCCACGTTGCGCCTCTTAGGTGGGGAGAGGCTGGGGCTAATGACGTCGTGGTCGTTGGACGGGAGTTTGACGTTATACTTGCCTCTGACGTTGTGTATCATGATCACCTCTTCGATCCTTTACTTGTAACGCTACGTTTGCTTCTGAATTCAGGTAAGCCTGAGCCGCAGAAGAAGATGAATTTTGTTATGGCTCATTTGAGGAGGTGGAAGAAAGACTCGGTGTTTTTCAGGAAGGCGAGGAAGGTGTTTGATGTTGAGACCATACACGCGGCTCGTCCGTGCGATGGGGCCAGGCTCGGTGTGGTTGTTTATCGTATGACTGGGAAAGCGACAAGTTGTCAATCATCAAGTCAGTGTAGCTAATGCAAATTCTATTATGCGTTTCCACTAATTCTCCTCCCTCCAAATACACTTGAATCAGAAACGCGACACAAGAACAGAAATCTCACCGAGTCTCCAGTTTGAAAACAATATCATCAATTTGCATCATAATAACACGACAATTTTACCCAAAAAATGCAGATATAAACATAAATTTATTGCAGCGTTTCTCTTACAACATGCTTTACAAGAAAAAGCCGGAGAGGAATTCAAACTAAAGAACCTCACATTCACACACAATTTACAAACCAAGAAGAATATCAGCCTGTGATGTATATCATCTATATATATATATATATATATATATGCACCCGGGTAGCAGTTTCCCACTTCAAAACAGCATCACTGGTATAAGACAAGTGAAATGTATGCAAAAAAGGTGGCCGCTCAAAATGCTTCGGCGTGAAAAATATTTCTTTGCACCAGCACTCCCATAATCATCATCGCTTCCTTAGTGGTGAGCCTTTTGCCACAGCTTTCATACTCTGTGAATCTCTAAAGCAAACAAAGTGCACTATTGTTTTCCCATTAGGATAGACTGCAAAAACACTAGTTCCAATTTTCTTGTTGCAGAGCGAGCACATACTCTCACTGGTGATTTTCACAACTGTTTTCCTCTGGTTGTAGAGTTCATCTTTCACCTGTTCAGACAATTCTTCAATTAGAGAACTAGATTGGATGTATATATAATTTAAGCTTGAGCTAATCAGAAGTATTCGCTATTAGCCATGTCATTGTAAAAGGTAAAACTGAATTTCTAGTAACTCATTTCCCAATTAAAATTCAAACAAGAAAAACTCATGCTACCTGCAGGTTCTCACTCTGCCTCAGACTCTTGATCACTAAAAAGTTCCTGTGGGCTTCACTGGATTTTCTCAAAAGAGGTTCAAGAAATGGAAGCAAGTTCTGCACGTAATACGAAAGAAGCTTACAAATAAAATACTACCACCCGGCATGGATACACAAGGATTAAAACATGCAGCAGATGGTATTGAATCATTTACGCATTCAATAAATACACTGTCACTACTTCCTCACTACCTGGAAACTCCGTTAAAGTGGCTAACTGCAAACATGAACTAACATACAAAATTTACTTGCATATAGAACTGTGAGATAAACATAAGGTCTATTTCAGCAAAGAAATCATTACAAATAGCAGGAACATACAATTCTTAACAACAAAAATGATACCTGTAGTTTAGTTTCTCTTGGCAGGAGCTTGAGAGCCTGGGCTCCATTGATTCTATCCCACCTTTGGCTCAACAGATCAAGGACCTGATCAATCATGATAGTAGAATCTCCCTCCTCACTAAATTCTTCAGCATCACCATCACTCCTGCCACTGTCAATGCTGCTGGGACTCATTCGCATATCCTCAGCACCCTCTATGGAAGCAATTTTCTTGGTTGTACGTCCTCCTTTAACCTTGACCGCAGTTCCAGAACCAGCCTTTGGTATGGTTGTATTCTGAGATGATACCAGATTTGTAATTTGCTTCTCAAAATTCTTGGTTGTCCTCCTTGGATTCAGATATATTTGCAGAAGCGTGAGATAAATATTGCCAGAAGATTTTGCAGACGGTTGATGAACAACAGACTCATATACTCGATCACAGTAAGCCAGTGCCAGTTCAGGTACGCAAAGCTACAAAAGTTTTTTAAAAAAAAAACTACAATTAGAAAGTAATCATAATAAATATGCACCAGTAATCAACAGAAAAATGGAGAACTAGAAATATGCTGGAGGAATCTTTCCGACTCTAGAAAGGGGTAATCAAGAGGAAAACAAAGAATTAAAATTATTCTGGTCGAACCTTTCCCACTCTACAAAGGGAAAGTCAGAGGTTCAGTAACTTTTTTCTGTGTTTTGCTTCCCCCTTAAGGATAAGAGGTTCCTACAAAGAATCCCTTCCATATGCATGACCTACTTAGCATTAACTTCAGTAAGGGCTAGAAAAAAGGTTTTATTATGGTAGTTTGGGGTAACCTCCGATTTATGTGCCTGATTTCATGTTCTTTTACAAGTGGTTTTATATCCATCACTATTCTTTTTATCAAGAGAAAAACAGGTTGATTAAATCAAAAATACCTTATGAACATACAAAGATAAGGCAAGCTCATGTTGGTTCATTTTACCCAACAGTATTGCACGCTCTTCATATAAAGCATCTGCTGGAAGACGTTTCAACAAAACCTCAGGATTATATCCTGAGATACTCTCCATAGCAGACAATAATTTCTTCCTTGTTGGTGAATAAGCCTTCTCATCCCATTTCTGTTGAGCACTAAGGTCTGAATACCAATCAAGTACTTCAGAAAGATAGATTTGCACCTACAACACATAATTAAGATAAATCTCAGCTAAGTATCAGCAGTCATAACATAATCACCATTGCCTGCATCAACTACGTCTACTCTCAAATACAAACAAAACATATTAGTATTCCTCCCCCCCCACCTTCCCCCGCCTTAAAATCCTGAACCGAAATATTATAGTTTTTTGAAGTTACAAAATCAAGAACTCTCACCATTTCATTTTGTAGGTTTCCAGAGATTGAATTTTCATTCATTGCAAGCATAAGCTCTAAGTATCTTCCTTGCATGCTAGGAGCATGCTGCTTCAAATAAGAGTTGACCAAGTCTGCTG
Organism: Luvunga scandens; assembly: GCA_030449905.1. Lineage (NCBI taxonomy): Eukaryota > Viridiplantae > Streptophyta > Magnoliopsida > Sapindales > Rutaceae > Luvunga > Luvunga scandens. The sequence goes on along the minus strand of JASUUG010000383.1, from coordinate 921,729 downwards.
GAATATTACCAGATAAAAATAGCTCAATGGTTTGCATTGGACAGCTTTCAAGAACAAGCATTGAGAACTCCAGAACAAGCATGGGGTCAGTCCCACAGAGTGGCTGCATAAGAAACTCCATAGAAACTAGTTAGGTATTCCACATATAATGGCTCTAGTCTCCCTCATTACACCAGTTCTTTAGTTTCTAGGAACAAAGATTCACCCAATATAAAAGCAATCTCAGTACTGAATGCCAATAAAATACACATCAAATATTTTGGTGCTATGATTTTATTTTGTTAAACTGCAAACAGGAAATAAGTGATCACATAAATGAGAATATTTACCTTGAGATATTCAATAATTGACTCAGGATTGAACTTTTGGTTATGCTCGTCCTGTGACTGATTTGATTTTGACTCTTCTACTAATTCATGCAGAAGTTTAAGAGCTTCACGGTGCATCGCGTTGGACTTGTAAAGCTCCAGCAATGCAGCATAATGGTTCTTTTTCAGAAGAATCTCTTCGGATATTTTTACATCACAGTAGTTAAGGCCTTTCAGTAATTCTAAAGCTGCTGAAGACTGTCCAGTAAGAAGCAGAGCTTGCAGTAGCGCTGTGTCCAGTATTCCTGCCATCTCCCTAGCACCAGAGTTCATGGGGATGGTACCACGCCCCTAAAGGACCAAACACAATCTTAGATTGTAAACTTTCGTGTGTTGGAAACTTGTACAACTGAAATAAACTATTTGGAAAAGCTTCTTATCATGACAAATCGTCGAAAAAGACTCGAAAACTGTAAACATTTAGTACAGATAAGTGTCAATATTAATGCACTCGTTACTGCCTCTACATCATTCTACCTAAATCTAAGCCATACTAATTTATCAATTATGGAATAAAAAATAGCATGATGTGACATTGTCCAGCAAAGGAGAAGCAAGATTCACATTCAAAGTAAAATATAAACCTAATATCATGAATAGCAAACATATTATATAGGGTAATGACACATGAAATCTTGAAAAAAGTATACTAAAGGAAACCAGTAATTCACCTTGCTTGATTTCTTAAACCTGGTGGAATCATGAGATGCAAAGTTATCTCCCACAGCATCTAAAACAACCTCTTCCGTTCCCTCAGTAGTGGCCTTTTCAATTATACTGGATCTCTTCTTTTGCAGGAACTTAATGAGAGCCATGAGAGTATTATGGCTCATTTTCTTGGATTTAAGTGTTGCATTTTCATCCAATTCTGATAGCTGTGCTGGAGGACAGGACTCCATATCGTCTGATATCCCAGAAGAACCTCTTGAGAGATTTGAAGCATCAGAAGAAATGTCCACCAGCTTTTCTGGTTCAGGAACCACAGTTGTTTTAGGAAGGATAATAGATGGATACAAAGAAAGCACATAGGTAATATCCACTTGAGATGCCAAGAAATGTTCCATGGCCTCCTCATAGCTCCCAGTGTCAAAAAGGTAGTGAGCAAATCTGTAAAAAGAGTAACAAACTAAATTAACAGTGGTTTTTGGCTGAAAAATGTACAGGCACAAAGACCTATAGTCCACTACTAGACACATCATGAGCAGGTGAGAAAAATAATAAATCATACAAGCATGCGTAACCTGAATGATTAGTCAGCAAATATGCACCGTACATATATGATGCACAATGGAATTTATCAGCCACCATATAAATGTAAACCTCACGCAGAAAAGCAAAGATCTTTTTTTTTAAAATTGTTTAACCTAATGGAACCTAACCCCTCCCCACCCATGTGAGCGAGGTTCAAATCCTAGACCTCTTGTTTCCAAGATAAGAGATTTTACCACCTCAACTAGATGGTACCCACAACAACGCAAAGCAAAGATCATAATATGTCATTTTCTGTTTTTTCTCTTAGCAAGCATACTTTTATTATAAACAATAAAATTCTAGTATATAGATATATTATTATAAAAAATAATATTATCAAAATTTCAAAAATTGAATCTATTTAATAGAATTCTAATAAAAATAACATCGATAATATAATTATCTAATAATTAATAGAAGTATGTATGTATGTACATATGTGTGTGTATATAAATAATTCTTCTTTAATGAGGATATCCTCACCTTGTTAAAGTGAGGATGCCACTAAAATACAGAAAACAAAGATTTTAATACATTGGAGCCTCTTTTTTTTCTGTTAGTGCATTAAAACATTCAAAATAAATAGTAATATAATAATTATTAGAAATTTAAATATTAAAAACTATTCAATAATGAATTGCAATTAATATTGAAGTCCAATATCTACTTAGTAAATCGGTTTTAAATGGTTTGGTAGTGGAATTTGATAGAATTACCCTCAAGAGAGTATCTGGCCTAACTTTAGATAAAGAATTTCCAGACATTTCAAAGAAAAAATGAGAACATAATCAAATGGTAAACTTTCTCTACACCAAGGAGAAGATGCGGGTTTGACTCCCGCTACCCACTAGGGCACAAATGTAGTTAATAGGAATGATTTCTTATAGTTGACTGTGATAATGTAGTGGCTCTATCTTTCCACTCCAACAGGGAAAAAGAAGTGCTCATTAATTAAATAATTAACATTTAAGAGAATCAAATCTCTTTTTTTTTTTTTGTCAAAAAATGAAAAATGTTGCAGAGACAGGATTTGAACCCATGACCCGAAGGTTATGAGCCTTGTGACCACCAGTTTTTGCAACAGCTGTAATGACATTGCACAATGGGTAGGGTAGGGTCTAGAAATGGTGCTCACGATTTGACAAAAATGTAACTTCAAAAAGCCAACAAGAAAAACACCAGTATTTGGCTGCACTTAAATTTTAAGAAATCAGCTAAAATTTCATCAAGCTCTTTCCTCAGCCCAGCAGAGCCAATATTATCCATCCATGACCACCCAAAAGGAAGGTCAGGGCACTCGGGCCAGCCGATAAAACCCATAAACAACAAATTAAACTTTTAAATCAAGTCAGGTTCCGGACATGGAGGTTATACATCATAATGAATTCACGATAAAGTTTGATAAATATAGAGCTTGGTTTGTTCTTTTTGCTTGTTCAGTTGCAGTATACAAAACTGCACTGCAAAATTGATTAGATGTATTACTGTCTCATAATTTTTTTCTTAAAGGTGTGAAAGCTGAGAGAGAGAGAGAGAGAAGAGGGATATCCACCTTATATGAATTGACCCCTCCTTTGCGACTCGAAGGCTTGCATCTTCTGGTGGAAGCAGCTTGCACAAGGCCAAAGCCTCCTCAAAATCCCCAGATGCTGTCAGTTGCACAATCTGCCATTCATCCACAAACAAATATTCTTATACAATTTTTGAAGCGAGGAATCGTATCCTTTCTAGTTTCTACATTAGACCACCAAGTCATGGCCAAAAGCATGATAAAGCAACAAAAGACATAAATGGCAATTATAGAACTATAAAAAGAATTCGTTCTTAATTACATGAAATCTTATATCAGTCCAATTTGCTTTTACAAATCCTATGTCTATCTAAAATAACATTAACCTTATCAAGAGTACTAAGATACCTGTGCACCAAGAGGGACAGGGAAGAGCCCAAAAACAGAATTTTCTAATGCAACAACAACAGCATTGCTGCCTGGAATAAGATGCCGGACATTTTGGAGAACAATTGCCTGTATCAAAGCATATGGAACTCGAAGAGATCGAACCTGTAAAAAAGAATAGCAGAAATGCAAAAATGTCAAACTTCCATCAAATTAAAGAAAATGAATTACCATTTAGTCAGACTACCTCAACACGTCTGGGTAACAAAGCAATTGCATGGGGCTTTTGAATGATAACAGTGATAGGTGCCTCTGACCAGCAAATCCTGTCTGCCTGAAGAAGCTTACCATTTTGGTCCACAAAGACCCCAATGTTCTCCTGACAGCAGTAAGAAGCTTAATCTTATAACTCTCAAGCAAGATATTGAACTGCTGTATAAGCTGATATCAGAAATCAATATTCTTTTGCGTATAGTAAATTACGAACTTGAGAATTCCCAAGCAGCAACTAATCATGGGTGCATACATTCTATACACATACGGTAACGAGTTTGTTCATTAATTCATTGTCAAATTGTTTTCTATTCATATGCAGTTTAAGGACATTTTAACATACAAGAACAGAGAAGGAGAACATGGGAATGTCGATAGAAAGGAAAGCTTTCATGGACATAGCAATTAGCAGGAAAAGAAATGAATTGTTATTCTTTTTGCACGCCAAATTTAATCATCTAAACTAAGTACAAAAAACTATAAAATATAAATTGTTTTGCAGCAAATGATCATCAAAACAAGTACCTTTCCAAGAAGGAGTTCACCAGAAAGAAGCGAGACCACTAATGGCGGTCCAATTCTCCCAGAAGGAAACACCTCAGACAATGCACCATTTGTCGCATTCAGTATCATGTATTCTTTCCTAATTGCAACACATATATTTTCACCACACCAACACATTGACTTCACAGTGTCTGGTACACCAAAATCTTTTACCTCCACGAATCCTCGCCCCCCTGAACCAACACATACAGATTAACCACAAATACATTTTTGAACTTCACCTTTCCAGTACAAGCTCCATTCAATTGACTTACAAATTGTGATTGAATTAGCAACTTCTATTTTCACATCAATACTAAAAAAATAAAGAAAAAAGAATTCATTCATTCCCACATCTAAGCTGCAGCTGCTTCTTCTTGGTGGGACAAAACCTAAGTAAATAGTGATACAAATTTCTAACAGTTGAATTCACCCAAACAATTAAGATAATAGAGCCACAATATGCCTCAAATTCTCACAAAGTGTGATTTATAAGAAAAATAAAGTTCAAAATCTAAAATTTGACCATCATTATTATTTTAAAAAAATTTCTTTCTCTAAACACTACAAACGATCAGAACCAAAAGATAAATTAAAGTAAATACCATCGTGTCGGAAAATACAGACTCTCTTTTGCCTGGCGAAACACAAAAAGCCTCTTCGATCGTCCCATGAGTACACATTAGCGCCCTTGGCTTTAGTTAACACAGCGATTGTCTCCAAATTGGGGAGCCCATGGAAAGCAATCGATTCAGAGAGCGATAAGAGGAGCTGTCTAGAGGCCAATACCTCCATTGACAAAATAGGCTTCTTTGAGAAGCCAGAAACGGTTCTCTCAAGCTCGTATGGTTCCTTGCGGAGAGACTGATAGTCGGACGGTGGAGATCGGTCGGACTCTGAAGACCCTGGACTGTAGATTTTGAGAGAGCCATCGGAACAGCCAAGGAGGATTTTCGAGCCGTAAGATGCGACAGCATCGATTTTTGGCGAGCAATTGCTGATCAGCTCCAACGAATCATAGGCATTGTGTACCATTATTGGCCTTTTTTTTCTTTGAAATTATTGTTCGATGAGTTTTTCTTTTTTCAATCTTCTTTCACAGGGATTACCCCTTTATACAACCCACCAAGCTTTAGCTATTTACGACGATATGCTGTCACGGTTTAAAATTATGAAACGTATGCTGATTTGACATTGATGAGTGCAAGCACTCATTCACTCATTCCACAGACTGCTGATGATTGTCGAGTACTTTAGGCTGAACGTGTTTTAATGAAGTTCGTATTGTATTCCATTACATCTAGCATCAAATGTTATGAGAGTGCAGTCTTATGTTTGGCTGCATCAATGGCTGCATTATTAGTTAATAAAAAAAATAAGTTTATAATTTAATATCATATTATATTTTTATCTTGATATTGATTATATTAAAATTATAATTACATAAAGTATTATTATTATTATTATTATTATTATTATTATTATTATTATTATTATTTAATAAAACTAATAATAAGTATTTAATTATTAGTAAATTTAATGATCATATTTTAAAATTAATAGTAATATAAATAATTATATAAAAATTACATTATAGTTTAATGCATCATTATACAATATAATGCATTATGCCAAATGCACAGAAATTATATTGTATTGAGGTGTATTGTATTAAATTGTGACATTATATTAGACTTGATACGATATGAATTATATTATATAAAATAATATGATTTTATATTAATATAATAATTAAATTAATATTATTTAAATTTATTAATATTTTATGGTTTTGTTATTAATTTTTTGGGAAATTAATTATTGGACTATCACAATGTGAGATTTGTGCATTTACCCCCGCTTGAAACAGTCTTTTGGGCGTTTATGCAATACTCTTTATCGAAGAAGTTTCATGGTGAGGACGGTGCCCGCTTTGAATAAAGATCACTGTAACCAACCTTTTTGATTTTATAATATACTATTATCAAATAATAAAATATATAACATTGTTAATAAATTATATAATAATATTTAATATAATTTTTATCTATATATTAGCTATTATAATATAGTATAATGTAATATTATAAGGAAAATTAGTATAATGTTATAATATAATAAATTTATTTTTGTTTATTAATTCATAATATAGTTGTTTAATTTAAATGATTTTATGTAATGAAAGTAAAATAATGTATTATCATTTATTTATTAAATATTTAGGTTGTTATTTAAATTTAAATTTTATTATTTAATTATAAATCTAAATTACTATTTAATAAATTTAATTTATATAATTCATTGAATAATAAAAGTTAAAATAAGCATATTTCAAACATAATCAATATTTTAATGCAATATAACCAAAACCCCACTCCCTGTAAGTTTATTTATTTACCTTTCACTGTATTAGTCACTTTTTTAATGCGGTGCAATATAATTAAAACTTCATGTTGTCGTAAAAATAATATTTTAATATAATGTAATGCACTATAATGCAAGCCGCTAAGCACACCATCAATGATGAATTTAGTCAAATTTTATATATTTAATACCCAAATTAAACAAAACAGTCAGTTGGCTTGAGTTGGTTGTCGGTTTTAATAGATGAGAATTTGATTCATGAAATTGCTTTTGATGTCTTCATATTTTGGACCTTTTAAACCCCGTTAGGTTAAATATGCTCTTTAAAAGAATTAATGTAACAAGTTCAGTGATAATGTAAATACCGAATTATTTATTAAAAAAAAAAGTAAAAATACAAACACAACTCTGTTAAAGGTTATATCCTTCTGTTTAAAGTTTAAACAAAGAATTACTTTTGAGTTATAAATAAAAGTCAAAGTTTGAGCAAGATGTTTAGATGCTCAAGAGGAGAGGATCCTAAATTCCTAATCCAATCGAAGAACCCTTTACAAAAGAATCACAAAATTGCAAACTAAAGGAAAGAAGCCTCCCATTAACGATTAATTTACTTACAAACTGGAAAATGAATTGCAATTTGCAGTACTTTACCGTCAGTGATTTCCATACTTGCCAATGGGCTAGGCAGAAACCATGCTCGCAGGGCTCTTTTGAGAAACATAAGTTTGAGCACCAACAATTAACTTCCTCCCCTCCTAACTTAATTGTCTAGGGATAAATATCCCTCTTACTAATGTTGGTAGGCGTGTGTGGACTTATCAAGAAGCATCCCGGATAAATTTTTTATTGCACAACACAAGTGTATCGAAATGATTTCTATATTTTATCGTTCTATAATAATGCGGACAAACACATACATATGTATAGTTTCATGTGTTAGCCGTCTCTTATTCATCTAAATTAACAACATCGCCTCTTGAAATCTTGTAGAACGACATGAGCAGCATTGCGACCAGGTGCACCCATTACTCCACCTCCAGGATGTGATCCGCTCCCACACAAGTATAGCCCTCTTACCGGAGTCCTGTAACCTGACCTGTAATTTTAAAGAAAATGATTTGTGTCTCTTATTATAAAAATTTCATGGATCATCCCCAGTTGTTAAGCATTACCATCCTTTGACAGGTCGCATTAAGAAAAGGGAGTCCAAACCCATAGCACCATGAAAAATATTTCCACCTGCCATGGCTGGTCAAGATTTAGTAAACTCAACAATGCTGTAAAAAAGTGTAGTGTTCAGCTAAAGATTATGGATATTCATCATGTCAATTTCCAACAGGCGCTGCTTAGAGGTCTACGGCTGCAGAGTCAAATTACCTGTAAGACCAAATTCTCTTTCGAGATCGGGTGGTGTCAGCAAGTCGTAACCAATTACTGACGAGCTGAAGCCCGGGGCATATTCATCAATCAAGCTAAAACATTTTTGTGCGTATGATTCCTACAGGGACAGTATCAATTAGCTCACAATGCATCTGTTTAGTTTTGCTAACAAGCAAGAACATGACAACTGTAAAAATCTTCTTCTAATGTATCAATGTGGAGTAGGCTATGAAGTAGAAATGCAAACTGACAGTTGAGAGAGTACCAATGCTGTGAACAAGACAAAAAATTGAACTAGTTGGAACTGCAACTCACTCTGTATGTAGGATCTTCCCAGCTACCATCTGAAGGTTTATACGGTGTGTATTGTGTGAATAAGCTGACAACATGTTTACCTACAAGAAAACGTGTAGATCATTCCTCTACTATCATAATTTAGTTAGGTGATATAGCATAACCTCATAGGTTGAACGCATAATATGTAAGCAAGAGTATTAACCTACAACTTGAAAGTATCGACAAAGTATCCAATTTATTGTACATTCATTTCTCTCCTTGAGGAAATTATTTGTAGTTTTTACCTTCAGCAAAGAAAAATAGGAATTATCAAAGAAAACTGAGGTAGGCAAAAGGAACTAAGTCTTACCAGGCGGAGAAATAGTTTTGTCCAGTGAAGAAGGAATTGTCATCTCCATAACAGGCCTTCGCGATGGTAAACCATTCCAAGCATCTTGACAAGCTGAGCCAATCTCTTCCATACTTGACAAATGAAATAAATAATCGATAACGAGCAATAGCAGTATCACACTCTAAAATTAAACAATTCAGTTCCAAAACCCGTGCATGTAACAAGCTAGTATCAAATTGGGAGATTGAATCTCTAATTTTCAACATTATTTTAATCCAGGCATATAACACAACGATACCAATTGCAAAAGCAGGTGTAACCAGTTATAGAGCAGGTGCAAGCAATTGGACAACCTCATTTAAAAAAGAAAAGAAGATCCCATGGAATATGTTTAAGCATAAAAATAAAAGCATACCTTTCACAACCAATGTGTACAGTGGCTGTATGATGAGGACCCACCTCAAGTTGACTTAACTTGCAACAATGAAATTGTGGCAATTTATCAACAGCAACATTGATTTTCGTAACTCCCTGATTTAGTCAGTAGATCTTGAGTAACAAGGATTGAGAATCCATTATAGGTTCAATCCCAAGTAATTTCAAACCAATAAAACAATAGTGATGAATCAACAACATCTTAAAGAAATAATGATTCAAAATTACAAAGTAATCCGAAATTAGAGATTGAAAAATGAAAAGGGCATAAAGTTTAACATTTTGCCCGGCATCAGCAATAGAAGCTATTAATTAAGTGATCTTACAGAGTGGTAGTCTGAGTACTTAATAGCACAAAGAAAATCATCTGGAAGAACATCTCGAGGAACCAATCCCTGCACTAGAAAAACTTAAGTTTTGAGAGGAAATATCTGACAGTAAGGAAAGTTTTGTACAACATGAATCTTCCCATTAATCTTTCATCAGACATAACTTTTGAACAAAAAGATTATCAGCAATACACTTCTTACCATGAACGTCTTATAAGGGGTTGCATTTGACAAAACAAATGAAGAATGAACTTGTGTCCCATCAACTAGCAATACCTACTTAAACAACATAGTAAATTATCTGATAGTCTTATTAAACCATTAGATCAACTCAGTTGACGCAATGCATAAAGTGAACCAACCCCATCTACTTCACCGGAGTCTCCTATCATTATTTGTGAAACCTGTATGCAAAGATAAACCGGGAACATAAAATCTAATGAAAACCACAGCAAACTATTCAAATAATACTGTGGAAAGCAAGAAAGACAAGAAGAAATTAACTAACTCATTAAATACACAAGAGTGGATCATTAAAAGGCCAAACTCAAAGAAAAATACATTGGGGTGATAGTCACATCTTCACTCCAGACCAAGGTTCCAGTATTGCATAGGTTAAGAGGTATGCTTCAATGGAAGAGTTGCATAGAAAATAATTAACACAACGTGAGGAAGAACACTGATCATTGCAAACACACCTCTGTATTCACTAGAATATGTGCACCAGCTTTGGTGGCAGCTTTACTTATGGCCAAGGATACTGATCCCATCCCGCCTTCAACATGCCTGCAAAGGAAGGAACTCTAGCATGAAAAGCTCATTTTACATACTATAACTAATATATTTCAGCTATATGCTGGTTGAATTAAACGTTATCACTAACCAAAAAGCATTTGTTATACTTTAAATAATTTTTTCCTTTTTTTTTCCTTTTGGGGGAAACCTCGATAGTACGAGGGGAGCTTTATTGATAAATTGAACTACTCTCTCTCTAGCTATTCTGTCCGTAGCATTATGTTGTTTAAGTGGGTCTTGTAGAGCCCCAATGTAATATAATATGCACTCAAGGAAAACAAAAAAATATACTAAAACCGCATGCTAAGTTCATGGAATTTTTAATGGAATTGGAAAAGGATGACAATCTTAGTTTTAAGTTATTTTTTATGAATCTCTCCCGGTTACATAACCTTTTGAGGTCATGAAATTCAAATATTTTGACACTACCAATCATAAAAGCATGGCTCTTTTATATGTTACATGTGCGGTGTGTTGTAGACCAGGTATTTCTAATTTGTTGCAAGGAGTACATAAATAGACTTGTTAACTTACAATGATACAAACTCATGCTTTGTCATTTATAACTGTCTTTTAACCTTGTTATTTTATTCCACAAATTATCCCAATTCACTACTAATATCCTCTTTATTACAAATCTTCAAATGGAGAAGTACTAAATTGCTGGAACCAATTTGATCCACCATCCTTGCATCATATCAAGAGTGATTGAGAGAAAAATGAGGAACTTGAGTTAAAAGCTTCAGATGATTACAAACACCCAAGATGGAATAATGCATGGGATGGTAAAATAGATCTAATTTTGACCTTGACAATTTGTATCTTACTATTTTGCAGTTTACAGTAGCATGACTACCATTTACATCAACTCCACAACTGAAATACTTACGACCAAAGGTTACGATCACCATCAGTTTCACCCATAACATGATGCAGCAGCACGTATCCACTCCCGGGTGCATGGATATTTGCCTAGAGTAATTGAGAGTTCCAATTCAGCAATGTATCCAATTAATTCAGTAGTGCACTACACAACCCAAGACTCTGGATTTTGAGATGGATTGAAACTGAATCTAACATCAGTCAGTTAAAACAACATCCTTTTGTATTTTTCAGTAATACTAAAAAAGATTTAAACCTTAAAAGAAAGCAAGGTGAAAGGGTGATCATCCTCACACCTAAATGTTGTTAATACTTACAGAAATGGGTGTAGATAGAGAATAAAAAGTATCAGTGTGTGAAACAATTTCATAAAATTTAGTTGTATCATTCCATTAAATCAAGATGAAATCTAACTTCAAACCAGAATAAAAATAGAAGTCCTACCATACTCCCAATAATAGCATCTCCTGCCACTGTTGCCTTCAGTACATCACTCTGTAATTTAGCAAAAGATAAAATCAGGAAAATCAAGAAAGACAAAATAAAACAAACATTCCCACACACTCATGAAGATCAAAGCACTTGCTGAATTTAATCACTAATAGTCAATTAGTGGAATAGAACAACATGCGACATATAAAGGGATAACCAAAGGCGAAGTCCAGTAAGAAGTTTCATATTCACGACAACACCCTCATCACTCTGAAACCAAGCTTCAATTCATTCATCTAATAGTAAATTGGTAACACAAGCAGAGGAAATTCCATTTGCAGGAATAATTTTTTATATTTTTCAGGGAAAAAAAACAGGTCACTAATATTACTGACACAAATTATATATATCGCTTCAAATGCAATAGTTGTATGGGATCATACACCAAATATTCATGTCACACACACCTTCATAGTTTCATAAATTTTGAAGCCTAGTATATAAGATTTGAATTATAAGATTTATTGAATAAAAGAACATGACATTGAATTTATTCAAATCATTAAGCTATGACAACCTCAAACCACTTGTTTAAAATCTTTGACGTTGGGGACAATAGGAGGTCCATAAAATCCCTGTCCAAATATTACAAAACTGAGTGTTAATAAATCATTGTCATATATTTTTCAATTTTCACAACAATCAATATGACACACCTATGCAGTTATTTTCTTTTCTTTTTCTATGAAGTAAATAACATTTATGGTCCAAATGATACATACACCAGATCCTTTTGGCCTAACGACAAGACATGCCGCAGACATCGTGCCCAGAAAACTGATTTTTGCATCTTGTCCCTCAGCACATCATGAAAAGATAAATCTCCATGCAAAGCTTCAGGTGGAGGTGAGTCCAAAAAAAAATCCATGATTTTACAGAATTTAGAAAGCTCATTTTCATATCTGTTAATTAACCAAGAAAAGGGGGGAAAAGATTACCCTTCAGAAGAGACATTTAATAAATAAATAGTCAATACAAAACAATCTAACAGCAAAAAAAAAAATCAAAATAAAAAAAATAAAGAACCTTGGATAAATATCGGCATCACGTTTTGAGAATTTGGAAATCTCTGAATTATTCTGTTGATCATCAAACCCCAGGAGAAGGTAAAGGCCATCAAGACATGGTGTGAACGACGTTGCAATTGGCTTTAACAACTTTAAGCCATGTCTTTTTAACTCTAATTCCCTTTATTTTATCATTTTAACAAGCATTGTCGATTCGATTAGCAATACTGTTAAGAAAATGTGGCACTAAATGATCAGAAGCGTTTTAATTACTAAAGTGTGGAGTGGAGCCACCTGATGACGGAGGGGCGGAGCAGGCTTTGAAGGTAGCTGCAGCGAGAGAACTTGAAGCCAGGGATAAGTTCTTCAGTCACGGCTGCCCCACCGATGACGTGGCGCCGCTCGAGCACGGCCACTGAGAGGCCTCCGCGAGCCAAATAAGCGGCCGCTATCAAGCCGTTGTGGCCCCCGCCGATCACCAGTGCGTCCCATTTCTTCTCCTTTAACGTCCGCGTCAAGCTAACGCCGTTGCTAAAGCTCCTTTTCCACATTTACTCCTCCGTAGGAGACTCGAAGTGTCACAATGCGCGAAAAAATTTTGAGTTCTTACGCGGAGAGAGTGCTGGAGTGCAGCAAAGATGAAATGGACCCACTTGCGACAGTGGATTAATAATGGGTTGAATTTCCAATTATCCCTAATTCGCTACTCGATCCGTGCCACTCCAATTACTTTTAAAATTGAAATGATTAATAATTTTTATTTTTTAAAAATAAAATAGAAATTAAAATTATAGAGCCCATTATTATTTAGAGATGAGGAATGAGAGATTAATTTTCATAGAAAGGTGGGAATCAATCTCTCATTCCTTAAAATTCTCATTTTGTCCCTCCCAATATTAAAAATACTTATTTTATTCTCATTTATAATTAATTAATATATTATTATAATTCATTAATATATTGATACATTATTAACAATAATTATCAATAATTATAGTTTTTGAATAAATAATCGTAATAATTAATATATTATTATTATAATTAATATAATATTATTATAGTTAATTAATTAATATAATTATTATAACTAATTAATATAATGATACATTATTAACAATAATTATAATTTTTTAATAAATAATCACAATAATTAATATATTATTATTATAATTAATTAATTTACTATTATAATAATTATATGAATAATTATTATAATTAATTAATTATTCATATTCATATATTATCATCAATTAATTCATATAATTATTACTATTAATTAATATATAAATATATTATTAACAATAATATATTAATAATTATAGTTTTTGATTAAATAATCACAATAATTAATATATTACTATTATTATAATCAATTCATTTATTATTAATAATAAATAATTAATATATCAATTACTATTAATTATTATATTAATACATTATTAACAATAATATGTTAATAATTGTAGTTTTTGAATAAATAATAGCAATAATTAATATGTTATTATTATAATTAATTAATTTAAAATTATAATAATTATTAACATAATTATTATAATTAATTCATATATTATCATCAAGTCATTCATATAATTATTACTATTAATTAATATATAAATATATTATTAACAATAATATATTAATAATTATAGTTTTTGATTAAATAATCACAATAATTAATATATTACTATTATTATAATTAATCCATTTATTATTAATAATCAATAATTAATATAACAATTACTATTAATTATTATAGTAATACATTATTAACAATAACTATTAATAAAAACATTATTTTGACTAAATAATCACACTAATTAATATGTTATTATAATAATTAATAATATAATTATTATAATTAATTAGTATATTATTATAATTAATTAATTTTATAATTAATTAATATATCAATATATTATTGACAATAATTACTAATAATAATAATTTTTTAATAAATAATCACTATAATTAAAATATAAAATAATGATTATGACAATAATTCATTAAGTACTTTTTAGTAATTTGTTACGATCTAATTCATTCCGATTCCTACTCTAAGACAAAGTAAACACATCAATGGCAATCCAGCTCATTCCGATTTCAATTCCTACAGTTCAAGTAAACAATTTATTCTAATTCTCATTCCCTATTCCCATTTCAGTCCATTCTCATTCTTGCCTATTCCGATTTCAGCTCATTCCGATTACAGTTTAGTAAACGCAACATTAAAAGATTAGGGTTGAACAACTTTAGATTCGGATTGAATTCGAATGTATCTAATTAGATTGTAAATTATTTGAATTGAGAAAAAAATTATTCAAATCTAATTCAAACCTCAAATTCGTTTCGAGATAAATAGAAAGATGAATTAGAGTTGGCAAAATGGGTTGATGGGTCATACTCGTGTCTTGTTATTTTCGTATTGTCTCAAATTAAGTCTATCCAAACATGATTTATTTAATAATCGTGTCAAAATATTGAAACTTAAACCTGATACAAAAAATAAATAGGTTACATAAAAACCAATTTAACATCTAAATATTTAACAAATGTTATACACACATCCAAAATATTACATATTTACATTATATATATATATATATATATATATATATATATATATATATATATATATATATATATATATATATATATCATAAAATATACGTGTGTACTAATATTTTATAGACTTACATTATTAAAGGTCTAAATCTATATAAATTTTTATAAATAAAACAATTACTATATATCTATCCTTAAAAAAAATTAAAAAGAGAAAATCATATCCAATATTTGATTTTTAATAACAAAAATCTAGAAATTAATTTAAAAAAGAAAATATTACCAGGTTATTAGTCGGATAAATGGGTTAAAAACTTTAACTCTAGCTTAACACATAAAAAAATCGTATTGACCCAAACCTTACCCATTTAATAATCACGTTAAATTTAACGACCCATACTCATTTCTTCATGTCTTGTTCCTGTCAAATAATCGAATTGTGTCAAATTTTACCAATTCTAATATGAATATTTCAAATGAATTTGGGTTCGAATGAGTTCCGATTTAGATGATATTTCATATTGAATTCAAATTTAGAGCGTTTTTGACAAGTTTCACATAAACTTCATTAAATCTAAGTTAATTTTATATTTAATTATTCCGTATTTTTTTAATAAGTAGTGCAGTCCGATTCGATTGTTCTTATCAACCAAGATTCGATTCGATCGAAAGTAAATACAATGGGATGACATATATTATATCTAATCGGATATGGTGCAGTATTCTAATTTGATCCAATGCCTACCCCCTACAAAAGATAAGGTAAAAATAGGGTTGGATTGATGAATTTCTTTATCTCTTGTTAACAAAAATGGGATAAAATGAAATTTTAAAAATTATGGCTATCTGAAGATAGTAAATTTATCACAAATTAAACCATTAATATTGTCCGTTTTGGCAGGGTGGTGCTTTCTTAACTTTTTTGTGATCTTTATAGTTAAGTAACATTGATCACTATCATGGCATAAATGACGTTATGTCCACGCCTGGTCCCATGGTCTAGTGGTTAGGACATTGGACTCTGAATCCAGTAACCCGAGTTCAAATCTCGGTGGGACCTTTTTCGTTTTCCATTTTAGTTGTACAATCAGGCTAATTAACAAGGTGAGTTTTCTAGACTGGCTTGCACACGAATGTGACACATTTGATATGATTTTTGCATGTGATACTTTTTATCTATTAACTTACATAGGAATGGAATGGGGAGAGAGGGGGATTGACTGTACTCATTCTAAAGTATTGCTTAAGTCCTCGTTATAATTATTTCAGGGAAGGAAAGGAGAATTCCGGATTAATTGAAAAAACTCTAAAAAAATATCCAATCTTTAAATAATTAATAATTTTATTTTCTGAATTTGATATAATCATATTATAAAAAATTTATAAAATCATTTTATCAAAAAAAAAATATCAAAACAAACTCATGTCAATTAATATATTTCCATCAAACAATATTAATATTGTCAATATTACAACATAATCCATATGTGATTCACCCACAAAATAGAGGTGTTATTGTCTATATAATTGAGGCAGTGACAAATTTTATTCAACTCTTTATATTATCTCTCATTGATAATATTCTATAAATATTAGGTTTTTTTAATTTACATATATACTAATACAATTTAAATATATTTCCTAGGAATTATTAAAAAATTAAAAATTAAAAACAAGAACAATAGAGAGGGGATAGGATTTCACCTTATCCATGTCGATTTCCCAAATAAAAAATAAATATTAAATGTTGATATGGAATCTAATGATTGTTACCACCTCAAGGGGGGTTTGAGTCTTCAAGAGATGGAAATCGATCAGGAACTCTCAAGGTGGAAAATAAGAAAACCTTGATTTAAGCCTTGAATAAGTCAATAAACACCAAGTTAAGATAGCTGAAATATAGAGATAACACTTATCACCAAGGAAGTCGCCAACTAGGCCAGTACATGCCCCAAAATAGGGGAATGACACCCACACCATGAATCATGCCCCATATTTATCTCCATGAAGGTACTTTTAAGGAAAAGGAGGCCAAAATAAGGTATGAATACTATAGCAAACTAAAACTTTTTGAATTTAGCTCCAAAAGCACTCTTCTAGCTTAAGCATCGGAGTAGGCATGTCAGAAACCACTATTTTTTACCCCATTTCACCTTTTTTCTTTGTTTGTTATTGTGTGTACATGTTATCTCCATCTGCTGCACTTGATTCAACTAAGGATGACAAAAATCCCAACGGGGACAGGACTTCTCAGTGATTTTCCTCATTTAGAGTGGGTATGAGGATACTTTTATATCCAATTTTTTATTCAGATAAGGGATGAGGACGATTTTTTACTTAAATTTCTTTTTTGGAAAAAGGACATGGACAAGTTGGAGTCTCCATCTCCTCCTCAATTCCCTATTTTCCCAATTTGATTTTTATTTTATTTTTTAGAAATATTAATGAATAAAAATAAAATTTAAATTATAAAATATTAAATATTAGTATAAATAACAAATATCAAAACATTTATTCTAATATACTAAAAAAATTTTGGGCCAGTTAACTAATCATAGTCCTAAATTACTATTTAATCAAATCTTATTTAAAAGGCTTTGGCCCAAAATTTTTGTTTTAAACTTTTATCTAATGAAAGAAAAACTAAAGCAAAAGGTAAAATTATAACATTCAAACTTTACTAAAATATATTGTCAATATTTACTTTTATTTAAACTTTTTATTTTAATAGATTAAATCAAATTCAGAAAACTACAATTATATCGGTTATTTGAGAGTTTTTTAGGGATTAGAAACCCTCAGGGATTCTCTTTTATTATTCGGAGAGGAGATAGGAATCCCTATAAAAAATTTTGACGGAAATGGGGAAGGGATGGAAACAAACAAAGAATATCAAGAATGGGTATGAGAATGTCAGTCCCCACCCCTACCCTTCCCATTGCCATCCCTAGATTCAATCCAAGACGAGAAAAAATTAGGCATCAACATTAAATAATGTTCATCTCTTCCCCAATTAAATAATGTTCATCTCTTCCCCAATTAAGGAGAATCCCCAAAAACCCTATCTCTTTTGAGATTTTTGTCATTCCTAAGCAATGCTTATCTATTGTAAAATTCCCAATTATTAGAATGGTATAACAGGTACCCTTGTGCCGTCAATTGGTTTTAACTGATTCCTAATCTTAAAGTCGGAATTTGCTGTGCTTATCGGTATTAAGTTTAATAAGCATGTTGTGCTCAAAATTAATTTTAAGAACAGATAAATTAGCAATTTATGACTATACTACGTTCTCGGGGTGATTAACAAGTCAATTTAAAGATCCTTTACTTTGAACAACTAAATTTTTATTTGCCTCTAAGGGTGCGGCTCAGTAGATTTCAAGCAATTTTATTTTATTGACTATCCAAATTCGAATTTTAGATAAGTAAGGTGCTTAAAAAATAAATTGAGTAATTATTCACCCGTTGGGTTTTTAAAGATTTTGTTTAAAAGTTTATTTTATATTATATTATATATTATATATATATATATATATATATAAAAGAGAGGTAGGATTTGATTATTTAACCCCTTAGGCGGCCCTCACTTTCTCAAAGGACTTGAAAGTCTTAGATGCCAGTGAACAAACAAGCTTATTAGGCATGAAAGTCACATCACGTGGATGAAAGATTTCGTATGCTTCTTGTGAAAGGGAAATCAATCTTTACATCTTAACCTTATCCGACTAATTAAATGATGCCAACATTATAAATTAAATATCTCTGATCCCGTAATTCAGGCCGATAGAGCTCGGATTCAACACTTGATTCTTATCCTAGAACCCTCGAACATTAACCAAAATTAGCAATAATTATGTTTGCCACTCTGGAACTAATTATTGATTAATGACAAGTTGGTTAGCAGCTCCGTCCTCTTGGCGTATTTTATTAATCTCTTTAGCTCTCGGCCTCAGCTGCTTCATTTAATTTACTATTAATGGGCAGTACTCTTTTTAACAACACAAAAAAAAAAAAAAAAAAAAAAAAGCCGTTGCTACTCCTGGATCCATCATAGACTCTGCAAATGTGAATGCTCAATTGGATCCTTATCTGCATCGATTCCCCTACTTGCAGTATACTTGCCAGAAGAGCATTAGCAGAAAATATGGAATAAAAGCTGATATCACAAATGTATTTTGCGAAAGTCACACATGTTTAATACAAAAAACACTTTCAAATACTCCTCAAGTTTGAGGTTATAATTTACAAATGCCTTGCAATAGATAACAACTAGTGTTTCGTTGCCACTTTAAGTTGTGTTCTACCTCCGTTTAATTTTTTTTTTTTAAGTTGTATATCGATCTCACCAACTCAAATGAACAAGAGTATTCAAAAATGTTTTTGAACCTTTAATTCTTCGTACAGACAAGATTAGGATTTAGGAAGCAGGACCTGGCCTTCAGACTTTTAGTCACATTCTTGATCTACGTGTTAAGACAGCTATAATATTCTGGGTATGCAAGTGGGTTCATTTCTTTCAAGAACCTTAAATAACTTTTTGAATAATAAAAACCCACATGCTCATGAACTATATAAGAACATGCACTCTCAGTTAATAAAATGTATAGGAAAAATTAAAGACTTGGAAAAGAAGTAATTAATTTATCAAAAGAAAAGAAAAGAAAAGAAAAGAAAAAAGCAGGCTGCTGGGTGCTGACTAATTGTTGAAAAAGCAACGAAAATATTGAGATCCTTTCGCTTCATATTTTATTGGCTAATATAATATAATATATGTGCGATGTGCAAACTTAATTGTAGCCAACTTGCACCTCACTATACACTCCATTCGTTTCTGGTTTGATCGCCGCCTGCATAGCAACTTCTCTTCTCTTTTTATCTTGACTAGAGCCTTGCCCTCACATTTCATTCCTCCGTTTAACTTGCCAGGCTCTTTCACATTTCACTATTTTATGAGCTTCTCTTCTCTCTCTCTATATATATTCTGCTTAATTACCTCTGGTCTTCTTGAAAATTCGCTTTCGTTTCGCTTTGAGTACAACTCGCGTCCATCGTTTACCTATATTATATGGAATATTCCGGTCAGCATTCTTCTACTATTTCGGAGTCAAGTTGGACAGCCAAGAAAAACAAGTTGTTTGAAAATGCTCTGGCAATATACGATAAGGATACCCCTGATCGATGGCAAGTTATCGCCAAGATTGTTGGTGGAACGAGCGATGAGGAAGTGAAAAGGCGGTATGAGATGCTCGTTGATGACATCAAGAGCATTGAGTCGGACAGAGTGCCTCTTCCTGATTATGCACGAAACGACATCAGCAATGAAAAGCAGAGGTATCTGTTTTAAACTCATTGTCGTCGCAAACATTACATGTCAAAAACTAGTTAATTCGTCTGTGTCAGCAGAACACTTTTAGCCGCCTGACTTTGATTTTCCTAATCCACAGGGCTGACGCATAAAGCTGATCAATGGAGACTACTAAGCATGAATTAGAGAAATAGAATTTTGGAGGAGTAATCACTTGTCATTTAATTTAATTTGTCTCTGGATTTTCTTGTCTGTGATAACTTAGATGTAACAAATTTAATTTCAAAAAACCAAAAAACGTAACAAGTTTTGTTCTTGACCTCGACCTATATATGCACTTTACTTTCTTTTCCTTTATAATATTCTTTAAGATATATATAGTTTACTCAACTCTTTGTTCTGTAGACAATCATGAAGGGAAGCAGACCAATCAATTTTCATTTCAGCACTCCGTGTTTTATTATTACTCAGTATCACAATAACTCAATTTCTTTGCCACTTGTATAAGTTGGATTCCAACCTTAAGATTATTATTTTCCAAACAAGAGATTTTAAAAAATAACAAATTAACACCAATATTCCTGTGCTTGTTAATTATCATTCACTCACTTATGTTACAGTTTGGACTTTCTCAAGTGATTTGGAACAATAACGAAACTGAATTTGTAAATTGAAGAGTAGAAGAACTCACATTTGTGATTTGTCAAACGAGCTCCCTCGTTAATGTTAAATCAACTAAAATATGTAGACATAAAACATTTTTTTAATGTCTGAAATTTTTAAATCGTAAAAATTAATGGCTTTATTTGGACATTGGTCTTAAAAAAAATCGGAAAAAAATTAAAACTTAAACCATACAATTACACGCAGCCCAGTTAGACAAATTGGAAGCGATGTTGTTTTGAAAGGCGCCCCGTCGTGAGGTTAGTGTAACGGTGCAATTTCCTAATTACGTTTGGCACGTATGATTAGACATAATTAATTTTTTAGATTAGATTAGATTATATTATATTATATTTAGTATTATTTTTTATTTGATACAATGTCGAATGGCATTATGTTAGATTTAATTTAATAAAAAATAACTTTTTCAATAGTTTAATTGCCTTTAAATTATATTAATAATTGTTCAGTTTAATTTATTAATATATAATATTATTATCAAATGAATAAATGAATACTTTTTATGTCTAATATTATTTAATTTTTGATATAAATTATTGAATTAAAATTTTGATATTTAATTTTAAATTAAACACAAGTTAAAAATAAATTATAGAATAAAATTTTATTATTGATATTAATTAAATTTGGCTTAAAATAGGATATGAGAATTAATTTTCCCTAAACCCATAAAAGAATTTGGACTAGTAGTCCGAAAATAAATGGACCAAAAGGTAGATTAATTTATTAATCCGAACGGTCAAGTACAATCTTAGATTTTACATTGAAAATTAATCTAATCCTTCTTAATCCCAGCAGCCAAACGAGCATAATAGGAATAACACCCCCCCATCTCTTCCCGCCCCCGCGTCTTTGCCCCTCTTTCTCTCTCTCCTTCTTCCCTCGTAATCGTCTTAAAGTTGGTAATTTGACTAGCTTTAGGGGGAGTATTTTGTAATTTCAACTGGTGTTTTATTATATTTGAAAGTGGAGGAACACGGGAATAAGAGATGATACGAAAGAATGGGTACTGTCTACGCAGCCACGTTTCGCACAGCTTATCTACAGACTACTCTAGAGTCTAGAGCCGAGTTTGAGAGGAAGAGAGGGATGGCTAGAAGCGAATCGTCACCGATTAAGGTTCGAATTATTGCTTTTCCTATTTAATTAGCTGCATTCACACACACACGGACACATATATGTGTAATATGGAAGGATGCATGTCCATATGGTTTTCTAATTGTTAAAGGTTATACTTCATGACAGGTAATTCTCGGTTCATCATCAATGGCACGGAAAGAAATCCTAGCAGAAATGGGATATGAATTTACTGTTACAGTAAGTGTTCCAGTGAGCATTCATTACACGCACGCACACACGCAGAGAAGCATGTCCAGTCCAGTTTCACATCCATTTATGATTTTAGACTGCAGACATAGATGAGAAAAGCATTAGGAAAGATAAGCCAGAAGATTTGGTAATGGCTCTTGCTGAGGCTAAGGTATACATGACTTGTATATTTACTGTATCAATCCTATTTTTTGTTACTGTCTTGTCTTTTGAAAGAATAACATAACAACATTCCCTTTTACTCTACAGCTTGATAGTTATTAGTTAGTGACTCTAGTGTCTTACCATGATTATTTTTATCCCTAGGCCGAAGCCATCTCCTCAAGACTCCAAAGTACAGGTCAACTAAATCCCACAACTCTGTTAATTACTGCCGACACAGTATGTTTTAACTCCTTCCTGTTATTTTCACATTATAATTTACTTAACTGAAATTGGCAAGAGTAATTGGTGGCTTATTCTCAAGGAATCTGTCGGGTAGATTGTTAATGTCAAGTTCCTTAATCCTCTTGGGTAATCACTAAAACACCGATGCACCTACACCTTTGTCACTTTACCAGCTACTTCTCTAGAGTGATAATGCATGTATTGCTTTGAATTTGTTAATGAATTACACATACTCATACATCATATCCCTTTTTGCTCGTGGCCAAGCAGACCTATATCTTGTCACCACTGTTTTACTTGAAAATCCGCATTTCTCTTATCTGGTCCCGGGTGCTGGCCATTGCCATGTTGGTTGCATGCCTTGTAGATCTACTTTATGGAATTTATATACGCATGCTATTAATAGAAGATGTTATCACTAAAAATTAGGAAACAACATTTCAATCTGGTGATTTTCTGTTTGTTGGGAAATAGGGCTTTTTTGAGGTTATTTCTTACTGCTAAATCCGATGGATTTTGAGGTGGTGGTTTATAAAGGTTCAATCAGAGAAAAACCGTCTACCAAGGAAGAAGCGCGAGAGTTTATCAAAGGTTTGCGTAATTGGCTTCACGTTCACCTCTTTCCCTCATGAGGAATTTAATCGTCTGTTGCCTATTTGTTGGCTTGTTACAGGTTATTCAGGCAGTCATGCAGAAGTTGTTGGATCGGTGCTTGTAAGCAATCTTAAAACAGGAATAAGAAAAGGGGGATGGGATAGAGCAGAGGTACAAGTTACTTGCACATGCAACCTATTTAATTTGTGCTTTTTTCTCATTACTGAAAACAAAATTTTTAATACTACATAGTTAATTCAAAGTTTAATTTTGCATTATTTTGCATCATATGGTTGGAGCCATAGGATTTATTAGGATTATTTAGACTTAAGAAATAAATCATCTCCTAGTTTTTGTGAAGTTTATAGTGCCTAGATGTTTACAATTTTCTTGGAAGTTAATTCTGTTAAGTTATTATTTCTTTCACAGTCTAAATACTGAGGTTGCCTTTCAGCTGATGGCTAGTGTTCTAAGATATCTATTGTCTTGTTTATGTTATACAGGTGTATTTCCATGACATTCCTGATGAAGTCATTGATAACCTGGTAAAATTGTTTTAACACACAAGCCTTTTTAGTACTTTTTCAAGAGCTTTTCTTTTTGCTAAAGGTAATAGTCCCTCTGTTTGTGGGATGTTGCACTCAGATTGAAGAGGGAATTACATTCAATGTTGCTGGGGGTTTGATGTTGGAACATCCACTGACTCTGCCCTTTGTTGAAGCCGTGGTTTGCTTCCCTCTCTCTCTCTGTCTCTGTGCATACAATGGTCATGAGAATTTGGCAATTACCTCCAATTCTTCAGTTATATGCATCAATGGGTATTTTGTAGGTGGGGGCAACCGATACTGTGATGGGACTTTCTAAAGCTCTCACTGAAAAACTCATATGGGAAGCTCAACAGCAATGAATTAATCCATCAAAATTCAAGTACCTCCGAGTCGTGGGATTGAACCCATTATACTCATATCTTCAGATTGATTTATTTTTCCTGTTGAGAAGGCTTTCTATTTGATATTCTCAGCACAATTGTAACAAGTAAACAATGACTCTTGCAAGAAATGTATCTTATATGTGTTGCAATATTTAACAATTGAACAATAAACAGCACGTAATGCATGTTTAGTTCTTTATATCCAAAGGGTCAGGTTTGTTTCCTGATAAAATCCAAGATGATGGATTGGTGATCTGTAGCCATTGAATTAGAAGCTTGTCATTAAAGTTGATTCTTGGGACCACTGGAATGTTTATAGTTATTTCCAATTTGAAAATAAAAAATATGTACCAATAAATAACGATTTGTAATACCTTCCAAATAGAGGTAAGCAGACCAATAAGGATTTAGTAGATGCTAAATGAAAAATGTCTATAGGTATAAAGTCTATCATTATTAGGATCCCACATTAATTAGAAACCTTCAACCCCAATCCTAATCTCAACAAAACCCTAATTCTTAATAAAAGAAACTAGAATTTTGTTATTATCTGAGTATCTCTGGCTTTAACCTTGTAACGGCAGTTGAGGTTTATCGATCTAAGAGCCTGGCCTTCTGCTTAATTTCTAGATACAATATTATTATCAATTAAGTTGTATGATTATAGTAGTATTACAGGAATGCTACGTAAATTTTGAATTGTTTTTAGTTCATTGTTGGGATAAATTATAGTACCTTGGGCTTTCATTTTTATGTCTATACATATATTTGCTTCGTAGAAAATTGTTCATACTTTCAGTAATTTTCTAAAACTACAATTGTAAATATGAAACTCTTTGGAATGCTGATCATCAAATGCGACGCTAAGCAAGAAGAGTCTAGGAATTACTTGATTGATAAATGAGACTGCATGCTTAATGGCTTATTATGCCTGTTGTGGTCTCAGGAAATAAAATAAATATAAATTGGGCGGCGAAGGGGGTGTGGACTGCTGATGGAAGCCAAATATTTTCGGCTTTTGAAGATTGTAGGAATTGGCGAGGACAAAAGCACCTTGTTTTGCTGCTGTGGAATTCACAAACAATTGGTCCGCCAGTTTGCTGCCTCCTAATTCTTACACCGGCAAGGGCATTTTGTGCGCTGACCAAACACAATCCATAGCCATTTCGATGTCATGTGGTCTAGTTTTTGGCTCACCACCTTTTACAAGAGATCCTATTTTGGGATAAGAGCAAGAGAAACCCAGTAGCTAAACAAGCGACATGTACCATAAAGTTAAAGACATCTGCGACTTCCAACTCGCGGGGTAAAAAAAAAACAAGTGAAATAATTTGCTTCTCACTTTACCCTTGATTTCCTAATAAACGACGGCGTATTACAAAGTTTCGAGCACTTGCTACAACGGCTATTAAGGTTTACCTAATACCTGGCTCTTTTCTTTCGTCTACATCTTTAGATCCTTTTTTTTAAAAAAAAATAAAAAATTCACGTATCATTATTACATAATTAAAGAAGATCTGTGTAGTTATTTAAGTGTTCGATAAAATGTGTGATTTTTTTTTAATTATAATCTGTGCTTTATCAAATCTTTGCTTGTTATGAATAGGTTTTCATATAAGTTCTATAATTCTGTTTTTATTATAAAAACACTACCTAGATATTAATTGCTTTTGGTTTATTGTTGATATAATACTTTTGAGTTTGATTTTTCCCATCTACTGTTAAATTCGTCAAAATTATACATCTTGTAAATTTGTAGAACTTGCAATTTTTAATATTTTTACAAAAATGAAATGTTTACAAGACGGAGCTTTCTCACTGGTAGAGTGGTAGTGTGTGTTTGAATGCAAATTATCTTTTATTTTCAAACTATAAATATATGCCATTAAGCAAAATGTCTTTAAATATTTTCTACACTCTTTATCTCGCATTCTCCTTGATAAAATTATTAATAAAGAAAAACACCTTTATATCACATCTTATTTAATACCAGTAATTTCACGTAGGAGTTGGCATTGGGTTTAATTTTTGTTTGGCGTAGCAAGAAAACCAGGACCTAATTAATCGTCCAGGTTCAACCTGCAATGGATTATAATAATTTACGGAACCCAGCATCAGTTTTCTCAACCCATACATATCCAGGTCCGAAACTTGAAAGATTGATCCTGAAAATCCGAAACTTGAACCCATATAATCATCATCATCGTCACTTGTTAATTCATCATCAATCATCATCTCTGTTAATGCTTCCAAATTCACTCGTCAATTCTTCATTAATCATCAAGCATTAGTTTTTTTTTTTTTTTTAAACCCGGCCAAAATCGAGACCAAAAGAAAGATTACAAACCCAATTGGAAGTGTTTGAGCTTTGAGTAAAGTGGCCAACCACATAATTTTAGTTATAGGTAAATGGTTTCAGTTTTGTACTTTTCGACTTGAATGTTACTTTTTCGCCATACAAATACCAATTCGGTGTTGATACCAGTGCATGCATTGACTTTGACAAAATCGAAAAGGTCCCTGAGGCTTGATCTTGAAGGATTATAAGCTGTAAACACTTGATACCTTTAGTGTTAGTTGAGGTCATTTTGTAGTACACTGACATGCTCTTTTTTTTTTTGTTGGGGTCAGGCCAGACGTTGTTAAGCTCATAAAATTAGTTTGGTATTAAGATTGAATAGTTATAGTTTTAAAATTATAACATTAAAGTATTTAGTAAATATTAATTATTGTATGTTTGGAAGATATATTGATATAATTTTTTACTAGTATGATGAAAAATTTATTATATTTTTAATAATTTTATGAAAATTATTATTTAAAATTTATATTTATTACATATTATTAATTTTTATTTTATATTTATAATTTTTTTTTTTACAATAACTATGATTTAAAATGTATAATATCTTAAAATCTCAACAGGACCTCGACATTTACCACTTGTTATGTTGCTTTTGTTTGTCATATCTGTATCTGGACTAAAGCTTGGTCGACGTGGATTTGAAAATTGAATTTATGGTCTGTAACTTGTAACCGTAAGCTCATATTGTGTGAAAATGACTTATGTAATGGATTGGTATTATTTGATGCTTTATTCCTTATTTGCTTTGAAACTTTGAATTTCAAAAGTGATGTTAATTGAATTTTTTTTCAGTTGGATTTAAATCTTATTTTATTTTAACTTTAAACAAGAGCAGGACCATTTAAAATAATAATAATAATTTGTCACTTCATTTATAAGTTGTTCGAGTTTAAAATCCGCAATCAGTAAATTTGGAATTTCTAGGTTGAACTCGAACCACTCTTATAATTGAAAATCTAACTTAATATTTGAATCCAATATTATAAAATTGTCACTTTGGTTTAAATTCAGAAAAGCTGAACTTGGATTTAAACTCAAATTTTATCAACCCTAATTTTTACTGAACTGAACTAAACTGAATTACAATTGCCCGATTCAATTTAGTTCAGTTCAATAGATAAAAATAGAATAGTACATTTTCATGAACGGGATGATTTGTGTTCGATTGGACTCCAAAACCAAATCGAATACTCAAACCGATTAGTTCATGCAATTTAAAATAATTAAAAAAAAAATTATCCTTAATGCTAATCTTAGAATTTCGTCTCTCTCGTACACGCTTACTCTCTCTTTTTCTCTCTCTCACACACACCCCCTCCACTACCGGCAATCGTGATTCAACTTATACTTATATATATATATATATATATATATATATATATATATATATGGGATAGTAGCCTCGTTTAGTTGTTGCCATCGCGGCTTAGACGATGAGTTGTTGACTTCTTTTTTCTTTTTTTTTTTTCTTTTTTTTTAATTAATTTTTTTCTTAATTAAATTTTTTTGAGTTGTGATTAATACTTTTATTGATTAGGGTTTAATTTTTTTGCTATTAGTATATTTAGGAAAAAATTAGACAAACGATATTGTTTATGTGGTGTGCTGCTGTTATTAACTTAGGCAATGAGATTGATTAATGGTGCTGTACCGCTATTATTACCTTAAGCAATGGGTCTGATTTTTTATGTTTTCATAAAATCGAGATTACTTATTTGTTTTATGTGGGTGCATTTTGTGGCCTAGTCATTGAGGATATTTTCCGCATTGTAAAATTAAATTATGCAAGTATGCTTCTGATTTTACATAGTGCAAATGGAAAAAATTCTGATGCAATTACAGAGTTCAAATGAATTGAATCAATATTCAGAATGTCCAAACTGAAAATACTAAACCAAACGAAATTTATTTCGATTCAGTTCAGATCTAAAAGTTGGTTCAACTTCGGTTCAAGCTTTTGAGAACCGAATTGTAAACTGCCCACCCCTACACAATAGCGGTTTTTAAAAGAAAAGATATTTACTTAGAAGATAAAACTGTGATAGTGTTGGTCAGCATTTTTTTTTTTTTTTTGAGACAACTATTGAACAATGAAGCAAAGATAATTAGATAAATGTAACATTCTCTTTGTTTGGGTTAGGATAAATATTAGACAAATCAAAGAGTGAGGCAGTGTGACATACTATTATTATTTTTGGGTTAAGATTTTCTAACCAAACACAACCCTGAGCCATTTCGGTTTGATTTGGTGCTATATTGCTATTTAGGTCATGGGTTACGACTTTTTGGCCCCACCACCTTTTATGTGAAATCCTATTCTGGGATTAGAGGAGAAAACCAGTAGCCAAACAGGCGGCACATACCATAAAGTTAAAGACATCTGCAACTTCTCACTTGAGTAGTAAAAGCAAGTGAAATCATTTGCTTCCTACTTTACCCTCGATTTCGTAATAAACGACGGCCTATTAGCAGAGTTCCGAGCACTTGCTACAACGGCTATTGAGGTTTTTCTAAAACCTGGCTTTGTTCTTTCTTCTTCAACTTTAGATCTTTTTTTTAATTAACGTGTGATCATAACATAATTGAAGTAGAGTCGTCTAATTTTCCAAGTGATCCATGAAAATGTATATTTTTTTTCTCTCTTTTTTATTGTAAGCTGTGTTTTATCAAATATTTGCTTGTTGTGGACAAGTTTCCATATAAGTTCTATAATTCTAGTTTTATTATAAAAATTCTATAATTCTAGTTTTATTATAAAAATGCTACCCAGATATTGAATTGCTTTTAGTTCATTATTGATACAGTACTCTTGACTTTGATTTTTCTGCCTACTTTTGAATCCTGCAAAATTATATTTCGTGTAATTTGGCTTGATCTTTTAAGGCGCAGTAGATTAAGAACACTCCCTTTTTCTTGGCCGCTAAGGTTCACCGACTACACGCCCACTTTCATTTTATAGCTAGAAATTCCGTTCCACGGTAGCTATGGATTAGAAGCCACATTGCCTCAATGCCTAACATGCCCTGTATTAATTACAGTTTTACTAGTAAGTTAGGATTAGCAATTTGTACTGCTTGTTAATGTAGCCAATCATACCAGTAAGATAACAGAGTGTTTTGAGTTTAGATAATGGACGTTGAGACTTGAGTTGAGAAACCTGAGTCTATGTTCTGTGTTATCCGTTGCTATATATTTGGGTTGGACGAAAATTGATTGGTTGTTTCTCTAATATTCTAAATTTCTAATATCTTTATTTGGTTTACAAGGAATTTTCTAATGATTTATCCATGTTTTTTCTCAGGCAATTGATGTGATAAATTTACTTCGACCGGGATGGAAGCCAAATTTTTTCGGTTTTTGAAGATTGTGGGCGTTGGCTACAAAGCCAGGGCTGAAGCAGAGGGGTGTCTCTTATATCTCGAGTTGGGATATGTACACGATGTTGAGCTCACTGTTCCCCCAGCTGTGCGTGTTTTCCGCCTAAAATACAATGTGGTTTGCTGCTGTGGACGTGACAAGCACAGGGTGCACCGGTTTGCTGCTTCACTTCGCAGTTGCAAGCCTCCTGAACCGTTCAAAGGCAAGGGTATAATGTACGCTGATGAAGTTATCAAGAAAATGCTGGAAAGAAAAAAACAAAATGATGGTGGAGATGGTCTCTACTCGTTTGCAATTTGCAATATATATATATATATGTTTTGCATCTATTCACTGTGCCAGCAAAATCTTCATTTTGAAGTTGAAAATATTTGGGATCTTTCAAGGATTTTGTTTTGAAAGACAAGGGCTGCTAATAAATGATCCCACGAATCTACTGCAAAGTTCTGCAAAAGGACACTAACTAAAAGTACCTCACAACGGTTTTTAAGCTAACGAGTAACAGAAATTAAAATGGGAAAATATCTCTTCCTTCAAAAGGTCGTCCAGTTCCATTTTATCAATTCGACAAAAATTCCCCATTAGTCTTCAATAAAATCCTCGTCTTGCCAGAATTATCAAGATCGCTGCAAAACAAAGCAACAAATCTTCAAAAATTCCTGCGATCAAATTCAAATGAATGAACCGTTGACAGAGATTGATCATATGCACCATGAGAATACGCATTTCTTTCTCATTTTTTAGAGCAATCTGTCACAAAATCAGAGCTCACCGTGTTGCGCACTTCTCAGTGGCTCGTGTTTTCCGCTCAAGGACATGAGAAAATAATTGAATGTGCTAGACTACACAATTGGCTAATGTGTATCGGATCTTTGAACTTGAGCGACGTCGTCTCTTATCTCGTCTACTTTCTCGCTTTCAACGCGCAACCTCTTTTCAAATTTTCTATGTTTTCGTTTTTTATGGGAATGTAATTGTAAACACAACCAAAGGCCAAAAAAAAAAAAAAAAAGAACACAAAATCAATTTTTTTGCTTACAATAGACAAACGAATTATGTGATGACACCATCTCATAACTTATTATTATTATTATTATTATTTTCTTTTCATTTGAAAAACAAGTACTGCTTCACTAATTCACTCCAATAAAATAAAGATTAAATTAAAAGACTGAAAAAATACACTCCAGCACAAGACGTTTTATCCTTTGCATTAGACTTTGCAGTTTTTTTTTTAAAAAATTAGTTTGTTTCCCATTTTATTAAAATAAAAAAATATCCCCCATTAGATGAGATCTCTTCTTTTAATCCACAAATTTCTCTACTTGACCCCATACACACACACACAATATGGTACATTTCTCTCCCATGTATTGCATGCCCCAATAAATTAATCAGAATACACCAGCGTAAAAGCCACATCTAAAAGGCAAAAGATATTTGTGCCTATTCAAAACTGTGGTAAAGTCACCATGTATAATTCAATTCAATTGGGAGCTTCAGCCTTGAGGGTTGTCTAATATATTCATAAATATATTTTGACAAGCCAATGCATCATAAATATTACATACAATGTTGCAACATGATTCGTTACCCTTGGGCCCCAAGAAAATAGACACTTTTAACTCATCAGCCTTGGAGCCTTGAGAAAATAAATATCCCTCACGAACCCTTTCCCCAGTTTGCCCACAGCTTTTAGCACATCAAGTGGATCTGTTTCTTCTTCAGATGCTTCCTGTCGTTTGCGTTTCTGGTAATATTAAAGGGTTCAGTACACGTAATTAGCTACAGTTGTAACTTTATAAAGATATCAGACAATATTCTCACAGGACATTTTGGTTACATGTTCAATTTTATTATACCTTTGACCCGACACTCTCCCATGTTAGTCCGATGGCATCACCTCCCAAAGAATCATACCACAACTTCAACTTCTTTGAGTACTCTTTCTGTACGTATAATAACAGCATGTTAGTAAAGAAGCCTAATCAATATTAAGGAAAAATGAAACATTACAGAATACTTGCCTCTACATCCCCAACAAAGCATCTTAAAGGATCAAAATCTACCATCATCTTATGTTTAACTTCCTCTGAGCTTCCCTTCATATCCTCAGGCAACAAGAATGGGCCAAAAGCCTTGCTAGCATTTACATGAGCCACATGCCTCCCTGCCCAAAATATGCAAATTAAGACTTGCATTGGTAAAAATAAGAATATTTGAACAAACTGAACATTGGGGTTGGGAAGGGGGTAATATTTAAGAAATAGTCATTGCAGGTCATTTTTTTCCAAATTTTTTTATTATTAAATAGGCAAAACATAATCTCATTTAAAGCTAATAAAGCAGTCCAGTTAGGAAAGATGCAAAAGTTAAAAGGTGTCAAAAAGACCCTCACTAGGAGTCTAGGATATACCTCTGTTTACTTCAGACGGGAAAAGAAGGCGATGTGTGTAAGGTAACCTGTCCCTGTGGAGAAGAACTACTGCATCATAATTGTTCAATGGTGTCCGGAAAAGGCACTGCAAGTGGAAAATAGCACTGCTGTAATGCATATAATCAGAGAACAAGGAGTGCAATAACATCTGACAAAAGTTTCTCACACACCTCCCATCTGCAAGAATCAGTCTGATCCTCCAGTATGAGTTTAGTCAATAAGTTTGCACTGCTTCGAGCATAAGCTACTAGCCTCTTTAGCTCCTGTTACATCGAGATAGCCACAAGCCAATGAGGTAGGCCAGGAGCACCACAAGTAACAAGTCCACATGTATGCCACATAAATTTATAACTATTGAACACCATCTAAGCATAGGGTCAAGGAACTGCCAACACGAATTCTTACAATTGAAGAAGTTTCACCAAGGTGACCACTCTTAGTGGATAATTTAATTAAGAACTCTGTATATTCATTAGTTTGCCTCAAATTACAAACATTAAAGCTGGATCAAAAATCGGCTTCCATGAATTTAAACAGTACCTTTATAGAGAACAGGTACACACACACACACACACACACACATTTCTGGGAGCGGGATTTTATGGAGAATAACAAATAAAGAAGTAGATGATATAGAAACAAGTTTTCGGAAACAGCATCCAATTAAATGTAAGGAGGGAGAGACATGTGAAAATATGTATATGTATAAATGTGTATATGTATGTGTGTGTGTGTGTGTGTGTGTGTGTGTGTGTGTGTACATATATACATATATATTGCAAGCATTAAAGATATCAGCATCAAACAAAATTGGAAGGACTGACTAACCATAAAGTTTGGCGAGCATGTGGTCCAAGCTTCAGATGCCTTGTCATAAGCAGTTGCCAGAAACAATGCTGGGTTTACATTTTGCACATTTTCTTCAGATGCTTTTCTACTTGACATGAAGTTATCCTAAACAATCAAGATGTAATTAGAAAATGTTTTTAAAGCTTCAAAAGACCAGTAGTCCAGTATACATTATAAAGTTTAATTCTCAATTGCAAAACCTACGTTAATCACTTTATAGTCCTCTGGGCCAAAGTCATTATTTATGTCAACAACCAAAGCAGAAAAGGTCCAATCATACTCAGCTAGAAGACGCAGAAACCTAACAATAAGATAAGTTTTGCACAAAAAAGAATTGTTAGAGTTCCCCCAAGGAGAAAAAAAGAGGGAAAGAAGAGAGCTTTCCAAGCATTTACAGACCCTCAAATAAAACAGGACCAAAAATCCAACAAGATTAAGTTTGATTGTTAAATCAACACAGCAAACAGTCTCCTGTAGCTCAAATGTAATATTTTTTTTTTAAAACCAAAGGAGCCTAAATGTACATATGTTGAATAAAACAATCAAGTTTCTGCTTGTTTGTATGTCCATAGGCTTCGTCTGCTCTTAAGGTACAGAAATTGACTTTCATGATATTAAAAATAAAAATAAAATAAAGAACATGCTGACCATTGTAGCAGCCCTTGCTGGCCAAACTGAATGCATTCTCAACAAAAGACAATTTTAAACAGCAAAAGAGAACTTAACCTTAAGAATCCAGCAACCCGAGAGCACGGAACATTAAATGGTAAAGGCTTCAAAACCAGATATGCAACCAATAGTTCAACAGCCTCCTCTACCAAGCAAGCTGAAAACAAATGTGAAGCAGCCCACCTCTTTGCAAGCCTTGAGGATGCCAAAAGTGAAGTTAATATGAATTACATTTTTCTTGGGAAGATAGAAGTATTTCAATCACCACCAAAACTGAAAAGCATAAAAGCAACAATAGTAGAAACTGAACACATTCATTAGCTTACTATTAGTACAAGAAATCTCACCTAACAACTGGGCCAAATACTGGGTAACGACCCTGTAACCCATTAATCATGCTTGCATGCTGACCACGAATAAAAAGTATCTTGTCTGTTGAATAAACCTGCTTGGCTTTATTTCCATCTACAAATTGTAATGTTTTCAGGATGTCGAACATCAAAAGAACTTGAATCACAAATATGTGAACTAAAAATCATACATAAAACCGTTCTTACTTTCCCTTTTCACCAAACCCAACCCTCTCTCATGCAAAATCTTGAGACGAAAAGCATATCCAGACATGAAAATATCAACATCATCTTCGGTAGCACTACATGTCATCCCCCATCTATTCTGGAGACTGTAATAATACCATCATCAATTAGGACTTTCATCATAAATACAGGTGGGTGTAGCAAATGAAGATAGAAAGTTAAAAAAGTTCTGATCTACCTCTCTCCAATTTTAAAAAGGAAAGCAGATTTAGTTTTCTCTATTGCTTCATGGTCCATTGGCCAATTTCCAGAGCCTTCTAACTAGATAAGAAAAATGAAAATTTCAGAAATAATCTGAACATATATATTTAAAGCATGAAGAAAAATACTATTAAAAAGCATCCATGCCTGAATCATAACTTCCAGTGGTTGAATGCATGATGAGGTGAGCTTATGTAGTCTTGAAACGGGATGTCTTTCCTTGGCCAGTGGGTGAGGTTTAGGAGGGAAGACAGATGTGAACCTGAAAGCTGCCAATTATGATAAGCATACATGAATTTTATTGGTCAACAAGGGAGAGAAGGCTAAGAAAGATACAGACAACTAAAACACTGGCTATAGTTATACATAATATGCCAACCAATCATTTTTCATTTGTCCAATAGCACAAAATTTAAGCCACTCAGTCAATGAATAATGATAAGCATACACCAATATTTTTTTGGCTAAAGAAGATGAGGATGTGGAAAGGCTCAGAATCAGTACATTCATAAGGAACAAAACCAGAGAAACAAATGAAATCAACTAGGAATTAAATTGAACTTTTCTCTACCCTTTAATTTCAAGAACATGTTATTGCCTTCATATTAATTAGCAAGAATTTCATAAAGGACTGTAAATTTACATCACAATAATTATATAGATACAATGATGGCACAGCAAAATGAAAGAAAGTCTAACATGGGAAGCAACAAACAATAGAATTAAACAAATTATTCTTCAACGCTAAGAGATAATACCCGAGTCCAAAGGCTGCACACTAGATATCTTCAAAGGGACATCTTCAATAAGATGCAAGCGCTTTGATAAAACTTCAAATGCTTCAAGCAAACTTGCAGAAAATGATACAAGATCTGAAAAAAAAAAAAAACATTGCTTTTGTAGAACTATATGATTCCAAAGTGGGGGGAAACAAAACAAACAACCAACCAACCAAAAATCACAAATATTATAGCAGTTCCGAGTATCACCTTTAGCTCCATGAAGCAGAGAGAAGTCAAGTTGATCAACTATTTGCACTACATTTTCTTTTGATAGAGAAAGATGACGCAGAAGCACATACTCGATAATTCTTTTTAAAATGAGGTGTCTCGTCCACTGCTCACTTTCCCAAACTGTCAAGTTGAGAAACAAAATTGTTATGTTAATCATTGTTGTCCATTTACTGTTAACCAACAGCAACTAACCCAAAAATGATGATGCCTAACCTGTGCTTTCTGCAATTGTACCATCTTTAAATCTCCGAAGCTCTGCCTTCTCCCCCCAAAACTTTCGGAACCTGAGAGCCTGGTGCAAAGGTTAAGTACAATAAATACCATAATCTGAGAAAAAATAAAATATTAAAAAAAATGAACATACATGACGCTTCAAATTCAAATACCTCTTCTTTATTTTCGGCATTTGGACCAATATCAACTATCCCAAAAAGTTTCTCCAGAGAGCTCACTGAAATACCAACAAGTAATGGCTCCCTATCAAGTACTGCCAAGCCCTGGAATCAGAAAAAGGAAAGAAGTTGATAGAAGACAGTGTATATCAACAATATAAGATGTTTTGAAGTTTATACTTGATTCCATACATGTTCTATATTCCATTCCAAGGGAGTGTTTCTCCACGTAACACGAATGGACTTTGCCCTGTCAACCAATCCTTGATTCAGCAAACTATGCACCTTCTGCTCGTAAAATCTCCAACATTCATCATCCAAACAAAATCCCAATGCATGAACCTCAGTATGTCCCCTCAGATTTAATCTAAAAGGGAAAATATCATAAAATAAATGCAAGAAGTTATAATGGGCATAAAATTGCAGCTGATCAAGAAATTAAAATCATAATGCACCTACAAGCAACGGTAATGCATTATTTAAAACCTAGATCTCATACCAATGAACCCAAAATTGTCTTCTTTCAGTAAAAAGTTATGCATGGGCAAGGCGCATGTCATCATTTTCATGCAAAAGCTATTTGACCAGCAATATGCAACTTTAAGCTAATTCAGAAAAAGTTATCTGACCTTTGCTCTGAAAATTTTATTGACTATATGCTTTACAGTCAACTAGGCCAGCACCAAATGCAGACATCAAAATGACAATTGAAGTGTCATCCTTATCATCCTTATATAGTGCACAAAAATAAGTTTTAAAATAAAATAACTGTATTGTAACAAAATCAGATCGAATATTGTGGACTTGCAATTGTTTGAACCAACGTCCCCACACAACATAGCAAATTAAACCAAAATACCTAACACAATAGTCATATTTAGCAGGAAAGTCAATCTTGGTCAAAAGTATCTCCTCAAATCCACCATCTCTGCATTTGTCCACGCACTGAAGCGTCGAAGCAGCCTCATCTTGGAGCTGAATGTGAACCAAAATTAAAGGGAAAAAAGAGATCTTCAGGCACTTGCAATATGGACCAAAAATATTAGAAATCCCAAAAGAGATCCACTTTTATAGATCCTCCTTTCTGAACTGTAACTAATCAATTCATCAATATGCTGGTCAAGAGTACCTCAAAGAATCCAACACTTGTCATCCGAAAAGCCAGATTTACTTGACTGGATGGGTGACATATAACAACTGGAAATGCTTCCTTATATTGCAATTTTTCCTGCAAGCCCAATGCAATAATAACTCAAGTATGGTAAATAAGAAGCATACAGATGATCAACATTGCATATTTAAAGACAGATAACAATTATAGAACATCCTGAAGCAGGAAACTCATAAAAATAATTAGCCGACTTCAGTGAAATTTGGGATTATCTCAATCAACAAGATATAGATAAACCACTTTTGCATCCTCCAATTAGCTCCTAAATCTGATCAGAGCCATAACAAACTTCAGCACTGGTTAATGATTAAGGATTGCACAGCCGTCATGGATCTTACGGAGGAGAGCAGCCTAGAGGATGCTCACACTAAGAACGTCTCTACTAATTCATCTTTTTTTACCATGCATAGTGAGTCTTGGTGGCGTATAATTGAGTATTCACAAAAAAACTAAATTTAAGAAAGAGAAAAGATAGAACATGCAAGAGATTCATATTGACCAGCCAGAAGAAACCACACATCCATCTAATAAGGAACTACGAAGTAACAGACCTCCTTTGAGATGCCTATCTGGCCTTTTGGTGGAAAGTAAAGCCCACGGTTCCACAATTTTGAAGTGGCTGCATACAAAAATAACAGTAGGTTATCCTGGTTATAAGATAATACTTGTCTAACAATTATAGTGACATTACCCAAAACTTTCTACTAAACTCAATTGTAAGGAAAGAGTATTAGGACTTCAGATAAAGACCTTAACATACCAATGAAGTCTAGAACAACACGAAGTATCTGCAGTGCTTTCATAGAATTGTTAATTTTATCGAGACTCACAAGGTACGACAACAAGATAGAAATTAGATATCCATTTAAGCAATCGTGAACATATATCGAACTTCTCTGCCGAGCCCAAACCTACAACACCATTAACAAAGGTTCACGTACAAAGAAATTGCAGCAAATAATCAAAATGATTGAGATATCTAATATTATACCTTCAGCAAGATTAAAGCCTCTCCCAGTTCCTTCCATCTGGTAATAGTTTTCTCAACATATTCTGCATTATCCTCCAGAAACATGTCTTCTAGAATACTACTATTGTACTTAGGTGTAGCCTGAGGAATACCATCTTCACGATAATTCAAAACACAAGTAACTAACATATGATTAACATCACCACATAGCTCAAAACAAACATCACACTCAAACCAAAGACAACACACTACCTTGATTAAAGGCACGAACATTGTTCCGCTTCAAGTTCAACTTTGCAATGTTGAACAGGGAAGCTGCTGTAGGAATTATCCTTACAAAAAACCCAGGAGCATCAACAGGCTTCACAGCTACAGTATTATTTTCCCCATTTCCAACAGTTTGAGAAGGGTTACCAAAAGTTATAGAAACAAGAATCTCATCACTCAAATTAAGGCAATGTGATCAACCATTTTTTTTTCAAAAACATGCAAGGAGAAACAAACCTGGGTAGACAACTAATACAGGTTTTCGGGCCTCATTCTGCATGGCAGACCATTCCACCTTATCAAACGATGGAGAGGATTTCAAATGCTTTTTTATTACACATAGGTAAAGGCACCTTTTTGCATGATACCGGTGATTAAGATAATCTTTCTCATGGAAACACTCCTGTTAGCAAAAAAGCTCTCAGAAAATAAACTAATAAAAGGACCTAAAAGTGATGTATATATCCCAAAGTACTGAAGCAGGCAAAATAGGAAGGTAACTTCACAAATGCTTATATCTTCGGGGTTTCAAATAAAGTTATTCATCCCAAATCTAGGTGTTGCTACCCAACTTTTGGATGGTATATTCACACACATATTTTAGCACTCATAGACTGATATATCATCAATTTAAATTCCACTTATGTAGCATTATGTTTGATGGCATTCACAGTGAAACAACACAAAGCTTGTTGTTTTGAATAATACATTAGCTAACCTAATTGAAAATC
Source organism: Luvunga scandens (assembly GCA_030449905.1). NCBI lineage: Eukaryota > Viridiplantae > Streptophyta > Magnoliopsida > Sapindales > Rutaceae > Luvunga > Luvunga scandens. Next base: position 882,254 of record JASUUG010000383.1, on the reverse strand, counting down.
ACCCGATCCATCCATACTTCTTCCTAATTTTATCACAGTTAAATGGAAAATTATAATCCCGTCTATACTTATCAGTTTGATTCAATAAATTACCTTTGGCAGCCCAACAAAAAGATCCACATTTACATCAGGCTTGACTACACAATTTATTGAATAACTACCGCCAATTTTAAAAGTTTTGGGCTTCTTAAACTTGAACTCCACTTTGTCTGCACCAATGTCTCTCACAAAACCAGGAGCTAGGCCCGCCGTAACCTGCACATATTGTTGATGCCACAAAAATTCTCACTTAAAATAAATGACTATATTCAATTGAACTTCATGAGGTTTTAACATTACCGGAAAGGCATCGGGGATTTTACTGATGGATTTTCTTATGGCCGAAACGGTGTCGTCGACAAGCTTGGTAATAGCAGGTGTTTGGGCGAGGTGGACTTCTTTCAAAAGCTCCCTTACTTTGAAGTCCGCTGGATCCGTCAACGTGACGGTGGTATCAGCTTCCATTTTTGTTCGCCAGTGTATCGTTCCGTTGGGTAAACGGCTATAAAAGGAATTGACTGTTGGTTTATCGGCAACCGGTTATTACAAATTAGGGTTTAGTAGGGGTTTAGCAGAACAGAGGGGGCTGGCGGGAGAAAAAGAGGAGCGAGAAAACGAAACGGCTGAGAATTTAGAATTACGTTAATTTGGGCCGGGCTATGAATATCCAACACAAGAACGGAGCTTTTAACACCTCTCAAAAATCCTTGCAACAGTCCTTTTAAACCATATGTTTTAGAGTCCCCCGGCTTACTTCATAATTATAAAGTGCTTGCGAATTTTAAAATCTTAAGTTATTTCTTCTTATTTATATAATTTTTATCTCTGTAATTTTAAATTCTTAAAAATTTAAAAAAATTTCAATTAAAATTTAAAATATTAATATAAATTATGAAATGGGATAAGTATAAAAAATTGTACAAAGAATAATTTATTTAAATATTTAATTGAATTTTCATTCAAAACAAAAAATAAATTAATTTATGTTTGGTTATTTAAATAATTTCAATTAATAAGGAATTTTATAAGGGGTTATTTTTTGCTGCCCCCATAAGAATCAATAAATTTTACCCCATATTTTTTTCAACAGCTAGTATGTTAAAATTAATGTTCGGTTACCATTTGAATTAAATTACCTATAAGTACTAAATTACCCATCATAACTCAAAAGAATTTAAAAAATAAAGTTTATTATAACAAATGAAATATATGATTAGAATAAATAGGATTTATTTTGATTTTTGTACTAAATTTATTAATATAATTAAATATATAAGTATGTATAAGTACAATAACCAAAAAAAAATCAAACTCTAAAACTAAATCCACAACTTTATCTTCGTCTTTAAAAAATAAAATAAAATAACAAAAAAAGCATCAAATCCCATTTCCGTCACTTCCTAGTATCCACCAGAGCAACAGAACAAAAAAAAAATTGATCTGAAAGCACAACAATAACAACAACAGGAGCTTCTATTTCACTGCACAATAAAAATAATTTATTTCAAATAAATCATCCAAACCTAAAAACACAGCAAATAGTAATATGCAAACCCAAAAATTTTAGGACTTTTGATTTTACCATTACCAATCTCCGATACTGCCTCTGCTAACTATAAATTAAACTAGTGGCTCGCTTGCGCCTCTTGGTGCACTACAAAATTGGACTTTGATTTTACTGTTGCCAATTTCCTTCGCGTTTGCTAGAAATAGCCAAAGCCAGTGTCTCGCTTGCTCCTCTTATTGCACTCGAAAAATGAATTTTTGGTGGTTTCATTCGCAACGACGGGGCCACAGGCTTTGTGATCCTTGACGGCAGTGGAGGGGAGAAATAATCAACCCTTGATGAACATCCTTTGCTATTGGGCATGAATGGAGAAGGAAGAAAATAAGATTGAAAGAAAGAAATATTGTCACCTCCTCTAAAACCTCTCACAACCCCTTTCCTAATAGCACCTCCTTAAATAATTAATTAAAAAAATTATAATTTTTATAATAATTGACCTATTTGAACTCACTAATTTTTTTTTTAAATCCTCTATTAAAATTAAGTTTTTAGTTTCAAAATAATTTTTGATACAATTATTTAATTAAAGTACTTCACTTTCTTTTTAATTCCTCAATTTCACAGTAGGTGATTCAAAATTTTTCTTTTAATTTAAAATAAACATTGATGCTTCGTTCCAAACTTCTCAAAATTAATTTCATACTGGCTATTATAAATTGGAAGATAAAAAACCTGCCATAAAAGAAAGAATATCAATTAATTTTTATCAACTATGAAAACCATAATTCCATAAAAGTTTCTTTGGGTTTCATATTTATCCTTGAAACAACAAATCTAAGATGAACAAAAGAAAAAGAATGGTAATAGGAAGAAAAAACTAGTTTGATTTATTAGAAAAAGAAAAGAATCAAGGGCTAAATGAATGAAACTGAGATTTTAGGATGCATAGTGTAATAATAGAAAGAGAAAACACAATTTGTAAAATAAAGAGAAAATTAGTGAATAATAATTTTGAGATTTTGAAATTTTTAATTTTAATAATTAATACATTCTTTTAAGCTTGCATATAGAGAAAATTGATATGTTTAAATAACTCCACCCTTTTTATTAACACCGGTTTCCATCTTCCTTAATAAAATCCCTCATTTTATTGCACCGACACCTAGTACCAAGAAGGCAAGAAATTTATTTTTTCTTAATGAATTTTATTAACTATAAAGTCTCAATAAAATTTGAAAACAAAACCCACATTTTAATATTTAGTTTTTTACCTACTATTTCGGTGACTCAAATATGACTAGTTTCTTTAAAAAAACAATTTTATGAAATTATAAGGCTGTCAAATCATCTTGTGCTCAAAAGTTCATAAGACTTTTTAGCAATTAGGAATTGAGTACTGCAGCGAGTCAAGTTTTTGCTTTTATTTCTTGGCTCTTGTAGAACATATGGTCAATAGAATAAAGAGATGATTGTTGCCCATTAATGCACTCTCAACTATCACTAAAATGGCAAATACAAAAGACTGATTACGTGATGTTTCGCTTTTTATTAAAAATACACTAATTTTTTTTTTCTCTTTTCCTGCTATCTACATGAAATTTATAAAGTATATCACTTTTTTATTTTTTTATTAATATTATTAGAAAATTTAATAAAATATTGATAAAATAATTGTTTTGTCACTGGATGTAAAAAAGACTATTTAATCCTATTTAAATGACAAAAAAAATCATTTTGTGGTTGTTGGGACTACAAAATTAGCTACATCAAATTATCAAATCCATTAATTTAAAAATATAAAATCAATGAAATAAAGATCCTAGTTAATTTGTAATTCGTTTACAACATAAATTAAGAGCCATTACTCGTATAATCTATATCCTAAATAACATATCTGCATCAAAAATAATAAATCTTCAACAATAATAAGTATAAATAGTCATGGTTATGCAAAATGCATTTAGAATAACCATAAAACCAATTATGAGAAACTTTAAATATAGTAGTTTGCTCCAATCAATAGCAAGTAACAAATAAAACTTGTTATGGGGGAACCCAGAGTTTACAGCTTGTGCCAGTCAATTCAAAATAATAATATATTTTCTAAATACACTTCTTGTAGCATATTTTACTTGATGTACTTCCTAATATTCTCAGCACAGGAATTTCCAAGTGCAAGTTGCGAGTGTAGTGATATCTCTTATTTTTAGTAGGTATTTGGATTGTGGGATAGGGGTATAAGGTGAGGAAGGGGCAATAATCTTATGTTTACCTTACTTGGGGGTTGTTAAGATTTGGCAATTGATTGACACTATTGATCGAGACAGTATTATCTTTTCTTTTCATCTAGATTTTTTCAGTTAAGATTTGCCCAAGAGAGTGCAAGAAATGAAATAGAAAAGTAAATCATTACGACGCTGGCTCCAAATCTTTTGGTATTTTGCAGAGCATTTTCGTCTTCTAATTCAATCTTGAATTTGTATCACTTACAGTAAGCTTGTGGGTATGTAGCATTCCATGATAATCAAGAACATCCAACAAATAATTAATAGCGAATTAGCTGTTTTATTGTTCAATTTTATAGGCCAAAAATCATCTTAAACGGGATAGCTAGCCGTAGCATTTGCCTCTGCCCATTGCGTATCTCAACGATGTATGCGGACGCATGATTTCCGGAACAAGCCAAGATGGGACATGCCGTTGTCTGAAAACCCAAATCACAGTACTTTCGGTTTTTGTTAGAAAAGTGAAGATGTACCGAGGAAACAAGGAAATCTAATAGGAACGTGTGGGGAGTGACTCAATATCTTTGTTGATATTGGTTACGCGTAGCAATCACAAGGAAAAGACATTTTATATTTCTAAATGCTTTTGCGCATAACTCCCGACTCTTCTCCCGATTCCAAGAGACTAATGGTCTTGACCGGTTCAAAGATTATTGGACCAACCAAAAAAGAGAGAGAGAGAGAGCCATGGATTTTGAACGTTGCTGCTAATGAAATATGGTTTATTTACGTTCTTTCCCTTCATCTGCAAAAAGTTTCGAACAGATTCAAAGCGTTAAAGAAAAAGAACCTATTATTATTATAAAAGGGACAAAATCAACCGTCATGTAAAGAACATGTACTGATGTTATAAGACCAGATCCAAGTGAATGATGATACCTCTCCCAAGATCAGGGCAATATTCTGCCTTTGACATCTTAATTAATTGATAAAAAGGAAACGGTGAGTTTGATTAGTTAGTTAATTTGCCTTATCTACTATTTTCCTTGTATTAATTTCCAACATACGACGTGTGTAAAACATATTCTATAAATTATGCACCACTCACATCAGATAAAATAGGAACTCACCAATAGCTAACTACCGCAAGAATCTAGTTACACATTCTCATTTTAATTATCATGTAGAACAATAATACTCTGTATTGGGTAGGAAAAAACAGTCCAAATAATGTCTGCATTAGCATGAACGCATATTTCCGTCTTTATTTTCTGATGACAAGTGGTAGCATTATACAATTACCATTATATCCCACGGCCATTATTCTTGCAGCAAAGAAAATGTCTCGCGGAACCCCGGCACGGTAGTACTCCTTACCGTACGTTTTGATACATTAGTGATGCCTAAATTAGTAAACTCCAAGTGCGAGTGGATATGTTTATTCATAATCGCACCCAAAACGCTTAACTGTGGACTGTGGTTTACATCTTGCGAGCGCAGTACTAGCACTAATCTTGTGCCAAACTAATTCATTTAATTTAATGTACTTAATGCCGATTCCTTTGATTGGCATGGCGAGGAAGTAATAAATTTTTGTTACAAGTAATAAACCTCACTTTACCTGAGCAACAACAAAACCCAGACATTGGGTAAAGAAAATATATTTAGAAGACTTGAAAGACATAAAGCGGATAAATCTTGAGGCTGTGAAGCGGTAGGCTTTAGACTACCTTAGAGGAGACAATTAGAGGTTACAGTTACAGTTGAGCCTTAGATATCACGATACTGACAGTAAGTCATCTTTTTTAGGACGGCTTATTATGGGGTTTCTTTCTCCTAGAAGCTCTCCTTTATGTATGTTGGTCCATTTGGTCCTCTCTCCATCGACCCCTTTTGCTTTTCACAACTCATTTAAATATTATTACTTTAGCCTTCCCTGGCAAAGAAGATCTCAAAATTCCTGTCAACAACAAACAATGTGTGTGACCAAGAACGACCGCACTAAACCTTTCATACCGGCTAGTTTGAACCTCTATGGATACTCTGTCCTATTTGCACAAAATGTAAAACAGGTATATCTTTTTTCTTATATATATACGTATGCATATTATACAACAGTAAAGAAAAAATCATACCACAAAAATTTCAAAACAAAACTCTTCATAAAGTTGAGAGATTAGAGATTGCTTTAAGAAAAAGAGAGAGAGAGAGAGAGAGACATTCCAGTTGTATCTTGATGCTTTTGAGGAATGTAATTTTGATGAACTCAATTAACACTACAGTTTTCGAAGATCATCGTAATTAATTCACACGTCTCTAGGGTTTGTTTATTAATTAGTTTTATTAGTGATAACATTTTGCTGTTGCATGCATGCATGCAAGGGCGAAAATTGTCCACGACGCCGAGAGGCACGCATAAATAAAAATAATCTTGATTGCAAGTAAAGGCGAGTATGATTTATTCTACAAGGCAAAATCAGATACGGTCCTTCGCCTACTCCTTTGTCTTGGAAAAGTGGAAATACGAAACCCAATTTAGTGGGTCCCACGAAATCCAACGAGCCACGTAACGTCATGATTAATGAGCATGTTTGTAAACCGATGCGTGTGAGACTGAGAGACGCTGAAGGCTTTAATTAATGAATTATTATTATTATTATTATTATTTTCATGATGATTAAGCAAATCCCAGAGTTCCATTAAAAAGAGTACAAGCAGATGCTGATTAATTACTCGTTCCATTAGACAGAGTACAACCGTAGTCTCCCACAGTCTCGTCAACGGGGCGTGTGAATCACATCAACACATGTTAGTTAACAAGTAAACGTCACGGAAGATGAGATCGCGTGAGGGCATAAACAGTGCATGTGTAATCGCGAATGTAACGCATAGTGTCTTGGGCTGATCGTAGTATTTTGTTGGTGGTATTACACAAAGTGAATAAATAGAGAGAGCATCTTTTGGAAAGCGGTGGTCGTCCCGTTTGTCGAACTATGAAAACTCACCAATCTCAAGACGATCTGATTCTCTCCCTCTTTCTCTCTCTCTCTCTCTCTCTCTCTCTTCATGTTTTTTTGAATCTTTTGATCAAATGGGGCCGATATTCTAGAGGAGCTTGTTCGGGTTTGGCTGATCAATATCATGAATGTGGGGTGGTTTTTTTTTAACCTTTAAGGACTTTTGTTTTTATTTATTTTATTTTTAGATTAGTAGTACACTACTCGTAACGTTTTTTTTTTTTTTTTTTTCTCTTTGACTTTTTCTTTATTGAGTTTCCATCTTTGACTCGATCAAGATCTCTTCTATCTCACTCACACATTAATAAGCCAAGCAAGGAACAGATGTTGCTTTGATGATTGCAGAGTATCTCGTTTTGGGATACTTTTTATTATCTCTCTTTAGCTTTCTTTTTGGTTTCTCTGATCAAAATCTACGCATCTTCTCTACTTGTTTGCTGCTACTATTACTACTACAACTACTACGCATCACAAGAAGCTTTTTCGGGCTGTGAGGAATTTTTGATTCGGAACTTGAGGTGATTATCATTACTAAATTGTCTTTGTTTGGTTCACGTGATTTCAGGGTACGGCTACCGTATTATTATTTACTGATTCTTCATACAGTAATACTACTGTTTCTTACCGCAAGCGTGAAGCATTTTCTTTTTTATTGCCTCATATATTTCTTCACACAGTTGTACTACTGTTTCTTACTGTAATAAGCTTGAAGCATTATCCTTTGTTTTTTATTGCCTCATATATTTCTAAAAATGAATATATTGAAGAATTGGACTGCCGGCATTAACGATCCAAGGACTGGGTAGGCATGCCTTTTCCGTATCGAGTAGTGATCAGTGGCGCTGTTCTGCTGTTGAAAGTAATGCAATGTATATGACACATATGAATCAAACCAAACCAAGCGCTGCAAAGAGTGTGAACATTAAACACAATTTTATATATCACTCGAGGTGGAGAATGACCCCATGACTCACATTAATTAGTTGACAACTATATATTAATTGATTCTCAATTGAAAGAAGATATACTATTGAGTTATCATTAATTTAATTAAAAACGGAAAAACTATACAAAATTGATCTGAAGGCAAATTAAATCAAACAGCTGGCCCATGGATGAATGAATTATTTAATTTTGAATTATTATAAATATACCGGTTTTAATAATTTGGCAGAGAATGTGGGCACAATTAAATAGAAGCGGAGCGTGCAAGCTTAGGGGGCGCGTGGGACAGGGAAGGGAGAGGACTATTCCATTTTCCTTGGGAGGCTGGCAGTGACAGAGGCAGAGAGGATACGGACAGAGGTTTTGATGTGTAATGTATTGTGCTTAATACTATATCATTTTATTATAAATATTACAATTAATAATAATAATATATTCACCAAATTAATATATTGAAATAATGACCAGTGGCAGTGTGACTGTGTGTGAGGGGTCCTCGTGATCGGAGAAGGCAGATCCATGGAAGACTGTTCCCGCTAGTCACGTGGGCTCTTTTGACTATCCAATGACCAACCCATCTGCCTCCCTCCCTCCCTCCCGCTTTGTTATGAGCGCCCCAGCCCTGCCCCGCCCCCTCCCCTTTCTCTCCCTTACCCTACCCTCCCCTCCCCTCCCTCCTCACCCACGCTACACCACTCAAATACTAATTAATTTACTACTACCCTCCCCCTCCCCTCAAATATTACGTAATTTCATCATATTATTCTGATTCAACTACATTTTCATTTGTGAGGGTGGTGAATGAAATTTTTGCTTGCTGAGGCTCTCGCGGGTCGTCGCTATAAATAAATTGAACTTCTAATGCAACAAGTTTGCAATTGTACTTTTAGTCGTAGAGGAGATATTACATATATGTAATGTGTACAGTTGCAATGTACACTTGCCAATACCCTACTACCACTACTAAACTGACTCAGTCTCAGGCACTGACTTTTCTCTTTCTTTCTTTCTTTCTTTCTTTTTTTATTTTTTTTTATTTTTTCCCCTCTCTCTCTCAAGAGTCTCTCTCTAATATAATACTTTAATCACTGTCTCTCTCTGAGTATATAACATGCAACCTGGGTCCATCTCTGTGTCTGTGTCTTTATAACCTTCTTACTATATACGTATGCATATCTCTCCAATTGCATTTCACGACAACGTGGACTGCAGGTGCTGACTGTTATTTCGCCCTCTTATTAGCTTATAAAGCTACCAGACACACAACCAACTCTCGTACCATTCGCTATCACCCTTGGAGCTCTCTCTTCCAAGTTTCTTCTCATTCAAACACTATACTAATTATTATATCACTTTGCTCACAGTTAACTATTTGGCCTCTACTCTCTGCTTCTCCCCTTTACCATTTGCAGTTACGGACACCTCTTTTTCTTCTTCTTTCTTGTTCATCATATCATATTCGTTTCGTTATTTTTTTTAATTGGAGGAAAAAGATATATATAAAAAAAAAAAGGAACGATGCATAGGTGCAGTAGCTCTCATGGAAACATGGTTGGATCATCATGTTCGTGTTCAAGCGGTCTGTTTCCAAGCCAAAGCAATTCATTTTCCATGCTATTTTCAATGCCTAACCACAAGTCCTACGATGAAACAGACATGTACTCTTTCATGTCTCCTTCCGTTGATTGTACTCTCTCTTTGGGCACCCCATCCACTCGTTTATCCGAAGACGATGAGAAGCGGATCCGCCATGATCAAAGACGTTCAGCTTCTAATTGCATGACAAACTTTTGTTGGGATTTTTTGCATACCAAAAATTCACCGCACAATACAGCTCAACAAAATCATAAGACCAGTCGCGGCGGCAATAATAGTAGTAACAGCATTAGTAGCAGCTCCGGCAATGATCCCCTCCTTGCCCGCCGTTGCGCTAACTGTGACACCACTTCTACACCGCTTTGGAGAAACGGTCCTCGAGGCCCAAAGGTTTTTAATTCATATCATATATATGTTTTTTTCTTTTCTTTTCTTTTCTTTTTGGCTATTTTATATATTTTGATTTTTGTGTTTTACGATTGAAAGCAAATTTATTTTTTGCAGTCACTATGCAATGCTTGTGGAATTCGGTTCAAGAAGGAAGAGAGAAGAGCCACAGCAGCAAATGCAAACAGCTCAAACGTCTCATCAGCAGCGGAGCAGCCACACGGCTATTACAACAATTCATGGGTTCAAGTTCAACAAACGCCGTCACAAAAAATGCCTTGTTTTTCTCCTGCAAATGAATTTAGGTTCATTGAAGACAGCGATCAAACTTCTGATGCGGGCGTCCCCTTCCTTTCTTGGAGACTCAACGTAGCAGACAGGGCCGGTCTTGTCCATGACTTTACAAGATGAAAAGATATTATACTAATTTAACGGCCAAGATCAAAATCAAGATCATCAAATGACTCTAGAACGTGCATCGTCATGATGATGTTAAATACGTTTTGGATGGTGATGGTTGTTGTGTGCGTCTTGTCTCGTCAAATTCTTTTTCTTTTCTGTTACTTTCTTTCTTTAATCCCTTTTTTTTTCTTTGTTTGGTTATCTCCGTCTTAGTTCTTACATAGATGGAGTGAAAATGGGATAATTCTATGTTCTTAGTTGCTTTCCTCTTTTAAGTTCTTTAGCTTTTGCTAAACCTTTCTGTTAGTTCGCTTTCTCATCAACTGATGGAGGTAGCTGGATGATGCCCGATGATCTTGATGGACGGCAGTGATGAGAATTGGAGCACTACCCTTTTAACCTGTTTGATGTGATATGATCATATTGTAGGACTAGAATTACTTCTAGCTAGTTTGTACTATTATAATTATATATAGTATCACATGAACTCGAAGTTTTAATTATTATAATTAACTGAGCCTGAGGGTACTGTTAATGTAACTCTTTGTTATAATGATTTTTTTATTTTCTGTTTTACTGAATTTCATAAGACTAGCGTAGCTGCTGGTTCAATATTGCATATGATTCTGTTTGAAAAATCTGATAGTCGTCCAATCACAAAAGTCCATCAACGTTACAATGTATTTCTCTGAGCCGGAGCAGGGACACTGTGCAGTCAGACCGTGATGGTCATGAACTTGTCCTATTTGATTGGCTGTCAGGAAAAAAATATGACCGTCCAATTGGCCTCATGCACTACACTAGTCTGTAACAGGTAGTGATATCACCTTGACCTTGTACTTCCAGTTATCTTTTTATACCATGTTGAAAACTTAAAATTTTGAGTCCGTTTCTAAAATCATGCGATATATCCGAGAGGACTCGCCATTCATAGAACGCAGGAGAATTCATCTTGGAAATTATAGGATTCCCCAAATGATGTTTCATAGGCTTCTACTGATTTGATTTACGTTCTATCATGTTATCTGGTACAATTCAAAAAAATAACGATAATATAAATGTTGTGACCGGCAAGAGGAGACATTAATTAAAATTTTTTAAGTAGTGATCATAGTTAGGTTTCAGTGCTTGGCAGAAAGAATTGCAGTAAATGAAGCTTGGAACGAAGGTGCTTTCTCTTCAGATAAGCAGACAAAAAGTTCATAGACTTTCCACATGATGTGAATGGCCAATTAAGATTTAAGATTCAAACCTTTTTAGAAATTGGGTTAATTTAGTTGCTGAAGCGGATATCCATGCGAAGTGATAAAGTATAAGCAGGTGATTTATATTAGGAGTTTTTATAAGTAATTTATTGCGCGAGAGTTGTGATTATTTTGTCTTTCACCATTTCACTATTTACAATTTATCTTATAATTATTTAATGGGCAACACATTACATCTGTTCGTACAAATCAGAGCTGAACCAACTCGAGAACTATACAACTGAAGGCAGAAGGGATCCAGACAAGACATCTGATAGAGAAGTTTGAATCACTGAAGGCATACTGTTTACAAGCAAACAGAACGCCAGAACTTGGAAGAGTCATGAAGACTTTCTATAAAACAAGCATCTCGTCACAAGATTACAGAGAAATTTAGACAGCAACTCACAGCTCAAACAGACGTGGCCGTATTTGATACTACAATATATGTTTGTGTGTGTGTGTGTGTAATATTTATGGTTGCATCCACCGGACCAATTTTACCTAAGAAAGAGATCCAATTCGGATTCGAGTGGTTTTGAGTGTTCTTTAGTGAGAGAATGATTTGACTTTGTGTTGACTGAATTAGTGCGTTTGTTTTATTGTTATGTTCCTTGTCGGATTTGTTCATGTCGTCGTGCTGAATCAGTGAGCATTGACTCAATATAAATGGAAGAAGCTAGCATACTGACGAATTTCTTATTCCTTTTGCATTGCAGCTGCGTGTGATACGGAGGAGTTAATTTCATTTTTTGGATTGTTTCTATCGAGAGCGGGCCTTGATTAAACCACTCATAATTTCTGGGCCTTTCACCGATCATGTTGATCATCTATAAAAGTCTGTAAAGCAAATGGGGTCTCGTTCTACCCTAAAAACCCCCCACCGTCCCGTGCTCAAACTCAAAACATTTTCAGAAGATAGCAGTTTGGAATTTAATTTGTTGAGAGCAGTCTTAAATCCTTGGCAATAGTGATAAATTAACATACCTTAAAAATAACGTAGCTATGCTGGTTGCATGAATTTGCGTTTTGCGAGCTTGTTTACCTGTGTTTGAATTATAATATGAGGTAAAGTGCAAGATAAAGAGATTTGAAAATCAAAATGATCTTTAACGACTACGGGGGGTTTCTTTTTCTGACTTGGGAAGGAAAATGGATGATGGCAGAACCGAATCTGTTTGAAGAAAGGTAGAACTGAAATGCCACAGTCTGGGACTGAATGGGAGCGTAGAATTGGGCAGGGCTTCAATAAATTTGCAAACGTCACATTTAACATATATTATATAAAAGAGAGTCAAATATTATTAATTGGCTGGTTTATTATCGGTCAGCAAGCAAGCACACGGTGGCGATTAGGCAGTGTAGTTGATCAAAATCAAACAACCTTGCACGCCAATCCTATAAACTATTTCAAACCTTTTAAAGTAAACAAATGACAAATAGATAAACAAATCTAACTACGCAAAATGTTAGCAAAAGATTTTAAGATTTCGTGCAAGGTTAATGTTATACATATATCTTCAAATAAGATTCGTTAGCCCACGAAGTCATCATTTTACCTACGGACGAGTGTGCGTGTCTTATTCAAATGCGCTGGCCATCGTTTTACTTATAACAACACTCAAAGAATTCATTCAAGAGTCAAGTTAGCGAACCACGTAAGGAAATATTTTGCATTCCTAGAAATTTGAAGTAAATTAAAAGGTCTCTTTTATGTATATATATTGACAACAGACAACAACCCACCACCAAACCCGCCTTATTCATGTTTAGCTTTTAAACCTCGCCCTCTCTTTATTTAGAATCTCTTGGGAACTAGTGCTGCTGTGTACTTGATCATCAAGAAGCAAATTGGAAAAATGGTGAACTTAGTGGCAGCCCAGAGGCCATTACTGCAAGGACTGATGAAGATGGCTGGAGTGCAACCCTACACAGTAGAAATCGAGCCAGGCACTGGGATGAACTTCTGGGTTCCGCGTGAAACAATAAAAAAACCACATAAAGGTGAAAAGCTCATCGAGAAAGAAGCATTGAAGAAACCGAGCAAACCAGTTGTTGTTCTAGTGCATGGCTTTGCAGCTGAAGGAATTGTCACATGGCAATTCCAAGTGGGTGCCTTAACCAAAAAATACTCGGTTTATATCCCCGACCTTCTATTTTTTGGCGGCTCTACCACTGACGAAGCCGACCGGTCGCCGACTTTTCAAGCTCATTGTTTGGCAAAGGGTTTAGCTAAACTCGGGGTGGATAAGTGTGTACTTGTGGGGTTTAGTTATGGGGGCATGGTTAGTTTTAAGATGGCGGAGCTGTATCCAAACTTGGTTCAAGCCATGGTGGTGTCTGGTTCGATTTTGGCCATGACTGACTCCATCAATGAGACCAATTTAAGCAGGCTCGGTGTCTCTTCTTCTTCGGAGTTGTTGCTGCCCAATTCTGTTAAGGGATTGAAAGCACTTCTCTCTGTTGCTATTTACAAGAAGCTCTGGTTCCCCAGTTGCCTTTACAAAGATTTCCTTGAGGTAATTAATATGCACCATTCTTATTTCTTTGTATGTATGTGTATTTAATTTTTTACCCTTAATTTCCTTTTGCGTCTTCTCTTATCTTTACAATTAAATGCTGTTTTTTTAAGTTCATAACACCATGTGTCTCTATTTTGAGAATTGCTCTTTGCATGACTTAGAAATCACTTTTTTAAAAAAAAAAAATTTATGGCATAATTGACTGCCATGACTAGCTAACAGCACCAGTTAGGTAGAGCTTGCACAATTGCACAGACCGAGTTACTACTATAATTGAAAATTCAAATCGATAATTGAAGCTTTTGTTTCTCTAAGGTAGGTTATCATTGTTTTTGTCAACATCTTATTCGTCTTTTATCTTGTTCCATTCTAGTCCACCCATTAGGCGCGTTACTTACTAGTGTATATATATTAGTAGTTTTATATTTTAGAATTTTAAAATACAAAAAAATCCAAAAAAATCTTTAAAATTGTGAGATTTAAAAACACATGAATTGTACGGTTTATACGTTCTGTCACACTCTAAAATTCTGACCAAAAAATTACTCTCTATTATAGTTTCAACAGGATGTACAAGAGAAATAACACATACTTACAAATCAATTTGAGTCATATTTGTTGGTTACGATTCCGATAAGATCAAAGTAAGCACGTCAAGAAGAAAGTAATCGAGATGTGAAAGGGCAGCGCAACAAGTTACTCAACTATAGTGGCCCTTGATTTTGGAAGCATAGAGCTGGGTGACATAGATTAGCCATTCCAGCAGTTTGTCAATGACTTTAGTGTTTCATATTTTTGTAATTCTAGGATCGCTTTTGGCTTCAGCTGCTAAGCACTACGAGTAATCAGTAGTAGAGTGTAGTTCAACAATACGCCCGTGAGCAATGACCATTATTAATGTATTGGGGATCGCAATGACAGGTGATGTTCACCAACAGGAAGGAGAGGGCTGAACTCTTGGAGGCTTTGTTAATCAGCAACAAGGATCCCACCATCCCTAATTTTCCACAGGTAACTCAATTACTGCCTCTCTTTCTCTTCTTATATTTCTCCAGAAAATGACATTTTCATTTGACAAATTTTGCAGAGAATGCATCTCTTGTGGGGAGAGAATGATCAAATATTCAATGTGGAGGTCGCCCACAGCATGAAAGAGTATGTCAAATTATATCCACCGGCCGCTTGATTGATTTACTAGATAGACTTTAATAAGTTGATTAAGACCATTAACAACCACCAATCCACTGGCCAACCGAACGGTCAAAATAAATAAAAAAATCAGTCAATAATCAATTCTAAAAGATGGCTTTGCATGGTTGATGACAGGCAACTGGGATCATCAGATAATGTAACATTTCAAGGAATAAAGAAGGCAGGTCACTTGGCTCATTTGGAACGACCCTGTGTCTACAACAGGTGTCTCAAACAATTCCTTGCTTCTCTCCACGCAGATGGACAATTCACACCATCCTGAAAGAAAACAGAAAACCCTCTCCCTCTTTCTTTATCAACATTCATTATCACATTATCTGTATTATGGACCACTGCTTTAAGTTGTCAAGTGAAATAAATAACTCCTTTTTATTTTTCTTTTTTTTTTCTTTTTTGAATTTATATGAATAACTCTTTTTATCCACAAAACTGGAGATAATTATTTACTATTACATAGTTTTCCAGCGAAAAAGAGTCATTTACCCATTGTTCTTTCCTTTTCCCCTACAACAACACCACAAAGCAACTGTCATAGATCGCCCCTACAGATGATACAGTGAATTATGGAGCAATGTTGGAAGCAATTCGCACAAATAAAAGCGCATTGACATATACTTGGGAAGGATTAGGATACATAGGTGGAGAAGCTCTTTATCACAATTGCAGGCCAACAATTTTATCTGAAGGAAAACTGAATTTCTTCCAGACTTCTTCCTTTGGTTTCAGGAACCCAGAGAGACACAAAAGCAACAGTAAAAGCACACACCATCCCATAAATCAAGAAGGTCCCTGTTGACAATGAAGACACCGCACTCATCAAAAATTAAAGATTGTCCCATCCATCCACCACACTTAACAAATATAAAACCCACAAAACAGGCATAAATTGAGAGAGAGAGAGAGAGAGAGAACTACCTCCATTGCTCCAATCTAACAGTAAATTTGCAGTCATTGTGACAATCCATGATACCAGCCAGTTTGCCAACGTTGCAACACTGCCAGCAAGGCTCTTGATATTCACCGGAAGTATCTGAAATTTGAAACGAGTATAGAATATTATAAAGCAGCCCCAATTTAGCAGCCTTAAGAAAATAAAATATTAACAAATGCTTAGGTCAGCTAAATCTTAGTCATTGTTAAGGTAAACCCATGTTTGAGCGGCAGCATGAGACTTCAGGTTATTCCATTTCAATTTTTTGTTCCCTATACCTATCAAGAAAGGAATAGGTTCACCAACAGCAATCATTCCAGCTCTGCATTAAGCAGATCTATGCGCTGAATGATATAGGGAGGGCAGAGAGTTACCAAAAGTGTGTATATAATTTTCAAATGCTAACAGCTATCAGTGCTTCGGTTTTCCAAGTTCAGAGGCCTATGAAAACCACCAGCCACAACTCACCACCCCCATCAATGGCTCAGTGCAATAAATCTCGTGCCCCGGAAATATACACAATAAATATCAAGGACAAAAACGCAAAAAAATTTTGATATTCAAATTTTTTTTCGTACCTCGGACATGATAACCCAAGGAATAGCTCCAACTCCCAAAGAGAACGAAATCACTACAGTCTGGAAGTATTAAAAGTAAAAAAAAAAAAGGTTTGTTCACTGACTAATAAATCCTTAATAAACAAGCATTATTCCCAAAAAAATATAATTATAATCTGCATACAGAAGATATCATACCACAACACCAACAAGTGACAATATCCCCAATATGCTATAAAAGCGAGAATCTTCTGACACAAAACCCTGGTATTGGTGAAGAAGAACAATAGGAAGAACAGAGCATCAAAAAGCCAATCCCCAATTAATAGAGGAAAACTGGAAAAATGTATCAAGCAGGAAATGTAAGATCTAAAAACTGATGATTAACATATTTTGCACATTCAAACTAATGAAGAACAAATGGAACCCATTTGCATGACCGACCTCCAAAAAGAATGCAACTGAAACAATGAAAAAACTGGCAGCCATTCCAGATGACGATATCTGCAAAAATATATTTCAGATTCAGAATTATTTTCATTTTATCTGTTCTCTTACAGGATTACAGATTCAAATTGAAAAATAAAAATAAAAGAAGAATTTCTTCGAACATACTAAAAGAAGAAGCCTGCGGCCAGCTTTGTCCATCAACCATGTATTGACACCAGTGGCAACAACCTCCAAACATTGTCAGGATCTTATTAGATTATTCTGATCAAATTTCATTTCCTGTGTTTGATACTGTATGTGGAATATAACTTTGCATGCATGCCACGTCTTACCTGAACAACCCCAATTCCAAATGTAGCAACATTACTTGATGAAATCCCTGTTCAAATTCATACAGCTTAGTAAGCTACCAATGTAAACATTGTTACAGTTACTTCGAATATCAGCGCCACTCTAGCATGCATGACAAATAAACTCAACTTAAATTCCAACAGTGGTGTTGTTTAATTGGGATGAGGATGTTGGAAAGTGAGGTAAGGAGAATTCTTTTATGTTGCATAAACAATGAAGCTAATATGTAGAGCTCAATCCGTATGAGTACCACTGTCATACAGGAACTTGCAACAATACAAACTCTAGCATATGAAATAATAATTAAAAAAAAAAGAAAGAAATTCCTTCTTTCTCTGTCATAATACAGAGTGTACGTCACACAAAGAGATTGGGTGACATCTCATGGCCAAACCCATATTGTATACTGTCAAATGTGTGCTTTCTACATTCCGGAGTCTTCATGTTAAAAAAAAAAAGTTATTCAACATATCTACTGTTTAAAGCCTCAATGATTGGTAAAATAATATCCAAAGAAATATTGATCTTACCAGCATTAGCAAAAATGCTACTGGAATAGAATAAAACACCATTGATGCCACTGAGTTGCTGAAGAACCAGTAATCCTATTCCTATCTGCACCATACGAGCTGTCATTAAAACTAGAAGTTCTAAAACATCTAACACAAAGAAAACCACATCAAAAGAATTCAAAATGAAGCAGTTTACCATCAAAGGAAACCAATATCTTTTTCGCTTTAGCTCCGCAAATCGTATTGTGGTTCTTCTGCTTGATGATGCTACAGACCTCTGCATATTGTACACGCTTAGACATGGTAAGTTTATGAAAAATGCACAAGGGCAGCCTTGAGATTATAATCTGAAAATTTCATGCACAGTTTGTTATGTTAAATCCAAATGTCATAAATATCATTCAGGTGTTGGGAATAAATTGATGTCAGTCTAGTTCAACACCTTGATTTCATTAACTTCAATGGAAATGTCTGTATCAAAACCTCGTAAAACTTGCAAAGAGGATTCAAAATCTTCGGTCATCCCCATTTTAGCCTGTGTGCCAACAAGACAAATCAGCCAAGATACAATGGCAACAAAATTCTTAAAATCTTTTGAGTTACCAGCCATCGAGGAGATTCTGGTATGAAAAACAATCCAGGTATCAACAATGTACATGGCAGAATTCCTGCATGAAGTGGAAATGATTCATTGATTAGAAACTACGAATTAATCAACTTATTTGCATGCAAATAATGTCCAGTTGAACTTAAGCTATGAGGAGTTAAGAGCAACTAAAACAGTTGAAATATTCATCAGAAAGGGGCATCACTTTAAGTGAGGTGAAAGGAATTTGTAACTAAGATGTTTATGCAAACCCCACACATGAAGTTCCAAACATTTTTGGTTTCCATGTTGTTCAAGTCCTGAGAAAGCATATACATTTTATTTCACTGATACCACACAACGCTTGTCTTTCTGCTGTATGAAAGACCTAAAGTAACTTCTATCGTCTTACCTAAAATTGCGAGCACTCTCCAATTGAGAAAAAGCCCCAATAGATATGCCAGCATAATTCCAATCGTAACTGACAGCTAGAAAAGTAAAAGGAATTTGTTGAACTAATTAGTCATAGTCATTAACAGAAAAAGGTAAACAAGAATCAGACAGATTGAATGAACCTGATTGACAGATCCAAGAGTTCCTCTCATATTTTGGGGTGCTATCTCAGCTATGTACACAGGCACCTAGACAATATCAAAGACAAAACCATAACTTGTTTGCAATACATATTCCAAAAGAGACAGTGACTAAAAAAGAGCTAGAAAATTCAAAGTTACCGTGTAAGAGATTACACCAACGCCAAATCCTTCCAACAACCTTCCCATAAATAAAAACGAGGAATCCTACAACCCAGAACAAAAGTTAAAAAAGGAAAGAAACTCACATAGAATATATAATCAGCAAGTGCCAGGTTATCAATGATCACTCACTTTGGAGAAAGATATGATGAGCCATCCTATAATATTAGGAATAGCTGCAACCATTAGGGACTGCAATTCAAAAAAACATTGCAGCAATCAGTAGGAAGTATTTGAAACAATTTTTCGGTTATATTAAATTGAATGACTTGATTAGATACCCCTTTTCGGCCAATGTACTCTGATATCTGACCGCTAGCTATAGCACCAACCATAGCACCCACATTGGCTAAGGAGCCAAATATAGAGAACTGTATGCAATAGAATGAAATTAATTACACAATTTATTTATTTTTTTAAAAAATGAAATATATGATCGTCACACCTCTGAAATTGTAAGTTTAAGATCACTGATGATTTCGGCTTGCGTAGGTGAAGAGTAGCCACACTGCAACAAAAAGAGAAAAAAAACAGAACAAAAAATTGAATAAACAGATGCTATACGTGCTTCAATTTGTCAATAGTGGTAGGGTGAATTAAATACAGTGAAACCGAATTGGATGGGGCCGAGGGCGACGATGAGGACGCAAAAGACAACGGAGACGGAGCCGTCGCGGAGCATCTGAGCCGACGACGAAATGATACTCGACTGTCTGGAGCCCATCTTGTACCAACTCCCCGTGTGGAGAAACGGCTTACGGAGATTACCCGCTTCTTCATTATCGTCTCTAAAACTCATTGCCAATCGTTACTTTACGATCGACGGAGACGGTGTTGGTGTTTGGATGATTATTGATTTTGAGTTTATGGAGTTGAATTCAGACGTTCGATGGAATGCTTCAAAGAGATTGCTCGATTGATTGGAGTGGTCGGTGGGAATAGGATTACAAAACGTTATTCTAGGCTCTACCTCTAAAATTGGATCAGTCAGTTTAGCTGGCTCGAGGAACACGTGTGAAGACGTGGCGGGTATGTCTTCGCCTTGGATTAGCAGCAAGGTTGGTGTTGTCGGACTCTTACTCTTCTTTAAACAGTGTCCAAATCGTCACGTTTTTCAACTTTAACGACATTTACAGATTACTAGGATAACATCCTCTGACAGCGCAACTGGTATTGGACTTTTATAGATCCTAAAATGTTGCATTTTTGTTTCGAAGTTGTTTTACCATCAATTTTAGAAACTTATTCAGCAAGACATCCGTCGTTCATATTTTCTCGTGTTTGAGTTGGTCTTCTCCTCTCTCTCTCTCTTTTAAAAAATCAATTTTCTCGTATTTTCTCATTTTTTCTGGTGTTGACGACTGATTAGTGCCTCAGTTTAATTCAATTCAATGACCTTGACATCATTGTGGGTTCATTAATTAAGAGCCGTGGATATATAATCTAATAATGGGTGAAAAGCTGAAACACAGAATTTCGATGCATATGCTACGACATCGTTTCTAGGTCAAACGAAGAACCATCTTGAAATTGAGTGAGAATCGTTGATTTAGATCTAACGGACCGTAAATTGAAATTGAAACACTAGATATACGTGACACGGCAGCGTTTCTAGGTCAAACTGAGAGATCGTTTGGATTGTTTACGAAGGATTACGCTTTCCCAACCCTGGCAGACGGTGTGCAGTGGCCGCTATTTTCCTGCGCAGCCCAACAACCTAAACGAACGACACCCGCCCTCCCGTCCATCCCCCTCTCACAAATGAAGAAACCAAATCACACCATTAACAATATTTCACAAAACCCTTCAGGCTCATCCAAAATCGGATTCCGACCCCGAAAAATCCGAAAACTCACTACCATCACCCCCGCCAACAACATCGCTGAAATTCCCGTTGCCACCGCCACCAGCACAAACTCCGACAATTCACCCAAAATTTTCAAACCACTAACATTCAAAGGCGAAATCGATACCGCTTTACAACATTTACGAGACAAAGATCCTCTTTTGGCAACACTGATAGACGCTCACCGGCCACCGACGTTCGAATCCTCCCGATCGCCGTTTCTCGCTCTCGCAAAAAGCATTCTTTATCAGCAACTCGCTTCCAAAGCGGCGAAATCAATCTTCACTCGGTTCGTCGCTCTTTTCGACGGCGAGGACAACATTCTCCCCGATGCCGTTTTGGCAATATCCCCTCAACAGCTTCGGGAAATCGGAGTCTCGTATCGAAAAGCGAGCTACCTTCGTGACTTGGCCGAGAAATATATAACTGGGGTTTTATCTGATGAGTCAATTGTAGAAATGGACGATGAGACGATGTTCAAAATGTTGACGAGTGTGAAGGGTATTGGAGCGTGGTCTGTGCACATGTTTATGATATTTTCACTGCACAAACCGGATGTGTTACCGGTGGGCGATTTAGGAGTGAGGAAAGGCCTGCAGGTTTTGTATGGATTGAAAGAGTTGCCGGGGGCTTTGAAAATGGAGGAGGTATGTGAGAAGTGGAAGCCTTACAGGTCTGTTGGGTCTTGGTATATGTGGAGGTTAATGGAAGCCAAAGGAGTTCTGCCAAATGTCGCAAAAGCAGCAGTCACGGGCGTTGAAGTTGCCTAATTTGTTTCTGTTTCTGTACCAAACTTAGCTTCGGGTCATCGGGTGCATGTAAACTCTCAAAAATTCTCAGTCTTTTTTCTTCGGTTCGTCTTTTCAACCGATTTCAGATCGTTTTGCTCATGAGATTGTTGGTGTATTATTGTTGCAAGTGGTTCGGTTAGCCATCGCAAAATGAATTATTGTACTACTCCTGGCAATTGATTTAATCTGAATTCCAACAACAATTTTTTCTCCCGTTTGAAAATACAAAGATATTATTAGCTGTAATTATAAAAAAGATTTGTCAATGATGATCATGTCAAGTGAAATGGGCATCACTTCGTACAAAGTCTTGTTCTCTCACAGTACCACAGACAATTGAGACACAAGCAGCGGTTGCAGAAGTGATCTTGGTTGCCCTTTCTTGTTTCGTTTTCTGGTATGCTGCTGTAAATTTGATCGCATAAGCCGCAAGGCAAGACAAGATGCCCAGAGCCATTTCCATGATCCCCTTTAACCGCCCAAAACATAATTCGGCCTCGAGTATCAACCATAGCCAGTCCAATCCACAAGGCATCAGTTGGCGTGCTGTATGGATGTGTATTTGGGCTCACTCGTACATCGAACCTCTCACAGCCCAAAAGTACGAACTAACTGAAGTCTCAAAGCCCTTAACGTGGAGGGAAGCCCAAGGGCAATGAATCCTTGTCTAAGTACACAAACAAACATGCTAAACAGTTTTGGTTGGCCGCCTAGGCCTGTGGAATCGAGAGATGTCCTTAAGGTGAGTGGGCCTGCTATCGAGTGTCATTGGTTGTTTAATTTTTATTTGTTTCTTGTTTAGTTGCTTGCATATATATATATATATATATATATATATATATATATTTCGAGTGAAGCCAGATTATGCACTCCTCGTGTTCCAATCCTCGCCACAACTGATCTCATGCAAGAATAATACTAGAGATTCTTCCAATATTATTTGTTTTAATTGTAGTTCAAAAATATCCACCTTGCAACTTCAACACGACAACACCTATAGGCCTTGTGTTCAAGCGTGGGGGACGAGGGGCAAGATATTTAAGTAATTACTATTGTGTTCCAGGAATGATGGATCGGAGCGCAGGAAACAAGGTGTCGAGCCCACCAAGTCCTGTAGCGCATGAATGATTTGTGACCCGGTGAAAAGACTCTGACACGGTCAGTACAAGAGATCATTGCGAATAACCAAGTCATTTACCACTCGGTGCACAGAGAAAAGTGCAGAGGCCTTTGTTTTCTTTTTTCTTTTTTCTTTTTTTTTGAGGCAAAATACCAAAATGTCCAGAGAGGGCAACTTACGAAATTGTACTACTTGTCCTTGTAAATTAAAGATGCCTTCATTGATAAGTGCGGAGCCAAAAAAATTGGTTCGTAAGCAACACCATGACAATAAAATAATTTTTTTTTTTTTTTACGAAAGATGATATTATCAATCCTCTCTCCCTCAACTTGTTACTTACCTTGAAATTTGGAATTTGTCTTTAACCCTTATAATTCATCACTTTGCGACTGATTTGACATTGAAATGTTGTCACTGAACATCGTTGGTGTCGTTTTCCCAACGATTGTATTCCCTATTCTTACCGATTCCCATTTGGAAGAACATCCCAAACAGTTTAACAGACTGTCCATGTATATGCTTTAGCTTGTATTACAATTTACAAGAGGGCGGAAAATGAGAGAATTGAAAAAAAAAAAAAGAAAAAAGAGAAGAAGGAATTTCCAATTTGCGATCGAGTGCTTGATATCCAATCATCTGGACTCGCAGAAAGAGATTGATATAAAGCTATAATTTCAGATTCGCGGAAGGATAAAATCAACTATCTTTTTAATTTTAAAAAATAACAACGGCGTGCAATATTCACTACCAATTTGTAAACAAAAAGACAAACCAATTAACCAGCCGATAAGATGTGGGTTGGCGCATGCGTTGCGCTTATTCTCTCATCTTTTCGATCACTCGTCTTTAATTCGAGATACATAATGTAACGTCACTGGAGGACCCAATGTTTTAAATGTTCATAGGGGGTGCCGTGTTCTGGTATTTACTTGAAAGAAAATATTAACAATATTGGACACACACATGGCATCAAGCAGTCGATAGATATAGAACAGAGTCACCGCCCTAAGTCAAAAGTAACAATCAACATGAAAAAAGAAACTAAAGAAAATTTTTTGAATGAAAACTGAAAGAAAATAAAAGGGGAAAACGGGCCACCCTGACCACTCTAATGTGATGTTTTAAGCCTCGTACAATTAGCTAAGATTAGATGGTAGCACTCCGAGTTGACTGGCCCATGGGCCCTGGTCTTTCTTAACACGTGGGGAGTTGGGAAGCTGCTTTTGAGTAACGGAAGAGAGTTTTCAGCATCATAGACAAATGAATTGATGTGTTCGTGTCACAAGAATATTAATTATCTGATTTGTACATTCTCACAATCGATCAAATTGATTACTAAGATACGCAGTTCTCTTGATACTTAAATTGGGACTCCTTATAATGAAACGATAATGTTAAGAACAGTGACCACTCCCCTACTTTGAACTTGGACAAGCCAAAAAATAAAAAAATGATTTTTTCCCTTGTCGGGGTTCGCGTGGGGTTTCTGTTCGGACACAACATCGTTTCTTTGACTTTAAGAAGAGTATGGAAAAAAACAGTTTTTCAAATATATTTTTATTGATTAAGAAAGATAATAACAAATTTACTCTATCATAATCCTTAAACCCTAAAATTAATTCGAACACTTCATAGGGAATCAAATTTTATTCTGAAATAATTTACTAAGCTATTAGACGAAATAAAGTTTTGGAATATTCTTTCGTTAATCTAAATCTAATTCAAATTATTTCTCATAAATCAAAACTTTTTTTTTAGAATAAATGCTCCTTTTAGACCCTATATTTTCAGTTGAGTGGCCGTTTAGTACTTATATCTTTAAAAAATGTCTCAAGACACCCTTACTACTGATTATGTTATACTCTTACCTTTACTGTTTTATTGCTTTTAAAATAATATCTTTACAATAATATTCGTGGGAATAGTAATGAGAAGAAAAATAATGTTAATTTATCAAATTGCATTAAGAGCAAAAAAAAAATTAGCGTAAATTTTTTTGTCATTATTTTTTGGATTAATTTTGTAAATTATTTTGATTGTTGTGAGGGTGTCAAACATTGCTTAAAGTTGGCTAGTATTGATTTATTTATAAATAATTAGTAAGATTGTTGCAAGAGCACTAAAAATACTAGTTCTTTAAGATTGATATGTATTGGTTAACTTCTTAACAAATAATCAACTTTTTCAGTAGGTAAATTAATTAAGGGAGATTGCCAATTTCCCCCCTAGTATAATCAATATATACTACTTACCCCCCTACTGTTTTATAATAGGCAATTACCCCCCCTGACAGCATAAATTTACAATATTACCCCTATTGTCAAATATACTTTTATTTATATTTATTATAAATTAAATAAATCATATTAATATAAACTAAATAAAAAAATTAAGTATTAAAATAAGAAATATATGTTTTGATGTGAAAAAAATTAACAATAATTTTTTCTTGTACTTTTTTTTATGTTATAGACATTTTCTTGTAATAAATGTATAAGAAATTATTATAAAATGGCAAAAAATTATTATAAAAAAACTTGAATGATAAATAAAAAAATTATTATAAAATAAATAATAAAATATTTATCTTGTACTTTTTACATTTAATTGTAAAATATTATAAAATATTTATTATAAGAAAATGTTTATAACATAAAAAAGTACAAGAAAAAAATTTTATTGTTAATTTTTTTACATCAAAACATATATTTCTTGTTTTTAATACTTAATTTTTTTTTATTTAGTTTATATTCATATAATTTATTTAATTTATAATAAATATAAATAAAAGTATATTTGAAAATAGGGGTAATATTGTAAACTTATATTGTCAGGGGGTAATTGACTATTACAAAAATAACAAGGGGTAAGTGGTATATATTGATTACACTAGGGGGGAAATTGGCAATTTTCCATTAATTAATGTCAAGGATATTGTAGTCAAGGTATTATTGCAAAAGCAAAAAAGAAATAAAGGGAAGAGCGTAACGTATTTAAGAGTAGAGTTGTCTTGAGGTGCTTTTCAAAATATAAGGATTAAACCGGCACTTAAACTAAAATATGGGGACTAAACGAGATTTACTCTAAAATAAATTATTAAACTCTTAAATGGAAAAAGGAAATATATGGAATTTATTCAAATACTTTCCTGAATATAATTAAAATTCTCCCAAGTTTCAAATTATTAGGAAAAAAAAAAAACAACTAAACATACATAACAATAAATTTGGTGTAAGGGCCAATTTGGCATTGTGGTAGGTGATAATGCTTGAAAAAGTAACTTTGTCTTTAGTAAACTATATTATTATTGTGGTAGTTATGAATTTAAAAAGTAGAAGATAGAGTTTGATAATAACCAAAATAATCATAAGAATAATCATAAGTTTAAATTATTTTTTATCTAAATATTAGGGTTTAAGAAAAAAATGTCATAATTATTTTTCTTAAGATATTAAGGTTATAAAATGAATTTTAAAAAGGTGTAGTCATTGTTAATGAAAAGCAACTCCTACATATTTTTAAAGATATTGTTTATGAAATAAACGAACTTTTAAAAATTTACCACACACTATTTTTATAAAACTAATGAAATAAATCACTTACAACAGTTTAACCTCAATTCGAAATGGGTCCTAAATAGATTTGATTTCTCTCATTAAAAGCTTTCAAATTTCGGTTAAATGCTTCTTACATTTTACAGTTTGGCTCAATATCTCATCGCATCCTACAATTTGTAAAATATCGTAACAAACCATAGTTTCTCAAATTTTAACACAATTCAACATTTTTACCCTTGATTAATTTAGAAAATTTGAATGTGACATAAATCATTTAATAGTAGATTTTTCTCATTCTTATTGAAACGAAAGTAATTAATTAATTATTAATTATGTAAAACGTACTTTTATAAGGAAAAATTGAGACGAAAAATAAATATTTTATTGCGAATATTACTATTAATTATTTAATTTTCAAAATTAAATTAGAAAAATATTTTAAAAATTTTATTTATTTAGTGGGATTTAGTGTTGATTAAGCACATGAGGAAAATTAAATGAATTATATAATTCACACTTATTTTCGTTCAAAGCATTATTAGTTTTGTCGGAGGATAGCGAGGGTTTCAAGGCTAATTAGTGGTCCGGATTCTGGATGCTTAAATCATAATTAAGCATGCATTAATTGTCAACAAGAAAACGAAATCCGGATGCTTAACTCATAATCAAGCATGCTTTGTGAACAAGAACATAACACGAGTCTGCAAAGTCGGCGAGTCTTATCTCCTGGGGTTAGTGGATGGTTACAATGAACCATTTGCATTCAAATATGTAAAATCAAGCGAATTATGCTTGGATTATTTGAGTGATGATTTTAACTATTTTTTTCTTTTTTTTTTTTAAATCAAAACTTCACCTTCAACTTGTTTGCCAACTGGCTACTACAGTGTATGTAGTCCAAAAAGAGGGAAGGACCTCAAGAACCAAAAAAAAAAGGGGGGGGGGGGGAGAAATTGAAGGTGACATGACCAGTGAATAGACCCCAATTGATCTTACTTTTTACCGAAATCATACATATATATTCTCACTAGGCATATTAAACTTTTTTCTTTTGGGCCGGGGTATTCAAATTTTTTTTTAAAAAAAAGAAGAAGAAACGTTTTTCATTTTGGAAAATACAAGTTCATTTTATATTCTTCAATGATCATAGTTCGCGATTCTCTACGATCGAGATTATCTCAAGTTTTTATCTCTTGTTCTATATTTTTTTTTTTTTAACTGAATTTTAGGAGTTAGGGGAGGGGGGCGGGGGAAAAAAAAAAGAGGTAAGCTCGGTTTAAAGTGCTCCTAGATTATGAAACTTTAATATTTATTGATGTGTCGGTAAAGTTGGAAAGAGACAAAACCCAATGATCTTATCATAGACAGAAAATCACAAATTCATTCAAAATTGAAACTATAGAAAATGTTGAGAAATTTTATTAATTGATTGGCTGCAATTATAAGAAACGTCGTGAAAAGGGCAAAACCTAATCCTTCCAAAGCAACTGGGGTACTGGGATTGGTAGAGAAAACGATAAATGATAGATAAGGAAGCACATGATCCAAGCAGGGAATACGAGGGGAACCCTAGGCAAAGGACACAGCCGCGAACCCTATGGCCTATGTGTATGAGCGTGTGAGCTTTTAGCTTGTTTAATTTGTTGGATTCCATTTACACAACATATAATGCGAAACATCACTATTTCATTTACACGAGATGCCCGCGTGCAGAATGCAGATATTGATGTATACTCTCGTAGAAGAGGACCCCACATATCCAACAGCAACATTTTACTTTTTCTGATTCTGGATTTCGGAAAAAGGCCAATTCTCATGTTTGGATCCGTACTGTTATTGTTGTGAATTGCTTTCTTTGTTTGCGTATCTCTGCCCGTGAGTCGGTGACCGTCCAGTGTTTATCTTCTTCAGTACGTGCCATTGGTAACCTAACATCAAATCACGTGTGGTTAGGTGATCTAATGGGGACTCCTCGTAGCTAGGGCTTAGCTTCTGTTGAGTGGCTTTTGAATATTTTTCGATTGTTTTGAAGGAGTAAGAGACTCAAATATTCATTTAGACTTTGTTCGTCCTCTTATTTTAAAACCTAATAGAAGAAAAAAAAAATATGCTTAATCTAATGGAAGAAATTGCTATAGATGAATTTAATCCATAATAATCCCAATATATCCTTTTGGCTAGACTACATATTGTGTTAAGCAGAGTGTTGCTATTGAGCTAAAAGCTACATAGCTAGTTGGAGCAATTGTATTTCCTTATAGATTACTAGTGTAACATTCACACATCTTGTGGTTTATCTTTTGATTGGTTTGTTATGCATACTTGGTTTTATTGGCGAACTGAACTAGATGAAAAATTCTTGAGTGCTCCTCGAGCATAACAGTTTTCCATTCTTTCATTTCCATGTTTATACTTCAATCAATCATAATAATATACATACACTTGACAACTAGTGAATGGATAAAAAGTAATTTTATAAGAACACCAATAATCTCCTTAATCCTAAGTTGTTGATTATCAATGTAACACATGGTCCTCACATCCTTAGGAGAGGTCGCTGACACATGACATTAACAAATAAATTTGTTTAAATAAGTTTCAATCCATCTCTAATCATCCAAGTTTCAGAAATCAAAAGTAAATAAATGATTTTAATGTAAAATCATAATCTACATATTAAAATACAATTGTATTCTAAAGAATTACTTTCCATTATTTCAGTAAAAACTAGTAAAATAGTTATTTATCGTTTACTTTAAGAGCTAGCCGTCGATTTCGTTAAATTGATATTTTAAAAAAGAGGTAGTTCTTTAATTAAATTTTACACTCGATACCTTTAAATTAACGTTTCCTTTTCGTAAGAAAATCATTTGATATCCTTTGAAAAAAGAGGGGAAAAAAAACATTTTCGTAAAATTGTTTCACCAGAAACTCGTTTTTGTTTGATTCCTTCAAGTCATAGCAGTCTCAAATTCCTTTTTTTTTTTTTGGGTGAGAATTTTTGTATTTCTAGAATGCTTATATTTTAATGTAGGAAGAAGCACCTATTAAAAAAAAATGTAGGAAGAAGTAAATTGCGGACTGAGTTGAATTTTGACTCTCGTTTGTTTCTGCTGCACCAATTTTTGTATTTGTAGGGCTCCATCGATTACACGGTTGCACTAGCACACCATTAATAGTTAAATATTACGAGATTTAAATGATGAACGCAGAAACAATTGGTTTGGATGTTGCCACGTATCTCAGTTCCCGGTAATTAGTGCCTGTGCATTAATGAACAACACACAGCTTGTCCGGTTGGTTAGTTTAATCATTGATTTTTATTCCCGTCATTTAATGATTTCTCCTACTCGGAAATTGTTCCGTTCATTTAATACAAATTGAAAGATGGTACCCCAATCCTATATATAATTTTAAAATAGTAATGAATAATTTGGAAAGATCAAGCAGCTTGCAAATGCAGAGGTAGTCTTCTATTAAACCCTAACCATGAATCCCCAATTAGAATAATAAGTAGAAGCAGCTATACAGTGCATAATTGACCGTTTTGTTTCCCTGTTGATGATACAAAACAACCATAGTGTCAGGAGAGAGAGCAAAAAGGTTCATGCAACTTGACCCGCACACATACATGCATATCTATATAATCTTGATTAGATGCTTGAATGATCGAGCAAATATTTTTATTTTCAGTCAAGTATTAATTATTTTATTCAAGCCATTAATGTTGAACCACTTACTCACTTGGCTATTCTTTGGCAAATACAACAGTATCATTACACGTATCTATACTGTAATATGAAAGTAGGGGTCTCGTGTTTCGATATTCATTTCAGCCCATTGTATTTTATTTATTCAGCATAGATAAATCATGGTATAGAATTATAAATTCAAATATTAAAAAATTATCAGATTTAACTAACAGAAAATTGTGTTGATTTTTTCACTTTTCACCTAATTCAATCCCACCCCATTTGACGTTAAATTCACTTAGAATCAACATTAATCATAAATAATTTAATTTCAAGAACTTATAGGCTCTCATTCATATAGACGCTCAATTAAATAGTAAAAATTTCTCATTTTTGCACTTATAATGTAAGGAGAATATTTACTCTCATATTATTTACATTACGCTCAAATTTTTTACCTCAAGAACAAAGTGAGGTTGTGTCTAACACTTGAGTAAAAGATAGTTTTGAATATTTTTTTTTTGTTGAGATCAAAGATGTATGTATCTAATATCCCTAAAATATTCAAATGCAATGGGAATTGATTCTTCAGAAAGGCAGATTTGAGTTATTTTAAAATCTATGATATGAGCATGATATGACAATCTATTTATTCTAGTTCATATTTCACTAGACTAGGCCAAGTTCGTTGAAAGGACCGTCATGCATGCGCATGCTATGCAATAATTATGAAAGACAGTACTTTAAAATAGATTGATTTTAGAAGTTTAGTAAGATACAGTAATAATTTATGCCACATTTGATGCAAATTGAATGGTGCAACAAGCATAATTTATTGGGTTCACTGGATGTGATCTCCTACCATTTATAACAATACGTCCGACTTTATAAAGCTTGACTCAATTTAGGGTGAAATAAGTATCGGCTAAAGTTGTCATAGTAAATATTTAACACAATGGAAAAATAATTGTTTAGCTAAAAAAATGTAATTGCACAGGATAATGGAAATATATAATCAATTTAAATACAAGTAGATTTTGTTGTTGTTTTATACATTTATCATTTAACAAAGAGAATGTCACTAGATTTGTAGTTCAGCGATAATCTATGCGTAAGTTTAATTGTTTAAATCTGCATGAAGATTTATTCTTCCAATGTATTTATCGGAGTAGATTTTAGATTAAGACATCACTTGACCTACATGATTCCTTTTAATTATTTTAAATTTTCACTACGCCAATCATGTAATGACCTATTAGTTTGTATAAAATTAACATACACAAAAAAAATTTATAGACATATCTCTCTAAAAATTTCTTTTTAACTATGGCTTTTGGGGTCTAATAATTAATATAAATTATTTAGTTATGCTTGACACACCACTTAATTGTGCTATAAATAAATAAATTAAAGTTTATGCCCATATTATAATGTAAATCGTATGCGTAGAGTGTAAGGAGTAACTAAAAAAACCTAGAGGTAGGTAGCTATTTAGAATGGACCAGAAAAGAACTAAACATGATCTAGGAGGAGAAAAGAGGAAAAGAGTCAATAATAAAGTAAAGAGGGCTATCTCTTGACATTGGCTAACGTCACACTCTAATCTAACAACAAAGGCCAAAGTAAACGATGAAGCGATAAAAGATGCCCAATAGTATGGTAAATAGAACACAGACCCCCGGCACCAATTGGAACGCGAAAAGGAAAAGAAAATTTTGGAAAAATGGAGGGTTAAATAAAGTCATTGGCTAGGAAAAGTGTGGAGTTTCAGACATCGCTTGCAGGCACACTAACTCGAAACAGGCCTCGAGTAGAGAGAGAGAGAGAAAGAAAGAAAGAATCTGACACACACACACACTACTAAAAGGACAAGTGCTGTGTTGCATGTGGACCATCATTCTAACACTTTAATTCCCTCAACCCACCAAAGGAAAAATTGCTCTGTTGCTGCTCTTTTAACTCTTATTTGGCATCTCCGTCACTTATCTCTAATTGGGGTTTATGTCTGATAAACACGCATCTTAAAACAAATCTAGGAATGTGAGATTGCAGGAAGATTCCAGGCAACGATAGATAGCAACCCCAAGTCATGACATATATATTTTCATCTTTCTTACATAAAAACACATATTGATTATATAGGGTCTGTTTAGGGTCGCAGTGAGATTGCAGAGAGTGGGCAATAATTAAAGAGCTGGACCAGTCTGCAGGCTTTGCGAGAGAAATAACATGAGCTTGTCGGCTGTTTCTCTCTTCTCTCTCCTGCGAAAGCTAGCTACCTGATCACTGTCATTAACCTCTCTTAGTACTCCTTGATTTTATTTTTTGGGTTGGACTTGGATGGGTGGTAGGAAGCACAAATTTCTTTTGCCCATCTTTCTTTGTCCTCCTCTTTCTCTCTCTCGTTTCTGATTATTTTAGATTCCAGATTTCTCCCTTATTCAATATAAGAATCATTCAATCTCAGCCTGCGTTTCTTAATTAATGATCTCTTTTGCTAGTTACCTCTTAATAACCTTCAAGGTGTTTCCTATTTCAACTGTACTGTAGCACTAGTGCTTTCGTTCATCAAAGCTACTGTCTGCTGCATTGAGGTAAGTCTTAATTTTTATTAATTACTTCACTTGTGAATTAGCTCGACTAATTAAAAAACCATTAGGGCCCATCTTACTTGTTCATCTCCTGTTTCAGTTTCAAAGCTTCTTTTATTTCAATCGTAGGATTTCGTCCGAATTATTATTACAAGTGCTTAATTACAAACCTTCTAAATATCTACTTTTGCTTGTCCGTCTTCTACTGCTCATCACTCACTTGCTTACGTCTTGGGAATAGGGTTCCAATTAGTGAAAAATGGGTTCGGTGGGTTTTACCAACAAGCATGTCTAAATCAAATTAAACACGCTAATCTTTGGTTGTATTGATAATTTCTTTGATTAGTGCTCTTTTTCTTTTTCTTTTTTATCTTTTTTCTTCGATTCTCTTATTAGTTCGAAAGATGGTCAGGATTAGGGTTTGAAAAATTACAAGGACAGTAATGGTTACAAAGAGAAGCTGAATTCAAGAGGTAGATCAAGGTCTGTGTCTTAAACCAGATTTGATGGAACTGCAAGGTAAAGAAAAGGAAATAGGGATGCCAAGCTCTATGGGTTATAACAGAGATTCTTCCTCAACAGTATCAACACCAATAAACTCACTTGCGGGAGAAATGATAAGAGATCAAGGTACCGCTCACGGCGATGCAATCTTTAATCTTCCTCAAGCCCTAGATCAGCAGCATCATCCTCTTTATCGTCATCACCAATTGAACTCACAGCAAAAGCAACAGCCGCAGACGCAGCAAAACCTACAGAACAAACCAAGAGCTGGATCATCAAATCCAGAAGCACAACACCCAGATCCAGTTCCTGTCTCGGTTGCCAACACAACCACAACAAGTACAAAAGAAGCTAATAGATCAAACCAAAGATCACCAGCACAAGCACCAACAACATCGACAGCAATCATCACTGCACCTTCGATTAGATATAGGGAATGCCTGAAGAATCATGCGGCCAGCATGGGAAGTCACGTTATTGATGGCTGTGGTGAATTCATGCCAAGCGGTGAAGATGGCACCCCGGAAGGCTTAAAATGTGCAGCTTGTGACTGCCACCGAAATTTTCATCGCAAAGAAATTGATGGGGAGTCGCAGTCTCAGTCACAGTATGCAGCACATTCTCTTTATACTTATAACTACCCCAGCAGGAACAACAGCACCCAGAGAAATCATCATCATCAACAACAGCAGCAACCTCCTCCTCCGTTTCATCATCATAGAATCTCTTACACTAGTCCTCAGACGGCTTCGATTGCACCTATGATGATGACCTTCGGTGGCGGAGGCGGGGCCGGGGGCAGTAGCGGGGGGCCTGATGAGTCGTCAAGCGAAGATCTCAACATGTTTCATTCTAGTGCAGTTGGACAGACATCGACGCAGGCCAAGAAAAAGAGGTTTAGGACAAAGTTTTCCCAGGAACAGAAAGACAAGATGATGGAGTTTGCAGAGACGTTGGGATGGAGAATTCAGAAGCAGGATGATCATCAAGTGCATGATTTCTGTTCTCAAGTTGGAGTGAAAAGACAAGTGTTCAAGGTTTGGATGCATAACAATAAACAAGCCTCAAAGAAGAAGCATGAGTAAGCATGAGAATTAATAATTTTATTAGATTCTCCAAGATGATGATGCAGATCAATTCATGCATAAGTAATTAATTAGTAGCTTTAGATGTGAATAATCAAGTAGCTAGGGAGGAAAATTACACATTAATTACAACTAGCTAGCACTGAAAGTTATTTCTTGATTTTCCTCAGTTTCTGGACAATGTTAATTTAATTGACATTATTGCACAATATGCAATCGTCTGAAGAATTAATTATCCTGAGTTATACAATCCTCAGAAGACATTAGTTTAATCGTCTTTGTTTTGTTGCAAAACATCTTCAGATCTTACCTTTCCTTTGCACATTGATGACTCCAGATCTTTCACTAAAGAAAAAGATTAGAATAAAAAGAAAATCAAAGAAGAGATAACAAAAAATAAATAACAATAGTAATAATAATAATAATAATAATAGCAACACAAGGTAATGAACACGAGTGTAAATTTCATGGTGTCAGTGGCTTTGTTTTAACTTTTGTTTCCTTCAGCTCTAATTTGGTTGGATATTTTATGTAATTGTTTTCCCATTGCCCAGTTGGCCCCTAATCATAGAAGCCCTACCACAAATAATGATCCATTTCTCTCAAGAATTAAAGCCATTATAAACGGATCATGGTGTGCTTATGAAAGTGACACTTCATACATTTCCCAGTTCAATGTTTTTTCCCACTATTCTTGGTTTATGTTTGAATGTGCACTGTTTAACGCCGTCTGAATGTGCACTTTAAAGTATTCTTTCTTTTGATTAGTGCTCATGATTTGATGTTAAATCTAAGTTGATATTCTTGTGAGATAATGCATAATATCTCCCCAAAAAAAGTAGAATAAACCGAGACTAATGTGTGTGAGTGTGTGTATTCAATGGCGTTTACTTCGGCACATAAAAATCTATGTAATTATATGTGTGTATACGTACAGACATACATAAAAATTCTTCTCTAGTACAAACGCTTTTATTTTATTTTTATGTCGACGTACTTTTAAGTCATGAAGTTCAAGAAAATTAATTTTTCATGTTATTAAATTGTATTGTTTTATAATTTATTAAAAAATAGTCTTATTAAACCCCATAGTTTAAGAGTATGTCCGTGTTCTAAAAGAATAAGGGCATTTATTCCTGTGAATGATTAGAATACATATGTACGTACCTATATACATCCATATATATATAATAGATTTCTGATCCAGAATCTTAAAGTATAGGAAAAGTTTGAGAAAACTTTAAAACTACAAGATTTTAAAGACTTAGAACTTAAAGCGATTAAACCACATAATTTATGTGTTTTTTCGGATGTTTCTACACTTTAAAATTCCGAATTAGAATATATATATCAATGTCAGGTCATCACAACAGATATTTGAGAATTCTTGAGAACTTTCAGACCTGGTTTTTAAAATTTATCCCCGGAGGCAAAAATATATTAACTATGAAGCCCAGGAAGATCAGTATTCAGGAGTAAAATGGTAGTGAGCACCAAGAACAGGTTTCTAAAAGGAAATCTACATACAGTTGATGAGACTATCACGTCAATGTTTTCATGGTAAAACATTTGAAAGCTGTGTGCAAATGTTGACTTTCACAATTCATTTGTTGTGCACAGCCTGGCCCAGCAGTGATGCAGATGGAAGCAGACATATCCCACAAGAAGAGATGAGGAAAAATGAAAATCACCGATATTTTCAAGTGCAGGAAGAATTATTATTTCATAAGAGAATAGAGAAACATATAAACACTGCCTCCGCATAATGCTTGCAAGAATAATGGGCATACCACGTACTGATAGAGGAAGTCGAGTATATCTGGCAATTAAAGGATGATATATAGAACAGAACGTGACATTCATATGAGCCGACGAAGGAATAAGGTAAGTGTACTAAATCGAGATACAAGAAATCTATACTAGGAAGTTATGGGAAAGTTAGGAGGTGAACTAAGTGTCACAATACTTATAGCAAAACCCAAATAACTTGCAAATTAACAGGGAAAATAAAACAAACAACAAATATATGAAAAAAAAAAAAGACACACACACGCACACTTCTGTACTTAGTACTCAATAATCATCAAGTGTCCTATCTAGTTACAGGAACAACTAATCAAGCAGCTTCCTATCTAGTCTGCCTATACATTTACAAATGATATTAATTTCAGAACGTTTTCTCTACCCATAGGAGTTTGATCTCAGTACTTTTTTGGCATGGAAAATCCCATTTCTAGACCAGTTCTCTAAAATATTGTAAAGTTAATCTCATTGGAAATATTTCCTATGTTTTTTTTCGTTAATTAACGTGCACGAGCTTAATTCATATCATTATATATTTAGATTTTAGAACGAACTGCTAGCGTCCACGCAATATATGTTATTGTTTGCTTTGAAATTTAGTCCTCGTGAGTTTGCTTCTTGAACGCCAAGAAATCTAGCGTTATTAATCTCAGTATTATTTAGTGAACTTATACATTCAAATTTTAGATCAATGATCCACTCTAAAAAATGAACTGGTCTTTCACCTTTCTCTGGGCCTTCCAATGGGCGCACAAATCTTAAAGCTTTATCTATTACTCACTATACAATAAAAAAAACTTTAATTTAACAATTTGTCAGAATTATGGCGGTTTCATAGCAAATCTGAGAATCAGTGTTAGAGTGCGTTTGGGATTAAGATTAAACAACTGCGGTAGTTTTTAAGTTACAATATTAAAGTGTTTAATAAACAATAATTATTGTACCTTAAAAATTATACTAATATGATTTAATTTATATTATAAAAAATTTATTATATCTTTAATAATTTTATCAAATTTATTATTTAAAACTTATATTTATTATATATTGCTAATTTTTGTTTTACAGTTATATTTTTTTTCACAACAGCTGCAGCTTAAAAATTACAACACCCCAACCCTAAACACACCTTTAATCACATTAATAACATTAATTGATGATATGCTCTTCAAATGTCTGTGAATGACGTAGGACTTTATTGCAAATTGAAAGTAGCAATTTAGTTAAAAAAAAAAAAAATCCAAAAGCAAATACAAAACACTGCAGACTGCTTATTTCTACCGTCGAAAAGTAAAAACAGATGCATACATAAATGACAGATGAAGTTCCATCCGCAAGAGTTTCGAATAATTATTAATCCTGAAAAAGAAAGCATATATAGTAACTCTATATAGTGACTCACAATTAAGCAGCAGGTGGAGTTGAGCTTCAGCTCATGACAGCTGCTGCATAATTAGTTAGCTAGCATAACAGTCCCTTCCTTCTTAAGCCGTCATCTTATTACCAAGATCAGCGGTGGCCTCCGATGCCTTCTCTTTAGCAGCCTCATAGTTACTTTTAGCTTCGTCATATGCCTTCGCGGCCTTATCTTTAGCTTCAAATTTCTCCATTGTCTTTCTGGCATTACCAGTAGCAAAGTCTTTTACATCGCCCATTTGATCACGGGCCATGTTGGCTGCCTCACCTGCCTTATTCGCAGCGTACTGTGATGCTTCTGAAAATACATATAAATATGCCACAATAACATTTAACATTTTAAACAAAATGAACAATTACTATGCATAATTAATAAATACAAGGATGTGAGCATAAAACTAACTATTACCAGAAGCAGCGGATGTCACTGTATCCTTAGCCTTCGAGGCAGCGTCCACAGCATTGTCCACCAAATCATGACCCACATCAATATGCTTTTCTACTTTGAGTCTCCTGGGGGACAGCATACCAATACCAATAGCATTAATTGCAACAATCAGTATCAATTTTTGTTTCCCTGTATCTTATGTATAATAGTTGGCTGTCCACATAATAAATCATTAATACTATTTTCCAATCACATTATTATTACATAATGCTGATGACTAATTAAGTAGACAAAGGACAATTAAGGTGTGTAAGTGCGTAGAAAAAAAAAATGGATATGATCAAGAAGAATGCCTAGGAGTGATGTTGAAGTGACAATAGCTAGACATGGGGAAAAGAGGGTACGTACGATTCCTTAGGCTTGTCACGAATCTTAAAATCCCTTGTGGTTTCTCCGCCCTCCGGGTCATGAACCGCCTCCCAAAATCCAACGGCCACTGTCAGTAACATCGACGTGATCAACATCAACAGCACCACCTGCCTCGTCCCCATGTTTTCTTAACTTCTCGCACAAATAAAATTAATTAATTACCAAGTTGAAATGCCTCACAAAAACTCAAAACCAAACCAGCCTTTTTCAGTATCTCATATTCCTCCCATGTCTTCATTCGCTGCGCTTTCATATAAATATATAGATAGAGAATAGAAACTTGCTGAAACGTGGCAACACTCAGAGTAACGTGGCGGTCTAGGGGTTCCTCGGTAAAGAGCAAGTTGCTAGTTTTTTGCCACTTGTATCATGGCAAGGCCACTGTTGTCCGCATCTTATGCTTCCCTTTGAATTGAATGCTTACTCTTCTTTCTTTCTTCGGATACTAAGGATCTGGGTCATTAATTATTTATTTATGACTTGTAAATGTTGTTAATGTAATACGTATGAATAATCCATGCAATATAATAAACATGGAATAATCCTTAAATTATGTAATAAATTATGTTCTTTTTATATTATTCACATTATTCTAGAAATTTAAGTTTTTGAGGCATACCAAATAATTAATTATTACTTTAGTAATATCACAATTTCTAAAGTAATTATTATTGATTGTATTGCAAAAATAATAAACTATAAAGAATAACAATACTTAATTAAATTCTATTGTAAAAAGGTACTGTGGGTTTCAAGTTGATTAAAAATAAACATATAATTTTCTTTGGTAATATCATAATTTTTAAAATAATTATTAAAAATATATACGTAATTGTTTTTTTTTTCTAAAGTCTTTTACTTATAAAAACCCCTCTTTTATAAATTCTTTTAAAATTACCTATCAAAATCTTTCTTATATAGTTGTTTAGATTAGAGTATCATTCAATATCACTGCAAAATGTTAATATCAAAATCTCCTTATGAGTTGTTTAGATCATAACAAATTTCATTTTAATTAGAGCGTAAGTTGATCACATTTATTGAATTGTTGATAAAACGATTTCTAATGTTATCTGCTTATCAATTGGTTTCCAACTACTCACTGTTACTAGGGATGGCAATGAGGAGGGGAGGGGAAGGGATCAACCTCCCCGCACCCATCCCCGATATTTTGCGTATGTCCCCGTCCCATCCCCATCCCCATCCCCATCTCCATTAGAATTGTTTGAGAAAATTCATGTCCCCTCCCTGAATAACAACAGAGGATCCTCAAGGGTCCTCAATCCTTGAATAATTGGTATATTTTTTATTTTCAATTTCAATTTGACCATATTAAAACAAAAAAAAAAATTAAATAAAAGTAAAGTTTGACAATATATTTTACATTAACATTAATTCATTACAAAAGTCACATACAAAATACAAATTATCAAAATAATGATCTTTTTCAATCTTCATAATCCTACAATAAAAGGAAAAACAAATTACTCTTATATTGACAATAAAATAAATGAAATGAATATAGATACTTAATTAATATTTTTAATAAAATTGTTTACCTCTTGCGCCTCTTGCTCCTCTTGTTCTTCCTTGAGGAATGTGGCAAATTGAGAGATAGCCTTAGGTTTTAAACCTAAAACAATAAAAATAATATAAGCAACGCAATTATGCAACTTATAAGTAAAAATATTAATAATTATATAATATAATTACAATGTAAAATAAACTCATACTACCGTTGTAAGCTCGTAGCCAACATTGACGACACATTAAGGCCTCCATGCGCTTGGATGAAGTTTGTTATGGTGTGCGCTCACAACTCTACCACTAGTGCTAAAAGTTGTTTCAGAAGCAACAACTATAATTGAAATTGCCAAAATATCTCTAGCAATTCTAGCCAATACAAGATATCTATGTGCATTTGTTATCCACCAACTCAAAATATTAAAATCATTTGTCAGTGGTATAACTTTCTCATCTAAATATGAATCTAATTCATTTGCAGCAGCCACACAATCTCCATTGTTTACATAATCATCAAACCCTGTCATCCATTTGATTGCTTTCTCATAAGAATCCCCGGTAGATCTAGTAGAAGAAGAACTACTACCAGTATAATCAAAGCAATAAACAGTTGGTGGAAACTTCAATTAATACTCTTCTACTAATTCTCGACAAAGGGTGGCCACTTTCCCAATATGCAAATCTTTGTCATCACTATAAACCATAAAAAAGTAATATTCAATAAACTTCTTTTTATACCTTGGATCAAAGATACAGGCCACACTTAAAATTCTACTCATATCTTGCCAATATTTATCAAATTTCAATAACATCAATTAAGCCATATGTTGAAAATTTCAATAACATCAATTGACCCATATGTTGAATCCTATCACAAGGTGATGAAAGCCACTCTTGTAAAGATAATTTAATCTCATACACATGTTGCAAGAATACATTTGATGTTGGATATTGAGTTCTTGACAAAAAAACTTAGTGACATCATAAAAGCTTTTCAAATTCTCTTCCAAAATAGTGGCAAGCTGCTAGTCTTCCTCACTAGGCAAACACTTATATTTAGGGATGGCAAAATCCGGATCCGGATCCGGATGTAGGTGCATCCGGATCCGGATCCGAATTGAATTTTCTACATCCGGATCCGCATCCGGATCCGGAAAAAAATATGCGGATCCGGATGCGGGTAAGATCCGCACGGATTGCGGGTGGATTTTCCGGATATCCGGATCCTCATATTTTTAAATTTAAATATAATTTTAACTTTAATAATTTATTTAATAATATTAAATATAATTTAATTATAATTTAATAATTAACAATTTAACATCAATTCAATATAAATAACATGCACTATCACTATAAATTCACAATTGATATTTTTACAACATAAATAAAAAATAAAAAAATAAGGCAAACCAATTTATTATAATATTCTCTAATTATTATTATCATAATTTTTTACTTTTTAACATACTTTACATTTCATAGTCAATGAAGATTATAAAATTAATTATGCTTATAAATATTTTAATTTATATATTTTTCAATTAAAATTGAATTAAATTAATTAATTAATTATATAATAATGCGGATCCGGATATCCGGTTTTCCGGATGCACTTGCATCCGGATCCGGATTCGGATCCGCATGGATCTTAATTTTTAAGATCCGGATCCGCATTTTTTCACATGCGGATCCGGATTTTTCCGGATCCGGATCTTCCGGATCTTTGCGGATTCGGGCCGGATCCGGATTTTATTGCCAAGACTACTTATATTGTCCATCAATAAGCTTTAATTGAACAAAAACATTTTTATATTACAAAACAGATGAAATCATAAGATATGTTGAATTCTACCTAGTAAGACAACCAAGTACTAATTGTTTATAATATTTAACATTTGAACGACTGGCAAATTCTTCAAACTTCTCTTTTCTTTTACATGATCCAATCCAGAAAACAACGCTCTCATGAATTTTTGCAATTCTATCACTAATCACACTTATCCTTTCTTTGACAATCAAATTTAATGTACGGGCACAACAATGAATGTGAAATATTTATCCACGCAAGATGAGATCATCTCTATTAAGCTTAATTAAAAGATATTCCATCATGCAGTCATTAGCAGAGCAATTGTCCACAGTCACAGAAGATACATTATGTTCAAGGTTAAGATCCACCAAGCAATTTAATAATGTGTCATAAAACTTTAACCAAGTATATGAACATTTTACATGCTGAAACCTACAAGAAAAAAAGAAAAAATATATATATTTTGTCAAATTTTGTTTTAATTAACATTTAGGAAAAAATTTAAGTTAAATACAAAATAAAATTAAAGATTGTACCTCAAAACTAGACTCTATAACGTCCAAGAGCCATTAATAAAATGTCCAATAATTGCCATGTACCCTTTTGTTTGGGTATCCATAGTTTACATATCTGTTGTGATTGCCAACCTACTTTGATTACTTGCCAAGGCATTTAAATTCTCAACCTTTTCATTCTTTTATAAATCCAATATCTCTTTTTTAATTGTATTTCGGGACACATGCTTCCACATTGGGTTAAGCTAGGTAGTATCTCTCTAAATCTGTCATGATCAACAATACTTAATGGATACTCATGCTTGACAATCGCACATGCAATTGTTTTCCTTGTGACATCTTGATCGAAAACAAAAGTTTCTACTTTGAATGTCTTTTAGCATCCTTAATAGTATTCAACTTTGCTATGTAGTGATTGATATCTTTTTGCTTTTTCACGAAACACAATTTTATATGGTCATGCAAATACTTTGTTCCATCAATTTTCCTTGATACCAACTTGGAATTGCAATAATCACATATTGCCTTTTTAGGCTTGGTAATTTAAGGGCCTAGGTCGGGCTTTGTCAAGCTCAGGCTCAAGCCTATATAATTTGTAAAAAGCCCAGGCCCTCTTAAAGCCCGTCCAATTTGGGCGGACCTGGGCTTTTTACAATTATTTTTTACATTGTTGTTGCATTACTCTTTGAAATATTTTTTTCATTAAACAAAGGGTATAAAGGTCTGGCCACATGTATTCGTTAATAATTGTAATTTGGAGATGGATGGTGACATTGTGTCATCGGGAATGTGATTAATTTGATTCATAGTAATAATCTCGTAGACCCAAATGTTTCTCTCATTAGACAAATCGCTCATCATCGAAATCATCAATGACAAACACTATACAAATGAATTCATTAAGGGAGTAATATTTGAGCATTCAGGTGGCTGCTACTGCATCGCTCGAGAGGCGAGAGGTGAGACGTTGTTGGTTGCTATTAGCTGTCGACGACGAGAACAGTGAGAGGCTGAGGGCGCGGTGAGCCGGTGACTGGGAAGGGAATTAGGGATTTTGGAATTTAGAAATAAGGGGTTTATTGACTTTGTCGACTGTTTCAAATTTGTAATTTGCAGTGTTTTTTTTTCTAATTTTTTTCAATTTCAATTTTATAATATATTATAAATTTTTTTCTTAACACACACACACACACACACATTATACATTATAAGGCCAGGGCAGTCAAGGGCTTTACAAATTGTAAGCCCTTATCTATAATTTCAACCAGTAGGTTAGGCTTAAAGCTAGCCTCGGCCTGGGCTTGAGCCTACCCAAGCTTTTTTGCCAATCCTATACCTTTTGTTTCCTATTAACTATCTTTTTCTCAAAATAATCCCAAACAATAGATCTTAATTTCCTTCTCCTTCCCCTTTTTATGACCCATCCGAAATAACATTTCCTGTTTGACCATCATCATCCATATAGACTACATCTACTAATTGTGGTGTAGCATTTGACATGTCTACTTCCATTAGCCTAAAATGTACAAAATAAAATAAATTAAACATAATACCAATTTAAATTTTTAATTAAGAACGATTTTTGCAAAAGAATTTTATAAAATCAATAAAAGAATCACAATTGTCTTAAATTATAGGCCACTTATTTCATTACACAAAATGACAAAACTTTGGTTTACTTGTGAAATATGATAACGAGAGAAATTAATAAAAAAAAATTAAACATGTAAATTGAGAGAATTGAGAATTACTTGTTGGTAGTGATCGTGAATGCCTAAACAATGGTGATGTGGCGCATATGAATGGTGGCGTGTGAATGGATGTGGTATGATGTGTGTGATGCATAGTGATGATCGTGAATGGCTATAGCTGGAGTGGAGTTCTAAGGCGGCTGGTGAAAATTAGAAGTTAGGTATTAATTATTACGTTTACAGTTAGGCATTAACCTATGTTTTATTAGATGTAAGTTTAAAATATTTAATGAATATTATAATTAAAAAAAAAATTTTGGGCCAACAGGATCCATCCGGCCTTTTTAATGTCCTAAATAAAAATTTAAGAATTTAATTAGTTAATTAGACTCAAAAGTTTAATGACATAAATATTTTGATATTTGTTATCTTTATCAATATTTAATATTTTATAATTCAAATCTTATTATTTTACTAATAATTTTAAAAAATTAAATTAAATTAAAAAATAAAATGGGGAAATGGGGAGGGGATGAGGATTCCACCTCATCCTCGTCCCTTTCGCAAATAAGAAATTGGATACAAAATTATCCTCATTCCCCCAAAAAAAATTAGGTATAAAATTATTCTCGCACCCTCTCCAAATGGGAAAAATTCTTGAAGGTACCTGTCCCCGTATGGATTTCTGTCATCCCTAACTATTACTC
Organism: Luvunga scandens; assembly: GCA_030449905.1. Taxonomy (NCBI): domain Eukaryota; kingdom Viridiplantae; phylum Streptophyta; class Magnoliopsida; order Sapindales; family Rutaceae; genus Luvunga; species Luvunga scandens. The sequence continues at coordinate 837,544 of JASUUG010000383.1, read as the reverse complement.
AAATTTTTATGAGAACTAAATTTAAATCTATAAAAAGTTAATTACAATATTATTGTTGTGTTTCTAGTTTGTATTGCATTGACCGTATTTGGAAATTAAAATGTATTACAAAGATGTATATTTAATTAAGTTATAAAATTGAAGTACCCGGTGACTTTATTTTTTAAAATTATTTAAACAAAGAAAGGGGTTGGTTTCTAATTCTGAAAAAAGAGAGAGCACCTGTTGGGGGTTAGTAACAGGATATGAAGGGAATGGCAACAACATTAGTACCCATCTAACGAGAAACGTGGTCAGATGGGCCATACAGACCATTCAGACAACAAAGAAAATTCAACCACTCTTCAATCTTTATCATCGAGCCAATTCCAGCAAGGGGCTCACTCAGCTAAGAATAGGTTTCATTCTTGCAGTGAGAAAAAAAAAAAAAACTTGAGACTGTGACAAGTGGCAACCTTCGGGGAATCCCCGTGTCTTCTGAGCAGCCTCTAGATTCCGGAATCACATCACCAGACAAATCAGATGAAATAGAGTTTGAAACGCTGGCTAGCTCCTGGCCTCCTCTCTTTATCTGGGAAGTGTTTGGTGCTTAGTGGCCAGTGCGTACTTGATCAATTCACCATCAATTGGTGGGTACGTGAGAAAGCTATTGACTTTATGAAAATGAATAAACATCATCGGCGCTATGTATTGGCAACAATGAGCAGCCATTATGAAATTAAACTAGTTCAGACTAGCCGAATTTATTTGTGGCCATTTCTTAGAAGAGCCCAACTTCCTTTCTGTTGCTGTGTGTGATCATACAGCATGCACGTATTAACATATTAATTATTCAATCCAAGGCCATGGAAATTATAGTGTCTTTCAAAGTAACTGAAATTTGCCAAGAAGAAAGAAGTTATAAATACTTGCAGCCAGCCAATGCAGTAACTCCTCTTGAATCAATTAACAGATTATTACCGATTAAATCAAATTGATACCCAAAAGAATAAGGATTCTTCTCTTTTATATTTTCTTTCCCAAGAAAATGAATGATCAAAATTGAGTTTTAAATTTTAATGTTGATAATCAAGTCAGTTTCTTTTATTTTTTCTTTTTTATTTCATTTATAATTAAGTCAACTTTTTTTTTTTTTTCAAATTTTAAAGTCTAAAAAAGAAAAGTATTAGGAGAGGATCATCAATCCTATCCAAAAACCTCTTCACATTTTATTATTTTTAACAACTTTATTGAGTGAATTTTTAGATCTTAAAAATTGAACTTTAATTCTTCACGTATATTTATAAAGTAAATATTATTATTAAAAAAAACAACAACTCAACATCTGCCAGCTAGCGACGTATATAAAATAAAAATAAAAATCAATAAAGTAAGTACTTATTTTTACCTAATTTAGAAAACGATATGTCAATCATTAATAATTGCCATATGTTTAGTAATTATATTGACTTCTTACATTATAAGATAACTTTACCGTACCAATAAATGAATGGAACATCGAGTCGGTGGCTTAGGAAAATTTCACTTCCACCCCTATTATTTTTTTAATTCTTCAGGTAATAATCATTTTATTTTTGAGTATGTCCTAAATTCAACTCTTTTTTCTTTTTTCAATTAGACTTAGAGACTTATTTTTATAAAATGATTAAATTACATTTTTATTAAAACAACTAAAATCATAAGGGGGCTAAAATGTTATTGCTGTTTTAATTTATTATAAAAAGTTTTACGATTTGGTTTAATTGAAAACAAAAAGTGTGTTAGTATATTGTAGTAAGGTCACTAATATTAAAAAGTTACAAAACCATACAGTAACAATTAACAACATTTTCATGGTTCATTTCCTTCATGATCATATATACTTTTTTTTTTTTGTTAAATCAAATTATTTAAGTATTTCACATTCTCTATCACTAAAATAAAACTGAATTTCATAAATAATCTTTTGGAATATAATTTTACTGATTCATATTATAAGCTTATTGTTTTCGTTCCTTTTATTAAATATATGTATCAAGAATTTTGATGTTGTGTTGCTTGATATATATGTCCTTTATATGAGCTGAATTTCACATGCATATTTACAATAAATTTTAAATTAGCCCAACAGATAAAAAAAAAAAAAAAAATCCTGAATCCACCTCTACATCAATTGACGCATTATTTGAGATAAAACTCCACTAGGACCATCTCGTGGTCAGATTGAAAACTTGGATTGTTAGGGCGCTTGTTAAGTTTTATAAATTTTGAATCCTAACATTATAAGCGTGTCATTACTCTAATATATTGTTATCAGCGGATATTGGGTGCCTTTCGTCAATTCGCTCCGATATTTCTATTTGTACAAGTTGGCTCTCTGGGCCTAAACCATAGTCATATAATTACACATATGAACTGAGGAATATGGAACTGTCAAGCTTCTAAGAGCGTTCTTTTGATATAGTAGTAATGTTTTCCAACAATTTTTAGAAATTACGTTGCATTGTATTTATCACTACTGTTATATGTAATATTTGCTATGTTCGAGTACATATATGCATAATCAGAAGCGTTAAATTAATAATTTTTTTGATAGATTATTCCTTGCTACATAATAAATTGGTGTTATACTTTTTGAATTATTTAAATTATTTAATACGCATTTATTATTTTGTTTTATTTGTCATAGATTAATATAATTTTAGTATCGATAAATCATTAAATTAAATTAATCTAATTCTATGAAATCACATGCATGAGGTAAATTTTCTTATGTTCGCAAGATTATGTGGTGAGCTCTGAATAATCCTACGCCTCTTGAATGCTGCAAATATGAGATGATGAGATAAAGATTTGATTCAAACAGTCCAAACACACCCTTAATGTTAAACTCCTACCACCCAAAAAAAAAAATTTAAAATAAAGGAAATAATAAAAATAAAAAATCCTCCATAAGCCAACAAAATAAATGTAATTAATTATACATGACCTTACAAAAATATTCATTCATAAGAAAATTTATCCACCATTTATATATATATATGTGTGTGTGTGTGTGTGTGTGTGAATATAGATGAGATCATGAGAGGGGCCATAACACGAAATTTTACCGTGGAGGCCATTTCATAGACAAAACTGCAATTTTCTTTAACAAATAATAGGTGATGCTTTCATAAAAAAGGAAAATTTGAGCCTACTAATGATTTTTAGCTGGGTGACTACCTTCAGCTGCTAATTTTATACGTTGGTGATGCTCTTCAACTTTGTATTCAACAACTTCTCTAAACAGCTGGGAATCCAATACACAGTCTGGGCGGGCGTAGACAGCTGCTTGAACACTGGCTATGAGTTTTGCAATCTCACGGCCAGAGAATCCTTCTGTCTTCTGGGCTGCCTCTAGAATCACATTGTCGGACAGATCTTTTATAGTTATCTTCTGCTGCTGCTTCGTAAATAAATGACCCCATTTTGATGAACTATTATCACCTTCATCGGAACAAAGATACTTCTTCAAATAGAGTTTCAGCAGTTTGGAACGCTCCTCCTCTCTGGGAAGTGGGAACTCGATCACTTCATCAATTCTGTCAGTGATAGCACTGTCAAGATCTCCTGGCCTATTGGTGGCAAGAACAAGAACTATATCTCTTGACTGATCACCAGTTCGGAAGAGCAGTGCATTTAAAGCACTCCGCTGTGCTTCACTCATATGTATGCTGTTGCGCCTGCATTATATAAACAGTTTAACTATAATCTTGACTGCTGGAGAAACTCAACCATAATTCATTAAACAGATGCAAATAACTTCCAATGGAAGCATACTATTATTAGAATTCAGAAATTTTGGAGCAATTGCCCTTAACATATTAATCAGAAGCTTTAATTGGCTTGATTGAAAAATGCAGAATCAAACACAAATTAAGATGCAGATTTCCAAGCCAAGGAGAAACTGCCAAACTCATGTTGAAATACAATAGTTTGAAGTCATTAATGCAAAAAATAGAACCCACCCAATACAAATTTGCTGAATTAGTGCATTTCAATCATTTTCAACGAACAATTTGATAAAAAATGTGATGAAGATGGTAACTTACTCGCATAAAAATGCATCAGCCTCGTCAATAAAAAGCAGCAAGCCTTTCTTTGACTTCTTCGCCCAATCAAATATCTCATGGATCTTGGTAACAGCCTGTGCACCAAGAGGTGCAACATCTCCTCCTGTCATCATGGCATAATCCAATCCCTATAGTATAAGACACAAGGTTCAACATCCTCAAATGCATTGACAAGAGTGTATATCAAAATTGTTAAAATTAGTCCATATGTTTACTCATGCTGCTATTTATCCCATTGAGATTTGCTCCATCTCAAGACGCAATGACAGTAGCTATAGACTATATATTGAAATGTCACAAAAAGTTTAACAAAAACCATAAAAGCAAACAAAATTGAAGCACTAGCTACACCATACCGATTTTCTAGCTATCTCTCTTGCAACCATAGTTTTACCAGTACCCGGAGGCCCATAAAACAACATGTTGCGAAAGGGTGCTTGGTGAATCTTGGTGTTTGCGGTAGCTTTAGCAAGATGTTGTATCCTTCTTTGTAGTGAAGGATGGAGAATAATATCTCCATTATTCTTTATTGCTTCAACCGGCTGTGCTGTCCCAGTTGATGTCTTATTCCAAATAACTTTGTTCCTGGCTTGAGACAATAATCCTGACCATGGAAATTTACCAATGGATGATTCTCGAATTAGTGATGGCTGTCCTAGTATCCGGTTAACATAACCCCATGTAACCCTAGCACCTTCTCTGAAAACACAGCAAGAAAAATCAAAGAGATTTCAGATGATGAGTCCAACAGCAATCGACCATCGTAACAGGGTTTTGAATTAGGCAATAATAGCCATATCAATAGAGTTATACCACCTAAAAATTAACAGTTCGAAACCAAATTTGAAAGACTTAATGAAAATCTATAGACATCAAAGCTATTGGCAAATTGGCAACAGTTATTACCCGTATGATTGAATTAATTAATGGGCTACCCCCAGTGAGAGTGCATAACTTAACAGTGGTAATGCAGTAATCTCTAATGTGAGTTTCAGTGCAGAGGTTTTGCTAGTTGAATGCAATGATATCAGAGCGGGGAAGTGGCTGTATGGTGGGAGTAAAAGCGGTCAAAATGCTGTTGCGGTTTCAGTCTAACATGCTTCTAGATAACTAACTCGTGCCTGGCATGTCCAATTTGTACCCATTTATTAGAAGAATCAAACTTTCCATATAATATGTTGTGAACAGTGCACATATTATCTGCATCCTAATAAAGATGAATTTCCCAAAGACAATGCATATGATTGAAAAAAAATAACACCCAGGCAAGATAAATATGTAATGCAAAATTTATTCTCTCCCAGAGTAGCTGAAAAATGAGTTGATGGCAGAAGGGAAAGAAGCATTCGTACCTAGTTGTATAAATTCCTGCAGCCAATGCAGTAGCTCCTCCAACAGTCATAACCAACTTATTCCTATCAGTCAATAAACTCCTAACACCCTCTGTAAATTTATTAAAAAGAAAAAAAGGGTTATACCAGATGGAAGTTTTTATTGATAACTGAAAAACAGAAGATGAAAAAAACTTGTGATGCTATATGTAAGAGCATAACTTTTAAGAGGCAAAACAACTTAATTAAGCAGATTCAATTCATTTCAAGATACATTTATGCGATCCAGGCTTCAGATATTGTAAAGCAGAAAGTATTAAAATATACTCATCAATCTTCAAAAATAACTGAGAAAATCATAACATTTCTGTGGGGGAAAATAAAAGCAAAGCCATAAAAATCTTAAAAAGAACCCAGAGAAATGACAACTACCTAGAATTAGAGATTTCATTCAACTGATTATTTACGATTAAATCTCTACAATTTCCATGAAGTATAAACTTCTCTGTTGTGTACATTAAAACAAAGAATACAATTGCAAAAGCTAAACAACATAATCAAAGACTAATTCAGTGTAGAATGTTGATGTCGCAATTGTACTTTAAGCATTATGTTGCATATAGCAAGATGCTTATAACATATGAAAACAAATAACTGGTAAGCAACCAAAATGTATAAAAGGATAAATAAATAATGCCAAAGGCAGAATTGTGCGGTCGTGGAAAAAGAACAGGAAGAAAGCCTCCATTTCAAAAAATTAAATATTATTTGGATACATTAACAATGGTGTTAAAGTTCTATCCAAAGGGAAAACATAACTAGAGTCAGCCAAAGCAACAGTCAACATGGATACAAAAACATATTATTGACTTGCATACCTTCGATGTGACTAAAAGTTGTATTAATTGCAGCAAGCCATTTGTCTCTTTCACCATTTATTCGTTCTATAAGCATTCTCCTGTTATGGTCCTCGGTTAATTTTGCTTCATGGGCTCGGCCCTCAGCCTCAGCCATAGCCTTAACCCTAATGGTTTCCCTTTCGATTTCAGCTCTTTCTTTCTCAGTCTGGCGCTGCTGAGCCTGTATTTGCTCTTCGGTAGATCGTCTTGCTTGTTCTTTTCGTACGGAAGACTCTTCTTGCATTTTAACCAATTCAGCATTATGCCGCCTCTGAGCTTCATGATCTGTCTGCAAAGAAAGACAGCACCATATCATGTGAATGGTAGAAATATTTCTGTCAGGAAGAAAGGAATTCTATAAAAAGAACTAATAAGAAAGCTTAGTTGACTTGCTTTGATCCTCATTCAATTTCAACTAATAAAACAATGCATGCCCAATTTTAATCTATTACAAGATCCAAAAAATCAGGCATAATGAAGCTGAAGACATAGTATAGGATCTGCTAGTTGACAACCAATGGCTCAGCAATTTGATGACTTCTTTCAACTAGCACAAAGATTTTTCAAACCAATTTGTAATAAGCTTATACATAAAGTTAGTTCATGCACCTGCAATCTTTTCCTGGCTAGCTCATCTTCATTTCGCAGCCCTTGCGCCCTTGCTTGTGCTTTTTGCTGAACTAGATTTCTTTGTTCTTCAGCCAGCTTTCGTTGCCTTTCCTGCCAAAGCATACAGCTACATTATAAGTTGAAGTCCAGAGCAATTTGATAAACATTTATGCAACAAAAACTACCTCTGTGAGTTGGTGTATACAAGGAAATTCAGCATGCTATAAAAACTAAAATTCCAAGCATAAACAGTTATATAATGCAGCATGTGCAACAAACTTAGCAGAAGGTCGATTGCAATACCCTGCCTAGGAAAAGCATCAAATATTTCCATAAAAATTTAGGGGGGAAAAATATAAAGCTTTATCACTCACAACATCAGCTTGAGATTGAATTGCTTCATAGTGAACTTTCTCAACATCTAACTCCGCCAGCCGTGTTTGTTCCTGCTTTCGCATAACATCAAAAGCCTGTCGACATAAAATCCATTCTCTTACTATTGCATCATACAAAAAATTAAATCAAGCACTCTCAAGCTATACTAAATCAAATTTAAAATCTAAAAAAATAATAATAATACCTCTTTGGCGTGACGTGAGCTATTGAACTCGCGGAGAGCTTTGGCAGCTCTCTCTAAGGCCTCGGGATCGAAACCTGATCCTCTTGGCTCTTCAGGCTCTCTCGATTTCTTCGCATTAGCCGTGTGTTCCGCTTCATCATTGCCACTCGACGTAGGCTGAGGAGAGGAAGAGAAGAAAGAAAATCGTGACGGTGCGTCTGCGAACGCTCTGTTTGACGCCGTAGAGAGGGAGGCCACGGCGGCCGCCGCCGCTAAACATGCAGATAATTTTGACGAATGCATGGGTAATGATTAAGTAATTACTTTATGTGCTCAGTTAAAATTAGGTTTTGAATTCGAGTTATCATGTGAAAATTGGGATTTTTAGGGTTTAGCGACTGGCGCCACAGCATAAACCCTAAGACGCTACTTCATGGGGTTTAAGCGAAAACTATTGCAATTGCGTGGAGCAAAATCCAATTGGAGGCGAAACGCACCGTATTGCTCGGCGGGGCCGGGGCGTTGAGTAGATTCTAGCGTGGGCCTTAGCTTGTTTGGGTGCTAACAGTTTTACGTTCTGGTCCTGGGTTCGTTCATTCCTGCATCGGTTGAGGATTATTTCGCTCCCTCGGCCGAACATAACTGGGTTTTCTCTGTTTTTCACCATATTATTTCTTTTTAAACAAAAAAAAAAAATTGGAAAGTAAAAACAATTAGGATTAGGATAATTTAACCACTTAAACATCATTTTGCTCCTTTTAAAATCGTCCATAAATGAGGAATTACATAATTTTTTATCTTCACTTGCTTTTTTTTTTTTCTAATTGATGAAAATTTATGAAGAGTTTAAACAATAATTAAATTTATTCCTTTATCGCCTTCACTGGAACTCATAAATTAATATTTTTTTCTTTTTCAAGATAATATTTTTTCTTAAGAAAAGACTAAAATGCAGCATCAAATTAGCATATGTGGATGTTTTTTGGGTCCGCCTACGTTGCAACTGTTGCATCGTGCAGCAGTTTTTGTTTTTTGTGGTAAAATATCATTCAGGTCCCTTATATTTTTTATCAAATACAATAAGTAGAAACTATTATAAATATTTACATATACGTCTTTTTATATATTTATTTTAAACAGAAAATTTTATAAATATTTACATATAAGTCCTTTTTTATATCTATTTTTATTATTTATTTTTTTTATTAATTGTATTTAATTATTATTTTATTAGTTATTAATATATAAATATAATATGATATAATAAAATAATATTCTAATATAATTTATTTTTAGAACATTAATATTTACATATAAGTCTTTTTTATGATAAAATGATATTTGAAAAGAATTTTAATAGTTGTTATTGTTGTTATTATTATTATTATTATTGCTGTTAAATTTTTTTATTTTTATTTATTTTAATTATTATTATTAATAAAATTTATTACTTTTATTATTTTAATTTTTATTATACCGTAATTAATTTATTATTATTAGTATTAATATTTTTATTATTAAAATATATTAATTGTATTATTTTAATTACTATGAATTATTATTATTATTATTATTATTATTATTATTATTATTAAAATTTATTAATAATTTTTTATTATTTTAATTATTATCATCGTTAATATTATTATGCTATTAATTTCATTGTTATTTTATTCTTATAATTAAATTTTATTAATTTTTTTACTAATATTATTTTCATTATTAATAACTAATACAATAATAATTAAATATAAAAAAACTATAAATAATAAGGAGTTTGAATTATAATAAGTTATTTACTTGAGATATAAAAATTGAAATCGGAATGAACAACATTCTCATTTATATGTTTACTTTATTTTATAATTGAAATAAATTGTTACAAATAACTAAAATAACATTTGTTAATTATGTCCATAATATTATTTGTATATATTATAATTAAAATAATAATAATAATTAAAATAATAAAAAATTATTAATAAATTTTAATAATAATAATAATAATAACAACAATAATTTTAATGGTTGTTGTTGTTGTTGTTATTATTATTATTATTGTTATTAAATTTTGTTATTTTTATGTATTTTAATTCTTATTATTAATAAAATTTATTACTTTTATTATTTTACTTGTTATTATACAGTAATTAATTTATTATTATTAGTATTAATATTTCTATTATTAAAAATATATTAACTGTATTATTTTAATTACTATTAATTATTTTTATTATTAAAATTTATTAATAATTTTTTTATTTTAATTATTATTAATGGGAATGTTATTTTATTAAAATAATAAAAGTAATAAATTTTATTAATAATAATAATTAAAATAAATAAAAATAATAAAATTTAATAGCAATAATAATAATAATAATAACAACAACAACAACAACTATTAAAATTATTTTCAAATGTCATTTTATATAAAAAAAAAAGACTTATATGTAAATATTAATGTTCTAAAAATAAATTATATTAGAACATTATTTTATTATATCATATTATATTTATATATTAATAACTAATAAAATAATAATTAATAATAAAAATAGATATGAAAAAGGACTTATATGTAAATATTTATAAAAATTTTTGTTTAAAATAAATATAAAAAAAGACTTATATGTAAATATTTATAATATTTTCTACTTATTTTATTTTATAAACAATATAAGGGACCTAAATGATATTTTATCACAAAAAACAAAAAGTGTTGAAAAAATTGCCTTATCCTACTTGTTTTTTTTAAATCACTTTTGAAAAAATTGCCTTATCCTACAACAGATTTTGAACACCAAAAAAAGAGTAATTTTTTCAAAACCTGATTTTGAGAATTATTTTTATACTTAATATAATTTCAAAGATATCCTCGTATATATTATAAAAATCTAAAATTATGCTTATTAATTAGGAAATAAAATTATTAATTTTAAAGATGATATTATTATTACCAATTATATTGAGATAACTAAATAAAAATAAAAATAAAAAATAAAAGATTTATTTTATTTATCAATTATTATATGTACACAACAAAAAAAAAATTATCTAAAGGGTAATGACATTTTAACCATCAAAGTACTATTTGCAACTATATTTTAAAAAATATTTTAGTTACTAATATACCCCAAACTTAAATCGTGATTTTAGCCATTAGACAAGACAATAAAAACTAAAGAAAATAATTTAATCCTTTTGCTCTTCTTCAACAGCCAGCCATACCGTGCCTTCAATCTCAAGTGATGAAGCCAAACAAAAGAATAATATTTATTGAATATCGCGTTAGGCACTCTGAGATAAGCTTCAATGTGAAGAAGAATTAAGCGTCAAGTACACTACAAATTGAAGCTTGTCTGCAGAATAGACATTCCACCAAGGCAAGATGATGTCTGGTTTGAAAGTACATGAGACCAACAAAAATTGTTTCCAACATACATTTATTTTTTTTGTTAATTATGATATTTACTTTTTATAAGTTTCTAACTTTGATTTTGGTTTTGGCTTGTTATGGACACAAACAAATTGACAGTGACTAGAGTCATGCATACAGGCAATTTATTTAAACACGTCTGGATGTATTGTAAACAAGAAATTCACGCAAATTTTTAAATCTAATTTGTTAATTTATGAGAATAATTCCAATCAAAATACCTGTTTAGATGATTGATACTGATCCAAGATACTTTTATATTAATAAATTAGTTTGTATTTTGAAGGAAATCAATGGGAGTATTAATTGGTATGTTTATGTGTTTAAAATAATCTGAGAGCGTATTTAGTATTAAGGTGGGTAAATATAGTAAATTTTTAACTCAAATTTTAGTAGTGAGTTTTTTTTTTAAGTAAATTGGTCCTTAGAGTATTTTTGTGGGATCAAATTGTCTTACTCTTATATACATATTTAAACATTATATCCAATTTAATTATTTATATTCTTACAGCAATCTAATAGTACAATTTACAAAATACATGCATACAACTACTTTGAAAACTTATAATTAGCACTTTCAAAATAAATTTTACCTAACATTTAATCGATTATTTTTTTAGGTGATTATTTCTATAGTGTAGCTACGAATAATTATTTTAAAAGTCACAGCAGTACTAAACTAACCCTAAATAATATAAGATAATTTATATCTAAACAAGATCGATTACCGTTTTTCATATATGTGAAGTAAAATTGTATGTTGTATTATGTTCAATGATTCATTAGTTTTAAAAGATAAATACAAGTATAGCATAATTGTAAACTAAATCTCTTGTAAGCTAGTTTTGAACCTTATTCATCATTATTATTAACCCCACCATGTCATTTCCAATGTCACAATTCACAATAATAATATCCTAGATAAATTTTGTCATCAACAAATGAGACTGAGATTGATCCAGGATTGAAACATATATAATCAAAATTATCAACGTAATTAATTATTATTCATGGCTTAATTATTAGATGATTCTCATTTTTCATCAACAATTACACGCGCGCGCGCGCACAAACAATTAAGAAGTAATTAAGAAGTCTTATAGATAGAAACTTATCAGGTTATTAAAGCATTAATTCATCTGTTCATCTAGAAAACAGGAATCATTTTTCGTACATTCTGGAAGCAGAAACACAACATAATAATTAGCTTTATTACATGCAAACTTGATACAATATCAATAATACTGCCACAAGCTAGTAGTCACCGGGAACAGCTAGAGGAATACACATAAAGAACAACGAAGAAGCACTTCCAATAACAATACATATATTTTCATTAGTGGACATCACCATTCAGCCAATACTTCTCTGCATCTACTACTTTTTTCTCATATATATCTGCTAACGGGTTACATAGTTCAATCACGCAGTACACATAAAGTGGAGCTTTTTAAAGCTTCAAGAGAGCCTGCAAGAAAGATAGAGGTTTGAAGCTATTTGGAAGCAATTTTGGCCCGCGAAGGGAAAAAGTTCTGAAATTTCCAAAAAGGGTTCCAAACATTAATTTAAATTAATAATTCAAACTGCCAACACGATTATAAAGTGGCCGAAAAGTTCCAGATAGGTTGGAAAAGTTTCGGTCCTAGATGAAGACGAGTGAGAACTAATAAAATATTGAGGTTGGAGATTAAAAGAGAATCCTCGAGGACCTGAAATTGAAAAAAAAAATGGCGGTTATCACTCTCACATGGGGACTTGTTGATTGGGCTTGTAAAAGTAGTGAGATATTTTGGCAAGTTATCTGAAAAGAGAAAGATTAGATCTCATGTGGGATTTGTTTGGCTTAGCTACGGACAGGATAACAATTTGGAGGGAGTGCGGTCAGGAAATGCCTTTGTTTCTCTCTATTAGTTTAAATATCATTATAAATGATAAGCAGTTTAGTGATCAAGTGGAAGCTGTTCTTATTGTATATGATCAGTTTATTTGGCAAAGGACCGCTGACAATAAGCTCTTTAGGAGTTCTCCATCCCCAGAATGGCCCCCCCGCAATTTGGTTTCTTTAGTGAACTACAGTTAAGATAATGGAACACACAAGCATGCATGATTGTCACATCATTCAACAGAAAGAAAGAAAGATCATTAGTTTGTAATTATATATGTCCGATATCATATGTGCAAATAATGAAGGGCACTGTGGATACATGCAGAAAAGATATAAAATATAATGGCTGATAATTAATGAATGAAAGAATGAAATACCTTACAAAATGCTCTAGAATCTTAATAGTAAAAGCATCCGAGGGGATGATCAGTTGCTGTTTCCAGCAGTGGAGCGATAGTTGGGGTGAGGATACCTGCCAGCTTCAATGTCATTGATATCCTTAACGAGCAGTTCATAATGTTTCTTGACGTCGTCGGCTGTTTTGCCGCTAACAGCCTTGGCAACATTGTCCCAGCGGTCAGGGGTGTCCTTGTCATAAAAGGCCAGAGCTGTCTCGAATTGCTTGTTCTGTTTGACAGTCCACGAGGAGCCAGAGCCGCGTGGAGAAGTCATGGAGTTGGATGCCATTAATTAATTAGCAGCACCAGCACCAGCAGAGTTAATGATCAACTCTCGATCGAGAAACTAATTTAGGAGCAATAAGAAGATAACTAAAAATCAAAGCTCTGAAGAAATGGAGATATCGTTGCACTTGGAGTGAGGAAGAAATTAAATTAGACTTGGAAGTCAGGGGATGGATTAATGGGGTCAAGTGTGAGGAGAGATGAGCAGAGCAGCTCCTTATAAGCAGGAGCAAGGAGGGAAAGTGTGGTGGGGTAAAGCCAGTTGGACGAATATATCCTTTTATTAAATACAGTGACTCGTACCCCTTAAGAACCACAAACCGAAGGAGAAAAAGCTACTAAAGAGATTGAGAGAAGAATTAATCCGGTATCAAAGGACAACCCCTTGTTTAATTACAGTTTTTGGTTTGGTATTCAATATTCCTTTGTTGTATCTAGCTACCAATTAGCAAGTGGGATTTTTCTCTGTTACTTCCATGACACTGGACATTATTAGTGGATATTAATTCAGGTCATAGTCTTCGAATAATAATATACCACTATTATACCTTTGCATCAGCTTAAGGCATAATTCGTTATTTTTTTTTTTTTACCCCTTTTTTTGGGTCACCTCGCAAGAGCTTATATATATATACTTAATATTTCATATGTCAATCACGAAACTTGAGGCTGCTTCTTAGAAAGGATGAGCTTCCAGGCGATGTAGCTGCTTAATAATTCATATGTCGATCATCATTTGCAATTTAGCTTTTATAATGGTCAAAGCTTTTAGCCGTATTGGTGGAAAATTCAACTTCAATGTGCCTTGTTTAGCTTTTATAATGGTCAAAGCTTTTAGCCGTATTGGTGGAAATTTCAACTTCAATGTGCCTTGTTGCACCACAGAGAGCCAAGTAATTACACGCTTTTTCCGTACGCGGACTCAGCTTTATTTCTCTGCAGTCTGCAGATAGGGCTTCAAACAGCTAGTGAATTTTTGGTGTTATCTGGGTGAAAGCAGTGTATGGACAAAAGTTCTTTGAGTCATTGAATTCAATTCATCACAAAAGAGTGAACGACGATTGATTGATGGAGAGTTTTAATAGTGGCAATGCTACTTACCATGCAAGGGCCAGAGGCCCTTTCGGATAAGGGCAATTGGCCCAACTCAATAGGAACTGGGAACGAAGGGGAGAGGGGACTCCCAGAGGGGTCTCTCAATTAGGTCATTTTATACTTAAGTATCAATATTTGAATTCAATAGTCATAAAATAATTATAATATTATATAATGTTATAGTGTTAGGTAAAAAGTTAATACTATTATACTACATAGTTTTATAGTTAATTATTAGTATTGAATAAGTGTTATAATTTTTTATCACTTTCCTTTATATTAACGTGTTCTCTTCAATCAATAATTTTGTCTTTGTTTTGTTTTATTCTCGTTTGTTAATTGATTCACGTGATTTCCCCCATTGCCGACAATATTTATTAAATTGAAAATGTCTCTTTCAATATTTAGGCAAGTTATTGGAATTTTTCAAAAGGCTTCGAGATAATGACATGGCTTGATGAAAGTAATATTTCATGCATGTAACTTGATCACAACGGTGTTGATAAAAGCTTGGTAGGTAATGGATTTTGTCTCGTCCTCACTATCGGTGGGTGTAATAATTATTATTTTCTGAACATTCTATTTAAAAAGTACAACAAAATATAAAATCGAACTCCTCTCCAATCTTGGTACAGCCAAAGTTCAAACTTAACCTCTTGAACCTTTTGAAAGCATCTTGTTAGTCAAATAAATAATTACTCACTTGTCTCGAGTATTTTATCAATCAAAATATTCTGTGCGCAAATTTTGTTTCGTATTCACAGATGAAGTTGGTCAAGTCAATTGAAATGGGATTGATCAAGGGCCTTTGAGCGGACAACTTTAGATCATGAAATCAGCAAAAACCATTATAGCCTAAAGGACTTGTCTATGCTGTGTATTCTTCATGTGTCTCCACTTAAGCAAATGAATGATTCTAAGGAAATTCACAATCCCGCCCCTAGAATTCAATTAATGGGGCCGGTTTGATCTTATAGCATGCAAAAAGGCAAGCTACCCATTAGGACAAATCTGTTCCTTGTGAGTTGCTCCTGTTCCTTATGGGTTGCTCTTCTCTTGTGTCATAAGTTTATGCTTACATCATTGAAAACTTTGACAAGCTTGGTGAAAGCTCACTAAAAACATTTTGAGTGATGGATGCGTTTAAACATGCCTAAATTACCATTTATCTTCCAACTATCAATGAAGTGACTTATTAAGGTCATCTTAGCATTGTAATTAGGTAATTATAATTTTTTAATTTAAAATATTAAAAATATTCACCTATTTGTTAAACACTTATTACTGTAATTTAAAAAAGTAAATTTATTTTAATTAACTCACACTTATATAATAAAAACTTAAAATATCTTCATCATTTTAGTTAAAATTATTGTTTAAAAGTCACAATTGCCGTGCACAATTAAATTTTATTTTGTAACTTTTCAACAACACATTAATATCAAACATAACCTAAATATCGATAAATAATGGTGAGGAAGATGATGGATATACTGAGTATGACCTCCTGTACAGTATTTTTGTTACACACAAATACCCTCAGTAAATTATATAATAAAAAGTGTACAAGTTGGGTGATCAAGCCAGAAAAATGTTTTACTTATGTGGTGTTAATCAGTAAGCATCAAGCGGACCACTACCAAATCTTGGACGATCTTGCAATGAATCTTATCATGACTGGCTCTTTGTGCAACTTCTTTTAAACTTTTGGGCATAATAATGTGACACATGATTCTTCCACTTGCTGATATTCTAATCTAGATATAAGATATATGGACTCAATTTTTTTGTTGAAAAAGATAATATAGTTTCCTGTAATATATATTATGAAGTAACATCCGAAATCTACAGATAATATCTTGACGGATACCCAGAACCTAATTTGCCAACCGAAGCAAGTTGGTAGCAGAAACTGCGCTTTCACTTACTGGTGGAATTGTCAGTCTATGATTCCCTAATGGAATATGTTAGTTCAAGTAGCTTTCTCCGCTTAAAAAGCAGGAAAAATGTACGGACAGTTGAATTTCTACTTCGTCTAGATATGTTAGCTTTTGTTGTTACATGCTGTCGTGCACAATGCACCATACATGTGTTAAATTCTAATAGTTTGTTCCAGTTTAACTTATAATGGGGCGCACAATATATAGAAAGATTTCTTTGCATCCAATTAACGATCCTGGTTTCGATGAGAAAACTGAACTTCACGCCATTAATTGTCTCAAAATTGCTTTGTTGGCCTGGAGTGTGGGGGTGGTGTAGTGGAGTCTAATCATTTGAGGAGAAAGATTTGTCGGTATGTGAAGGGAATCTGAGTTAGAGATGGTGGTGTGTCTCTGGTCCTCCTCATAGTACCGCATCCTGCTAAAGTTTCTGGAATCCTTATCATCTTTTAGAAAGCAATGGCCATCGGGATTCCTGATATTTTTCTTTTCTCAACTTAGCTCCTTCATCATTTAACATTTTTTTTGCTGATTCCATCTTCGATTATTCCTCTTGCTTTTTTTAGCTATGGTCAGCTGCCTGGAAAATTACAAACCCCCGGCTTTTAGTAGGATGCGTATTGATGCAAGAAGTGACCAAATATTTTTCTGAAAAAAAAAAAAATCTACAGAATCTAATTGATTCTAGAACATGTTTGGAAGAATTGTAAATTATGAAACACAGATGAGAAATATTGAAGTTTACAGTATCGAGATTTTATATTTACCGATAACAAATGACCGAAAATGTTTGTATGTATATGAGTAGAGAGAGTTGGATTTAGAAATCAGAACTGGCTAGTGCCTTAGTTTTGTTAAAAGCAGGTAGCACTAGCTATGAGGTAAAGAAATTACGAAGTAATATTAATAATAGTCCGATGAGAATTTTCTCGTGATCTGAGCTCCTATAAGTTTTTAAAAATTATATGGGGTATATTTTAGTTATAGTATACAAATAAGGTTTAACTTTTTTTAATTTATTAATCATTATTAATTAAATTTTTGCTTAATATAATATCAGATTATGAAAGAATCTTATAGACCATATGAATTGTCAGTGGATAAGAAAGACGTGATAGGATTGTTGTGATGGGATGAAGAGATTGAGAATTTTCTATGGTTTATATTCTATATTACATAAAGCAATGCATAATTAAGCATCTGTTCTTATAATTAAATAATAGTTAAAGGATTTTCTTAATACATCCACCGTGCTTTATTTGTTTCGTTGTGACAGTATCACCTTTCATAATCATGTAAATTTTGTAATTTTACAGTTGCAGTTCGCCTTCAATTAACATATGGAGTCTCTGATGCCGATGCAACATTCGAGACCAGAGAATATTGTTATGAGAGAAAATATCAAATTTGCCGGTTCCTCGGCTGATTCTTGGACCATTGATATGCTGGTGTCTTGGGCTTGTGGAGGGGGCTGACTTTAAATTTTTCAGCAGTATATTTAGTTTGATGAGAGAGGCTGCAATTAAAACACCCTAAAGGCCTTCAAAATACCCCTTCCAAAGTTCCAATAAAGACTCTTTAAAGAATTCTAATAACAACTAGATAATTCCGAAGCAGCCCTCCGTGTCAGAGTTTCTAGGTTGGTTCACACATGCTTTCGTTCTCAGCTTCTTGCTAGCTTCTTTTAATTTACTTTTATTTTTATCTCTAAAAAAAAAAACCCTCTTTCTTGCTAGCATGGAAGTTGCACACGAATACATTCATAATTCATAATAACATAACTATAAATAACTATAAAGATTGTGGTCATCACACCCTCTTAGAAGATGTCCGTCTTCATCGAAACACTCTCTAATTCATTATATTACGTCCGCAATTAGCGACACTTTTTTCACAATTATTGCACGGGCAACCAGTAGCAGTCTAACTCAGGAGAAATCCCTTCCTTAAGGCGTCATCATAATTCATCTGCCAAATTGCCGCTAGTTAGCTGTGTCAACATCAACATCAGGTTTGTAAACATATGACCTCCATAACTGAGAGTGAGCAGTTTGTGCTCACCAACACTTGTTCAAGCTAGCAAATTAAAAGAAGGATTTGCTACATTGCCAGCACAATTCATAGGATATGTATTGTGAAATTAGGAGGATTCTCAGTGAAATTGTGCAAGAAGAAAAGATTTGTGCTGGCCACAAATTGATATTGAATGAAGCTTAATTTGTCAAGTGCGAGGTTCTCTTTAAATGAAATTTT
This sequence comes from Luvunga scandens, assembly GCA_030449905.1. NCBI lineage: Eukaryota > Viridiplantae > Streptophyta > Magnoliopsida > Sapindales > Rutaceae > Luvunga > Luvunga scandens. Next base: position 818,760 of record JASUUG010000383.1, on the reverse strand, counting down.
CAGCAGAGATAAAATTGTAAATTTCAAGTAAGGACTTTTGACTTTTGAGGAGTTTTAGTAGCTCCTTGAACGGGCAAAATCAAACCCCTTAATTTATTTGTGAAGACGCTAAGGTTTAATGCAATTATAGTGCATGGGTGCAGAGGAAAGCTTGCGTAGGGCTTGTTGAGGTAGTGCGGTTATTCCCTAATACTCGTCATTTGACAGAATTGATGGGTCTTATAGTAAGATCCACAAACTAAAAATATAATTTTGTATGACGTCGAAATAAAAAATTAGTGAGTATGTTGTTGTGAGACCAATTTTGCCAGTCAAAGATAATGCACCTCCAACACAAGTTTTTTTAAAAGCAAGATTCGTCAATTCTTAATATGAATCGGCAATATGGTGAGACTTTTGAATTGGTCGAGATAGATATATATATTTTAAATTCGTTCCGGCTAAATCATTGTAATTTTTTGTCCAAAAAGCCATAAATCTTTTTTTTTTTTCCTTTTTTTTTAATTGAACGCGTTCAGGTTTATTGTGGTTGCCAAAATGCAAACATCCTTACTTTATTGTTAAGATAAGGAATTCGAGTTTACCGTATACGTTCTGTACACGTTGTGGGGAAAAAAAGTGTAATGTAGATAGTTTTAAATTCGTATTAATGTAAATATGTAATATGTAAACATTAACATTTTTTCAATCATCACTGTTAGAAAGTCCTCCATCATCCTTAAAATATGAAACATAATGTCTATCATCATCCTCCATTCTCTTAGAAGCCTTTGAAAATTTTAAAACACTCTCCAACATTAAGTATATAGAATTCCACCTAATGGACATATCACGAACCACAAGGCCAACTACCTTCAATTCTTTCATTCTCTAAGCATATGTTAAATTTTTTTAGCCTTGTAGGGGAGGACTTTTCATATTTGACAGCATTATGAATTCTAAAAATTGACACATGCAAGTCTTTCAACCTTTCATTCACAATTAAATTTAAAATATATGCCCAATATCTTATATGTAAAAAGTCACCATCTAGCACAATGTCATTCTCACTCCAATTTTTCAATTTCTTTTTGACATAATTGATAGCTAACTCATTTGAACTAACATTATCAATATTAATAGTAAATATCATTTTTATACCCCACTCAAGTAAACAATACTCAATTACCTTTCCAATGGTCTTTCCTTTATGGTCAGGTATTATGCAAAATTTAAAGTTCTCTTTTGCAATTTTCATTCACTATCAATAAAGTGAACTGTAATCACTATATAGTAATAATTTTGTATAGAAGTTCATGCATTTGTGGTTATACAAACCCTTGCTTATTTGAAATAAGAAAGTTTCTCAAATTTTGGTTTTCATCCTAAAAAGGTTCGTACATATCTCTAACAAAGGTTCTCTTAGACGATAGATCAAATTTTGGTTCCAATTACTTACTATATTGTCGAAAGCTCTCTTTCTCCACAAAACTAAACGGTAATTCATCAATAATAATTAACTACGTAATGGCTTGTCTACATGCTTCTTTATCAAAGACACAAGACTTATATTCATCTTTCATTTTATGTGAATTTGTTTGATTTTCATTCTCAAATGTGCTCAAATAATCATGACAATGAAACAAATGACTCCGTAATGTACTAGTCCCATGTTTATTCTTATAAGTATAATCATTACCACAATAATTACACTTACATCTATTACCTGGATCATATATAGTGAAATGGTCCCATATTGCAGATCTCTCTAATGCCTTTTTCCTCGTACTTTGAGTAATTGCTAAAGTGTCCAAGGAATTAGTACCATGACAACTTGAGTTCTCATCCATCTAAATTTAATTGGAAAAAAAATCATACAACTTTAAGCCAATTCAACAAAAAAATTTACCAATTCAAAGTAAAAAATTAATTTAACTAATACAAGAACAACCAATCACCCAAAGTTCCATTGATGTAGATCATAAACTAAATAAAACAATAAAAGTAAAAACTAAGATATCTACTATTCTTACATGTAAAGTGATCATTCCCACCCTACCCCCAAATAAAAACAAAATTCATAGAGCATTTCAAGCATAATTTTTTTTTGTTCATGGTATATGAGACAGCATACATAGAACTCAATTACTCCAAGCTTGAAATACAACTAAAATTATTGGTTGGTAGGAGTAAAACGATGGGAAGACAAATTACTAGTGAGATGAATGTTTGCAAGTCCCACTAGGGATGACAAAAAAGCCCGGGCCAGCCCGGCCCATTCCCAAGAGCTTTGGTCTAGGCTTTCCACATGAGAGTTTAGACAAGAGCTCACGAAAAAAAGCCAGGGCCAAACTTAATCCCTTTAATTTTTTAAAATAAATTTATAATTAGAATAATAAATTTAAAAAAAAACATAATTCCCTAATTCATATATCAATATTAAATCAAAAAACTTAAAATCATAAAAATAAATTCTCTTTTAAGTGTTGATTGATAAAAAAAATGTTTGAATTAGAGAATCCAACACAAAAAAATTAGATCACTAAACTTTTATTTTACTCATTTTCTTTATTTATTATAAATTAGAATAATAAATTAAAATTAAAAAAAAATAAAAAAGAAAAAAAGAAAACTTAATTTCCTAATTCATATATTAATATTGAATTAAAAAGTTAAAATTATAATATTAAACTCTCTTTTAAGTGCTTGAATTGGAGAATTCAATAGTAAAAAAATTAAATCTATAAAATTTTATTTGCTTCATTTTCTTTATTTATTATTTATTTTGAAATATTCATTTTCTTTTATTCATTATTGATTATAACAACTTGATTATTATTAACTCATTTTAAGTTTACAACAATTAAAAAAAATTAAAAGCCCAAGCCCAACCTAAACCTGACCCTCACACTTTCAATTAATGGGCTTGGGCTTGGGCTTGGGCTTTTGCCATCCCCTAGATCCCACAACATTCAAATTAGAACCAATGACTCAAACAACCAACAAAAGAATCAATTAATTTTTTATTTACAGATATCTATGAACAAGAAAAAGAAATACCCAACTTGCTCTTTTTTTTTCACAAATTAAGGAAAAAGGGTGTTTAGGAACCAAAACTTAGAGGTTAGGTTTACTTATTTGTGAATTTGTACGTCATGGTTTTGGATTTGAGTTAGATTTACTTATTCTCAAATTGTAATATTTTTTATTTTTATTGCAAACATTGGAATTGATTTGTTTTTATTTATTTTGCTTAATTTATTTTTCACTATCATGTCACCTTGCGTTTTGAAAACTTATCCATAAACTGTGAGTAAACTATACCCAAACCATTATGAAATGGACCCAAACCATCATAAAATGGTTTTTGGTTTCGTACATAAAAATCCAAATCTAATTCATTTTCATGATTTGCCAAACCTAAACGATTTTGGGTAAACCTATGGGTTGTGGTGTGAGTTTATGCCCACCTCTAAATGTAATATTTTCAAAGCAGATACTACTGATCTTGATTCCATATTGAAAGCTTGGTTTTTCGTCATATGTAGGCCACTTGCTCAGAAAGAAACGTATTCGAAAAGCACAGGCATAAAATGTGTGCCGTGTGCATGTCAATTTATTTCACGTCAAGATTAAATGTAAGATGAGCACCACATTATGGCACCGGCCTTGACATTTCATTGTCATGCGTGTTTGCAGCACCATCAACAATATTATCCAAGTATATGTAAAGTTTATTTAATTATTATATTTTAAGTTAAGTATTTATTTAATTCATATATTTAAAAAACAATTCTCAAGATACTCTGTTGTTGGAAAGGTACATAAAATATTAGTTGTTTTACATTGATATTTATTGGTTAATTTGTTAATAAATAATTATTAATTATTTTACTAGTTAACTTTTTTATAGATAAATTAATTAATGTCAAGGATATTGTTGAAAGAATATTATTATAAAAAGAAAATAAAATAAAAGTAAGAAGGTAACATATTTAGGCACAAACTAGTTTGATGTATTTTTTAGAATATATGAAATAAATAAATATTAAACAAAAATATATAGACTGAATTAATATTTACCTATTCATTAATTCCTTTTTCCGTAAATATAGAGAAAAATTCAAGTTCCTTTGATCTCAAATTTACAAACCTAAATAGCACACTTAATGACAGTATAGTATTAATATCACGAAAATAGCGAATCAGCATATGATTTGTTTACAAACCTAAATAGCACACAGCATTTACACATGAACGTGGCACTTGATGCAAGCCTAGTTGGTCTTGAGAAATTGCTTTGAAGTATACATATACCCTACAAGTTTGTCTCATGTTCCTTCTTCTTCTTCGGTGCCTTTTGCCCTTTTTAGCTTTTAGGTAGGCCATTTGTGCAGAAAAACGGGAGCAAAGCTTTAGATTAAAGACAAAACTTAGCAATCATGATGTTCCCCTAACTCTTCATTGAATTAATGCTCCATAAAAACCTGGTTGTTCCGCACGACTGACTGCTGGTTTCTTAACGATTCATCTCGGGATAACTAAGAAAAAAGTCGTGACACACCAAACTGTTTTTTTCATCTTGGGTGAAATTGTTGATGACAAACCTGAAATAAAATAAATAGACTATTTTTTTGAGAAAATAGTACCATGTGATGAAATAAATAGATTAAATTTAATATTTATACGTACTAGATAGAATGAGAAGATTTGAATGGATTAAGAGGTGCAATCACATTAATTGGGTCAAACGTAAATTAACATATAATATGGTTGACCATAAATAAATCGTTAGATCGTTGTCGATTACGTAGTACCTATATATTTAGATGGTCGAGTTAATGTATATGGGTTGGTACGAAATGTTCAGACTTCATTTTCAATCTATATCTTTGATGACATCCAATCTTCAATCATCACTCAGAAAATCAACATAACAAAATATTAGAGAGAGATTACTCTTTATTCAAGGCATGTACTAGCAGTACTAACTCATCATTGAATTCCAAATGCAAATATTGATCATGATCACCATTTAAGTACTCAACGAATACAACTAGCTGGAGAGAATATTTCGCCAACCTCCTAGCTGATTCAGTACCATGGAAGGTGAAGCTACCATATGCCCAGTTCTCGTAGGTCAAAAAGTAAGTGGTTTTATATACGATATATTTGTAAATTTAACTCGAGGGTGTGAGTGTGTCTTCTTGTATAATTTGGGTTTGAGTGTGCCTCTTACTCAAGTATATCAGAAGGAGAATCCAATACGGTTGCTGGACTATATTTTGGAGCCATCTAAATAGGGATTCAGTCTTTGTCAGTGTGAGTTAGGTAGAGTTTAATATATTCCACAGCCTATGGCATAGTTCTCTAGGTGCTTGCCTGAATAAAACCTGTTTCGTCCGTACGATGGTCATGGCCAATCAATAATAATAATAATAATACTTATCCCAACACAATGACCGGAGAGAGCTGTAAACAGTAGTATAAAAACTCCCTTGGCATACTTCGACCATTAAAGATCCTTTATAAATGACAACTCATCTTACGGACAGATACCAGTAACAATTATTGGAGTGCACTACTCACCAAGGGAGTTCCTATACTACTATTGCCTTACTCACACTAGGAAGTCTCCTTTTACGGGCACCAAGGAAGGTCCAAAGAATAATACTTTGCGTCTCTTCCTTACAAAACTCCTCACAAGTACAAAAGGAAATGACTCTAAGTCTCACTTTACCTTACTTACACCGAAAAGTCCCCTTTTATAGGTACGAAGGGATTTAGTGTACTAATAATAATGGGCACATTTTTATTTTAATAATGTCATTAAAACATATAAAAAATATATATATTTTAATATATTAGAGATTATATTTTTTATCTGTTGATATATTGAAGTATTTGTTTGTTTGTTTGTTTATTAGTGACATTCTCATTTTAACAAAATGAAAATGTGTGTGTATATATATATCTTCTCCAAATAAGACAAAAGTGAGGATACCCTTAAAATACCAAAAGAAAAAAAGATTTCAATATATTACGGACAATATTTTTTTCAATATATTAAAAATCTATATTTTTCATATGTTAATATTATCTTTACTTTATTAAAATGAAGATGTCTTCATTAGAAACAAATGCGCACACACAGTGGTATTCGTATGCGGATGTTCGCATGAAATTAATATGTGAATTGAATTAAAAGACAAGAAAAACATGGATTCTAATGCATTATATTGTATCTTTTAGTGTATTAGAGTTCATGTTAATTTTAGTTATTAGCTCCGTTCATATTTTTTATTTCGTGCGGACATTTACACTTGAACACCAATAAAGAATTATGAATCATGTTAAAGTTATGGATAAGTTAAAAGATTAAAAAAAATTAATATACTATAAGATAAAATATATTATATTGAAGTATGCATTTTATTATATTTTAGCTTATTTTTAACTTTAATATAATCAGGGATTTTCAATTCCAGTGTGTATGTGTATATATATAATTTTTTACTGTGTGATCTTAAAGTGTAGGAAAAATTTAAAATTGTTAGATTTAAAAGGCTTAGAGTGTCCACTAATAATAGTAATAATAAGAAATTATTCATTAGACTTCGTGACTATGTCCCTGACAATGCCAACCCCCGATTAAGCATTCGATAAAGACTGCAACATCATCACTTGAAAAATGCAAACAAAATCCTATTTTTAGCAACATAACATGACATTATAGCCATTCTTCAACACATTTATTAACTGTTGGAATCACTTAAAAATTGATAAAAAAGTTTTCTGTTTTCATATATTAAACTGTAACTTTTATCTTTTTTTTTTTTAATAACAATATTTTGCGTGTAGTTAGTGTAATACAATCGGAGGCACTTCCTCCTCCAGGCCAATAATTTTCTTTTTCTTAAAAAAAAAAATTAAAACTTATATAAAATGCATTTGTAATTTTAATCTTTCTCTCTCTATATATATATTTGTGTTTGTCCTCTGCAACCTTAGAAGTTTGACAACTCAGCCAAATTTATTTTATTTTTAATTTTTGAGTTCAAAATGGTTTATTCATATGACTTTTGCCCTAAAATTTCAAATTGGGCTCCGCTCAATATTCTGCTGGATTTGAGGGTAATACTTTTTGTATTTAACTATTATGTTCTTCAAAAAAAATAAAAAATAAAAAAAGCTAAAAATAATGCCAACCATTATTAAGGATAAAAAATAAAGACTGCATTTGCTATGGCATGTTTATTTGAGCTATGTACTGACTCTGTATTTCATGGTCAAATTATTCAACTTCAAAAAGTTTGGGTGTCCAATTCCATCATCTCAAAAAATTCCAAATATAATAATTATAATGACAACAACATCAGTAACCATTAAATTTTTTTCCAAAACGACAAAAGTATGTGGTTATAAAATAATGTTAATAATCTAATTGGCTATCAAGCGTTCAGAAAAAAGATTGAACATATCATATTATTATATCATACCACGGAAAAAGTCCAATGATATCCCATTAGAGGTGGTAAGATAAGATATTGGATTACGTGCGTGTAGTATTAATTTTGTATCTCGTTAAATTTAAATCAATTTGAATATAAATTATTTAATAATTTTAAAATATTAAAATCTTTACTCAACATAAAAAAAAATTGAACTATTTAATAATTTATTTAATATTTGTATATTTAATAAAATTTACATTAATATTATATACTCATTTCACACAAATTACATTGTATGATGCGTATATATATTTGCATATGTTAAAAAAAAAATTGTATTTGCCATTATCTATTCGTGCCAAATTAATCGGTTAAAACTTAGTTATTTGTGTGGTGTTCGTATTAAATTGTCGGGATAGATAGCAAATTTTGTCAGCTCTATATCCCGTTATGGTCAACGTTGAAACGCGGTAGCGACTGGCCAGCACTGTCGTCACAACCCACTTTTCGCGTTGGCTTCACGTAAGAGATAAAAACGGAAGGCGCCATCCTACCGTCTATATCAGTTCTAATATGTATCTACGATTTAAAGCGATCACGGCCACCAGGGCGTTGCTGCGAAGCTGAGATGGCTGCTCAAACTTTTTTTCCACGAACGTTATCAACAAATTGTAGCTTTTGCTCTTCTTCAGGTCATAGAGCCAGACGACCAATAAAGTAAAGAAAAATCTGAAAATGTTTTTGAATTTTACTACAAAGGCTCCTAGTTGCGTGGTTGATTTTATGATCTCGTTTAATTTTCGCCGGTAAGTTTTCTTCTTTTTTCTATTTTTTTTAAAAATATTTTCTTGACCCCTCTCTTATATCTTCTCTGCAAATGCAAAACTCCACATTACTGCGATAGTCAACTATATCATGTTAAAAGTTTAAATGGAACTATACTTTTGTCTTGTCCTTGATGACTCACTCAACCTTGCAGGAGCTGCTAGCAAGATAATTGATTACTTGTGTTGACTCTGCTTGGAATTTGATTTGTTTTTTCATTTTCCCCTGTTTTTAAGGCTGGCTGTGGCTTGTTTCCATTTTGCTTAGTCACAGCCTAATATTTTGCCAAAAGTTGATTTGTTTTTGTAGCTTCCTGTCATTGATGCGTGCTTCCCACTTGACTGGGTTGAGGTAGTATTTTTTTTTTCTTTTTCTTTAAGTTTAAAGTTATTCTTTAGATGAACTAAAAATCAAAACTTTATGCGTATTTACCCTCTAACTTTGTTTAATTGTACGGTATAACAGTTTATTTGCTGGATGATATGCACAAGTTTTATGTTTGCGACGCTTTTGTTTCTTAATTCAATGTAGGAATCCGGGTTGCTAAGCTTTTTAATGGGGACTGATGAGTCTGAGATTGTAGAAATTTGGTCCCCTCCTTCTCCCTTTGAGGTATAGAATTTCTTCCTTTTTTTGTGCTTGGGTTTTAGTGTTTGCTCTTTTTGTTTTGTCTGCACCATTAACATTTTACAGACTGTTTCTATGAGAAACAAGGGGTCTTAATTCTATACTACTCATATTTTTTATGTGCTTAGCCATCACATACAGTTGCTGCTTATGCAATTGATTATTATTCTTTTGAAGAAAAAGTATGCTTTGTTGTTTCTGTGATTTAATCGGTTCAATTTTTTACTGAAAATTTTGAGGCTAGGAACAATAACAGAATGAGAAAGTTTCTAATATGTCTTCATTTAAGCAAGTAGAACGGAGTCTTCTTGCTGTCTCTAAATTAAGTTGGTATTTCACTGAAAAGAGAATGGAGAGGTACAGTGATGTAATTTATTCAAGTGACAACGAATAGCATGGTAATTCTATGGAATTGGGCGAGTTTCAGCTCATTTGCATCTTTGAATGTTTCAAATGCTCTTAATTTAGCTTATATCCCTTTGGACCAGAATTGCTCATGAACTGTGGTTCATGATTGCAGGTACATCATGGTATGCGCACAGAACTTAGCAAATTTGTAGAAAGAATTGCAAAGATATTTCCAGAAATTGAAGCAGCTCGACCTCGATGCTCATCTGGAGTTCAGGCACTATGCTTGTTGAACTATGCAATTGAAAAGGCCAAGTCGCTTCTTCAGCACTGCAGCGAGTCTAGTAAACTCTATCTGGTGTGTATATGCTTTTGATTTGTTATAAAGAATGGGTGGGAGGTAAGAACAGTTTCTTCTAAATGTCATCAGAGTAATAATTGTCACTCAAGTAGACTCAGAAAAGAAAGAAATAAAAATGAAAATATCTCTCAACTTTCTCTATCAAACATAATGCAAATATTTTCTGAGACTAATTAATACATAGTGATTTAATGGCTGGAGTTTCTGCCTGTAATTGGCTTATGTAGTTTCATTTCAGCTTTCAATGTGAAGTTCTGTGTACGCTGCAATATCTTAGGAAAATCTTTTATTGATGACAATCATCTATGGACATTTGCTTCTTGTCTAACGTTATGTCATGTGAAAACTGTTCAAAACTTAATGGGACTGTTCCAGTTTTGCTTATGTGGTATTATCTGTCAATTAATGATTGGTAATTGCATATTTCAGGCAATAACCGGGGATGGGATTGTCTCAAGGTGTAGGAGATCAACGAACGTGATGGAGCAGAGTTTAAGCCAAATTGAAAGCATGGTGCCAGTGATGCTGGCAGTCGAGGTTAGTTAACCCTGTATGCTTAAAAACTTTTCTTTTCTGTTTTATTTATTTGTGGTGGGTAGTGGACATTTGCGGGTGAGTGGAGTAGGGTGTAGGATGAGCAGGCTGGTTTTGGCCCTAGCATTAATAACTCTTACTTGTTGCTCTCAAGACAAAACCATGTACTTGCACTTATTGCGCTAGACAATGGTCCCTATGGACATCCCTTGATTATAACATAGAGGCCCTTGAAGGGAACTCTTTCCTTTTTTCTGATTTGACCTGATTTAGTCCAATTGTTGATTATAAATTTCAGTTTAATTGTTTCATTTTGGAGCATCTTGTTCTTATTTGCTCTCTTCATTGCTCAGAAACAGTGTTTGACATATTCTGTCTTAGTTCACCTAATTATTCTTCTTTATTTTCTTCCAAATGTTTTCTTTTACTTACCCTGCACTTTGATAGAACCAATGCTAAATGTTATTTGCAGATCTCTCAAATTATTGATGATCTTAGGGAAGCAACTTTTATCCTGGATTCATCTGACGAAGAGGCTGGAAAGGTTTTGCGGGAATTGCTCCAGCAGGACGTGTCTGCAACAGATTCACTGGAGTTCTCAGAAATCAAGGCTTTACAGCTTGCTGCTTCAAGGCTTTGTATTACTTCACCAAAGGCCATCTTATTTGAGAAAAGATCTATTAAGAAGCTGCTTGATAAAGTTGGTGATAGTGGCCAATCCAAAAGAAAGGTATTAAAATATCTTTTTTATCTGTTGAAAAAGTATGGAAATTCAGTTCTGGGGGAGCAGAAAGATAATGCCTGTGCTCAGGAGGAGGGTTCATATACTGTTTGCAGTCAGTCTTTTGAAGTCGATTCTCGTGTAGGAGATAGGAAGTTTGGAGCTCAAACTAACATCTTAAGTAGAGCTATAATCCCTGAGGAATTTATGTGTCCCTTATCTTTGAGATTGATGTATGATCCCGTTGTCATTGAGTCAGGACAGACATTTGAAAGGATGTGGATTCAGAAATGGTTTGAGGAGGGCAATCATACATGTCCGAAAACTAAAATGAAGCTGGTCCATCAGTCACTGACTCCGAACACAACTGTGAAGGATCTGATATCAAAGTGGTGTATGAAGCATGGTATCACCATTTCTGACCCAAGCTTGCAGAAATCTGCTCTTCATTCATTGGATTCTTCTTCCACTTCCATTTCTAGCCTTTGCAGTTCTATGAATGATCTACATGTTCCATTGGACATTAGCAATATGTCACTTGGATCTTTAGATACCAGCTACAGTTCAGATACCTCATCTAATAAGACTGCAGATGGTTCGAATATGATGCCACTGTGGACTAACGTACGTTATATAGATTTATCCAGACTTACCGAGCTTAATTGGGAATGTCAATGCAAGGTGATTGAAGATTATGAAACCCGTTTGGAACACGATAATCAAGCCACTCATTCTCTGTCCTCTACAAATTTTGTTGAACCTCTCATTAGATTTCTAAGGGATGCAAGAGATTTACCTGACTCAAGGGCCCAAAGAATTGGATGTCAGTTGCTACTGGCATTTGTGAGCAAAAACAGGTAATTTATTCTTTTGGTGGGCATCTGTCACAATGAGATTTCTTCACGTGCAACCAATTTTATAATTCAAGGTTATTTATAGTGTTTAATATCTTGTAAATTGTCCGAGAAATTTCGTATTTCATTCAATTTACTATGAATTGAGAGTTTGTACAAAGATGAAAGCTTTCTTGTCAACTAATCTAACACTTGAATTTTTTGCCAAGTATTTTTGCTAAGTACTCTGTGCATGCCCATTTGTGAGATTGTTATTTTGACCACACAATTTTACAACTTTTGACAGTTTTTAAAATAAAATAGTTTTTCTAATTCTCTTGAGCCATTGTCCTCATTTGTTAATTATATATATTTTGGTAATACTTTTATATAATGCTTATTCACTGCTCTATGCTGCTTCATGCAGGAGTGGAATACCATACTTAAATGAGGATGTGTTCAGTCTGCTGGCAGCTTTTCTTGATTCAGCAGCGACTGAAGAGACCCTTGCCATTTTAGTAGTGTTGTCTAGCGATGCATATTTTGTATCTAAAATTGTAGCAAGCGGTGCTCTTGCTTCCATTTTAAACATGCTTGACTCTCAGAATGGAGAATTTCAGAAGCTTGCCATTAAAATTCTGCATAATTTGTCATCAGATGTTGACATTCAATCTCATATGGCACCTTCAGAGTTCCTTCCAAAGTTGGTTCCATTTCTGAAAGATGCTGCCCTTGCAGTAAGTTGCTTAGTTATACTGAAAAACATGTGCAATACTGAACATGCTAGGGTTTGTGTTGTTGAAACCAGTGGGTGCCTGCCTTCTGTAGCGGAGCTACTTGAGATTGGTAGCGAGGAGGACCAAGAACATGCAGTAGCCATTCTCCTTTGTTTATGCTCACAACGTGATCAATATTGTAAGTTGGTCATGGATGAAGGTGTTATCCCTTCTGTTGTCAATATATCTGTGAATGGAAATGACAAAGCAAAGGTGAGTGCATTGGAATTGCTCCGGCTCTTGAGAGATGTCAAATATTCTGTTGAGCAACAATGTTTTGGTTCTGAGATAGACACCTCTAAAGATGCTAGTAGTGACCCCAGGGAAGAGAAACCACCTTCAAAGACTTCAGGGATTTTTGGATGGAAATTTCCGAAGTTATCAAAAATTCAGTTCTCTCGTGATAGGAAAGGAATAAAACTAGGATCTTAGCTCTCTTCTTTCAAGGTTTATATTCTTTAGACTGAATGTATATACAAGGCAAACAGGAGAGCATCTGTAGGGAGGAGGTTAGAATTATCTCTGGAGGCTTCGGTTCGCTTCAGGATAGATCAGAGATAACTAGTTAGCTGATGAATGGTTTGAATAGTACTAGTCCATAACATGTAGTTCTTATGAGCTCTGATTGTATTCTGTGATGTATCTGTCGCCAGTTTTCTGCTTTTTCTTTTTTTCAATTAGAATGTGCAGCTTTATTTGATGTTCTACTGTTCGTAATATTGAGCCCGTTTTCTTATCGTATTGAGATCTTAACTGCATAAAATCTAATTGGACGTTATACTTGGTGCATAATTCTCGACTCCACAAGACCAAAAGTAAGTGTATTGAATTTCAGCTCAAGTGATCTACATATTGCAATTCAATATCAGAAATAGCACGGGTCATCAGCAGAAGTTCAAATGCGCGTTCCAAGTTGAATTATGTTGTCATTTTCTGCGTAAGCGGGGTGCAATTTAAGAAGCTGCTGCCCCAGATTTGTATGGAAGTTGCATATGTTCATTAAGCCTCTCGGTCGGGATCTTTTTCATCGTCATATTGACAATTTGGGCCTTGTTGATCTCCACGCCCCAACTTGAGGGGAAGTACGAAATAGTTGGAGTCAATCTAAAATTTTAGGACAACAGTTTTTTTTTTTTTTTATTATTTTAAAAAAAAAACTATTGAGATTCTGTAATTTCAGAAAATCCTGGATTCTATCCTTGTTTGGTGTTACTGTCCGTATGGCTTTAGAGAAAATGGGAGGCAAATATTCTTTGCACATAAAGCAGCGAATGAGCCTCTCTATCATGGTAGCAAACTTGGTTAGGTTTCTCCTTATAAGGTGGTGCCTAGATAAGTTGAGCCTCGCCAGTCAGGCTGTTTTCTTTCCCAATAAGTTGAAACCATCAAAGATTATGTTATTGCTCTTTATGCAGATAAATAAATAAATATATATTAGTTATTGTTGCATGCACAGGGGAGCAAAATTGCATGTTAAATATGAGTGAAGTGGAAGTGGGTCTTATTAGCAAGTTTTAAACCCAAATGGCAAATGACATCAGCCAATGGCCGAAGCTGAAAAGATATTGGGGTTTCTTGTTTTACGATTATGCTTTCATGAACCCGTTACGGCTGAGGTCTACAGTCTACTAGGTCTCCATAGACAGATTTATTTGCATTTATTCTTTTGATATTACCTGACCTGATAAGGAAAAATCATAGCCAAATCTCCGCATTAATCCGCAATTTGATCTGTCATTTCACTCTTAATTATGGGGAGGGGGGGAGAGAGTGCGTGTTATCAGAAAAGAGTCAGAAAATTACTGCACAATGCCCATTGATCTTTTCTTCGGTTACTTAAAAACTCTTAAAAGCGACCACAATGGAAAGAAACAACAGAAACCACATATGTAATGTAAGTTTGTTTCCAGCCAGACAAACTGAACTAGCAAAACTTTATCATCGCGAAGAATTGTCAAAAGAAATTGCCTTTGGCTGGGCATTATGCTTCATACAAACAGTAGGGAAGTGGCAAAATGAGAACCTTCATGGTCGAATCCACGGAAAATCTTTCTGCATCAGTATAATGACTTTTCTTCGTTTCTTTTTCTTTTATTTCTTTCCTGAAAAGTGCTTCAATTCCCAACTGTCTCGTTTACAAGCCAGAGCCTGCAAACCACAAGAGTCATATCACATCAATCCGGTTTTGCAAGCAAAGTTTGCCTGCACATGTCCTAAATACAGTAACAAAGCGTGGAATTGGCACGGAGTGGTCGCAACTCTGACTTGATAAGTCCTTATAAGTACAACCCATACATTGGTTACATAACTCTACTACTTGGTAATTGTGTCGATTGAAAAAATCATCTTGGACGCTTGGATTTTTGGCCTGGAGACTATTAGTTTGCCAGTCTGAGGCCCCAGAATTGCTGCTTTGGTGGGAACTGGGAGAAAAATGGGACTTGGTTTCCGTTTTGTTTTAGTTATTGTTGAAGGGTTAAGAGTAAAATCATCTGGCCCTGCAGTAATATGACATGATTTGCGTTGGTCAGAATCACATCACGATTGATGACAATCCTAGCGTGTACGCTTCGGCACGTTTCCACAAAAAACAACTCCGCTTTTTCTTAGTTATTAAACGTGCTAGAAATAGGCCCTGTGCCTACAATCCATCGAGAGAAAACAGTAGGATCTTCCATTGCCTTCCCGGAAGTTGCACCATTAACAAATTGGTTGAAATTTCAATTCCATTTTTATTTTTCTGAAAAAAAAAACAAAACCAAAACCATCCCCTTTTTCAATTTACTCTTTCATCCACGGAATGTTGAATTAAATCCACTTTAATATTATGTCATTGTCAATTTGATTCACAGTGAATTCTACTGTAATTACAATTACGATCTATTAATATTTTACAATAAAAAAATGATAAAATTTATCATATGATCCGATGACATAATAGTACATGGATTGAATTATGATTGACATTTTTAATAATTATTAAATGAAACAAGTTTCAGTTAGCTCCTATTTATTACGAATAAGAATAAAACATGACAAAAGCGAAATTCACCAACCCAAATTAACACTTCTATAAAACCAATTGAAATAATTTATATTATGCCGCATATCATTTTTACTATTCTAACATTAAAGAAAAAATTGCTCCCCTTCTTTAGCTGAGGAAACTGTCTTATTTTTAAAAAGGAAATTATCTCTTACAAGTTACAATCATAAGAACATGAGCTCATTTTCCCTAGATTAAGGACTTTTTTTTAACATTTATATTCACGGAATAAAAGTTTTATCATCACAAATATTAAACAAAAATCTATTTCATCTCTGTTAACAACATACAACAGTTTCTATCTAATTTTTTATAATCCATCCCCTCAAATTTTTTTTGCCCCTGGCCAAGCCAATATATATACAGTCCTTTTCTAGTTTGGGTACTCTTTTTTTTCATATAGATACAATGTTAAGTTTTATTATTTAATAGAATTAATTTTTAATATTATTAAATTACATGGTTTATAATGTATTAAAACTTAATTTTATTGAACCGTTCAGATTAATAGTATGTGCACATTAAAAAAATAAATACACCCGCACTTAAGAATGGTATATATATATATACAGTTCTTTCTCTAATGATAATATATACTAAAAATATAAAAAAAAAAAGATTAGAAACCTAAAATATTAGAGACTTTTTTTTATCTGTTAGTAATATTTTTATTTTATTAAAATGAAGTTATGCTCACTCAAAATATATATATGTACATGTATCTACAGTTCTTTCTCTAATGATAATATATACTAAAAATATAAAAAAAAAAGATTAGAAACCTAAAATATTAGAGACTTTTTTTTATCTGTTAGTAATATTTTTATTTTATTAAAATGAAGTTATGCTCACTCAAAATATATATATGTACATGTATCTACAGTTCTTTCTCTAATGATAATATATACTAAAAATATAAAAAAAAAAGATTAGAAACCTAAAATATTAGAGACTTTTTTTTATCTGTTAGTAATATTTTTATTTTATTAAAATGAAGTTATGCTCACTCAAAATATATATATGTACATGTATCTGTATGTATGTATGTAGGTGTACGTACGTAAGTACGTATTGTTATGGCAAAATATTTGACATCTAGAATTGAAAAAATTCAGCTGATGTGACTAGACAAGACGCCATTAACCACAGGCCCCTCTTTCTACGGCTCGCTCTGCCTTAAACTCTTCTATGTCCCTCCAAAATCAAATGATGGTTCATTATCAATCAACAGTAACGGTCAAAAATCATCATAGGAGAAAATTCCAAAAAACAAAAACAAAAACAGAGACAGAGACAAACTAGTCACTTCCCAACCTTTAAGCCAAAAGCCCCGAAACACTTCCAACCCCTAAGTTCCTGTACAACTTCTTCTGTAGACAGTACGTTCCCACATCACACGATGATTGAGACACTGCGACAGTAGAATTTAATAGCCCACAGTCGTAGGCACAGCTCTTTTTCTCCTCCTAATTGGCTCCCATTTCCTTTATTGCCCTTGCCTTTGCCGCCCATGTTCCATCATCAATCGTTTCATCCAAATTCCAATATGTACCCGCATACTCTTTTGCTAGATCATTCTTTCATGTGTATGGTAATAAGTCCACTCTTCAGTCTTCAACTTATAATTCATACAATGTTCTCTTCCCTCTTCTTTTAGTCTAAACAGTTAATCCCATAAGCAAAACCAAAACCGCCTCATATTTTTACCGCCTTCTTCTCTTTGCCTCCAACTCTAGATGAGTAACAGACTTGTAAGAAGCAGCATTCGCTCTCAATCAAGCTCCTCTGCCGGTACTGATAGTGTGGTGGACATGAACGTACTAGACAGACAACTGGAAAATACAAGGATAAATTGGCTACAGAAACCTCACTCGAATGGTTTTACTCATCATGATCATCAGCCAGCCAGTTATATGTCTGAGCTTGCAGCAATGTTTGGTAAGACGACTTCGTCAGACGAACCTGATGACACGTTAGCTTGGCATTCAAACCCACCGCCAAATTATGTGGGTGATAATGATTTGGCGGTTCGTTTACCTGGAGATGAGCGTGTTGGCGCTGACTGCCAAATGGTGGTCAAACAGATTGCTCCTACACCGTCACCGGGGAATGAGGTGGCGGTACTAGATGATGAAAGCGACGATGATGATTGGTTTTTCCTCGATGATTTCGAATCATATTCCGATAAAGACAGCTCCGGTAAAAGAAAAGCCGCGGTATGTTTCTTTGCTTTTTGTGTTTTTCTTTTTTAATTATACATTGTATGTCAAGACTCCAGCTTCTTCACTCACAAACTACTGCTAGCTTGGAAAATTGATGTTGCTGGCTTTTGGCTTCTTGTTTAATTTTCAAATGTAGATCATGAACAAACTTATTAGTCCCTTGTTCGCAGGAATAGCCTGTAAATTACTTTGTTGTAGTAAAATGAATGTGCTTGTGGCACAAATACCTGAAAGTTAAAATTAGAAAGAAATGAGCTAATACATTTTTAATTTGAACTTTTATCAGCAAACATGTACATGAAATAGGATACTGATTTCACTCATTGTGTTTCACAATTTGGAAATTTCAGTTTTCGTTAGGAGAAGATTATAGAGAGGAAAGGACAAAAGATGCAGCGATGGAATCAATGGGATGCAAAAGGCCCTCGCAAGAAAATGCAGCAGATGCTTCAAAAGCGTCAGAGATCAACAAGTTAGGCAACGTACGAGGGCCGGCTAAATGTGCTGCAAGCAGGTGTGATTCTCAGCGTCTCTCAGCTGAAAAAGTAAGTACCGCAATTTTAAGTTCAACATTGTTATTATTTGTTAGGATTATCAAAATATTATTAATAGTTATCATTATCATGTGAAAAGCTATCGCCATTTGACTTTTAAATAGGTAGGACAGATGTAAATCTATCACATCATTTTTGTGATTTATTAAATGATCATCCGTCCATGATTTACAGAAAAGGAGACAAAAAATTCTTGACAAGCTGCAGTGTTTGCGAAATATGGTTCCTTGGGGCAACCAGGAAAAGAAAAGCAGGACAGATGTGCTTGATGATACCATTCTTTATCTGAAATATCTTGAAAATCAATACTTGGTAACAAAGATCATGTTACATTTAATTATGGTCTATATACATACATATACTGGATCTTCACACCGTGGCCTATTTTTTAATATTTTCTCATGTACACGATAGTATTTTCAGCTCATGTTAGCGGAACCTGGTTCTCCAAATCCCTCCAATCTAGTAACTAAACCTAAAAAATTCATTGCAAATAAGGTAATAATGCTAGCTTCTTTGAATATCTAACATGTATAATTTATTTATTTTCCCACTTCATTTGTCCCTATCTGAGATCTGACTCCTGCTTAACGAAATTTTATGCAACAGAAGTCTGGTGCTGCTTACGAGGGGACTCCTCTAGCAACCGATGCGTTCGCAGTAAATGTAAATTGTGCCCGTCCAGCGCAACAGATAACCGCGCAGTTACCATTTGCTCCTCAAGACGCAACATGGGGATCTTCAACCTCTGCTTGGACCATCCCAGCAGAACAATACTTTCATGGCCCGTCATCCTTTGCAGTAATTTGCTTCTACGGAAAACCTAATTATCTGCACGTCTTGTTTATTTTATCATGCTGCACGTCTTAATAAGAATATGAATTACAATTAGTTAATTGTTTCATTGCAGCAGGAGTTACCCATCACATACGATCCTAAGACACTAAGCGTTCTCCATCAGTCGGTTTCTCGCCGATGATCAGCTTTCCTTTTTATATCCATGGGATGAAGCTAATATGGTCCGAAGTTCCAACAAGTTGGATTTGTCTTTTTGTTTTTTTCATTTTTTTTTCCTGTTGCTAACAATGTCTGTAATTGCGCCTTTAGCAGCAACATGCAGCTGGTATTATTCTGTTCTGTTAATTTTGTACTAGTTACAGATTCCAGCAGTCTCAAACTGGAAAAGTAGTTTACATTTTTACCCAATCACTGGCTAGTACTCCATGAATGTCCCTTTGTGAAGACTTGATATTTTAGCAGTATGCTAACATGTTCACTCATCTCTCTGATAAATACTTGTTTCTGTATGTGTATAATTTGGGTTCTTGTGTCTCAGTTTGATCAGACTGCTTCTTAGATTGAGTTTATATTTGCACCGTGTATATTAATTCATGTTAAGATATTGGGAACATTGGACAAAATTCAGGAGATTGTAGGGGATGAATGATAAGTAGATAGCAATGAGCACCTGCTGGCTATTTCCCAGTAAAAAGTTTATTTGTCAAGCAATTTTATAATCTAACTCAATTTTTTCTTTTTTTTTGAATAAGAAATAAAGTGTCTTTAATTGATGAAGTTAAGAACCAGAATCTGATTTCTATACTGAACGACATTGTCGGTTCATAATTTCATAGCCAGCTGAATTGACGGTTTATAGCTGATGACTTGTCGATTGGCTGCAAGTGTCTCGTGCACGACATCAGCCTATGTCAGCTCAAGGCAGTACGTACAGCACGTGATTGCCACGTGCCATCACTTAAACAAAATGCACAAAACGACTTTGACTCCGTCGTTTCTTCGAACTTGAGTTACTCACATGAGAAGCACGTGAGTCAACCCAAGTCAAGAAGCCGTTAGGGTCGTTACAGAAGCGGGAAAAATCTGGGTTTGAAGCCCAGAACACGCTGGCCGGTGTGGTAACTTGTGATAAGGAATCTGAAAATGTATAAAAAGCTTTATCAAGTGATTCTTAATTCATCCTGTAGCTTGTATCTTTATCTATAGGCTTGTGAATCTGATCTTGTTGATCAATTGAATCACTCCCCTCATCTTCAAGTGGATATTCATTACTTTCGGCAGAACCACTGTAAACACATTGTCCTTTGACTGTGTTTCTATTTTTCATTCATTTCTTTTGATTAATTGCTTATTCTTGATTGATAATAAGTTGATCGTGGTCCAACATTAATAAATAAATTGATAGGTTGTGTATTGAATCATATTGAAAAATAATTATTAAATAAATTGCCCAATTTAAAATGAAACATTATTTTGCCTTATGGCTACTAAGCAACCAACGCTTAAGATTGCAAAATTTTAAAAAAAGTTTAAATTTAAAAATATATGACAGAAACAGTCGGCAAATCTTAACTGCTTGAAAATTAAATGCTAAATGTGTAGTTTTTATTAGCTTAATTTTCATCTTTTGTGATATATTCGCCACTAATTTTTCAAATATTTTGAGTTATTCTAATAAATAAATCTACATTGTATTCGAATCTTACGTCGAAGTTATATTATTATGTCAGCTACTCAATTGTGCTTTGTTTTGTTTTTGTTTTTACCCCCCCCAAAGTACAATGCAACCATCCATCACATCCCAAAAATAGGCGCATTAATCCACTTTTAATGAGTGTGAATGAGATTGAAGTATTTAGGAATGGTAGAAAATTTTGGCTTAATCGAAGCCTAGACCCAACCTAAACATGTTTTTTAAATATTTGGATTAGGTCAAACTTCACCTAAAGTGTTTGAGTTCAGCCCGAGAGTTACAAAAACACTTAGAAAACTTTTAAAAAATAATTAAAATTATGGTTGGGTAAATTCTTATTTGGATCGTGTTTTGGTTTAATTGGGTTGGGAAAAAAGTATTCTGAACTCAATTTGTACTTGCAATCTAATCTTATCTTAATATAGTTTAGATCATATTGAGAATGTGTCATAGTTTACGTGTGTATGGTGTTTTGGGTCCGATTGGGTAGGACTAAATCCAACTTGATAAGATTAGAATCTTCATCTACATCTAATTTAAACCCAAATTTTTACAAGTTAGATTGAGTCAGATTATTTACTCACCCCTAATTAAAATACAACTTTAACATTTGTTTAACTCACCCGGAAAAAATATTTTAAATTTTAGATCATTTAAGTCCAACTTTTAAAGCCTAATCTAACAAAAACCTAACCTAACCCCCGGCAAATCCAACTCAGATTTTACCAATCCCGGTCCATACCTGACATTTTATCATCTCAAGAACTATTGATGGTTCTTTTTTTATTTTCACCACAAGAGATCAAACTGATTGCACTTTTTAATGAAGACAATTTTTACTCTTGTACGATTATTTATCATTATTCTTTTTTGGAAGAAAATGCAAAACAAATAAGAAATTTCATAATGACGAAAAAGAAAACTGTGAACCGTTAGGTGTATTTGGTTTTTTTTTTTAGTTGGTATTTTCACAAAACAAAAATTGTGGTTTTAGTTGATTTTTTTAATTAATTTGAGTTTGTACAAAAGTTGAAAACAAATTTGTCTATTAACAAATTTAGTGTTCCAAACGTTTACAATGCGAATATTGACAAAAAAATAAAAACTCCTCACTAATTATCATAATAATATCAAGAATTTTAATATTTAAGTCCCAATGTTACGTTATTTAGAAATCAAATATCGGATGCCAAATATTATTAAATTATTTTTTTTTAATATGTGGCAGTTCAATCACATAAATATATAACAAAATCTTTAATGAACTCGCTAAATGGCCAAATGTCCAAATCATAGCTCCCTTAAAAAAAAATTAAATCCTAAATCTAATAGGATCTTGGATGCATGGCCAAATCATAACCTACTTTCACGATGTGTGCGCATGACTGCAGGGTCGCAATCGCCGTTATGTAAGCAAGTCAGTGAGTTGCTAGCGGCAGTCCCAAAACTTGTTAGCTGTTCTTAATTATCACGTGGGGATTCTGCTCGCCAGTTGTGCATATAAAAACTGGTTGAAACAAAATAGCATGTCATTGATTACAATAATCTAAAATCCTGAACAGGCCGAAGGAATTTTGCCAAAGTAATTGAAACTGGAAAAGCACACAGTACTCTTATTTCCCTCTTGCGTTTGCAAAATTGTGATTTGTTCCCAGTCTTTCCTCTTCCACCACATGCGCCGAGCTAGTTGACTGATTTACAGCTGCGGTTCACTAGCTCTCCACTGGGCTTGACATGATTCATTGGAATTGTTTATGATATATATATATATATATATGTATGTATGTATATCTTGGGGAAAGGGGTATTTATTAAGGCATAACATTTAACTATTAAAAGCACAAATAATTGATCTCATAACTATTTAAATTTTTATTTTATATTAATTAATTACTTTTTTAACTGTTGTTGAAGAATTTAAAATATTGTTTTTCCTTCTTAAAAGAAATCAAGAATTTTTATCTCAATTCTTTTAACGATTTAACCAAAAACAATTGTTGGTTTGATATAGAGTTAAAATTTAAGGTAATTTTGAGATATCATAAAAATTTTATGGTAATTAATTATAATTTTAATATTCTTAAAGGCTCTAAGAGATAATTTCCCTCAAGGAAATGATAATTACGACGCTGCACAAATGTCCAAGCAATTAATCCCAGTGAACCTTTGATCTTTCACTTCACTCTTAACTTTGCAAGGAATAGAAATTAAAGCTGACGAACAAATTGTCAGAAAGTCATTGCTCATTGGTTTTTTCTTTACTTAACTTTTCTTATTTTATGAAAGTGAGTCAAAGCAACCATTTAACAGAATCGAGATTCCAGAGAGCCTGATGGAACCGACTAACCATGCAAAATGAACTTGTACAGGTGATAGAAGCCCAAAATTGAACTTGAAAATGTACTGCTTGGATTTGGAAGCATGTTAGCTTCCATAGAAAATTAATTCACATGAGTAGTTTGGTTGCCATTCCAAAGTATTTATCAGAAGAACCTTCGTGTTGGGAGATACGTGATCTTTTATCACTCTATCTTTGTGCGTTGATGATAATCGTCATATTGTCTCCCTGACAATACTGTAAACCTTTGAAAGAGGATTTGTTTGAGTCATAGTTCAATTCCCAACTTCACTACAGTCATATCAAAGCAGCACCACCAGTTAAGAAAGGAAAATTGTTCTGAACATGTACCAATTAACTACAGTAACAGGCGTGGCACGGCATAGCATGGCATACAATGGAGGGGTCTCAACTCCGATTTGATAACTCACTGTTGTACATATTGTATTGGTTGGCTAAATTTGTACTTGATAACTGTGTGACTGAACATAAGCTTGTTGCAGGTTTGGATGTTTGGCGGGGGCCCTGAGAGAGGAGGCTTTTACTAGTCTTGACTCTTGAGCGTTGATTTATTTGTTTCTTTAATCTGTTGACCAATTTGGCAGTCATGCCGTGCCCGTGTGGGGGTCGGGTGAAAAGCACCAGGCATATACCCCGCGTACCACCTTGCTTCTAAGTTTTAGCAATGCAGATAGCCCACATGGTTTGGGTCAGGAAATATCACATCACCATTGATTACCCCAAACGACCCCCTTGCCACGTTTCGATCTATAAGGACTTCCCGCTTTACTTTTCCATGGTTAGTGGTCGAAATTGCCCCCGCGTCGACTCCTACATCGGTACATCCTATAAGAAAACCGTAGGGATTAGGATATTCCTTTTTAATAAAGCAAAAGTTCCCTTATTTTAATGTAGCCAGATTGCCAGAATATATATATATATATATATAAAAGGATTTTGTTAAGTTATAATTAGACGTAACTTACAATTCTCATAGATATAATGATTTAGAAGGAAAAAATTATATTTGATTGTAATTTAGAAGGATCTTATATATAATTATTATTTAATAAAAAATCATTAAGTTATTAAAATAATAGAACAAATTAAAAGATAAGAAAAATAGATATTTTCATGTAATATATTTGTTTTATAATGTATTAGAGAGTATGATTTTTTTTTTAAGTTTTAACTTACCATTTACTTTAATAATAACTTAACCAATCGTTTATTGAAAACATTATTATATATAATTGATCATATGGGCAAAGTAGGAGAGCCACGGATCACGTACCTGACTCTTATTGAATAACTATATATATAATAGTTCTTATCAATTGTAGGTGTCTTTTTTTTTTTTATGTAGATATGATTTTTAAACTGTGCAGTTTAATAGAATTAAATTTTAATGTTATTAAATTGTATACTTTTATAATATTTTAAAAAATAACTCTATTAAATTATATGACTTAACAATATATCCTTAAAAAAAAATAAAAGTGCGCACATCTTGGAATGATTTGTATATATATAGTAAGTTTTTAATAAATAATCCTCTTACTTTAATAAAATAAAGAATAATTTAAAAGACATGACACTTTAATATAGTGTATTTTACTATGTGATGTATTGAAATTTACATTTTTTTCATCTTTCAACTAATTCTTTACCATATTATTGAAAAGGAACCTATATATATAAAATCTTTCATAATTTTTCGCAGTATCTAAAAAGTAAGCGTTACATCTTAAAATATGTTTAGCTGCGGTTAACCACAATATGGATTGTTCAAGCCCTTCCTCTAACACTCGATTATCTATTTTTGTATTTTCATGTTCTTTCTTGATCTCTCCAAAAATTTGAAATTTACTAGGCTAGGATTAGAAGAAGGCAAGAGGCTACCATTTAGGTCTATAGCCCAATGATATTCAAGCTCTCTAGGTATGTTGAGGGAATTTTCTACTTTCTTATTTCTTTCTTAATCTCTCAAAAATTTTGATATTTAACAAGGTGGGGATAGAATATGTCGTCATTTAGGCCGACAACATATGGTATTCATGCTCCCAACATATAAGTAAATAAATTTGAGCTCCATAGGATTCATTATTTTTAAATAATGATAGATTTCTCTCCACAAGTTACTAAAAGTAAAATTTTTTAATTTAATTCTTGGTTAATTTCTCTCCATTATTAATGAAAATAAATTTTCAAGCTTAATGGGTCTCTCGCTATCTATACTATCGTATATAATTTCGGATTATATATATATATATATATATAGTAGATATAATGATAGTAATAATAACAACAATAATAATAAGAAGAAGAAGGCTAGGAGAAGCCAAAACTCGTAGAATTGGTACATATTCCCATGGCTCATGATGATACTGTTATGTCACTGCTTGTGTGGAGATGGAACTTGGGTCTCGCAGCTCTCTGGTTAATTAATTGCTTTCTTTCCACTTATTTACTCAATGACCCCTTGCTTTTCTTTTCTGTTTTCTCAAATTCATCATCAGTCATTTCAACCGATCCCTCTTTCTATAAATTCACTCACATGTCCATGGTAGTAGGTATTTCTTTAAGTGCTCTCAAACTCAAAACTCCTTTCAATGAATGTTACTCTTCTTTTATGTATTTATTTATTTATTTTTGAGAAGCTCCTCTTTTATTTCAAACAGTAGTAAATCCAGTCACCAACACCCAGAACACCATTGTCACAAATGCGCAAATCAGACTTTACGAATGAATCCTCAACGCGTAAATGCCTTTTGCATGAACAAAATTAAACACGTTTGCTAGCTAATTACCAAAATTTCTATTGTTTCTTTTTTTTTTTTTTGGGTATATTTGTAATAACTCAAGATGAGTCACGAATTTCTAAGAAACATCGTACGCTGTCCTTGTTCTCCAGTGAGCAACGCATCTGAAAATAATGAGGCAGTGGACATGTCCGAACTTTCAAAACAGCTTGAAAAACTTAGGTTAAATTGTATGCAACAAAAGGCAAATGTTTCCTCTGATAAGCCACAGCCAGGTTATAATGATAATTATATGCCTGAGCTTTGTGGCCTATTTGACAAAATCTCAGCCGATGACGAGGACGACATGTTTGGCTGGCAAGGAAAGCCCGAAAGTAATGAGCGGGATGACGATGACAGTATAAATTTTAGAGAGCTGTTTCGTGAGCTAGGTTCCCGGGAGATGAATCACTCTTCGCCGCAGAGTTCTAGATGCCAACTGGAGGTCAAAGTCGAAGAGGCTGCTACGGAGGAGGAGGTGGTGGTCATTGGATCCGACACTGAAGAGAAGGATGATGCGGCCGTCGTGAGTACTGAATCTATTTCATCCATCACCACCAGCTTGAATATAGAAAAAGCAGAGGCATCATCATTATCATCTGCATGTGCTTTCCCCTTCCACATAGTTGAGTGTTGTGGTGATCAGAAAACAACAAAACTTGTAACCATGGGATTCATGGGGAATAAGGAAAGGGAAGCATATAGATATGCCTTTAAAGCGTCAGCTCAACACAAGCCGGGCTTCAAACGTGCGGGGAAAAGGAGACCAGAGTATCACTTTCGACTTCAAAGAGTATGTATATAATATGTATATTTTTTTCTTTTTCTTGTTCTGTATACCCTAATTAAGCAACGTTCGATAAATCTTGTAAAAAATCATATAACTCGATCCGTTCAAAATTTACAGAAAAGAAGGCAAAATATTAGTGAAAAGCTGCAGTGTTCGCAAGATATGATACCTTGGCGTAAGGGGGAAAGCAGCAAGAACGATAAGCTTCTCAATGAGATCATCACTTATACGAAATATCTCCAAAATCATATCGGGGTAACGACATTAGAGGCACTGCTTGTGATAGTTAGCTATTATTTTTGTCGACCGCATCGTTTTTTTAATAATAGTATTTCTCAAATGTAATTAATAATTAGCATTCATTAATTTGCAGTTCTCGTTAGCGAATGCTGTTCCCCGTCAAGATCCAGTTCCAGAAAGTAATTACATGCGTAACTACTTGGTTGCAAATGCTAATGATGAGGTAAGACTGGTGCTACTAGCAAGCATAGTATGAGTATGAACAAGATGAATATGAGTATGACTACTGACTTGTGCTTAACTACTGTTTATACATGCAAAATAAAGCATCCTGCTTACGTGGGATTAACAGATGCTAATTTTGGCCATTACGCGCTTAATCCAGCGCAACAAGCAACTGTAAGCGCAAATTATACACCAGAAAGGCAAATGCCATTTCAATTTGTCCCTCAAATTGCACCGCCGAGAGAGTTTCAACCTCTCCTGCTATGTCCACCCCAGAACAATCCGTACATGTTTTTTGTAAGTACTGCCTCTAATACTACTACCCTATACGGACCTTTTCTAATTACCTGTTTATTATTTTTATTTTTATAATATCATGGTACCGTTATTTATTATTAATTAATATGAATAAACAACTTTTATGTCGCAGCAAGATGAAGACATAATTTGGGATACCCAATCATTAAGCCTTCACTATCAGTGGCTTTTAAGCCAAACACGATCTGCCATTTAGTATCCTTGTGTATATATGTTTGGGATGAAGCCAACCTGGTCCAAAGCGCCGAATGAAAGTCGTGAAGCTTTTTGTTTAATGTATAATTAATTAATTTTTAGTGTTATGTCATGGTCATGTGTCGGGTCTGATCATAAAATATCCAGAAATGAACTGCTATATTAATTATATAACTACAGTAGTAGTACTGCTACAGTGTTTTGTTTAATCTTATCCGTATATGTGCTTGTAAATCGCAATGTGTGGTGATCATGACGACTAAAACTAACATCAATGTTTGTAGAAATACGCATGGAAAGAGATTAAGAAGATAACAGCAAACCAATCAACGTTATTAAAGAAAGACATGACAATGGTGCATTTTTGTGATTATTGGGATTTTAAAATCAAATGTGGTGCAAAGCCGTCTTTTTTGGATAATCAGCTCCATGGCCAAGCTGTTGCGAAAAGAAATTAAACGTTTTCCAGAGGACAAATTCTCTTACATAGCTAATATAGTGCAGCTGATGATGAGATTCTCAATGGTTGCGAACGAAAAGATTAAATATCAGTTGTTTCCACGAATTGATTCTATCACATAACTCTAAAAGATACACACGCCCTCACCCACACACACACACACACACATGGCAGTTCTCTAGTGGGGTGTGGGTGTGCATGGGTAGGAGGCCGACAGTGCTCTTTGGCTCTTCCACTTGATTATTTTTCATTGATTGAACGAACGTGGCTGGCTGGGTAATGATATTGATATATACGTTAACACCAGGGAATAGGGAATATGTGTTAATCTTGAATTAATGCAATGCGATGAAATGGTACACGGGATCATTCAGTGGAAAATTTCACATAATTTTCATCTTCGTGGATGCCATGTATATGCTATTTGAGAATGTATTACTCTGATTCAGAAGAGATTGAGGTTATTTAATGAATTCTCCTTGCAACTTTTCTTTTGAATTTTTTGACATTATTTGAGATATGTATCGCTATTTTTTAGTTTTGGAGTTAGCCGTATGACGTATTAATTTCCAAGTAGCTTCACAACCATTTAGTATAGTTCAATTTTCGTTTACCACTCCAAATTTTATTAACCTTTTCACTAATGTTTGGTCTCGCTTGGCTTGCAAATTAAAACTATGCTACATGAATATCATTTGTTCACGATAGTTAGCACGTATTAATAATGCAAAATCGAGGTCTCACGTTGCCTGCAAACCACACTCAATAACGTCCTATCATAGTATCATATTTGTTAGATGGATTAAAATCATAATACACTAGACTATATAATATTTAGGGTTAACTCTCAACATACAATAGAATCCTGGTGAGTTAATAGTATTGGGACCATGAAAAATATATTAATTTAGCATATATTAATATATCTATAAATTAATAAAATATTAATTTATTAAAAAAATCCTTAATTTTAGAAAATAAGACCATGTTTATAATTTTTTTTAACCTTGCTTTAGTATTTGTTATGTTTTATTTGAATACCAGTTTGTCGACATATACTGATAATAATTAATTTACTGTAGAGAATTATTTTCTAAATTAAAGATGGCATACGGAGCTGATCATGTAATTGTTATGAAATGACAATGTAAATTAGAATTTTGCATTAAAAAAGAGTTAGATATAAGATCTAATTCTGAATCAATTTTTAGAGGTAGCAAACATTATGAGAATATATTTTATAAAAGCCACATGCATATCATATGGATTTAATTTTAAATTAGGAAATTACTAATTTATATAGTAAATGGGTCCTATAATGAATTATGATTTTTTAAAAATATATATAATATCTTATAAATTTATTGAATTATTTATTTACCATGTTAACCTCAAGTTGTGTGGCCTTCAAAAACTAATATTTAATTGAGGTCATCAATTTATCGGATATTAACTCTAATGTTTATCAAAACCGAAAAAAGACGGAGTTAAAAAAGAGTACAAGACTAGTCTCGAACTCCGAAGTCGCCCACATAAATTCAACGAACTCCCTAATATGCTTTACATATACTAGGAAATCGGGCAACAATACATGGCGAAAAGCCCTAAAACAACCTAACTAATAAAATTTCAAATTGATCCTTCAATGCGTGGTCTCCATGTATGATGAAATTTTCCAAACAAGTTGGTAGTTGAAACTATACTCATGTATTATTATTGTTGTTTGGAATACATCCCCTGTAAATTTTCTTATAATTATGATATCCGAAATATTATGTTTTAATTCACGTTATCCTTTCAACGACTGTCGCGAAGGTGGGTTTATTCAATAAAGACATGTTGCTGACATCCCTTTCCAATGATTCGAGCATGGAAATGTTAAGATTCAAGTGCAACTGTACAGGCTAAGAATTATGCTATCATGCGATCCATTAGCAAAAAGGGTATCTCACTGATTTTTTTTTTCCCTTGATGTCTAAATTCTTCAATGCTGAACTTACAAACTAATCCAATAGTTTTACCAATCCTTTAGATTAAACATGTCGTTAAAAAAAAAAAAGTGATCAAAGCAGCTCAAATATATTGACAATCAAATACATCTTTTTATGTTAAGATAAATGTAAATATTTATCGCACACATTTTTAATATAAAATTTTCTAATATTTTTTTAATATAGATTAACAGAAAGCTATCAATGCAGTTTCAATTATGACGGAACCTCCTAAAATAAATTCATAGAATACAATTTGAAAAGGGTAAATTTCAGCTTACGCCCATAATATTTGACAAATTATGACGTGCACCCACAAACTTTCATCATACATCACCTCCCACCTAAATCATCAAATTCTACCCATAAGTTTTGGCAATGGCGTTTCTGCTATTCGACGGCTATAACTTCTCATTCTCTCCTTTTAACTTTTTTAATCAGACTACGTTTTTTATTTTTATTTTTTTTGGGGGGGGGGGGGGGTTCCGGGAGTCCGTTAACAAAACTGTGGGCTTGACATGGGGTGGTGGGCAGCCACATTCGGCTAATATTCTGTTCCCAGAAGAAAGTTAAGTTGCAAGTATGTAATGGGTACCTTTCTTTTCGTTTCTTTTTTTTTTCTCTGGGCCGTGGAGTTTTGTGAGTTGATTCTGAATTATGGGATTTATTCTGCGTTGAAAATAGCTGTGCTTTATGTGGATTTTAAGTTCCCAAGACTAGTTATATACGTACAGGAATGGGGTCCTTATCCGAGTTCTATTAAATTTTGAAAGATTTTTTGCTATATGTCTTTTAATAATAATGTATGGACAAAATTTAATTTTTCTAATTTTTTTTCTATCAATCATTATCGATATTATTTGCTCGGTACATATTCAGATCAAAAGAGAATCACATTCCATACATATGAAAAATAAATTCAATAGAGCTGTATGTCTAGTAAAATATCTATTTGAACTGGTGAGGGTTTCCACAAGTCGAAGGTTTTTCCCTTAGTTTAGACGAAGAATTTCATTAATGAATAACGAATCAAAGTACACTGTGTTTGGTTGATTTAAGTATGGCATTGAAATTGGTATTAAGCGATAAAAACTGTGGAACTCGGCAATGATCCTAGGCAAGGGATGAATGCACTGTTTAACTCTTCTATAATGCCGTTGTCCCTTGTAAGTAGTAGTCCAATATTGGCCTTGCTGCATTTACATTGTAATATATTTCCGTGCAATGCGCTTCGTTATGTCATTGCCTTTGTGCAACTAACTGGGAGACATTCAAGGAGATTGAAGCTTTTATCCCTTAACGAATGCTGGTTAACTTCACTGTTCTAAACCTTTTTGCCATTGTTAACATCAATCTTTTTCAGGAAAGGAACCATACTTTTATTATTCTTCTTACATGAAAAGAATTGGACTTGTTTCAAAGCCAAAATTTGTTAATAATCTTTTCATTTGAACTGTTGGTTGCTTGTTTGTAGCTCTATGCATCATCGATTTTTAAAGGAATACAAGTTTGGCAGGAAAACCATTGAATCTGAGGAGGATTTTTCTCTTAGAATTAGAATCAGGATTCTAGTTTTAGGCTCAACTGCATCTCCTCCTTTTATCTTTAACTATGGTCAGAAGTTATGCAAGTTCTGATATTTCAACTGACTTGGTTTTTGGCTTGTTTTAGTTAGTGGGGGAAATTGGCATTTGTGCGTCTGGAGGGTCTTCGTGCAATCATGCTGAACAATGCGAATTACATAACATGGAATCAAAAGATATGTAGCAGTTCTGGCTCTGGAATTTTTTTTTTTACACTTTACAATATCACCACCAAGTTCGTAGCCTTACTATCAAAGAGTTGCTAAATGAAAATTGACTATAGCTTACAAAGAACCATGAGATACGTTAGAATGCATGTTTCCTACAATCTTGTTTGACTATGTATGATTCTTTGAGCAATTTAGGGATGGTAAATATCCAATTATGGACGGATATTATCCACCTAAGTATAAATCCATAATTATCCATAATGGATATGGATTTTATCCATATAGATATGGATATTCATGAATATTTAATTTTTATTATATAAAAATATTCTAAGAAATATGAAATAAAAAAAAATTATATAAAATTGTTAAAACCAATATTAAATTTCAATATCAAATAAAAATAATAAACATCTCAAATAATAAATATCAAAACTATGAATTCACCAAAAAAAATTATAATATGAAACTTCAAATTAATTTCAAACTAAATACAAAAACTTCATCCTTCTAACACATCATTAATCTGCAAATTAAAACAAAGCATTAAACAAGTAAATGATTTGTATTATGTATGACCATGATCATTCATAATTGAGCATCACAATAAGTATCAAGCACATACAAAAATAAATAAATAAATAAATAAATAAATACTATTCAGAACATGGTTGAGCCTCCTCTTCATCATCATTATCAATTACTTCTCTATTCATCACCTTATCTCTAGGAATTCCACCTGTTTAAAAAAAAACTTGTAAAATATAAAGAAAATAAGTATTATCAAAATTAAATAAATTGTATAAGTGAGCTGAATTTGATACCTTTTAATTAAGCTCATATCCAATTATGAGTACACATTAAGGTCTCTAATGCATTCAAATGAAATCTACTATGATGTGGGTTTAAAAATCAACCACCCGCACTAAAAGCAGATTTAGAAGCAATTGTAGAGACCGAAACCGTTAGCAAATCTCTAGGAATCTCCGACAATATAAGATATCTACTTCTATTCAACTTCCACTACATTAAAATATCAAAGTCCAGAGTAGTCTTATCCTCCTCTTCCAAGTAAGTATCTACCTCTTACTTAACTCATTTACAAATATATTGGCTTTTAAATGCATTAAATTTTTTCACATCCCACATGCCCATCACAACTAAACTAGAACTACAATTACAAACAACACTAGACTCACCAAATCCTTTAGCCAAACCTGATCCAACCATACTCTTTTTTTTTTTATATATATATATATATTCTCTATATATAAGTTAGAACAAAGAGTGTTGATTCTATCAATATGAGTTGATGCATCACTACCATAAATCTGAGGAAAGAAATAATCCACTAGAACCATTTTGTATATAGGATCGAACACAATAGCAACAGCCATCACACCATGGATTTCATCCCAATATTTTCCAAACTTTTCTAGCATACTTTTTGCTATATTGTTTATCACATCACATGAAGAATTAAGCCAAGCATTCAATGATAACCTAATTTCACAAATTATTGAAAAAAATAAGTTAGATGTTGGGTATTTAGTAACAGAAAACATCTCTGTCATGGTATAAAAAGGCTTCAAATGTTCACATACTACTCTTGCCAACTCCCACTACACTTTAGTAAGCAAGTGTTTATATTGGTTATCATGATGCTTTAGACGAGTAAAAACATCTTTATAAATTAAAGCAACTTCAAGTATCAAATATTTTGAATTCCACCTAGTTTTACAATTAAGCATTAAACTCCTAGAACAATTCAACTTCAATTGGCGATTAGCCGTATCTTCAATAAAAGCTATTTCTACTTTATTTTGTACCACTACTCAAAACCTAGAAAAAAAAAAACATATATGCAATTTGAATGATGACAAATTGAATACACACTAGTGAAAGTGAAAATAAAAAGTAAAACAATTAATCAAACTTTGTACAAAATATTAATCTAAACATCACATTATTCTTAAAAATAGAAAAACCAAACAATTTCAGTGAAGGTTGGATTCTTATTAAAATTAAAACTTTACGCAATGAATCAAACAAAATTCGGGGAGTGCAAGTGAAGAAAAAGAAATGGATTTGAGTTACATACACAGATGTCAAAATACAGAGATCTAACTTGCAAGTTTGCCTCCTCTCTTTCCTTTTCCACAATGACAGAGAGAAAAGAGAAGAGATGAGCAACGAGTGACAAGCGGTCGACGAGTGACGAGCGGTTGACGAGTGATGAGCATCGGCGAGCGACAAACAGCTGGTAATAGCCTTAGTGTTTACTACATCAAATGACATTCATTTTTATTTTTCTCATTTTAGTTTTATAATATAATTTTTTTAACCTAAAATGAAATAAATGAATTAGATTTTGGATATCCATCAAATATCCATATCCATATCCAAATCCAAAAAATTTCGAATGAATATTATCCAATCTAATTGAATTGGATATATGAATATCCAATTTGGATGGACCAATTTACCATCCCTATTAAGCAATGATCTGGAAATTTTGAGTTTTATTTCACCTTAAAATGGCAGAGAAACTTTTTTCAATACTTTAACGTTGCAACTTGCTGCGTTGTCAAATCACCTTAAGGCGGGATACTCATGTGCGCCAGATCAAAATTTATGAACCCCGCCGGTATGTCTCCTTCCTTTCTTATTTCTCCTATGCCTAATTAGTTTCAAAATGAGTGGGGCTCTAAGTTTTATTTTCTCTTTTAATGCTTTGTTGCAGGAATCCTATCCCACATCAACAATTTCAGTTTACTTCAAGTGAATTTATTACGTAACTCTACTGTGGGAAAGTTAAAGCTTGAAGCCCGAAGTAATCAGATAATTTAAGATTTATGCCATGTTCTTCAAGGCATGTACTACTGTGGCGTTATGATGTTAAAAAGGATTTGAGTTTTGACATGTGTTTGCCAGTTTGTGTTGCTGTATTCAATTCGTTGAGTCTTTGCTACGAATTTATTATCTGTAAAACGACATAACAGAAGTCAAAGTAGCACCCACAAGATCTGGGTCTGTTTATACTGGCCTGTCGGGTCCATCTGGAGTCCAGTGTTTTGTTTCTTGAAAGTGATACTATCGCTTTATTTTGAATTCAGTGGTGATAGGTCGTGCGACCAGGAATGATTGGGGAGAGTAACGAGCAAGAGCTTCAGCATCAGATCTTGATTTATTGAGAGTACTTGATTAATGAAATATTCGGCAGCATTACTTAGTTACACGTCATATGTAACTCATTAAAACAAGCTTAAAATGATCTTTATCCCTTATGTAACAAATGTATCAAAGTAAACGTTCTTATGAAATTAGGACCCTAATGAACTAAGTCGATAGTCCAGAGTTCCATGCTCTCTACCTCGGTATCCCCTCCAAAACCAAAAGGTGATGATGCATGCAACTTCAAGACTTCAAACTAAGCCGTTTGATTTGAATCAGTTGAAGGGATTCACAGATGTTCAAATTTAATTTGACAGAAAGCTTGAAAAATTGTGAACTTGTGTACGAATTTCTCATGTAAGATGGCAGACTAAAGGCAAAGCTTCCAGGTTCCACCAGTGCTGCTTTTGGTCCAACTTGGCAGACATCTGATGAGAACCTAAATTTGATCAAAAAAGGCCAACCCAGATGCTGATGAAGCTCAACTACAAGAATCCGGTTGTTGTCACCAGAAAGGTTGTAACCCTGGAACAACTTTAGTTGAGTGTCAACAGTAAATGCCAATACTCTCAACTGACTTTGCCTGTCTCACACACCAATATAACATAATTAACTAGATTCTCAGGTCTCAACCATATCAGCAGAAATATTACTTGCAAATACTAGGTGCCTTTGATCTCTTGTAGGGTTTTCTAACTTCCCCCATAATCAATCACCACTAACCTCAGTCAAAACAAGGGGTGCAAGTCTCAAAAAAAACAATATTTATGTTGGCAGCTTAGCGTTGAATAAAAGCAGGCAAGCAACAATAGCCAAAGGCAAAAATTTGATTGCAGTTTGTTGCATGTCCACACGAAAATACACTTTCTGGAATCTTGAACAAGGAATGAGTTCATCCACAAGAATTCTAGAAACTCAAGCTTAAAGGTAATATCAGGCAATAAACATCAGGGTAGAGCATTTAGTGGTAACCTAGAAAGGCAGTATCAGAGCTGCATGTGCATCCTTGGCTTTAATTCCAGCCAAAAGTACAAAGAAATAGTAAATCCATCCAATAGAGGAAGCTAAGCCTGATATGAGCAAGGAGGAAGTAGAGGGTCAGACTTTAGTTAATTCTTAAACAAGAAGCCACTGCACAGGCATATAAATAAGATTAAACTGAACTCCTTTAATTTTGTTTTGTAATGCCATGATGATAGATACGAAATACAAGTCAAACTCTCCAAGAGATGAAATTGGAACCAACCACAGCGTTAATATTAACCAGTAAATGACTATGGATGATCAGCTTCCACAAAGCCCATAAACAAACTAACAAAATTTGAGGAAGCAATTCGGTGAATGATGGCATCAAATGCCACCCTTCATTGTTACCATTATTCACAGGCTGGTTTGGTGTCAAAGCTGCTGAGACAGATGGCAAAGGCCTGGAAGGCAGAGAGTGGGTAGTAATAATCCATAGTGAAGATATCTTTTCCAATCTTTCCAAATTGCAGAATTACCTTTTCTTGTTCTGCCAGGGGCACATTGTGAGATGGCTCAACAGCTGCCACAAGTTGGAAATTCTTAACAGAAGCCACTGTGACACGCCCTCGAAAATTTAGGCACCAACATTGTAGCTGCTCATGCCATCTTGGAGCCTTATTTTTAAGAGCCAGTGTCTGTGGAGAGCCTGGAGTTGATGCCAGTGACAGTAAGGGGCTTGGAGAGCTACTATAGGTGATTGGTTCCTTACCTTTCAAACTTGTGAAGGAGAAAAATTGCTCATCAAACGACTGTGAGAAAGATGTTGGTGTTGGGGCTGCCCCCCCTTCCTCAATGGAAGAGAAAGGAATAGTGTCCATGATGCAATTCATTCTCCTTGGTCCCCTAGTGCGGAGAACATTAAGCTCATAGGTGATGGAGCCTATTCTGTAGTTATATGCAGGTAATCTTGGAGACACCTGCTTGGAATGGAATCTGCGACTCATCCCGCTGGTTGGCTGAATTGTCATATCACATGGAGGTTGGCTGTCATATATTGTGAACTTAGTACCCAGAAAGTTAGACCTGGCAAACATGTTTAATTTTTTGATATAGAGGGTGGAGAAAGAAAAGTGAAGAAGCATAGTTAACAAATATTATAGCACCACTTGCCTCAATTTACCAACATATGAATTGCTCGCCCGAGAAAAATCATTAGCAGCCAAAGATATCACAAAGTCTGTGCATGTTGCCCTTCTAATCTTTCTGGCTGCTAACAACAATTTATCGCTTCCATCCTCGGCTGTCAATTTAACATCACACCAATGAACGCCTCTTACATAGTGAAATTTCAATCTCAATAATGCATATTGTCAGGCTGTTTAATCAGCCATTCTTCTAGAATAAGAAGTCGAGGGAACAACACAGACGTAAAAAGTAAGCGTTAATTGATAATTTTATAAATTTTGCACCACCCTATTGGAAGCATGGGAAAAGTAAATTATCCACTTGTGAAGCAAACAAGAAAGCGATGGCCAAAAATAGAAATTAGGCGAGCAAGACAACTTACAGGGCACCAGACCAAAGCACAAGTGATATGTGGAAGTTCCTCTATCCCTTCTGATAAAGCATTGTATGGGAGATTCACGAGGACCAGGCTGCTCATAGTAGTGATGGAACCAGGTTAAACAAAAAGCAATGTGGTTAAGTCAAAACAACTGTAAAAAGAGAAACAAGAGAAACAACCTGCTTGAGCGAGATGGGAAATGTGAGCCTCCCACATTGCTCAGGAGTTTGAACAATCTCCTTGGTAACTTCCCTCCAAGTCCTACAAACAGAAGCACAAAAAACAACCACAGCACGAGCCGGCCACGAAGTTTCACTCTCTTCTACTCTTCCAACAATGTCTAAAAGCAATTCAGGTGGTAGATTTGCCCACAGACTATGTTGACTTGAATCAGATGAGAGCAGTGTTTGATCAGGAGCTATATGAGTCTGTTTACGATTATGCCAATGCTTCCCTGCTTCCACCCCTCTCCTTGACTTACTCCCGATTCCATCTCTCATTTCCTTAAGCTCACGAACAATGCTTTTAAAGGACATCTTTCTTTATACAAGCATATCAAATTTTACCTTTAATATTCAACTGCAAAAACATAAACCCAATTGATTTTTGTCCTTTTCACTAAAAATAGGCTTTTGTTTGAAGCAAAATGTGATCTCTCTTAACACCACTACAGACCCGCAAAATCAAATAATTGCCAAATAATCACTCATAAAACAAGAGCTTTAGAACGATAAGACCGTGGTAAAAATAACAACGTCAGAGATGAAGATGGAACAGAATCTTGATTACCTGCACAAAAAAAGATCTTTAAGCTCAAATCTGAGAAACTAAAGAACAAGTTCTGTCTCAGGAGCTATCTCAGGTTCAGACGCAAAATGGCATCGTCATTGTTCATTTTACGGCACCGTTTCCTACCACTGGCCACCACCTTCACCCAAACACCATGCCGCACCAATCCCCTCCCATGTATTCTGCACCTTTTCTCTCTCCCTTTAAAACGGATCCAAACCCACTGACCCTTCTTTTTTCTCATCATTTTCTAACATTATCGTTATTTTAACGATAATAATAATATTACTATTATTGGTGCCTCAAGTAAGTTAAGGAAGAAATATAATAAAACAACATTTTGTAATCTCGTTGTACGAGATACCACTATATATAACTCTACCTGATGGATAAAGTTCACAGTCTGGTTGCTGTTTCTGTCCACTGCGTTGATTTATAATCAACACGTGGCATTTTCTTTCTTTCTTTCTTTCTATTTTTGCCCTTTTGATGTTTTGCTCCCATTCTGTATACCATATACTAGTATACTACCATGTATAGAGTATAGACTGACAATTTATTGTAGTTTAATGGTAAATGCTTTCTTTTTTTCCGCAGTAATGAAAATGATGGCACGAATAAAGTTCGGTGCGTGTGCATTGATGATTTTGAATCTAGGGAAAAGATCGCAGGTGCTGTTTCAAAAGTTTTCAGTTTTCACGTCCTTTTGTAATAAACAGTAAAGTGAGTGCGTGATTAAAGCACAAGACTTTTACCATGTAAAAACCGAGACATGAACAATTGCATAATCAACTATATATTCTACAGCTCATTTAACAAAAAAAAAACTATATATTCTACAGCTGGCTATTCTTTAATTAATTAATTGCTTCTGAGCTGAGCTGTACTATTAGTTCTTAACAACTGGCTAACAATTTGCCCGTTGCAACAATTTTTAACTTAAATATTAACGGATAAGCAATTGTAATTACATATCAATTGAGTCAGATTGAGGATAATGGGTTCTTTTGTGAAAAACACACTAGCTGGAATTGATCTTACAAGTCTTTTCACTTTTAGTGCTTTATTTTGTTGGTGGCTTGGAACTGATCTCAAAATGGGAACCACCCGATCGATCGATCGAAACTGTGCTGATGGGTTTGTTTAGTGAATCAAATGCTGTTTGTTTGAATTACTTTCACCCAAGAAAGAAGAAGCCAAGTGTTCGGATCAAAGCAAAGCCACGTGATGAAATAAAATCACGTTCAGTGGTGTTGGAGGATTGATTCCGATGTCAAATTGAAGCCAGCGAGAGTGTAGGGGCTGGCATCGGCAGCATATGGCCCGGTTTAGCGAATTGAGTTTGAGTGAATGCAAATGACAACGTGTACATTTTGTTCTTTTGTTCGTCTTCGTAATTTCATTTTTACTTAAGTGGACCACATTTGCACGCACAGCAACATTCTCTCCTTTCAAGGTTCTTGCATCTTAATTTTTTTTGAGCAAATTAAACATATAAAACGCACATCAATCTCGATTTTGGTGACACTTCTATCGAGAAATAATCAGCCCAATTTCAATATTTGCAGTTGAGAGCTAAGATGAAATGTTAGATGAAGAACTAGAACCAATAATATAATACGTACACACACATATGCGTAGTTGTAAAAGTAGTTAGAAGCAAAGGAATATTGATTTGGGTAGCTTTGACTGGTTGATGGGCTAATTGTGGAACCCATGTCTAAGCTTAAATGATCTCCTTGTCTCAATTTTAACAAAGATGATCAATAACGACAAGGTTGAGCAGCCATCTCCTCTAGTCTTGGCCTCTTGCCATGCCAGTAGACACATGGGCATTGCCATTTGCAGACCCTTTTTCCCAGAAAGATGTCTAGGATCTTCCATATGATTTGTGCATGCATATGTCAATTGGGAGTGTTATCACTGTTGTGTTTATGTTATATGCAGAATAATGCTAAGTGAATGAAGTTGTGATAAAATTTTGTCTTTTAAAGATTATTTTAAAAAAGAAAATTTAAAAAATTCACAGAAAAAATAAAAAAACAAATGATTCTGTCATCTTTCAATTCACTTACCATTTTCCATTTATGTAACTATATTTATCGAATTCAAGACCATAGCATGTGTAAGTTACAGAAATTCTCTCCTGCGGAACTTTCGTAAATCATATGCATTATATAACATATTTAATCTTCAAGAACAAAAATGAAAGTATCAATTTCCATGCGCATGCAGCAAATACAATGTCCAACTCATTAAGATTACGACTAAATGATTGATAAAAAACTAAGTATAATCTCTTTTCCCTTAATTAATGTAGCAATTATTAATGTTTAAATTTTGTTGATTGTTTTTGTTATTCTTGTTTTAGCTGCATTTGATTTTCTTTGTACATATACACCTTTTGCAATTTGCACCCATGTTGACGACTTTTGTTGTCATTTTTTACTTATTTATTGCGATAAACGCAAAAGCACACATATATACTGGTATCAAAAATCAACTTAATCAGTTAATAAAAGATTATCCTAATTCCTAGAATAAAGGAATCAAAGATCGCGTTCTCTAAACATTTCCAAATGAAAAGTGTGGAAACAATCATATTGTTTCACATTCTTTCAGTAATTGGTCAAACTATGTTGGCCCTTCCCTTAATTGGTAGCAGTTTTCTCTGGTTTGTGCTCCTTTGATTTCGTTTTTTCATTTTCAATTATAGAAAAGAAAACAACGCGTCAGCATGTGGATTAGTAACAGCCTGATTTGGTGCATGCTATAACCATATTAAATTTGAACTTGGTTCTAATATTACTTTATTATATCTACAATTAATTAAGCCTGGAATTGAACCATAGGCTATGGTAATTCACTTGTTTCTTTAAGGTAGGCACTTGTCTCCTAATTGTCTTGGCAAGAAGCCAAATAGGATAGGAGGATTAACTGCAAAGCATCTTAACAAGGACTGGGACTGGGAGTCCCTAAATAAGCAAAACGTACAAAGAAACGCCTCACAAGCTTAGAAGTAAGCTCTCCTCAGTCCCGTCTCCCGAATTAATAATTTTATATACAGTTCAAAACCACGGCCAAACCCAAAAGTTACACTTTCTGATATTTAATATTTTGCCAAGGATTTTGAGCAGGCGGCTGAGAAATCCCACTTGAGACTTGAGAGTGACATACGACCAACTGCAGTAACTAATTTAAACAAACAATTCTTATTGGACGGACACCATGCAAATGGGATTCGATGACTTACTTTATCTTGGATGCTAAAAACCATTACTCCTTGCCTTAATAATTTTACATATTCATATAAAGCCGTTCCTTTTCCTTAACGGTAAAGTTTTAGACTTTGAGTAGTGTTTTTTGCTGTAAGGTTGGCCTTATGTAGCTTTCATGCCCAAATTATCGTCATTCTGGCCTGATGGCAATTTCGGAATTTATGCTTCATTTTGGCATTAGCAAATAGCAATCCCAGCCTCTACGTCAGTCAATGGCCAACTTCAAGTCTGTTAGCATATTGCTTACAAGGATTCATCATCCTTACCTAATTATCCGTCTAATAAATTTGTACTCCTCCTTACATATATATAAATTCTCCATCTTTGCCTTGTTTGTGTCTCATCCAACAATCCACACAAGCACAAACATCTTTGTATGGACAAAGTGAAAATGGCCAGCCGAAACTGCCGCAATTTATTTTCTGGGTTAACATTCTTTCTCTTTCTGTTACTTGGAATTCTTTCTTTCCCAGCTGAAGCTGCCATAAAGAAGTACCAGTTCGATGTGAGTTATATACAATTGACACGCCTAATTTCGGTTTGTTTGACGATTAGTCACTGGTGATATTTAATCTTGACACTGGTGCTTCTTTTAATTTCCTCAGGTTCAAGTGAAGAACGTTAGCAGACTATGCCATGCAAAACCGATTGTAACTGTAAATGGGAGGTTCCCTGGTCCTACTATTTACGTAAGAGAAGGAGACAGAGTTCTTGTCAACGTCACAAACCATGCACAATATAACATGTCCATTCATTGGTATGACCTGGACTACTTAATTTTAATTATATACGGATAAAAGATGCAAAAACAACATAAAAATTAGTTTTGAGATTTCTTAATTATATGATCAACTTTAATTTATGATTTCTTTTTTAGGCATGGACTGAAGCAATATCGCAACGGTTGGGCGGATGGACCAGCTTATATAACTCAATGTCCTATCAAGACTGGAAACAGCTACACTTATGACTTCAATGTAACAGGGCAAAGAGGAACATTGTGGTGGCATGCACACATTTTTTGGTTAAGGGCTACTGTCTATGGTGCAATTGTCATCATGCCAAAACCGGGGACCCCATTTCCTTTCCCACAGCCAAACAGGGAAGAGGTCATTCTACTAGGTGGGTCGTCCGATTAAACGTAACTTAATCTTGTTTTCAATTAGATGGCCTTGCAACTTTGTCGTTGAGAGCCGCTGTTTGCCTCAAATTTCAAATTTTGTAGGAGAATGGTGGCACACTGATGTTGAAGAGGTCGAAAAGCAAGGCCAGAAAATGGGTTTGCCACCGAATATGTCAGATGCACACACAATCAACGGGAAGCCAGGTCCCCTCTTTCCATGTTCTGAGAAACGTACGTAAGCAATCAAAATTACTTGAAAAAACTTCAAGTCTTGGCATAAATATAATATATAGTAACTTTCTAAAATTCATTTGGTTTCTTAGGCCTTAATCCAATATGCATAATCAATTCTGCTCCTTTCTATTTAGATACTTTCGCAATGGAAGTGGAATCAGGAAAGACATATCTACTGAGGATCATCAACGCTGCCCTGAACGACGAGTTGTTCTTTGCCATAGCCGGTCACAACTTCACCGTAGTTGAGGTTGATGCAGTTTATACAAAGCCATTCACCACTGAGGCTATTCTAATTGCACCAGGCCAGACCACTAACGTTCTCGTTCAAGCCAACCAAAAACCAGGCAGATATTTCATGGCTGCTAGGCCTTTCAATGATGCTCCAATTCCCGAAGACAATAAAACAGCTACGGGAATTCTCCAGTACAGAGGCATCCCAAACTCTCTTCTCCCGACACTTGCCCAATTACCTGCATCAAATGACTCAGAATTTGCCTTGAACTACAGCAAGAAACTGAGAAGCCTAAACTCTCCAAAATTCCCTGCAGAGGTTCCACAGAAAGTTGATCGAAAACTCTTTTACACTATAGGTTTTGGAAAAGATTCATGCCCTACTTGTGTGAATGGAACCAGACTCTTAGCTACCTTGAATAATATCTCGTTCGTGATGCCACAAACTGCTCTTCTCCAAGCTCACTACTTCAATCTCAAGGGAGTTTTCAAGGCTGATTTTCCTGACAAGCCTCGTAAGCCTTTTAACTATACCGGGGCACCACTTACTGCCAGTCTTGGAACATCCCGAGCCACAAGACTGAGCAAGATTGCCTTCAATTCTACAATTGAGTTGGTGCTGCAAGACACTAACTTGCTAACAGTTGAATCACATCCATTTCATCTCCACGGCTACAACTTCTTTGTTGTCGGAACCGGTATCGGGAACTTTGATCCTGTCAAACATCCGGCTAACTATAACTTGGTTGATCCCATTGAGAGAAACACTGTTTCTGTGCCCACCGGGGGTTGGACTGCCATTCGTTTCAGAGCTGATAATCCAGGCATACACCCATCTTTTTTGAGCTTTAAAATGATGGACGTCCACACACAAAACTAACGGTTTACTTTGATTGTGTAGGTGTTTGGTTCATGCATTGCCATTTGGAGCTCCACACCGGTTGGGGATTGAAAACGGCATTCGTGGTAGAAGATGGGCCAGGCCCAGATCAATCTGTTCTGCCACCACCAATGGATCTTCCACCTTGCTAGATGTTGCCAAGTTAAAAATTGAAAGTCACTTTGTGCATGTCAAAATTCAACATGTTGAAAGAGTTTGCCGTGAATGTGAGGATACACTACTAGTCTAACAACTGTACAAAGTACAATACTGTTTGACTTTGAGAAAAATTGTAATTAATGACTTGACTTACCACCAAATGCACAATAAGTTGCTGTTTGCATTCTTCATTTCAATTTACGTAAAATTATCTATTCTTCATGATGCACATCCATCAACGGATCAACCTCTTTTTTATTTTCTTTTTTTAATAAAAAAATAATTATTAACGGAAAGTAGAAAACGAAATTTGACAACATACATGGACCATGGGCCTCCATAGGCCCAGCCCATCGAAGCAAATACATGCAAATATAAGTGCGTATATTTACAATGAGAACGATATAACCAAGAAAGTAGCCGATCGTTAAGTTGAAGCGCCAGAGTCAATCGAATTTTCAATGGCAACCGCTTCAATGTCCTTTTCGATCCCCGGCCTAAACTACCGGACTGCGCGAGTACGCCGAGTCAGTCGGTGAGTCTCCTGCGCAATTGATG
Source organism: Luvunga scandens (assembly GCA_030449905.1). Classification (NCBI taxonomy): domain Eukaryota; kingdom Viridiplantae; phylum Streptophyta; class Magnoliopsida; order Sapindales; family Rutaceae; genus Luvunga; species Luvunga scandens. Next base: position 773,919 of record JASUUG010000383.1, on the reverse strand, counting down.
CATTTTCATTTCTGTTTTTCTAATTAAAAATATTCATATGCATAGCAGAATTATTGTTTTAGTTAAATATTTGTGGCAGAAAACAAGGTGCGGCCTTTGCAGCAATGAACAAAGAAACTTTAGGAGTGCGAGTCACAGAAGGTGAAGGCAATTTACCCAAGGTTGTGCTTACTTCTGCTGGCGGTAGGTGAGTTATTAATGTAGCATTTTCTGTTTTAACTTCATTTGTTCTTTGATTAACGATTCTATTCTTTTTTTCTTTTTCAAATGTTTCTGTTATTGAATTGATGACAGTGAAGCTGAGCTATATCTGTTTGGAGGATGTGTTACATCGTGGAAAGCTTCTAATGACAAAGATCTCCTTTTTGTTAGACCTGATGCTGTTTTTAACAAGAAAAAACCTATCAGGTGATCCTTTTTTTCTTTCCCTCAATTTTCGGTTTTAATTCAGCAACTAATAAAGTTATCTTTGTTCAAATATCTCATTTGATCAGTGTTGTATGGAATTGGTTCTATTATTTTGGGAATTGTTTCAATATTTTTGTAAATAGAGATTAGTCTGGGATACTACTGATTATATATCTCCATTGGGATAGTGGAGGAGTTCCACATTGCTTCCCGCAGTTTGGACCTGGCCCAATGCAGCAGGTATTGCTATCTATCATTCGTATGTTGTTCATCAATAATGTCCTTTTTAACGGTGATTCTGAGAAAGCTAGTAGGTGCATACTGCCAAAACTTGTTCTCTGACCATGGCCTATATATACATTTAACTGAAACCAAGTGCCAGTATTTTCAGAGTAGTGATATAGCTTCAGCCTTCATGTGTTGGTAAATACATTAATGCAGTGTGCTAATGCGGTTACCGCCGCCAGTATGGTTTTCTTATTGAGGTGCACCACTGTTTGCAAATTGCAAGTCTTGTAACTGGCAGAATCAATGATCTAGATAAAAGTGGAAGATGATTGTATTTGCTTCCTCTTTGGTCTACACCTGTCCGAGAGATGAACACTTTGATAATAACTAGTATATGAGTTATTTATTTATTTTAGCTTCTCAGTATTGATTGAAATTCTGAGATGTTTATGCAAATGACAGCATGGATTTGCAAGGAATATGGATTGGTCCATTCTTGACTCAGAAAATTTGGAAGGAAATCCTGTTATAACTCTGGAGCTAAAGGATGGTCCTTACAGTCGTGCCATGTGGGATTTCAGTTTTCGAGCTTTATTCAAGGTTGATTTAATCACTTTTCTCAAATAAGCAATATTTGGTTAGTGACACTCAGAAATTAGTCAGCTTGATATTACCACGCTCGCTGTCTTTTATTTTTTTAACCCTACACATAGAGGATTTGTAACTTGTATCTTTTATATTTCTAAACATTGTGTGCTGTCAACTTCTTGCTAATACTTATTTTCACTTTACACATATTGAATTTTCTTATAATTCAAACTCATATTGCATTAATATTTTTCAGGTCATTCTAAATACCAAGAGTATTTCCACAGAGTTGACCATCACAAACACAGACAATAAGCCCTTTTCATTTAGTTCTGCTCTGCACACGTACTTCAGCGTAAGTTAAAAAAGTCTATGATTGATCTGCTTTTATTTATCATGTCCTTGAATGCATTTTATCATTAAAGTACCTTCTCTATAGTCCTTGAATGCATTATGTTGTTTAAGTCCCAAAATTATGTGCATGAAGATCCATGCTTCTTTCGATTATAATATTTGTATTCACAATAACAATAAATGTGGGATCTGGGAGTAGAGTGCAACCCTCTTTTTGGCTGAATCTATAAAAGTTTTATCTAAAATGAAGAATCAATATGTGGTTGAAGATTATTATTTAAAAGCAGGGAAAGAACTAAAGACTTTTTGCTTTCTATGGGTTTGATTGGATAATATCAATGATTTTTTAGAAGAAATTAAGCCATTTAAAATGCATTGCAAGTCGAAGAAAAAGATTGTGGCCAATCACTTTCATTCCTATACTACAGAAGGAGAATAAATTGGAAACAATACTGAGTTTCAATAGATATGTGAAATATTACACTACAATTACCTGGTTTATGAAATCAAACATTATCATGCAGGCCTCTGTCTCTGGAGCATCTGTGAAAGGTTTGAAAGGTTGCAAAACTTTGAATAAAGACCCGGATCCTAAAAATCCAGTGGAGGGAAAGGAGGAAAGGTGGGTAATACTTTTTATTGTTAACTATGGATAAAAATGATTTTTACCTTTTGTGTATTGGACAAAAATGTGGGTGATTGGTACCTTTGCAGATAGCAATCTATAAGAATCATGATGTTGACTTTGAATCTCTATGAAATATTTGGACTATTTTCGTTTTGGCACTAACTGCTCCATTAACAATTCAGGGATAGGGTCACTTTTCCTGGATTTGTAGATTGCATTTACCTTGATGCCCCGAGTGAGGTGCAACTTGACAATGGCTTGGGTGATACAATAACTATCCGCAATACAAAGTACACAAGTTTGGAACCCCATTTTATGATTTGATAAGATTTAAGGTTTCTTTGATTATCTGTTTTGAATTTCTGTTCTCATATAATTTGTGCATTTGCAGTTGGTCAGATGCTGTTTTATGGAATCCACATCTGCAGATGGAAGCGTGCTACAAGGATTTTGTTTGTGTTGAAAATGCTAAGGTATTAAATGCTTACTTTCTTCACTGTTCACTGTCCGAATTTAATGGACACTGATTTGTCTTATGCTATCTCATGTCTATTGCTGATTCCAGTTCAGTGAGCAAACTGCTCATGGACTATTCAGCCATGAGAAATGATATCGAATGCTGTCAATAGCCTCTTTACATTTTACCAGAGAAGTGGATTGTTTTTTAGGAGCTTTAGACATTCTTGTCTTGCAATGAGCCTAGTCTAATTGTCTCTAGACTCTTTTTCTTCTCTCTTTGAAAAACTTGGTATTGTTTATTCTCTGGCTATCCCAGATTGGAAAAGTCCAGCTAGAGCCGGAACAATCTTGGACGGCTAAGCAGCATCTCAGCATCAACTAAAGAATAGCTGTGTGCTTTCTGAATTTGTAAAGGAATCCATCTTTATTTATGTTTTCATTTTTTCAGTTTCCACAAAGTTCAACAAGCACTTTCTTGAAAGAATTAAAAGCTCAGTTAATAAAATGATTCCAAGTTATTGTATCTTTAATGTCAGCATAATGTATCCATATGAAAATGGATTCCGTATGAGAAGTGGTCCTATTTTGAACAAATAACAAAATTTCTCTCTCCCTCTCTCTCTCTCTCTCTCTTCACCAGTAATCTCCACATGTACATTTTCCGTCCTTGAAATGGTGGAACCGTGTTCTATCGCGCATGACTATTTCCCTAGCGTAGATTTTGGAGATGAGCTTCATCACTGTGTGGCAGTCCTCACAGACTCGAAGATTCTTAATGATTCGAATTGTCGCCCCTGGTTCAGTTTTAATTAGCCCAAATGCGATTGCAAGTTTCTCACTGTGCTGATGGATTGCTGTTTCTTTCTCATCATCATCAAGATCTAGTAGCAAGTCCTGCGTAGCTGGTTTGTGTCCTTCATGTTTCAGTCTCTCTGTAATTTGATCCCACATGTGGTTGATATCATCCATTTGCGGGTGGGTCCTCTCCCCAGCTAAAAACTCGTGAACATTGCCATCCAAAGTAATGGCGCTGCAGCCAGGAAGTTTGGCAACTCCATTGTCTCTCATCTGCCCTCTCACTTCAACTGCTTGTTCCCATTCCCTTGCCACGGCATAAATGCTTGCCAGGTGAATATATCGGCCACCATGATCAGGGTCTCTTTCAAGCAGTAGTTTTCCTATGTGTTTACCTAAATCGGTATTTCGATGTATCTGGCATGCCTTGAGTAGTGCCCCCAAAATCACAGAATTTGGTCTTGCAGGCATCGAGTCTATCAACTGTTTGGCTTCCTTCAGCAATCCAGCGCGGCCAAGCAGATCAACCATGCACCCATAGTGCTCTACAGTTGGTTTCAGGTTATATTTTCTTTCCATGCTCTCAAACAATGACTTTCCCTCATCAACTAGCCCTGCATAACTACATGCAGTTAAAATTGCTGTGAAAGTAATCAAGTTTGGCTTAGTTCCCGCCATCTGCATTTTGGAAAACCAATTTAGAGCTTCTCTTCCATGTCCATGAATTGCTAAACCAACTATTATTGCAGTCCAGGCAGACACATCTTTCTTCTCCATTCTCTTAAATAGTTCTAAAGCTTCTTCCAAGTCACCACACTTTGCATGCATGTCTATAAGAGCACAGCCTAGAATTGGGTCGATTTTGATACCCAAGTTTTTAATATATGCATCAATCCATCTGCCTTGATCCAAAGCTCCTAGATGCGCACATGCTGAAACTGCACTTACTAGGGCTACATTATCAGGTTTAACCCCAGACACCTGCATTTCATGAAACAGATGCAAAGCTTCCTTGTCCATGCCTGCCCCAACATACCCAGAAATCAACGTTGTCCAAGATATGACATTCTTTTCCTTCATATCTTTGAAAATTTCATAGGCCAGTTCCATTTCACCACATTTTTTGTAGCCATCAATCATTGAGTTACAAGAAACAGTATCGCGTTGGGGCATGCGGTTGAAGATAAGACGAGAAGATTTGATGCTCCCAGATATGGCATAAGCGTGAAGCAGGGAATTTGTGGCAAAAACCTCTGAGCCAAAGCCAAATTTTATGATTTGAGAGTGTATTTGTTGGGTTTCTTCTAAGGCTGAAAGTCTGGAACAGGCTTTGAGTAGGAAAGGAAAGGTGTAGGCATTATGCAGAACCGAATGACTAAGCATCTGTCGATACAAAAGCAAGGCTTGTTCTGGTTTACTGCTGTCTGCGTATCCTCTGACCATTGTGTTCCACATGAAAGTATTAGGTTTGATGATCCTGTCAAACACCTTCTGAGCATAGGCTAAGCTTCCAGAATTCGAAGACGTGCAGAAAGCTAGTAGCCTGCTTACCAGGATGGTATTTACAGTGAGGCCATTTTTGAACATTTGGGCATGAATCTGCTTTAGTTCCTCCATGTATGAACATCTGTTAAGCAGAGACAGGGTATGTGTAGTATTTGATTCCAAAGAGAACTGGTTCATTGGAGCTGGTAAGATGGTTGTCATTTGTTTGTTGATAGGGGTAATAACCTATAAAGTCAACCATTTATGACAAAGTAGAACTCTGGAGCTCTTTTAGCAATATGGATAAGGTTCCTAATATCCGCTAAGAATATCATTGGTCTCCTTTTAAATTTTTTATGATATTTTTCAGATAGTTTCGTCATTTCCTCAAAACAACACGGCCCAAAAATATTCAACTGGCAGGCGGAAAACGATCAAACTGAGCCACCAGCGTTTTTTACTCACGGGCCGGCCATACAGGGGAGATTCACTTGATATGAATCAAATCGAAAGTGAAAACAACAGACAAAGGTTCCAAATAAGAAAGAGAAGCCAAAAATCAAATATTGAAGAATGCTAACTCTAATATTCATTAACATTGGTGTCAGTTTACAGAACCATAAAGGAAAATAACGTAAACTGCATTTTATGAAATGACAAAACAATATTTAACCGCCCAACACCCCAGCTGAGGAAAACTCAATCAGGCATGAGTATATATCAATCTATAAACCTAAGACCATTCAAAAATAGACAAACCACTTCACAGTCTCCAAAAGATTGCATTGCGTGACCATTCTCATCTCGAGGTCAACAAAGAAATAAGGCAAACCAAGAGTATAGTCAACCCAACAGCCCAAACCCAGCACACCCATGACCTCTTCTTCCTCGTCTGATTGGCATAGTAAAGACTGTTAGTTCCACCACTGATGAAATTACCTGCATTCGCCACATTCTCTTCAATATCATCCATCTTTTCCCCTTGTGTCTCAACAAGAACAGCCATATCAAGAAATACTTGATGCAACTTTGTCAAACTTCTCTGTATATCCATCACAACTTCATGCCTCTCTTTACTTTTCTGTATATCCTTTTCTGTTTTCCCTTGGAGTATTTCAACTTGCCCACTTCCTGAAATTACCTTTTCAATTACATCTTCGCTTGGTTCCTCTCCCGTTGCATTATAGTACCTTCTCTTAAGATCTTCCTTGTAATCTGACAAAACCTTTTCTCTCAGAGACTGAAAGTCGTTCATCAAGTCCCTCAGCTTGACTCTCAAGCCATTAGTGACCGATATCCTTGTACGATCAACAGAACTGCCTTCTTTAAAAGCTTGTGACAATGTCCGATTGATCATATTTGATTTATCAAGTGATTCAAGCCTTGCTTTGACAATCTTGGCTTTGCGAAGAATAGAGGCCATGTCTGATTCCATTCGGTCTCTTAGGCCGCGAAGAACTTTGGCGCTGTGAGTGGACTTTGTTCCTTCGTTAAGATTTTGAAGATCAAGCAAGAGATTGGTGATCTCTTCCATTTCATCCTTGATTGCATCCACTTCTTGAAAGAACTGAGTGAGGTTTTCTTCATCTCTGGGATTGAGCTGGCCTCTTTCGATGTCAAGATCGACTTCAAGATCCTTCCGGGCCTGTTTCTTCAATTCCACATAACTTAAGAACGATTTCGTCATTAGATCATTCATTTTTGCAAGAATTTTGCACAACCAACCTGCAAACAAGTTGAGTTTAACAAAATTACAAACCCAGGATCACTTAAAAGAAAAAGCAAGAAACATAACAAGCCACAAGATGGTAAAAACAAAAGTAAATGAATTGAATGTACCCTGAAACGGATTTAATACGAGAACAAATTTTCTCCCAAGATTCAGTGTTTTCTTTTGAACTGCTTCTTCAAGTTTTCTGGTTCAAAGAGGCAAAAGAAAACAAGAATACCCATCAAGAAACTTATAACAGAAAAGGGAATGAGAAACATCAAATTGTAAAGAACCACGAAAAGCATAACCTAAAGAAGACTTTATATTCGAAATGCATGCAATTTTGAAGTGTCGAAAACATTACAGAAGGAAAATGGGTTCATGAAAACCTAGTGTTAGTGGTGAGATAACCTTTTGGTTTGGCAAGTGACAATGCTTCAAGAATCTCTCTCCTCTCCGGGAGAGTGTGTTTGTTAGTGTTACTGAAATGGAAGAGTTTGCGATATGAATGACCAAACCAAATGAGACGATGAGTGTTACTCTTTCAACGGGGTTCCTATAGTTATAGAGAAAATGAGGAATCACAATCGTTCGGTTACGATTTATGAAATTTGAATTTTCGTTTATTAGAACACATAGCCGTTTTATTAAGTAGAGGCGGTGTTGTCCGCCAAAATGGGTCGGTAACGTAACGCTTTGCTTTTCAAACGATAACGTTTAATTTGTTTAATAATGAAATTATACCGTCCTTTCTTGATTTTTTTAATTTTTTTCTCCTTTTCTTTACTTGTGTATATATTTTTAACATAATTTTACAGCCCTGCCAATATTGCACATTGGTCTTAAGGTAAAAAGGAATTTTTTGGAGGGACAAATATTAAAAAAAAAAAAAAAACCGTTCAGTTCTATATATTATGGGTCTTGCTATGTTATGTTAGATGTAACAAACAACAACCCGAAAATAATTTTTTTGTACCTCTAAATTATTGCTATTCAAACAATTTAAGAGTTATGGAAAATTAATTTTAAGTCAGCTGTATGTTTTATACACACACGCTTACACAATGGGAGTACATGGATCAGACTAAAGATTTGAGTATTCATTATAACAATAGAAACACGATAACCATTAATTTGCCTGCAACCTTGATGTAGCTTAACAAGCCTTCAGCGCAGAGTTGTTTCATTATCATAAAAACTCTTGATACGTGTGTAAATATCATTCTGTTGACATTCTAGAAAGTGGAAACAGAGGAAGTTATATAGATCGTGATGGTGGTTCCTCGATGCGGTGACAAAAGTTTTTTTCAAAATCTGTTTTATTCTCCAACATCCTTCTGCAGTTCCAACCGGGCCATCTCAACCTCAGGGACTCAACTAATCTCCAGAACGTAGTTTTATGCAGGCAGCTGATTTTTTGCCTTCTCTGCCTCAAGCTTTCTTAATGTCGATGAACTTAACTTATCTCCACTAGATCCTTCGGAAACTAGATCCACCACTTCAATCTGCACATTATTCGTGATATTGTTATTATATCCTAATCTTCAAAAAATTTTCCCGCGAACTATAAACAAATCGACTTTGATTTAGATAGTACATAGAGAACCGGAACCCAAACCTTCAGCTGGGATAGGCCTCTGTCAGCTCTCTTCTTATTGACTGAAAGGCCACCAGGTAATGTTTCCTTGCTGCCAGAAAATCAAATCCAATTAGTCAAGATCAGTTATGGAACACATTTTCCCTGAGATAGAAGTTCAATTTCTTAGTATTGCAAACATGTTGAACTCTCGAAGAACATAAGCAGATTCAGCATCTGAGCTTGATACAAGCAAGCAGCACACAGGTGAAGAGATTAACAACATAAAAATGTAATTTGCAGCATCATCCTAAAACTAAGATGATACAAAAAGGAGTTATTTCACAACATACCTGACAACAATAGCTTCTAAGTTTTCATCAACAATTGATGGGCCATATGGGTCTGTAATAGGTTCAGTTTGCACTACAAGCTCTGGCTTAATAGACTGGAAGTTTTTGAAGGAAAACAGAAATCATTCATCAAATAGAACACAAGACAAAAAAGAAAAAAAAAATTCACATACATTCATTACAACAAAAGATACCAAATAAACCATTTACTTCCATATAACATAGCAAAGCTGGTGGTCCATCTGTTTTCGCTACCAAGTCCAATCACAAGGCAAGACTCACATCAAAATATTTTGCCAGAATAAGTAAAAGCACAAGATGGGCAACACATAAAGTCAGTTAGCCTCTGCTATCCCTGTCACAACATACAAACCAGTACCCCTTCAAGTTTAAAGGTTATTGACACACAGCAAAGCAAAGTTATGACGAACTGACAGAACTCAGCAAATGCTTCTATAATTGAAAATAAGAACCAAAGAATAGAACATGCACCCATTTACCAAGTACCTTGATGTAAGCTTCAACATTACGCATCCTTTTGTTGACAGGTTGAATTAACTCTGCAAACTGCAGATGTGGGAAAAAGTAAATTCAACAAATCAGAATGCAAATACTAACAAAATTAAAAAGCAACAACTGAGTTTTGATGCTCAAGAGTTCACAATGCATTCTTGCAATATCAATTTAAATAAAGGACAACAAAGCAAACACAATAAGATAATTATTGATATTGCTACAAAAGTTACTGATTTTGACCACAAAAAGATAATGTCAAAACTTAAATTTAAAAAAGAAATCCTCTGAAAGGGCATTATTATTCCACAAGATTATGCAACCTTACACACTGCACCAGCAAAGGCTTGAAAGCTCAATCACAGATGAGATTTACTTTGAATCAGAACTAAACTAATAAAGTCATCAAATTAAGTAATCTGGTACTAAAATTTCAGTCAATGAATAATTAAGTAAATACAGAAGGGATTACGTACCTGTTTGTTAGTCAACATAGGTCCATCACAAACTCCAATCACAATTCGATCCCTCGCAAGTTCAGCCGAAGCCTAGGTTTGATTGGAACAAAAAATTCGGTAGAACATTAAAAAAGGAAAAAAAAAGAGTTTAATTGATAAAGATAATGCAGTTAAAAGAATTCATGAAGGGTGAGGGAGGTACATTGAGAAAAAGGCGGTGGCCGTCGTGTAATCGGTCAAAGGTACCACCGAGGACAACAGCTCCGTAAGAATTGGCGGGTGAAATGTTGGAATTGAGCACTGATTCATCCAAAATCGCCATTTTCATTTAAAACAAATGAAAGAGATTAACGATTAATGATTTCTTCTAGCAAATAAATTGTTCCCTCTTCTCCGATTTTGTGGGACCTCTCAGGCAGGTACACCGAATCTGGACTGATTTGTTGTTTGTTTGTTTGCCTGCCTTGCCCTTTGCTGACTCTATTGGTGATCCTGTTACTGTTCCATATTGGGGCGGGTTAAGTTGCGGGTCGGGTGCAGCGTTGTTGCACTCGCATTGAGTACATAAATGATGTGATCCACAACCGCAAGCCCGCCTTACATTTTATATGAAATTTTCTTTTTCTTTTTTCTTTTTTTCCTGTTTCACAATTAAATTATGGAAACATATGTCTAAAATATGGTATTGTACGGAAATTTTATAACGCAAAAAAATTGTATGCAAGATAAAATTTTGTATGTGAGTAGAAAAATTTACCGGTTCAGTTACTAAAGCAGCAGTGCAGATATTCAAATCATTTTAATTACACCTTAAGCCCAATAATACATTGTTCATATCTAATCCACTAGGATCACTAGGACCTGTTGTTACAAGCTATGTAAATACGATTGGGGAATCGGAATAGCCATCGCACCAATTTCTACCCATTCCTATTCCCAGAAGTAAACGGAACATTGGTACCATCCACTACGGAGCCCTTCATTATAAGCACCCTAGTAAAGAAACACTTCCAGTAATTGTGAGACTAAAAAAGGATATTGCAGCATAGAAGATAGCAAGTGATTAATTTAGTTTCCTCCATAAATCAATTTCCTACTGTTGATGATGCTGTACCGTGCAACACTAACTCACTTAGAAAACAAATTGTAATCTGCATTAGCAGAATTCATGTCTGCTTTACAGTAGCGAAACACTCTTTCAAGAAATTATGTAGCTCCGATAAGTATCTGCTAGGGAAAGTCCGGAAGTGTTCCACGTGGGCAGATGGTCCAAAATTAACAGAAAATACCTTTCTACCTGTCTTCCTCTGCTCCTCAATTAGCAATTCTACAGACTGATATGGGATCACCTTATCATCCGTGCTATAAAGGTAAAGGTGAGGGCAGGCTGGCAGGTTCTTTGTGACAGCTGATACAACTTTTTTAATTCTCCTACAGAACAAGGACCAATTAATTGCTATCCTGAAACAATTTTTTATAGTGAACATACAGTTCAGATCATATGAAGCAGACAATTACTTCCCATCTAGGGAGTCAACTTACTGATTTACATCAGGCAAATTTATGATATAAGAAAAGAGCTTCTCCAATAATGATAATAGCATCGTTTCTATAATATCTGGTTCCTTGTCTTGCATCAGTGATGCACTCACTTGCCCTTCTAATCCATTTATTTTTCCATCCTCAACTATAGAGTATGCTGAAGAGCTACGTTTCTTGAGTATAGCAGCACCAAACCCACCTGCCCAAACCTGATCAACATTGAAAAGCAATTATATTATCCCTCTGGTGTTGATGATTAACACTAATCAATTGCCAATTACATCTCAAAGGATGGAAAACTAATCAATGAAAAAAAAATTTCATAGTCCACAAGAAGACCCAATAAACATGGCCAAATTCTAGTCCTTGTATGTTGAACGCATCTCTGTCTCCTCCAGATTCACCAGAGTATATATGTGCGAGCAAGAGCTTAAAAGTGACAGATGTATGTGTAGCTAATTTTAGGTATTAAAAGTACGTGTAACAGAAAGGGACACAAGGATCCCAAATAATGTAATGCTCCCACTCAAAGAAACAAGATTCTATGTCATGTCTTATATGTCAAATCAGGATTCTCTTTTATGAACACAGTTCACATAAATTAAGAACTGGGACAAGTTTAGCAATCAAGAATTCATAAATTTTCATACACGTTTCATGAACATATGGACCTCCAAAAGAGAAGCACTTTTTGTTCACTCACACCCAAAGAGCTTCTGTCCTGCTTCAAGTCCATACCTTTCTCTTGAGAAAAGCTTGAAGAGAGCTCTTAGAGGGTTGAAATGTAGGCAAATTAGCAAATGCGGAGGACATGGCACAACTTGCCACTTAAATAGAGTCTGTGCAGTACAAGCAAGACATTGTTGATGGTACCATTACAAGTTAATTTTATTATAGATTAGCAGTGTCAAACTTTTAGCTTAAACAAGCGAATGTATCTCAGCAACCTTCCAAAAGAAATCAACAAGCTCACGCACTGATAGTCACTACTCACTCTAAATTTGACTTCCAAACGATTTAATACAATTTCACAAGCCCGGATTACAGAAAAATTTCAGTGGACACAAACACCACAAAATAACAATCAAAAGCTGCCGACAACTAAGCATCGTAAACACAACAGTGCGAAACACTATGAAGTTAAGGGAAAAAAAAAAGTTTACAAATTAATTTTACCTTAGGATCAAATGCTCCAGCTCCCCCCGAATCAACAATAAGTCCTTTAATCTTCTGCATCAAATCCCCCCTACCCTGTAAACTGGCAAGGATGGAGCCACAGCTGCCAATAAAAACATAAAAATAAATAAGAAAACATAACAAGGATAATAATAACATTCGGAAATCAAGTGAATGAATCAACTTACACAAACCAGCCAGTGTTGCTAAAAGTGTGAAAAATCAAGCTGCGTTGTTTACCGTCCTCTTCCTTGTGAGAAACCCACGAAACGATCTCGTTAGACAAGTCAGCCATCCGATTTTCAACCCCACGTCCCAGATCAAACGACAACAGCTCTTTGGCCTCAACAACGAACGTAATTGCGTTAATGCCCCTCGAATTGTACCACTCCACGTATCTCCTTAAGTGCTTCCTTTTGGCTCCGAGCCAACCTAACAAGACGACCGTTATGGCGGTTTCTCTGTGGTCGAAAATTGAAGCGTTTTCTCCGTTGATAACGTTGCTGGGAGGACGGTGCCATACGAATCCGGCGTCGTTTGGGCTGAAATGATTGGCTGCGGGTTGAGAATGAGAGTGATTGAATAATTTGCTAGAGGAAAGAGGGAGGAAGGGGAAGAAGTTAATGGGGTTTGCAGTGATGGATGATGAAGCGCGGATGCAAGTGCCAGACGCCCGCACCACGACGTCGTTTCTGGGGAATTTGAGGAAATGTTTTGTTCTTGTTTTCGTGAAGCAATGGCGATTGAGTGCTGAGGAGGCGTTCGCCAGCCGTACGGCAGCTTCCATTGGGTTGGCGTGGAATTTTTTTTATTTCAGTTTCAGAATAATTACAAGTAGTTAAAAAAAGTGTCGGTTGGCTACTAACTAAATGCATATTCCCGAATTCCATCACTTAACACTGACCCAATTCAAACGAATCAAACCGTACTTTCCCTCCCACCATGCGGCTCCTAAGCTCACCCAAAATTAATCTTCCATAATTCTTTATTTTTTTCATAATTAACAATGGAGCAATATAATTCTTAGAAATAATAATAATAATAATAATTTAGGAATACACAGTTACAAACAAATTAGTTTTAGGCTTATATAAGTTGCTTCATGCAAGATCTCACTTCTACTATTGGATGGCGGAAATATCAACACGTCAGTGTTTATGAGTCCATTCTTGACTAAATTATACAATTAAATTCGAACCCGTGCCGCCCAACCAATCCACGAGAGGGCAAAAAGCCTAATAACACAACCAAAAGCCTAAGGGCAGAAAGCCCAAGACGGGGCCGAAAGCCCAATGTCACTTTACGACTGCACGGTAATATGCAAAAATTTAGATTAGGTTAGATAAAATTGAACTCAATTTCTGTTATTTGTAACTCATGCACTCATTGATGGTCGAATCTATAACCGGTGTTCAGGAATCTCATTCCTTATCACTAGAGGCTCGAGCAAAAGCTTACCTTCGAGATTGAATTGAATCATATTAAGTACATTTGACTAATTAAATTAACTTCAACGACATTGAAAAATATACTTTATATTAATTAATATTTCTTAGTATTAATTAATATTAGAAATTTATATTTATTTTACTTATAAATCAATAAAAAATTTTATTAAAATTTTTTATGACTTTTTTTTTATAAATTTATTACATACTCGATAGGTAAACATATAAGAAATTTGTATGCAATGTTGTTTATATGATCAAAAAATAAATGACATACGTACCAATAACGAATTGTATGTAATAAATCATTTATATATTTAGTAAATATATGACATTTTATAAAACTTTTACTCCAAGGTAAAAATTGTATGGTTTGTCGTTTATGACTTTAGAATAGATGAAATATCAGAAAATAGGAGCACGTAGGAGAAATCATTGATATATTTTAGCACACAAACGACATATAATACTATTAGTTCATTAAGTTGTTTAAATAAAATTTTGAAGTTTCAATGTCTTGCAATAAAAATAATAGTAAGTATTAATAAATTGACTTGTATATAATATTAAATTAATTATAAAAATATTTTAATTTTTCATTGATTGCATCGATTTATTTTAACGGAGTAGAATAAAGTGAATAAGTACCATTTAAATCATCATCCATTTGCCATTAGATTGAGTAAATCCAAAGATAAAAAATTAAGTCGTGATCATTTGAATTAAGAAAATTTAAATTAAGGGAACCCAACCCAACCTGTAAATAATATATTAAAAACTTTAAAAATAGGTTAGGTTTTTTTATTTTTAATGACATTTGATACTTAAGATGAAGTTTGAACTTAAAATCAAAATTATACATAGAGAGAGAGAGAGAGAGTTTTTAAGTATAAGGTAAAAGATAAAAATCACAGATTTTATATGCAGTACAAGATGAAATACACTGCATTTAAAAAAAATGAAGGCATCAGCATATATAGATACATACATACATATATTTCTAAGAATAAAGCTTTATACAAGGATATCTAGTTTATAGTAGTTATTTTCTAACTTCTTTAAAAGGGGTTACAGGCGAATTTTCCTTCCATGCCAAAAAAACAAGTATATAAAATGAGTAATCCAGTGTTGTGATAATACAACATAATACATTAGTTGAAAGCTCGAGAGATACGATATTTTTCAAAGCTAATGAATTATGCTCTAGTGAGAAAGGAAAAAACTCTCTGTTATAATTTGGAGGGTTCGAAATTTCCCGGGAAAGAAAACAAACAAATTCTTGAAATCTCTCTGGGTGTGGGCTATGGCTGGCTAAGACTCCGCCACAAGGGCCGTAACTCCAGCCACATAATAAAATCGTACCCAAATTAAAAATCTCTTAACAATGACAGAATTATTCATTTCCTTTTTAACAGTCTCGAACACTTAGAACTTTGAAGACTCACTGCTCTCCAAGATTTAGAATGGCTTGTTCATTCGCTGCATCACCTTCAGCTAGGAGAGAATTATTAAACCCGGTCTGTGGCAGCAGCAGGTTCATTTCACCTGGGAGAATTTATCAGCCTAGTAAGTGGTCTTAAGCTCTGTTTATTCTTGTTTTCCTTATTCACAATATAATTGGAAAGTGTTCGTTGTTTTCTTGACTCTATCTGTATGTACCTTTGATCTTTCTCTCTACTTAAAAAGGAAGCAAATGTGAAATAAGCAGGAGGGCTTTTGTTTTCAGAGGAATTGTGGCTTCTGGTGCTTCGGTCATTGGCTCTTCTTTGGTTACTGAACGCTCTCAAGGTCTTTTTTTCATTTTTTTTTCTTTTTAAATCATATGTATATATGTATCGTCTGTTATTGAATATACCTCAATTATATTATTGAATTAGAAGGGTTCTTGTTTAACAGGAAAATGTGTTATCTTTATTCTCTGTATTGTGCAACTGAGACTCGTCAATGGCTTATATCCAACTTTTACTTTCGAATGAATTTGGAAATTTCTAATTATCTTACTCTGTTTGTATTTTCTAAAGGTTTAAGTTGAAGTTTTTCGTAGGGATGGAAAGGTTACCATTCAAGCCCGAAGGCTATAATTTCTGGACATGGAGGGGTCACAAAATACATTATGTGGTTCAAGGAGAAGGGTCTCCTGTTGTTCTTATTCATGGGTTTGGTGCCTCTGCATTTCATTGGAGGTTTCCTTCCTTTTCCCATTTTCCATATTCGTTAATTTTTGGATTTTGTTTTGAATACAGTTGTCTTGTTGGTTTAGTTATATAAGCATTAGATTCATAATTGTGTACTTGCTGCAATTTTGAAGAGATTAGGAAATTATGTAGATTGCAGCATGTAAATTTTGTTTTTACTTTTTGATGCTATGTCTCATTTCTCTTTCGTTATGGCTGAACTTGAAATTCAGTTGAAACTTGAACTGACAAATACTCTCTAATACCATGTTGGAGACAATTTTGCTTTGCTATTATCTACACAAACAAGTAAACCTATTTTCCCAGCACTTTGGCATCACCCTTCCCTTTAACAACTTAAATAGCTGACAATCTGTTGTGCTCATAGTGAAAAAATGTCATCATCTTTCTTGAGATTAAGGTGGAGTTTTTCGTTTTTCTATATTTGCACAGGTACAATATACCTGAATTAGCTAAAAGGTACAAGGTTTATGCCGTAGATTTGCTAGGTTTTGGGTGGAGTGAGAAAGCAATTATTGAATATGATGCTACGGTATGGAAAGATCAAATAGTGGATTTCTTGAAGGAAATAGTGAAAGAGCCTGCTGTTTTGGTTGGAAACAGGTAAATAACTTCTTTTTTTGTTAGGTAATCAAATTTCTTTTGTGAAGAAGCCTTGTGATTTTGGTGTTCGAAGAGATATCAAATTCTTATAATTTTTAAGTGAAACAAAAATCTCTCTGTTCTTTCTTGCTCATTTCCCTCCATCTTGAGCATGCTTTTGATGAGACTGCCTTTTCTGATGGCATGCCAACTAACGATCCTGTGATTCCTGGTAAAATTTCAGTCTTGGAGGGTTTACTGCTTTAGTTGCAGCAGTAGGCTTGCCTGATCAAGTCACTGGTGTTGCCATTCTAAATTCTGCTGGACAGTTTGGAGATGCAAGAAAAGAAAGTAATCAGTCAGAAGAATCAACCTTACAGAAAGTTTTCCTAAAGCCTCTGAAGGAAAATTTTCAGCGTATAGTTCTTGGATTTTTGTTTTGGCAAGCAAAGCAACCAGCTCGCATTGTTTCTGTCTTAAAGAGTGTAAGTCACTTGCTACCGTATTTCACCAAGCCTTCTGCTTTTGAAGTGTAATGGGAACTTGAGCTTAAGTAGTATTTCTATAAGTAGCATGAGGCATACATTCAGGATCTGTTCTCACTTTCTTTGTTAAATGTGAAGCATGGCTTGTGTAATGTACTCCGGTAGTTATTAAGGGTGTTAATGAGACTAGTTTTACTTGAATGTTATCTAAAAGCATCAGCTTTTCACCCATCATCTCAAAAAAGAATCAATGTCTGTGGTTCAATCAAAAATTGTTTATCCTGAATGGAAATTTTGAAGATTCTTTATTAAGTTTATTTTATGCACAATCATTTTGCTAATTTTTTTACAGCTGTTTGCAATTCATGAATGGGATAAAGAATGAGTTCATAATTATCGAATTGGTTTCTTGATTTTATAGGAAATCAACCTCAGTACTAAAGCGCTGTGCCTTTAACTTGTATTCACTTTGGTTAATGGCTCTAAATTAGAGCTGCATTTTCCTGTTTTGTATTTTTCCATCTGTTAAGACATTGAAACAGAATTTTTGCCTTTTATTTATCATTATTTTCTTAATGTGCTCATCGTAAAGGCTTTTTTTCTTGGCTTATGTAGGTATATATAAATTCCTCTAATGTGGATGACTATCTAGTGGAATCAATAACAAGGCCAGCAGCAGACCCCAATGCGGCAGAAGTTTACTACAGGTGTGTATGTTAGTTCCCAACTATGAGAACCACTACATTTTCTTCAGGATGAGTGCAGGAAAATCTTGAACTCTCATCTAGACTATGCTTCATTTTCTTCTTCACATTGGTAGAGAGCTGTATATGTGTACTAATTACACCAGTATGAATTACTAGAAGGGTCTAAAACACTGTTAATTAGTTGTTAACAATCTGCTTGGAAGTGATAGCACTTCTTTTTTTTTTTTCGTGTCTTCAATTCCTTCTCAACATTTTTTCTATAATCTTTTTTGGAATTTTTTTGCAGATTAATGACAAGATTCATGTTGAATCAAAGCAAATACACTCTAGACAGCATCCTAAGCAAGTTATCTTGCCCATTGCTGTTGCTCTGGGGTGACTTAGATCCATGGGTAGGTCCTGCCAAGGCTACCAGAATTAAAGAATTTTATCCAAATACGGCGCTGGTAAACTTTCAAGCTGGACACTGCCCTCATGATGAAGTACCGGAGCTTGTCAATAAGGCTTTAATGGACTGGTTATCAACTCTAAAGCCAGAAGCATCTTTTCAAGCACTGTAAACTTGTCAATTTATAAACTCACATTTGCCTTGAGATTTTACCTGTAACACAGCTGTGTACTGAAGTGACCATTTTTAAAAAGAGAAAAAAGATATTTAATGGAGGAGAATTCGATGAGGAAAGAAGCCAGCCTCACATCCTAGTGTTATGCATTTGATTAATCAGTTGATGGAGGATTATTTTTCCGTGTTATCTTAAACACAGTTTTTTGAAATGATAATTGAGAATTCATTTTCGTTTCTGCCACAGCCCGGCCAGAGATTCAAGATTCGTTTGTCTGAGAATCAATCCGACAGACCAGCAAACAGACAAAATAACAAAAGACATAACATCCTTGATGACGAGCTTAGAGATAACGGGAAAAACAACACGCTTAAATCAGTTGTTATTGAAAGTTAGGAATTTGCTGAATTAAAAAAATCTAGTGCATGACGAAAATCATCTTCACCAATGAGCTGTCTGCTTTGTGATCATCACATTTTGTAATTTAAGGATCTTCTTTGACGCCTTAATTTCTTCATATTCCTCATTGCTATTTTTCTATTGATTCTTTCAGATATCTACAAAGCGCAAAATAAGCAAAGTCTCCAGCTTCAATGTCCTTGATTAATTCCTTGTAGTTTTGTTCACTAGTTCGCTTGCCGAAAGGAATGGAGAGTTCATCAAGGCATACCCGGGCTCTTACTCTGCATTCTCATACATCTGCTCCAATGAAACAAAATAAGAGCGGATATGAACCGTCTGATACGGAGACAGAGTGGCAAGAAAGTCCCTGGCATGATCACAATGCAAAGAACGGAGGAGACGTGGCCGATGATTCTAATTTACCAAGAAACATCTCCACCAGCTTGAGTACTTCTTCTGTGAGACATGCTTTGAAGATTGACAAAGATGACAGATTTGGTTCTCCTCCTAAATTCAGCAGCCCGGCTAGAAGGAGACAGAGCAGCAAGTCTCCTTATAAACCAAGAAATTATTTCACTGGTAGTAACCTTTCTTCTATGCCCAGAAATAATGTTAGCCCTTTCTCAAAATCTGAACGCCGAAGACATTTGTCTCCTTATAAACCAGCCGTTGGTAACACTCTGGATGACGTTCATGAGACGCCAATTAGATTGAGTGAGAAGCCAAATTATAATCGTAGAGCAATGACTGCACCAAGACTGAGACCCGTATTAAGAGATAAAGAACAAGAGAACAGCCATGCGATTACAGGGCAGAAAGAGAGGCTATCATCTGCATCATCCTTGCCAAGGAACCCGATTCGGATACAGAGAGACGTAGTTTCAAAATTCGAAGCACCAACGATTGGTGAACTCAATGAAATGGTTGCAACTGCCAAGATGTTTCAAGGTCCTATAACTACTACTAATGCTGCTCTAAGATTTGAAAGCACAGACTCAATTGGGGACATCTTCTTTTCCCGTGACGGTTTTGCAAAGAGTGGAGGGGTCCAAGCTGATATGCATCCAAGGCCAGTGATTTTTCCACAAAGAAACTCTTCTTCTCACCATGAAAGTAGATCAAATAGTGGTATTGGTATCGATCAAACTCCTCAAAGACCTTCACTGCCAATACCACCTATTACAGCTGCCAACTTTGTTGGTAGCAGACGCAGTAGTAATGGCAAGTTTAGCTCCGAGGGTAGTAAGACAAGTGATGCTAGTGCTAAATCAAGCACAAGCTCCAAAAAGTTTGCAAATAACAGGCGCAAGACCGGCCAATCGGATACTTGGTTTTCTTGCATGAAGAAAGGGTCGTGCAGAAACTCAAAATCATCTCCTGAGAGGAGGGCGTTTGATGAAACTTCATTTATTCAGAAAGCAGTTGTGGTTGAAACGTTGAGACCATTTTGGGCTGATAAGCATCAACCTAGTTCTTTGAATGGATTCATATGCCACAAACATGGAGCTCAGTTTCTCAAGGAACTTGTAAGTTGATTATTTTTCTCTAAGCAGAATCAAGTTTTTTCATTTTTCCTAGCTCATAATAATTTTCATTTAGGTTGCCAATGAAAACTGTCCTCATATCTTGCTCAAGGGACCATCTGGTTCTGGTAAAAGAGCACTAGCCATGGCCCTGCTTCACGAAATATACGGTGACTCATGTTGGAATGTATGTTCTTTTCATTAGATGCAGAGACATTAGAGTTTCCAGTTTCCATGCAGTTAAGCTAACCTTGGTACTTCTTTCTTTCTTTTCTTCTCAGATATCTCATGATTTAAGATACTTCCCAGTTCAGGTATAATTTACTCCACTTATTATGAGATTCATGTTCCTTGATTATCACATTACCAAGAACCTGACTTGAAAATAAATGCTCGTGGCCTAAGTGTGTAAACATTGGAAAAAATCCCTTTTCAAGCTATGAATGTAAATAATTAATATCACATATATAAATTAATGGATTTATGAGTGCTTGTTATCTTTTTCTTGACAAAGGACCTCAACTGGTCCTCATAACAACTGTAGTAGCTTTGGCTACTGAAATCTCGTTTGACATCTTACTCTAACTAAAACCTGGAACTGGATTTTCTGCGTTTCAAAAAGTGGGATATATCAGTCATTCTAAAACAAGGTAGATTGTAGCACTCTGAATCTTTTGTATCAAGGACATACCATTTATTCAATTTTGTTGTCATCTTTAAGAGAATTAATAATCAACATTACAACTATATTTTTACCTCGACAGGAAAAAAGGCCAATGCAAGCATTAGTCCCAGTAGCTTCCAGTGCTCACCATGTGGAGCTTAATGTTAATTTGCAAGCAAACGCTAAATATGCATTAATGGGTTTAGTCAAAGAAATAAGAGACAACCGTGCTATTACCCCTGAAGTCAGCAGTGCAAGTTGCAAGACAGATCATAAAGGTTTGAATTCTTTGAATGCATTCAGATTCACTTAGTCACTCACCTGAAACTAAAAAATCTCCATCTAAATTCAGTGATAGTTATTTATGAAGTCGACAAAGCAGCAGAGCACATTCAGTACTTGATAAAATGGATTATGGACGGCTACACAGATTCTTGTAAACTCATACTCTGCTGTGAAGATGATGTAGACATCCTAGAATCAGTGAAAAACCACTGCAAAGTTATCAAGGTTGATGCTCCTGTTACCCATGAAGTAAGTGTCTCATTGATTTTACACCTTAGAATTACTTGGAAGAATTAATTGACTGTTAGACTAATGGCTATTCTTGACCTTCAATTGTCCAGATAATGGAAGTTCTTATTCAGATAGCAAGGAAAGAGGACTTTGATCTATCAATGACCTTTGCTGCTAAGATTGCTACCAAAGCAAAGCAGAACCTGAGGAAAGCCATCATGGCTCTGGAAGCCTGTAAAGCACTCAAGTAAGCAATTGAATTTTCAATAACTTTGCAAAGCCCTCTTATGTCTTAACATACATGTAATTTCGATTTTAATCCTTGCATGCAAGTTGCAACATTTTTAACAATAAGATTATTTGTATTTGAAACTGACATTACTTTAAAATAACATAATTTATCAGATATCTTGAACTATTATGACGATTGTTTTTGAGATCATAGCAAAAACAAACTGAAACGGAAAATAAAACATGTAAATTGTTTATAGCTGTTCTCACATGAGATGTTGTGATCATGAAGCTATCCTTTTGCCGATGACCAACCAATTCCTCTTGGATGGGAAGAAGTGTTAATAGAATTGGCTGCAGAAATACTGGCTGATCCATCACCTAAGAGGTGGGTATAAAACAGAATAATGGAAATAATTAGTGTTTTTAACTAGGAATTATATTACTTGAATTGCTTGAAAGTGAAACTGACTTGTTAACATATATGAAATTATCAGACTAGTTATGGTCCGAGGAAAGATTCAAAAGCTTCTTGCGGAGTTTGTTCACCCAAAACTGATTCTCTTGGTGATGCATTGTATATAGCTCAGTTCAATTTAGTTAATTATTTAACAATATCTAATCTTCTGATAGACTTGTGTTTGCAAAAATGCAGAAGCTAGTGGAACAATTCCTTAAGAGTGTTGAGGCGAGCTTGAAAAGGGAAATCTATTACTGGCATGCTTATTATGTAAGTTCACTCACTTGCATTGGATGGTTTGTTGATATGTCTCCTGGAAAATTAAGGTGAAAATAACTCAAGGTCATCACTAACAGGATAAGAGGCTCCCAGCTGGAACCAGCGCTTTACTGAAACTGGAAGGTAATTCATCATTTATATATAATTTAACATAAAGCCTAAAGAGGCTAGGAATGTTATGCAAAAGGAAGTTACTATTTCCAATAATCGGATGTACGATCAGCTAATCAAGCATTTCTTTTGCAGAATTTGTGGCCAAATTCATGAGCATATACAGAGAGAGTTCCGTTAATCGTCAATTTGTGTGATTTCCAAGGATTGGATTGAAGGTTATATACATACATCTTCTTACATATCCACATGGGTTTTCGTGAAGTACATGTTAGTATTTCAAATTTCAACAAGGTAAGACAATAAGAGGCCCTATGGCATTGGAGGGTTTACAAACACTTAAATTTATTAATTATTGCCGAAGGAGTAATGTCCTGAGTCAAAAGAGAATTGCAATTTCCAAGGCTCTGAGAAACTTGTGTAAAGAAGGATTGCCTGTAAAAAATGATTGATGATGATTCGGCATCGCAAATTTCATTTCTTGAGAAACAAACAAACCACCTCGGTTGGGGTTCGGGTTGGCATTGGGGTTAGGACCATGGCTGCTACAGCACATGCACGTGGCCCTCCATTTCAGTTTTTGGAGACGTGTTGCACCTCCACCAATGGCTTTCTTGCAACACATCACCAACTCCCATGCTTCATAGTCAAAATCGTTTCAAAGCCCGTTAGTTGAAACGAAATTAAATGTTACATATATCAAACCACAGAACTTGCTCAATTTGAGCATCGTGATATCAAGATATCCATCAACATTCTCATATCAAATATCAATATGCTCAGTTATTTCCCTAGGCTTCAGAAAAATTTATTTGTGCCAAGATAACATTATCCATTGGCTAACAGGTTTCACCTTTTCCTATTTCTTTCCACGGACAGTTGTCATAACAGAGTTTAAGTATCGACTCATCAGTTTGTTATACAACATCAAAATAAAACCTTCATCCACCATTTTTGTACACGGAAGAGTAGCACCTACCAAGGTCCAGAGATTAGTAATTTCTGTTTTGCATACAAGATAAGCAAACAACAAAAGTAAACACTATATCCCAAAAAGGTTCTCATATTTAATAGAGTAACAATAGAGCCACAACCATCTCGTACAAACAAATATATACAAACTAACGGGTATAATAAAATTGGTTGTATAAAATCAATATTGTATTTAGTAACATGTAATGCACTTCCATGAACATCCGAAGGTACAACACTCCACCATGTATACTCATCCAAATCCTACCACCTCTTTTTGTTAATTATGTAGCTCTCAATCTCTGCGTATACGGCTACTATTTTCAGAAGACTTCTTACCGTACCTCTGTAAAAAGCAGTGACAGTTTTAGAAAGAATAGAGAAATTATCCAAGTTAAATGACCAACAAAAATTACAACAGAGGTAATTTGCCGAATTATTAAAGAGCTCACCGGCTTTCCAATATTGAAAGGGACATATTTGTATTTGATCATGTGTAAGATTTGGCGCTTCATTGTGAGCACAAATAAAAAAATCCAGTAGCACAACAGTGTTGGCCAGAAAACAGGTACATCCAACACAGAGAAGAAGGTCAAGATAAACGCTACAACAAAAGCCTTCGTAAGGGCATACCTGTCATAAAATTGTGTTATAAATCTGCAAATTAGATGGCTTATCTCAAACCATTAGATATACGTAAGAAACAAGCTCTAGATATCTCCCAAATGAAAGTTGAAATACCAGCTCCAATTGACAAGAGGAATTGGGTAAACTAATGCAAACTTTCAGGACAGGGACAGGATCCCTTAACAGTACAATTCACTTACAACAGGCAGCTACTCTTTTAAGACTTCAGCTTAGGCACAAGACTAAAGGATCTCACTCAAATCACTCAATGGTCTAAAAGTCTAGGGTAAATCTATCATATTATAAGGATCCACCAATAGCATGCCATTAGTACATTTATTACTCTCATTTTTCTTAACAACCACTATGACTAATATTTAACCCTAAATGCATACACGATAAGTTTTATTGAATTTTGTTTTATCATAAGCTTTATCCATCACTCAGAAAGTAACATCTTTTTTCTCAATCTATGATGGTAAAACACACAATAATTGACAGACGTGTGCAAGAAAGATAGCATCCTTTCCCAGTACATTAAAGCCCAAAAAAAAAAAAATCACAGTAATTAACAGAAAACTGAGACCTATAACTACAGAGTGATATAATTAGTTAAGTAACTTTCATTTGAGTCCAACCCTACTGCCGTACAAACAGAATTGATAAGATTAAATCTCAAGAAGAGATTCTCTTGTTCACCACACCAGGACAAGAAGCAAAAGCCAATTATATGAATAGCTTTGCCCGCATGCTGGCTACTGAGCTATTAGAGGCCCCCTGGGTAGTGGACCACAGCAGAATAAAAAGCAATCATAGTTATCTATATGGTAGTATCAATTTTACAAAGCAATGGTCTATATCTCTCCCTCTGCACCCAGGTACAAAGCAATGAAAGTCACCTATGTAGAGGAACCAATAATTTGAAGCAATCAAGCAAACGTCACGCTATCTCGTAACGACTAAATCATACTAAGCCTATCAAGCCTTGTACCCAAAAGGAAAAAAAAATGCCAAGACATTTTGAAGAATTTAGCAAACAGAGAAGATAAGAAATTACCAAAACTTAAACTCAGGCAGACGTCGAACGAAAGGCTTGAATTCATCGGACCCCTTTGTAGGCAAGGAAGCCGTATTCAAAGCTTCAAGCTCAGGATCAACACTTGGTGACAGGAACCCAATCAAAAGGTTCAATATATAGATCCCAAGACCATAGGAAACAACATAAAAGCCTTGAACATAGTAAACACGCAGAACATATGTAGCTGCCACCGCCAATGTCCCTAACCACCTCTCCATCGTATTAGGGGTAGACCTATCCAAGTAATACTGAAATTTTCTTGAAAAATCGCTTTTCCATTTCATAAGAGACACGGCACCATCACTTCCTAATCGTTCCATGATAATAAAGACTGTTGCTCGTCGCTCTTTCTAATGTTAAAGCTGCATTAACCCAAAATGATAAATTAAAATTGGCAGTATAAAAGCTAGGTCAAGAAAGAAACACAATAAATCAATAATGGAATCGTCATCAAGCTAGGGCAAGAAATCAGTAATTTCCTACATTTTCTACGCAATCAAACGGATGATTACCCTAATTTACAAAAACTACAACTTGAATTGCAAGTCTTTGATGGGAAAGCAAATTACTTCTGGGCGTACGAGATGCAATTATTTGAACCCAAAGCAAATTCAAAACCAATTTAGCTAATTAGCATCAAGAGATAAAAGTGGAAACTTTCCAGATGAGTAAGCTAGGGGTTCAAATCGAAATTGGACGATGAAGGAGGTGAAATTACAACTTGTGCCACTGTGTAGCGGTTCCTGTTATTTTCCTTCTACAAGATGAAGGGGCAATTTAATTTTAATTAATTCCTACGTAAACTGGCTGCAGTGAATGTGAATGTATAATGCATTTGTTGTTTATACGGCGGAATACGCCGAGTGTCGGATACGGGCATTGAGGCGGCAAGCGGGAAACGGCTTAATTTCGATCTCGTTTTTAGACTCATAAATGGGACACAGCAAGTGATGCAAATTATGCCACATTGGTACGGGCAATTAAGCATTTTCACTGAACTGTCGTTTCATAAAATTAATAACGTGCGTGAATGAGTTATATGAATTATATTATTTTTCTGGTAGGAAATCTAAAATATAGAAAGTTCAGAAAAATTATAAAAATTATGATGTTCAACACTATTATTAAATTAAATTTTAAAATCATATGGTTTTAAAATTTTCTTAAACTTTCTTACACTTTAAAATTTTAAATTAAAAAATATCTATATATAATTGATTTGAATTTTAATAAAAAATAATAATTGTTTATTACCAGTGAAGTTATTTATATGCTTGCTTTAAAAATTTATTTTATTACAAAAATATTTATTATAAAAATTATTATTAAGGGCTATCTCTTATAAATTAACATAATATAAACCTTAAAAATCTCATTTCCAATCTCTTAAGCAATGTTTAATTAAACAAGGAGCAAATCAATACTTTTAATATATTTTGAATATACTGTTGTTTTTATTTTTTAAAAAAATATTTTTTTTAGTCCTCTCCTTCTTCTTTTTTGAATGAAAAATAGATGTAATTTGAGACTTTTAAAAAATAAGGGGGGTAATTTGAACATTAAGAGTAATCTGAAATTTATGGCAGATATAAAGATGTTATAATTCCAAATGGCGCCATAAGGCATCAACCCTTCTATATATTTAAATGCACTCTGATCTATTTTCTTAAAAAAAAAAAAAAAAATTGTGTATATTTTCTGGTGCCATTGACACAATATATTTATGCGGTGCCAGACGAAAGGACATCCACTTCGGGTCTCTTTATGTCTCCTGGCTCTTGCTGGATGATGAACATTGAACACGGCCACGTTGATGCTATGATAATGTAATGGCACAAGCACATCAATCTGTGCCCCTCCCTGATAAATACCTCACGGCTGATGTAAGCCGGTTCTCGCAGCAGTCTTCTACATAGGGAAAAACATGTTTTGTTACTTTCAGTTAAATCAAAAACCATTTTCGGCAAACAAACAAATTAAAATAACAAATGGGCCTTCGTGGCACGATGATAGTCGTTCGAAGATGAATGAACCATTTAGTCAGCTAGTTCCTTCTTGTCTTGTCCACTCTCCAAGCACCGTGAAATACCCACTCAGCCACTCTCCTTATAAATTAATAGTCATATTTCCTCTTAATTACTATAAAAAAAAATGATAAATGATGTTAACGGATACATAATTGCCATAAAATTAACAGTAAAATTGTGCAGCGTTACATTATTAATTTAGAAATAATATTAATTTTTAATTTAGTATTAATAATAGCATTTAATTTTGTAATTATTTTGTTATCATTGTATAGGATTTTTCAATTCAAATATCAACAGCCTGCTACAAGAATCTCTCACATTTTCTCATACATATTATATCAATATGTCGCTTTTACCCATGAGAATTGACCGAATAAGTAAGGGTTCGTTCAGTACTGTTTTTCAGTCATTGTTTTTATTTTCATTTTTAGAATACAAATATAATACATATTTGGTGCGCTGAATTCAAAAAACAGATTACAAAACGTGAAATTCATATTCACTTCTATATATTATAAACTAAACTAAAAAATAAATTAAAAAACAAAACTCAAAAGCTCGTTAACACCTTATCGTCGAAAACATGATTAAATATCGCTCCTCTACTCTGTGCCATTGCTGTACTCCATCTTTACTGTTGTTGCTACTTCATCTTGGCCACTGCTACTACTCTATCTTTGTTGCCCCTGCTGCTCCATCTTTGCCATAGCCACTACTACTCCATCTCAACTCCTCAATTGTTGCTACTCCCTCGATTGTCTCTTGCTGTTATTTATTTTATTTGAGTAAATTTTTTAGTAATTTGAGTAGTTACTTTTTAGAGCATGTAAATATGATATTGTTGTCTTACAATTGTCATTGCCATGGTAGTGGTTTCATTGCAAATGCCAGGGAGGAATTTGTCTAAAAATGACAAACCATTTAATGGAAACAAAAATGGCAAACTGACGATCTCTAAAGATCATTTAAATTATTTATGGCATTAACACCAATTATTATTATAACCTTAAATGTTTAGAAAACTCAAAATATTTTCTATTTTCTATTTTTATCATTTTTAATTATTTCAATTGAACGCATATTGATGTTTTTAGTTTTAAAATATGGGATATAGAAAATGATACCGCATACTAAAATTTCAAATATAACAACTTCAAAATACCATTTTCATTTTCATTTTCATTTATGTTTTTAAAAAATATAAATTCAGAAATAATATTGTCCCGGCCCTAAACATTTGTGAAGATGGATCCATACTGAATTTTCATCTACACCTATCAACATAGGAATATAATATACATATGCCACGTATTTATTAATAATTTAATGCGTTAATTAATACTAATTACCCAAGAAAAAAAAAAGACTTTAAGTATGTTTTTGGAAAAAAAAAAAAGAAGAACAATGAAATTTATGACGTGTAGGGCTGGATTTTGGATACGTGAAGGAGCAATACTCGAAGTCGCTGCACAGCATTAAGCTATCTTTAGGAGAAGGAAGAGGCTGAAACGTGGGCACAGAATGCCTTGTGTATGCCTTAAAAATAAACTAAGGTCTCAAAGGTTCAAACGATGCTCAATTATTCAATATACTAGTGGTGAATAGAAGCAACGCCGTCCTTCAAAAAACACTTGTCTAGCGGACTCAAATCATCATTCAATCTAAAGTTATTGAAATATATGTTAAACGCAAGAAGAATAAATTATAGTATGTGAAAGTGAATTCATTTTAACAACACTCGTTTACACTTTAAAGACTATTCTTGTAATTGTGAGGGCAAAAATTTTTCATATGAATCATTAACACGATATGAATTAACACAATGAACACAATTGTCGGGTTAATTTTTTCCAAATTAGGTCATTAATGGGTCAGTTCATTAAAACTCATTCCATAATGAGTCGGATTCAAGTTTAAGATTAAAAATCCATTTCATCCATTACTCATTAACATTTAATATTAAGAATTTAATAAGTTTTATAACTTAAATTATAAAATTTGAAGTAATAAATTGATTACTTATGTAAAGTTATGACAAATTCTAAAATTCCTAAATATCTATTGTAAAATGTGTAGCCATCACTTCACATTTGTGTCGCCTCGTGTAACAAAATTCTCTTTCTATAATTTTTTTTTCTTAAGATTTTAATTAATGATATCGGTGCTTAGAACTAAATAGTTTTTTTTTGCATATTATTTGTTGGTGTTAAACATAAAAAATATCAATATTTTCTTTTGTTTGGTATTATATTCCTAAAGAGTTTTGTGTTACAAATTGCTATTTTTTTTATAAAAAAAAAGACAAAACAACAAAAATAGTGAGATAAATGTATCAGCTTAGATTCTTACTTTTTGACCTAATAAGTTAATGAGTGAATTCAGATACGTGTAATCTAATTCGATATGATATCACTTAAACAAGATTCATTGTTCCTAAAAAGGAGATCTTAGGAACATCAACGACGAATTCGGAACATGATAGCGTTCTCACGAAGGCATATTCTTGGAGATAATTCCCTGTGTTGTTATGTTCGGCTAGTGAGTGGTTCTCAAACTGTCAAGAAAATGATCACCAATTGTTTGTGAAACATTCGATATCGTCAGCTATCTCAATTTTCATAATTGGTTGTTTCAAAAACACCCCTGAATTATCCAAAAGAATTTCAATTCCTCCAAATTCAACCACAAATTTTCCGACTGTCATCCGGTCGATTGCAATTTGCAAATGGCATAATGCGATTTTGAAAATTATGATAGCCACTCATACATTCAATTCAAGATAGAATATAATGAAACCTCAGATGCTGTGAATCTGCCCCTATTTTTTTTAGGAGCAACATTACATGTTATGCGTTAGTGAATAATTCTTACATTCAATGTCGAATTCGCATTTAATTTTTAGACATTTTAAGAATAGTTTGCTGAATGATGTTCGGATGATTTGTAATTTTGTATTTTATTTACAATTTGCTGAATGGGGTCCCTAAAAACATTGAGATATAACTAAGGTTAGCAATAGGATAGGATGAGACAGAATTTTTCAATTTTAGTCCTGTCTTATATATATAAATAAGATAAAAAAATGTCATATTCTTATTCCTTTAAAAATTTATATATTCCTCTCCCAATAAATATCCTATCTCATCCCATTATCTTGATTATCTCAAATGTAAATAAATAAATTCTTACTTTTTTCTTTAAAGGATTATCATAAATTAATATAACAAAAATTTTGAATAAATCAAAGTATGAGTTCACAGTCCAGCATATATCAGTAAACAAAAACTCATGGCCAACAATTGACTGGTGTAAATGGCAACAAAATTACTCATGGCTCAAGCTTCAAACAGTACCAATCAACCTAATCCCTCACAAATTGATGATGAGCCTCTAAATAATAGTTTTATTTTGATTACATACATGTTCAAATATAATTTTAAGCTAACACTTTTTAATTGTTTATTTGCTTCCATTACACATTAATATTAAGACTTACGCTTTAAAAACTATAGATTTATTTTAATTATATGCATGTTTGGATATAATTTTACGCCAACATTTTATAATTACTTATTTGTTTTCATTGCACATTAATATTAAGACTTACACTTAAAAAACTGTAGATTTGAACAATAACAAACTTCAATTATGTTAAAATATTAATAATTTAATAATATAATAATAAAACAAACTAATATATAACGGGGCCATCTACAATACATGCATATATGTGATAAATGCAAAAAAAAAATAGACTAATAAACATAAAACACCCACTATTAACGTGATACCGAGACCATTAAACTTAAAACTTATGACAATTACCTTCAGTTTCAAGCTTAATGATTCCCAATATTACGTTAACGGTGGGTATTTTATGTTTAATGATAGGTGTTTCGTATTTATTAGTCTATTTTTTTTCATGTATGTAATACATACATGTATTGTAGCGGTATTCAATATATAACTTCAATTTGTGAATCAAAACAATTGTCTAATGACTTACTAATATTTGTTTCAAACAATAGCGGTTAATAAAAATAACAAATATTTCATCTTAATTGAAATAATATAGGTAGTCAATTGTGAAATAGAGAAATAAATGATTTCAAAATTATAAAAGATATCTGCCATTTGGTTATAAATTTTTTAGAACACTGCTTGAGGTAGCATGATTAATGTTCAAGTAGTAAAATCATTTTATTTTTTTTCCTTACTTTAAATAAGGGATATTATTATTTTATCATCTAATTTTTTAACACTACCAAATTTTCTGACAATTAATTTTTCTCACTTAAATGTTTCAATTTTGTTCATTTTACCCTTAAACCGCTAACTCTATTAATAAATTGCTAAAGTTACATGGGTATTTTAAGAAT
Organism: Luvunga scandens; assembly: GCA_030449905.1. NCBI lineage: Eukaryota > Viridiplantae > Streptophyta > Magnoliopsida > Sapindales > Rutaceae > Luvunga > Luvunga scandens. The sequence continues at coordinate 742,393 of JASUUG010000383.1, read as the reverse complement.
TTCAATATATTCAGTATTTTAGTAATTTTACGAGGTATTATATTTACAATTTTATCAATCAATGATTTTAGATATGTAAACTAATCAATTAATAAAAATATTATTTCTTTGTATGCAATTAATTTTGTATTTCTTAATTTAGTGGGTTAAATTAAACTTACACAATTTATGAATAAAATAAACTTTTACTATAATTTTTGTTAAAAATTCTGCTAGCTTTAACGGTTTGATGATAAAATGATAAAAATGAAAACATATAGAGGAAAAAAGTAATTGTAAGAAATTTTTGTCAGTAAAGTGATAACTAATTATACAACCATAACTATTGTGTAGGAGGTGTTAGCAATTACGAATAATTATGCAAGTCCCGTAATATTTTTATCTGATTAATCTTTTCGTCCATATCATTTTATACATACTCGATACATGTTTATTTGTAGTGAGTGTTTGTAATAGTATAACTACTATATTATTATCATTTTTTCGTAAAAAGTAAAGGTGTAAGTAAAGTCTAAATTTATTTTTAAATTTCTTATCTTTCAAGCTTTCATCAAGATTCGAATCCAAATAATCATCTAAATAAACCTATAAAAAATCCACTTCGCGACACCCTTGAAAGATACTTGAAGGATCATTTGATCAAGAACAATCTACTTTTCATGCGGACCACTCAACAGAATATAACACAAGCAATGGTTTTATATGGGGTCGCTACTTGGACTTTTTTGACCGAGCGGTGAAAGAGTTCTCACTCGACACTTTGAGACTCAATTTATTTCCTTTCCTATATTTGTAGATAAAGGCAAATATATTTTTCGCAAATTAAGCGACCGAAGATTAAAATAATAAAATAGAAAGTACAGAGTTTAGAAGAAGTGAATTAGTTTAAAATAGGTATAAAAATGAAAAGCCTGTATTGGTCATCAGACAGCACAGCCCTGCACTTGTAATTTTACCACGAATGATGAGAGTAAAGAGAATAAAAAAAAGGGAAATTATTCACCAATTACTTAATTTTTTTATTTTTTTAAAAATATATAATTTTTTTTTACCTGAATTATACATGAAGTTATAATTTCTTTCATTTTTTTACTTTCGTCTGTTGATCGTTAAACTTTTTTACTTTCGTCTGTTGGTCGTTAAAATTTTGTTATTTTTTTAATAAAATAATAATTTTACCCCTAAATATAAAATTATAATTTCATCCTATAGCATTAATTTTGGGGTGTAAAATAATTATTTTGTTAAAAAATTAAAGGAATCTTAATAGTAAATAAATAAAAGTGAAAAAATATAAAAAATTATAATTTTATGTATAATTTAAGTAAAAAAAATTATATATTTTTTAAAAAATATTAAATGATCGGTGGATGATGCACCTAAAAAGAAATGAATCGGATTCTCAACATCCGGAACCGTCGGATAACATTCATTTAAATCCAACGGGCAAATATCAAATAAAAGAAATAGGAGAGAGAGAGAGAAAAAGAATAGAGTAAAGAGTAGCGACTGCTCGCAATTGCTCTCTTTTCATTTCCCCAAATGAGCAGAACAGCATAGAGGTCTCAGCTTCACAGTGTTTCTCCATCTGTGTGTAATATTGAGTCACGCGAGGGCGAGAAAGCTCTTAGGCCCTCTCCTATCCGGTCCCCGAAACAAAGGAAAGGACTTATTATATACATATCGTGTGGAAGCGTGTTTGGCAACTGTGAATGTAAGTTTCACGATCATCTCCTGCTCCTAGTTATGAAGCTCAGACTGTCATTGGAAGCTTACGTTGTGTTGCAATCATTTTTCCTCAGTTTCCTCTTGTTTATCATCGCCTTGTTGTAAGATTAATTAGTCAATCAATTTTTTTAAATTTGTTTTCTTTTTTTTTTCTTTAATTTTCTTTTCATGTACAAAAAAAAAAGTAGCATTACTTCACTTACTGTTGCTTAATTACCATTTTACATGCTTACTTTCTTTTGGTCAGACAGTATAGCTTCCTGTCCTAGACTATTATAATTTTTGGTATTTGTTTTTGACAATTCGTTGGGAAAACTTTGTCAAATATATTTGCGGGCTTGTGCATGGCTAGGCTTAGTTACACTGCTTTTATGATTTTGAAAAAAATCCTGCAAGACTGTGCATACTAAGGATTTTGTTTGTGTTAATTTTTCTTCTTTCTGGTTGGATTTTCTCAAATATATTATTCGAGTTTATCTGTTATTTTCTTCTTTTTTTTTCATTTAACAGTTTTTTTTTTCCGATTAAGCTTGTATGATCTGTTCGAAATGAGTAACCATCTTGGACCCGCCAGCAGCAAAAACTCAGGAGGCCCTCCAGTGGCTCTTAACGAAAGGATACTTTCTTCGATGTCACGCAGATCAGTTGCAGCTCATCCATGGCATGACTTGGAAATTGGTTAATGTTTTTTTTATTATTATTATTATTATTAGTATTTTGTAGAATAAAATTTGCATCCATAAACAATTTTCTATTTGCGCTACTTTCTTTTTTGCATTAGCCTTTAGGTGCCTATCAACGTCTTGCTTGAACTATAAATCATTTCTCATGGTGAACACTGTGTAGATCTTTGGCTGACCGTGCTGTACGTTCTGATCTTTGCAGGACCCGGCGCACCTGCAGTTTGCAACTGTGTAAGTTTTGTTTCCTTTCACATCAGTTTGCTAATTATAGTTCACTTTTTGGGCCTGAGAGCCATCCTCCACAAAAATGTGTTATTCCATTGGTTTTTGTTTGACGTCCATAATATTTGCATACAAGGATCTTCATCTAGGGACAGAAAAATGAAATTTGAGAGTGCATTATTGTGTATGAATTCTGTGGAAGGGAAAGTTAATAACAAAATTGAATCATGCGTGGAAAAAATACAGGGATACGTAAGAAGTTACAGCCATCAATACTGTCACCTATGGCCGATACTGATCGATAAGTTTAGTGTTGTTTCATAAGTCACTCCTGTTAAAGATAATAAAAATCATTCTTGCACATATTATAGTGTAAATCTCTGCGGCAGGTGGTGGAAATTGGGAAAGGCAGCAAGGTGAAGTATGAGCTTGACAAGGCTAGCGGTCTTATCAAAGTGAGATTCTTCTCCGTCCTGTCTTAGACCTGCCTTGAACTCTAAAATTTTGAACTCTAAAATAGTTGATATGCTGCTATTGAGAATTCAAATGTGTTCCTTCTAGTGACAAACTTCTTAGTTTTTGATTCAGATTATTAAGTCAAGAAGCTGTAACGAATTATAAGCCCAGCAGTTCTAATTAAAGGCTTAGAAGATTATGATGCTCTTGTATCTAAAGTAGTAAATGCTCAATAAATTTTGGGCACCAAAAATGTGTAAGGAAATGTTTTTGTATGTCATGTAACAACTTTTTCCTAATAAACAATGTTGTAAGCTTTCTATGTAGATCTCTTTAACAAGGTTACACATTTTAACCTTTATTTTTGCAAATAATATAATGGCTAATGGACATATTAAGATCATAATAATTGCGGTTAAATAGTGAAATGATAGCTTGTCATGTATTGAATTTTGTCAGTTACATAATTGCTAGGGAAGTTTATACTACGATTCCCATGATATATATCACGCTTCATATTGTCATTTTTTTCATGGATTACTAATGTGCTGGTTTTATTATGTTACCATATGAATGTTTCTGCATCAAGTAACAAATGGTTGGGAGTTTTTAATAATAGGTAGATCGCATTCTCTACTCATCTGTGGTCTACCCACACAACTATGGCTTCATCCCACGCACTATTTGCGAGGATAGTGACCCAATGGATGTTCTGGTACTGATGCAGGTAGCATCTGTTCTACTTTTGAGTGACTTAGGATTAAGATAACAAAAGATTTTCAAATTTAAGTTTTTGAATATTTTCTTGCATAGGAGCCTGTTCTTACCGGTTCATTCCTTCGTTGCCGTGCTATTGGATTAATGCCCATGATCGATCAGGTAAACGATTTTTGTTTCGATTCTAACTTTTTGATATCTCTTTAGTGGTTTTGAGTTAAACACCAAAACGTCAGTGATGAACAATTGGGTTAACAACAGAATTTGGTATCCAAGGATGTGTAATCAAATACTAGTTCTAATGTTGCATTTGATACTGGTGCTGTGCCTTGGGATCAGTCGTTTTAAGTCTGTTTAGCAAGAAACTTGTATTAGAATGCTCTGTTTCTCTTGGTTCAAGTTGAAGTAAACAAAAATGTGGTATTAATTAAAAGAAGAAAGATATGGATTATAAATTGAAGACCCTAGATTTATGCATCTGATTAGCAAGAAACTTGTCACAGGGTGAAAAGGATGACAAGATTATAGCTGTATGTGCTGATGACCCCGAGTTTCGCCATTACAAGGACATCAAGGAGCTTCCACCACATCGCCTGGCTGAAATACGCCGCTTCTTTGAGGACTGTATCCACTCACTTGTATTTGTCACTCATTCTCTCATATAGTCTCATTGATTACTTGAGTCCACAGTCAGCAGTCAGCACCACTCCCAATATGCATAAGTTGTATTGCTTTAGCATCAACTGATAACTTAGAGTTTCATTGCATTAGCTCAACTGATAACATAGAGTTGCGTTGCTTTAGCATCAACTGATAACATAGTTGAAAGCATGTACATCTGCTCGTTCCATCTGAAATACATACTCCATACATTTGTAATATCCTTCATTCATCACGAATAAAAGACAAGAAGAACGAGAATAAGAAAGTTGATGTCGAGGACTTCCTACCAGCTGAGACTGCCATTGAAGCAATCAAGTATTCAATGTAAGCTTTCTGAGTCCCGTAAACAACTGAACTCCATTGATTTCAGTTGTTCTGTTTAGCCCATTATCAAATGCTTCTTCTCAAGTCGTCTATCTTACAAGGCGGGTTTTCTGTTGCAGGGATCTGTATGCAGCATACATTGTTGAAAGCCTGAGGCAGTAATTTCTTCGACAAAAAGGCAGTGACTTGTTTAGAGTTTGTATTCGCTACGACAATGGTAGTGAATGTATGTGACTGTTTATGTAATATATAAACAAGGCTAGACTGTTGGCCACAATGTCACATCACAATGCGTGTAAAAAGACTCCGTACTTTGTGAACCTGTTATTAGGTATCTTGGCTTGGGCTGTGCCTATGTTGCACTCTTTGAAGTCGTCCACTTGGCGTAATAAAAATAACAATAACAATAGAGCACAAATAGTTTTGTACAAAACGTGGCATGAGGGAATTGTGTGAAAAATAATAACATTTATTTTTTAAAATTTATTTTTTAAATTATGTGAGTTCATGATAGTTTTATAAAATTAAGTCTTTTATACTATATTAATTAGTAAACATTTATTTGTATAAGATAATTATGGTTCTGTCATTACTTAATAAAAATAATAATTACAATTTCAGTGAATGCCATTATATTAAATTTAAAATTCCTTTCTGATAAAAAATTAAAAATCGAAATTAAGTTTTCTTTTATGGAATAAACTGAAAGGGGAAAACATTGCTTAAGTAATAAGTGTGCAAGTACTCAAAAAAAAAAGGGTAAATTGGCAACACGTGTTAGAAATCTGATTAGCAAACTTGAGAAACTGTAGGAAAAGAAAAGTAGCTGTTTCGGTACCGACCAAACACAACTGTGACTAACTGACTGACTGGCTGCAAATTGCAAATAGAAAGAGTTGCTCGCTTCGCTCGGCTCTTTCATTTCTTCTGTTAAATCGAAGATCTTTGAATTTGATTCTGAGCTGGAAGCGATGGGAACGCTGGGGAAAGCAATATACAGCGTTGGATTCTGGATCCGTGAAACCGGTCAAGCCCTTGATCGTCTCGGTTGCCGCCTCCAAGGCAACTATTACTTCCAAGAACAACGTACATCTCTAATTATCCTTTTATAATATAAATATTTTGATCATTTTTCGCTCATTTTTTTTTAATTGTAATTCGATGACCCGTAGTCTTCAGTCTTGAATGTTCTAACTTGATCAATTAAATAAACATTTATCTGATTTTCGATTCTTGATGTTAACCAGCTAATTCCAGGTTCTGTTTGGGGAATGAGTAATGTGATTGTATTTTTTATTTCGTTGTTGCTGTTTGTGGCTTTAGATTGGGTATGAATGACCATTTTCCTTTACAGATAGTCGGGTATCTTTGGTAGCTCAGTAGCAATTCCATCAAATTATTTGTTTAACGTTCAATGTAGCTTAGAAACATATGTTCCTGCATAGCTATTAGGATGGTTTTGTAATCAGAAGTGAATGAGATTTTAGTGAAATGACTTACGTTAGGGGTCTGATGTAACTCTGCTCTTCACATAATTGTATGACCAAAAGATGTTTATACCAAAGTCGGAGGTCAAATTATGCAGTTCTCAATCTTCTGCTCTGTTTAGCCTCTATTAATTATGCCAAGTACTGTTTAGAGTAGTGGTATGCTCTTGTTTGCTTCTGTGTCTAAATTTTTCCTTAAACATGTTGAGTATGTAAACTACCTTCTCTTTTACCCAGATTCTCTCCCTGCACAATCTTTCATTCTCACTCTTCTGGTCTTCCAAGTTGGCATAACTGTTTTGTTAATGCACTATATTAATGCTATAAATTTTCTTATGCTTATTCAAGCAAAACATTCTTCATTCTTTATTGGAGAATTCTCCGGATACTCCGAATTTATTTTATGATATATCATTCTTTCAACTGATTCTTAATTTTGGTTATAAAGTCTCTAGGCATCGAACACTCATGAACATTTTTGACAAAGCTCCTGTCATTGACAAGGATGTATTTGTGGCTCCTAGTGCATCTATCATTGGTGATGTTCAGGTGGGCCGAGGTTCTTCCGTTTGGTATGGATGTGTTTTGAGAGGTAAGATAAAGTAGTTTACTCCCCAGTATGTTGTAATTCCGAAATTTCATTTAACCTCTCCTTTTGAGATCTCAATAAGTGGTCTAGAAAACACTAATTTCTGAACTACTTTGATTATTTCAGTATACTGTTGATAGTCTAGTGCTCTTTACGACCATAGTGTAGAATATTAGCATAATGGTGTGAACTCAATTATTTAATTATTATGTCAGTTAGTATTTGATTTCTGCTTGAATTTGTTACTGTTGAGCTGTTAGTCGTCTCTTTTTCTCTGTGCGAGTGTGTGACCACTGCCAACTAGTAGATGTTGGTAGTTTTTGTTTGATTAGGGCTTCCTGTCTGCAGGTGATGTTAACAGCATCAGCATTGGGTCTGGAACCAATATACAAGACAATTCCCTTGTTCATGTGGCAAAATCAAATTTAGCTGGGAAGGTTTTACCTACTATCATTGGAGATAATGTTACTGTTGGTGAGTGATGTGCAGTGATCTTTGAAACATGAAAGTGATCCTGGGGTGGGTTTTATTTAAAGGTCTTGAATTATGATTATCATTTAAATGGACAGGTCACAGTGCTGTCTTGCATGGATGTACTGTTGAGGATGAGGCTTTTGTTGGTATGGGTGCTACTTTGCTGGATGGTGTTTATGTTGAGAAACATGCTATGGTTGCTGCTGGAGCTCTTGTAAGGCAGAACACAAAGATTCCATGTGGGGAGGTCTGTGGGTGATCAATATCTATAGAGCTTTTTGTATTTTTATGAATGGTACTTGAAGGCTTGAAGATTTTTTGTAGAATTATTTAGATTATACTGCAGCTGTGCAGCAGCACCTCCTTTAACCTTAGGCTATATGATCACTTTTGGGCAATTAGTGAATCTGAAAATTATCACACTTCAGTAGTGGAGGATGTATGTTCTGGTGTTTTGTCCCCCTTTCTTGTCCTCTACCTTTTCTGATTGTGCTTTTTAATTGACCATGTTGTTGGCTTGTGGTCTCGAGAAACAAACGTCATGCCCCTCATGAATTTTTTGGGCCCAGATATGGGCTGGGCTAAACTGGAGGTAGTAGTCATCACTACGTCCGCCTTCTATCTCATGGTCGTTGTTGATGTAAAATTGTGCTGGAAATTGGTGTCATGTCCAGATCTGTGATTGTTGAGCCCCAGATATCCTAGACAGTTATATTCCTGTAGTCTAGTTTAGCCATTGGCCAGACTTGATAATAGATTTCGGTTTAGAGATAACTCTGATGACAGAAAATTCCCAATCTGTTTAAGCAGGGCCTGTTTAATTTTCTTCGTTTCCACTATCATGTAATAATCTAAATATTCAAGTTGAGATAGTAGATTCAACCTAGCTAGATGACTGTAGCAAGGTTTGGCCACAATTAACTCCTTACTGAACTTTCCTTCATTTATTCTATGATGCTTCCTGAATGAAAGATCTTAAAATCCATTTATTATTCTGATTACAGGTTTGGGGAGGTAATCCAGCTAGGTTCCTCAGAAAGCTCACAGAAGAAGAGATGGCCTTTATTTCTCATTCGGCCATAAATTATTCCAATTTGGCACAGGTTCACGCAGCTGAAAATGCGAAGAGCTTTGACGAAATCGAGTTTGAGAAGCTGCTTCGCAAAAAATTTGCTCGTCGTGATGAGGAGTATGATTCAATGCTTGGTGTTGTTCGCGAAACCCCTCCTGAGCTTATCCTTCCTGATAACGTGATGCGAGATAAAGTGCCAAAAACAGCTTGAGTGTGATTAGTCCAGGATAGGGTTCTCCACTTGAGATTCAATATCACAGGAATGCCAGATATATCGTTTATTTGCAGGATTCATAGCAAATGAGTGCTTTTCAATTTCAATAATTTTTGGAGACCGCGCGAAATGCTAGGGTCAAATCATGGTGCACATTTCAGGCATATAGCTGTGCTCATCCACTTTGGTTTTGAAGAGCCTTTTCTTTTTTTAAAAAATAAAAAAATAAACGCAATTCTATGAAAAACCTCCACAAGGAAACATATGTTTGGATGTTTTTGATCATCCAGGAATTGTACTTTTAGAGCACGATTACGTCGCATTTGTTTACCAGAAATAAAGAATGTGGATTCAGGCAAGTGGTGACGCATGATACATGTTGCAGTTGCACTATTCTGGAAGCATCTTATTTGAAAATGTTTCATATATCGGCTAGTTCTGGCAGTGGAAACCTAGAACTGGTGGCACCGCCGTTACATATTTAAAGTGGATAATTTATGTTGACGGAAAGAAAAAACACCCAAGAAAGAATTCAGATCAACTTTTGAGCAAATTATAATAATTGTTTGTTGCCTAGTCCATTTTTGTTGATTGCATTTTATTTATTCTCATGACTATTATTATTTGGAATTTTCTGTTCGTGTTCGTTATTACAACAGAACAGATCAGAGATTGGTTTCCGAAAGCCCAATTCCATCAACCGTGCCCAGTACCTATTGCTATTTGGGTTTTTTTTTATTTAATTTTCTTTTTTTAAAAAAAATAAAATTCCGGTTGACTCTTGAAGAAGTTTTGGAACGATAATTGCCTGACAGTTGGTGAGGCGTCGTCAACCCCAACCATTAGAGGTCATAATTTAAATAAAATGAATGATCGATTCAGCATCATTGTTAAGTTTCTTTCTTTCTTCTTAATCAATTGTTGGAATTCATTCATAATCATGTCAAAAGTTGAATACTTACAACTAACGGTACGTGAAAATTTATGGGAAATTTATATAACTAGTTCAAATGTTTTAAATTGACCCCTTAACTTTTTTTTTATCATAACTAGTAAGCAGCACCTAATGTACAGTTTCATATATCATATAAAGACACTCTTACCACTTTCAACAAATCATTCATTCAATTTGATATTGAATATTTTTAATGTTATCCCGAAGTTTACTCAAAACAAATAATAAAATAAAATAATGTTATTCGATCAGTAATTATAACAAAAAAAAATTTGAAAATAAGAATCAGCACAGGCATTTTTACATTTCACCGTGACTGGTGGCGAAGATTTGGTTGGTGCCATTGAGCTATCTGCACTAATGAACTGAGCAACTTTGTGAATGAGAATATGCTCTTCCACTCAGCAACTGGGATGTAGGGGCCTCTATTTTTCGTACTGTTTTGTACCTTTTACGGTTTTACCAACCAATTCTTTCGAAATTGTGTTCGGGAAAATAAAAATCACGTTACATTTATTTCAACTTGGACACTGCTCAATTTGTTATTTAATATTATATCATTTTGGTCTACTTCTAATTTTCTAAACCCACCAAATGCGTGCGTGCATCCCATCATCCATATCTCTGCGAACCAAACTGCACTAATAATCCTAAATAATACTGACAACAATAATACAGGCAGAGGCAGGATTCATTCAAACTCAATATCATACGCATTTTTATCTTTATTTTTTTAATTTATTCCGTTGAATGATTGTAATTTCTTTCAAAATTCAAAACTACAGAAAGGAAGAAACCTAGCCGTGGTATTGTCTGTCTAAAGAGAGATAATAGCCTCGACGACTTGTTTCATCAGTGGGATCGACCCTACGAGGCGATCAAATCAATCAATCATAAATCATCATCACCGAGTTGGATTTGATTAAATCCGAAGCACAGGTACGCCGTGCATGTGATCGTATCCCTCTCCCTCACCCTCGTTTGTATTCGTTGGATGTCAGACATCAACTTAATAATAATATAACGTGTATTGATTCCGAATGATGATGTATTTGAGGTCCGCAAGAAGCTAAGCTTAGCTAGCAACTGACATAAAGTGGCGAACATTAGGGTCCCACACGACCACAGGAAGCATCCACTTTTCTGCAATTTAGTTAAAAGGGGTTTCAATAATGACATCCTTCCCCGGAAATTCTAAAAAAAATGACAGCAAAAACGCAGCAAGCGGTCCAGACTCCAGTGAGGCGTACGCGCCCACACCAATGAGAAAATGTCTTGCGATGTGAAAACTCTATCGGTATCACGTTCGATGAAAAAGATGACTCTCGCCGTAAAAGTTCGCAAAACATTTTGAATCTTGGCTTCCTTTATTATCTGTTACGGCAAAGTTGCTTTGAATTTTATGCTTAGCTCAGTTCTATATCTGCCCTTCGGAAAATACGGAGAAAGTACTTCATAACTTATTTTATATTTGCCTATGCTGGGGAGTGGGGACAAGTAATCAAAAGAAGATAGTGTTTGTTCAAAAATAAATTATATTGTTGGATTCCAAGAACCTAGTTTTATACTTTCTATTGTTTTGTCTCTGTGTTTTTTTTTTAAATAATAATTATAATAAAAAGTGACGTTACTGCAGTAAATTTTTATGTAAATTTTATTTCATACAAATTGATTTAGTATTAATTTATTAGTTGAATAAAAATATAAAATAATAGAAATAAATTATGTGTACCAAGAGATATTTAATCCAACTAATTTAATCGTGTCATATCAATTTGTACAAAAAAAATTTATACAAGAGTTTGTATGTATATTATTACGGTAAAAAAAAAATTATTATAATCCATATGTATTTACAACCTAAATTTTTTAGAACTCTAGATATAGATATTTATAGTACAACAACATAAATACTTAACCGAGCATTGAATTTGGAATTCTGCTCTCGCTTACATATTAAGCGAAATTTAACCTCATTTAAAAATAAGAAACCCCACAAAACTCGAAAGAAATGACATTTATCATTATTCTTACGTAATTATGTGTAATGAAGATGGGTTAGTAAATTTTAAGGAAAGACCATCGTTTCTACTAACTAGTCCATGAATCATGAAGGCGACTGTTTGGTAGTCATTTTATTTTATATTTTTTATTATCAAAGATACACGCACATAAACACATAATAAAATTATAGATCTAGCTATGTTGATTTTACTCTAATGCAGAGCATCCATTGTAACCATTAGATCTAATTGAAAAAACTAATACTCATTACAACTTGTAATCCAATGGCAATAGGAGACACTCTAACTTAGAGTATCTCCAACGTATCAATTCCCTAGCATTATTTATGCAGTCAAATCCCTTCGAATAGTTTATAAAAATGTTTAGTGTCTAGTGTGTGTTGTATTACATCATTGGAAAAAGAAAAAAAAAAAAATAAGGGAACAAGAATCTTTGAGCTGTCGTTTTGAAGAAGAAGCTTGTTGGTAAATAAAATAACAAGAGTCAAGAGTGATGATAAATGCTAAAATCTATTAATATACATTATTGCTGTTGGTGTTCTCTAATCAGAATCAACTGGGATTCAGGGATTGTATCAAATAATTCATTGAAAGAAAGTTAATTAGGTATGGTGGGAAGGACAATGGACTATGGAATAGGACATTCTGAAGAACAATTGGACCACAAGACAGGAAATTAATTTGTGAGGATTGCAGCTTGCATGGGCATGAAAGTCCACGTTGACGGGCATTAAGGGTTAAGGTTCACGTTGCAGCTTTGTGGTGCAATCACAAGTCCTCATCACACGCAGGATGCAGAGTCAGACGGAAAGCGAAAGATACATCATTCACGTTACAAATCCTCGTTGTCTCTGTACAACAGAAGGTTTTATACAGAGTGACGTTCTACGTTGTTGTACAAGTGGCGAAGTGGGTCTTCGTTATTTTCAGTTTCGATGCTAATGCTTGAATTAATTAACACCATTCGCTGTCTACAGCTGCCTTCTTCCTCCATTCATCAGTGGTTTTGTTTCTTGGATCGGTGATTGTGTGTGGATTCAATAATATCGAAATCCGATCAGGTGCATGCTATGTTGTCCAATGGAATGCATGTTGAGATTTTTTCAGTACAACTATTTTGTAGACCTCGCAATTCAAGCAATGAAATCTTGACACTCATTCTATAACACTCCATAACGTACACGACAGCACACATCAGAGACGAGGCAAGCTGCTATACCACCGGCCCTTTAATACATATTTTCTATCTTTAATGCAATTTCAGTCGCTTTCGTTATACTGTTGTTAGTTTGGATATGCCTTTCAACATTAATAATATGTAATGGCCATTTATTCTCTATTGCTAAATTAAATGGTCGTTTGCTATTTCAATAACATAACTACCAATTTAACTAAATTAGTACATTTCACGAACAAGAACGTATTCGGTGTCATCTGTTACTACTGTAGCAAATATTATTGTATTTTACTTTTACAGCCTGATAATATTTAAATGTTAGTTGAACCGTGGCGCATCCAATGAAGTATCAAACGGGATCAGATCGAAGAAGACAAGGATCCACCGGTAAAATCGGGAGTGAGAAATTAATATTAAAAAAAAAAAAAGGTGTACGGTTATGTTCATCCTGCAAAACATAATTGGATGTACGGTTATGTTTAAGACTTGGAGATTAAAATTAATTTTTTTTATTCTACCTTTGCTTTTGCTAGCATGTGGTATAGTGAAGGGCATCCATAAAGAATCGAAAGAAATTAAATTTCATTAATAATTATAGAATTTTGGCGTTACACTAAGTAGTGAGAGTTAGGTAGCGTTTATTTTTTAACTTAATAACTTAAAGTGACTTAACTTAATTAATTAAGTTAATTAGATGTGTTTGTTTTTATAACTTAATAGGACTTTTCAGATAATTTTGACTTAATAAAATAAGCCAATTTTTTTAACTTTTTGCTGAATAGAAGAATTTGAATTAAGTCAATTAATTTCTAATGTCAAAAATATCCCTATTTTATAATTTATTTTTCATATATATTCCAAAACTCACCCATAAACGTTTATCCTACATAATCTCATCTTTACATGAGACAACTTTGAGATGAAATAACAAATCAACTATTTCAATCATTTTGTTAGTTTTTTTTTCTTATATTATGTACTATTATTGAGAATTAGTGATAAAATTTAAAATTTATAATATTTTATATATTATAATTCTAAAATTATTATGTATTCACTTGAATATAGTTTTACTTATAAATAATAAAATATTATGGTATTTAGTGTATTATTTATTTGACATTTAAATTTAATAAAGTGCAAAATGTAAAAATATATATTTTCAGATTTTTAAGTTTAAAAAACAAACAACTTAATACTTATTTTCAGAGATTCAGATAAAAAAAACAAACACATTATTCAGATTCAGATATTCAGATCTATTCAGAATTCAGATTAATTCAGATCTATTCAGATTTCAGACAGAAAAACAAACGCCGTCTTAGAGTCACTGCCGGATCCCACTTGATTACAATGGATAAAACTATCTTCTTAGTTTTGTGCGATGTTAATGTATTATTTGTAAATGGAACTAACAAGTGTGAGAACCAAACAAAATCCTAAAAATCCCCAATTTCCCATTTTGTCCCCCCAAAGCCCCACCAACCACACTCATTCCCGCGTTCTCACCGGCCAACACCCTGCACCTTTCAATCCTAATTTTTCGGAAAAATTAAAATTACTTCTCTTTTTCTTCCATTGACGAGTCTTCATATATCAGTAACCAAAATTACAAATTTAATTAATACTAACGGCAAACACACAGGAATCAAATGTTCTAAGAATATTATATTTAATAAATTGTTTAGCCTTATAAAAATTCAATCATTTCTCCACTACTCAAATCTATCATTCCCAGTTAAATGACATCCAGAAAAACACCCGATGCTTTATTTCATTCAATAATGCAGGTCCTTAGTCGTCATTTCGCGAATTTGTTTTAGTTAATTTTTTTCTTTTAATTTTGTTTGTTTCACTTTTTCGTCGTTCTGCTTCTGATGCTGCAGAGCCCGGCAGACACGAAAACAGAGAGAAGCATTACAAATTACAAAACATAAAGAGAACAACAATCAAAGCTTAAAAGAAGGGAAGTAAAAAAAAAAAAAAACAAAACAAAACAAACCCTAGAATCTCTCACTTTGATGGAAAATCTCTCACATTCTCGCCCACCAAACAAGTCCTCGACCTCGGCTTCATTTTCAAAAAAATCATGCAATGGGACCAGCTTCATGACCAAAACCACTTACGACGACGTCTTCGGAGGCCCGCCAAAGTTCGTTGCACCTACACTTGCGCCGAGACCGGAGGACTACACCGAAATTTTCGGCGGCTTTCACGCTCCGCGAGCCTCTTCCATTCCGGTCCTTGATCTTCCGGTGGTCGACGAGGACGACGTACTCTTTGATGTTCAGAGCTCCGGCTTTGACTACGATGAAGTGTTCGGCGGTTTCAATGCTCTTGATTCTGCTGTTTCGTTTCACGACCTGATGATGGACCAATCTAAAGGTTTTAGTGGTGGTGATGTTGACTCCTGTGATGAAGCTTGGTACATTTTATTTTATTTTATTTTGTTTTATTCTATTAAAAAATAGCCTTTTTTTGGGTTTACCGAAATGAAGACATTTTTCTTATAAAATTTTATTTCTTTGGTTATTTAATTTGTTTTATTTTCTTTTTTGTTTGTCTGTATAATAGATTGATAGTTAGTGAGCTGCCTAATGCATGAACTTATAGAAGAGTGTTTATGGCTCTGAGAATGATATAAAAGTTTTCTTTATTTTTTAAAAGTTTAAAAGTCTTGCATAAATTATATCTGGTAGTTTTTATTTGTGAGTCAGGGAACAAAGGAGTAACATTTTGAGCTGAGTTGGTTGCTTCTTGCCTGTAAAGCAGCTTGTTTTTGTATAGTATTCCAGTTTGAGTGAATTCTAAGCTCTCCTCAATCACAGAATCTGCTACAACCACATGCATGGTTAGTTATGTTAGGAAAATTGGGCCATTTGGGGATTTTTTTTTTAATTTTTGTTTTTTGACTGCAATGATAAGGTTTTCTCCAACAGAAAGGGTAGAAATAAAAGATCACATGGTTTTCCATCACAAATTTTATGCATTGTCTAGCCGTTGCTAATGTATATGAATATGACTTTATTTAAGGACTTTGAAGCAATTATTGGCTTTTTTAATTTACTCAGCATCTGTATTTGTTGCGTGGATGCTGTCTTTTTAATTCAAGTTGTAAATATGCATATTAATTGATTTTATGCCTCTTGGGGCAACAGCATTGATAGTATATGTTCCACATTTGTAGGACCCCGGCAGAAACTGATTCTCTGTCAGAAGAGTCGGATCAGTCTGGAAAGAATCAATGTTTGTCCAATAGAGATTCTTATGAATCAATTGATGGCAGTAGGGAATTCAACATATCTTATCATAAAGCTAAGCAGAGAAGTGATGATGATATGCCAAATGGGATTACCCATGTAACTCAGATACACGCCGTTCCTGGATATACATTTCTAGTTGACAAAACCACACCCTTGGGAAAGGCATACCGTGAGAGTCCGTCTCTGGAGGTGACTGATGATAGCGATCTTCATATGGATTTTGGTGGGGGAATGATGAGAGAAAAGAACCTCAAAAAAACCCTGTCTCAACCCTCTGCTGGTAGTGCTGATGAACAAGCATTTGCAAGTGGCCTTAAACCTCAAAAAGCATTTGGCAGGACTTGTTCTCTTCCTAATGAGACATTTGTCACTGTTTCTGAGATAAGTCTTAGAACGCAGCCCTCGGAAGTCCCACCTCCCTGTAGACCTGCACCTCCGTTAGGTGTCAAAATGGGTGATTCTGGTAAAATATTTAAAACCTCTAAAACCACTGCATCTGAAGGGATCAATGATGATACTTCACCTGTTTATGATGTGGAGGTTGATATGAGTTCATCTGCTGCCGCCTCCGCTGCTGCTGTGAAAGAAGTAATGGAAAAAGCTGAAGCAAAACTAAAAGCTGCAAAAGAATTGCTAGAGAAGAAGAGGGACGGTGTTCAAAGCTGTAAGCATGACAGGAAGGATAAGGATAAGGAAGGAAAGATGTTTGGTACTTTTGAAGGTTCCAGAAGCATAAAAAAGGAGAGAGTGCGCGGCACTTGTGAAAGGCAAGAAAATGGAATGACATTTTCTGCCAGGGAGGAAAGACAGAGAGATGTAAACACAGCAATGGCAGTTCCAGATACACTACAGGCAGAAGAGTTCTTCACTATGGATAGAACATTGGCAGAGAAACATGGACTATCTGGTAAAATTGTCGGAGCTTGCAACTGGAAAGAAGCGACAGAATTTTTTGAATTGGTCAAAACAGATGGATCCACTTTTGAGCAGGCACACTATGATGAGGTTTTGGAGCTGGATCCAAAAGTTCAGGATTGCAGGCAGAAGACTGAAAAGGAAGCAATGGAACATCATCGAGTGAATGGTCAGACAATAGTAACAAAAAGTGAAGATTTTGAACTGGAAGAAAACAAGAAAAAACTTGTTGCAAAAGAAGCATGTGAGCTGGCAAGTAATAGGAGGTCTGAGGGAGCAAAAGCAACACACAAGCATAAAGGGCACGAGAAGCAGGTCAAAGTGGCTAAAGAAGTTTGTCACCAGGTAGTGGTCCAACACACTGCAGAGAATGAGAAGAAACCAACTGGAGCTGATGTACCAGAAAAGCATGAAAACCTGGTAAAGGTTCATTGCAAGGAAAGCAAATTTGAAGGTAAGAGGGTTATGAAGCATCAGGGGATTGAACAGCCACTGAGAGAGACTAATAGAAGTATGGGAAATGAGACAAGATTCGAGGAGCCTTGCGATATGGCTGCCAATGGAAGAAGACAAAGGGAGGCTGTTGAGCAGATAGAGAATGAGAAAAAGGTGAAGAAGGCTCTTGACCAAGAAGACAAGGAGAAGGTGTTAGTGGAGGATTCTGAGCTGGAAGATATTGAGAATAACTTGGTGGAGGCTTACGAAAGAGAGGAAAGCCCTAGGAAAATAAAAGAGGCCCTTGAGCAGGTAGAGAGCAAGAAGAAGCAAAAAGAGGCTTGTGAGCAGGGAGATGCTGAGAAGAGACTGAGAAACGCTTTAGAACAGGAAGCAAATGCAAAGGAGACTTTCAAAAGAGAGGAAACTGAGAAGAGACTTCAAGTGGAGCGAGATATAGAAGAGATTGGGAAAAGACTTACAGGGTCACATGAAAATGAAGAGACTGGGAAAAGACTAGGGGAGGTGTGTGAGGACGTAGATAATTGCGAAACATTATATGAGGCTCATGGAAGAGGAGAAGAAAATGAAATGAGATTCAGAGAAGCACTTGAGAAGGAAGCAAGTAGGAACTTCTCGCAAGAGGCTAGGGTAGAAACTGAGAAGAGTTTTAAAGATGCTGGTGAGGCTAAAGATTTGAAGGAGCTAAACAAAGCACATGAGAAAAACCAATGGGATGAATATGGGAAGAAGCTGAAAATGGCTGAAGGACCTTGGTTGTTCAAGAAGGGGAAAGATATGGAATCAGGCAAGTCATGTATGCTGGATGATAATGTTAACCTTCAAGTGACTCAATTAGCTAGTCAGCAGGAGGTAAACAGTGAAAAAGAAGAGGTAACTCAAGGGGCCTTTGCTGATGAAGGAAATGTAGAGATACAGATTGGGAACAGTGACAGTGAACTGGAAGGAGAAGCAGTTGAAGCCGCAAATGTGTTGGATGACAGAAAATTTGAAGTGTTTGGCTTGGCCCATGGCAACTTAAAACAAGAAGAGTGCAAACTTGAAATGAAAGATGTTGCAGAGCCGCCTTGTGAAGACCACAGTGCAAAAACAATGGTCGAGTCTGGAACAGGCATCGGACAGGAGAAAACTACGAGTGGCCTCCAGCCAGACGGCAGTACCAAAAATCAAGAGAAGAAGTTTCCTAATGAATCGGGGGAGAGAGAAAATGACATCAACCAGATCCAAGTTGAAGTTGGCTTGAATAAGAAATTAGAGCAGGACAAATTCATGCCAACTCAACTGGTAAAAGAATCTGCTCAAAATGGTAGGAAAATGGAAGCTGCTCAGCAATCGATGCTGGGCGGGAAAGGAAGCATCCAGAAAACTGCTCAGTCGACTAATGCAAGTGAGAGTTCGGAAAGAAGAGAGAAGAATGTGAGTGTGACACTTACATCAGAAGATAAAGATGCTGAAAGGGTGAAAAGCCAAAGAGAGCTAGAAATTGAACGTCTTAGGAGGATCGAAGAGGAGAGGGAGAGGGAAAGGGAAAGGGAAAAGGATAGGATGGCTGTTGACATAGCTACTCTTGAAGCTCGTGAAAGGGCCTATGCTGAAGCCCGTGAGAGGGCAGAAAGAGCTGCTGTGGAGAGAGCAACCGCTGAAGTTAGGCAAAGAGCACTGGCAGAGGCACGGGAAAGACTGGAGAAGGCTTGTGCTGAGGCTAAGGAGAAGTCATTAGCTGAGAAAGCATCTATGGAGGCCAGACTCAGGGCAGAGCGTGCTGCTGTTGAGAGAGCAACTGCAGAGGCTCGAGAGCGTGCTGCAGAAAAAGCAATGGCTGAAAGAGGTACTTTTGATGCAAGAGAACGGGTAGACAGAATATTTTCAGAGAAATTTTCTGCTTCTTCAAGAAATAGTGCAGTGAGACCAAGCTCTTCATCTTCTGTGAGTATACTTGCTATTTTTATGACTTGCACGGTTATGGCAGGACTTTAACTAATTGTAACTGCAGGACCTACCGGATCAGAAGTGTCAGAGTGCCAGCTCCTTCAGTAGTTCCAGATACCCATATTCCTCAGGTTATGTTGGTATGTAATTTTGAAGCTATGGGTGGTGGTTTTTGGGTAAACTATGTATATATGAATGAAAGCAAAATTCTATTTCCAATGTTTTGACTGACTTGTGCACGGTCATTCTAAAACATGTGTCTTTTCTGCATGAAGCTTCAATTAATGCTGAGAGATCTGATGGAATTGAAGGTGAATCTGCTCAGAGATGTAAGGCCAGACTAGAGAGACATCGGCGAACAGCAGAACGGGCGGTATGACTTCTATTTTATTTTTCCTGTAAACAGTCTGCTTATTTCCAACAAAATAACCTCTTGGAGTTTTGCAGGCAAAAGCTCTTGCAGAGAAGAATATGCGTGATCTTCTTGCTCAAAGAGAGCAAGCCGAAAGAAATGTAAAATCTTTGCTCCTCTGGAAAGGATTTCTTTGACTTCATATATTCATTGCTTTCTCTGCTTATTTCTTCGACCTATTTCTGTTTGCAGAGATTAGCCGAAACACTAGATGCTGATGTCAAGAGGTGGTCTAGTGGAAAAGAAGGCAACCTACGTGCTTTGCTTTCAACATTGCAATATGTATGTGTTACTTTCCCAATTCCTATAAACGTATGCTGTAGTGTCATTTAACATATGAAATGCATGTTAAAATTGTTTCAATTATTAGATGAATGTGCTTACATTTGAAGTATGTAAGAATATAATGACAAAAGTGTGCTTTTGTAAGTTAAATTGAAGAGGGTTGGTATGTGGAGGACCATCAGTGGAGTGGATGGGTTAACGTCCTGAACTTCATTAATTTCTATTGCATGCTGGGTCTGGATTAATTGATCGTTAATGGTGTTCTGAACATTGAAAGTTTACATCTTTGCTTTTCTGTTGACAAGTTTGTTTAATTTTGCTGAATGCCTGGGCCAAAAATGTTGATAGTATTAAAAACGATGACTATGCTCTTTTTATATTTGTGTTGTGTTTGTAGAATACCAATGCATTTGACATAGAAATAAGTAGATTAATCCTAGACCTCTTTTTCTAATCTTTAGATTTTATCAGACATAGATGGCCAAACGTTTTCATTCAGTTTTTATAAAGTCAATTAATATTAGTATTTACCTGAACCAAATTTTATGTATTGGCAGATCCTTGGGCCTGATAGTGGTTGGCATCCAATTCCATTAACAGAGGTAATAACTTCTGCTGCTGTTAAGAAAGCTTACAGGAAAGCCACTCTTTGTGTTCATCCTGACAAATTACAACAAAGAGGTGCAAGTATCCAGCAAAAATATATTTGTGAGAAAGTGTTTGATCTCCTTAAGGTATCTCTTTTGCTTTCATGCAGATATCATTAATAATGCTTGAGAAGTGATGGGCCTATATATTTGCACATAAGAATTAAAATGATCTTTTGAATCACTGGAAAATATCTGCTATGCACCTGATTTTGTTGAGGCAATATTGAAAATGTTGTAACAGAGATAAATATTTTACAGAAAAGTTTCAGTAATATCTAGGGAGGTTGTATCTTTACAACCTGTTATTCTGACAATTAGGACCTCTCATTTGCTTCACACATGCCCTTAAGGTTACATTCACCTCATTGTGATCAATAATATGGTCATCTGTAGTCTGTTGCAAAAAATTTTTGGTAGTCATGGATCCATTAACTTTAAGCATGCCTTAGAACATCATAATGTTATCTATCCGGTAGGATTTTGACATTCCCCTACCTGTCTTGTTAATTTTCTAGGTACGAATGCTTCTATTAATGTCATCTTATGAACAGTTTGCTTTTAACAGAAACATTCTGTCATCGACCAAAGTTTCTGTTGATTGATGATTTTCAGGAAGCATGGAACAAATTCAACTCAGAAGAGCGGTAGCCAGAACTTAGTATGTATGCTGAATGCATATTTAACCCCATTTTGTAAATTGATGGTGCTCATAAGTAATTATCTTTCATGCCCATTTGATAGTTTTAGTCATCTATGTAGTTCCTAAAATCTAATTTTTTGCTCAAAGCAGTAGGCATGAAGCAAATATTAGCTAGAGAAAAGTAGCCGTCTCTTGGGAATATGCAAGTCCCAATATTTATTTTGCTATATATAGTATGGCTGAAGCCTAAATCCCCCCATTTTAGCCGAAGAAAAAGTAAAGGCTTTATTTTGAAACTTTGTCTGCTGAGACTAAGATACTCCATTTTATGAACCAAAATATATTTAACTCCTATGTAAACAGCTTGCAAAAGATCATCAAAGTAAGCGGATTCGAATTTCTTCAGAAGTAAGCAATGTGCTTTAGTGGATCAAAGTTAGCTAGCTATCCATAATGGTTTCCCCCTTTCTTCTTTATGGGGACAAGATGGTGATAATGATGAGAGTTTACGTTATGATGATTTGTTAATTTTTAATTTTTTATTATTTTTTTGGGTAATGGTTATGAAAAAGCTTCACGGATGATGATCGAGATTGCGTGCGGTAAATGGGCCTAATGATGAAAACAATGCAATGTTGTCTATTCATTAACTGCTTTTTCTTGCATTCCTTATTTTTTGTTCTTTTTAATATTCTTCCAAGAGAAAAATAGTAGAGAGAAGCTGCTCCCTATAATTTTGTCCGTGCTCATCCAACAATAGTCATTGATATGGTAATGCTTCTAAATCAATACGATGACACTAGAGAGGCCCTGTTCATCTTCTTAATTGTAAAAGTTCCACATTATTTAGACGCCAAGTAAATGAGCATTTGTTAATAAATTAAGGATAATCACTAGAATGGCCAAATTCGATAGACAATCAAGTGTAGGGATGGTAATTTGGGGGAGGGGGGGGGGAGACTAACTTTATGATCTAGTTTTTTTGTTCGTGTCAAAATTATTTAAGGGGATTTTTGATTCCTTGAATAATTAATATATTTTTAGTTTTTGAATTTAATTTGATCATATTAAAGTAAAAAATTTAAACAAAAGTAAAGTTTTAAGGTATATCTTAGAAAAATTTGGATGTTTTAACTTTAGTTTTATCTTTTGCTTTAGTTTTTGTTTTATTAGACAAAAGCTTAAAGGGAAATTATTTACGTGTTATCATTATTTTGTTATATGTATATCTAACCACTATAAAATTTGGATATGTACCTTACACCATCTTTGTTTTTAAACTTGTATCAATCAACTATTTTAACATTGAAAAATGATCATTTTATTCTTAAATTAATTAAAAGACAATTTTATTCTACAAGATTTTAAAAAATAAAAAAATTATAATCATAAAATTGCACTTAAATTATATAAAATAAATAATCTTAAATTCAATATGTTATTTTTTTAATTATAATTTCACTTAACAATTATGATATTAATTTTTTGTAATTATAGTTTTATTTATTTTGTATAGGAAAGTTTTCTAATATTAATTATAGGGAAGTTTACAATAATTATAGGGAGCTTTTCTCTTCATGCTAATTTTTGTAAACTTCCTTATACTTAATTTCATTATAGAAATTAAATAAAATTATAATTACAAAATATTATTATTACAAGATGTTATTTTTTATAATTATAATTTAATTTAAAAATTATCATCTTTGATTTTGAGATTTATTTATTTTATTGAATTTTAGGGTTTTCTCATAATTATAATTTTTTTATTTTTTAAAATTTTGTGCAATGAAATAACCTTTTAATTCATTTAGCAGTAAAATGGTTATTTTTAGTGTCAAAGTTGTTGATTGATACAAGTTTAGAAATAAAGGTGGTGCAAAGTACATATCAAAATTTTTGTGGTGATTAGATGTATATATGACGAAAGAAAAATGGTGTAGAAATAATTTGCTAAGTTTAAAAGAAAAATTTTAGGCCAACGGCTTTTGAATAAGATCTGATTAAATAATAATTTAAGATTGTAACTAGTTAACTAGGCCCAAAAGTTTCATAACATATTTATTGTTTATGCTAATATTTTATAATTTGAATTTTTATTTTTTATTCATTAACAACTCTAAAAAAGTAAAATTAAAACAGAGAAATGGGGATTTGAGGAAGGGATGAAGATTCTATCTCATTCTCGTTCCTCTCCTAAAAAGAAAATTTGATAAAAAAATTAAATATAAAATTATTTTTATACCCTCTCGAAATAAAAACATCTTTGAGAGGCTCCGTGCTTGCAAGGATTTCTATTATCCCTAATCAAGTGAGAGGTGAGCACCGTGAGAAATGTGAATTCAGATAATTTTGATGAGTTGGTGAAATCCTTTTGACTCACGATCCAATCCAACATTTACTTCCTTTTGTTAGGTGTTATTTCAGAATTAAGCCCAATGATGCCTCAACGTAACTGATGCCGGCAGCCCAAAATAATTTGTTGTACAAAAATAAATAACATAATTGAAAACACCCGTACTGCCACCACAGATTTTATACGAACCAAATAAGCCGCGTGCCTACTATATTTCCATGTCATGTTACGTTTCATCCGTATGATAAACTTCCCCGCCAAAACCCGTATTCCAATTACTGACGCTCTGCCGAAACGCTATGCATACACTCATCAGGTGTTCGACGAAATTTCTCACAGAGACCTCTCCTCCCTCAACTGTCAACTGCTCTCATATACACGCAGCCGCAACTTTCCCGCCACTTGGGCTCTCTTCTGTTACATGCGTTCTACGTGCTTGAACCTCACTGCTTACACTTTCACACCTGTTCTGGGTGCCTGCTCTGCTTTGCCTGCCCCAGAACGTGGCAAACAAGTCCACGCCTTAATGATAAAAGGTGGTACAGATTCAGAACCCATAGCCAAAACGGCGTTAATGGACATGTATTCCAAGTATGGGCTCTTGGGAGAATCAGTTGAGGCTTTTAAGGAGATTGAGTTTAAGGATGTTGTGACTTGGAACGCTTTACTTTCAAGCTTTTTAAGACACGGCCTTGCTAAGGAAGCATTTGGTGTTTTTAAGGCAATGACTAGAGAAAGAATTGAGTTTAGTGAGTTTACCTTATCTTCTGTACTCAAAGCTTGTGCCTTGTTGAAGGCATTTCGACTAGGCAAGCAAGTACATGGTTTGGTTGTTGTTTTGGGACGTGATTTGGTATTCTTGAGTACTGCCCTTATTGATTTTTACTCAGCTGTAGGGTGCATTAGTGAGGCCATGAAAGTTTTTAATGGTTTCAATGGTAAAGTTGATCACATTATGAAAAATTCTTTAATTTCTGGGTGTGTTCAGAATAAGAAGTATAAAGAAGCTTTTTCTATTATGAGTACAATGAGGCCAAATGCGGTTGCACTCACTAGTGCTCTTGCCGCTTGTTCTGAGAATTCTGATTTGTGGATTGGAAAGCAAATTCATTGTCTGGCATTACGTTTTGGGTTTACTTATGAGACCCAGTTGTGCAATGTAATGCTAGATATGTATGCTAAATGTGGTAAACTTTTGAATGCTCGGTCGTTGTTTGATGGAGTTTTTCAGAAAGATGTTGTTTCTTGGACTAGTATGATTGCTGCATATGGAAGTCATGGGCATGGGCTTGGAGCTCTTGAGCTGTTTAAGAAGATGGGCGAGGCAGGAAGTGGGGTCTTGCCCAATTCTGTCACATTTCTTGCTGTTTTATCGGCTTGTGCACATTCAGGATTGGTGGAAGAAGGCACAGCTTGTTTTAATTCAATGAGAGAGAAATATGGCTTGGATCCAGGGCCAGAACATTATGCCTGTTTCATTGATACCTTAGGCCGGGCTGGTCGGATAGAAGAAGTGTGGTGTCTGTTTAATGATATGGTTAAGAATGGTACAAAGACTACAACTGCTGTATGGGCAGCGCTTGTAAATGCTTGTAGTCTCAATCTAGATGTCAAAAGGGGTGAGTTTGCTGCAAAGCAGCTCTTAGAATTAGAGCCAGATAAACCTGGTAATTATGTGCTGCTTTCAAATTTTTATGCAGCCATTGGAATGTGGGACTCTGTAGACAACTTGAGAAGCATTATGAGGAAGAAAGGACTAGCTAAAGAAATAGGGAGTAGCTGGGTTACTGTTGCAAAACTGACATGAAAATGCCTGTAAACTCAGTTTGGGAAAATGCAATCAATAGGTCAACATTTCTTTGTAACTTTGCTTTATGGGCTGCTTTGAAGGCACATAAGTAATCCAGTTGTATTATGTAGTTCTGGGAGCATGCTTTGTAACTTTGATTGGTCAAGCACGGCAGGACAGTTTTGTGGACCTTTAAATAGTATCTCGACATTTCTTTTCAGTAGAAGAGTTTTGGCAACTTATATATTTTGTTTATTCTGCAATGGGAGCACCAATTCTGTCTGAATCAACAAAAAGATTGGTGAAATTCGTTTCTTCCGGGTTTGTTTTGGTCCTCCAGTAAATCAACTGGTATTATTTGGTTGTTGCTATTCCCAACTGCTGTTTCTCACGTCTTTAAAGTGTATAAGCTTCCAGATTTCTCTTTACCATAAATACAAATAGGCATCACCAAACGTATTGTGCTTTTGTGTTTTGTTGAAGCAAGGAGATATAACTACAAGCTGCCAAATTAAGGTCCAGAAATCAATCAGTAAATTTCATAGACAGATATATGCAGAGATTTAGGAATACAAGATAACGGGATGTCAAAATAGTGGGCAGTGAATTTGACCTAGTCGTCTGATGATGCCTGTTTTCAGTTTGTTGGAGGTCACTGAACAACTTCAAGATTTTCCTGTCACTGCTCAATAAGAATTTGAGCTTGTCATTTATCTTTTAGGAGGAGTTTTTTCGAAGAAGCTCAACAACAAAAGACAAGGGGATGCATGCTTCAAGGTCCTTGGAGGAAGTGTCCTGAGGTATACATCACATAAAAATCCTGTTTACTAATTTTAGTTGCATCAGTGATTGATTAAAATGAGCTAATTTTTCATATGCATAAATTAGCTTATGTGTCATATATCTTCAATGGAAATTTTTGCTCAAGTGGTGTGTAACAATCTGGGATTATATTATTGACTGATTTTGCATTTGTGTGAAATCAACTCAATATTATATTTATAACTTTTTGTTAATTTGATGTTATTTTCACATGTTTTCTATGTGTTCTTCAAAATGAAACATTTTGTTGTTAGATAAACTCTGTCCTGATGAATAAATAGTGTAAAATGAATGCATGGGGATCTATCAGAAGTCAGTGATGCTATCCTTGTTTTCATCTTCCACTTCTTTGTCTGCAATTGCCTCTTAGAACGGTTTTCAATAGGTTTGGTTACTGGTGATTTTGGTGACAGTTTGTAGTTTACACATTACTTTCTGGTTATTGTATAGAAATTAGAAAGTCAAACATTGGATATATAAACCACAATTATCAAAGAGCTACTTCAATGCATGCATCAAAGCCTAATGCTAATGCTTATGTCTCTTAAATTTTCATGCATTCAGTAACTAACACATCATGTAAGAGCAGTGAAATGTGATCGGGACCGTGTCAGGGAATCCTAGACAACTACTGCAGTACAAAAATAATTTTGGAAGGATGATGTTGTAGTAGCTTTCAAGAAAAGAAGGTAAAACATTTAACAGGCAACTCATAATTTGGACTTTGTTGTCATCCAAGTGCTTTTAAGTGGTTTGTCTTACATTCTTTTATAAATTCGGAGTGGAATTTTATGTTTAGTCCCTTTCATAGTTGGAAAAGCAGAATGCACCACAAATTTTTTATAAACCAAAATTTTTGGAATCCCGTGATGAGATCATGAGAAACCAAGACTGCTAAACTGACTTCCATGACCCACGTAGGTGATAGGACAGTGGATAGATGTACGTGTATTTGTTGAACAGAAAAGAAAGAGGATTGCTGGGTGAGTCCAACTTAGTATGTGTATGTATGGTGAAACTTCTAAGTTATGCATGGTCTTCTTTCTGAATTCTCACCATGCTCTTTGAGGCCTTGAACTGAGAATACGAAGCCCTTGTTGTAACATGCCGGCTCTGGGTGGTCAGAGCATCGTATTAAAAAAATATATATAGAGACTAAAAAACAGGTAGCATACCAAACAGGGTCAAATTAAATTTAATTCCTCCATTGGTGATGTATTCTTGTCATTCATCCACACTATTTCTGCTTTATGCATATGTGCAATGTGAGTTCAACTTGTCTTACAGGGTTCTTAATCAAACTGTGTTTAGAGCTTTGAGTACAAGCAGAAGCAGAAGCAGACGCGACTATCAACGGTTAGCTGATGAATCTGCCACTTCAGTCGTTTTGGAAGTGAAGCTGCAGAGAGTGCCAGCTCGAGTATTTGCTTCAATAAAATTGACTCTCAAGTTCAGGCGAAGCCTTCCAGAAAGATGAACAAGTCTTTTTGACAACCGCGGTAAGGAGAAAGCAACAGCTAAACCAGAATTTTGGAGGTACTTGGGGTTATGTGAGGGAGTGAGGAACATGGGATGCTCATTCAAACACGCCAGTCATTCTTTACAATTGAATACGAATTGTTTTGCTTCTTCTTGACTTGGTGTAATACTACTACTATTCTATCTTATATTATGATCAAGATATTAATTACAATCTCAAATATTCAGAAGACTGCTTTGATAATCATTAGCAATTGAAGTAAGAACTAGAGATCATGTTTGTTTCAGTTGCTAACTAATAACCACGGAAATGAAAATAATTAACAATATCGGATGATTTCAGTGGACACTTTTTGAATTTTTTTTAAAATTTTTTTAAGATTATAATTTTAGATACTGAGAAAAATATTGTGCGACCTGATAGTAAGTGGCTCTCCAGGAGAGACATTGGAGATCCAGGCCCTTTTAACTTCCTTTCCCACCTAAGAAATTCAAATGGGGTATCAATATAAAAAGGAGATTCCCAGTTGTCTCTGTCTTATCATATGTATTTGCGTGCTCTTGTTTTGATTGCAATGTTGCGTCACCCCCACCCCATTCTCGGAGTTGGAGATGGTCGCATTTCTACGCTTCTAAAACCAAAGGTACTGAGAAACAAATTATATAATCATGGGCTTCTGATTAATTTAAACTGCTGTTGGCAGTATTTTATTTTACTTTTTCAAAGAAGGGTAGAGGATTTTTTGCCTAAACATATTTAACTGTAGAGTTATGATTGGATTCAATGCCCTTCTTACCTGTATTTTTATTTGTGACAAATCTTTTCATTGACCCATTAGGTTATTTCTTATCATCTAATTAATTAAATAAAGACATATAAGTGTGACACGCCATGAAGTGTAAGCGGAACATATTTTTTAACAAGTTCAAAGTAAATTAATTATATTATTTTATTTAAAATAAAATTTTAAGATGTCTAACACTACTCTATTATAAAATTAATTTTTATTTAATTTAGTTAACCAACAGAAAATAAATGAATAAATATTTTTTATTACCTAAAGACATTTGTACAGCGCCGAAGATTACCTAAAAGAAGTTATTAGTTAGTTAACCTCCAAATCATCCTCGTGAGGAATTGATGATAATGACTAATAATGGCAAAAAAATACATTGCGGCAGCACCCACTAGCAAGTGTGTAATGCCCAGATCCGGGAGAAGAATTTTAACTTGGATCTGATTTGTTGACCCATGGACATCCATTCCTCTTTGGCGGGCAAAATCAAAATAACCGGCAACTTCTCCTCCGATGAATTGAATTAGTCGTCCAAAATTAAAATAATTAAATAATAATAATAATAATAAGAAGGCACCTACCGCGAAGTTTCTTGATATCCGTGATATTTACATTCTAGATATTTCTGATTTGACGCGGGAGCTTCTTATTTCAAACACTCTTTCAAAATAATTAATATATTTGCACAATGAAAGAAAAGGCCGTAACCCGTGACCACGAGGGCAACAGCAACTGGTAACTAAATTTTCTTCGCAAGAATAAATTATATTGGGTTTGCTCTTTTTGACCGAGTCGTTATTACCAAAGTTGTTGGTTACCAGCTATGCCTATGACTGCCAAAAACGATGAGGTTGTCTATCCGTTTATTCAAGAAAAATGTTCTAATTTAAAATAAATTCGAATTTTTTTAAAAAATATATATATATCACGTGTTTTACTTAAAAAAAAAGAGGACGGAAGGAATTATAATTGGCGGGTCGGGGTGAGGGTCTCCCATTTGGATACCCTAGTCCCTACCACAGGTCCACAGCAACCAAATAGAGCTTTGCTTAAGTTTACCGCAGCATCTGCCATCTGTCCTCAATCACGTGCTGACCTCCAAGTCACGATTCCATATTCGTAGTTTGTGAAGACTAAACGCAGGGCTTTTTAACTTGTCGACGAAATTAAAGAAATTTTTTTTCCCACAATTCGGAAGATTCTTCAAACGGAGTCGTTTCAAATTGTCACCAAACCAAATTATCTCCGAACACTACACAACCCACATACAGAGCCCAAAACGAGACATCGCAAGCGAACGTGCCAAACAAGACACAACAGCTCTGAAAACATAACGCTCACATTACACGCAGCGCAGCGCAGCAACTCTCCTAAATTTAGAAAAGTGAAAAGGCAAACTCAAAACTCAAATATTTGCGGAAGAGAGAGATGCGGTCGTTGCGATAAAGGCTTGGTCGAGTCGTTTCCCTTACTCTTTTGAAGGTCAGAGATTTTGAACAAAACGACATCTTCAATAGAGTCGTCTGCGCCAATACCATACCGTTTTATCTGTCATACATCTTCACCGACTCTTCTCTGATCTTTCCATGCCTTTGGATGTTCTGTAGCCGCTTCTAGGCTTGTTTTTCCCCTTTTCTCCTTCGGACTTGAGGTGACGTTCATCTCCGCTGATTTATGTTTTCCTTTTTTTTTCCAGTTACTAATATTCTTTTCTTTTATTATTTAAATTCATTTTTCTGAAATTTAGGTGTTGTTTGGTTGTGTGAGTACGATAACTGTATTTGTTGTTTTAGATAGAGATATTAAAGAAAAATAAAACAACTCAGCTTTTGAAGTAGCTGTAGTTATTCAACACCTGAAAAATTGAATTAGCTGTATTTATTCCGCACCTGAAAAATTGATTGGAGGTTGAGCATTAATTTTTGCTATATGAATGGGATTTTGATTTTGATTTTGATTTATTTTATTATTTTATTTATTTATTTATGTTTGGTTGTGAAAGCAAGGTGGAATTTTAAATTCTGTATTGGTTAAAGACTTGTTGATTTTTTGGTTCTAAATTCAACTTTTTCGAGTTTATGCTAATTACTATCCAGAACACAAAATTATAATCTCCTAGTGAACGTAGAATTTACTCGGCTGGAAAAGTAAAACTACAAAGTTTTGTTGACCTTTTTGTGCTGAGTATAGTTCTATTTGTGTTAAGATTACCATCCAGAATGAGATTTTACTTATTTTCTATTATCGCGTTTCTTCCCTAATAATTTGTTTTGGGTATTTTGCTGATACAGAGCCATGCCAACTTTTACTGCTCTAGCTTTGGATAGGCTGATAGAACCTAGAGATTCCAAATCTGTCGACATGCCAGTTCCCAATTCAAAACCTCCTCTTAAATCAAAATCCGGTCCTAATCCTAATTCCAAGCTGCAAAGGCGAAACAGTGCTTCAGTGGTTGCAGATAGGAAAATAGAGAGGAAAGTTAACCGCCCTCAGATTACCCCTGCACTCTATGCCACCCCAGAGACGACTCCACTTCCTGATTCACCGTCTTCATTCCCTCCTTCTCCTTACATTATCAATCACAAGCGTCGTGGGCCACGGCTTTTGAAAAGTTTCTCTCAGGCTGATGTGGCCTCTTGCAAACAGGAGATGGGTGAGGGAGAGGTTGATGGGGATACTACTAAAAATGTCGATGGGGATGCTACAAAAATCACAGGAACAAAGAGTCTTGAATCAACTAGGACTGCTCCTGTTATTTTTATAATTCCGGATCCTAGTAGAGAGGAGTGTGCATCTGATGTCTCCATAACTCCTATAGCAAAGGAGTGTATGAATGGTCTGCATGTTGGCTCTAGTGGAAAGGAACATCTCAATGGTGTTAGTAATGGTGAGTTTGGTAGCTGTAATGAGGAGTCTGATAGCAGTAGTATGGAAATTGGAAGTGCCAGTGTGAGCAATGGTTTGACCCAAAAAAAGGATGCACTGAAACTTGTTGCATTGAGTTTAGAGAGAGACTCCGAGAGTGATGATTTCTTTGATCCACAGGACTCAATGAGTCATACAAGTAACACAGATGGAGAAGATAATATTGGGCCAGAAAGCTCTGGAAAGGTTGCTACACCAATTGCAGGGGAGTTCTATGATGCTTGGGAAGGTATTTTGACTTTTAATTGTTTGCTTATTATTGCTTTTTTTAAAAAAAAAAAAAATATATTTGACCATACTTGATTGCATGAATATATTTATTTTCCAAGCTTGGCGCTGCTGCACTGGACAATCTTGTAATCTTGTTTCTGTTGCATCTTACGTATTTTCTTGTACTGAAATTTGCTATCACATTTACATTTTAATTGAATATTATGACATATCATGATTGGCTACAAAAAGAACAAGATAATTCCACAAGTACTTATCCTGGTCTCCCAATGTTGACAATGGTATTCGTTACTTTGAAGAATTAGACCAGGAAGTTCTGTGCTGTTTTATTGACATCTTTAAGATTTATGATGGAAGAATGTGAATGCAAAGTTCTGTGCATAACTTTATAGTTAGACTATATTACTGTATTGACATGCTTGTGTTACTTCAGAATTATCTTCTGAGAGTGGGCCACAATCCTCACATTATGATATTGAGGCTGAACTGCGTGAAATAAGATTGAGTTTACTGATGGAGATAGAGAGGCGAAAGCAAACAGAAGAATCTCTGAATGATATGCGAAGCCAGTGGCAGAGGATCAGGCAACAGTTAGCTCATGTAGGACTGACACTGCCTGCAGATCCCACAGTGGTGGCAGAGGGTGAACAGCTGAATATTGATCCTGCAGAAGAGCTTTGTCGGCAAGTGTATCTTGCGCGGTTTGTATCTGAATCTGTTGGGAGGGGTGTAGCAAAGGCCGAGATGGAGGCAGAAATGGAAGCTCAGATTGAAGCAAAGAATTTTGAGATTGCGCGGTTGTGTGATCGACTTCATTATTATGAGGCTATGAATCGGGAAATGTCTCAGAGGAACCAGGAAGCTGTAGGTGAGAACTCTGTGCCCTGAACAACATCTTTATCTGCCCGACTTAGTTTTTGAAATATTTTTCAAGGTTGCTATGATTGTTGAAATACTTTTCGAGGTTGCTGCGACATACTCTTTTTATTTTAGTCTTGTGCTTCGCTTAGATTGCATTCTTGTATCTTCTTAGTGGCCAAGGAAGCTCTACTGTTGGATTGATTTTTGTCTTGTGTTGTGTGTCTTATGACTTCTAAAATGAAATTTATTCTGCTTTTCTGAGAGTATTTATGTCTGTTAATCACTCAAATCTTGATTTGCTGATGCATTGAGATCAAGCAACACTTTATTGTCACAGGATTAGTAATTAAATGGTTAAGGGCAAGAAAAGAGTTGGGGGTTTTTGTTATTCAGGATTTTACTTTTGGTGAAATTTGCGTAATTACTGCTGATGCTTAAGAGAAAAGAAAGAGAAGGAACAGCCTAGATAAAAACTGCTTTACTAGAGAAAAAGTCAGATATGAGAGTGGAAAAATCTTCTTTTACTTATGTTTATGTTGCCTATTTTGGGTAACAATGGGACTTGTAGCATGCTTTTTAAGCCTTATATGGTGCAAAGATTGCATAAAGAGTAGT
Source organism: Luvunga scandens (assembly GCA_030449905.1). Lineage (NCBI taxonomy): Eukaryota > Viridiplantae > Streptophyta > Magnoliopsida > Sapindales > Rutaceae > Luvunga > Luvunga scandens. Next base: position 709,183 of record JASUUG010000383.1, on the reverse strand, counting down.
GGAACATCTCCAAAGTCTTTTGGGACCTTGTTTCTAGCTTTCTTGGAATTGATAACTCTTGAAATCGTTAATTCCTAGCATGCACTATCCTTTCCCATTTGCAATAGTTATTTGATTTTGGAATTTTTGACTGCCAGATGCAGTGTAAACTAAGAAATATTTAAAATATTTTGAAGGTGAGTATGGTCTCAGGTATAAACAATTTTGGTTTGTTAAAATGAAAATTAGTATTTTTCTAAAAATCTATAAATAAATAAACAGTATGTAAATGATGTTTTCTTTCTTGCTTGTTGGTACTCTCATTTTTTAACCTGTAGTTTAGGGCATACTCTCTCTCTGGATGACTACCATCAAACTGACATTCAGGATAATTAATTGGATTTGTTGTTCAGCCATTTCAAATTTTGCTAATGTAAAATATTTGTATGCATAGAGATGGCACGGCGGGATAGGCAAAGAAGGAAAAAAAGGCAGAGGTGGGTTTGGGCCTCAATTGCTGCTGCGATTACCCTTGGCACTGCAGCATTAGCATGGTCTTACCTCCCTACAGGAAAAGCATCGACTTTGAATGGAGGCCCTCAGGCACCTGAGCATGACGATACAGCTGAACAATGAAAAAAAAAAAGCAAAAAACCTTCGATGTCATGCATGGAAGTAAAAGAATAAAGCGGCCATTTACGCTGTTACTTTGTGAATAGTGACCGCTTGGTTTTATCAGTTGCAATTCCCTGGATGCAGAGGATGTATGGTACCATCAAATAATTCGAGTTATCTCGAGTTGTGTCATTGAATGACTATCCCGGAGGTGATGACTTTTGAATTGAATCAGCATCAAATTAATATCTTATTAATCATATCACATGTTTGTTGTACACCCAATGGAAGCCTGATGTTTTTGTTCTTAAATGCCTCGAGTAGGGCAATCAGTAGAGGACAATGAGCAGCAGATGGATTTGAAATAGTAGTTTACTGGTGATAAGAGGATTAGAATGTATTGCGGCATCTAATAACATATTTGAGTTTGTTAAAAAGTTTTGCAACAAGGTTGGTTGTATGCAGAACCCTCGTTTGTTTGAGCTGCTGCAGTGGATTTGTGAGTTACAGCTATATGTTTATCAGTGCTGTTGTCAGTACGTCCTGAGGTTATTGTTGTAGATTTATTAATTAAGCCAGCTGACTCCAAAGTTAATAAGTATGCTTCCACGTCTGGTGCAGTGCGCCGTTCTTCAAAAATCAAGATCTCTTGTATTTTTTGTACAGAGTAAAGATAAATATTTTAAATTTTTTTATCTTAAATTTAAATTTAATTTTTTAAGTGACATGTCATTAATTAATTAAGTGGTTGATAATGTTTTATAATATTCAAATAATTTAATTGTATTGTTCATCAATTAATTGATGAATGTCACATTATTTAAGAAGGTTTTTTAAAGTAAAAAATTTAGAATATATAATATTATTTTTTTTATATGTAGTAATGTTATATAAATATGTAGTTTCAAAAAGTTTTTCCATTGAATTGATGTGTGATTGACGAGAGCTTAATGCGATTTATTTCACTATTTGTTAGTTGAACATGGTTCAATAATTGAATCAGAAAAAGTAAAAATTGAAAAAAAAAAATGGAAAAGAGAGAGGAAAACTTTTCCCAGCTTACTGAAGCCTTGGCGCCATCTTAACTTCGAAAATTTTATTATTATTTTTATTTTCTCAAAAAAAAAAGCAGCCCGGCCCAAGTGGAACAGCTAGTGGAAGTAGTGCGGGCCCAATGGAGAGGGAATTAAAACGACGGCGGATTAAGGAACTTTATCCGTCAGGCACAGCTGCAAGTCTGCAACTGAATAACCGATAAGAGAGAGGGAGAGAGAGAAGGAGAGTTGGAGAGAGAGTTACTTGAGAGCAGGCGAATGAAATCGACATGAAAGCAAAGCTCCGATAATGGAGCTAAGTGTATACATATCCTCTTCTTTTGTCAGTCTGCTCCCTAATTACAGCACATTAACAGCATATAGTGAAATTAAATTTCGTTTCCAAGGCAGAAGTAGTAGTATCACTTGTAGAAACAATAAGCACCAAAGCCATGTATTGTCAGAGAAAGAAGTACAGAAACAGCAGCTTTGGAGGAACCAACGGGAGATGGACTTAGACGATGATGATGAAATGGAATTTGACGATGCGTCGTCGTTTCTATCTCTGTCTGAAAAACCAGACAGGAATATGGCTTTTCTGGACGACTACGAGATTGAAGAATTTGACTGCGCCTCTCATCCAAACCACAAAAGCGGTGAGTTTCTTTTTTGTTCTCTTCCAATTAGGACGCAAACGCCATATGAACTGATAGAATTGATGGCAGGATATGTGGCAGTACTTGGGAAGCCAAATGTGGGGAAGAGTACGCTCGCAAACCAAATGATTGGTCAAAAGCTCTCAATTGTTACAAATAAGCCCCAAACTACAAGGCACCGTATTCTTGGTATCTGTTCAGGTCCAGAGTATCAGGTTTGACTTTTCTTTGTTAATATGTTTATTTTTTCTTTATTCATAAGATATACCTCATTTGATTACAATTATGAAACTAGTTAGGATGATTTAACTGACTGTAGTTATGCTAGCAGATGATACTTTATGATACACCTGGTGTAATTGAGAAGAAAATGCACATGTTGGACTCTATGATGATGAAGAATGTCCGCAGTGCTGGGATTAACGCTGACTGTGTTGTTGTTCTTGTTGATGTTTGTAAAGCTCCTGAAAGAGTATGCTTCCTTGTATTCTCTTTTCATTTTTCATTAATTTCTTTCACCCTTTCTTAATTCATCATTTGCTGCTTCTAGATCGATGAAATTTTGGAAGAAGGAGTGGGAGACCTCAAAGACAAATTGCCTATTTTGCTGGTACTGAATAAGAAGGATCTGATCAAGCCTGGTGAAATTGCAAAAAAGCTTGAGGTCACAACTTGTTTTTTATTTATGTATTACCATGGAACAGTTGTATGCATCTGCTTTGGAGAATTTTATTTTATTTTTTTTCCCCAATTGATTCGTTTAGTGGTAAGAAATTTGATGGTTTGCTAACGCCACTACTTCTGCTGACATTCCATTTATGTTCTTCCAATCACTTCACATTCTAACTATATTTTCTTCACTTTCCTTTCAGTGGTATGAGAAATTTACAGATGTTGATGAGGTCATACCTGTGAGTGCAAAATATGGTCATGGAGTGGAAGATATCAGGGATTGGATATTGACCAAACTTCCACTTGGCCCAGCTTATTATCCAAAGGTATGTCGAAGCCTGAGATTCAAGACTTTGGATACTATTTTTGAATACTATCTTAGCCTTTTATGTCAGCCTTACGCTATTAACTGACGTTTGAAACTAGTAGGATGATTTAGACACAATAAATGTTTGGAATCCATGTTGAGTTGAAGGAGATGGCACTGGGAAGAGAAGGGGAAAAAATTTTGAAAATTATTCTGCACCGAATTTCTTTCTTTCTCTTTTTCTCTTTCTTTTTCTTCTGTCCTTTCTGAACTATCAGTTCAGTAGTTCTTATTTTCTTATGACTATTTTCTGTGTGGGAAATTAGTTGCTTCTTCATTGAATCTCTTTACTTGCTGTGTTTATGAGTTTCAGGACATTGTTAGTGAGCACCCAGAAAGATTCTTTGTAGGTGAGATTATTAGAGAGAAGATCTTTATGCAGTACCGCAATGAGGTTCCTTATGCATGTCAGGTATGTAACTTAACATTTCAACACTGGCTTGTATTTGTAGAATTTAATGCCTTTTTGAACTTTTCCATTCTGTGATTGAAAATTTTGGTTTTCTAATATCTGAAACCTCCAGGTCAATGTTGTAAGTTACAAAACTAGGCCAACTGCCAAAGATTTTATACAAGTGGAGATTGTTGTGGAGAAAAACAGTCAAAAGATAATTCTCATTGGAAAAGTAAGTCCATTCTTGTAACTGTATGAATTCCTTTCATAATTGCTCGATGCCTTAAGGAACCTTGGCTTGGCCAGGTCGGATGAAACAGAGGCCTTGGCTTGTTTGGGTAGTAGAGTTGCCCAAGAGGCAGCACAAATAGAGGGTGGCAAGAGAAGGCACTAACAATATTCAAAGATCTAGCATCCAGACCCTTTAAAATGAGGCAAATAATACATTCTATAAGAGTTCTGCATGTTCAAGGGCTGGCAGCATACGCAACACTGCAGATAAAATTACAAATGTTATTCAAAGTAATTATAGTCAGTGATTGTAACCAGAGGTCCGGAGCATATATACTTGCACATGTCCACTCTCTAGCATATCATTTGATGTGGTTTCTCTGACATTGAATGTTTGCAAAACACTGTAGGAGGGGAAAGCTCTAAAACTACTGGCAACAGCTGCTCGGCTTGACATTGAAGATTTTCTACAAAAGAAAGTCTACCTTGAGGTGCCAACTTGAACCCTTCTGTAATAATAATAATCTGTAGAGTTTGTCTGTTGATGAAAAAATAATATTGGGCTTTCACATCATATTTGGTGTGCTCTTATCATCAGTATCTGTAACAAAGCTGCTGCATCAAATGTAAGCAATATTATGGAAGATTTTGTTTGTTTTTCTATTTTCCTTTGTTCACTTATAACTCTTTTGCGGAACAGATTGACGTAAAAGTAAAAGAGAATTGGCGGCAAGACGAAGGACTTTTGAAGCACTATGGTTATGGGGGCCAAATTCGAGCATTGTGAATTGTGTGATGGTGAAGTTTCATCACAATTGACCCATTTCCCACTCGGTAAGTCAAGGTGGTCCAGATATTGTAGAAAAAAGAAGAAGAAACGGCTGATTAGTATAGAATCCTCCCTTATTGATTTTGTTTTAGTGTTTTCTTAAGATGATTCATATCATCTATGATGTGATCTTGGACAATCAATGTCTTTTTAACTCCCATGGCCATGAGAGCCTCCCCTACGGCTGTGTTAACATTGGCATGTTGGGTAAACTTGAAGCCCATGTGTACAGTGGATGGACTCCTCCAAGGTGCCCATCCTATTCCGATGCCAGAATTATCGTTATATATAGCAACCGGGCCTTAGTAACGGGGCATACGGCCTTAGTAACCGGGCTTTCGGCAGTTTGTTCGTAATCTTCTAACTTGTCATGTTTTAGAGTTTTGTTAAAGATGATTCATATCATCTATGATGTGATCTTGGACAATTAACGTCTTTTTAACTCCCATGACCATGAGAGCCTCTCACAGGGCTAGTGTTAACATTGGCATGTTGGGTAAACTTGAAGCCCATTTGTAGAGTGGATGGGCTCCTCCAAGGTGTCCATCCTATTCCCATGCCAGAATTCTGTTTATATATAGTAACCGGGCTTCCGGCAGCGTGTTCGTAATCTTCTAACTTCTTGGGTTTTAGAGTTCTGTTAAAGATGATTCATATCATCTACGATGTGATCTTGGACAATTATAGTGCGTTTAGTTCGCAAATATGGAGCAAGAATCGGAATCGAAATCGTGGGACATACTATTATTTGGAAATGAGGAATGAGAGATTGATTCCCATGGGGGGAGGTGGGAATCAATCTCCCATTTCTTGAAATTTTCATTTTGTTTTTTTCCAAAATTAAAAATACTCACTTTGTCCTCATTTGTAATTAATTAATATATTATTATAATTAACTAATTAATATATTATAATTAATTAATATATTGATACATTATTAACAATAATTATCAATAATTATAATTTTTGAATAAATAATCATAATAATTAATATATTATTATAATTAATTAATTAATATAATTATTATAACTAATTAATATATGGATACATTATTAACAATAATTATCAATAATTATAATTTTTGAATAAATAATCACAATAATTAATATATTATTATTATTATTAATTAATTATTCATATTCATATATTATCATCAATTAATTTATATAATTATTACTATTATTATAACTAATTCATTTATTATTAATAATAAATAATTAATATAGCAATTACTATTAATTAATATATTGATAAATTATTAATAATAATATGTTAATAATTATAGTTTTTGAATAAATAATCACAATAATTAATATGTTATTATTATTATTAATTAATTAATTTAAAATTATAATAATTTTTAATATAATTATTATAATTAATTCATATATTATCATCAAGTAATTCATATTATTATTACTATTTATTATTATATAAATATATTATTAACAATAATATATTAATAATTATAGTTTTTGATTAAATAATCACAATAATAAATATATTACTATTATTATAATTCATTCATTTATTATTAATAATAAATAATTAATATAAGAATTACTATTAATTATTATATTAATACATTATTAACAATAATTATTAATAAAAACATTATTTTGACTAAATAATCACAATAATTAATATGTTATAATAATAATTAATAATATAATTAATTAGTATATTATTATATTTAATTAATTAATTTTACAATTAATTAATATATCAATATATTATTGACAATAATTACTAATAATAATCATTTTTTAATAAATAATCACTATAATTAAAATATAAAATAAAGATTATGACAATAATTCATTAAGTACTTTTTAGTAATTTGTTACAATCTAATTCATTCCGATTTCGACTCCAAGACAAAGTAAACACATCAATGGCAATCCAGCTCATTCCGATTTCGATTCCTACAATTCAAGGAAACAACTTATTTTAATTTTCATTCCCTATTTCCATTCCACCTCATTTTCACCCCTATCCATTCCGATTCGAACTCATTTCAATTTCAGTTTAATAAACACAGTATTAATGTCTTTTTAACTCGCATGACAATGAGGGCCTCTCCCATGGTTATGTTAACATTGGCATGTTGGGTAAACTTAAAAAGCCCATTTGCAGTGGATAATTCCCATGCTAGATTTCTGTTTATATGTAGTACCCGGGCTTTCGGCAGTGTGTTCGTAATCTTCTAACGTGTCGTGTCCAGCCAATGACTAGACATGTGCAACTCCACATGTCTTCACGTAAGGTGATCCGCAAATCTCGCCATCTAAACTGTCGGTGACAAAAGTTTCACGGGAGAGATCCATTGTTTAATGAATGCGATATTAGTTCATGAATAGGACTCCTTGGAAATTAGATTAGATCGCGTCCACAGTTGACATCTGGACCAGTTTCCTTATACTTATAAGTTATAAAAAATATGTGGGCCCACCAGTTTGATCCCAGACGTGGTAAAATTCTACCACAGCGGACCCTAAGATTAGGTTTTTGAGCGGAAATTTTTTCTCACGCTGTTCATGCATTGAAGATAATGGGCCCACTATTTTTCTCATTATGTTGCTGATAATATTATTGCCTAAACTCTTATTTAAAAACTATCAACAGGTTAAAAGCAACAAAAAAAATTATGTGGAGATTTTGTCTTTTTTTCTTTTCCAATGCTTGGATTTGCGATAAATTGAATTTAATTTGATTATATTTTATACTACTTTATAATTTTTTTTAAAGTTTTAGTAATGTTCGACAACTAATGTAAAATTCTAAAGATTCAACTCTAAAATATGAGTTTATGCGAAGCAAGTATACTTTGCAGGTTGTGGTGTAAAATTAATTTAAGATAATTTTGATTAAATTAATATATAAATGATATTAGTGACTATTTAATTGGATGATGTATCAAATACAATACGAGATTATTTATACTTTATAGTCTAATTCTAAACCAGACCAAGCACGACATGATATTATAGTTAATGCAATCTAATCACATCCCATCAGATCTTAAGCTATTCTCCCTGATTTTTCTCTTCTAAAATAAGTTTCGAAGAATTTAATTCACGTCCATGAAAACTACGAGGAAGAGAAGAAATACATTTTAATTACCTTTTAATACTGTTAAAAATTAATATTAAAAACAAACCAAAACCTAACCTGCAAAGCAAAAGGACGGTGATTCCACTATGGAAAGGATAGTGGCCTTGCGTATCAAAGTTAAATGGAAGCAAAATCCACAAAAGGACACATGAAGCAAATATATATTTTATGCAGCAGTCAGCGTTGATGAAGACATTGCACATGCAAAGTCTTCAATGAGAAAATAGTTAGTGATATTGGGATGGGACCTTTGCATGGAAATTAAAATAGAAGCAATGAGGCTGCATAAAATATAAAAATAAATAAATAATAAAAAAGAGCACTTGATGCCACCTGGTTAATTAAAATCCCAGTATTTGCGGATGGAAAAATAGAGGCTTTTGTTTGTTTTCCCTTTCCATCATGTCCTTCGTCGAGTTCAACTGATAAGTAAGCCTTCCTGAAGTTTTAATTTTCAAATGGCTATCAAGCATTTTCGCTTTTTGACAGATTTCTTCTTAGGAGAACCAAAGGATAGAGGGAGGGGGAAAAAATTAAAATAAGATAATGGAACAATCCGACGGCTGTTATTAGACTTTCAAATGGTTTCCCTATATGTTCATCCATACTGCATGGGTATGTACTTTGTGCGTGATATCTCAATGGTTGGCAAGAAATTGAAGAAAGAAATTAGTGACAGAATCTTGGCCCCCAAAAAAAAAAAAGTAAAGAAAGCAGCTGGATTCGTCTATTTTACGGGATAAATCTTTAGTATACGTACATGCTCATAACACTGAAATGGAAAATTCTGAATTTACGACAATTCCCATCATTTTAAATTATTATTTTGATCGTTGGCTGAGGGAAGCCCTAACGAATATCAAGTGTTCCCATCATTTCCAATGGGGATGGTATTATCATATCCCGAAATTTCATTTTATTTTGTGATGTTTTTCGTTCTCTTGGCTGTGATGGATCCCCCGCCCTCCTGCTTCCCAAGAGTTATATCATATCAACGTGACTGATGATGATGCCAGACATTTCCCATGTGACTTTAAAAAATATTTGTTTGTTGTAGATAAAGCAATTTACCTTTGACACTGCAATAGAGTGGGAATTGAAAGAACTGGCCCGAGGTTGCAGGGGCAGTTTTTGTCAATTTATCTAATTCAGATACTATATTATTTTGGTAGTTCTAAGAAGAAAAACGTCACTAGTTCACTAATAAAAATTAGCCTCATCTCCGCTGCTCCTTATCCACTCAGAGACAGAGAGAGTGAAAGAGGATGAGGCTCTTGCATTTACCTTTCGCAATTTTCTTAGCCTTTTTCATCCACCACCAATATTTCAACGTCCTACATGTTGAAGCAGGAGATGGATTTGTAAGAACAAGAGGACCGCATTTTCTGTTGAATGGTAATCTTTACTATGCAAATGGATTTAATGCGTATTGGTTGATGTATGTAGCTTCTGACCCATCTCAGCGTTCCAAAGTATCAACTGCTTTTCATGAAGCTGCAAGCCATGGCCTCACTGTTGCCAGAACTTGGGCTTTCAGTGATGGTGGTTACAGACCTTTACAGCGTTCCCCTGGCTCCTACAATGAGCAGATGTTTAAGGTCTTAGTTCTCTCACCCTGTTCTTGTTTCTCTATTCCCTCCAATATTCTGACGATGCTGAATATTTATTTATTTAAACTCTTTTCCAAATGGGTGGTTTAAAAGGGATTGGATTTTGTGATAGCTGAGGCTAGAAGGTTTGGGATCAAGCTCATATTGAGCTTGGCCAACAACTATGATAGCTTTGGAGGGAAGAAGCAGTATGTGAACTGGGCTAGAAGTCAAGGCCAATTCCTCACATCTGATGATGATTTCTTCAGAAACCCTGTTGTTAAGGGCTACTACAAGAACCTTATCAAGGTCAGTTATTTAAATATTTGATATTTTTCTCTTGGTAGTCTAATTAACCTCGGCTTTGTATGGAACAATATTTTTAGGAGTACTTATTTTAGTGGATTAAAAAATGAGAAAGTCTACAAAATTGATGATATCATGATAATGTGAAATTTTAACTTTGGATAAACTGTTAAAAAGTTCATTATTCTGCTTGGAATTTCAGTTTGTGGTTGGTACTGGCGTTACTGAAGGATTTCAATTGACCATGATAATGTGAAAATTTCCCAGGCTCTTCTTTTGTGGGATGTGAGATGTATGATGCCTAATACCATTTTGTCTATATGCTTTTTGTAGACTGTTCTTAACAGATATAATACCTTTACTAGAATTCATTACAAAGATGACCCAATAATTATGGCATGGGAGCTTATGAATGAACCTAGATGCACATCAGATCCCTCTGGAAGGACTATTCAGGTTGATTGATCTTCTTTCCTTTTCTTCTGGTATTTCATTCTTTGTTTATATTTTCAATCTAACATTACCAACTAAGCTTCAATTCTTTATTCATTAGTAGTCTACTCCCTTTTAGCCTGATGTTTTTTTCAATCCAACGATTTAAAGTTGATTAGCATTTAAGTTTGGTTTCAATTTGTTGGTCCACCTTAAATACTAAGATCGTCACTTATCAGTCGTCAATGATTCACATAGCTCTGCCCACTGACATTTTATCCCCACCTCCATGAGGGCTAGACCCCATCAATGAATGCTTTTGTTGAAAACTCTTTTTACCTTTCCAAGAACCAGTCCAGTTCTAACTGCATTGTGATTTGGTAAAGTTTCAAGAACCAGTCCAGTTCTTACTGCATTGTGATCTGGTAAAGTTTGACTTCTGTCTTAAACGGGATTCATGATTAAGTCATGCTCATTGTTGTTTGTATCTTTGTATGACAGGCCTGGATAACGGAAATGGCTTCATATGTGAAGTCCATAGACAGAAATCACCTGCTGGAAGCTGGTTTAGAAGGATTTTATGGACAATCAACACCTCAAAGAAAGAGAGTCAATCCTAATCTTGATGTTGGAACAGACTTCATTGCCAATAACCTGATTCCTGGCATTGATTTTGCAACAGTTCATTCCTACCCTGATCAATGGTACATTTCTTATTTAATGGAAACAATTAAATTATATTACTTGATGTCATAAAGCAAACAATATGAAATGACTTTGCTGAAATTTATTTATATTAATTCTTATTGCGTGAGCAGGTTATCAAGCTCAAACGATCGAGATCAACTTTCTTTCTTGAACAACTGGCTGGACACGCACATCCAAGATGCACAGTACATTCTTCGGAAGCCAATACTCCTAGCAGAATTCGGGAAATCGCAGAAAGATCCTGGTTATAGCACCTACCAGAGAGATGTAATGTTTAATACCGTGTACTACAAGATTTATTCTTCCGCTAAAAGAGGAGGTGCAGCAGCTGGAGGCCTGTTTTGGCACCTTCTAACTGAAGGAATGGATGCTTTTCGAGATGGTTATGAGATAGTTTTGAGCCAAAGCCCCTCGACTGCAAATGTTATTAGTCAACAGTCTCACAAGTTGTACCAAATTCGTAAGATTTTCGCAAGAATGAGAAATGTTGAGAGGTGGAAGAGGTCCAGGGCCATGAGGAGACGTCAGAGGCAGGGTGGCAACAGGGGAAGGCACATAGGAAACTGAAAATATGCATTTGCTTGAACGAAATGAGACCCGGGTTGTATCAGCGCGCGTTGCTATGAACTTAAACGGATAGTCAAAGGTCAGGTTTTGGGAAGTTGTTTCTCTCCTAGAGATGAACGATGGTCATCCAGGAGAGTAGCTAACACCTTTTCTTTAAGTACATGTTAATCTTTATATCTTTGCGCTTTGGTATCTAGTGTGAACTGAGTTTTTGGGAACGATATATGTTGAAGAATTTCGAAAAATTCATGAACTACCTAACGGGCAAAATAAGTTTACAATTTAATTAATTTCATGGAGAGAGACACTATAGAGTACTTTTAAACATAGTTTCTCTTCCGAGTTTAGTTTTCAGTATGTGGAACTTGAATATCAAGTTGTCAGCGAAGCTTAAACTGAAATGCTTCGAGAAACAATGTGAACCAAACAACTAAAATGCTTACAAAAAGGAACATACACATCAGCTGGTCAAACATGACATTAAAAGCCATGTGATAGCAGTTACTTGATAAAGATACCGCATCGACACTCGACTCAAAAATTTTGAGAACAATGAGAGTTTAGGAGCGAGACAAGGAAAAGGGGCACTGGCTCTTCGGAATTTTGATTGGTTCATTCAACATTAATGGGTTTGGCCCATTTTCATATGGCCCACTCTTTGGCAGTAACACTGTAGTCATGGACACGTAGTGTTGGGCTTCGGATTTGTTTATGAATTCTGAACTAATGAACTTTTCAAAACTTCTTCCGAATCGACTTTGAGGTGCAAATTGCCATGCTGTTGCATGGCTGCTGCCTCTCAAAAGCAAACATGCTTCTTCAGTGGAGTCGGCCTCGTGTCGGGAGGTTATTTGCAAGCTCAGCCATCTCGTGCACCGATCGGCGTCCTCTCCTACTCTTTCAAGGAACCCAATTACCTGTTCATGTAAGCACGCCAGAGGTCAATTCTCAGCTAAAGCACCTAGTCAAATCCGGCTACTTACATGATGCTCGCAAGATGTTCGATACGATGACTCACCACGACGAGATTTCGTGGACCACGCTGATATCTGGCTATGTCAAGGCCATGGACTCCACTGAAGCTTTGGCATTGTTTTCAAGGGTGTGGGTTGAGCCTCAAATGAACATGGACCCCTTTATACTCAGCCTTGCCCTCAAGGCTTGTGCGCTCAATGTAAATGTTAATTACGGAGAATCATTACATGGATATACCGTCAAAACTGGTTTTGTGAATTCAGTTTTTGTGGGTAGTGCCCTTTTGGATATGTACGCAAAACTTGGGAAAATTGAGTTGGGTTGTAGAGTTTTTGATGAAATGCCGTTGAGAAATGTTGTGTCCTGGACTGCTATTATTACGGGGCTTGTTCGTGCTGGTTATAACGAGGAGGGGTTGATTTACTTCTCCGAAATGTGGAGATCAAAGGAGCAGTGCGATTCATACACTTTTGCTATTGCATTAAAGGCATGTGCTGATTCAGGTGCTTTGAATTTTGGGAGGGAGATTCATACTATCATGCTAAAGAGAGGTTTTGATGCGGTCTCCTTTGTGGCTAACTCTTTAGCTGCCATGTATAGCAAATGTGGGAAGCTGGACTATAGTTTGCATTTGTTTGAAAGAATGAGCACTCGCGATGTGATTTCATGGACCACAATAATAACATCTTATGTCCAGATGGGCGAAGAGGAAAATGCCTTTGATGCATTTGTAAGAATGCAGGAATCAAATGTAGAGCCCAATGAGTATACTTTTGCAGCAATTATCTCTGCTTCCGCTAACCTTGCAAGAATCCAATGGGGTGAGCAGTTACATGCCCATGTTTTACGGTTAGGCCTTGTGGATTCTTTGTCTGTGGCCAATTCCATTATGGCCATGTATTCTAAATGTGGACAGTTAACTTCAACTTCAATAGTGTTTCATGGGATGATCAGGAGAGATATTATTTCATGGAGCACTATAATTGGAGGGTATTCTCAAGGAGGTTATGGAGAAGAAGCTTTTGAGTATCTGTCATTGATGAGAAAGCAAGGACCTCGACCTAGTGAGTTTGCTTTTGCTAGTGTGCTGAGTGTGTGTGGAAATATGGCAATTCTTGAGCAAGGGAAGCAACTCCATGCTCATGTAATGTCTATTGGCTTGGAGCGAACAGCTATGATAAAAAGTGCTCTAATCAATATGTACTCAAAATGTGGTAGTATAAAAGAGGCTTCACAAATCTTCCATGAAACAGAAAGTGATGATATTGTCTCATGGACAGCCATGATTAATGGATATGCTGAACATGGTTACAGCCAAGAAGCCATTCATTTGTTTGAGAAGGTTCCCATGGTTGGTTTGAGACCAGACTCAGTGACCTTCATGGGTGTTCTTACTGCCTGTAGCCATGCTGGACTTGTTGATCTTGGTTTCCACTACTTCAATTTGATGAGTGATGAGTATGGATGTGTTCCTTCTAAAGAACACTATGGTTGCATGATTGATCTCCTTTGCCGAGCTGGACGACTTAGTGATGCTGAGAACATGATAGAAAATATGCCTCATCAAAAGGATGATGTAGTTTGGTCAACTTTGCTTCGAGCATGTATGGTCCACGGTGATGTTAATTGTGGGAGACACACTGCAGGGAAGATTCTTGAATTACATCCATCCTGTGCAGGGACTCACATTACCCTCGCTAACATTTATGCTGCCAAAGGAAGATGGCGGGAAGCAGCGGAAGTTCGGAAGATGATGAGATCTAAGGGAGTAATTAAGGAGCCTGGATGGTCTTGGATTAAGGTAAAGGACCAGGTTTCTGCATTTGTTTCTAGTGATCGGCGACATTCACAGGGTGAAGATATATATGGTATACTAGACCTACTTGCTTCAAGGGAATCTGATATTGATGACTTGGATTCTCTTGTACATGATTCTGAAGATTAACAGAAGGCAGATCCATACTTTAATTGTCATTGCATGTCGAGGCTATGCTCCATTTACTTAGTTGCTGATTTGAGAGCTGTTTACACAAGTAACTGCCAGCCAGTATTTGTCAATTCAAGTTACAGTCAATTCAACAGTGGCAAGCGGCTGATTCTTATAAACAAAATTCTAATGCAATTTGGACAGCAATGTGAATCTGTTCAGGAATATGAGCAAGCACAATCAAAGAATGAGGTTCTGAGGGCATCCATGTTGAAAGCCTATAAAGTCAAGCGAGATGAAATCTGCATCTGCTGCGTAGGGGTTGCCTCAAAATGCGTCAGACTGGTCGTCTGGTAATCAAGGTTGTAGTCTTGTAAGAATTTATAGGTACCGTTATGGATTATGCACATGTGTGCACTTCTTAAAGTGCAATCTTAATGGTTTTTGCCTTTCCAAATCCAGGGATCTATCAACTTTCAGAATACTTTATCGGGCTGAAGAATCCAGAATTTATGAGATCAGAGGGATGCCGCATCCAATTTGCTTGTTGATTTCTTCATCAGCCAAGAAGTTATAGGAAGCTGTTGAGGGACAATGGCAGGTGACAGCACAAATTCTTAAAAGAAGAACCGTGAAGTTCTGAGGCTTTGTGAACATCAGTTTCTGGTAGTAAGTTTGAGATAGGACAACTTGGAGTTAATTGGGCTGTTGAAACAAAATTGACCTGGTTGCACTTATTTTTTGGCATTTGAGCACAATTTGCTTTTGGACGAGCGAACCATGCCATTCATTTGGTCTATTTTGTTTTCCCGCCATACCCATGTAAAATTACTCATTTTACAGAAGCAAGAATCACAATTTGCTTTCGGCATGTAGATTAGATTTAATTATCCAGCATATTTTAATTCAATCGCCTCGATGGAGTCCAAAGAAAGGAGGTTCACAGAAGCAAGAATCACAGCAGTCTATTGCAAAGTGTCTAATCATTTCATTTTCTTTTGCCATCCCGTTTAAAAGGATGTCTGAACCCTTCCTTGACGGGCGTGACCGGGCACATTGTGTACACCAGTTGATATACATGGTGCCACTCCATTTAGTGATGCCAACTGAATTCAGATATGAATCCATTTGCTAATTACGACCGTTCGACAATTAATCAGCTTGACTGAGTTCATTATTCATCCTCAAGCCAATGTTTAATCACATACAAAACAAAGCTTGCGCAAAATGCAGCCGCTGACAAAGTAACGATTATTTGTACTGACAGATTGGAATTAAATGCTTCCAGCATAAAAGCCTTCCATGAAAAAAACCATAAAAGAGAGAAAGTTGACCCCACGGCAGCACCAACGACCACTTGGCTGATTGTATGAAGTTGTTGTGATACCCGTAACCATGACTGCAAATCCCAGAGAATAAGATAGAGATAAGCAACCTTTCAAGTCAGTTACTTCTCCACTCAGAATTTATTTTTTAAAGACTTCAGAGAGAACAGTTGTATTAAAAAGTGCAGTATTTAGGAATGAAGAATTTCAGTATTGCTAATGCATCTTTACCATGGAACTTTTGTAGATTCTATGCTGCATTTAAGGAGTGACATGATCATTCTTACCAGATATGAACCTATTGCCAAGGTAAATCCACTAATCATCAATGAGGCTTCACTTATCCCCAGCCATTCCACAACTGCAACAGCGGGGAAACAATAGTTTACTAAAACGTCTACACAAAGCCAAAGCTTTGATAATATACAAACCACTAGCACTAAGACCAACAATCAAAATATGCAAGAGCCACGCCCTTCCCCAAAGTAGATGCTCAAAAATCAAGATAAGGAGAAAATAGCAGATTCACATGAAAATGATTGGATTGAATTCTACTTGCACAGAAATGCACTCTGCAGTCATAACAATTGATTGGAAAAGATTAAAAAAAATGCACAACCATACATTGAAAAAATGAAATCAGTCTATGTAACAGTCATTCTGCTGATTATTAGAATTTTGAAATGTGAAGATTTAGAAACAGCCAATGCAGATGATGAAGCCAACACTTCTGAAAGGTTCAAATTATTTTTCTTCTTGCTAGTGCTTCTCTTCTTTCTAAATCATTCGCTGCAACTTGACTAGCAGGAAGCATAAACTCAGTATGATGCCCCAGTAAGGCTTCATAATCTACAAGTTATCCTGAAATATGCATTACTCAGACTAAGAATTCAAGACCAAAATTCAAGAATACAAAAATAAATTAACAACCAACCCTGGCTCCTTTTGATGGTATAAAAGGAAGAAAGGATTTACTTGACAGAATAATAAAGCCGCCAATGAAGAAAATGGATTGTGCATGAGAAGACGGCATTCCAGGATCAGATTTCAAAGTGGGAACAGGTCTCTCTTGGTTTAGAATCTGTTTGAGAACTACAGCTAGTGCAGAATTAATAACAGATCCCATGGCAGCCCACAAAGCTTCTGAATCATGCCTCCAGATAATGATAACACTAAATAATCCAGATACCAGCCACTTGCTCTGTCACCAACAACAAATAAACAATTAACCTTATGACAACACAAGATTAAACAGCCTTATCAATCTTGAATCCTTTTGACTTTCCAAGCATAGCGTCCTCCATTTCTCAGGTAACATTTAAAAGTGCTTTCAAACAGTTAAAAGCAATTTATGTCCACCTGCAGTGTTCAATTGAAGTTAAGAAAAGACAAGTGCTTTTCTTTCAAGATCAGAAAATACTTGGTGTGCCTTCTAAATAATCCCGAATAGCGCTTCCTAAAAACATGTCACTAAAAGCAAAGTACGCCAAGCTACAGCTTTCTTGGAAAAATCACTCAATTGATCATGGCGTTGATGTAATTCAATATAAACAAGAAGCCACTATTGAAATTAAACAATCAAAGAAACTATATGCATAGCACCAAATAGAAAATATATTTATTAAAAAAAAAAGATTTACAAATTAAGAGTAAAAGATATACACACCAGACGATTAATAGCGGAATCCAGCCCAGAAGTAACTAACTTTGATGACCCATCAACAAGAGCTTCTTGTTCAAACACTTTAACATCTTCCTCAATATTACTACTACTGCTACCATCCTTAAACGCTGACGTTTTTATCAATTCAGTCATACTTCTGCTAACAAACCCACCACCGAAAACGGAGCTTTTAATAGAAATTCGATCCAGCGAGCTGTTTTTTGTAGACTTAGGCTTTAAGGAGCCTCTGTCAATAATTTTGAATGTGGGTTGGTGCAGAATGGTTGCTGTTGTTGACATTTTCGTTCAGCAGTTGCAGGAACAAAGAACTGAAACAGACTTACCCCCCCAGCCATGTGTACTGTCTCAGTTGTTTTGCATTTGTTTCAGTCGATGCGTTTGCGTGAAACTTCGAATTGTGAAAATAATAATATTAATGTGCGGCTGCCTGCCTGCCTCGTTTATTTATTATTATTGTTATTATTTAAAAGAGATTGTTAAAATAAATAAATAATTGATTCGGATTAATCCAAATGGGGAATCTTCAACTAGATCCCTAATTTTATGGTTCCGATTCGCCCTGGAGAAGTAAAGAGTCTGATCGTCCACGTGGAACGATCACGCTTAAGCGGCTGAACCTGTGTTTCCCCTACGCATACGTGTTCCTCTTATTCTATTTAAATTTGTTGAAGCCGTAGTGAGTGATGCTATTTGAACTATGGTAAATTTTTGTTTATGCACATTTTAAAAAATAAATTTATTATTAAAATTTAAAAATCTTAAAAATATTCTTCGTTAATCTCTTTCACTCCCTACCCTATAATTACATATTCTCTCCTTACTCTCTCATTCTACAAACTAAACACTTAATTTCACTTTTATTTAAATTTACATTTTAACTTTTTTTTAATACATCATATTTATATTTCATACTTTTTATATATAATTTTTTTTGTCTTGATATTCATTAGCTTTTGTATTTAGTAAAAATTAATTTCTTGATATTCTTTAACTTTTATGGATGATAAAATTTTGTTAAGGTTCATTTTTTTTAATGGTGGATTTTGTTCTTTTTAATTAGTGATAACAATTATTTACATCTAAAAAAATATATCTGAATAAATTAATGCGAGTTTGTGAAATTGAGAAGAGAAAGAAAAGAAATGTTTAATTAAGTAATTTTTTAAAAATTATTTAGATAATAAAATTCTTTATTAAAAAGGATGGGAAGAAAAAATTAGTGGGTTGAAACAGCCTCATATCACAAAAAAAATAATTAAAAAGAAAAGCCATTTAATTTAATTAATTTTATGTCTTACGCGTAGGTTTTCTTCTCATTCTATTTGTTTGGTCCCCATTTTTATTATTTCTTTTCATTTATCATCTCATTTTTTGTTCAGTTACAAAAGTCAAAATTAATCAACCCCCTTCAAGGAGAAAAACTTGCATGAGACAAGAGCTCGTACTTTGTCAAGTTGTGATAAAATACTTGAGTTTTAAAGTGAAAAAATTCTAAAATATTTTAGAAGTAATATAATTAATTAATACATGTATAACATGTATATTTAAATTTTCATGTATAACCTGTATATTTAAATTTTATATAACTATTAATTACATATTGATTCATCAAAATAAATGCACACATGTTATAGCATTATTTTTTTACTGTAGGGTTAACATAATATTTTTTAACTATCATAGAATTTCTCCTTAAAGTGATATTACTGATTAGTCTTATGACGCGACCTATAAAAATTTATATTTTAAAAATTAGGTCTCACAACATATTAAAAAAAATTAAATTTAAATAAAAAAATAAAAAAACTCAAAATATTAAATTAATATTTTTTTATATTAATATTTGTGATTTATTATGTTGTGTTAGTAATATTTTGTGTATTAGATAATTATCTTATTATGTCTTGGATAATTTCCTTTAATTTAAATTTTTTTATTTTATTAAAAATTTATTTTATATTTAATGAAAAAACCCAAGCTCATCCAAATCTAGCATATCCCGACCCATATAAATCTTAAACGGACTTTTTAAGAGCTTAAGCTTGTTATAAATAACATGGACTTAGGCCTGAACTTAAAACAAGTCGGACCAAACCCATAGTCTACCAACCCCATTTCTTTCCCTTTTTTATACAACTCATACTGATGAGTGCTCCCATGTGGAATTTTTTCAAGTCAAATGTCAACTGTTTACAATGTTATTCTTTGGTAACTTTTATCCACTTTTCACACCGTATGTATCATAAAATTAGTCACCTACACTTATGGACGGAGGTAGCACAGTGCCACTAAAGTCAACTGCCCCTAAAAAAAAACCTTAGTTTTCCCTTTTATTTGAACAACTTAATAACTTGAAATTAAAAATGTAATGACCCTAATCCTAGTTCATTGAGAAGGACATTTTGAAATTTGAATAACATTAATAATGGAACTTCTGAACATTAGAAAGCAACTCACGTGAGTTAGTTGAAATGTCACATAACTATTTGGGAGTTTTAAGTATAAGAAAAAAGTCATTAAAAATTAAGTGACTAAGTACTTATTTCAAATAACTTCCAATCATTTGAAATAAAAGAATTCTCAAGAATGAACCGATTAACTAATCTAATTTGACGTCAAACTTTGAGCTTTTGCCTATGTATAACACCTAAAATATTTTTAACTACAACGTAAATATCAAGTAGTGGTCAGTTTATTCTGTAGTGAAAATTTATTAGTCTAATCTAATTCTATTAAAGTCTTTATATAGAATTTTGTACCAATGTTATTGTTGGTTGTGCATAGAACTACAGATTTTAATGAAATAAGACAACCTCCCAACTCAACTTCTTTATAACCAACCATCTTTAAATTGATGAGCAGATAAAATGTGTGAATGGTTTTTTAGAAAAATATTTGGGACATCTACTTGCGGCCAATAGAATAATTGGCTTGATCTTTTGAATATTGTCAAATTCTATTATAATCTTAAATCAAGTCTTTCTAATAGAGCCAGCCCTTTCGAGTTGGCAATTGGTCAAAGTGTACATACGTTAAACATACGAATGGCCTGCTACATTCATTCTACTTTAAGTAGCCGACGCTCTTTCACCAACTCCATTTTTGTTTTTTTGTTTTTTGTTTTTTAATTTTATAAGTGTCTAATTGTATAGTTTGATTAAGGACAAAGACACCTCTAAGTAACAGTAACTATGGTATTTAATTTAAGTTTTTTTATTGTACTCGGCCACTTGCATTGGGGCATCAAACTATTCAAATGGGGCCAGATCCTTTGTACCATTCGTTTATTGGGCCATTGCAAGTGGGTTCTCTCCATAAGGGTCTGGTCCAAGAATCTGTCTTTTTAAAATAAAAAAAGGCTGCAATTTCAGGGAGTGTTAGCCTATTGGCACCCCCCCCCCGGGGGACTCCTATTTTTATTTTAATTTCAAAAACGTTATTTTTTTATTGTTAAATTTCAAAGTAGTATTTTTTTTTTGGCAATGTCATTGTTATCCTACAAATGAATTAAAATATTTTTTGGGTAATAAATTTTTGAATGTCAATAGTTAAGTTAAATTACACATTTTTTAAATTATAACTTAAAAAGCAATCTTAAAATATAAAAAGTCTTAATCAGAGAAAAAATAGGAAAAGGACAATAGATTATTACTAATTTTTTACAGTTTATTTTACAAGATAGAAGTGATATAGAAAATAAAAAGGAAAATAATGGATTGATTATAAATACAAGTAATTCATTCAACCAATTTATAAATGTGTTTAATTTTTATTTATCTTTAAATGTAATTTTATTTAAAGTGGGATTTGATAAGGATAATCAACGGGGTGCAAATACGTTCGCTCGGAATGCACGAGTTAACTGGCCAATCCAAGCATTTATTGTTTCCTCGGGGGCCCAGGCCATTACCTTCAAATCTATTGTTATCCTCAAATTCTGAATACCTTTTAAGATATCAGAATGATAAAACAAAAAAACCATATAGGCACTCTTTGTACTTGATTGCCTTTTAGCGAAGCACAAAAATATGGAATAATTGAATGTTGCGAATGCCCTTCCGTCCGCATTGTTCGAGACGGGTATAAATTAATGGAAGGAAAATTATCTATAGACTATTTATTTTTCACACTTCATAAAATATGTACAAATCCTTTTTTTTTGTTTTTATTTTTTGCAACAATTTACCTGAAGTTTACAAAGTTATCATCGTTCTACTCCGGCCATAACCTCGTTAGAATACTGCTGACATCAGAAGGTTAAATTTGTCATTTGAACTAAACACACAAAAATGACAACGTATTCCGCTTACAAGAAGCGGCCTCCAACGACCGATACATAGCTACTACCTCGAATGCCCAAATCGGAAAAAAAAGAAGAAGAAGAAGATAAAAATAGAAAACATAACCAAATCAAAATTTCAAAAACCCAAATCGTGGATAATATTTGAAGGATTATTGCCGTTGGCATCATAGCAGAAATGCCATCAATTGCAGGAAATGATCAGTTACTCAGTAACACATCCACAAAGCCACTCACGGACCCCCAAAGCATGTCAGTAATAATACGTGGGTCGTGGCGATGGAGAGAAGGGACAAGAAGCTTACCGAATAGCTCTTCAACCCTTCCTCCAATTAGATGTTGGCTCGCCTTTCTGGAAGCTTTGGTAGTGGACTGAATAAAGTGCTCAAATGATATTCTAGCTTTGCTTATCAAGACTCAAGCAAATGCAATAAGTTCATTTTCTTATCTTTTGCACGTGAATCTACTTAAGCTTTTAAATTTTTTTTTGGAAAAAAATACTCAGTCCAACCATGATTTTAGGAAATTGATTATGGCTAACAAGTTTAGTGAAGAGCTCGCAACAGCCTCAGTTGTTCTTAAATCTTAACGTTTGTTAAGAATGAAATACTAGAAGTGATACTAGAAGAAAAGATTTTTTTTGTAATTACCCCTCTCTAACTAAAAAAATCCTATTTTTAACTTCCATAAAATAGTCATTTTAGGGTTTGCAAGTAAAATAGTCATTTGACCAATATTCTGTTAAATACCCTAATGATGTTATAACGAGAGTGGAGTAATGATATGTTTTGTAATCTTGGGGTAGATTGTTGCCAAAAAAAAAAAATTATGTATTTTTTATAGTGTGAAAAATCAAATGATTGGTAATAATTTTCCTTAACTGAATGGTCAATGATGTGAGAATAGGCCTTGATGACTTATTCTATATAAAAGAACATTGAGCTGCATTTGCCATTTGGTATCCCTTTTAAAATGGTGTCTTAAAAAATAATAATTGAGAATGAAAAAGACGTTCTTAATAATGGTATTTTTTTAGAATGAAATTGCCTTTGGTGTCATTTTAGAAATAACGTTTTATCAAATAATCTATGAGAATATATAGAGGTGGAGGAGGGTCTTTTAAAAGAATATAATCTATGAGAATACATAGAAATAACGTAACGTATTCTAGCCAAAGCTCTAGGAGTCTAGCGTGTTGAGTGCATGTCTAGTGCAGATATCTTTTGTAGAATGGGCAATGATTTCCTCTCGTTCGTCAGTTAGCTTTATAAACTCGTCCAATTATGTATTATACATACTGTTTGGTGCTTGAAAATCAGTTTAATGTTTAATGCTTTCGTGTGCACTGTTGTGAACTTATATGTACTACTTATCAAGTTGAAAATCAGTCTTCTACCAACAGTACTCGAATCACTTTAGCCGACAAGGCGAGTCCACCATGTTAGCTTTCAAGACATTTTTTTCTCTCCTCTTGAGGCTTTAGAGATAATGGCCATACGCGTAGCTTTCATGCATGATTGAAACAATGGTCCTGCAAAGAGAAACAAAGAATTATATATGGTACATGTATGCCAGCGCACATAGAATATGCGTGTCTTCTTGTTGGAGAGGCCTCGTGAATCTTTCTTTCTTTCTTTAAAATTAAAGCCTTACTGCACGGGAGACGAAATTAAATTCAAGCAGATCGATCTGCTCCACAATGAGATGGTGTAATTCGAAAATTAAATTGGCGCAGTTTTGATTGCCAAAATGCCCATTTCACTACTAATTGTGCAAAAGTTCAATTATATCTCGATCGATAGGAATTTGTTCATTTAAGAATTAGGAGAGAATGGATAGTTCAATACAAATAATTAAACGGCACAAAAATCAAAGCCAAAAAAGAGAGAAAGTTAATTAACATGGATGTGAAGATTGAAGAAGGAAGGGCCCCCGGGGGGCCAAGTAAGAAATCAACGGAGGTATGACGCGTGTAGTGAGGGGACGTGTTGGGATGACGAAAAACAACATCACCTAAAGAGAGTGTGCGTGAGTGACGGAATGGGCGCATCGATCCTTCTCTCGGTCAACCGCCAAGTTCTCAATCCCAAGGGCTGAGATAAAACAGAAGACTGATTGCTGCTTGCTGCTTGCTGCTTGCTGCTTGCTGCTTGCTGCTTGCATAGCAATGAACATGGGGCCACTGTTTCGTCATCTTGGGTTTCTATCATCCTCATATTAATTATATATTACTACTCTTCAGTCTCCGCTGGAGCTGTAGCGCTGTAAACTCCTGTCTTAGTCAACATTGAATTCAAGGACCCCTGATATTAGTCTATTGGCCATTGCTCTGGCAGTACTACAAGCGAGCGAGAAATTCTACAATATTTTTTATATATGCATGCATGTATGCATGTACATATATATACATACTCAAATAGTTAATTTACAGGCCTGCCGTTATTTATATGTGAACCAGCTTTTACAAGATTCATACACAAAAGATATAGACTAGCGAGACTCATAAATTTTGTACGATCTCTTGAATTATCGGCGTTCTATTATCCATGGGCTATGGCCTTTTGTATCACATACGCAATGAAGCTAAATTAATGAGGTGTAAGAACTAAGAACCAATGCAAAGGATAGAATATCTGAATTCTTTCTTTTCGACGGTATCAGTATGAGCTCATCTGTGATAGCCATTTTACTTTCCGGCTAAAGAACTTAGTGCACGTCATTTCTGAATCAATTTTCTAACTATTTTACACTGGGAAGTGGGAATGGTAGTACTTGAGATTTGGCTTTGAAAATCTCATATCTTTGGAGTGCAATAGACGCAGGGGCTGTACATGCAAATGCAATGCATATTAATGTGGGGGCCTCGCCTGGCCGGCCAAATCTCCAACTTATAATATAATAATAACAAACAAGCATTATTAACACAAGTAAAAAAGCCTTGCCAGAATGTTAGGTAGAAATTTGACAAAATTAGAGGAGCCAGCCATCACACTCCCAGGTCCCAGCTTGCTAGCTACTGACCTAATTTTTAAATATGAATGTTACAAACTACAAAGTACTCACTTTCAGCAATAACTCATTACACTATAGTTTTTTTCCTTGGTTTTTTTTTTTAATTTTTTCAATTCGGTATGCAAATATTAGGACATTTAGCATGTCGTTTTATTACTAATTAAAGCATTAATACGTTATTATATGTTTGTTGGCACAGGGAGAATGAGGTTGAGGATGAGGTTGAGGTAGAGCAATGGGCAACTACATTGCCTTTCAAAAAGGGGATTCAAATTCAAAATATTAAAACCGCTGGCGTGTCTGACAATCACATCTGGGTAGCTCTGGTTTTGAACAGTTTTCTTTAATGCAAAAATCTATCACCTCGACCGATACCTAACCTGCAGGGAGGGAAACAGAAGACCATTTGTACCAAAAAGCTAGCTTCGCTCTGTACAGTCTTAGTAAGGTTAGGGAATCAAATTCAAGGTCACGTGCCCGTAGCCCTCCCGGCCCCGTTGCAATGTTCGCTAACTCAAACTTTCCTCTGGAATGTTTATGTTTTAGAAACGCAGAATTTGCTGCTTATAATATAACAATATATTAGGCTGAAAGCAGCAATTATTACATTGAAACTTTTATTCCGAAAAAATATAAAGCACAAAGAGAGGGAATGGGGCCACCATGTTCATATCATATCCCGTGGCCCGCCATCGTCGGTCATCTCTATCTCATTTTTTTCAATTTCAATCCTAAAGAAAACGACATCGATCAACAAATCTTATAAATATGAAAATGAAAGCCATCATTACTCTTTCCCTGTCCCCTGGCTTTCTAATCATCGTTCTTAAGTACAGAGTCAGACGAGACTAATGAAATTTAGCACTTTCAAAGTTGCAATTTCGTTACGCTGTAATAATAATGGAGGCGGATTTGTTTGATGTCTCGCCTCCCGCCTCACATCACATGAAAGTGTGCAAGTGCCAAACCTCATCCTAGGATCCTCTCTGTATTTAAATTCTTCTGATCTTTTACAGATTTTATACCATCTCTATTTTAGTGCTAGTTTATAATTAGAATTTAATTATCTTTATTTTTTAATTTTCTAACCACTAATCATGTTAATAAGATTTGCTCGGCAAAAGATCATATCAGAAGAAAATTCCGATCCACTTCATGTTGCATATATCACACACTATTATGCACTCTCAATTTACTCCCACCATCTAAACAGTCTAAAATAATTAATTATCGTATACACACACACGAGTTTGTCCTAATTTTCGTCCTTCAGTCATTTTTTAACTTTAGAGACAATAATTACGAAAATGTGATGATTATTTTCAATGCAATGAGATTATATCCTTGTACGAATTATTCAAACTGTAATTTTGTTCTTTGACAATTCCTTTTTCGATTTACAGAGTTGATTATTAAACAAGTTATTTGTCTTGTGTCAATAGTTTCAAAATATATTTTACATGTCAATTATATATTAGTGTATATCATATATCTGTATTAGGAAAAATTCTTAAGTACTCATGGTGCAGACATTAATTCTCTTTTACTATATCCTTACTATGTATCCAATGAAGTTAACCTTTTAAAAAAAAAATTAAAAGAAAATTCTACATACTCGACAATAATACAAGAAATAAGAATAACATATAATAAAAATTACTTAAGATAGTGGACGAGAATTCTATCATGAGCAAAATATAGGCTTGTTACGGTGTAGATGGTGGTTAATAAATAAAAATATAATAATAATTAAATTCCAATCATAAAGTCACAAAATATAAATAATTTCATGGGAAAATCTTCATTTATAATTAATACAAGGTTTTGTATAAAATGCTTGTATATGTCCTCCATGATCTTGTTAGAGAAAATTTTTGTTAACTACATATGTATTTTGAATTAAACCAATCACAAAATGAAAAAAGGACAAACAAATAAAAATAAAAAATCTAAAGACAAGGCAAGTTGAGTGATTTGGTTGGGCAGTCCCAATAAGAGAATCGCAAAAAGAAAGAATGTACAACATTTCTAAGAATAAAAATATTGTAATTAGTAATTATTGGATAAAAATAATATATAATTAAATCTAATTGGTGGATTGCTTGTGTGATAAAAAATTATAAAAAGCTCGACATGGTTTAGCTTAACACTGTGTCCAAATTCTATAGAAATATCAACAGAGTCACTATCTTAATATTGTATGCTATGGCTCAAGCATTATAAGGAAGAATTAAATTCAAGTTAATTAAAAAAAAAAAAAAGATTAAAGAAGAGTAAACTGTAAAGCATTGTTTAAAATTTAAAGCGTCTATAAGAGGCAAAGATCTGTCCCCAGAAACATTTCAGTTGTGTGAAGTTGGAAGAGAGAGAGAGAGAGAGAGAACTTAAAACCCTTTGGGTGCATTTTTCTCTAATTATCAGATATCAGCCACTAGTGTGTCTCACCTTGACGTACTCCGAGTCAAAAATGGATACATTCAACAACGATTACAACACCATGGTGGCGGAGGAAGGCAACGCTATAGCGTTAGCACGAGATAATGATCGGGTCCGAAGCATGGGGAAGGCTTTCAGGACAATCGAGCTCTGCATCGCTCTCTTTTTCCTCTTGTGGATGCTGATTCGCCTCCCTTTCGCCATCAAAATCTTCGCCGAGTTACTCCGTCGACTTATCTTCCTCCTCCTCACGCCTCTTAGCATTCTCCTGCTCTTCGGCGTTACTGTGACCGCTGTCATGGTCAATTCTTACAAAGTCTCCACCCAAAACATCTCCGACCAGGACAATGTTGGAATCAATTTCTGTCAGAACATCATCAACGTCGGTGACCTTCACGAAACGGTCGAGTTCCACTTCCACCACCACCAGCTGGAAGTTGAACCTCCGTACGGTTTTGAAGTTGAGAACACGCCACCGTTGTCCGAGGACCAGCAAGTGGATTTGGAAACTACGAGTGTATACGAGGACAAGAAGATGATCAGCTGTGATCGTGATCGTGCAGCAAGAACCCCCACTACTACCACGTGCGAAGATGATGTCACCGATGACGGTGAAAGGGACTCGGATTCGGAGGCAGAGACAGTAATGGAGAAGCGCATCATGGTATCGGACGACGACGACGTCGTTTTACAGATGAATCAACGATGTTCGAGTCCAAGAGATCATTTGAACGACGCTGATTTTAAGAAGACTATTGACGCCTTCATTCAAAGGCAGCATGAGTTTCTTAAGTTGGAGAATCGTTGCGATTATTCTGTGGAGAAGCGTACGTGTATTAATTGCTCTTAGCTAGCTCTCTCTCTCTCTCTCTATATATATCTATATATATAGAGCTTGCCCACTCTATCGTTATTAACTTACAAGGTCTAAGAAGAACATCATCATAATTAACTTAATTAGTTCTCCAGCATCCTGCACTGTACTATCCCGTGCTGTTTTAATTTTCTTTTTTATCTGTTGTAAATGTTCAGTTAAAATCATGGCCCTGTCATGGCGCCAGATAGCTGTTCTGTATTACTTGTGTATTAGCTCACTCTCTGAGTGTTTCTTTTCTTTTTATTTAATGTGTATGAGTACGTGTTTTATTAGTGACGATCGGCTGTATTTAGTTATGAATATGCTTTAAACTAATGAAGAACATATATGCATGTAGCTACAATATATACGCATATATATTTTGGGAAAAAAAATCGCGTTTTTGTGGGTTCTAAATTAAAAATGACAAATAAAATGTGGATGGTGGTGTTCTTGTTATAAAAATGATGGCAATAATCATGATTATGGAACTTCCAATTAAGAAGCATATGTGGGTGATCCGTCATCAAGTCAAGCTTTCATAGACCGTGAGTGATGAGGCTGCTTTTTATCATTTTCTAATTAATGACAAACTTGAATTCTATCATGGAAAAGAGATTATTAGTAGAAAGCTCTACAGTGTTAGTTGTTGGAATGATAGATAAATTAAAAACGCACGCCGAGTTTTTCTTGATGGTGCCCATGACCGTGAGCATAATGTCCCCATTGGGATTATTCTTAAGCTTTTTGTTAATTTCTAGTGCATAATAGCACCAATCATCCTACAATAATAAAAGTGTACTTAACTTTCACTATCACCCTACAATCTCTCTCGTAAAAGTCACTTTTATTTTTCAATCAAGAGATCAGATTCTTTATATAGCCAAATTAATTATATTGCTTGTTAATTTTTTTGGCCAAACTTTATTATTTGTTGCTTCTTTTATCTTCACTTTAATCTGGGCAGTCATGATTAATTCCACCAAAGATGACTATTTGGGCGGTTCAGTTAGTCATCTAATAACATATTTAAATGCAATTTAAACCCAACTTTTGCATTCAATAATGGCCTTTTTTAGAGACATGTAATGAACCTATATACTTTTTGACCTTTTCTTCTTTCCATAAAATTCTTTTTGTGCTTCTTTAGTGGCTCTTTGTTTGAAGATGGTATGGTTAATTAGGCGTGTAGTAATGGAGATTAAAGTGGTGGTCACCAAGGGACTCTGCCTTTTAGTTAGGAGGGAATGCAAATTCTATATGTAGGATTTCATTTCTGTCCTCAGCTTGCTGTTATCCATTTGATGTTTCCAAAAGAGAACTTTTGTTAGGCACATTCGTTTGTGTTTACCTCAAGATGAACATCTTTATCTATTGCACCGCACTATTGAACTAACATTCTTCCATAAATCTATACTAGACAAATTCCTTGCCACTAGACTCACTCAAAACTCACTCTTTTAATGGGATTTTCAACAGTTACTAGTCAATATATATGTATAACAAAAGGTAGATTGGAACCATATTCATAGAACTGAGCATCCACTAGACTCTAGAGAATCAACATTATCATTCGAGAGGGACTTGCTCGTAATAAGAATGTGCTTTCCTATTCCTCGCTGCTATCTAACTAATTTTACGTGCCCATATTTATCATCTTAAATCAATTAAGGTACTCTACATACAATATAAGAAGTGCCTTGTTGTGTTTCATATTCTCCAAGCTTTTCTTTCACCCAATAACTAACAAAATGGTTTGCAGACTGGGTAGCCGATATTTTACAGAATTTTGGCATAAAAATAAGGTTCCTGAGGTGGGGCATCAATATCCTGATCAAACGGAGCAGCATCTGCACTTATTCTTCTATAAAAAAAGAACCAGCAGTATCTCCAAATCTGGTACTTAGTTCTCTGTTATTGGGTCCTAAACTAATAAACCAAGATGGATCCAGTTCTTAAGTAACTGGCCTCCTTTGTATTGGGTTTTCTTGGTTTCCTAGGATTTATGCAACTCTCATATGACTCCGCCCATTGTGTTGGAGAGCTAATGTCGTGTAAAACGCTGCTTTTTCATCATGACAACAATGGAATTATCGCTGTATCACATTATTTCATGTAACCTATTACCGTAATTGTTATAAACAACATACTTTCATCTTTTAACTCCTTGTAGCCAAATTCATGATCAACTCGGGACTAGATAAAGCTTTGGGTTCACATGCGCAACGAATCGAGAAATACAATCGTGGGAAAGAAATTGACTGATTTATATCACAACCATTACAAATCAACTTGATCTGAAAAGGCTTTGGAATAAAGGGTCTTTGTTTGCTTACGTCAAGGGCATAGGCATTGCCGAATACTTTTTGTGATAACAAGAACCAAGTTTCAATACATACAATGACACGTGTCTGGCAAATGACTTACACATTAACCATCTATGGGGCCTATGTAAATTAGTACAATATTGATTAGTGAAAGAAGAGAAATAATGGAAGAGGAATCCCCATCATAGTATAGTGACAGTTCAAATGATCAATAAATGGGGTTCCTGTCCAATTTGTTAGTCAGGACTCAGGACTCAGGAATGAGGATGTACTAAAGTATACCTGTTGGGCGGAATTGGTTGGATTAGATTAGAACTAAAATATTATGGTGTTTATATATTCCCTCGAAGGCAAAGGAACTTCAAATGATAACGATGTGCGACACTCTTTGAAAAGCAGAAAAATGAGGCTTTAACTTTGACATAATCACATATTCACCACAAAGAATGGGCCACAGCAGTGTAGGAGCACAATCATTTGTAAAAACCAGGCCAAAATATATATATATGAGTCTTCTTACAGAGTTGGAATATTGACCATTTCAACTTAGCTGAACATATATATATATATATATATATATATATTCAACAGCTTGCATTGCTTAGATAGACAACTTAGCTGTTAGGTAACAGAGTTGGAAAATTGACAAGTTCAACTTCTTATTGTTTTTTAGGCTCTGTTCGTGGGAGGGTGAGAGGGTCTATTCGACATTATTTGGTGCTATTCATTGTTTGTTATTGCTCAATGGTAATGTTTCTTTCGGTGGCCCTTTCCTTTTTCTCTGATACAATTGCTTGTACTCGATTTTACTTTAATCCTTTCTTATATAATTCTCCATTGATTCACTACGATCAATGTGTCATCTTGACAGACCGCTATATTGGAATTCAATCATCTTTTTTTCTTTACTGTGCATCCTGAAGCTGAATGCATGGATATCAGCAACGGGAGGGCTCTGCTGATAAGCAAATGCCAAAATGATATATATAAACTGCCGCAATGATGATGTTTTCTGCTATTTCTTTTGCCAGGATTAGGAAATTGCTTTGATCTTTTTTTTTTTTTATTATTCTGACTTACTGTGTGGTAACATCTCATTCATGGTTGCTTAATTATGTAGGTCTGGCTTACCTTATAAAATTCTGTGGTAAATTGATTCGCATTCACTGCATTAACTGACTGCGTATGTGGTTCATGTAATTAATTTCATGCCCTGTCTTTAAATGTTAAAATTGTCCGCTTTGTTGTCGTGCCTGTTATGTATATTGCATGTATAGATTTTGATTGTCTTATTAAAAAATAATGGTTGCTAAAAATAAATAGATGGGTAAATTTCCGAATAGAAATGCTGTCAACTTGAGCTTCTGCATATATTTCTAAAGAACGATGTTCCCATAAACAGAATTTACTTAAAATTGAGAGTTATGAATTGGACTTTACACTATAGAGTTCAATATATTAGTCAAAGAATTTAGAAATTATGAGGTCCGACGGAGTCGAAACTGCTGGCGCCTCGTAATTAACTTGTGTAGGAGATCAAGCCATTAGCACTTTAGCAATCACCATCGTGTATCATAAAACTCTTTCACAAGCAATCAGTTTCTAAATGGGCCCCACGTTCTACAGGAAACATGTGGCTTGTTTGTCAATTTGCGATGTGATTTGGATGCTCTTCTCACTTAGTTTTTCCTAATCTTTGTAGTAGATTTTGACACATGGCATATTAAGAAATTCTAGGGTCAGAATTTAATTTATTTACACTTTTTTTTATTAGACACCAAAAACACAATGTTTTTAAAACTCATAGAAATTGCTAATTAAAGGAAGTTAATTCCTTGTTAGTATCTTCTTTCTCCTCTTTCTTTCACGTAATAGTCTTAAGAAAGAATAACAAAAAAGGTTTCAGAAAAAAATTAGGGTAATTTTTTCTCTTTCTTTAGTGATTTTTTTTTTTATAATCATCTTGGTGTCTTAAATAAATAAAAGAGTTAAATCAAATTTTAAATTATTTCTCCCCTCTTTTGTTATAAATAAGTTTTTAGAATTAGAAAACTAGGAAAAAGGATGCAAAGTTTTCAATTTAAAATGGTTAGATTAGTTTTCTTTGATATTAACGGTACCGAGATCAGACAAAGAATGGAAAAGGGAGAACAAATTTAAATTTTTTTAAAAAAGAATAAGAATAATAATCTAACTAGCCAGAATTTTCTTTTCTTCATATGTTGGCCTGTTGATAATTTCATTGTTGTGGTTTTTTACTCAATTCAATTTCCATATGCCTGAAGAAGAAGCGCAGTTTTTATGCGAGTTTGAGAAGCGATAAATTTAGAAACCGAAAAAGAAGTTTAAACTTCCGTTAGTGTTCAATTTCAATTGACCTAAAAACGTTAGACTTTGGTGCTTAAATAGGAAAAATTGTAAATAATTTAATCTTAGTCCTACAAATTTCTAAAGTGCTATATGTTCAAATATTTTACAAAGATTAGGAAAAATTAGAATAAGAGAGGATCTAAATCCTCCAATCATATAAAATGGTGGAGAAAAGAATTAGGTTACAAGGGAGAGTAAGAACTTTCAAGAAAAGTTTTGTGAAAGTCAATATTGGATATTTTTAGTTTGGTATCTTTTTTTGTTGGTTGAGATTCATTTCGAGATGTAACCCAATCATATATATGATCCTACTAAGAACATATAAATATTTTCTAGTCTGTTACACATATATTATTGTAATTAATTTTTAAAATCATATAATAAACTTATTTTTATTAATAAATTTTAAGTGTGAATATCTATATTTTTAAAACACAAATTTGGTATCTTATAATATTGTGAACTCATTTATAACGTCGGAAAAAATACTTTTACATCACCATAAAGCATCAAGTGGCATTCCAAAA
This sequence comes from Luvunga scandens, assembly GCA_030449905.1. Taxonomy (NCBI): domain Eukaryota; kingdom Viridiplantae; phylum Streptophyta; class Magnoliopsida; order Sapindales; family Rutaceae; genus Luvunga; species Luvunga scandens. The sequence goes on along the minus strand of JASUUG010000383.1, from coordinate 675,950 downwards.
TATATAAAACGTCAACCCTTGAGATTTTCATATAAATACTAAACACATTTTCGTTTTTATTTTCAACAAAAAAAATATTTTCAATAACAATGCGGAGCACTCCCTTCTCGAGTAGTGGAAGGGTGTTGCTAAGCTACATAAACATGAAAGTGGCAACCAATAATCTAAAGAGTACTTATTTTGTTGCCTATCCCGTATGGAGAAAGCTATGCGTGGAGCTGTCCCACTAATTGAATATGTTGAGCTGTTGAGATAGATTAATAGTATTTTATCATGGTACATAGCAGTAGCGGGCCTTAGCATGAGGTCAATAATAAATTCTACAATTAGACACATTAAATTTAATTTTAAAAATTAATGAGTCTCAAGCCAAGAACCACAATTCTGCCGCATAATAAAATATCATTGAGCTGTCCTATCAGTTTAGCTTCCTCCCACACAAATTTTTTCCGTACTGTATAAATTGTCTTGTCAGCGGTTGGTGTTCCGGTACTTACTAATGAACGTAATTAAGCCATGTGGTTGTGTCACGTCAGGTGTATGAATTAAGGCCTTAGATGTGTATCATGTGGGGGCTAGTTTATCTATTACAGTACTTGAGAAACGTGGCCGTCTATCGTGCATGGAATTAAGTTTCTAGTTTTCATACAAAAGAGGGCGAGGCTTGTGTGAGTACCCAGGAGGCCAATAATTAATTGAAAGAAATAATTAAGCCATGGCCGCGATAGGAATTCATCGCATGAACGCGGGAGCTGGAAAAACTAGTTATGCCAATAACTCCCTCCTGCAGGTCTCTTTAATTAATTAATGCTTCCGCTTGCGTATACATTGATTAAATTGATTTATTGTGTTATACTGTTTTGCAATGTAAATTGCAAATAATGTCAATTTCTCAGAAGAAAACAGTAATCTTGAAGGCAAGGCCATCCCCGGAGGAAACTTTAAAAGATATGTTGTGCTTGAGCGCAAGTAATATCCCAGGCAGTTTCAATGTTGCTGACCTAGGCTGCTCTTCAGGACCAAATACTCTGTTGTTCATATCAGAAATCATCAACACTATTCATGGAATGCGTATGTGCCAACAACTGATGTAGTGAAAATTTCCACAGATTCTAGTGTTTCTCAATGATCTCCCTGGAAATGACTTTAACACCCTGTTCAAGTCTCTACCTGATTTCTATGAGCAGCAGATCGGTTTCAAATCTGATGACCAAATGTGAACCCTCATGAACGTTGTACAGCCGCTATATGAACGGTCAAGATTACATTACAATCCTCAGCAGCTGGCTTATATAATCTATTGTTGAATGTTGTACAGGCCAAAACATTTAAAATAACTCTTGATAGTGATTCATATCAAATAAAGTTTCAAGACATCATTAGAAAGCAATGTGACCCAAAAGTTGAAGCTTGAAGGCAAGAGTTCAAACAACAGTACATAACTTTTATTTTGTTAAACACAAACCAAGCCCTGTAACCAAAGAGCCACGTACTAATTCTTTCATTTGAAGAGAATACAGTATTATTGCATACAGTTGTTGATACCAAAATTTACTAACATATTCAAACCAACGAGTGATAGAATTAACAATGCTAATTAAACATTCTAAATATTATCCTGAAATGTGCATCTCAAATGAGATATATGAGTGATGTAACATTTATTAAGTGGATAGTGGTTTACCACATTTTTTAATACCCCATTTTACCATCCACAATATAAAAGCACATCATTGAGGATGCATCTTTTTGGGATAAATTATTGGAAAGTCTAGCATGCTTCTCAAGTTTTATATCTTAATAATTGTCCGATCTTAGTGATCATCCAATTTTCGTCAAGGAAACTGTCACGTTGATAAACCTAGTCCTTTCCTTTGACATGCGATCGGCGACAATTTCCCTGTACCTTTTAAACACCTCATCAATGATTGCTCCACCAAACTGACTAACAAGCAATGGCTCAGCCACAGCTCTCATGCAATTCGCAACGTTGTATCCTCCATCATTAAATGCACCAGCGGCCTCGTTAAACTTAAAATCATTCTGATAAGCGTTCCAGTTCACTTCAGAAACCTCAAGGTGATCAATGGTGAAGGATCCTTCCTTTATAACCTCCGATTTTATTTCAGCCGGTGATGGTGTATACTGTGGAATGTTGAAACTATGCATTTTCTCTTCTTCTATGAGTCCCTGCATATTCATTTCAGGTGGTTAGCTAGCTTAGCTGGTATGGTAAAACTCTTAGATTGGTACAACAATCTGGGATTCCATATATCTGTGATATATCCCAGCTATATGAAGCTCTAGATCTCTGTGTTCAAGTAGTGCAATGGCAATATATTAAAGATCTTTTAGCTTGTAATTTAATTGTTTGAACGCAACTAAGAGCAGAAGGGATTTCGTTACCTCGGAGACCATATTATTGAGAGCCGTGGCCAAGAGCTCCCAAATGTAACAGCACTCTTTGCTTGAGGGATCTTGGCTTTGTCGTCCTAGAAATGTTAAAACCATACGCCCTTCTGCCACCAATTCCTCTGAGCGACACTTGAGAAACAATGAAAAATCTCTTTGAAATTGGTCGTAATATGCCGTAAGCACACATGGCGGACTTGTACTGGCCATGAAAATGTTCCCTTTGTTACTCTCTAGTCCATCAGGAACCTATATATTTAAAAATTGAAATTATTTTACTTAATTTATGGTAATCAACATGGTGATATTATTGTTATTATTATTATTATTCTTAAATACAAAGGCGATTACCTGAGATAGCCATTGGAGACTATAAGAAGAGTGGAAAAGATGCACACTATTGCTTGGGAAAAGCCGGCCATAGAAAGAACCAGGGACCCCAGTGAAAAAGCACTGCCCAGCTGCCCCAGAGGCCGACCCTAATTGCTTTCTCAGTGTCTTCTGGAAGCTTGCTAAAGACCTGAATATGGTGTTAAAGTCATTCCCTGGAAGGTCGTTCAGGAACACTTGAAATTCTGGTAATTTAGTGCCCAACTTATTGCAGATCTTGCTCACTACTTTGATAAGTTCAGATGTCACAAGCAAAGTGTTTGGTCCTGAAGAACAGCCCAAGTCTGCAATTGCTATTTTTGTTGGGAACGTGCAGCAGAAGAGTTTGGTCATGGCTTCCTCTGTGATTGGCTTTGTCATGGATATGACTTTTTTCTGTACAAACATCGAACCAATTATTCAATCTGTTGCTTGATGCATGTGAATGTCCTTTCACCTTAAGTCATTCTCGTCGAGTGATAACTTACGAACACTTTTAATTTATGCATACTCTTGCAAAAGCATTTTGTTAAGAAAAGAAGTAAATGTATCGATCAATTGCTATTCTAGGATTAACGTATTTGTAAATTCCTATCATAAATTAAGAGACATGAAAATTATGTTGATACACTTAAATTTAAAATAGATATTCCTAGCTAGATCGAGGTGTCGTAATTTTATCGGCATTATTTCCACCAATAGATTATAAAATTATGAGATACATGATGAAACAACAAATACAAAAATACAATAGAGAAAAATGCATGCAACTAATTAAGTAATGAATCAATTACCTGAACCAGTGAATTATTGGCGTAACTTGTGTCTCCTACTCCTCCATTCATGTGAAGCACTTGGACCACCTCCATCTCTCACACGGTATTCTCTGTTTCTCGCTTAATCGTTTTATCTTATTTGTGTTGATTTGGTCGAATGGCACCTCCCTGTATTTATAGGCAAGACGGAGAGAGCTAGCCAATCGGGATAACAGGAACTGTACTTGTTCTTTTTCTTTTTCTTATTTTTATTGAAAATTTTTAGTCATTTGGATGTCGTATCGTATGACCTAGCTGGGGCCTAGGCACATTACGTAATAATCTAAGACGTATTACAATGTGACGCACATATCTGCTGGGCATGTATAATGACAATAATAATGTAGCAATAACAGACAAGTAATAGTATATACAATTAATCTGTTCACACCGAATTGTAGTTCTATTATTATTATTTATATAATCAATAATTTTTTGACATGGTTTTGAGTATAATCTTGGTCGCATTACGATTGGTAATGGGAAGGGATTTGCCAATCCCAATCTCATTTCGTATTATGTAAATAGGATAAAAAAAATCTCACTCTCATCCCATTCTTTTATTTTTATGAGACAAAAATTCATTCTAATTTTGTTTCGTTAAATACCCAGTCCCCACTATTATCTTGAATGATATCAAATGTAAATAAATAAATTCTGACTTTTTTCTTTTAAGAATCATCATAATTCAATATAGAAAAACTCTTGAATAAATTGAACAAATACAAAGTTGAATAATCAAATAATAATTTTATTTTGATTACATGCATGTTTGAATGTTATTTTATACTAATATTTTTTAATTACCTATTTGCTTCCATTGCACGTTAATATTAAGACTTACACTTCAAAAACTATAAATTTATACAGCAACCAACATTGGCCATATTAAAATATCCAATAATTCAATAATATAATAATAAACCAAATCAATAGGCTTGGTAATGGAATGGGATAGGACTGGACGAGATTTGTTAATTATAGTACTGTTTTATTTATTCAAGTGAGATTAAAAAAGGTCCAATTTTCATCCTTTTATTTTTTTAAGACAAAAATATATCTTAATCTCGTCCTAATGCACAATAGGAAAAATTATCATCCTTGCATTATGGTGTGATGTGTAATAAACAAAATAGAAAATTATGAAATTTCTCAGATTTATTACGTCCCCGTGTTTCACGAGTTAATAGTTTCGCGGGAACTTGCTTCAAACTATAATGGTTTCCACGTTTTGGCGTGCTAGACCTCAGTTACCATGGTCCTATGGTTATTGTTTAATGACTCCGTACCTTAACGAAGACTTAAACTTTCGGTTTAACATCATTTTCCATGGGCTCAATTATTTATTTGCATTTGCGGACGCGAAACAACCTACTTTCATTTTGTCCATCTATTCGTGGATATTTATCTAGCTACAGGTTGCATTTGCGAGCCACTCAGACGGCGGCAGATTTAAAAAAAAAATTGAATGATTACGGACTAGATTACATAATAACAAAATATAAAAACAAAAATTTTATGGGTCTATAAATTTGGAGAAATTATTCTAATAGATTTCACAGGACTTAATAAATATCCATATGTATTTATTATTCTTATACAGAATACCATTATAAAGAGGTTTTACTGTATATAAATACACAGTATTACTCATGATTCACGACCAAAAAAAGATAATGTGAACCAATTTTTGTGGACAATATGCTATATATGATAGACTCATTATGAGGTCATCGATAATATTAATTTCGGCTTAGAAATTATTGAAGTAGACTCATGGTTCACGTTGCACCATGCACGCTGGTTATTTTAACCTCACGAGTTAGCTTTTATTTATGTCGAGTCGAGTAGAACTATCGGTGGCTTTGATAGTTCTGAAGTGGAATGTATACTATAGAGTTCAGTATGTGAGTCAAAGAATTTAGAAATTATGAGGTCGGACGGAGTCGAAGCTGCGGGTGCCTCGTAATTAACTTGTGTGGGAGATCAATCCATTAGCACTTTAGCAATCACCATCGTGTATCATAAAACTCTTTCATGAGCAATCACTTTCTAAATGGGCCCCACGTTCTACAAGAAACATGTGCTTTATTTGTCAATTTGCCATGTGATTTGGATACTCTCCTCACCTAATTTTTTCTTTGTAGGAGATTCTGACACATGGCATATTAAGAAATTCTAAGGTTAGAATTTAATTTATTTACAATTTTCTTTGTTAGACACCAAAACACAATGTTTTTAAAACTCATTGAAATTGCTAATTAAAGGAAGTTAATTCCTTGTTAGTATCTTCTTTCTCCTCTTTCTTTCACGTAATAGTCTTAAGAAAGAATAACAAACAAGGTTTCAGAAAAAAATTAGGGTAGTTTTTTCTCTTTCTTTAGTGATTTTTTTTTTTTATAATCATCTTGGTGTCTTAAATAAATATAAGAGTTAAATCAAATTTTAAATTATTTCTCCCCTCGTTTCTTATAAATAAATTTTGAGAATTAGAAAACTAGAAAAAGGGATGCAAAGTTTTCAATTCAAAATGGTTAGATTAGTTTCTTTGATGTTAAAGGTACCGAGATCAGACAAAGAATGGAAAAGGGAGAACAAATTTAAATTTTTTTTAAAAAAGAATAAGAATAATAATCTAACTAGCCAGAATTTTCTTTTCTTCATATGTTGGCCTGTTGATAATTTCATTGTTGTGGTTTTTTGCTCAATTCAATTTTCATATGCCTGAAGAAGAAGCGCAGTTTTTATGCGAGTTTGAGAAGCGATAAACTAAGAAACTGGAAAAGAAGTTTTACTTCCGTTAGTGTTCAATTGCAATTGACCTAAAAATGTTAGACTCTGGTGTTTAAATTGGAGAAATTGTAAATAATTTAATCTTAGTCTTACAAATTTTTAAAATGCTATCTGTTCAAATCTTTTACAAAGATTAGGAAAAATTCGAGTAAGAGAGGATTTGAATCCTCCAATCATATAAAATGATAGAGAAAAGAATTTGGTTACAGATGCAGCGAGATGATAGAGAAAAATTAGGTTTCGAGAAAAGTTTTGTGAAATCCAATATTTTTTTTTTGAATACAGTGAAATCCAATATTGAATATTGTAAAATATTGTAAAATTAGGTTTCGAGAAAATTTTTGTGAAATCCAATATTGAATATTGTTAGTTTGGTATCGTTTTTGGTTGGTTGAGATTCATTTTGAGATGTCATCCAATCATATATACGATCCTACTAAGAACACACAAATATTTTCTGGTCTATTACACATATATTACTGTAATTAATTTTTAAAATTATATAATAAACTTATTTTTATTAATAATTTTAAGGTGTGAATATCTATATTTTTTAAAACACAAATTTGGTATCTCATAATATTGTGAACTCATTTATAACGTTGGAAAAAAGATTTTTACAACATCATAAAGCATCAAGTGGCATTTCAAAATCTATAAACGCCTACCCTCGAGATTTTCATATAAATACTAAACACATTTTCGTTTTTATTTTCAATAAAAAAAATATTTGGAATAACAATGCGGAGCATTCCCTACTCTAGTAGTCAAAGGGTGTTGCTAAGTTGCATAAACACAAAGTGGCACTTAATAATCCAAAGAGTACTTATTTTGTTGCCTATACCATATGGAATTATGGAAAATGATATGTGTGGAGCTATCATACTAATTCAATATGTTGGGCGGGTGAGATAGACTAAGAGTGCATTTAGGATTGAGGTTTGACAGCTGTAGCTTTTAAGTTAAAACACTAAAGTATTTGGTAAATACTAATTGTTGTAGTTTGAAAAATATGCTACTATAATTTTTTACTTGTACGATGAAAAATATGTTATATCTTTAATAAATTTATCAAAATTATTATTTAAAATTTATATTTATTATCTATTACTAACTTTTATTTTATAATTATAACTTTTTTCACAACAATTGTAGTTTAAAAATTATAACATGTCAATTCCAAACAAAACCTAATAATAGTTTATCATGTTACATAGGAGTAATGGGTCTTAGCACGAGGTCAATAATAAATTCCATAACTAGTCTTATTAAAATTAATTTTAAAAACTAACGAGTCTTAAGATAAGAACCACTATTCTGCCGCATAATAAAATATCATGGGAAATTTACAACAGTAACCAAAATAACTTTTTCATTCTCAACAGTAACCATCGTAAACATTTTTTATCAACATTAGCCACTTACAATTATACTTTCCTGAATTACCCTTGTTATTTAAGATAAATTGCAAACTCACTGAAACTGAACAAACGTTAACGAGAGGACGGCAATCGAAAAACGGCGACGACGAAAATTAAAAAAACGGCCACGACAATCGGAATCCGCAGTCGGTCACAGCCACAAAAGACGCAGGTAAGGAATTTTTTTTTCTGATCCAGTAATGGTAGGAAGAAGGCTGTCGCACCAAGTTGGTGCGACATGCGGCTGTCGCACCAATTTGGTGCGACAGGCGCCCGAAAATAATTTTTTTATTTTCAAAAATATTATTTCATGTAATAATATTATATAAACTAATGATGTTTAGTAGTATTTAATTTAATTTTTTTTTTATTTCAAGTTTAATGGATTCAGTTGTTCTTCAATTATGTTACGATGGGTCGTGGGAGACTTTGGCAGATGGTAGTATGGAGTATGTTAATGCTAAGAATACAGCATTTTTAATTTGGAAAAATTGTCCGTTTGATCAATTTTTGAGTAGAGTGTATGAAGTGTTGGAGATAAATCCTCATGAATATAGTATTTCGATGAAGACAACTTTGAAGTCTAGTAACACAATATATCGCGCATGTTCACTACCCATGGACATATGTAATGATGAAATGGTGAAGGTTGTGTTACATATGGCCTGTGATGTAGCGAACTATGGATGCGTCCCTATATTTGTTACCAAATCTTTGCGAGTTTGGAGCGAAGATCTTGAGCCACCGGTCGAAACTGAAACTTCCTTCCGAGCAAATATGTATGTCCCTGATATTGAAGAAGAGGTGTTGCCAAGTACGATGTCGTTGCCACAACGTTACTCTCCACTCAATGAGAATAATGACAACATTGATGATAACGGTGTTACGTTAGCGGATATTGAACAAGATGTGTTACCACTAACAGTGCCGTCAGAGCAACGATACTCTCCATTTCACAATAATGAATTCCGCGATAATTATGAGCCTATTAATCACATTAGGAACACAGAAGCGGATAATTTTTATGTTGAACCGTCTACTAGTACCAGGGCTACTTATTTCAATAGTGCAGTTGAGGACGGGGGTGCTGATGATTATAATATTCCCATTAATGATGATGACGAGCGTGACGATGATATTCCTATCAATAATAGAGACAATTCATCTATTCATGCAATGGCTCATTCGAGAAGGAGAATCGACCCCCTCACAAGTCTTGCTCCAATTTTGTCTTCAGACATGGTAGCTCCAAATTTTGTTAGCAATTGTGACTCAGATGATATTGGTGTGGGTAAACTATTTATTGAAAAGAATGAGTTAATATTAAAACTGCGCAAGGTTGCCTTAAGGGACAAGTTTGATTTTAAGATTACACGGTCCACAACGACACGGTTCGAGGCCCATTGTTTTTCGGAATCATGTAAATGGCGTATCCGTGCAACGAGATGTTCGAACGAGCAGAATGTTCCTTGGGTGGTAAGGAGAATCGATAATGTACACACTTGTCATAATGAGGTCTTTTCTGATGGCCGTCGTCAAGTAAGGAGCCGAGTTGTTGGTCACATTATCGCCAACAAATATATCCAAGAGAAAAGGATATACACTCCAAATGATATTAGAGCAGATATGCAGCAGGAATACGGTGTTCATTTAACATACCAACAAGCATATCGGGCTAGAGAAGTTGGCCTTGAAATTGTTCGAGGAAATCCTGCAGAATCCTACAGCTTGCTTCCAAAGTATTCTCACGTTTTGACCGAAGGAAATGAGGGTACAGTGACCCACCTTGAACAGGATGAACATGGTCATTTCTTATATTACTTTGTTGCGCTTGGCTCTTCCATAAATGGTTTCAACCAATTTATCAGGCCAGTCATTGCTGTTGATGGCACTCATCTGAAGGGGCTATATAGGGGAAGTATGTTTGTGGCAACATGTTTGGACGGAAACAATCAATTGTTTCCGTTAGCCATTGGAGTACTGGATTCGGAAAACAATGAAGCTTGGGAATGGTTTATGACGAAGTTACATGGAGTGATTGGTGATAGACCAGATTTAGTAATTATCTCTGACCGATGCACCGCTATAAAGAGAGTCGCTTTTTTAAAGTGTTTCGTGTTGCTACCGACCCATGGAGTTTGTTTCTACCATGTTAAAGGTAACGTGAAGTCAAAATTTCGGATGTCTAAAGTCACATGGGATGATTTTGAGCCTATCTTCATAAATGCAGCAAAAGCTTATGGGCACGAAGAATTTAAAAAGCAACTTGAGGGTTTGTGGATGTTGCACTCAGGTGCCGCTGATTACTTAGAGAATAACGTTGGTACATGTAATTGGGCAAGGTCTCAGTTCGAAGGTAGGAGATACAGTATTCTTACCACCAACATTGCGGAGAGTGTGAATTCTTTTATGCGGGAACCACGAAAATTTCCGGTTACTCATCTCGTTGACCACTTTAGAAAAACAATGCAACAATGGTTTTATGATAGAAAAATTGTTGCTGAATCAATGAGTACTCGTCTAACAACATGGGCAGATGAAATTGTCACCGATAAAAGAACTTTGGCTGAAAAAATGATCGTTCGTCCAGTTTCTCGACATCGATTCCAAGTATTAGGTGGTGGTGTTAAGGAAGGGTTAGTTGACATAGAAAAGAAGACCTGCTCATGCCGAGTATTCGAACTGGATCAGATTGTTTGTGCTCATGCAATTGCTGCGTGTCTGAGTATCCGAGTGGATTACATAAGCCTTTGTTCTTATTTCTACACGAAGGAATCTTTGGTTATGGCTTACGCACAACCAGTTGAGCCGGTTGGTGATATGGCGGATTGGGAAGTTCCAGTTGAAGTTGGGCAGACGAACGTTTATCCACCAATTGAAGCACCACCACCTGGACGACGTAAGGAGCTAAGAATACTATCTGTTGGTGAGGATGTCAATCCTAGGACTGTGCGATGTGGTCGTTGTAATGAACTGGGACATAATCGTAAGCGATGTAAAAATCCCATCGCGTCGAGCCGCAGCTAGTTGTATGGAAGCATTTAAGCTATTATGCATGCACAATGAATAAATTGTAGCTTTTGTTGTGTGTTAGCCATTTTTATTGTAATATGGGATGTATTTCATAGACAAATACTTTATGTTGGTGGAACATATGTTGTCCTGAGAATTACTTTGAAAATATTAACCTTATGTTTATCTATTATTATTTGAAGGTAACGGCTAACCGTTTATGGTTAACGGCTTACCGCTAAGTTTCAGAGAGCATCTAGAAAGAATGGTTAACCGTTTATGTTTAACGGCTTACCGATAAGTTCCAGAGAGTATCCAGAAAGATAACGGCTAACCATTTATGTTTAACGGCTTACCGATAAGTTCCAGAGAGCATCCAGAAAGATAACGGCTAACCATTTATGTTTAACGGCTTACCGATAAGTTCCAGAGAGCATCCAGAAAGATAACGGCTAACCGTTTATGTTTAACGGCTTACCGATAAGTTCCAGAGAGCATCCAGAAAGATAACGGCTAACCATTTATGTTTAACGGCTTACCGATAAGTTCCAGAGAGCTTCCATCACGATACCGGCTAACCGTTTATGTTTAACGGCTTACCGATAAGTTCCAGAGAGCATCCAGAAAGATAACGGCTAACCGTTTATGTTTAACGGCTTACCGATAAGTTTCAGAGTTCATTTTTCACGATACCGGCTAACCGTTTATTTTAAACGGCTTACCGATAAGTTCCAGAGTTCATTTTTTTGCCCACCCCTGATTAGCGGCCATAAAGAAAATATAAGATTGTTATCATCACAATCAATATTATAAGATTAACACCAATATCCAAACATCAACATGTCAATGGACCTCCAAAGGCTTACAATCCAATATCGTCATTAAATATGTCAACTGCAATCTTTTTTCTAAAGTATTGTCCATACGTAGCATCAAAATCAAATCTACGTCCAAACATTAAATACATTATAAACATCAATAAAAAAACACCGCAATCGCCACTACTAGGATCTTGTTGTGGCACGCCCTTGGCAACTATTACCTTCCATGTCTCAAAGACTCATGGCTCGGTCGAACGTTGTAGAAGCCAACACGTTCCAACCAGTGAGGGAAGATAACTTCAAATGGCTTGAATTGATGCTTGTATGTTTTATTGTCGCGCAATGTGAGCAATGAGTCATAAATCCACACTTTTTTTGTTCGAAAGTGCACTCTTGCTAGCACCCAGTGATTATTGCCTAGGTTAAGAGGGATGCATACCTACATGTATACGTTTCATAAACTTATCATCAATACTAGTTGCTATATAGCTATTAACCAAAAAAAATAATAATATTAGTGAATACAAAATAAAGTCATACCATATCAACATCTGGCAACGGCTTTGACTGGATGTGCTGACGACCACGAATATAGCTATTGAAGCTATCGTCATATGATAAGGAATCGACCGCACATTCACCATTGTTCCACAACTGATTCAGAAACACCTAGTGCATAGATTACATAACAAGTTCACAATCATGCAATACATTAGCATAAAAAATATTAAATGGTTTATTAATACGCCGACTTAAACACGTTACCCAGAAATATGTGTCCGTGTGCGAAACCCGCTGAGGTAAAGCGTTTGGATATTGCTGTTGTTTTGTGCTAATCAAGCGAAGATACTCATGAATATGCTATGGAAGAACATCAAAATATGATATGATTAGCGAGTCCAAATATAAGTATCGCAATCAACATTACTGTGACAAAAAAAATTAATTACCTCATCACCTAACCACCCAAGCGAAGCATGTCCCAACAGAATTTGAAAGAAGGAATGCGATTGCAGGATAATCCGATCTAGTACAATTTCGCCAGCAAACCATTGGTCGAACTCACAAAAAAGACTTGGATCATGCATTCCTTTCAGTGGATTAATTTCCACTGAAGGTGTTGTGTCGATGTCATTACCCATTATTTCTGGTGGAGGCAGGGGCATTACGTTCTTCCCGCGCTTAATTGGAGGAATCGAAGACGGATTTGTTGAAAACGTCTTTATCGCTGTATGGTCGTCCATATTGACTAACGCCTGAAGGTGCCTCTGTGAATGCCTGGACGCTCTCACCGCTAGTATCCCCAAAAAAACTATACAGTGAAACAGGAGTGCAGATATTCTGAGTGCGAACATCGGTACATACTCCATAGTCTTCTGGGACCTAAATATATTAACAATATATTTAGGAACGGCTTAAACAAAAATGATAGTCAAACAGTAAAAAATACAACAGTACTGAACAGATTTCCTAACCGTATCTGAGTGTCTACTGGGCGATCGACTGTGTGAAGGTTTACTAAAAGAACCGATAAATTGCATCACCGAATTGCTAAATTCATCGTGTTTTTTCATCATCGATTCTCTAAAATCTTCTTGTTTTAGCCGCTCTTCATCAAAAGCCGATTTCATCTCGAAAATGTTCCGATCAATCTTATCCAGCCGACGCCTGATGTAATCATTATTGTGTTTTGTGCGCGACTACAATAACAAGATGTACACATAATTAGAGACTATTATATTAATGTCAACTGAAGAAAATATAAGGAATGATAACCTCTAAATCTTGTGTGGCTGCCGACTCAGCCTCATGTTCATGCGCGGGACCATGTTCATTATCGGAACCTTGTTCCTGCTCGGCACCCTCGTCTTGCTCAGCACCATGATCTTGCTTGTCCCCATGTGCCTGATAAGCATATTCATCAGCAGGTATCTCCTCCTCAATATTGTGCTGCTCAAGTGATTGGGTCGGTTTGGTTTGAGACTCCTTTGTATGGCTTATAACGCAGGCGTGATGCCAGGTTGATGTCTTTGCAGAAAAGAAACAAATAAATAATGAAAGTAATACGTTAAACCTTTAATGAGAGTTTGTGTCTACCAATAAATAATCTTTGTTTGATGCACTACATAGCTTACGCACATTACGGACCCATCTTGGAATATTTGGAACGTAATCATGCACAGTCTGCCAATATTTTTTTCCATTCTCGTTCTTGTTTGGCTCTATGGTTTGCAGTACGTTCCCCTGCCATAATGGGCGGCCATATATTTTAAGTTTGTTTAATAATAGTACAAGTCATAATCAACATCAATCAAAATATAATACTTACAAGACGAGAATTTTCATTAAAAAAAAATAAACTTCTTTAAAGTTTATTCTAGAAGAAGCAATTGGTTTCCATTGCACGATTCTCAGAATCTTTGTTTTTGTTTTCACCACCCATGCTGACGGAAGGCCCCCAATTACTTCGAAAATCCAAGCCTGCAACAACCAAAGTGAGAAACTCATAAAGCTTATCGTTACATTTTCAATATAACAAAAGTAATTAATACAAAAAAATTGAGAAAACGAAAATTGACAACTCACTTGAACCCCAGATATAAAGCCATAAATGTTATACTTCTTAATCTTGTGGCTTGGATTTTTTTTGCGCTCATCCTTAAATTTCTCGTCCTTGGCGTATAATGCATTATCAAGACTGTCATATACCGTTTCCCATGACAAACGACCCCAGGGACGCTTTCGGAAGTAATCTAGGTCATCTACCTCATTAAGCCATGAGAAATTAATTTGACAGTGATCTTTTCGGCCATTCAGAACTCTGTCTGCAAAATAAAAGAGCGCGATCTTTAATGCATCAATATCGTCCATTGCCTCGAAGTCCAACTCTTCAAATCTTGTGTCAAATTCCCTCAAATTAAGTTTTTGATACAATCTGTCAAAATATGTACTGAGTAGCCGATGGACAGTTTTTGAATCTTTTTGTATGACATCTTGACCATAGCAAAGTCCTAAGTTCTTCTAAGCACCACTCTCCAATCGATAATCGTATCAAATGGTCACCTATTTGAAACCATAATTGATTTTCCCGCGTTCGCTCGTCAATCAATCACTTGTCTCAAAGGTTGTGCAAAAAATTACCCCACTCGAATGGAAAGCTTCGACTCCAGGAAATGCCCAAATATATCATTCTTAAATAATTGAATCGCTAGTTTTGTCAACTTTTTATGTAGAACTTTTACTACTTTAACTAATTTACACATACTAGATATCCGACCAGGAAAATGATCAGCATACGCTAACTTCATGGAACCCAAATTATTACTCGTCATTTATCTGTCATATTTATAACACAATTATATTAAATTTATAACAATTAAAAAAAAAATACATTCCGTAAGTTAAAAAAAATATTCTGAAAGTTGGTGCGACGGGGTGCCTCTCGCACCAAAATTGGTGCGACTGGAATCCGTCGCACGAAATAGGCGGGACAGGACATTCTGGAAGTTGGTGCGACAGGCGGGCGCGCCTGTCGCACCAACTCTGGTGCGACAGGCGGGCGCGCCCGTCGCACCAAAGTTGGTGCGCCCGGCTCGAGGGACGCGCCAGATCTGGTGCGCCCGGCCGCAAAGTTGACCGTGTGCGACCCGCACGGACGCACGCACCAGATCCTCGAGGGACGCGCCAGATCTGGTGCGCCCAGCTCGCGGGACGGGCCGGATCTGGTGCGACCCGCACGGGACGCACCAGATCTGGTGCGTCCCGCGCCCGGTCGCACCGGATCAGTTGTGATTATACTCCGATTATACTCCCGATTTCAGCTAATTCACCATTTCTTCTCCATTTTTTCTCCGTAACCACACAATCAACATCACCCATATCACAAATCATCTTCTTTCCTCACCCAACACAAAATTCTAACAACATAATTTAAGTTTTCAAACTAACCTTTAATTTGTTGGTTGCCGTGGATGCAGTAGAGAGCCGCCGGCGATGATAACAGTTGTTGACGGAGAGAATTGGAAAGGTTTGAGAGGAGAGCCACGCGTGAGCAAAAGGGTAAAAATGTCAATTTTTTTTTGTTTGGCTAATGTTGATAGAAAATGTTCACGATGATTACCGTTGAAAATAAAAAAATTATTTTGGTTACTGTTGACAATTTCCCAAATATCATGAAACTGTCCTATCAGTTTAGCGCCCCCCACACCAAATTTTTCCATACCGTATAAATTGTCTTGTCAGCGGTTGGTGTTCCGGTACTTACTAATGTGGTTGAATTAGGGCCTTAGATGTGTATCATGTGGGGGCTAGTTTATCTCTTACAGTACTTGAGAAACGTGGTCGTCTGTCGTGCATGGAATTAAGTTTCTAGTTTTCACATAAAAGGGGGCAAGGCTTGTGTGAGTAGCCAGGAAGCTAATAATTAATTGAAAGAAATGATTAAGACATGGCCGCGATGGAAATTCATCACATGGACGCGGGAGATGTTAAAACTAGTTATGCCAATTACTCCCTCCTGCAGGTCTCTTTAATTAATTAATTCTTTCACTTGCGTGTACATTGATGAAATTGATTTATTGCGTTCCAATCAAAATAAAAAAAAAATTGATTTATTGTGTTATACTGTTTTGCAATGTAAATTGCAAATAATGTCAATTTCTCAGAAAACAGTAATCTCGAAGGCAAGGCCATTCCTGGAGGAAACTTTAAAAGATATGTTGAGCGTGAGCGCAAGTAATTTCCCAGGCAGTTTCAATGTTGCTGACTTAGGCTGCTCTTCAGGACCCAATACTCTCTTGTTCATATCAGAGATCATCAACACTGTTCGTGGGATGCGTATGTGCCAACAACTGATGCTGAGAAAATCTCCACAGATTCACGTGTTTCTCAATGATCTCCCTGGAAATGACTTTAAGACTCTGTTCAAGTCTCTACCTGATTTCTATGAGTAGCAGATCGGTTTCAAGTCTGATGACCAAAATGTGAACCCTCATGAACGTTGTTTCATATTTGGAGTGCCTGGTTCCTACTGCCACAGGCTCTTCCCGACCGGAAGTATTCATGTTAACATTCTTCTGACAGTGTTCATTGGCTTTCCAAGGTCATCAACATCGATCTTATTTTCTTTTTATAAATGAAGTGCTGATAAAAGCCATAAACTAGTTTATTACATGGATTTTATTTTAATTAACTAAATATATATGTAACTGAAGGATATATTATTAGTTCTTGTAGGTTCCAGAAAATCTTTGTAATAACAAGAGGAATATATATATGGCAAAGTCAAGTCCTGCCGCTGTATATAAAGCGTACTTGGAGCAATTCCAGAGAGATTTCTCTCTGTTTCTCCGCTTACGAGCTGAAGAATTAGTACGTGGGGGGCGTATGTTTCTTACCTTAGTTGGCAGGAGCATCGATGATCCTTCCAGCAGAGATTGCTGTTGCCTCTGGGAACTGCTAACAAAATCTCTCCTTGAATCGGTCGATGAGGTTAATTAATTCTTAATAATTACTGTTCTCATGACTAGTTACTATAATAAGCATACGTAGACGTTCCGAGCTAGCGTGACTGTGACTGCCTCATTTAATTTAATGATCATCAGGAGCTCGTTGAAGAGGCTGATGTGGATTCATTTAATATGCTTTATTACAATCCCTGCGAGGAAGAAGTAAGGCAGATTGTGCTAAAGCAAGGCTCCTTTAATCTTGACAAGTTAGAAATTTTTGAGGTGAATTGGGATTGATAATGCCCTCTCCCAAATGAGTAGCAAGCATGGTCTCTATAATAGCTCTAATACAGGTAGCAATATTCTGTCCACTCCTCCTTTAATCTTGACGAGTTTGAAATTTTTGAGGTGAATTGGGATCGAAGCGACGATGTTAGCGACACAACGTACGTGTTTGACAAACACAGGAGCGGACAGAATGTTGCTAACTGTATTAGAGCTATTACAGAGTTATAATTAAGTGTAAGATTAAAGAGAATTAAAAATAGAGATTAACTGCCATGTATGAAATTAAACTGCATTCGAGCTAAAATGCATACAGTATTGTAACTCTGTTTTAATTATCAATTTATCAATTTATTGACTTACATATATTTCACCTAAAATGCATAAACTTTTATACGATGGTGACAAATTTTATACGTTCACCTAAAATTGCAAAGCATTTTGTGGATTTGTCAAATCAATCTTGCTCGATGAACGAGGGGGTCTACAATCGATTTTGTTGTGCTTGCACAAAGATTCTAGTTTTCACAAAGTAGGTTCAATCAACGATTGTAAATTTCACCCTCAAGACATCGGGTTTCACATCAATGTTATTTAAGAATTTTTTTTTCTGGTTTTTCAATATAGAAATAGAAATCACCTAATTTGAACATTTTAATTCTATTTAGAACAAATTCTTCTTTTGGTCCCGAGATTGAGAAGCATTTTTCAGTTGTTATGATTTGAAGTCTTCATGCATTATGACAATATGACCAGTGAGAACTATTCTCGACTGATATCATGATTCTCCACTACTTATGTTATTTTGAATATCATTATTTGTTTCAATGAATTATGTTTTCTCTTGTTTTATGATGATGTCTTCATTTTACATGTTTTGCAATCTCTCCATATATAAAAGCCGTATACTCGTATAACCATAATAAATAAAGCATTGATCCTCATTTTTTTTTTTTAATTTGTTAACTACATTTACTTGCAATTGCATTGCTCCGGTCTATGACTAATCATGCTCATTAATTGATTGATGTTAAGAGAAAGTGCATTTCAGGATGAACTTGCATATTCAACTCAAAACGAAATTGTCGCTAATTATCTTTTCCATTTTAATGTTTCTTTTATGAACGGAGCGAAGTTAACGTCTTGTAGTGTATGTATGCTTGGTTGGAAAAAAATGGGAGGAGAGGAGTAACGGAGAAGAGAGAGAGGAAGAAAAAATAAAAGAAAAAAAGAATCAATCTCAAATTTTATTATTTAATTTAATATAAAATTATATCTTCTTATCTCATTTCTTTTTCCTTTCCTTATTTCCACATCTACTCTGCTCTCGTCTCGTTTCCTTTCATTTATTCAAATCAAATATGTCGATATAATGTATGCAATGTCGAATCAAGTGAATGAGATTATGTTTCTTCAACTGAGCATTTTGACTAAATACACCCAGAATTTTTTTTTTTATTGGGTTGCAGCAAGCTGCAAGCGTTTAGACTTAACAACCTTCAGCCCAACGTGGGGCTCATCATTGAAATACCGTGTCAGTATTTACATAAGTTTTTGGACTATCGCCCCCCACCGTGTATCTTTTAAATGCCTTGTATTTGTGCGTGGAAATTGGAATAGACTACAGAGCGGGGGAAAAAAATGGAGAGAAAGAGAGAGAGCTGCTAAGCTAAATAGTAGCAACTGTTGGATCTGTGGCTTTATATGAACGGTTAAGATTACATTACAAAAAAGGTATTAGAAAAGAGTGCGAGGTTAAGAAGTTGAGTACAATGTCAAGTGGGAAGTTGAGAAAATTACTGCAAAATCGAGTAGTTTTATATAATTTAAAGGTAGTTTAGTATTTTCTCCATATTTTTAGGTGTATGTGTGTTAAGGACCTTACTATTATGTTACATAATAATTTAACTTACAACAATCTATGAGTTATTCCAAACAACTCGAGTATAATTTAGATGTCAAAAACTTTCAGATAATTGAGTACAACTCTTCAATTCTATTGATATAAGTTAGATTATTATGTAATTTAGGCCCACCAATGTGTAAAATTAAAAAGTCAACTAAGTGAAGGCATACTTGTAGTATTTTGGCATGCATGGGGTGTATGTAGTGCGATTCACCCAATTTTAGAGGTCCTGCATTTGCACTCTTAGGAGTGATGCCTTCTTCTTCTCTTAGTAAAATTCATCTAAAAAGCAGGATCAGTCTAGCGAAAATCATCACAATTCTTGCTTGTTAAAGGTCCTGTCGGCTACTGGAACAGTCTTGCGTCATAACTCTGAAATTGAGCTCAAATGTAAAGCTCGCAGCAATCCGTATCCAACTTAGAGGGAGGCAACTCTTCAACAAAAACTCCGCCACCGCTGCAATATAAAGCCGCCACATTAACGGACAATACAATGGATTGCCAATCCACCTCCTATAAATGATAATCCCTTTCTATGGATCCTCTTTCTGATGGGTTGCATGCAACCGCCGTATCGTTTGGGTTTTTGTATATAAATAGAAAGAGTAAAGTTGTTAATTTGTTATTTCCTATAAAAACGATACCATCGCCTGCGTTTCTGTACCCCAAAACTCTAATTCTGTTATCTGGCCACCAAGAATACGTCTTTACAATTTTGACCATCCGTGATGAAGCCAGATAATAAGGTGCTTGGCAATTTTCATAACAACATTAAATATACCCAACACCAATACTTTTGTCGTATGATGACAGTGTTGTCTGCGTTCTCTTCTCTAGCCGACGAGGCGGATGTAGATTCATTCAATTTGCCTCACTATACACCATTTGAGGAAGAAGGCAGATTATGCTAATGCAGCGCTCCTTCAATCTTGATAAGTTAGATACTTTTATGGTCAATTGGGATCCCAATCCCAGTGACGATGTGAGCAACAAAATGTCTGTGTTTGAGCACAGAAGTGGTCATGATGTTGCAAACTGTATGAGCTGTTTCAGAACCTATGCTTGCTAGTCATTTTGGAGAAGACATAATCGATCCCTTGTTTGCTAAATATGCGAAGCATGTGGCTCAGCATCTAGTAGTGGAGAAGACGAAGTAAAATATGGTTCCTTCGCCATAGTTTACTGGAATTTGAAAAGTTTAAAAAGCAAGTATTAATGGTTGGGGTGATGGAGGTGGCTGATCCACCCGAATGTGCCAAAATGGACCACGGAGTATGATAGTGATCGCAATCACGATGTGAATGTGTGATTATGAACACCTGTGATAACTCTCCCTCTGCCTAACCCACCACGGTCAACGTCTTTGTTGGATTGTCATCGATTATGGAGGACGCTTCTTCTTGATAATTAATATGCAGAGGTTTTAAAAGTCTATGCAATTACAGTTGATTATTTCAGTCCGCTTCACATTTCGTTTACTGAAATACAATTAACGGCATATTCATACTCTTCCTGGAATATTTTAACGAAAGGAATGTTGTTTGTTTGCCTGTCATTTTTCGTGTGGTGCTATGCCCAAATTAATATATGAAAAGTCATAAAATTGAAGGGAATAACATATTTGAATCAGAAATACCGTGTTAAAAATTTTTGTCGATGGACTTAATATCTTTAACTGAAATTTGTGATATTATCAATTCAACCTTTTCTTTATAATTGAGTGATTAAGTTAAAATTGAAGCAGGAGCGCCCTTATTTGTAAGGACGCCCAGGGTTTATTGTGACTCTCTCCTCGTGGGACTGCGCTCCTGTCAAAATTACCAAGCTCCTGAGGTATCACTTTAGGTTTTCTTTTTAATCATAAAAGGCCAACTAGATCTATAGTTAGAAAATACATTCGTATGAACATGAGAAGAAAGACGCTTCTGATTCCTGACAGGGCACTGTTCCATAAACTAGTGATACTTCAGGTCTTTACGATTGTCTCTAAATAATACTTCAGGCCCTAAGCATCAGTAAAATTAATATCGCCTCCATCCCAGGGCGCTGTTCCATTAATTAGTGATCCTGCAGTTGAATGCAGTTGAAAGTGAAATGCACCAATTACCGTATACACTTGATGATCAGAATTATAGTTTTTATGTTAATAGCTTCAGGGAGTACACGAGGGGGAAGCATTGTTATTAGCTTTGTGGAAATTGGAAAATGCCCTGCTTTCCTGGATACTTTAAGAAGTCTCTCAGACATAAAGGTTGATTGACTTATTATTATATAATGACCCAAAAACATATGTTAGAATTAAGGGAAGCAATTATATTTTCTTAAAGGTGTGTGCGAGTAAAGTGAAAGTTGTTGGGTAATATAGTAACTATTGATTAAAGAGAACAAAGAGAAAAAAATGAGAAGTTTATTATCAAAGGGCTTTTAATTATTTTTATACATACATAATGATCCGTGAGTTATAGTTATGGCCTAATTAACCAACATAATTGTCGTCTTTTAACCACGTATTTAACCTTTTTTTCTACGCACTAATTTCACCACTTTGTACTAACCTTATTTGTTTAACTGCCACTTAGATTTATCTAGATTTTTTCTTTGATATTTTGCAAGCAATTTTCTAGAATTTTCAACAAGGCTCATTAAGTTCAACAGCATAATATGCAATAATGTGGATAGACAATGATAAGGAGATATGAATTTAAAAGAGAACTACATTCTAGATTGCTGTTTCTGCCGTGGTACATGCTCTGAAAGTGACTGTTAAAAGAATAATAGTTGGGAAGTTTGCTACTTGCAATAGACAAATTAAATTTTTGCATTGGAGTCGAATTGTCGATCATGTACTTGTGTAGTTTGCTTCTACTCTGGTATTGATAATCATGTTCATTGTCTTACATTGTTCTGTTCTATGCAACACAAACCAAAGTTCAATTCACAGCCTTGAGACTTGATCCGGTTTTGATCAACTTGCCAAAGATAAAAATCAAGATAACTTGCCAAATTTTTTGATGCTAGGATAAATTTGCCACGGTTGAACTTTACATTAATCCCAGTCCTCAGCAGCTGGCTTATCTAATCTATTGCTGAGTGTTGTGCAGACCAAAACATTTAAAATAACTCTTGATAGTGATTCATATCAAATAAAGTTTCAAGAGATCGTCAGAAAGTAACGCGACACAAAAGTCGAAGCTTGAAGGCAAGAATTCAAATAACAGTACATAACTTTTATTAAGAGGCTAGTGGTTTTGCACATCTTTTAATACTCATTTTATCCACAATATAAAAGCACATCATAGAGGATGCATCTTCTTGGGATAAATTATTGGAAAGGCTAACACGATACTCAAGTTTTGTATCTTAATAATTGTCTGATCTTAGTGATCATCCAATTTTTGTCAAGGAAACTGTCACGTTGATAAACTTAGTCTCTTCCTTTGACATGCGATCGGCAATAATCTCCCTGTACCTTTTAAACACCTCATCAATGATTGCTTCACCAAACTGACTAACAAGCAAGGGCTCAGCCACAGCTCTCATGCAATTCGCAACGTTGTATCCTCCATCATTAAATGCATCAGCGGCCTCGTTAAACTTAAAATCAATCTGATGAGCGTCCCAGTTAACTTCAGAAGCCTCAAGGTGATCAATGGTGAAGGATCCTTCCTTTATAACCTCCGATTTTATTTCATCCGGTGATGGTGTATACTGTGGAATGTTGAAACTATGCATTTTCTCTTCTTCTATGAGTCCCTGCATATTCATCTCAGGAGGTTAGCTAGCTTAGCTGGTATGGTAAACCTCTTAGATTGGTACAACAATCTGGGATTCCGTATATATGTGATATATCCCAGCTATATGAAGCTCTAGATCTCTGTGTTCAAGTGGTGCAATGGCATATATTAAAGATATTTTGGCTTGTAATTTAATTGTTTGAACGCAACTAACAGCAGAAAGGGTTTCATTACCTCAGATACCATATTATTGAGAGCCGTGGCCAAGAGCTCCCAAATGTAACAGCACTCTTTGCTTGAGGGATCTTGGCTTTTTCTTCCTAGAAATGTTAAAACCATACGCCCTTCTGCCACCAATTCCTCTGAGCGACACTTGAGAAACAATGAAAAATCTCTTTGAAATTGCTCGTAATATGCCGTGAGCACACATGGCGGACTGGTACTGGCCATGAAAACGTTCCCTTTGTTACTCTCTAGTCCATCAGGAACCTATATATTTAAAAATTGAAATTATTTTACTTAATTTATGGCAATCAACACGGTGTGATATTATTGTTATTGTTATTAAATACAAAAGTGGTTACCTGAGATAGCCATTGGAGACTATAAGAAGAGTGGAAAAGATGCACACTATTGCTTGGGAAAAGCCTGCCATAGAAAGAACCAGGGACCCCAGTGAAAAAGCATCGCCCAGCTGCCCTAGAGGCCGACCCTAATTGCTTTTCCAGTATCTCCTGGAAGCTTGCTAAAGACCTAAATATGGTGTTAAAGTCATTCCCTGCAAGATCGTTCAGGAACACTTGAAATTCTGGTAATTGATTGCCCAACTTATTGCAGATCTTGTTCGCTACTTTGATAAGTTCAGATGCCACAAGCAAAGTGTTTGGTCCTGAAGAACAGCCCAAGTCTGCAATTGCTAATTTTGCTGGGAACGTACCGCAGAAGAGTTTGGTCACGGCTTCCTCTGTGATGGGCTTTGTCATGGATATGACTTTTTTCTGTACAAACATCGAACCAATTATTCAATCGGTTGCTTGATGCATGTGAATGTCCCTTCACCTTAAGTCATTCTCGTCAAGTGATAACTTACGAACACTTTAAGTTTACCCATTTTGAGCATGCTCTTGCAAAAGCTTTTTGTTAAGAAAGGACGTAAATGTATTGATCTATTGTTATTCCAGGATTAAGATATTTGTAAATTCCTATCATAAATAGACATGAAAATTACCTTGATCTACTAAAATTTAAAATAGATCTTTCTAGCTAGATCGAAGTGTCGTAATTTTATTGGTGTTAGTTCCAGCAATAGATTATAAAATTATAACTAACATACATGATGAAACAATAAATACAAAAATACAATAGAGAAAAATTATAAAATTATAACTAACATACATGATGAAACAATAAATACAAAAATACAATAGAGAAAAATGCATGCAACTAATTAAGTAATGAATCAATTACCTGAACCAGTGAATTATTGGCGTAACTTGTGTCTCCTACTCCTCCATTCATGTGAAGCACTTGGACCACCTCCATCTCTCACACGGTATTCTCTGTTTCTCGCTTAATCGTTTTATCTTATTGGTGTTGATTTCGTTGAATGGCACCTCCCTGTATTTATAGGCAAGACGGAGAGAGCTAGCCAATCGGGATAACAGGAACTGTACTTGTTCACTGTCTTTTTCTTATTTTTATTGAAAATTTTCAGTCATTTGGATGTCGTATCGTATGACCTAGCTGGGGCCTAGGCACATTACGTAAGAATCTAAGACGTATTACAATGTGACGCACATATCTGCTGGGCATGTATAATGACAATAATACTGTAGCAATAACAGACAAGTACTAGTACATACAATTAATATGTTCACACCGCATTGTAGTTCTACTATTGTCCTTATATAAATTATATACCATAATTTTTTGACATGGTTTTGGCTCGAATCTTGGTCACATTACAGTGATGTGTAATAAACAAACTAGAAAATTGTGAAATTTCACTGATTTTATTACGTCATCGTGCTTCACGAGTTAATAGTCGCGTGGGAAGTTGCTTCAAACGAAAATGGTTGCCATGTGTTTCGCGTGCTAGCACGCAATTAGCGGAGTCCTATTATTATTATTTAACGACCGTACCTAAACATACACCTAAACTTTCGGTTCGATCTCATCCTCCACGAGCTCAATTATTTATTTGCATTTGCGTACGCGAAGCAACCTACTTAGATTTTGCCCACCCATTCATAGATATTTATTTAGCTACAGGCCGCGTTTTGCAAGCCACACAAACGGCGGCGGATTTTTAATTTTTTTTTTTAAAAAATGAGTTATTAGGTACTAAATCATATTATGACAAAATATAAAAAAGGTTTATAAATTTATACAGTTTATTTTAATAGATTTTATAGGTCTTAATAATCTCCATATACATTGACGCAGAACAAGAAATTGAAAAAATCTTAATTAAATTAAAATTTATAATATTTAAGAATTCTAATCAAACTTGGAATAGTTTCCTTATTATCTAAAGTTTAGGATTTTATTTTCCTTTATCGTGTAGAATTTTTTTTTTCTTTTATTCCATGATTTAGGATAATTACTATTAATATAAATAGTCATCTCTTGTAGTCTTTTAAGACAGATATTGGGTTTAATAATATTCTCAATTTCAAATTTCTATATGAGTATTTGAGTCTAGTTAATTCTCGGTATTTTACAGAATCAACGAGTTTTAACTTCTAAATTTGCGACATTCTTTTGAATCAACAGAATAATTTGAAATGTAAACTTCCGATGTATCATATTGTTATCAGGGCTAAAACCCTGGTTCCAAGTTATCCTTAATACCTATCATTTTTCTTCTGTTAAACTCAATAGCTTACAAAAACAAAAGAAGAAAAAAAAAAAAAAGTCAGCAGAAACAACAGTTGTGACAGCAACCGTCCACAGCTGTTGTTGTCAATTTTCTATCGCCGTTGATACTATCAACCACCACCTCCTAAGTCAAAACAAGTTGGTTGTCAAGGTCCAAGCAAGGAACATTGCTAATTGGTCACGGATCATCGAAAAATAGCCAAAACAGTTGCGACTACCGCTGCCTTCATTCGCCAGTTTTCATCGCATTTTGGCATGCCCAACCACCATCAATCTAATCCTCTCCACTAGAAAAATCTTCCTAGCCGGTCACCACCGTCGATTGATGAATTGATCACCGGAAATCAAAACAAATGCAAAACTGCCGCCTTTAACTCCAAATTCCGGCCAAACAACACCTTTTTGGGCAAACCACCACCACCATCATCATACTCACCTGCCCTAAATCTTTCATATCCACCCACTCTTGCTTGATTTCCAACCACCATCACCGAACACCTAAAACTTTTACTTAATTACCTTTTTAACCAAAACTTTATTTAATTTTCAGTTTAGCCCTAGACCTTTTTAAAGCTAAATTGAGAAAATGCCGTCAAGAAAAGCCCAAGATGTCTCTTATGCTACAACCTACAATCAAGATGACATCCCTAAAGATAAGGCCCTGACTAACATGACAGCCAAAATTGATATCTTAGTCGCACAAGTGGCACAAATGGTAAAGATACTTGTTGAACGTCATCGTATACCAAAACGCAAAGATAAATCAAGTGAAAACTTCAATAACTCATTCTTTGGGCGTCGACATATAACTGATTCTATTGACAATAGAAGATGAAAATCTGGATTGAAGATTAACATTCTTGAATTCCAAGGAAGTGGTCAACCAAAAGAATTATTGGATTAGATTAATGCCATTAAGAAAGTTTTTAATACAAGGAAGCTCCTGATAATAAACTAGTTTCACTTGCTACAAATCGATTTGTAGAAGAGCAATAGCTTGATAGCAACAAACAAAGCTTACAAGGATAAGACAAGGTAAAAATAATATTGACTCTTGGAAAAAACTGAAGAAGACTTACGTGGAGCATTCGTGCCTCACAATTACGCTAAACTGTTGTACCAACAATTATAGAATTTGAGGCAAGGTAATTACAAATTTTATTGAACTCACAAGAACACGAATCTATTATAGAATATATCAACAGTGATGAGTGTCGATCCCACGAGGAGGTAAAATTTAATTGCTTGTAGAATTAATTTTCTAAGTAGGTGGTTGAATTTATAATGAAAGTAACGTAAGCTATTTTATGATTTAAATTAGGGCGACGGGAATAAACTATTAGAATGAAGTGCTTGGGTCTCCGGATTTATACTAAACACGCACTGTCGGCTTAACATTCCTTATTAGTGTCAATTAAATCATGAAGGGGGATTTTCCATTCCTCATGAACCTCACTCTAATAGATATGGTGCTAAGTACTTACCGTGCCAAATAGTAATAATCTTGCACTACGAAACGGTTATAACAGCTAATATCTAAACAAAATTATTACTATCTGTCAACGAAAAGTCAAAACATCTATATAAATTAAAGGGAAAGAAAAAATAAATTTATCAAATTAAATACTAAGATCGTCACTTATCAATCCTCAAGGATTCACATAGCTCTGCCCACTGACATTTTATCCCCACCCCCATGAGGCCTAGACCCCATTAATGAATGCTTTTGTTGAAAACTCTTTTTGCCTTTCCAAGAACCAGTCCAGTTCTGAATGCATTGTGATTTGGTAAAGTTTGACTTCTGTCTTAAACGGGATTGATGATTAAGTTGTGCTCATTGTTGTTTGTATCTTTGTATGACAGGCCTGGATAACGGAAATGGCTTCATAAGTGAAGTCCATAGACAGAAATCACCTGCTGGAAGCTGGTTTTGAAGGATTTTATGGACAATCAACACCTCAAAGAAAGAGAGTCAATCCTAATCTTGATATTGGAACAGACTTCATTGCCAACAACCTGATTCCTGGCACTGATTTTGCAACAGTTCATTCCTACCCTGATCAATGGTACATTTCTTATTTAATGGAAACAACAATTATATTACTTGATGTCATAAAGCAAACAATATGAAATGACTTTGCTGAAATTTATTTATATTAATTCTTATTGCGTGAGCAGGTTATCAAGCTCAAACGTTCGAGATCAACTTTCTTTCTTGAACAACTGGCTTGACACGCGCATCCAAGATGCACAGTACATTCTTCGGAAGCAGATACTCCTAGCAGAATCCGGGAAATCGCGGAAAGATCCTGGTTATAGCACCTACCAGAGAGATGTAATGTTTAATACCGTGTACTACAAGATTTATTCTTCCGCTAAAAGAGGAGGTGCAGCAGCTGGAGGCCTGTTTTGGCACCTTCTAACTGAAGGAATGGACGCTTTTCGAGATGGTTATGAGATAGTTTTGAGCCAAAGCCCCTCGACTGCTAATGTTATTACTCAACAGGCTCACAAGTTGTACCAAATTCGTAAGATTTTCGCAAGAATGAGAAATGTTGAGAGGTGGAAGAGGTCCAGGGCCATGAGGAGACGTCAGAGGCAGGGTGGGAACAGGGGAAGGCACATAGGAAACTGAAAATATGCATTTGCTTGAACGAAATTAGACCGGGGTTGTATCAGCGCGTGTTGCTATGACCTTAAACGGATAGCCAAAGGTCAGGTTTTGGGAAGTTGTTTCCCTCCTAGAGATGAACGTTGGTCATCCAGGAGAGTAGCTAACACTTTTTCTTTGAGTACATGTTAATCTTTATATCTTTGCGCTTTGGTATCTAGTGTCAACTGAGTTTTTAGAAACGATATATGTTGAAGAATTTTGAAAAATTCATGAACCGTATTATATTTAAAGTTTAAAGAAATGAACTGTACCTAACGGGCAAAATAAGTTTACAATTTAATTAATTTCATGGAGAGAGACACTATAGTGTACTTTTAAACATAATTTCTCTTCCGAGTTTAGTTTTCAGTATGTGCAACTCGAATATCAAGTTGTTAGCGATGCTTAAACTGAAATGCTTCGAGAAACAATGTGAAACAAACAACTAAAATGCTTACAAAAAGGAACATACACATCAGCTGGTCAAACATGACATTAAAAGTCATGTGATACCAGTTACTTGATAAAGATACCGCATCGACACTCGACTAAAAAATTTTGAGAACAGTGAGAGTTTAGGAGCGAGACAAGGAAAATGGGCACTGGCTCTTCTGAATTTTGATTGGTTCATTCCACATTAATGGGTTTGGCCCATTTGCACCCATTTGCACATGGCCCACTCTTGGGTAGTAACACTGTAGTTATGGACACGTAGTATTGGGCTTCGGATTTGTTTATGAATTCTGAATTAATGAACTTTTCGAAACTTATTCCGAGCCGACTTTGAGGTCCAAATTGCCATGCTGTTGCATGGCTGCTGCATCTCAAAAGCAAACATGCTTCTTCAGTGGAGTAGGCCTCGTGTCAGGAGGTTATTTGCAAGCTCAGCCATCTCGTGCACTGATCGGCGTCCTCTCCTACTCTTTCAAGGAACCCAATTACCTGTTCATGTAAGCACACCAGAGGTCAATTCTCAGCTAAAGCACCTAGTCAAATCCGGCTACTTACATGATGCTCGCAAGATGTTCGATACGATGACTCACCGCGACGAGATTTCGTGGACCACGGTGATATCTGGCTATGTCAAGGCCATGGACTCCACTGAAGCTTTGGCATTGTTTTCAAGGGTGGTGTGGGTTGAGCCTCAAATGAACATGGATCCCTTTATACTCAGCCTTGCCCTCAAGGCTTGTGCGCTCAAAGTAAATGTTAATTACGGAGAATCATTACATGGATATACCGTCAAAACTGGTTTTGTGAATTCAGTTTTTGTGGGTAGTGCCCTTTTGGATATGTACACGAAACTTGGGAAAATTGAGTTGGGTTGTAGAGTTTTTGATGAAATGCTGTTGAGAAATGTTGTGTCCTAGACTGCTATTATTACGGGGCTTGTTCGTGCTGGTTATAACGAGGAGGGGTTGATTTACTTCTCCGAAATGTGGGGATCAAAGGAGCAGTGTGATTCATATACTTTTGCTATTGCATCAAAGGCATGTGCTGATTCAGGTGCTTTGAATTTTCGGAGGGCGATTCATACTATCATGCTAAAGAAAGGTTTTGATGTGGTCTCCTTTGTGGCTAACTCTTTAGCTGCCATGTATAGCAAATGTGGGAAGCTGGACTATAGTTTGCATTTGTTTGAAAGAATGAGCACTCGCGATGTGATTTCATGGACCACAATAATAACATCTTATGTCCAGATGGGCGAAGAGGAAAATGCCTTTGATGCATTTGTAAGAATGCAGGAATCAAATGTAGAGCCCAATGAGTATACTTTTGCAGCAATTATCTCTGCTTCCGCTAACCTTGCAAGAATCCAATGGGGTGAGCAGTTACATGCCCATGTTTTACGGTTAGGCCTTGTGGATTCTTTGTCTGTGGCCAATTCCATTATGGCCATGTATTCGAAATGCGGACAGTTAACTTCAACTTCAATAGTGTTTCATGGGATGATCAGGAGAGATGTTATTTCATGGAGCACTATAATTCGAGGGTATTCTCAAGGAGGTTATGGAGAAGAAGCTTTTGAGTATCTGTCATTGATGAGAAAGGAAGGACCTCGACCTAGTGAGTTTGCTTTTGCTAGTGTGCTGAGTGTGTGTGGAAATATGGCAATTCTTGAGCAAGGGAAGCAACTCCATGCTCATGTAATGTCTATTGGGTTGGAACGAACAGCTATGATAAAAAGTGCTCTAATCAATATGTACTCAAAATGTGATAGTATAAAAGAGGCTTCACAAATCTTCCATGAAACAGAAAGTGATGATATTGTCTCATGGACAGCCATGATTAATGGATATGCTGAACATGGTTACAGCCAAGAAGCCATTCATTTGTTTGAGAAGGTTCCCATGGTTGGTTTGAGACCAGACTCAGTGACCTTCATGGGTGTTCTTACTGCCTGTAGCCATGCTGGACTGGATGAGTGATGAGTATGGATGAGTTCCTTCTAAAGAACACTATGGTTGCAAGATTGATCTCCTTTGCCGAGCTGGAAGACTTAGTGATGCTGAGAACATGATAGAAAATATGCCTTATCAAAAGGATGACGTTGTTTGGTCAACTTTGCTTCGAGCATGTATGGTCCACGGTGATGTTTATTGTGGGAGACACACCGCAGGGAAGATTCTTGAATTACATCCATCCTGTTCAGGGATTCACATTACCCTTGCTAACATTTATGCTGCCAAAGGAAGATGGCGGGAAGCAACGGAAGTTAGGAAGATGATGAGATCTAAGGGAGTAATTAAGGAGCCTGGATGGTCTTGGATTAAGGTAAAGGACCAGGTTTCTGCATTTGTTTCTAGTGATCGGCGACATTCACAGGGTGAAGATATATATGGTATACTAGACGTACTAGCTTCAAGGGAATCTGATATTGACGACTTGGATTCTCTTGTACATGATTCTGAAGATTAACAGAAGGCAGATCCATACTTTAATTGTCATTGCATGTTGAGGCTATGTTCCATTTACTTAGATGCTGATTTGAGAGCTGCTTATACAAGTAACTGCCAGCCAGTACTTGTCAATTCAAGTTACAGTCAATTCAACAGTGGCAAGAAGCTGATTCTTATAAACAAATTTCTATTGCAATTTGGACCGCAATGTGAATCTGTTCAGGAATATGAGCAAGCAAAATCAAAGAATGAGGTTCTGAGGGCATCCATGTTGAAAGCCTATAAAGTCAAGTGAGATGAAATCTGCATCTGCTGCATAGGGGCTGCCTCAAAATGCGTCAGACTGGTCGTCAAGTAATCAAGGTTGTAGTCTTGTAAGAATTTATAGGTAACGTTATGGATTATGCACATTTGTGCACTTCTTAAAGTGCAATCATAATGGTTTTTGCCTTTCCAAATCCAGGGATCTATCAACTTTCAGAATACTTTATCGGGCTGAAGAATCCAGAATTCATGAGATCAGAGGGATGCTGCATCCAATTTGCTTGTTGATTTCTTCATCAGCCAAGAAGATATAGGAAGCTGTTGAGGGACAATGGCAGGTGACAGCACAAATTCTTAAAAGAAGAACCGTGAAGTTCTCGAGGCTTTGTGAACATCAGTTTCTGGTAGTAAGTTTGAGATAGGACAACTAGGAGTTAATTGGGCTGTTGAAACAAAATTGACCTGGTTGCACTTATTTTTTGGTATTTGAGCACAATTTGCTTTTGGACGAGCGAACCATGCCATTCATTTGGTCTATTTTGTTTTCCCGCCATACCCATGTAAAATTAGTCATTTTACAGAAGCAAGAATCACAATTTGCTTTCGGCATGTAGATTAGATTTAATTATCCAGCATATTTTAATTCAATCGCCTCGATGGAGTCCAAAGAAAGGAGGTTCACAGAAGCAAGAATCACAGCAGTCTGTTGCAAAGTGTCTAATCATTTCATTTTCTTTTGCCATCCCGTTTAAAAGGATGTCTGAACCCTTCCTTGACGGGCGTGACTGGGCACATTGTGTACACCAGTTGATATACATGGTGCCACTCCATTTAGTGATGCCAACTGAATTCAGATATGAATCCATTTGCTAATTACGACCGTTCGACAATTAATCAGCTTTACTGAGTTCATTATTCATCCTCAAGCCAATGTTTAATCACATACAAAACAAAGCTTGCGCAAAATGCAGCCGCTGACAAAGTAACGATTATTTGTACTGACAGATCGGAATTAAATGCTTCCAGCATAAAAGCCTTCCATGAAAAAAACCATAAAAGGGAGAAACTTGACCCCACGGCAGCACCAACGACCACTTGGCTGATTGTATGAAGTTGTTGTGATACCCGTAACCATGACTGCAAATCCCAGAGAATAAGATAGAGATAAGCAACCTTTCAAGTCAGTTACTTCTCCACTCAGAATTTATTTTTTAAAGACTTCAGAGAGAACAGTTGGATTAAAAAGTGCAGTATTTAGGAATGACGAATTTCAGTATTGCTAATGCATCTTTACCATGGAACTTTTGTAGATTCTATGCTGCATTTAAGGAGTGACATGATCATTCTTACCAGATATGAACCTATTGCCAAGGTAAATCCACTAATCATCAACGAGGCTTCACTTATCCCCAGCCATTCCACAACTGCAACAGCAGGGAAACAATAGTTTACTAAAACGTCTACACGAAGCCAAAGCTTTGATAATATACAAACCACTAGCACTAAGACCAACAATCAAAATATGCAAAAGCCACGCCCTTCCCCAAAGTAGATGCTCAAAAATCAAGATAAGGAGAAAATAGCAGATTCACATGAAAATGATTGGATTGAATTCTACTTGCACAGAAATGCACTCCGCAGTCATAACAATTGATTGGAAAAGATTAAAAAAAATGCACAACCATACATTGAAAAAACGAAATCAGTCTATGTAACAGTCATTCTGCTGATTATTAGAATTTTGAAATTTGAAGATTTAAAAACAGCCAATGCAGATGATGAAGCCAACACTTCTGAAAGGTTCAAATTATTTTTCTTCTTGCTAGTGCTTCTCTTCTTTCTAAATCATTCGCCGCAATTTGACTAGCAGGAAGCATAAACTCAGTATGATGCCCCTGTAAGGCTTCATAATCTACAAGTTATCTTGAAATATGCATTACTCATACTAAGAATTCAAGACCAAAATTCAAGAATACAAAAGTAAATTAACAACCAACCCTGGCTCCTTTTGATGGTATAAAAGGAAGAAAGGATTTACTTGACAGAATCATAAAGCCGCCAATGAAGAAAATGGATTGTGCATGAGAAGACGGCATTCCAGGATCAGATTTCAAAGTGGGAACAGGTCTCTCTTGGTTTAGAATCTGTTTGAGAACTATAGCTAGTGCAGAATTAATAACAGATCCCATGGCAGCCCACAGAGCTTCTGAATCATGCCTCCAGATAATGATAACACTAAATAATCCAGATACCATCCACTTGCTCTGTCACCAACAACAAATAAACAATTAACCTTATGACAATACAAGATTAAACAGCCTTATCAATCTTGAATCTTTTTGACTTTCCAAGCATAGCGTCCTTCATTTCTCAGGCAACATTTAAAAGTGCTTTCAAATAGTTAAAAGCAATTTATGCCCACCTGCAGTGTTTAATTGAAGTTGAGAAAAGACGAGTGCTTTTCTTTCAAAATCAGAAAATACTTGGTGTGCCTTCTAAATAATCACGAATAGCGCTTCCTAAAAACACGTCACTAAAAGCACAGTAGGCCAAACTACAGCTTTCTTGGAAAAATCACTCAATTGATCATGACGTTGATGTAATTCAATATAAACAAGAAGCCACGATTGAAATTACACAATCAAAGAAACTATATGCATAGCACCAAATAGAAAATATATTTATTAAAAAAAATGATTTACAAATTAAGAGTAAAAGATATACACACCAGACGATTAATAGCGGACTCCAGCCCAGAAGTAACTAACTTTGATGACCCATCAACAAGAGCTTCTTGTTCAAACACTTTAACGTCTTCCTCAATATTACTATTACTGCTACCATTCCTAAACGCTGACGTTTTTATCAATTTAGTCATGCTTCTACTAACAAACCCACCACCAAAAACGGTGCTTTTAATAGAAATTCGATCCAGCGAGCTGTTTTTCGTAGACTTAGGCTTTAAGGAGCCTCTGTCAATAATTTTGAATGTGGGTTGGTGCAGAATGGTTGCCGTTGTTGACATTTTGGTTTAGCAGTTGCATGAACAAAGAACTGAAACAGACTTAACCCCCCCCAGCTATATGTACTGTCTTAATTGTTTGGCATTGGTTTCAGTCGATGCGTTTGTGTGAAACTTCGAATTGTGAAAATAATAATAATAATAATAGTTGCGCGGGAAGTTGCTTCAGACGAAAATGGTTGCCATGTGTTTCGCGTGCTAGCACGCAATTAGCGGAGTCCTATCATTATAATTTAACGACCGTACCCAAACATAGACCTAAACTTTCGGTTCGACCTCAGCTTCCACGAGCTCAATTATTTATTTGCATTTGCATACGCGAAGCAACCTACTTAGATTTTGCCCACCCATTCATAGATATTTATTTAGCTACAGGCCGCGTTCGCAAGCCAGACAAACGGCGGCGGATTTTTCTTTTTCTTTTTTCTTTTTTTTAAAAAGGAATTATTAGGTACTAAATCTTATTATAACAAAATATATAAAAGGTTTATAAATTTATACACTTTATTTTAATAGATTTTATAGGTCTTAATAATCTCCATATACATTGATGAAGAACAAGAAATTGAAAAAATCTTAATTAAATTAAAATTTATAATATTTAAGAATTCTTATCAAACTTGGAATAGTTTTCTTATTATCTAAAGTTTAGGATTTTATTTTCCTTTCTCAAGTAGAACTTTTTTTTTTCCTTTTACTTCATTATTTAGGATAATTACTACTAATATAAATAGTCCTCTCTTATAGGATTTGATGATAGATATTGAGTTCAATAATATTCTCAATTTCAAATTTCTGTGTGAGTATTTGAGTTTAGTTAATTCTCAGTATTTTATAGAATCAACGAGTTTTAACTTCTAAATTCGTTGTATTCTTTTGAATGAACGGAATAATTTGAAATATAAACTTCTGTTGTATCAAATTGTTATTAGAGCTAAAACCTTGGTTCCAAGTTATCCTTAATACCTATCTTTTTACTTCCTTTAAACTCAGTAGCTTACAAAAACAGAAAAGAAAAAAAAAAGATCAACAGAAATGACAGCCATGACAGCAACCGTCTACAGCTGCCGTTGTCAATTTTCCATCGCTGTTGAGACTATCAACCACCACCTCCTGAGTCAAAACAAGCTAGTTGTCAAGGTCCAACCAAGGAACACTACCGATTGGTCACGAATCATTGGAAAATAGCCAAAACAGTCGCGACTGCCGCTACCTTTGTTCGCTAGTTTCCACTGCATTTTGGCCAGCCCAACCACCATCAATCTAATCCTCTCCACTAGAAAAATCTTCCTAGCTGGTCACCACCACCGATCGATGAATCGATCGCCGGAAATCAAAACAAATACAAAACCGCCACCTTTAACTCCAAATTCTGGCCAAACACCACCTTTTTGGGCAAACCACCACCATCATCATACTCACCTGCCCTAAATTTTTCAAATCCACCCACTCTTGCTCGATTTCTAACCACCATCACCGAAAACCTAAAATTTTTACTTAATTATCTTTTTACCCAAAACTTTAGTTAATTTTCAATTTAGCCCCAGACCTTTTTTAAGCAAAATTGAGAAAATGCTGCCAAGAAAAGCCCGAGATATCTCTCATGCTACAACCTACAATCAAGATGATGTCCCTAAAGATAAGGTCCTAGCTAACATAACAGCCAGAATTGATATGTTAGCTGCGCAAATGGCACAAATGGTAAAGATACTTGCTGAACATCATCGTATACCAAATGCGAAGACAAATAAAGTGAAAACTTCACTAACCTATTCTTTAGGTGTCAACATATAACTGATTCTACTGACAATAGAAGATGAAAATCTAGATTGAGGATTAACATTTCTCAATTCCAAGGAAGTGGTCAACCAAAAGAATTATTGGATTAGATTAATGCCATTAAAGAAGTTTTTTAATACAAGGAAGTTCTTGATAATAAATTAGTTTCACTTACTGGAACTCGATTCGTGGAAGAACAATAGCTTGGTGGCTACAAACAAAGCTTACAAGGATAAGACAAGGTAAAAATAATATTGACTCTTGGGAAAAACTGAAGAAGCACTTACGTGGAGCATTCTTGCCTCACAATTATGCTAAACTGTTGTACCAACAATTATAGAATTTGAGGCAAGGTAATTACAAATTTTATTGAATTTACAAGCACACAAATTTATTGTAGAATAGATCAACAGTGACGAGTGTCGATCCCACGAGGAGGTAAATTTTAATTGTTTGTAGAATTAATTTTCTAAATGGTTGGATTTATAATGAAAGTGACGTAGGCTATTTTATGATTTAAATTAGAGCGACGGGAATAAACTATTAGAATGAAGTGCTTGGGTCTCTGGATCTGTACTAAACATGCAATATCGGCTTAACATTCATTATTAGTGTCAATTAAATCATAAATGAGGATTTTCCACTCCTTATGAACCTCACTCTAATAGATATGGTGCTAAGTGCTTACCGTGCCAAATAGCAATAACCTTGCACTAGGGAGACGGTTATACCAGCCAATATCTAAACAAGATTATTACTATCTGTCAATAAAAAGTCAAAACATTCACATAAATTAAAGGGGAAGAAAAAATAAATTTACCAAATTAAGCCCATAGAGCATGTTGAAACTTCACCTTCAACTCAAGCTTGAAAGAAAATTAGTTACTCATAATTGAACTAGGGGTAAAATGAGAATTTTATTAAAATATATATAAAATACAAGATATAAGAGGAATTACAGAAAATGGAGCTAAAAAATGGATTAAGGGGTGTCAAATTAGGTGGGAGCCCCTCTTTTATAGATATAATTAGTAAATCATAGTCATCGGATTAAAATAATTTGGACGCTCAAGATTGCGACACGTGATAAGTTCTTATTGAATAGAACACATCACTAGGGCTGTCATTTCGTGTATATGCATGTACCGTACGCATATTTTTTTCGATCCACTAACATACTGCCTCATCGCCAGTCAATGTCACATAAGTATTTTAGTCCAATAAG
The DNA here is from genome assembly GCA_030449905.1 of Luvunga scandens. Lineage (NCBI taxonomy): Eukaryota > Viridiplantae > Streptophyta > Magnoliopsida > Sapindales > Rutaceae > Luvunga > Luvunga scandens. Next base: position 638,212 of record JASUUG010000383.1, on the reverse strand, counting down.
ATCGTGATACATCATCAGTCAATACTACATCATCAGTCAATGCCACATAAACAGTTAATGTCACATCATTTGTCCAATCGAATGCTGCCACGCCATTGTATAGTGTCACGTCATCGTACAGTATAGATGAACAGTACCATGAACAATATCGTGAACAGTACCGTATATGTGTACAATACCATTTATTTTTTTAGGCTCATTTTAAGGTTTTCGACTGTCATGAATTCAAAATTGTTGTCCGTTTTGCTATCTGATCTCTCGTTCATTGTGAAATAATCATGATGTCCCCTAGAATATATAAAATACTTAATTAAAATAAAACATATATAATTAAATCACAAGGGATTTAAAGACATAAAAGTAAGGATGTTAGTGAGACTTGAAGTGTAAAATGACAATTTTTTCCATTATAAATACATACTTTCTAGCACTTAAAAAATAATCGATTCGTAGATGATTATACCATAGAATTTCATTGGTTTGTAGCACGCAATGACTTAACAGAGATAGAAGAACAACAAGTTTCTTGATATATTGGAGGCCTACAATCGCAGTTTCAGGATCAGTTGAATTTACTTGATCTATATTCTGTCTCAAAAGCACACCAATGGACTTTGCAGTTAGAGAAACAATTTAGTTGGCATATTAGTGACTCAAACTTTTGGAGTTCTCAAAGTGTTGTTCGTGAAAATTCTAACCTGACTTCCCAATTCTGCAATCTCACTATTGTAAGTAAAACTAATAAATCTAGTAAAATAAGTCAAAGCAACAAAACTCAATCCTCGGATGTGGGATTACACTATTTTAATTATAGAGAAAGTGGGCATCGAATGATTGAGTTTAAAAAAGGAGGAAAGTGTGGTAAAGACTTATTCGTAGACATTGAGGAAAATGAAGACTACCAGGAGGAAGAAATTGAAAAGTTTGTTGAAGAGCCAATTTTTGATAGTAATGGTAGTGCACGATCCATTGAAGAACATGGTGATAGCAAACCAATGTTGATCGTAAATCGTGCATTCTTTACTCTTAAGGGACAAGATAAAGATAATTGGTTACGATAAAGTATTTTTCAGATTACTTGAACAGTTGAGGGAAAAGTATACTGAATGGTTACAGACTCGGGCAGTTACAAGAATGTTATTTTGAAAAAGCTATAATGAAGCTAAATTTAAAAACAAAATTTCAACAAACGCCGTACAAACTCACATGGCTAAAGAAAGGAAATCAAGTGACAATATCAAAATGTTACTTAGTTTCCTTATCCATTAGATCAATCTATAAAGACCAAATTTAATGTGATGTTGTGACTATGGATGCTTACCATCTATTGCTTAGCAGACCTTGGCAGTATGATCGAAACGTAATGCATGATGGGAAAAGAAATACCTATAGCTTTATGTTTAACAACACTAAAATCGTTCTCCTACCTAATAAATAGCTCACTCTTAAATATGACTTAGGTAATTATTTGTTAAGTAAGAAACAATTTATAGATGTTGTAAAATAAGACAAAGAAGGTTGCCACATTTTTCAATGGTTAGTGGATTATGAGAAGAAATTATTTTTCCTCAACCATGATGAAATTCAAAATGAACAAAATGAAAAGGTATTAGAGAAATTATTGATGGAAGAATTTCTTTTATGCCATTGGAGTGATTGGATGGACATCATTACAAAAGTTGGAAACTTTAAAGTTCATTCTCTACATCGAAGCTATATCTTGAAAATCAATTCTTATACATGTGAAGATGTTCTTGGAGACTACCACATGCAAATTCGAGGACAAATTTTCGGCACCTTGGCAAGAATGATGTAGAGCAAGAAATTAAAGAAATCCTAATTAGATTAAAATTTATAATATTTAGGAATCCTTATCAAACTTAGAATAGTTTTCTCATTATCTAAAGTTTAAGATTTTGTTTTCCTTTCTAGTTTAGAACTTTTATTTTTCTTTTACTTCATAATTTATGATAATTACTACTAATATAAATAACCCTCTCTTGTAGCCTTTAAAGGAAAATATCGAGTTCAATAATATTCCCAGTTTCAAATCTCTATGTGAGTATTTGAGTCTAATTAATTCTCAACATTCTGCGGAATCAATGAGTTTTAACTCCTAAATTCACAGTATTCCTTTGAATCAATGTGAATTTAATTTATTTATTTATTCTGGTATTCTCTAGAATCAACGAGATAATTTAAAATATAAACTTCCGTTGCATCATGTATTTATATTTATATAGAGATTTTTCTACATAAAATACCATTATAAAGAGGTTTCAGTGTATATACATACACAGAATTGCTCATAATTCACGACCAATCAGAGATAATGCGAACCGATTTTTGTGGACAATATGCTATATATGGTAGGCATATTTTATGAGGTCATCGATGATTTAAATTTCGTCTTAGAAATTATTGAAGTAGAGTCATGGTTCATGTTACACCATGCACACTGATAATTTTAACCTCACGAATTAGCTTTTATTTAGGCCAAGTCGAGTAGAACTGTCGGTGGCTTTGATCTATGTCCCAAACTCCCAATCAATTGTAGTTGTTCAAGGTTTGAACATTACGCTTATACAAAGTTAAAGTTAAAGACTAATAATGATCAAAAGACTCATATTGTTCTGGTAAATTGAAATATATGATTTCCCAATATTTTAATTTAATCCTCATTTTAATCAAATAAAAAATTTTATGGTTGAAACGTTCATCTATATACGTCATTAAAAATGATAATCACAAATATATACAGTAGTTTTCATCAATTAATGGTTTCTTTGCCGAGCTAGGATTGGTGTATAATCCAATGACCTAGCATTGTTGCATTGTCAAATGATATTGCACCACACGATGCCTGTTGGTGTAAAGGCCTGGTTGACACAATCTAACAAATTTACATAAAACCAAATGATATATCAAACACAAATGCTCTACGCGATTCAATGCGGCCAATTTAATTAATCATAATCAGTATGGTTAGCTAAATTATTCAAGAAAATCGCACAAGAGACAAACGGTAGATATCTATCTGCCTAGCATCGGAAGTTGAACAATTCAATGATTTCTCTTTCTCTCTCTATATGTGTGTGTGTTTGTGTGTGAAGTGTCAAATTCAAGCCTAATTTGGTTATGCCTTTGATCAATCATCATTGTTCATTGAAGGCTAAAGTTGGAGTATTACGTAGTATCTTTGGCACTCCATGGTACAAAAGATTGTCTTGAAGGTTGATATTTCATGCCAGAAATGCAAGAAGCAGCTGCTCAAAGTAGTCTCCTCCATCCAAGGCATGCAAGTAACTATATCTTTATATCTATATACATGCTCCCATCCCTTCATCAATCTCTATAATTACCCTTTTAATCATCAGATTATATTTAGCTTCCTTATGTACAATCTTAGTAACAGGTGTGGATAAAATTGAAGTTGATACAACAAAGGGGACACTGATAGTAACATGAGATGCAGACCCATATGAAATAATAGTTCGCACAAGAAAAGTAGGCAAATTTGCGAAGGTAGTGAGTATTGGGCCGCCATCTGCTCCACCTAAACAAGATGCTCAGAAGAAGCTCGAATAAAAATATGAAAAAAAGGCCCAAATCCACAATCCCCACACTTGCCCTGTCTGTGACCAAATGGCTGTCGTCCACGTGGACCAATACCAGGAACCTACGGTATCTTACTCAATTATGTGATTCCTTCCCTGCATTGCCACCCAAAATTTTGGGCTTAATGCATGAAATTGCTACTTAATTTTTCAAAATCGCTACCTTCATAGCAATTTTGATATATTTAACTACATTTGACTAGACTTTTTCTCAAAATTAACCTACATCATCAACTTACTAATATAATTAATACGCATTGCCTAAGTGTATTTTGGTTAGGTATATGCTTTTGTAATTTTATTTCCTTTCTATTAATTTGAAAAAGACCTTTCTATAAGATCAGGATTTTCTCATGATTTTGATCTTGTATTGAGTAAAAAAAATTAAGTAGTAATTAGTGACTAATAAATTAAAAAAAATAAACTATACTCATACTATTATTAAAAAATAGATGATGAAAATTTTTAAAAATTTAAGAGAGTAATCAGAATGAATCCTATTCTTGTAATGCGTTTGGAATGATAGTGAAATATACTTTAATAGTAAAATAATATGTCAAAAAATATTACATGATAAAATAAAAATATTGTTAGATGATTTTTATTTTTTCAGCTTAATGTAGATTGGTTCCTACCTGGAGCTACTTATTGAAACCCATTGTTATAAGAGCATCTTCAAAAAACTTTTCAAATATGATTTTATTACTTATTTGAAGATTTCAAAAGATATTCCAATTAAAATTTTTCAAATAAGAAATTATTATCTCTCTTCAATTTTAGAGAGTTGTTTTTTCCATCTTCAATTTACATTTTCTTACTTTTTATCAGAGAGAAGAAGATAAGTGTTTTAATTACTATTTATTTTTCCTTTGAAAAAATATTCATTTGATTAAAATAATATTAACTTATTTTTATTTAAAAAGTATTTTGAAGAATAGCATATTTTTTACTCTCTTTTTTGTCACATAGGTAAGTAAATAGATATTTGAAAAATAAAATTAATAGAAGATGCTGTAAAGAACTGCTTATCTTTCTAAGCTTCTTCAATACTATTGTTGGCAAGTCATGTAAACTATTTGGACGACAGATCACTAGATTTCCAGAAAATTATGAGAACGAAATGGGTGTGGAGTTTCCATCAGAGAAAATGCAGTTCCATAATGGTGGGCTTGAAAATTTATCAAATTCTCCAGCTAGCCTGGGTACTGAACCCCTCTTTTAGAAACAATTTCTACAATGACTTTGCATTGTGTTAATGATTCTGGCTTGCCTCTCGGGGAGTTTTTTGTCCTATAGGTATCATCGAATCAATAGTATAGTTGCTCATTTTCAATTATTTGGCCAGCTATGGCCTTACCATCTTAATGGTGCTATATCAACAGGAGAGGTATTAATCTTTCTTTGTGATCCTAATGGGACCGATTTATTCTACTACTTTACAAGGTTATATTATCCAAAAATATGATCATAGTTAACTGGGTTTTTTGAATATTGATTTAAAACCCAAGGAACATCTTTCTGCTGATAAACAAAGCTAATTAAATATAAAAAAAACTGCTGTTAGAAATCTTATTTTTTAAAAAACTTACTGTTGCCCTTTGTTACAGCTAGTTTGAAAATAGTTGTTTAAAACGTTAGCATTTTTTCCGCTTTAATTACAGCAAGATGATAAAGTACGAGGTGAAGACTATCAATATTTGCCATCTTGTTGTCACCATTATGGCGTGATGTCAAGGAGAGAGGGGTATTAACTTTAGTTCATGATCCTAGTTGGGATAATTTAGTTTGCTCAATTTCATGGTTATTATAACAAAAAAATATGGTCGTAATTAATTGGATTATTTGGATGTTTGAGTTAAAATCCTACTCGTTAGTACCATATCAATTGTAGGGACTCCATAGTTCGTAAGGAGAACTAAATTAAGGTTTTTTTTTTTCCAAGTAGAATACTAGAATGAATAATCGGCACAATTCTTATTTATTTATTTTAGTTTTAATTTCTTATTGCAGGATGAAAAACACAAGGATTTTCCATATTTACCGTGTGGAGAAAATGGTGTGCAGCAGATAATCGGACACACACCTGAAGCTAGTATTATTCCAAGTGCCTGTACAAATTTCGTAGCCGAAACTCCATGGAACCCACTAAGCTGCATGCAAGGGGAGTACAACGATGATTCTTCAGAAATATCCTTATGCGCCTCGGAAGACAGAGACGATGCTGCGAAAATCGAAAATAGCCTACTCGTGGAGATGATAATATATGATAACAAAGCCCTTCCCTCAGGCCCAGAAGATGTAAATTTAGTTAAAGGCGTGGTGAATCAGTTCAGACTCCGACATAATCCAAAACAAGGAGATTGGGATTTATGGCAATGTACAAGTTGTTTGTGATGTTAATAATCTGGCAGAGTTGGATGTACACCAAGTTGCGACGAGGGTTCTTCGAAATGAGGAAGGAGTCGTAGATGATTTTCTCCCTCAACACTTCTTTTATTTTGAATCAGTAATTTAGTATTCTTGTTCTATGTCTTGCATTCACTTTCGTGTCTGTGTCTTTGTTTTAAGAATCTTGTATTGGATGAAGCCGGTGATCTCCAGGTTGAACTTAAAAGTTAGTCAAGTTATGGATACCATAGCCAAGATTAAAATAAATAAATAAATTTAGCTGTTGAAATATATTAAATAAGCAGATGCATATGTTGAAAATTTAAAATATGAGAATAAATTTATATTATACGGTAGTGTAATATAAATTGTGTTTGAACAAGTAGAATTGAAGATCTGTATAGTTCTGTATGAGATAACCCACGATAAAATTAACGTAATTAACGAGATGATTATATTATATTAATATAATTTTTTCTAATAATTGAACCGGGATTACAAAAATAAAATTTTATAAGTTACACAAATATTAAAAGGAACTTTCTACCTTACAAATTCTATAAGGTACACTTCCTTAATAAAAATAAAATATAACTTATTCGAACCCACTTCCATTTTGCTTATTTTAGATGTGCGTCCCTTATATAGAACCTCGTGAGGTAGTCGTCCCCATGTTAAAGAGGTGCTAAAAATATTACTCTCATGAAAATTGTAAATCTGTTCATGACATGAAAGGTTCCAGTTCCACATCATACTATTATTTTTGAGGCGGCAATTAAAGTCAACAACCACCGGGGCCAAGACCCAAGGGTCTTTGTTTGCTGGTAAAAGAACAAAAATAGCTGCTTTCATAGCAGACGATCTGCCTAAGCCGCCAACTCACCATCTAAATAAGATGCGCGTTTGCTGCCGCAAAAGAGAGTATCAGCTTTAGATGCCGTTTAATGATCCCGAGGCAACCAGTGCTTTTTGAATGCTGCGTACGTTTCTAGTTTTAGTAAAGAGCTCATGTAAACAACTAGTTTTAGACCAGCATGATAGAAGGATGCTGATATCAAAATTACAGCATCAACAGTAGAATAAAAATGTAACAATAATCAACATTTCACAAAATTAAAAATTAGATAGAATAACATTGTAATTTTAATTATTTAAAATTTAAATTTACTAGTTATCAAGTTTGATAAACGTGTTTTTTAAAGATTAAATAATAAAAAATAAACAAGTATAGTTTATTGAAACTTTTGTATTTTCTCTTAAAATATATGTATTTTAATATTTGTTATTTACACATATAAATTAATTTTTATATTTACATATTTAATTTTTAATTTTATTGGTGATTTAGAAAATATTTGTAAAATTATAAAAAATAAAATTATATTCATGAACTTAAACATTATCCATTAATTATTAGTAATTAGTTATTTATTCATCAAATTAACTTAATAGTAAAGATTAAAAATTTAATCCATAATAATCATATTATCAATACTGTAAAAATCCATGCCGCGTCATAGAAAAATCTATAAAATGTGAGAAAAAGACAGATGATGATGATAATAATAATTTTATAAACAAAGAACACAGCTGAAATTGAAAAAGCAAACAAAAACTGTAAATAGAGAAGCGGCAGAAGCCCTTACTCTAGAGACTGGCCACCAAGATTCAAGATAAAGGCAAAGAATGATTGGTGACTGAGTAATATCACTCACTCGGCAAAGCTTTTGTTACAAGTATCACTCCTTCTGGTGGGTTGTTAGTTAGTGTTATGACATTTGACTCCTAAACTCTTCTTATAAATTATAGCAGTAGTGGTTAGTTAGACGACATAGAATATTACCTACTTGCAACTCTCTGTAGATAATTTGCCAAAACTTTTTATTTTATGATCAACCAATTCCAGGACCAAGTAAACTAAACGAAGATACTAAAACAAATGGCCGATAAAATTCCCAGAGTTTTCTGTATCGGAACTGCCGATACAAAATTGGAGGAGCTTCAGTTTCTTTCTGGATATGTTCGATCCAGCCTTGTCACCTTCTCCAAGAACTCCTCTTCCAAGGTAACACTTGTTTGTATACATTGATTACATTTAATAATTGTTCTAAAATTGACTATAACCAAAATAAAAATTCTTAATTGATGAAAACAGGTGGATGTTGTGGTGGTTGATGTATCTGTTAGTGGAAAAGAAACCGAGAATGTGGGGGATTTTAAGTTTGTGACGAGAAAGGCTGTGCTTTCTTGCTTATCTGAGTCCAGTGGGAAAATTCCAGATGAGCTAGATGATGATAGAGGTAAAGCTATTAGCTCTATGAGTAAAGCTCTTGAGAATTTTCTTAAAATAGCTATCGAGGATCAAGTTCTTGCTGGAGTCATTGGCCTTGGAGGCAGTGGAGGTACATCTCTTATATCATCTGCTTTGAAATCTCTGCCCATTGGTTTACCAAAGGTCATCGTGTCAACTGTTGCTAGCGGTCAGACTGAGCCTTATATTGGAACCTCTGACTTGATTTTGATTCCGTCAGTAGTGGATGTTTGTGGGATTAACAGCGTTAGTAGGGTAGTATTTGCGAATGCTGGAGCTGCTTTCGCTGGAATGGTGGTAGGGAGACTAGAGAGGTTGAGAGATTTCGGCACTGGTAAAGAAAAATGTACTGTTGGAATAACCATGTTTGGGGTTACAACTCCATGTGTAAATGCTGTGAAAGAAAGATTGGAAAAAGAAGGTTATGAGACTATGGTTTTTCATGCCACTGGAGTTGGGGGCAGGGCTATGGAGGCTTTGGTTAAAGAGGGCTTCATACAGGTATTTTATAATTTACACTACAGGTGTTTAATAGTGATGAACTTGCATGGTTTATCTCACGTTGTGGATTAGATTTTATGATTAAATTTAACTCCCTACCTTAATGTAATAACTTACCACTTCAATTTATTTATAGTTGTGTGTTGATCTTCCTTCTGGAATGTCTACCTAAGTTTGGTATGAGTCAAGCTGGTATACCAGCTAATTTAAATTCATTGGTCCTGAATAATGTTAATTTAATTTCATAAAGGGTGTATTGGACATCACAACTACTGAGGTTGCAGATTATGTAGTTGGTGGTGTTATGGCATGTGACAGTTCCCGATTTGATGCGACTATAGAGAAGAAGATTCCTTTAGTGCTGAGTGTGGGTGCCTTGGACATGGTGAACTTTGGAGCTAAAGACACCATACCTTCTAATTTTCAACAACGGAAGATTCATGTACATAATCAACAGGTAATGAATCTCAAATTTAAATTTCTCTTATAATTTCTATAGCATTGCCTAGCATATAAGTTGGATTTTCTCTGATTGCAATGGTAGTTGATTTCATTTTTCCCTTTTTTCTGATCTGGAGTGTAAACAGAGCAGAGTAAGGTATAATTTGTGTTTCTTGGGTTGACAATCTTAAGATAGATAGGATAATTTGCCTTCTGTAATTTTGATATGTAATGCTTGCATTTGCAGGTCTCACTCATGCGGACCACTGTGGATGAGAACAAGAGGTTTGCTGCGTTTATTGCAAATAAACTGAATCAATCATCATCAAAGATTCGTGTTTGCTTGCCACAGAAAGGTATCTCAGCCTTGGATGCACCAGGGAAGCCATTTTATGATCCTGAGGCAACTGGCACACTTATAAGTGAACTACAGGCTCTTATTCAGACAAATGAAGATCGGCAGGTGTCACTATTGCTCATCAAATGTTGTACCACAATCCCTACCTTCGTTCTTTATTGCGTGTTATCCATTTTCACGGTCTTCATTTATTTAATGTATGCATGAATACAGGTAAAGGTATACCCACATAATATCAATGACTCTGAGTTTGCAGATGCTTTAGTTGATTCCTTTTTAGAAATTAGTGGGAAGAATCTTATGGATTTCAGCTCTGCCCATCATGTGTCTTGTGAAAGCCATGAAGATTCTGTTTCCAACATATATTCTACAAGCCATAGGGCCATATGCTATAGCCCAAGCAACTTCCCTGATGCAAGACCAGGTTAGACTATAACTTCTCCAAACAAAATATTACATTAGCTGAATGAATTTATGTTTATTCGAGAAAGAGAACTCATCTTAGTGAAGCCTTCAGACAGTATAAATTACTATATACAGCTCCAGCTTTTGCAGCTCTAACCATATTTAATTTCATATGATACAGATTTACCATTGGTCAAAATTAACAAATAAAGAAAAAAAAAAGCAACATAAAATTCTTGTCAATTGTGGAGTTAGATGGTGGATGCAGTATGTCTATGTGGACACTCCTAACCAGTAATGAACTGTATGTGTAACAGAAACTTTGCGAAGGACCCAGGCAATTTTGTCAAAACTGAAATATCAAATAGATAAAGGATTACCCATAATTGGGGCTGGTGCTGGGACAGGAATATCAGCAAAATTCGAGGAAGCTGGTGGTGTTGATCTGATAGTATTGTACAACTCAGGACGCTTTCGGATGGCAGGAAGGGGCTCCTTAGCAGGCTTGTTGCCTTTTGCTGATGCAAATGCAGTTGTTCTTGAAATGGCCAACGAAGTGCTGCCTGTAAGCCCCACTATTCAGGAACCTGTAGCCTATCTACCTTCATGTACACTTGTTCACAGGGGGGCACATACAAGTGCATAGTTGAATAGTTCAAAATTATTTATCTTTGAACTTCAGTTGTTTGTCAATTATCATCTCTTTTTAATTTTCCCAGTGAGGTGGTATTGTGCTGTTTTTAGAAATCCCTTATCAGACATTTCTTATTAATGGAAGTTACACAACAAATTCTAGGTGGTCAAGGAGGTACCGGTTCTTGCTGGCGTATGTGGAACTGATCCTTTTCGCCGAGTGGATTACTTCTTGAAGCAATTGGAGTCAATTGGGTTCTTTGGTGTGCAAAATTTTCCAACTGTTGGGCTGTTTGATGGTAATTTTAGACAAAATCTGGAAGAGACAGGAATGGGATATGGGTATGCTGTAAACAGCAAGTTTTGTTCATATTCTTGTTGTAACATAATTTATCACGCCTCTTACAGCTAGAATTTTGCTTCCCTAATGATCAGATTGGAGGTTGAGATGATTGCGAAAGCACATAAGATGGGTCTTTTGACAACTCCATATGTCTTCAACGAAGGTGAAGCCGTGAAGATGGCTAAAGCTGGTGCTGATATCGTAGTGGCTCATATGGGGCTAACTACTTCTGGGTCCATAGGTGCAGAAACAGCCCTCTCATTGGACGAAAGTGTTGTTCGTGTTCAAGCTATAGCAGATGCTGCACATAGGATCAATCCCAATGCTATCGTTCTCTGCCATGGAGGTAAATTTTGGATGCCTCTTGTTTCTCAGTGCAATTTCTGTTTCTCTGTATCTCTAAATTTATTTATACAATTCATTGATGTCAAATCCTGAGATATTAAAACATCTTTTGTATCATTATTGAAGCCATGAATTAATTGGTTGTCATTCAGTACACAAAGCCATTGTGCAACTTTTGGATGAGAGCCTTATCAACTGTAGATTTTCAACTTTCAAGTTCTCTCTTATGTGCCTTGTTCTCTTTATAGCTTTCGCTTAAGCATATTCATCTCACTAAGCTTTTTCAATAATATGACTGGAATTTCAGCTCCTTTGCATGCATTTTGACTTGAAATCTTGAAATCTTGAATCCTTGAGTTATAGTTTTTTCCCCTTTAATAGTTTAATTCTTGTACTCTATTTACCTTCAACACCTAAATTATATGTACATTTGATATCGAATAATATAATAACCAGAGATTTCTGTTTCAAATTACAGGCCCTATATCAAGTCCTAGTGAGGCAGAGTTCATACTGAAGAGAACCAAGGGAGTACATGGGTTTTATGGTGCATCAAGTATGGAGAGGCTACCAGTTGAACAGGCGATAACTAGCACAATGCGCCAGTACAAATCAATTTCTATCAAGTAAACTTTGAAATGCCTTTTAGTCGCAAGTCCACCTAGTTTATGTTTATGTTCTCTCCCTATTTTCCTCTTTATTTGATTTTTCCCATTTTGGTTTATCTTGTTGTATTTGTGTTACGTGAATTATGTACCTGATAAGAACAGTGTCTAGGCATTGTGATTTATAGAGAATAATGCTGATTGATTTGAACAGGCTTTGCCATTTTACTAAGCATGACATATGATGACAGGACAGTAACAATATTCCAGTCTAACCACAGGCCCATATGGATGACTCTATCAATAACAAGGAAATCCCATTAAATCTTACAACCAGATTATATATTTTTGTTCCTAATACTTTACTGATTCTCATTTATCAAATAGATGGAGCCCTAAGGTTGCATGTATTCAGAAATAGATCTTCAGATGATCTGCCCTTTACCTTGGTAAGAAACACTTATTTAAAGCCATTACAAGTTTCCTCAACCCGCGGCTCCGCTGTATATCTGATTTCTGAATGATGCCCGGCATTTTGCACTGTCATATGGGGGCATAATTATCTGAAGCTATTCTTGCTTATTGGCTGTTGTTTAACGGCTTTAGGGTTATGGGACAGCCACTCCTCAGTCGAGGAATATGTGACTTCTTTTCCAGGCTAAGATCTGGATCATCCACTGTCCACCTACACATTGGGAAGTGAGTGGGTGAGACTTTTATCCTCGGTCAGAGTTAGAAGGTTTTTAGTTGCAGTGAAAGATAACTCACAGGTATCCACTCGTCAGCCGGTGTAAAAAGATCAACATTGTTACTTTTGCCATATTCATTCCTAAGCATGTCCTTGGTCCTGATCCAAACGGTATGAAACTGTAGGATTTCTGCATTTCCTGGGGACAATAAGATTGGATATATTTAACTCTTGCGCCAAACAGTTCTGTAACTGCTACAAACTTTGAATATTAAAAAAAAAAAAAGGAATAAAAAAATAAAGCCACTTACCTCAAATCTTGAAGGGTTAAATTGCTCAGGGTCCTTGTACAAATCTGGGTCGTAGTGTATACAAGCTGCATCAATGTTAACGTGCCACCCTTTTTTTATTTCAAAACCTGCAATTACAACATAGACAATCAAGCAAAAATAATGGCTTGATCAATTTCAGGTTTCTTCTGGAGAAAGGAAGCGTATCAACCACGTTCCACCCACTTAACTTTGATAGCTAGTATTTGGATTTTTACGAGTACAATTTAAAACCTACATGTCACGGCGCTTCAGTCCAAACAAGCCCTTAATTGAGTAAAGTTTTAAAAGAATTAAAGTGACTTGCCATCAATTGTGCAGTCATTAAGTGCAACACGGGGATACCACAGCAAAACATTTGACATTCTTAGTGTTTCTTTGACAACCTGCAGAACATTGCAACAGTTGCTCGGATGATAACGCCTTTTTATATAGAATTATGTATTTGACATCTAAAATGTAGATCAACATAGCTTGAAATATTGCTCTCCAACATGCAAGTATTCAGTTTCGAATGTCTAACCTTTAACCCATAAGACATGCCGGTCACATCTTCAAGGGTAAGGGCGGCTCCATCTGCCTTGTCTTTCATCATTGCCAGTTGTTCTTCCTGTAACTTATTGTTAGGGATCTTCCCATTATTAAGCAGTACTTTCATCACAAAATACAAAATACATACAAAATTTCATAATGTTAGTTATTGCCACAACTGGTAAAGTTAATATGTTGTCCATCGATTAGGTGGTATAAAATTTTCATATTAATTAGTATAATAAACTTGCTGATCATAAAAGAATTTGAAACTTCTTAAGTGTATTAAAATGGAATATTTCTTTCCTTGCAGATTTGGAAATTAGAAAAGCACCTTTTACATACATACATACAAACATATATATATACATACATATATATGTGAGGTGGTGCTCACATGCTGACATCCGCACCTGAGTATGACTCTATATATATGTTTCAATCAAAATTTCTCAATTAACTATTATATCATATGGTGTAAAGCTTTCTCACACTTTAATAAAGTGCAAGAGCTATTACCAATATTCTCAAGTGCGGATGTACATGTTTTCTAAAATATAAATTCATTGCATACACCATATGATGTATATAGTAAATTTATATTTTAAAAGATATATGTGTGTGTATAGACTAGTTTTTTTGTCTGGAATCTTCCAATAAATTTTTAAAACCATAGGGTTTTAAATGCATGAAACTTAAAGGACTTAAACGGTATGTGTTTTTCCAGACTTTCTTACACTTTAAAATTTCATATTGAAACATTTCTTTTATGCGTTTATCTTTATATTTATGTTAGCTGCAGTGTCCAAGAAACTAAGTTGGCTTGAAATTGTCACCCTTAGTTTTTGCTGGGCTTCCCTATTGTCGTGGAGAAACTTGACACTCCACATCATAGCAGCAGCGGTAGTGGTCTGGCCAGCAATGATCAATGTCAATAGATTATCGATGATCTCGGAATCACTCAGCTTTTCATTTGTTGGACATGAATCTTTCGCTAACATTGACTGCAGAAAGTCCTCAAATGATTCCTCTCCACTCCGTCTTTTGGCAATCATTCCTCTAAATGTGTCCATCAGCCTTCTACGTGCCTGTTTAATTAATTAATCTTTTCATATTAGTAATCATTGAAGATTAAGACGCGGACAGCTATTGTACTGTCTTAATTACCTTAATGCCTCTATAATATCTTGTGCCTGGAATCATAAAGGGGAAAGATAACATGGCATCAGAAACGGCTGTGCAGTCTTTCTCAATCTGCCCAAGCAAAGAATCATCTGTAACACTCATCAGCATGTTGCACATAGCATCAAATGTTATCTGCAAAGATGATGTTTTCAATAGATTAAAGTACGTTATTGTAGGAAATGCTCAAGAAGCAACAAGAGGAACAAATTTCAACTGGGGTTGTGGTACCTTCATGCTAAACTCAAGTATTGAAAAACTCTTCCCACCTTCTTGCAATTTGTTGAGTCTCTCAGAAAGCATCTTGTCAAAAGTCTTGACAAATTTAGACAAAGAGTTCATGGAGAAAGGATCAGATAGAAGACGCCTGATTCTTTTGTGACTCTCGTGCGGCACGCACAACAAGCTATTCTTTCCAACGGCATCCGCCATTGATTTTACGTATCCCTTGTTGAAGTTGGCAAAATCACTAGTAAATATCATTTTTGTACCCTCAGTGCTTGGTACAAACACATGGATCTTTCCCAATATCCGTGTCTTGAACCACTTCCCGTACCTGCTTGTTTTTATCACAGGCATCAACCAATCAATTATGTGTGTGTGTGTGTGTGTGTATCCAAAACATTCCATATCAGATGTTGTAAGTGACTGTAATATATATTCATAATTAACTATGCTTACTATTATATTGATGTGCTTCATTCAAAAGAATGGAATCCATAGAACAAAATGTTATAGTTGATTTATTGTTTCAATAGTGAGTGAATATGCTGGCTAGTCCTAGTTGAATAGTCTCAAAATGCACAGGCGACCGTCTCCTATTCGGCACCGATTCTATTGTATATGCCAGCATAGAAAAGATATGCCATTTTGATTTGTGAAGCAACAAACTTCTGAAAATGTTAAGATCAATTGAATCAAAATTAACAAGCAGCAAGCATCCAAGATATCGGATGCTAATAGAAATAGCTGAAGAATCACTAACCGTAGTCTTCTAACTTTGACAAAATTATAGCATCCTTTTGTGCTGTTAGTAGCTGAAAAGAAAGAGAGAGTTTCACCAATGAAAGGTAATCCCAGCCGTCCAGGGATCTCAGCTTTTCTTCCCCAAGATTTGGATATCAAGAACGCAACACTTAATGAAAATACAGTAACTACGATAACATAGTAGTTTTGCACTTGGAATAGCAGCTCTTCCTTTGATAGGATCACCTTCATCTTAGTTAGCTTTTTTTCACCAAAATTTGACACATGAAATTAGAAAATTCTGATCATGTAATGTTATTATATTGAGATGGTGAATTTTATATCTTGATAGAAGACGATTAATGAGACCAGAGTTCTGAAAGAGAATACATTATAATTTAATGAGGGAATCTTTGGGTTGGTGCATAGACTAAAACAAGGGAGATCCTCATTCCGTAAACGACAACTGGCTATACTTATAATATCAAATGTTGTCAAGTGTATGAATAGATGAGCTTAATTATACAAAATTAGTTGAACTTTGATCAGTTCCACAAAGAAAGTTGTAATTGAGGTGACATTTCGATTGTTGCGACAACGGTGATGATGGCGTAGACTAGTTATTTTGAAATTGGCCAACCTGAGTGCATTTGTCATGCCTGCCACTATACAATACTCGGGCTTACATGATATCCTGTACATTTGCGAATCAAAACATATTTAGTGACCTAAAATGTGATTATTGATCATGTTCCTGGAAATTAAGGATAAGGTACGTGGTAGGAATTTGTAGGTCTCGCTCTCTGAGTCAGTGGAAGGGAATTTGCTTGAGACTGTTGATGTCGCGTAGGATTCCAATTCCAGGAGACCAGGACCCACTTGAAAAGTTTAAGGATTATGGGCAAACTCAGAGCTTTATCCTTCCAACGTCACGTCTATAAATTAGAAAGGAATACAAGTAATAGGAATATTCTTGTCACAGGAGCGCAGAGGCAGTTGAAGTGACAAGTATACAGTAAAAACGAGAGATAAGAAAGAAGGTTGGACTCGTGTTGCTTGTCGATTGAATTGATTATGGAAGATGGTGATGTTGAGGCGTGAATTTGAAATGTCATTGAAAGTTGCTGAAGCCTGGTCCAATCGCTTTCATGTATACGCAATTTCATGTGTTTTGTTGCACTAGGAGCCTGGATTGACAATCATCAATCCACGAGCCACTGAGCCGTGGTCCGAAAAGCCCGTAGGCCTTTGTGAAAAATGATCCAGTAAGGGCTCAATGCAAGTCTCCACTTCCGCTAAAGCATTTTTCTTTAGGGCTCAGTCCTCGCTGACTTGATCAGTACATGCTTAGTTGGAAATTGGGAAAGATGATTAGTCATGGCATTAGCTATGAATTGGACATATTGAATTTAATTAAAAAAATAATTTATGTAAGAGATCGACTATTGGTACCCCTCCAAAATCCTCTTGAAACTCCTTTTCAATATTTACAACTTTAGCCTATAATTGAAATTACATGTAACAACACAATATATCTAAAAAAACGCATATGTTAAATATATTCTTTTGCTAAAATTTCTTACACAAATATGTTATAACTTTAAGTTATTCTTAACGAAATTTTAACACCCTTCTTATAAACCCTAAATTAAATACATTTCTTTTATTAGTTTTAAACCAAGAGTAAGCAAATAAGCTAAGAAGAATAATATTTTGATGACTAAAAAAAATACAAAAAAAAATTCTAGAAGTGATTATTTTGTGAAAAATCATTAAATAATTTCTTAAAAGGGAAAGAGAGAGAGAGAGAGAGAGAGAGAGAGAGAGAGAGAGAGAGAGAGAGAGAGAGAGAGAGAGAGAGAGAGAGAGAGAGAGAGAGAGAGAGAGAGGGAGGGAGAGAAACACCATGGATAATAGTTAACTGCAACTACTCAAATCTCACTGATAAATTGGCCTTACAATGAATTAAGTGAGATCTTGGAAACCCACATTTCTTAGCAAGAATAGTGATCAAGGAAGAACTCAAATAGTATTAATTGTTTGGTGACAATTTAAGAACAAAATGTATAGTTTGGCCGAGTGGTGAACCAATGCTCTTACAATTGTGAGACCATTGGTTCAAGTTTTCACAGATTCAACCTCCCCAATTATTTATCTGAGCAAACACTTCATAGAGAATTTAATGTAATATTGTAAATCCCAATTATATATATCTGATTGTAAATATCTGATGTAATTAAGTAATTTGATGTATAATTAATATTAAAAAAAAAGAACAAAATGTGTAGTCTCTTCACAAATATTGTACTATCGAGATTCAAGGGAAATCACATGGGGGAACATATCAGTTTCGGAAAGGTGAGGAAAATGCATACGGTATTGAATGATCTCATTCTGAAGTCTGAAAGCAAAGGTGACACAAGAAAGAGTTTCATTCATGGAGGAAATCTCCAAGTGCATTCGCAAAATAGGCCCCAGTAAGAAGTCCCAAGGCCGTGAATGAAGAGTCAACACGACCAAAGGAAATCAAATTAATAGAATATAGGCTAACCCTATAATTGCGGGCAAAGACGAAAACGAACATCTAGTCATTAGTAATTGGCCTCCTTGTTCTTCCAGGATAGTCAATGGGCGATGTCCACCTCTAATCAGAGAAAAATCTACTCCCCATAGATATTTTATGAGACTGAAACAACTCATGTAGCTATGGCAGCGTATTCAACGACCAATTATATTCTCATTCAAACAAAATGGAATACTTGACAAATAACGTTATTGAAGGTCGAAGAGTGGCATTGGAAAATTCAAAGACACATTATCAGTTTTCAAAGTCAACGCAGTCTCTGCTGGGGAAACCAAATGAAAGGAAATGGTTTCAAATGGCATGGTATTGGTCATTAGAAAGAGCCAATGTTAATTAATCATACTTGTGCTAAAATATTTCAACAGTCCTCAATTGGTAACAAAACAAGAGGCTTATATATGTATATGTAAATAATAGAAGCCAAATCGCTGAGAAAATACTAAGCCAAGATCAAATCTCAAGTTCACCAATGGACACCTCTGCTACTTCTGCTGAGACCAAACTAGCCGCAGCAAAAACAATCTTGTCCACTGCAGCCTCTGTTGCCGCTACAGTAATGCTGACTCGAACGGTAGCCCGAGATTTGTTGCCCTATGAAATCCAGGATTACTTCTACTTTCGCCTTCGCAAATTCTGTAACCATTTCTCATCCCAACTAACCATAGTCATTGACGAACACGACGGCCTTGCCAAAAACCAAATCTATGAAGCTGCCAAAGTCTATTTGGGCAAAAAAGCCTCCCCCTCCGTGCAAAGAATCAAAGTGATCAAACCTGAAAAGGAAAACTATGTCAACATATCCGTGGAAAGTGACGAACAAGTTGTTGATATCTTTAATGGTATCAAACTTAAGTGGGTTTTAGTTTGCAGACAAGTTGAATCCCGAAGCTTTAATCATAGCTCCGCAAATATTCAAGCCCAGGTGAGATATTTCGAGCTTACCTTCCCTAAGAAATACAAAGATGTCGTCATTGGCTCTTACTTGCCTTACGTTGAGAAAGAAGCAAAGTCAATACAACAGGAGAGCAAGACGATCAAAATCCTCACAGTTAACTACAATAATCTCTATTGCAACTGGACAGATGCGTGGATCCCAGTGAATCTTGATCATCCTGCGACCTTTGAAACACTTGCCATGGAGCAGGAGCAAAAGACTACAATTATGCAGGATCTAGAGAGGTTTGTGAAGAGGAAAGATTACTACAGAAGAGTAGGCAAAGCTTGGAAAAGAGGGTATTTGTTGTACGGACCTCCAGGGACTGGAAAATCGAGCTTGATTGCTGCAATGGCAAATTATCTCAATTTTGATGTTTACGACCTGGAGCTGACCGAGTTGAGAAGCAACTCAGAACTTAGGACATTGCTTGTTGCAACTGCAAACCGATCCATATTGGTTGTGGAGGACATAGATTGCAGCATCGACTTGCAAGATCGGTTGCCTGCTGATACTGCAGGAGAAGGAGAAGGTCATATTCAACAAAATAAGGTCAGTTTCTTTCTCTGCACTGTCAAGGGCAGTTCTCTGCTTTTGTTCATTAATTGTTTGTTGAATTTACTGGTACTGCGCGCAGGTGACACTATCAGGGTTTCTGAATTTCATAGATGGACTTTGGTCTAGCTGTGGAGATGAAAGGATAATTGTGCTCACTACTAATCATAAGGAAAAGCTAGACCCAGCATTGCTCAGGCCAGGTCGCATGGACGTTCATGTTCACATGTCATATTGCACACCATCTGGCTTTAAACTTCTTGCTGCTAATTATCTTGGAATTAAAGAGCACATATTATTTGAAGAAATTGAGGAGCTAATTTCAACAACACAGGTTACCCCAGCAGAAGTGGCGGAGCAATTGATGAGGAATGATGACCCTGAACTTGTTCTTAATGGCCTAATTGAGTTTTTGAAGGCAAAGAGGAAGGAAGATGAAGAAGCAAAGCCCAAAAAGATTCATGGACAATCAACTGAAAGTGAATAACAAGAACGTCAAAGTCACAATTACATAATTTAATTATATTCCGGTGGCTTTAGATTCAAGTCTTTTGTATTTTACTATTTTGGATGATCGTTTGCACAATAAGATGAACCTACGAGTTTAATTTAACTTAATTATTAGACTATGGATGTATTTTATTTTCTTTCCTTTTTTTTTAAAAAAAAAGAAATTAGATTTAAGAATCCAATGTGAGTTCAAAGAAACAAACCACGTGACACATATTCTATCTAGTCATCCAATAATAAATAATTTTATCAATACAAACAAAAGAGAGCACGTGGCGTGATTTTGTTAAATGGTTTTGTTATGACTTCATATTTATTTAAGGCCTTGTTGTGTGCCCAATTAGAGTTCAATAATGCTGCCAATACAAATGGGCATTTCATTAATTATTTTCTTTATTTTTTTCATTTCCGAAATCAATGGTCCGTATGATAAGTCGTTTTGCTGGAAAGACAGACTTTTCTTGCATTGTCTATTTTCCAGACTTCATGGTATTTGAATATAAACTAACATACAAAATATTATATTTTGCGTTTATTGCTTTGGTCAATGAAAACTGGAAAGATTTTTAAAAAAATGAAAGAATTTATTTCATGTGAGGCTCATAAATTAACTCAACATTTGCTTGAAAATATTAGATAAGAGTAGTCACACAGCAACAAACACGTTTATATAAATAATATTATACAAATTAATGTGGTGTATTATAATTAGTATTGACTTATAAAATCATATGATTTGCATGTTTTATATTTATTATTATGAGGGTTGTTGTCCTTTTACTACTTATATAATAGGAAAATAACATTTGGTTGCAATAAATATTGTACTCTAAATCTTTACTATTGAAAAATTATAAAATCTTACATTTTATTATTTTTTCATCATCACTGATAGTTGACCGCTAACATCACGATGATGCAGTAGGGACAAAAGCATCTTTATAGATTAAATAAATCTAAAAATGTAATACATTTGATTTTGATTAAAAAAAATTTATTATACTTCTTACTAATGTTTTGTATATCATTAAATACTTCGTATTTTTTCAACATGAAGATAGAATTAATATTTTAAAGGTCAACTAATAGTCTTAACAGAAAAGTCATAAAATATAAGATTTTGTACTTGTTTAGTAGTAAAATATTTTGATACAATACTTGTTGCACCTAAGGATAACCTTTATAACAACTTTTTTCTGATAACCTTTATCAACTAATTCAAAATTTTATCAATAATCAATATTTATCTCAACGTTTCTCCTCTTCAAACTCAAGTTGAACCTCTGGATTCTTTTTATTTTAATGGGTGTAAATAAAGCTTCTTGTGCCACAATAAGGCTTCCAGAGACTAGCCTTCTTATCTTAATTAGACTTTCAATAACTGGGCTCCAGGAGCTGGAATTATTTATTTTTTCTTCCAGTAGTCGTGCAGTTCACTTAATTTATTCAAGCTTCCAGCTATCGTACTCTAGTAGTTGAACTTGCTTGACGTATTCAAGCTTCTAACTGGTTACTCTCTAATAACTGAACTTGTTGTCTCTTCTAAGCTTCTAGCTACACAACTTTCAACAACTGGACTTGTTTATTTTATTTAAGTTTTTAGCTGTTGAGCTCTCCAACAGCCAAACTTGTTTGTATTAATAAAGCTTCCAACTGTTAAGCTCCTCAACAGTAGGACTTAATTATGTTATTTAAGTTTCCAATTACTGAGCTCCCCAGTAGATGGACTTGTTTAGATAAGTCAAGTGCGCCTAGCTATTAGAAAGCACAGTTGTTGGAAGATTAAATAAAGAAGCACAGCTTCTGGAGTCTAGTTGGCGGAAGTTTGATTAAGTTAAATAAAGCCAGCTGCTAGAAGATTTATTTTGACCCATTAAAATAAGCAAAATTCAGAAGCTCAATTTGAGTTTAAAAATGAATGAGTGTTGAGATAAATGTTGATTGCTTATAAAATTTTAAATTAGATGATAAAAGGTTGTCAAAAGAAATTGTTATGTAAGATTTGGATTATCCAAATTATATTATAAGTAGAGTATTCTTTATATACAAAATGACAAGTACGAGTGAGTGGTCAAAAAAATAAAAAGAAGAAAAGAAAGAAATTGATTGTAATCAATATTCGATGGTAAAGATATTTTATTTGCATGTGAATATAGGCTGTAAGTGATAAACCACATTAGTTCCCTATTTCTCATTTATATTTTATTATATTGCTGCCTCCACTTTTTTTTTTTTTTTCCTTAATTGACCATATTTCTACGAGCGCGAGCGCGCGCGCGCGTGTATATATACATACTGAATTTTGTTAGATCTAAAATACAACAACAAAGCTTGCGAAACAACCTGGGTGATGACCGGTCCGTAGCCGGTGAGCCGTGAGCCCTAGCAGTCACTCTGATCTGATGCTCGAGGAAGCGTGAATTCCACTGACACATCTCAAGTTAATCCCTAGTAAAAACACGTGAACGGTGTATGGTGCACGCTTTTTTGGACTTCTATATCTCGCTGTTAAACTCAAACGCCGGAGTAGTTATTTTGTTAATTGACTTGAGAATTTTGAATCCATTGATAATTGATATCATATTATGCTCCATTTGTTGTCGCCTATTTTTTATTATCTAATATACTTATCAAGTTCCGTTAAATATAATTTAAATAAAAAATTATTATTTATTAAGAATAAATAGCGTTCCATATTTCTCAAAGAGTGTACATACTCATATATTAAAATAAATTGGATTGGTCCTGCCGACATGGGGTGTTTTATTCAATCTATAAAATTATTTCACATCAACTTGATATAAAATAAATTTATACGTATTAGAGTTTATTACTTTATTATTACTTTTTTTTTTCATATATAT
This sequence comes from Luvunga scandens, assembly GCA_030449905.1. Lineage (NCBI taxonomy): Eukaryota > Viridiplantae > Streptophyta > Magnoliopsida > Sapindales > Rutaceae > Luvunga > Luvunga scandens. The sequence goes on along the minus strand of JASUUG010000383.1, from coordinate 615,122 downwards.
TGATATAATTGTTTTCTAAAGTTTTAATCTAATTTGATGTAAATTTTTTTCTTGTGTTATATTTCAAAATGTATAGTCGTAATTACAAATGGAAAAATAGATTTTTTTTAATCCAAAAAGACTTAATATTCTGCCAAAGACAAGAGGTTTGGATTTTTATTTTAATAATTCAATGCGATTATATTAATATTACACCCAGAAATTTACCAACAACTGAGGTAGTCACTATAGTCAATTAAAAAAATCCATGAGTCAATTACTAAGTTTGCTTTAAAACAAAGAGACTTGCTCCTAGTTTATGACAAATTTACTCTCACAAATCTATGGAAAGGATAAACACTCGGATCATAAGAACGAGGGTTAGAGATATGCATCCACGAGACCAGTTAATGAATTAATCATTGGAATAAAGGTAGGGCATAGCCATGGGAGAGTTGTACGCTTCCTAAAAAAAATCCTCAATCAATTGTCTGCATCATGCGTGCGTGATACTGAACAGCTTCAGATAGGGGCTAGGAGTGTCGGACATGTTAACATGGTGATGAATAATGGATACAAAGGAGAGGAGAGGACCACTGATTCAAAAATCCGGGCGACTGTTGCTCGACACGTAATCACTTCCGATGACAAATGTAGGTCATATAATTTCCATGACAAAGGAGCAACATTGACTGTTTCTCCAATGCTTCAACTTTTTCTTTGGATCCTTCAAGACAGAAATCACATGCTACATTTTCTTGTCGAGCAGTGACTTTTTAGCACCATCATGATAAAAAATGGAGTATTATTTATTATAAAATAATAATTCTATTTATATTATAACACTGTTGTTTTTATAGTGTTCAGTTGATGGCTAAATATTATTTTTCTTCCTTGTTTTATTTACCAACTACAACCGATATGCATGCATTGACGATATTTTCAATATGATGACCAACGTTAGGCTACAGTATGATGGTTGATTCACTTGATCGTATTCACTATTCTCAATAATATCGATGACACTAATTGGAGCTCCTAGGAAGTGTTTTCCTTCGCTTTTTCACATACGGTAGATAAAGATAGATTAATCTTTATGAGAGTAAATTTTTAAGATGTATTATAGATAATTAAATGTATCTAAATTCTCAGTAGTTGTAAACTATCCAAATATTGTAATTATTTAAACTTACAATAACAACAAGAACAACAACAACAACATCTAGGAACGCCCATATTTAATAATGATTGAATCAAACAAGGGTGCAATTAAGACGAGAGAAGCAATTAGAAAACATTTTCTTAAAAGCTGTTGTCGTTGCTTGCACTCAGAAAAGAAAAGCTCTTGTTATAGAGGAGAAAAAAATCGCGTGGGATAGCTACGTAAGGGGCATGCAAAATCAGCCTGCCCAGATGGTGGTGTTAATTTATGGCCGTGGCAACCACTTGGCAGTCGCGTTACATTTTAATTTACTCCCTCTGGCAAATTAGAGGCATCTCTCTTTTATCCAAATTTCATATCTCTAATCTTCCAACCGGCTTCTAACTCTTCAGAACTTTACCCAAACCTAGCTAGAACCTGCATCCATCTCTGATCCGCACATCTCCTTCCACGATACATCTTTAATCATTAAAAATTGAAGAGATTTCTCTCTCGATCGATCAAGAATATTCAGGATATTAGGAGTTGAATTTTTAATCGTTTAATCCTTCAATCACGAATATTCGAGGGTCCGTTGCTATCATTTGACATAGTTTGATTGGTTGCCGATCGAAGTGGATTCCTAGACCACACATTATTCCTTCTTGAGAAGTGATTCTTAAAATTATGCCTCAGTTTTAACTTCAATTCAGGGAACAGCTCAAAAAAGATTCTTTTCCTTTTTTCAATTTTTTTTTAAACTTTTGTGTTTGTGTTGCTGAAATTGTTAAGTTTTCTCCTGTATATGTAATAAAATGTTAGGCTTTAGTCAAATTTCATGGTACAAATCAACTATTTGCACGTGAAGAACTTAAAGAAATATATGATTCTGAGCACTGCTTAAATAATAATTGAAGCCGCACGCATTGATAGACCACTAATTAAGTTGATTCCCCTCCGTCTCAACAATTTGATCGAAGTCCATTCGATGCAGGTCCCGTAGTAGTTGTTGTTGAAGTAGAAGGCAATATTACTATTACTAAAGTGAATACAAAAATGCAAATCCAATGCCCCAAAGGCGTAGCCGAGTTGGTTAGTAGTGCAATCTGTCACCCCTCACTTGTGTTGACTCAGGTTCGAGTCTTGGGGGTGGGGAAGGGGGTAAAAATTAATTTGAGCTTGCCCACCCCCTTTCCTTTAAAAAAAAAAAATCCAATGGCATTCATTACACAGGTGGTTGATTGGACTTCCATATTTGAAGGGCATAATTAATTTTACATTTTGATCCTTTAGGAGATGAGTTTCTTATGTATGCATTCTAGTTTGGTCAAATACTAGTTCAGTTGCCCAAAAGTCTACTCTAAATGGGGATTTTCTCTTATATATACGTGGATCTGGGAGACCTTTAAAAGAAGAAAATATGCGTATGTGATAAACGAGATAATCCTACTATTGGGACAATAACCTGTTAAAAAATAACGTAATATCTATTTAGGGTCAATTTAGAATTGTGGAGGTTGAGTTTTAAATTTTATTATTTTGTTTGAGTTTGCACAACGAGTGTTGTTTTTAATATGCAGGTTAAATCTCTTATACATACTCGAAATAATATTTTTCTTGAGCATATGTTTACAAATAATTTAATTTAAAAAGTTAATATATTTCATGGGGTAAAGAGCTCGAGCCCAATATTGGATGCCTTGCCTTCTTTATTTTTATAGTTAATTTACACCTTGCCTCAAATTAAATGCATAATTGGGAGTTAAACACTTCGAGCTTTTTTATCCACTACCAAAGACAAACTAACTTGATCATTTTTTTTTGTAATAAACATATGTTTTAACTTTGTATCCCACCACTTTCCACCATAAAGTAAACTATTCTTAAACCCTTAACCCCCTGTTTCCTTGGAAGAGGCAAGCCAATAGGATTATTTTTCAGAAATAAATATAGGAGTGTGAGGTTAAATCTCATTATTGCTTGGTGTAGATCTTTAATCTGTACCTATAAGATCCGCCGATAGACCTTAATGTAAGTATATTTGTAAGAGCTTCAATCCAGTTTCCGTTAATTTGTCTCGGGCTCTCTGTGCCACTTCTTTTTTTCACCTTTTTTAGCAAAACTCTACATGCCTCTTGAAGATGCAAACTAAGCAATTATTAATACTTGCTACTTTTACAGCTAATTTAGCAAATCTACCAACGTATCTTGCAAATTAAATACAATATTTAAGACCCTTATGAAGACAAGATTTTTCTTTCTTCAGGTTAAAGCAGATTAATGAGTCCTCAGATATATTAAAAAAAAAAAAAAAGTGGCATGAAACACGAGATTATGAAAAGCAGCCAATTTGTCAACACACCAACCAAAGTGCCCATCAGAAAATAGAAGGTAAGATACTGTCTTGGTCTCTCGGAGTTTATTTAATACTCTTGCCTGTATATTATTCTAAAAGTATGGACAACTGTTGGACATTTAGTAACGTTTCTATGGTATTGTAAATTAATTATAAGCAGAAAAAAGTTAGTATTATATTCATATCACCTGCACTAATTCTGCTTTTGATTGTCAAATTATAAACAATGTTATTGACCGGGAGCATAGTTGGGCCTTTTCCAATACCCTTGCCGAAAGGTCCAAAGTCTAAAGCTTATATATTAATTTAATAAAGTTTTGTGTTGCGGTGTGATGCGTTGAGACACCAAATAAAGGCATGGTTATTGAGTAAGACAAAGAGTTTGGTTTATTATGCAATGCACCGGCAAAGTAACGAAGGCAAGTTTGGCAAAAAGAAAGTATAATTAATTATTAAAAACCACTATCATGGCACCCGCAGATGTCCTAGAAATAGTCTCACATGTCTTCCTAATTATTTGATAACGATAAAGTCATAAAAAAAAAAAAATAATTTTGAACTGATGTAAGGTACAGATGAAGTAATTTAGCAAAATCTAACTATGAAATAAAGTACTAATAGGTAATTAAAATGCATGAAAAGTTACACTTCCTATTTCTAGTAACTAAATAATTTAGCTTCTTAATTATTGCTGCAATAAACAATTATAAGCAAGAAACATATGCTAGTTAAGTAGTGCACATAAATTTCAGAAAAAAAAAATACTATACATACTTTCCCTGCCGTAATTAATTAGCATACATTAATTATTTTGGGTTAAAAAAACCTATTTTTTAATTGTGAGAGAACCGCACGTGTGGTATTCATATAGTTTGCTACTCTTTTTCAGCCACAATCTCAAAATTTTATAATACATAAAAAATAATACAACTAATTAATGTATGTACGTACAACATTTGTAATTAAATTTAATATAACAACCACTTAAATAATAGTTTTTCAAAATAAATGTGTGCATGTGAGGACAATATTGACATATGATGTAGAATTTCACTTACAATAAAACGATGGACTTGGAAAATGAAATATATAGAGAGAGAGACAGCGAGGAGAGAGAGAGGGATGAGCCATTATTGAAGTACACAATTTTTATTTTTTTTTTTGAGAAGATTGAAATGCACAACCTTAGATAGAAATTAAAGCAGTCGAGTAAACAAGACAACTCGAGAAGAGAGTAGAGAAGAAGTGCTTTCACGATGACCAAAGTCTCTGAGCACTGGCTCCACTCCTACTAACCTTATGTGCTACAATTATTAATGGCACGATGGTAACTTTTTACATCAATTTCCTAAATTAGAAAGAGAACAGTACCCTCATCAACTTTGCATGCAATGTTAAGTAACTGATCGTCTTTTTGTCAATGGAGTAAATTCAGAACAAAATTAAAGTGAGGATTACTTTATTCGAATTTGGATTCACTGTAATAGGATTCCACTCATACACGTTTCCCTGTCCCTGAAGGCTCAGGCCCAAGGTGTGCTTATAAAACAGCACTTACCCTAGCTACCTGTCTTCACAAATCACAGTATCAAAACAATACTGTCTCAACAATGTTTTCAACAGAAAATATCCCTTCAGCTTCAACATTGTTTGCCACCTATGCCTCCCTGACTGCTTCAGCCATGCTATTTCGGTCAATGGCAAATGATTTTTTACCCGAACCAGTTCGAAATTATGGTTGTTTTGCCTTCCGATATTTCTTCAAGCCTTGCTCAAAAGAATTGACTCTTGTGATGGAAGATTCTAATGGTATTGCCCGCAACCAAATTTTTGAGGCCGCTGAGGCTTACCTGAGCACTAAGATCAGTCCTACCATCGACAGGCTCAAAATATGCAAAACTCCAAACGAAAAAGTCATCACAATCCGGCTGGAAAAGAACCAACAGATTATTGATTCTTTCCAAGGTGTGCAGCTCAGATGGAGGTTTGTTCTTGCGGAGGCAGCCCACGGAAAGGGTAATTCCCATTCTATGGGGCCTGAGAAACGATTATTTGAGCTTACATTTCACCAGACTCACAAAGACATGGTTTTGAACTCTTACCTGCCACATGTAATCGAGCTAGCAAAGGATATGAAAGAGAAGACAAGGGTTTTGAAGATGTACACGCTCCATAGGGTTCCAGATTACGATGCGATCCGGTGGGATTCGGTCAACCTTGAACATCCTGCAACCTTTGACACTTTGGCCATGGAACCGGATCTTAAAGCCACTATCATGGAGGATCTCGATAGGTTTGTTAGGAGAAAGGAGTTTTACAAGAGAGTTGGCAGAGCATGGAAACGTGGGTACTTGCTGTACGGACCTCCAGGCACTGGCAAATCAAGCTTGGTTGCAGCCATGGCCAACCACCTCAAGTTTGATGTCTTTGATTTGCAGCTCGGAAATGTAACCCGTGACTCCGATCTAAGGACTCTCTTGCTCACTACTGCGAATAGATCAATCCTTGTCATCGAAGACATTGATTGCAGCGTCGACTTGCCTGATCGCCGAAATGGAAATGCAAATAATGCCGACGCTCAGGTTACATTACTCTTACTTTCCATATCTAATGTTTTTCCTCACTATTTGACATTATGAATGCCGTCTTTATATATTTCATGTAACAAACTACTTCAACCGTTTAAATTTCTTGTTAGAAAGAATGTGATGCCCTGAAAATATTCTTTTTTATTTCTGTTGTTTGTATTCAATCTTTTGTTTTGTTCCTTAGCTTTAGCATTCGCTGTCTTCTTTGATATTTTTGAGCTTTTGTTTTATGTTTGTCCTCCAGGATAAGATTTATTATGCACGTCCCCCTAACTTCTGCTGTTCTTGATCCGTTTTAATTTTCAATAAATTAGCTCGAACGATCTCAAGGTTTATCTAAAGACTAAATTAAAAAAATTAAGCTTTGTTTTAGTCAAAATAAAGATGACTGCTATGACAATTAGTTAAAACCTCACAAAAACCTGACAAAAATACATTCAAATTGATGTTACCAAAAATGACGCCGAGTATATTTTTGCCAAACTTTTTATAAAACTCTAGCTTCCTGATGAAATAGCTTCTTTATTGCCTTTTTCCTTTTTTTTTTTTTTTTGGTTTTGGTTTTGCTTTTGTTGTGCTTTAGAATATTCAATTTGCAGTTACAAATCAGCTTCAAATTATTTGAGTTTTGCGAATCCTAAATTCGGTTGTGTGTCTTCGTACACGCACACGCGCACACACCACATGCACACATATGTATTAAAAAATGTTCGATCACTTAATTATATTATTAGTAATTTAGTAAAGCAAGGCCTGGGTATTATCCTCATTTTGCACCAACAAGTGAGCTTCAACATAGTGAATCTCCAGTGTACTAAGTAAAGGTAACATCTGGCCCAATAGATTACCCACACTAGCAGTGCTACAGAAAATCCTAATGGCACATCGCAGATCACATTCCACAAGCCACGTTATGTAGGGATCATTTGCTTGGAATTTGACTGTATATAAGAAATCCTTTTCTAGTTGATCTTTTCTTATTAGCCCACAATTCAGATACATTGTTGGGTAATTCCGTAATTATCATTTAGTTGTCCTTACAACCACTTGGACGTTAAACGCCTGAAGCTAGCTCCAACCCTAGTAATATAGTAAAAGCTCTTATTAGATTATATTAAATCTTATATACAATTGTTTTCATAATTATTTTTATAAAAATTTAAATACGGAAATGTTCTCCTACTATGTCAAAAGTCAATTGGCTACTTAACCTTATTAGATTTGTGTTATGTCCGTCGGAAAAAAAAAAAAAAAAGAGTCTAGTTACCGTACTTGTTATGTTTCAAAAAGCAAAAAATATTTTTGATGTTTGGTTTCTTTGTTAGACTGACACCCTAGACTTCTAGCAGTCCAAGGCTGCTGGTGCAGCTGTCCTCAAAACCAAGGCTGACTTAGCTGGCGGAAAGGGACAGCAGATGGTGCGTTTAATATTATCAACTTTTTATTTTTGTTTTCATTTGAACATGCAATGAGACAATACTGTCTTTTGCTTCACATTATAATTATCCATCATGCACGTGTATAAATAACTTTAATTAATTTATTAATTTATTATCCCGGGTTGGCCGGGTACAGTATAATCATTAACTTGTTTTGGATGATGATCAGTTGACATTGTCGGGGCTGCTGAACTTCATTGATGGACTATGGTCCAGTTGTGGTGACGAGAGGATTATCGTATTCACGACCAACCACAAGGAGAGGCTGGATCCTGCTCTGCTGCGTCCAGGACGCATGGACATGCACATTCACATGTCATATTGCGGCCCTTACGGGTTCAGGCTGTTAGCTGCTAATTACTTGGGCATTACCGATGGTGAGCACAAGCTTGTTGCAGAGATTGAGACCTTACTAAAGACCATCAACATAACTCCTGCTCAAGTTGCGGAACAGTTCATGAAGAGTGAAGATGCTGATGTTGCGCTTGCAGCACTTATCAAACTCCTCAAAGAGAAGGAACGCAATGGCAATGGCGATGTTGATGGAGATGAAGATGAGATCAATTTGGACGAAGTCGCTATCCTCGAATCCAAAAAGCTCAAGACTCAGGATCAAATTCAGGACAAGGGTAAAGAGACTGCTGCTGGCCCCATCCGCAGGAGAAGGAAGAGATCCTCTGGCAGAGTCAGGAAGTCTAAAAAATTAATACCCTGCTGCTAATTAATTTGAAATCGTTAGTGTACTCATACTAATTTATGCTGTACTGAACTGCTTTAATACGTTAGCATCAGACTATTGATTAAGTATTCATGGCGGTTTTTCAAATTAAGAATTATAATCTTAGTAGGTTATGGGATGTGATTTGGATCACTACTACGAATGAATAAAGTTATCTTCTACATATGATTTACAGATTTCACGACCTTGACTATGCATGACTCGAAGAATATATATATATATTGGTTGCTGGACTTCTTCTCATCTTTGTTTTATTATCATCAAGGCCACAAATTTTGTGGACTCTTCATTTCTTCATCTAATCCCTGAACATTTGTACATGCAATTAACATCTCCTAATTAAGTGGGCTCTGACTCCGGCTTCCGGTGATCATGAGTCATGCATGATATTAGTGGCATCCAAGGCCTAGAAGTTAATGGATCAACATGCGTCTTTGTTTAAAAAAAGAAAAAGAAAAGAAAAAATAGAATGGCTTGTGAAATAATTAATATCCATGAGATGTTTCTTATTTTCAATTCCGAGAAGATGCCGCCTCCAGAATATGAGCTGTGTTTTAAAAAGATGTTAATTTTTTAAAGTTATAAAAATTTAAAAAACCAACTGCCCTCAAAATGGTCCCGTAGCTCAGTTGGTTAGAGCGTTGGTCTTATGAGCCGAAGGTCGCGGGTTCGAGCCCCGCCGGGACCATTTTGGTCATTTTTATTTCGAAAAGTCCAAAAGGTCACTCACTTTCCTTGAAGATTTAACCGAAAGTCCATCAATCAAAATACTGTAGGTAAAAAATTAATGGGGTCTTCCCTAGTCAATCTTTTGTGTAACACTTTGAGATGAATAAAAAATTCTTTTACCTGGTTGTCAATTCTCACCACTAGGTAAGCATTCGGCGTGATTTCAACGCAGACTCGCAGAACCAATAAAGTTTCTTTGCTAGCAAGCAACGAATCTTCTTTCTGTAATCGCAGCCCCATTAATCTTTAAAAACCAGGAGCTTTAAGAACTAATTATCACGAAATTAAGAACTAACCCACCATTCCAGTTGGCAATCATGTTCTCTCTTTCAGAAATTCCACAAACAGCGTCCACGTTGTTCTCTGCATACACCACGTTAGCGGGATCAATGATGCTGCTGCGGTCTTTCGCCAACGAGCTAATTCCCCAGCAGCTTCGCTCTTACTTGTGCACAACATTTTGTTATTACCTCTTCAATCCTCTCTCTAACAATCTTACTCTAGTGTTCAATGAGTGGAGTGGCATGTCACGAAACCAAGTCTTTGATGCAGCTGAACTTTACCTGCGTACCAAGATCACCCCTGACACTGAACGTTTAAAAGTCAGCAAAACCTCAAGACAAAAGAATTTCGCTGTGTCAATCGAAAAGGGCGAAGAGGTTACTGACTCGTTTGAGAATGTTCAACTCAAGTGGAAATTTGTTTGTATGGAGCCTCAGAACAATCATTCTGGCGAAAAACGATATTTTGAGCTTAGTTTTCGCAAGAAACATAAGCAAACAGTGATGTGCTATTACTTGCATCATGTTATAGAAAGGGCTGACGAGATAAAACAAAAAGAAAAAGTGGTGAAGCTTTACAACCGTGAGTGTCCTTACGATGATGACGATGGCGGGGGAGGCGGCGGCATGTGGGGTTCTATCAATCTTGAGCATCCGTCTACTTTTGATACTCTGGCGATGGACCCAGAGTTGAAGCAGATGATTCTTGATGATCTTGATCGGTTTCTGAGGAGAAAAGAGTTTTATAGGCGAGTTGGCAAGGCTTGGAAACGTGGGTATTTGTTATATGGCCCTCCTGGGACAGGGAAATCGAGTTTGATTGCTGCCATGGCTAATTATTTGAGGTTTGATATATATGATTTGGAGCTTACTAGTATATATTCCAATTCTGATTTGAGGAGGATTTTGTTGTCCACTACAAACCGGTCTATTCTGGTAATTGAAGATGTTGATTGCAGTGTTGAGATGAAAGATAGACAAAGTGATGATGCATCTGTCGGCTCTAATACAAAGGTTAGTATTTTCTCTGTTTCTTTAATTTTAGGCTGCTAAAGTAATTGACAAACGTGACAGCTAATTAATGTTTACTACTCACTCATTTGCTTATTGCAGTTGACACTCTCTGGTGTACTCAACTTCATTGATGGTTTATGGTCGAGTTGTGGCGATGAGAGGATCGTCGTGTTCACGACCAACCATAAGGAGAGGATTGACCCTGCATTGTTGCGGCCTGGTCGAATGGACGTGCATATTAACATGTCTTATTGCACGGTTCATGGGTTCAAGGTTTTGGCCTCAAATTATCTTGGAATTAAAGGCAAATATAACTCGTTGTTCGGAGAAATTGAAGGGCTAATACAGAGTACAGATGTCACTCCGGCAGAGGTAGCAGAGGAACTTATGAAGGGTGACGATGCTGATGTTGCTCTAGAAGGGCTTGTTAATTTTCTTAAACGTAAAAGGATTCAAGCTGATGAATCCAAGAATAATGATGTGAAGGGTGAAGAGACTGATGAAGTTGAGCATGAAAAAGTAAAGCAGTTGAAGACTGGATGATGACGAGAAAAAAATAAAGTAAAAATATATATATATATATAGAGCAGCATCATAGGCGGCCATGGCCCATGGGCCAAGTACAATAGTAAAATTTGTTTCAAATGGGAGATTGTGGGCAGTTTTTATAATTTTGCTAGTTCAGAATTTGTTGAATATGATCTGCATTTACTTTTCATTATGGGCAGAGGCCATTGGTAATTTAGGACAAATTCAAAGCTTTGTGTTTGCAATTTATGACGAGCTCTTGCTGCATTAGGCCATCAATTACGTTGGAATTTAGAACCCAGCAATGTCAAATGTGGCAATGGTTCATTTACGGCTTGGCTTTTGCTCTTGAGGCGCTCAATTGTTAACCCATACTGGCTTTTAGAACATGGATTATGCTCTGCCTCTCATGATACACTAAACAGTATACCTATCAAATTAGAAACATAATTCAACTTTCACCTTTGTAATAACATAATTTTTGTTTAGCTAGTAGTAATATAATTCGCGTGTGTTTACTTTTAATATTTTCAATATGTTGCGCGTACACTCACGCACGAAAGCATTAAGAAAGAGCTACGTAATCAATTTATCCAAAAATTTATATCCGAATTATGCCTAAACAGACAAAAGCCAAATCACATCATTTTGACTTTTGAGTTTGGTCTGCTTGGCACAATTCGAACATAAATTTTAGGGCAATCCGGGCTAAAATAAAATTTTATTAGTTGAAAAATGTTAAGTAGGGAGAAAATTGAGAAAAATAATTAAAAAATAATAATAGAAAGAGAATGAATAGGTAGAAAAAAAAAACTAATTTCTCTTAACTTTCTTTAAACTTTCTTTAAACTTTCTCCCCACTAAGGACCACTCTTATTAATTTATTTTTAGTTTTAAAAAGGCGTTCTAGGCCATAACAATGCAATTGGCTGAAACCGCGTATAAAGATCGAGACGCCGGTTTTGAAGCGGTCCACCCACTTTGCAGTTGACTACAGTTTCGTGAGCTTGGTATTAAGTCGATCATCAAATTTCCCTATTAAGCTTCCTCAGATCAGCTTTGCATTTCTAATTCCATCAGCAAATCAAGGATGTTTTTGTAATTCATGAATGTAAAATGTACAGATAGAGGGCTAGAGAAGCAAATAAAAATCGAACCTTCCTCGAAGCTGAATCTTTCCATCTGGTGTGACCGCTAAAACCTGTGCTTATATGATCATTGTATTTCCGCCATTTTCAATGAACTATTGAGTTCCGAGAGATTACTAAAGGCTTCCAAGAAATTGATTGTAAGTACATTTTTCTTGATTTTTTGTTTTTCTTCTATTTGTTAACAAATCTTGTTCTTCCGATTGTCTTGACCAGTAATTTGTATGAAAAAGGAAACCTACTAGCATCAAGGTCAACTGTGAAGGTAACCCAGTCGCAGGCAGATTTAGAATTGACATAACGCAGATTTAAAATTTACCTTTTTTTTTAAGTATCAGAATTGAGCTACTTATGATAGAAATCAGAAGAAAATGAAAGTCATTTATGCTGTTATTCTTGTGTTGAATCGGACTTGCATTGAATTCTTGCAAGTTGTTTGTGCTTAGTTAGCTCATAACCACCAACTCTCCCAGGTTAGTACTTCCCTTGTTATTTCTGGATGCTGACGCTGGGGAAGGAACCAGGAAATTTTGATTAAGAGCTCTAACTGACGTTAAAATTTATAAATGATTACTGTTGTATATTCTGAGATTAGAAATCGTTCACATCCTTTCCGATTTAATTCATAGTTAATAAGAGTTCAAGCCAAGCATATTATCTGTATGTTTCATGTAGTCTTTTTATCATATGAATTGCTAATGGAATTTCATCGCGAGTGATGGTACTTACATTCAACTCATTTCTATTTTAGCCCTCAACTTAATGTTCAATATTTTGAGTTTTTCCATTGCTTCAGACTTGTGGGCGAGAAAGCATGGCGGATGCAGTGGTGCAGATATTCTTGGAAAGGCTACTTAACACTCTTACAGAACAGACTGGCTATGTGAATGAATTCAGGGACCAGTTTGAGAGGTTACAGAGAGAGCTCCAGTTCATGCAGAGCTTCCTCGCAGATGCAGACAGGCTTAAGAGGAAGAGGAATTTCCAAACTCTACGCACGTCCATGGCTGATCTGCGGGAGCTGATTTATGAAGCTGAAGACATTCTGGCAGACTGTCATCTCCAATCAAGGGATGACAATCAACTTTCCAATGGCTGGTTGACTTGTCTTTCTCCTTCAAATATTTCATTTCAATATCGAACTGGAAAGCGCCTCAGAGAAATCAATGACAAAATCACCTACATTAAACAAAACATGGCATCTTTTCTTAATGTCCCACTTTTTACCCAGACAGACACAATGGATGCACGCAATGACCAAATGAGCAGATGGAGCTGCCCTGTATATGACCATACCTTAGTGGTTGGATTGGAAGGTGACACAAGGAAGATTAAAGATTGGTTATTTGAAGCAAGGGGAGGGATACTAGCAATTGGCATTGTTGGTATGGGTGGATTGGGAAAAACCACAATTGCTCAGAAGGTCTTCAATGACAGAGAAATAGAGAATTGGTTTGAAAGAAGAATGTGGGTTTCTGTTTCTCAAACATTTACTGAAGAACAAATTATGAGAAGCATGTTGAGGAACTTGGGTGATGCAAGTGCTGGAGATGACAGAGGGGAGCTGTTAAGGAAAATTAACCAATACCTATTAGGCAAGAGGTATTTGATTGTGATGGATGATGTCTGGGGAGAAGACCTTGCTTGGTGGAGTAGAATCTATGAAGGATTACCTAAGGGAAAAGGAAGTAGTATCATCATCACCACAAGAAATGGGAAAGTCTCCCAGAAAATGGGAGTGCAGAAGGCAAGGATGCATTTTCCCAAATTCCTCAGTGAGGATGATAGCTGGTTGTTGTTCAGAAAAATAGCATTTGCAGCAACTGGAGGAGAGTGTGGATACCCTTCACTGGAGGGTGTTGGAAGGGAGATTGTGGAGAAGTGCAAGGGGCTTCCATTAGCAATCAAGGCAGTTGGAGGCATGATGCTCTATAAACCACCAACTTATAATGAATGGAGGCGAACTGCAGAAAATTTTCGGGATGAACTGGCGGAAAATGACAACTCTGTGATGGCTTCTCTGCAGCTAAGTTACGATGAGCTCCCCCCTTACCTGAAATCATGCTTTCTGAGTTTCTCTGTTTATCCTGAGGACTGTGTCATAAGGAAAGAGCAATTAGTTTACTGGTGGATTGCCGAGGGATTTGTCCCTCAGAGAAATGGTAGATCATCAATCGAAGCTGGAGAAGATTGTTTCTCAGGGTTAACAAATAGATGCTTAGTAGAAGTGGTTGATAAGGCTTACAATAAAATGATTAGCACTTGCAAAATTCATGACATGGTTCGTGACTTGGTGATCAGCGTGGCAGATGAGGATGCATTTTGCAAACCAAATGGTTTGAATTGTCGTCATCTGGGGATCACAAGTGATGTGGAAAACAGGCAGCTTATATCTAATCTAAAGTTGCGAGCTTTGATGTCCACCACCAAAACTGCTGAAGTGAATAACATTGCATCAAATCTCGCAACAAAGTTTAGTGAATGTCGTTATTTGCGAGTTCTAGATATATCCCGATCTATCTTTGAAATGCCTCTCAAAGGTTTATTGTCTCAGACTGGTTCTCTACAACACCTAAGTTATCTTTGCTTAAGCAACACCCATCCTTTGATACATCTTCCCCCTTCTTTGAAGAAACTTAAAAACCTTCAGATTTTGGATGTCGGTTACTGTCAAAACCTTGAAATGCTGCCCTCTTATGTTCAGTCATTCATCCAGCTCATAGCTTTAGATGTAACTCATTGTGGCTCCCTTCAGTACTTACCAAAAGGCTTTGGAAAGCTTTTGAACCTTGAAGTTCTGTTGGGGTTTAGACCTGCTAGATCAAGCCAACCAGAAGGTTGTCGGATTTCTGAGTTGAAGAATTTGACTAGACTTAGGAAACTTGGATTGCAACTTACTTGCGGGGATGAGATTGGAGAAAATGAGATAAATGCATTGGTAAACCTTAGAGAGCTGCAGTTTCTGTCAATAAGTTGCTTTGACAGCCATGGCAGTGACCTTATTGCCAAAATTGATGAGCTTTATCCTCCAGAGCAACTGGATGAGCTCTCTCTGAATTTTTATCCCGGGAACACAAGTCCTGTCTGGCTCAATCCTGTCTCACTTCCTATGTTAAGGTATCTTTCAATCTGTTCAGGAAACCTTGCAAAAATGCATGACAGCTTTTGGGGGGAGAATAGTACCGTCTGGAAAACCGAGGCCCTATTGTTTGAATCTCTATCAGATTTGGGAATCGAATGGACGAGGTTGCAAGGGGTTATGCCATCCGTACACATTGTGAATGCTAGTTGGTGTCCGGAGTTGGACTCTTTCCCAATTGAAGATGTTGGATTCAGAGGAGGTGTCTGGATTAAGGCAGAGCATAGCGGTTAGCCACCATATCTAAACCGAACAACCAAGATAATTTTTTAACTAATTCATGTTGTATTAATATCCATTTTTTGATTCATGTAAAAACTAGATTGTTATTGTTATGGCAAAAAATATCACTGTGAAATGATTTGTTTTAGCTGTTATATGTTATATATTTTCACTAGTAACTATGCGTTTGTTATGCTTCGTTAGCTTGTGTGATGTTCTAAATTGGTAGTTGTATGTGTCCCTCTTTGAAGTGAATCATGCAGCTTTGCTATTCAACTTTGTCTCACTAATTGGAATTCAAAAGAGTAAGGCACACCTAAAATTATTATTAATCCTACAAAATTCATCCATACAAACTAATAATTTTGTAAGGGTGCAGCCACCGTGCAACTGTTGCACGATGCCCTCTATTTTGTCTTCTTGTGCTGTGACCATTAAATTTAATATAAGAGTAGATTCAACAATGTTCTAGTTCGCTAATTAACACTACACTCCTTGTTGTACGTTAGAATTCTAAAAATCAAATGTTTTTAAAATTATAACACATAAATTCATATTCATATTGTTTCAAATTTGTAAATAATTTAAACAATTAAAATATGGGTAGACTGTTTTAAGTTAAAAAACTTGACATAAAACAAAACATCAATATCTAACTTTTTTTTTTTAATTTAAGAAGTGAAATAAGTGATGACTTGACATTAAAATTCAATTTATAAATTAGCTTAAAAAATAAAACTAGTATGACATTACTAAAATAAAATATTTAATAAATAATTATAAAAATTATGTATTTTATTTTCTTTCCTTACACTTTGGTTGCCACTTTAAAATATATGCATACTACACTTTAAATAAAAAATAACTAAAATATAATTTAATTTCAAAGTTATCAATTATTTAAAAATAACAAAACTTGAACGGTATCTATAGATCTAAACCAATATGACATCAATCACTTATAGCAAATAGATTTGATTTGTTATTTTAATTTATTCAATTGCCATGGCCTCACATTTGCCATTCAAATATTCAAATCAAATTGCTACATTTTGTTTTGGTTATGATGTGAAAAATAAATGGAATAATTGATTAATTAATAATATTTTAATTTGAAAGGAGTTGCTGACTAATAATTGATTAATTATCTAAGTAAAGAAAAAGAGAACATATTATCTAAATATGGAGGAGAGAAAAAGAAAATGAAAAACTAAAATTATCATAAATGTATAAATAAAAAAGCAAGTAGGGGATCAAAGATAAAAGACAAAACCGCGGTACTGTAGTACTGTGCAACCGTCGCACCACGGTTTTGTCCATTTTGTAAAGAGGTTCAATCATAATTTTGCCCATTTTAAGGGGCTCGAATGTAAATATATCATATTAACAACTAAGCAGGCACCACGCCAGGGACACTGAAAGCAAAAGAGGTTGAGAGCCTTGAGCCCTGAGAGCGAGAGGGCGTCTCACGGGGAAGCTGACTCTCTAGTCTTTGCCCGGTTCGATCGGAAACCACAAACCAGTTATCGTATTAGAAAGAATTAAAGATCCCATTTTTGTATTGCAAAAACTCTGAAACTCGAAACTATCACTCTGTCACTCCTCTGATCTTTCTGCCAAAGTAACCTTGTGTTTTAGATCTGCTCCCTTCAATTAAGTAATCTCTTAGTTGTTAAGGAGAAATGGATCCCAATTCTGTGAAATCGACTCTGTCTAACTTGGCATTTGGGAATGTAATGGCGGCAGCTGCTCGTGATTATCAAAAGGTTCCATTCTCTATATCTATCTTCTTTGTTCTTTTAATTTCATGGATGCGAACAAATAACTGGCTTATAATATCAAACTATCACGCAAAACTTGACTTGATAAGTCAATAACCAGTAAATTCATTCGTAAGGTTTTGCTCAATACGGCGATTCTTTGAGAACCCTTTTGGTTATTTTATGAACTGTAATTGAGAGTGACTTTTACTATATTTTACTCCAACATTTTAAGACCCAGAGAATTCCATTCCTCAATGAATTGTTGAAGTTAGCAGCATAACATTTATGACGGCCATTATGATGTATAAATGGTATATATACTGGTCTTACAGGAACTGCTTGATAAAGAGAAGGCTCAGGCTTCAAGTTCTAACAACGAAGTTGACCTTGATGAACTGATGGATGTAAGTTAGTATGCGTATCTACATTGTAAAATTATAAACTTGTCTAGTCATTTCGTCTCATATGGAATCGCAATGCCTTTGCAGGATCCTGAGCTGGAAAAATTGCATGCCGACAGGATTGCAGCTCTCAAGGTTATATTTTTTTTTTCTTTTAACCCCTTGGTGAACTGCTGTGCAATTTGATAGCTGGCTTTGGCCTCTGGGTTGAGATTTCTGTATTTGTCGTTCACGTTAAAAAATTTATTTGAATAGAAAGAAGCTGAGAAGCGACAAGTTTTGCAAATGAAAGGACATGGAGAATACAGGGAGATAGGTGAAGGGGATTTCTTGGGTGAAGTCACTGGAAGTGAGAAAGTGATTTGCCACTTCTATCATAAGGAATTCTACCGCTGCAAGTAAATCCTCTGTTTAAAATCTTGCTCGCATACACTTGCACGCTGATACATTGGTTTGCACACATAATTAATATATCAAGATTTATGTATCTGACCATTTTGATGGAATATTTTAAGGATAATGGATAAACATTTGAAGGCCCTTTCACCCAAGCATATTGGTACAAAGTTTATCAAGCTGGATGCAGAGGTTAGTATTCACAAGCACTCTTGATCTCCAGTTGAATTGAGATTTTTCATCAACTGAGGCTTATGCTGTTAGATTGTAAATCAAAATTTCATCTTAATTCATTCAAAATGTTAAGCTGCACGTAATGCCTTATGGAATATCATCATTGTTATATTGCAGAATGCACCCTTCTTTGTGACGAAACTTGGAATTAAAACATTGCCTTGTGTCATACTGTTCAGGTCAGGCCACGTGTGATGCCTTTTAATTTTTCTATTTTTACGCACATTTTGCTATCTTTTATGGCATATGAGTTGAGGTTTGTTGGCTTCAAGAACAACTATGAAATTGGAGTATAGAACCTTCATTCTAATTGTCGTAACCCGAGCAGTAATGATGCATGGGTAGCGGTAGTCTACTCCCTTGTGATTCCCATTATCTTTCTGGACATGACAAAAATGAATGTCCAGCTGAAATGATATACCCTATGCCCAATGGAATACATGTTTTGCATCACATGTTGAATGTAGAAACTAATAATGTTTTCTAATCAAATATTAATACTAAATTATTACACTGTTTGCATTCAGAAAAGGAATTGCTATAGATAGGCTGGTTGGATTTCAAGACCTGGAAGGAAAAGATGATTTCACCACAAAGATACTTGAGGTTCTACTAGTAAAGAAAGGTATTGCCTCTGCCCTGATGTAGTTCAATTTGTAGCTTAAACTTGTGTCTGAAAACCTTTATTTTATAGGTATAATTAGCGAGAAGAAAGAGAATGAAGATGATGAAGGGGACGAATATCAGGAGAATAGGCACAGGACGGTGAGATGCTCTGTGGATCCAGACTCTGATTCTGACTGAAGTAAAATCTGAAAATGAAAATGTGGTTTCTTGCCTGGAATGTCAATTGACTTGAAAAATGTGAGCTTGTATAACTATTTTCACATTCAAGTTTTTTCTATTATCCCAAGAAAATCATTTTTGTGATTAGAAAAGTAATTATAAATTTATTATTCTAGCACTGTTGTTGACAGCAAGTGCTTCTGCCATTAGATCAAGGGATACAACCGTTGTTAGTGTGCTGGTTGGTTCAGACCATTGATAGCTACATTGGGTTTGTTTAATGCTCAAAAAGAAAGCAATTCTAGTCCTTTTTGAAGGTTTTATTTTATTTTAATTTTTTTCCTTTTTTTTTATGTGGAAGTTTGTTAAATGACTTGAAGGATATTTTATTGCATTTTGCAACAGAAGTGGGGCTTGAGGATAAAAATAGGAGAACAAGAAAATATTGACTGAATTGTTTGAGTTTTTTTTTTTTTTTTAATTTTCCATTTAAGAAATGTTAATAAAGGCAAAATAATATTGTTCAAGTACATAGAAATTTTAGGTTTATGATATTCATTTTTCTGGTCCTTCCGTGTCCCGTTAAAGCGTGTATAAACTTTTGTCATGCTTAATTTTGATCACCGATTCGAATTGCTATGGACATGATTGTAATTAACAATTGATCTTAATCTATATATATATATAGGGAGGGCTACTTTATAGTTGCCCTAAGGTGTGCGCCCTCTCAAGAATAATAACCGGCCGTGGAATCCACAACCCACTTATGAAAGAGCTGCACCTTACGGTACGGTAACTATAAGATAGCAAACTATATATATATATCGAGAGAGAGAGAGAGAGAGAGAGTACGTACAACGTAAATTTCGAAATCTCAAACCTGGGCGGATTTTCGGGGAAGAGATGCCACGTGGTAGAATAATATTGGACCCGTAAGTCCAATGTTCCATCTAGCAAAGTCTTCCTTTTCAGACCTGGGTAACTGAATAATCTACAAAAGTGGCGGGAAAAGAGGTTAAAAGGTACCGTCAAGATTATGAATGGAGTGGCCTTACATTTCGCCACGCACAGTCAGTTACGGCTAACACCCATAGAACCTCACCTCAACACTGATTGATTTAGGGAAGCCCAAAAAAGTAAAGAACGCCACTTATTAGCTCATCGTACCTCTCCGCCAATTCCTAAGGACGCTGCATTTACAGAGAATTCTTCGGTCTTTTGTACTTAAATCTCCCAACTTCATCTCTTTTGCTCTTCGGCAGAGGGTAACTACTCTTTTTTAAACCTTTCTTTCTCACTCTCAATCAGTCTTTGATACTCTTTTTGTTCGTGTTTTTTTCTCTTTTTTTTGGTTCTTTTTTTTTTTTCTGACGCACATTTTGTTCAAACGTTGGCAGGCATTTGATGCAAATATACAGTTCTGGCATCTCGTGATATGAGTGCTTGATTCTTCTGCCCTTTGCTGCGTCACCAACCCGTTTAAAGCAAAGTAAATACCTAAACGAGTGTTAAATCTCATGGCCGCATCTGGAATCCTCTCTCCCAGACAAGGTATCAGAATCTTTGAGTATTATCATTAGTACTATTATTCTGGGTTCATTAGTTAGTTTTTGTATTAATTATTACTACCGATTGTAACTAATACGGCTGTTGGTTTTTATAACACCAGAAAATGAGATTTTTGAGGATGAGAAAAAGACCAGGATTGGGTCATTGAAGAAGGTAGCAATTAGTGCTTCAAACAAGTTCAGGCATTCTTTGAAAAGGGGAAGGAGAAGTAGTAAGGTGATGTCTGTGGTTGAGATTGAGGATGTGCATGACGCCGAAGAAATTAAGGCCGTTGATGCACTTCGTCAAGCTCTTATATTAGAGGAATTGTTGCCCTCAAGACACGATGATTATCATATGATGCTCAGGTTTATTTGCTGCTTCCCTTTTCTCTTCTTCTACAGCCTCGATGATGCATATAACATCCCTATATTCCTTTGTAGACCTCTAAAGCTTTTACTTTCGAATTTATGCATACAGATTCTTGAAGGCCAGGAAATTCGATATAGAAAAAACAAAACAAATGTGGTCAGATATGCTCCAGTGGAGAAAGGAGTTTGGTACAGATAATATTATGCAGGTATTAATCATTCATAAAAATTAAACAACCAGACTTTGGAGGCTTTCAAATTAATTCTGCTACGGAGTTGTTAGTTTAATCTAGAAATTTTGGACCAGAAGTTTAACTAGATTCATCTTTCTTTAAGGATTTTGAATTTAAGGAATTGAGCCAAATCTTGGAATATTATCCCCATGGTCATCATGGAGTAGACAAGGAAGGACGACCTGTATATATTGAGAGATTAGGCTTAGTTGATGCTACCAAGCTCATGCAAGTAACGAATATGGAGCGCTATCTCAACTACCATGTGCGGGAATTTGAGAGGACCTTTGATATCAAGTTTCCAGCATGTTCGATTGCAGCAAAGAGGCACATTGATCAAAGTACAACAATCCTTGATGTGCAAGGAGTGGTATGTGAAAATAACTGACAGATTAGTTCTCCGGATCAACAGTTAGTCTCTTTTAAAGCATAGTGTTTTGATTTTAACACAATGTTATGCTACAGGGTCTTAAAAGTTTTAATAAGGCTGCCAGGGAACTAATTACTCAGATTCAGAAAATTGATGGTGACAATTATCCTGAGGTTCTAATTCATCTCTGTTCTTAGTTCGCAGCCATCCAAGTCCTTGGTTGGCCTCTCTATGGAATCTCTAAATACTAGCTGTAGATGACAAAATTCTGATCAGCAATTTCTTTTCCTTACTACAGACCTTGAATCGGATGTTCATCATTAACGCTGGGTCAGGATTTAGAATGTTGTGGAATACGATTAAGTCCTTTCTTGATCCAAAGACCACGGCAAAGATTCATGTAAGGATACACAACTCATATTGTTCACGTTGTCTTGAAAGTTGAGGGCATGTCATTCTCTGATTATTTCGATCAAGGGAATATATCTGATCAATTAAAAATACTATTGACCAGGTGCTAGGGAACAAATATCAGAGCAAGTTGCTAGAAATCATTGACGCTAGGTAAATTTATAATGCATAACTAGGCTTCATTTGGTACTTTTATCATTTAAATTTATTGGTGGCTTGGCTTTTGCATCAGTGAGTTGCCGGAGTTTTTGGGAGGTAGCTGTACTTGTGCCGATCAAGGGGGTTGTATGCAGTCCGATAAGGGCCCATGGAAGGACCCAGATATCTTGAAGGTAGCCCTATAACTCTGCTTTCAATAACAAGATTGATTTTCTTGTTCATAGTTGCTCTTGAATTAGCCATCTAAAATCATTGATCCATGGACTTATAGATGGTTCAAAATGGTGACCACAAATGCAAAAAGATGAGTGGGGCTCAAAAACCTGAGGAGAAGACAATTTCTGAGGACGAGACAATAAGCCCTAAGGTTTCACTTGTACTCTAAGCATACTTGTCTTTCTATATTGTTTTTGAGTCCTTGTTCTTGTTATTGATCAAGTATATACAATTTTACTCAGAAAATTGAGACTTCCAATGCGGAGACCCCCAAGGAACAGTGTCCGAAGCTCTCTCCTATTCAGGAAGAGTTTAATGTACAAGTCTTCCAGTTCCTCCTTACTCTCAATTTCCCTTTCTGGTCATTGTGAATGATTCACTGGCATCCATTACTGATTTTGCGTTTCGTTTTTTGTCCCCCCTCATGAAATTGAACCCCACAGATTATGAAGCAAAATTTCCATAAGTCTTTCAAGTACGATGATCGTTTTGTGCCAATGGTCGATAAACCTGTGGATGCAAGTTGGCAAAAAGTAGTTGAGAATGAAAAATTCTATCAGAAAGGTATCACTCCATGCTTGTACCCATGAAATAGAGAGTTTATGTGTCTTCTTGATAAAAAAGGAAACAACTACATATTTGAACTGAATTGTCTGTCAGTTGGAGCTGAAGATTACAACATGCGGGATAAGATTCCTGAAGGGAATATTAGCTCTCAGCTTTTCACTGGAGTGATGGCCTTTGTTATGGGCATCGTGACGATGATCAGAGTGACAAAAAATATGCCTAAAAAGCTAACAGATGCTACCATCTACTCCAATCCCGGTTACAATGTTGACGAGGTAGACCGGCATAAGTCTACACCTGGAGTTTATGGTGCAGAGTACATTGCTGTCATGAAGCGTATGGCTGAATTGGAAGACGCAGTAACCATTTTGAGCGCAAAACCTGCAGCTATGCTAGCCGAGAAGGAGGAAATGCTAAATGCTGCCGTTAGTAGGGTTGATGCTTTGGAGCAAGAGCTGATGTCAACTAGGAGGGTAATCTGAATTTCTTACTGAAAAGCTGTGATTCATGTCTTAGGGATTTGTGTGAGTGATAATTCGATGTTCATGTATATACAGCACCATTAATTTACTCATGTTTGACTACGCAGGCTCTGGAGGATTCACTTGCTCGACAGGAGGAATTGTTAGCATATATTGATAAGAAGAAGAAGAAGAAGAAGTTGGTATGCTAATAAGACTAGCTAATAATTTCTTTATTATAATAATATGGGTTAGAGTATGCTGTATCATTTTCAAATTCTTTTATCTTCCACTGCAGTTCAACTGGTAAACAAAGAAAAGCTGGATACTAAGAGATTCTTAGGAGGATGGTGCTGTGCGTGGTGAAATTATCTTTTTGAGGCCACCCAAATGCACACTAATTTGTTGATTGATTGTAAAATACATTTAAAAGTTTTGCTCAGATGTACAATGCGGCCATTTTTTCACTCGTGTATATTTTTTAATTAAAGAAAGGGCTTCTTATTGTAACTTACTTGCAGATGCAAGTAGCTAGATGAACATTTTATGTAACTTTTCTTTATTTATTTCCATGTGTGACAAATGAGGGGACACAATGTCCATAAGGGATCGAAGCTTGTTTATACAATCTATTAAGTGTCTTCTTGCAATTTAATATGATAATTAAAAGGCTGTCTTGTAGTACTCATCGTAGTCATTAAGCAAAGATTATGAACAAGGTAAGGGCACAAGGCGTAGCCTGTTACTCTGAGCAAAACTTGAAACCTGTAAAGAAATTAATTATGCATTGTTTAATAATAGATACTTTGTCAGTCAATCAAGCCTCAATGTAAAATATTAGAAGAATTTCCTTACCTCATGAAATGTTACTTTGAGCTGTGAATCTGATGAATTCATAGGCGCGATTAGTGCCCCAAGTTCTCCATGAAGAATTTTAATTTTCTCAATATATATGCTTTGATAAGACAGGAAATGTGCTATTCTGCAAATAACTCGTGCATTAAATTAAGCTCAAGCAAATCAACTTAAGGAAAGCAAGTTTAGCCAAACTTGTTTAAACATTGGTGAGTTTTTGGTGAAGAAGGTGATATGGTTCTTCACTAGTGTAGGCGCTCTTTTTTTTTTTTTTTTTAATGTGAACATGTTTTTAAATCATGAGGTTTAGTAGAATCAGAATTTAATACTGTTAAACTGCACGCTTAATAACGTATTTGCATTTAAAAAATCAGGACATCTACATTTGAGAATGATTTTATAGACATATATATGTCTATATATATATATATAGAGAGAGAGAGAGAGAGAGAGAGAGAGAGAGATACACACTTGCACAAATATGATTTTTAATCTTGATAGTTGGTAATACTGTGCTACAATTGAAATTTCAATATATGTATGTATGTATGTATGTATTATAGATATTAAAATTGTACATGATGTATATTTAATATTTGCTCTTAAAAATTTTAAAACTGTTATCTGCCATATTTTTTTTAAGGAAAATTATCATCCATCAACCTAAAGATTACTCAGTTATTTAAAACGCTACAAAAATTTAAATTTGTTTGGATTCCAGCAAATGTAACATAAGCAAACCCTATCAATTAACATGTTGACTCCGTACTCATTGCAAAAAATATTCATTTTCCACCCAATAATTGCAAACAGTATAAATTTCCACCCAATAGTTGTAAACCGTGCAAAATTTTCTTGCAAAAAGTATCAATTTTCCATTGTTGACTAAATAATACAACCCATTTTTTTCCTTTTTTTCTTCAAATTTTGTGTTTTAAATTACAAGTGCATAAAAAACAAAGGGTACAACTACCTCACAGCATATATTGAACTATTAATTTTTCTTGAGTAAATGTATCTTTTAGTAGACACAAAATGAGAGCAATAGAAAATCCATACCCTTCTCGAAGAAAATATTTCATTACTAATAATAAAAATAGGCAAAGTCAAGTTAGTTTTACATAATAAAATTGAGTAATAATAGAGTTACAAGTTCTTATATAAACTATTTTCATACAAATTGAGCATAATATCATTGGTTGAGTGGAAACATAAAATAATAAAGATAAATCATGTGAGTCATATGTTGGTTCATTCAACCGACCATGTTATGTTACAAAAGTTAATATAAAAATAATTTGTATAAGAGTTTATACAAGTATTGTTACTCAATAAAATTATACTTGCTGAAATAAAAAAAAAACAAAAAGAAAAATGTATTTAAAGCCGACTCCTTAAAAAAATAAAAATCCAGCAAGTTTCTTGAAAACTAAAAACATAAATATTAAATATTGTAATCTGGCAAACAAGTATTATACATCAAAATTTGATATAGTTTGTCCTATCTAACCATTGCAGAAAGATGCACTATGTATTAAATTATACTTAAGGAGTAATATGGTTAATTTACTAAGATTCTTTCAAAGATTCTAATATCGTTAGCGGTTAAATGGACAATAGACTTAGCATACAATAAGTGTAAACTTAAGCAAATTTAAAATTTTTAATATTTGTTATATAACGCTGTAATATTAAGATTTGGGCAGTCAACGATATCCAAGCGCACTCACAAGGATCCCATTACATGAGAGAGAACATTCATTATTTAATAGACCATCTTTCGGAGAATCACGTCATTATCGTGTTTTTAAATCCATAAATGCTATTATATATGTTGAATTTGTGAGGAAATCTGAACGAGTGGCTGTAGTTTAGTGGTAAGAATTCCACGTTGTGGCCGTGGAGACCTGGGCTCGAATCCCAGCAGCCACATGATTTTGATTTGCAAAATTTAAAATAATTTTTTTTTTGTTTTTTGCCCACATAAATTAATTATTTCTATACTTAAAGCTACTTTAAAATGATAGTTCAAAACATACATAATTAAAATTCATGATTGTTATTAAAAAAATATTAATTAATTTTTTTTTGTGGACAATAAACACCAAACTGTAAAGTGATAAAAAAAAAAAAGAAAGTATATAATAGATTTTAAAATTGTGAAAACTCATAAAATTAGGAAATAAAAGAATATTAGGAGTACTTATTAAAAAGGAGTATTTTTTTAATTTATTCAAAAGATTCTCACAAATGAACGAATCATCTAAATACAATTGAAAACAATATTTTTAAAAAAATAATACCGGGTGATGATGTTTTTACTCCATAATTTTTGTAAACCCACCATTCTCAAAAAATACTTGTAATAAGTTCACAATATTAAAAAAAAATAAAGAAGAAGTTTGAAGATTTAATTAAATAAACTTAAATAACTAAAGTATTCATATTTGGTCATTTTCTATTATTATTAAGGTAAAATAACCACGTAAAACTTATCTTAAAACAATCTTGATAGTCAAATATACCTATTTAAGAAAATTAAATGAGAATTTAATAGATTAACTGTCAAAAATTTATCGTAATTATTTTTTGTTATTGGGATGAATTATAAAAAGTAGGGGAGAGAGAATATCCCTACCCTAATAATAATAATTTATTGATGGGTGAGAACTTACCTCTCATTTTATATGGGCTTGCTTATCCTAAGATTTTGGTAGCAGACTTCCGGCTTGGACCTATGGCTTCTAATATGATCTCCGTGACAATTTCTTGTTGGGCTTGTTTTAATTTGGGGTTTCATGGGGTCACACAGCCTCTTTTTGGATTTTGGTAATAGATTTCACATCCTTTGGGCTCAGCCCTCTTTTTTTAATTAGATTCGAGCGTCTCGCACCCTCAAAAGTCCCTCTATTGAGTTTACAAATTTAACCTCAATAAAAACTACAATAAAAGATTAAAAAAATTGTGCAATTAGTTTAAATCAGCACATGATTTCTTTTTAACTAAGAATTTTTTACACCTCATATGTCGTGCTGTGCACATGATTTAGGGAATTATAAAATAAAAATAACAAATAATTTCAACAAGTTTATGATGAAATTTCTATCCCTACAAATTGAGTTCAAACAAATTCTTTTTATCTCCACAAATCACAAATCAAACTGTAAAACTAAAAAATATTGGCAGAACAACACGAGGGCAGACCCTAGCCGCTGCTATCCCCAACCGTCACACTATCTTACTTGTTGCGTTTCAATGAGGTTATCTGCAGACTAGAATACCGTCGGAGATCACAACCCCACGTTATATAACACACTACAGAGAATCGACGTGAAATGCAAATAGATAAGAGTATTGTTTCACGTACTGATCCCCAAAATTATGGATTTGAAGATTGACATTAATTTATAGGTTATGGGCACGTCGAACCTCTAGCATTTCAATACTCAGAATGACACATTTTGGAATCGTTGTCATTGGGCATGTTACAATTTTTTAATTTAGGAGGGGAGGTTTTATAAGGAAATTTGAAGTGTCAAAAGCTCGAACTCTTTACAGTGCTATTGTTTCAGATAGCTTTAAGGGGATTGTACCACCGCCATACCTACCTCTATGCATGCATATGTAAGTGGCAGATTTAATACACCGCCATTGTTTTGATAATAGGCTCTTTTGGCAACAGTCGCATAAAAGATGCACGTTTCTTCAAAATTTTTTATTCTTCTAAAGAAATGGATGGCTATGGCCCATGTTTGTCATATTTTTCAAATACGGTACCAATCAAATTCATCTTTTATTATAGGATTGGGAAAGAATTTCGTTTACGTTTAGAATTGCAATCATCCCTGACCATTTCCAAATTGAGAAAAAGAGAATTACGTAGGAAGTGATCTATAGGATAAGCCAGCAGAAAGTTAGACTATTGTTCTCATCGGACGGACATAAAGCAGCATCAAAATCAAACAAACATTTCTAATTAAAATATATAAAATTTACAGGTGCACACCAATTGATTCCAACTGTGGACCTGACCTCCGGTGACAAGACCAAAAGTTGTGTGGCCATCCCAAAGGGGAGTTACCCAGTCGAGAAAATTTCGGCAAAATTAACGCAAGCCAGCGGGCATAATACCATCTTTCCACGTGGCGGGCCGCAGAGAGAGTGAGACTACTACCGAATGTCTCTTCTTTAAAACATATTATGATTCACGAGATTAATGATGGATTGAAGGAAAAGCAAAGGCTTAATCGTTTGGGATTGGGTGGAGTCTTGTCAAAGCTTTTCAGTCCACCCTCACGTTTTACCGATGCAGGAGAGCCAAAGCAGGCCCTTTCAACCACTTCTCTTGCTTTCGCGCTACCTCGCCTGCCTGGTTCAGTCCTAACACACGCATTCGCCGCCAGCACAAGATTTCGTCACAGCATTTCAGTTTTATACATTTAATAATTACAGGGAAAAAAAAAAAAAACAATTTACCTCACTAATAAATTTTTATTATACTTTATCTGTCTTGCTCTCTCACAAACATTAGAATGCAAGGCTATGAAATTCGGTAAATTTTAATTAGTGTATGTCTCGATGCATTTAAGTGGATAAACATACGTTAACAAATTGAATGAAATAACTAATAATCTTAAAAAATTAAATTAATTGTAATTATATTTCACCTTATAAATTTATATTTTGTGCAAATACAAGACCATGTGGAAGTAAAAATAAAAAATTTTAAAAAAAATCTTTTTTTTGAATTTTTAAAAGTTTTCTAATTTTAGAAGAAAGTTACCCAGATATTGGAAACACCAAGGCAGAGAGCGAAGAATAAACGAGGGAGCGGAGCTGGAGAGCCAGCCAAAAGGTCAACACAACGGAAGAGACGGCTGCTAATTCCTAAGTGCTAACAATAAAATACAGATGTAAATGTGTGTGCATGAGTGAAGAGGGAAGACTGCGAGCAAGTCGAAATCCGAGAGATGATAATTACTCAAAGAAACACGTCGACTCTGGTGTCGTTTTGTGTAGTTTTTAAAAAATTGCCGTGTGGGCGTCACGACCTCGTTACTCCCCTATGCATATGTAAATATAAATTATTGGCCCTCTCTTCCAGGCTCAGGGCTCAGGCTCAGGCTCGGCTCTGAATCCGATCGCGACGAGATAAGGAATCTCACAGATCGGATAAACCATTTAGATCCCATCAGATCAGAAATTCAGAATATAGATCCAATGTAATTTGTATTTAAACGAGTTCGTCGCTGCTCCGCTTGGAATTGCGACTTTTCGTTTTCTAATAATCAGCGAAGAAGCTTCAATAAAAGCTTACATTGTATTCAATTGAGCTGCCTTGGGGATGGTTAATTGGCTGAAAAGTGCAAAAGTTTATTACTTGGAAAAGTAGGTGAGAAGGGAATCAGCGATCCGGAAAGGCCAAAGCAAAGAAGTCACAGCGGCAAGTAAGTATCGATTCTGAAAGTCCTTTTCTCGGTATATAAACATATCTCTTTGTTCAGCTTGAACTTCATACTATTGTCCGCGTTTTTTCGCTTTCAAATTGATTGTAATATGTAAATTTCTTTTTTCTTTTTCTTTTTCTTTTTTCCCTTTTTTCCTTCTTTTATGCTTAATTGAGCCGTTGTGTTAGTCAAATGCACTCATAAATGGATTATTTAGATTGAATTTTTGTTATTTTCAGGGAGATGGCCACTCTGGTTGAACCTCCAAATGGGATGAGGTCAAGAGGGAAGCATTATTACACGATGTGGCAAACATTGTTTGAAATTGATACAAAGTATGTTCCAATCAAACCAATTGGTCGGGGAGCATATGGGGTTGTCTGTTCTTCAATCAATAGGGAGACGAACGAGAAAGTTGCAATCAAGAAGATCAATAATGTGTTTGAGAATCGAATTGATGCATTGAGAACTTTGAGGGAGTTGGTGCTGCTTAGACATATTAAGCATGACAATGTTATTGCATTGAAGGATGTTATGGTGCCTACTCATAGGATGAGTTTCAAGGATGTGTATTTGGTTTATGAGCTCATGGACACGGACTTGCATCAGATTATCAAATCTTCTCAATCCCTCTCTAATGATCATTGCAAGTATTTTGTCTTTCAGGTATTATATCACATCTTTAGTAGCATTTATAAGAGGGTTTTTTAAATGGGATTAAACTGTGCGAATCTGCTAAATAACTTCATGGTTTTTACTGTTTTATTTCCCATGTAGATTTATAGAATATTTCTTGACATAAATTTTTAGTGATAATAGGAAATGGATTAGCTGGCTTATGCTTGGACTTTGTTTAGCTGAGAATTTATAAGTTCATGTAGAAAACTTGTTTGCTTAACGTTAGATGGGTATTTAAGAAATTGAAACAATCAACCTGGAACTATGTTGTTGATCGTTGTATTTGTAATTTTGGAATTTTGATACGCCTTCAAATGGAAATCTTGCGTCAAAATCTATTATTGGTTGCTTCTTCTTGGCGTAATTTACTTTCAGTCCTTTAGTTCAAATTTGTTGCTTTTGATAACTTCAGTGAAGGGAAAAATTGATAATCTATTAGCCCTGCCAAAAATGTGCTATAAAGGTGTATATCCTGCAGTTCTCGACCAAGTGATGCTTATACCTTGAACATTCTTCTGATTCAGCCTTTTTTCAATCACAGAGTGGACTATCATGTCAAGGTCCTTTTGTGATGTTGTTTGAAATATGTCCCTCTGTCCCCTCTTGTGCTCTTTGTGATGGGAGTTTAATCTACACTACAGGTAGTTAAGAGCTCTGCTGCCTGCTAGTACCTGATGGTTACAAGAACACTGATGCCTCTGTTGTGTTAGAACTAATGACTGTCAGACTATGCTAAATGCAGTTTGATTTAGTGGCATGGAGACTGTGTTTTTTAACAAAACTGTAGATGACTCTCAAGCGTTTTATTGTTTTTGGTATTTGGTCTGCTAGTGATAAATTTTAATTCTATGTTTTAGTTGCTACGAGGGCTGAAGTATCTTCACTCAGCAAACATCCTTCACCGGGACTTGAAGCCTGGGAACCTTCTAGTCAATGCAAACTGTGATTTGAAGATATGTGATTTTGGATTAGCACGAACCAGCAGAGGCAATGAACAGTTCATGACTGAATATGTTGTTACTCGCTGGTACCGTGCTCCTGAGCTCCTACTCTGCTGCGACAATTACGGAACCTCCATCGATGTGTGGTCTGTCGGATGCATATTTGCCGAGATTCTTGGAAGGAAACCTATCTTCCCTGGAACAGAGTGCCTTAACCAGCTAAAACTAATTATCAGCGTCCTTGGAACCCAACAGGAACCAGATCTGGAGTTCATCGATAATGTGAAAGCCAGGAGATTCATCAAATCACTCCCTTACTCCAAGGGTACCCACTTTTCCAGTCTTTATCCCCAGGCTGATCCGTTGGCCCTAGACTTATTGCAGAAAATGCTTGTTTTTGAACCCTCGAAGAGAATCACAGTCACAGAGGCACTTCAACACCCTTACATGTCAGGGCTTTATGATCCCCGGTGCAACCCACCTGCCCAGGTTCCTCTTAGTCTCGACATTGACGAGAACATTGGGGAACAGATAATCAGGCAGATGATGTGGAATGAGATGCTACATTACCACCCAGAAGCCGCATTTGCTGTTGCCTAGGTAATGCCATAAAAGCTTTCTCTGGTTCTGCTGCTGCTTTGTTGTCTTAAGGCTTTACATTTCTACTTGGGAGGATTCTACTGAGAATTGTGTTGTCAAAGTTTTTCCACCAAGATTTTTGTCTAGCATCTTTTTTATTAATTTGATACTTGGTTCAAGGGACGTGCCTTCTTGAAGCTTGTAAATATTCGGTTTGTTTTAATAGTTTATGAACACATGGCTGTTGTATTATTTATGATGCATGTATGATATACTGCCTCTTAAGTAATCTTCTATGATTCTTATTGTACAAATATTCGCAAGATGTTATTCCTTCTTTCCAGAATTGTGGATGCTCCCAGGCACCAGTCTGTGCTTGTTTACCCACCTGTCGTGCAATACATATTTTCTCCACTACCTAATTGAACAGTTTACAATTCCCAAATCAGTAATGATGGATGGGAAAGGACTAAGGAAAAATATCTTGCTGATTCCAAAACACGCGGTCCAAGAAAACTAGGGCCAAAATCATAAGGATAGAAAAATAGGCACATACGAAATAAATATGTATATTTTTCCATAACAAAAGTTACATCAACTCGTATAATAATGTAATGATGATAGATAACACGTCTTTAAGAGTGGGGTTCAAGGTAAAATCTTAATTTTATGTCACTCATCATCTATAAATGAAAGTTCATCTCCAATAAAAAAAAGATTTTTGGTATTTGAACATACCATTCATTTTTAGAAAGAAAAAACTCATTTTCTTCTTCTTTCTTTAATTTTAATTAAATACTAATGTTGGTGTCAAAATAACTTTTTTAAATATTCACTCTGTTGAATTCAAGGCCAACTGATCGTTACAAGTTGTTTAGGAGTTATAAACGTATTAGATTGGCCTGCTTGATTCTTAAAATATATTTTAATTTACTTTAAACACATAATAGAAAAGCTCACTAGAATACAAACTTAAATAACCAACTAACCAATACATACAAATGGTAATTGATACATGTGAAACTGATACTTATAATCATCATTAGGAGGAAAAATCATACTTATGAAGCGCAAGGGGGTGGATTGCTAAATAAATCTAAACTTTTGTATTAGAATTTTTAAATATTTGATAATTTCCCTTCTAATTTGTATATTGCAACCACCCACTTCCCCATCAGTCAGCATTTTCTTTCCATATGCTTCATGATTCATGAACAAAGAAACGTAGACGATTCTTGATCAAGTTTTTTAGGGTCGTAATTTACAGTACAATTAACTTAGAAACTGATCCTATCAATCGGCTCTATTATGTTAAAAGTCACTTTTATATATTATTTAAGGCTACTAATCCGCAGCCGTATGAGTTAAACACTAACCCACACCCGTTGGGAAACCTAAAAACATTGCTCTCGAAAATTGAAAGGGTTGAATGATTGAATTCAAAGTTGGGGGAATCTCGACGTCGGCTTTCTAGCCGTTACCAACGTGTTCCTAGCCTTGCCTTTACTTTTGTCAATCAGGGGGTAAAATATCTTCCCAGGCCAATGAAGAATTAACTTTAAGACTGGACCTTCTCAAAAGAAAAAAAAAATGAGATAGGAGAAGGAACCGACAAAAGGATGCTGCTTCGCTTTCGAATTGATTGGACTTCACTTGATGGGGATTTGGGAAGTGCTCGACTCTGCCATGATTAGCATCATGTGAAACTCCGGCTGCGAAGCCAAAGCCTAACAATGAAGACAACAAAAAGAATCCCCCATCCCCATGTAAATCATGACAAATTTGAGTCGTCCTTTCTGAGATTGAGGGCATGTGTTAGGAGAAGAAACATTTGAGCCTGTTTCCGATTGTTTCTGATAAATTCAAAAGCGAATTTAAAAATTTAAAAATTATTTTTAATATTTAATAAATTATTTAAAAAATTATTTTTTAGTAGAACCACCTCATACTAAATCTGATTTTAAATATTAATTTTGTACTTAATACAATTATATATATATATATATATATATATCTTCTCACATATAATATAAAAATTCAAAACCATCCTTATTAAATTAAAAAATAAAATCATTAAACTTAAAGAATTTATTATCATTGTCAATTATATTGAAATAACAAAAAACTAATAGAATAAAAATAGTTACTTTAATTATTAATTATAATATATACACAATAAATAATGTGTGTGTGTGCGCGCACAACTATATAAATAAATTTTATTTAACATAACGTCCATTTCAATCATTTTCATTATTATAACACTTTAACAGTAACATTTATCAAAATGACATATACAATTACTTTTTAAAACTTACAAAAAACTTTTAAAAAGATAAATTTTACTAAATATTTAATTAATTCTCTTTATAGTTAGTTATTTTTACAGCACAATTAATACAAATTATTTTTGAAGCTACAATACTACTAAACTGGCTTTAGAATACAATCAAAATATTATTTGATTGACTGCTATGTGCATTAATTAACAAAATTAAATCTAAACATTCTTGAATGGTGTAGATCTGACATTTTGAGTTTGCATAATAATAAGTTAATAATGATAAAGTCACAAATTTTTTGTACGATGACTATTTTGTGCAACTAAAATAGCATAATATAATTTATTAAATAAAAAATAATGTAACATAATTGATTGAATAAAGATGATAATGAAAATTGATCGTGTGATTTTACAATGTTTACATTCATCAAATACTGGCGTGCCACATTTAATTGTAGAAAGAGTTTAGGATTATTATTAATCTTTGTAGATAATATACATGTAACAATTAGTGCATAAAATATACATATTTCGTGTATATAATAGTTAGGAGAACGAAAGGATTGGAGAGATTTGTAGTAAGGCTTTATAATGTGTAACTCCCGGCCAATTTATAAATTTTGATGTATGCCTTCATGCATGTACACTTCTTGATTTACAGCTGTTACATCAAAATTTAATCTTAGTCATTGATTTTTAAGAGAAATGCTATGGTTATTCACTTTAAATACTTAATTAAAATACTCATTGATGTGGCATTGTAAAAATAATAAGTTGATAAGTTAATAATAAAATCAATTAATGTCATTTACATGACATTAGATGATTTGTGATGCATTAATGAATATTCCAACTAAACATCTAAACATAAATTATTGAATTTTAAAACCATCGACTTTAATTTGTAAATTAATAGGAGACCACGTATCAAGTTTTCTTTAAGTTATCATTGAATAATTAGAAAGGTATCATATCTTCTGTAAGTACTCCTAATTGTTTTGAAAATTTTCTAAAACAAAATTTAATTTCCTCTTCGTTGGATAGGTCTCGGGCTCCGTAACTCCGTACTTAAAAATCTCTCTTCTTTTGAATCTAACTCATCAGAAGATTTTTGACTGACCTTATATGTCTCGACTCTCATGTGCTAAGTGAAATTATTCTTTCGCGGTTTTCTTAACTTCAGTTTATTTGAGTTGTCTTTCTTTCCCATGCCCGTTTTATGCATTTTCATGAATAATTGTCACTTCATTTGATTATCCCAAAGCCTGAATTGTGTGTATTTATAGCTTTACATTATCTTATACTCTTCCGAACAAATCATTACATCTGTACGCACATCTACTTATTTCAAAATAGATAGCACACCTGGCCCTCGGACACGGAGCTTTTTCATTCACGCCAAGCATATTGATCAATTCGATCCAGTTTCTATATGTATACATATATATATATTTTATTTTTGGGTTATGGTTGGTATTGGTGGAAACAGAAACACTCTTGGCCTTGGGTCAGACTCAGTAGTGATGATTCCAAACAGAAGCGGTAGTGACGAAGTCTTGAAGCGTCTTCAAGCTAAGGAACAAAGGCGCAAAAGAATGATTAAAAATCGAGAGTCGGCACGTCGTTCCAGGATTAGGAAGCTGGAGAAGTTGCATGAGTTTAAGGCTCTCATCAACCATCTCAAGGAGGAAAACACACAGTTGCGCGCTCGCTTGAACGCGTGCCACCAGTCTTGCTG
Organism: Luvunga scandens; assembly: GCA_030449905.1. Taxonomy (NCBI): domain Eukaryota; kingdom Viridiplantae; phylum Streptophyta; class Magnoliopsida; order Sapindales; family Rutaceae; genus Luvunga; species Luvunga scandens. The sequence goes on along the minus strand of JASUUG010000383.1, from coordinate 579,381 downwards.
CCAACTTGCAACTGAGAATGCTACTGTTAGGGCAAAGCAAAACCCTAGGCCGAGGCTTCCCCTTCACCTTCCCCTTCCCCTTCCCCTTCTCTGTGAAAAGGTTAATGCTGCTTCCAGTTCTGAGAGTGAGCTTACTGTTCGCTTTGAGGAATCCGACCATCTCATTGAAGACTATTTTGGGAACCCCACTAGTTTCCCCCTAAATGAATCAACCCACTATCCCTCCCGCTAATGCCACTTTTATTTTATACCCATGTGTTCTAATTTCTAGTATTTTACAATTAATGTATGCTCTTTTCTTAATTATAGGTACCTACCTGGGATGTTTTGTTTCTTGATAGGCCCTACCTAGCATACATACATTGTGTTTTTGGTGTTGATCTAGATAAGATGGGCGATGGAAGTGTCTTGGTCTTGGTCTGCATGTCTATATGTAACCACGTACTACCGGGGTTCAAAAAGTTCGCACTCCTATGATGTGATCTGGTTATTTATTTCGCCTATTAGTTAGAACCTCTACTCGTAAACAAAAAAAACTTAGAGCAAAATAAAAAGTTAAAAACCAATATAACCCTTGTGTCAAAACTGGAACAAAGCTCCGCCTAGCTACAGAATTAAGCCTCATCTTAATTCATATTTTTATCGAAAGGGAGGCATGGGCATAGCTCTAACATCTAGCCAGGGTTGTTCCAAATTCGAATATTGTAAACACATGGTGAGTTTATGCGTTTATCAGCAACTGCATTGATCAGTCTATTGAATTATTTTCCTAACAACTGCCCACCAAAAGATAAAAATGAACGAGAATATTTTATCCATATGGCACTTATTCCTCATGATGAGTAATGATTTCACTATATTATAAACATGCCTAGTCAATAGTTAATGCTCTATCATTTACTGCATTAATCAGTCTTCAGTTCTGGCTTATAGTTAAATTAGGCCGCTGCTCTAAGAAGACTTCTACTAGAAGTGTAACCAGGCCATGTTTCTGTTCTTTAGTGCAGACTATTTACGACTAAAAGTAATACCAAGAATTCAACACAACAGCGCAAGATTAATTTACATGTGAAAGAAAGCAACCCTGAGAAAGTTTAATGATCAGATAAGACTGACAAAGTTAATGCTATGGGACTCTAGAGCGCACTGCGAGCATGCACAGTAAATAAGCAAAGGCCAAAGAGGAGAGGAAACCGCCACTAGGTAGATTGTGTCATTATGCGTACAATTACAAAGATAAACACTCCATGATAAATCAAGACAAAGCTGAACGAATACTGGAACATTTTACAATACCCCTCACCAATTGTAAGTTCTTGCTTCCGAACGAAGTATCTCTACTACTATCAACTTACATTGCTGACCACAATAATTCACAAGGATTAAATAAACAAAAAAGTAAAAAAGTAAAAGCTCCTTCAGTCACTTCCTTCCAGAGAAAGCTAGCGAACGTCTTTGTTTTTTGATTTTTTTTTTTAGGGGGGTTTACAGTATGGTTAATTTGGATCGCGTTTTGCTCTTCACATTTACTATAATTTAGTTCTTGTTCTATAATCTTCTAAGAATAATTCAATCATTTTTACTTAATAAATAGTTATCGTTGATTGGCAAATTTTATATTGTACGTCCATATATTTATAAGCATATATAACATAATTCTAAATAAAAATATAAAACAGTCACGAAAGCATAATCAGCTTTTACCATTTAAAAGAATCATATATATTATAGAACAATGTTTGCAAAAAAACAAAAAGAGCAAAAACATATACATATATATGGGAGGAAAAATAAAATACAGACGTTTTTGAACTGAAACAAAATTAAGGCAACAAAAGTCATACTATCAGAAGAATGTATAGCTTCAAGAATATTATCATACGGAAATTAGCCAATTATAATTTATAGACAACGCCGTTATTTTCACTGAAAGTGTGAAAGAACCGGAAACTAGATAGAATATAGTGGCAATTAAATCATCTGTGACGTGAACTCCATGGAGTCTGAAGAGTAAAGTTCTCTACAAGATTAACAAACCAATATGGAATCATTTGCCACCCAAAGACTATATCAGCTGCTAGCGGTTGCCTGCTCAGTAACAACAATAACAGTCATGAATCCCAGAAAACAAAAAAAAAAAAGGTTGTGGCAACACCTTAAGGCATGCCAGAGCTGAAGGATAAAATCCCACATCTACGGAGAATATGCTTTGTAGGCTAAGTTTAAGTTTACGACGATCTTTTTTAGTGTAGAATACACAAGTTAATAATTCTTTTTATTCAACCGACTATAATCTCAAGTTAGAGAACTTTTCTTTCCTAAAGAATAGTTAGCCAGTCGGCTCTTGTATTGAAGGTAACAGGATAATGGTTTAAATCCAATGAGATATATGTTTAAATTTGAGGATATAGTAGAGTGAGGTTCATGCTTAAGGAAAAAAAGAAAGTTATAGATCTTTTAAGTTTTCCCAGTTGTTTCTTTCTTTCAAATGATCAAATGGGAATGCATTATTGTTGCATAAAGGTTAAAAAAAAAGGATAAATAAGAGGCCATATATTTCAAATTATTTAAATGAAATAATTTAAATTCTGAATCAACTATTTTTTTTTCTCTTGAAAAGTAGAAATGCAGGTATTGGTTAATGAAATGTCCTCATGACCATGTAAAATACATTTTCTATCTCATGTACCTTGTAAACTAGATTTTTTTTTTTAACCTACTACATGTTTGAGAAACGAATAATATAATATATAGGTAAAAGGATAATTATACCATCAAAGTTTAGGAAAATGTTCACAAAAATTTTTAAGTTTTCAATAAGGACACCAATATCCCATTTTAACCATAATACTCTCGACTCTATAAACCCAAAAAATTGACCTTAAAATTTTATAATGAATAGAAATATGGTATTACAATAAATGATTTATTATATAAATTTAAAATAATTTTATTATTTAAAAAATATTTTTATATTTTATAATCTATTAGACCTATTTTATTGAATAAATTTTTTTTTTAATAATTACTAGACACATGATATTAAAATAAATAAATTAAAATCAAAATTATTTTGAATATTATTTAAAAAATAGTTTTAATATTATTAATAGGGAGATGTTTTGTTAATTTAAAATCTATTCAACCCAATGTATTAAAATAATATAAATAATTTTTTAATATTATTTTAAATGTTAAAAATAATTTAATATTATTAGTTTACTAGATAGATTATATTATTTATATTAATTAAAAAAATTAAAGTCAATTTTTAATTACTATATTCAAAATGTGTTCTCATTAACAAAAAGTCTCAGTGTTCCTTTTTAAAAATTTGAGTACTTTTGTGACCATTTCCTCAAACCTTAAGAATGGAAGTGTCATTTTTCCTAATATATACTTGATACAAATTAACATAAGGGTGTTTAAAATTATTATTATTATTTAAGACTGCAAATAGCTCATTCTAAACTAAAACATTATGAACACCCTCATTAATTAACTTTAGCCATAAATAAAATCCAATTTTAAGTTCTCGTCAAAACGGCTTTCCTTTTGTGATCTTTTTTGCTTTAAACTTTTTGTGTGCGTGTCTCTCTTTGTTTAGCTCTTTTCATTTCTTTTCAAAAGTCCCTGGATTGATCTCAGTCCTTGTAACTACTAACTCCCTCCATTAATGTTTTTTTTTTCTTTTGTTTATTCTTAATAACTTGTTCTTGATCATGTTTTCTGCCATGTTTCCATTACTAAGTAAAACGATTGTCTCATGTTTTGCAATAAACTCTTTTATTAGTAGTAACAGGCCCCGAACCTACATAGTTCGGTCCTTGTCTGTTGTTTTCTTATACTGGTTTTATATGTTTTCATGAACAGTCACTCCATGTCAATTAAGCATTATTAATAGCACCAGGTTCAGCTGGGTTCTGTATGTATACGTGCTTTTACTATACTATTGGATTGGATCAAGCAAAGTCCACAGACTTTCACAGTCATCTGATGGCTTCTCCTAGTGGAAACTCTAATAGGTCAGACATGCTTAGGAACTCAACGTCTGATGATTATCGTGAGAGGAGGATGAAGGCCAATCGTGAAGCTGCGCGTCGTTCCAGGATGCGAAAGCAGGAATATTTCGATAAATTAATTGCTGATGTTAGCCGTTACCAGAAGGAAAATGCCCAGATTCGTGCTACGATCAGCCTTTGCGCTCAAGCTTACTCGAACCTTATGACTGAAAACGCTGTTCTCAGGTCTCAACTTGCTCAGCTCCTACACAGGCTCCATTCTCTAAATGGACTTAAAGCTTCAACCAACGCAGTTTATTCTGATCAGCCTGCTACTCTTCAATTTGAGGCTAATTGCACTTCTAACGAGCTCAGTGTTGATGATTACTTGGGGAACAGTAACACTTTCAATTACCCCTATGTGAGTCAGCCCACCGTCACCATGCCTCCATTGAATAATGGCATGTTTTTGCTCTAATTTCAGGAACTGATCATGTTAACTAATCTAATCTAGGTCAATTATTGCTATCTAGTGGGTGTATAATGATTGTGTTGTGTTTTGTAGCTAACTATGTATTTCCTTTTAGTTTTTGATCGATTAAGACAAAATAGTATTATGTGAGATTTCGTGGTAGGGATATGTAACATGTCTTCATCTATTATCTGTTTATTATTATCACTTATAAGGTTCAAAAAGTCTGTATCTTAGTAATTTTTATGTTATCTAGTATGATTATTTTTACTTAGTGATTACAACCGAGATATATGGACAGATGATTAAAATTGACTTTTCTCTTATTTATTTGTTTAAATTTAAGCTTGCGTAAACTTCGATATATCCCAATATTTGATCAGTTTAGTAGGTGCATAAAAATTATTTGATCATATTGGATGCTACTGGCTCCTGTGACTAAACAATGATCATCACGTCTATTATGCTGCACGTGGACAAAAGAAGTTAGAATTTCAAATTCGCATTATTGGTTACTTGGTCAAGTATGTTATCTTTGCTTCTTGGATTTGTATGGTTGACCAAAGCTTGTAGTATGATTTTGAGTGGTGGGTGCTTGCTGGTGTGATTCTCCTGTTACGATTCTATCAAAAGGGCAAGGGAGAAAATGATTAATTTCCCTCGTTAACCAAATCGATAATAATGCCGAAATTTGAAAAGTACTGGGAGATCATCATCGTACGGTATGACAAAGCGTAGACTTAGGCATTGAGGATGACAATTTCACCGCTCAATTATCAATGGGCTGAGAAACGTATATTTTAAGACCTAAGAAAACTAGACCGGTCTATTGGGCCTGGCAACTTCTATTTAGCCCAATTCTAGGGCCACCATCCATTTTGATTGAAGCGGGTAAGAAGTAGATTTACAGAAATATAAACAAAAACCATGGCAATCAAAAACCCTAGAAAATGGCGGTTCACGTGGGAAGCTCAGTCACACTCTCCAACTCTCAAATTATTCGTCTTCGATTCGCTTGCTCACACAAACACCTCAAACCAATGTCAAAATCTGAAAGTCAACCTCAATCTTCCCAAACATCACCTTTCCATTACCTGGATTCAGCAACAAGACTTGCAAAATCAGATCTCGCTGTTAGTTCCCATTCCGAATGTTTTGATCGACTCGGAGTCCCCGGTTAGCTACCGAGCTTTGACTGACCACATTGAAGTTAAGCTCGCCTTGCTTCTTCCTGTTGATCATCCAATTGTCGCAAGCTCTGATTCCGTGCTTCGATTGACTCAAATTGCCGACTCTCACGTGTTAACACCACTGCTGATGGATTCTGGTGACTCGCATTTCTTTTACTTATTTCTTTTTTGTTTTTCCATTTGTGCTCCGAGATCATAAAATATAAACACATGGCAGCTATTGTGCTCTAACATGTGTGTTATGCACATTCAACGTGAATCAGATATAAAGAGGTTATCATTGAAGAAGGAAGGTGTACATGTTTATTGCAGAAATTGCTCGACTAAGTTGACTAAAACACCTATTAGGTAAGAATTTTTATGTATTGCCATTTTATGAGCTATGATATGCTTTGGACATCAATCTGATTGGTTGTTTCTCTGCTTTTTTTTTTTTTTGTATTGGGTAATTTCTTTTAATGCATAAATGTAGAAATTTTGTGGAGATGCCATCTGTTAACTGGCAAGAGGCTGCTGACAACTGGTTTGGAGCTTGTTGCTGTTCATTTGGAGGCATAAGTGAAAAGTTGGTGACTAGGTATGCAAATTGCTACACATGTGTAACGAGTATGTGCCTGTTAAATTGTGCAACTATTACCCTTTTCAAGGATGATCTTGTGGGATGCAATTTTCCTGACTGGGATGGTGGCCGAAACTGCCAGGCTCGACTGGCCTCATCTGTTGAAGATGGTACAGGTGGATCTACACTTGATCCTCGAATTATTTACAGAAAAACTGTTGGCTGTGACGATCAAAATGAGCTAGTGCATGATTTTAGTGGAAAATTAAGTTTTATGGGTCCAAAGGACGAAAATTTTATTCTAACCCAGCAATCTGATGTTAATGAGAAAGAAACTAACGGAGACAGCTTTTTTTCCACATTACCAGTATCTGGTTTATCTGAAAATGCGGCTTCTGCCCCTGGATGTTGTATTCATGCAACTCATGAAGTTCAAGATCATGTTGGTGAAGGTTGTAAATTTAATCTGTCTGAATCTTCTTCTCTGTACCAAAAATCTAAGACAAACACGGCAGATCAGAGGTCTTTTCGTAATGGCTTTCTCGGAAGCATTTTCATGGCTAGATCCTATAATCTCTCAAAGGATATTGAGTGGATTGAATTTTTGTGTCCCTGCTGTTCAACTTTTCTTGGAGCCTACCCTTCTAGTACCAGTGATGCTCCTATAGATGGTGGGGTTCGACTCTTTAAGTGTTACGTTTCCACTTGTTTACCTATCAGTGGATCAGATGACATATTTCGGTAAGCAGATGTTGTGTAAAATTTTCTTACCAACACATGTAATATTATTTTTGGATAAGGACCTTTGACAAGCTTGACTTTTATTTTTGTTGCTGGCTGGTAAACTAACTTTTCTCATCATTAGCAGGAAATATACTTTAGAGAGAATGTTCACGAATCAGCTTCTGGAAAGTGCAAAAGATGAATTATCATTTCGGACTCTGGTAAGGGATTTGAAAACCAAATCTCCCATGCTACAAATTGTTCTCTTGAATCCAAATGCTTGGTGCTGTACTGGTTATTGTTCCGGCATGAACAACTCTAGGGGGCCAATTTCAAAGTTGGATCTACAGCCTATTATTAAAGTTCTGTTTTCTGATTGCGGAAATAATTCAGAATCTCAAATAAGGTTAGTTTTTTTTTCTTATAAACTACCTGTTTCCACTTTTCATTTTATGCTCAAGATTGCCACGCAACTCCTTTATTGTAGAAAGATCTTTTAAAAGAATTCTTCATTTCTTTTCTGCCAACATTATTTAAGATGTATTGTATGTGCCAGTTGAGTGATATGAGAATCTGATCTATTAATTATTCTGACAGATTTGAGATTTTCTGCAGGAAATTAGAGGATTGGCAAGCAAAGAATCTAGCTGATGACGTTTTCATCTTGAAACGTCAAATGGAAGAGTTGATTAAGTTCCTGGTGTCAGCAAAGGATACACTTCCACCTTCATATAGTTCTATTGAGGGTTTTCATTTGTCATCCTTGCGGAGGTGAAAAAAAAAACCCTTTTGGCTTAGCTTTGATCTTTATGGAATCCCAATTTGATAAATGGGAGGGATATTATGTTTATCATGCAAAGCAAGAATATTCATCGTGCTTGAAGAATGAACATTGTTTTTCCATTTTACTGGGAAAAAAGGCCTTTTTAAGATTTAAAGATCTCTTTCTGTTACCCTACCCTCCATGGTGCGCTATTGTGGTTTACTACTCACTCAAGAGGAAGATATATCCTTGAAATCAAACTTCTGTTGTCTTTAATTTTATTGAAGGATAAGAGTTTGCTTGGAATTACTTTTGAGAGGTTCAAAAGTGATTTTAAAAAATTATAAGTCGATTTTAGTGTTTGGTAAATTTTTTTAAAAATCATTTTTGATAAAATTACCTCATCCTATAGTAGATTTTGATAGGCAGGTAGCTTTTCAAAATTTGATTGTGAGAATCTGTTTTATAATTAATATAATTTCATATGTATTTTTATATATATTATAAAAATTCAAAATCATCCTTATTAATTAAAAAATAAAATTATTAACTTTATAAAGATCATTATTATTATCAATTATTTCGAGATAACAAAATAAAAAAAATGAAATCAGTAATATAAAATATTTATTTTAATTATCAATTATTATATATATAATAAAAAATATTTTATATATATGTTTATAAATATGTATATAAAATTTTTTCAACATTATATTTAATTAAGTTATTTATATTATTACAGCAATTGAATAGTAAAATTTACCAAACACATATTCAGAACTTACAATATTTTAAAAAGTAAATTATACCAAATGTTTAATTAATTTTCTTTATTACTGATTACTTTTATATCACAAATAACAAAAATTATTTTAAAAACTACTGTATTACTAAAGCTGCCTTAAAACTCATCTTTCGTGGCTAAATTTATAAACAAATAAGTAAATCAAAGTTATCCAAATTAGTAAGAGACATATCAGTGGATCTAAAGAAAGGTAAGTAAAAGGGATCTCAACAAATCTAAAAGAAGATAAGTAATAGAGAAGATGAATAGAGGATCTAAATTTTTAAAAAAATTCCCAAGTGTCAATTACTTATTTTGATTTTATATGATCGTTATTCAACATAACAAAGGGATAATGCACAAATAGATAGACCTTTTGTCTAGTTCTCTATGGTAACTATCTCTATTGTTTCATAGTAATAGTCCATAAATCTTATCCGATATATTTTGCATGACTTAGGTGGCATTTTTTTTTTCTGAAATCTGAATAGATTTGAATTAGTCTGAATTCTGAATAGAGATGAATAGTTGAATTTGAATGATATGTTCTATTTTTTTTTGTTTGAATCACTAAAAATAAATATTAAGTTATTTATTTTTTAACTTAAAAATTTGAAAACTAATATTTTTATATTTATGTCCCTACAAATTATAAATAATAAACATCTCAAAGATTATAAATGAGATAATGTATTATCATAATATAAATTATATTCAATTAAATACAACTCGTTAATATTCTATATTATATATGTTAATCAATTTTATTATAGTTTATGATGTTTTATATGAAAAATATTCATAAAAATTATGAAGATAAATAAAGCAAATTTGAAAAAAATAAAAAGATAAAAATACTAATAGTTTACCACTATACATTGTCACAAGTATAGAGATAGGTAATAATGGTAATTATTAAATTTTATTTAAGTAAAGATGAAAATTAATTAATTATTTAAATTCTACTTAAGTAAGGATGAAAATGATTATACTTTATGATGTTTTTATATGAAAAATATTCATAAAAATTATGAAGATAAATAATGCTAAATTTGAATAAAATAAAAAGATAAAAATAATAGTCTACCATTATATATTATCACAAGTTATATAGAGATGGGTAATAAAGCTTATTTTTTAATTTTACGTAAGTAAGGATGAAAATTAATTAATTAGATAGGCATATTTTGGGTAATATTTATTAATGATATCATTCAAACTTTTTAGATTAAGTAAAAGCCTTAAAAAAAAGTAGCTTAATAATTTAATGACTTAATGACTTAAAAATTTCATTAAGTTGAAAAAACAATGAAAACTAATAACTTAATTGATTAAAATTAAGTTAATTAATTCAATAACTCAAAAAAACAAATGGCCCCTTAGTGATTCCCCTGTCTTTGCAATAACATCGTTTAAGCCACATTTATGATTTAGAAGCCACATCACTATTTCAACTTAGTATCAAAATAGAATTCAAAAGAAAGAAGTTAGTCATTCTATTGGTAAATTTCATTGCAGCGCAAGATGTAGAGATACTTGAAATAAGATAAGATCTGCGTGTAAAGCATAACTGTAATTAACCAACTTATAGCTATTAGAAAAGTAAAATTCTTAGTGGTGAAATGAAAATTAACTGTGTTTAATAAATATAATTTTTAAATAATAATTTTAAACAAATTGTAAAAAATATATTAAATGATTGTAAGAAAAAATTACTTTCACTTATATTTATAAGTGTTTATTAAATACTTTATAATCAAAGTTTAAATTGTTTATCTAAGATACCAAAGGGAGTTTTAATATTTGGCATTAGAACTGCAATTATGATATGGGCCTTTGGGAATCACAATTTGTGGCTGACAGCCATTTAACAGCAGAAGATTAAGGTTGGGCAATATCAATCCAACATCTTTTCCTCTTAACTTAAAATGATCCTAAAAATAGCAACAAATCGATAAGAATCATTTATAGTGAAAACCTTTGTTTATGTCATTTTTTCATTGGAAAATATTTTTTAAAGGAGCCGAAATTAATCTTTAAGACAGTGTTTTGCGCACACTTTAATGAATTTACAATTGTTATCAAATGAACAGTATTATGAATAGTATCATATAAACAATAATAGTAAACAATATTTATGAATTTCTATTCTTATATCCATCTCAATCCATTGATAGTCAACATTTGTATATTATGCAGTTCTATTTTTTCTGTTTTATATCCATCTCAATCTAGTGATGGTCAATGTTTGTTGAAGTTGTTGTTTTGGCTGATTTTGAAATTGAAAAAAAAAAGAAAATAATATTGACTCAGATTTTCGAGAACCATGTGAGGCGGAAATGGTAAATTCCAGTGTTTCGTACCTATCCATAAACCAATTGGTAATCAATTTTTGTTGCACCATGGATCAAACATTGTATTTTTTCTCTTTGCCTCTTTATCTCTTTTCATGATCAGCAGTTAAGATGAAATTTTGTATTTATTTTTTCCCTATTATTAAAGTTAAGGTAATTTTTTTCACTAGTAAGAAGGAAAAACCAAAAAAAAAAAAAAAGAGAGAGAATTATCGGATCAAAAGCATGCCTTTTCTTTAAACAAACGTGGCCAACTCGTTCAGAAATTCTCAGACAAAGCATGCAAAACCCAATCTGGATTTCATAATTAACGGGACGCATGCATGGCACGAGGTGCGGTGATTTGTCAGCATTGAATCCATGTAAACATTGCCATCGGCAGACACTTGTCAGCTTCGGGACAGCACAGCGCAAACCTTCAACGATAATGTGGCAATTGCCTGAACTGAAACGTGGCACGTGTCGACCGACCAAGGTGACATGCATGTTGATCTTTGAATGTCTATTTAACTCGAGCCAATTTCACCTTCTTCAAACATCACTGCAGAGAAAAACCTTCCTTAATCATAAGTAAAAGTTTAAGTCACAAAACGACAGCTGCAAGTTCTGGTATTACATAAACATAGCTATCGCGGTTATTTTATTATATATACATAGCTAACTCGATTATTTCTTTCGGTTAGCTTCAAAATGGCACATTTCCAGAATCAATACGGTGCAGTTCAAAAAACACTCGGGTATGATGACCCAAATCGCCAAGTAGACGAATATGGGGACCCGGTGGTTAAAAGTACTGATGAGTATGGGATCCCAGTTCATCACACTGGAGGCGGAGGGTTCGATTCCGCTGGTTATGGTGCCCCACCAGCGGCCGACACAGGCATAGGAGGGGGGGCATCATGGTCATGGCCTCCATCTTTCTGGAAGCTCGTCAAGCTCCAGCTCTGTAAGTTGTTTCATTAATTAATTAAATATCCATCTACATGATCATGATCTCTAGATATACTTAATACTACTCTCTTTATTATGATAAAGCAATATCATTAATTAATCATGAGTACGTAATTAATGTTATTTACTGTTTCCCTGAATATATGATGATGATGTGCATGCAGTCTGAGGATGATGGGCAAGGTGGGAGGAGGAAGAAGAAGGGATTGAAGGAGAAGATAAAGGAGAAGCTGCCGCTTGGACACAAAGATGACAGATCATCATCCGCTACTGCAACCACCACTTCTGGTGATTATAATATTACGGGGGGAGGGGCGGGTGCGCCACCACGAGAAGGAAGGAATGATGTAGAGGATCAAAGACAAGCTTCCTGGACACCGTCACTAGACTACCTGCCCGTACGTGTCTTTCGTCGACGACACATGCAATGCTATTATACTTACTAGTGCTTTTCATTTTTTGTTATATTTTACACGAGTGCTTTTGTGAGATGTCCGATTGTATATATATGTCCGCCTCTTTTCACTAGCTATCTAGGGATTTTATTACGTGACACATACAACAAGCCATTTTGCACTCGTGGCTGGGCTGTTTCTTTGGTTTTGCGCATTAATATAGCTTTCTATTGTATTTTGTTTTATATTTTTTTTTTACTTTTTTGAACTAATTAATAAGAGTTCTTTCGGGTGTGGTTTACGCTAAATTGCTAAACGTTTTTATATCGATTCTGCACGCTACACCGCACCTTCAGCCTGCTTATTTGTATAACAGCTTATTCCTACTACAGCTTACAAGACAAACGGACGGCCCGTCGGTACATACGTTTGTTTCAATTTAAACTACGACAGTGGCGGACATCTCTCAGATTGGGTGTCTGTAATTTCTTTTTTATTTTCTTATTTTTGGATTGATAATATGGTGAAAAAACCAAAACGAAGTAAAGAACTCAGCATCAAAATGTGAGAAATTGATTAAATCTCGGTAATAATGATCAATAATATTCTCAGTCCAACAGTAGTTTTGTTGAACATTCAACCAATTTAAGACAAAACATCTCGTAACAATCCGACGTTGAGAAATAGAAATTCGCCAGAGGCATCACAGATGAAACAAAAGCCATTAGTATGGTACTGGTACCCCATCCAACGTCGACAACATTTTAATCATTCAGCCGTGTACTTAATAAAACCAATTTCCTTGGCATTGCCACGGATGCATTGTCTGCAGCACAAGCACATACTTCGTGATTATCGCATGAGGGTTGCCACAAACATGATAATAGAGCAGAAATTGTCACAACCAAGATCAAGAGTACTTCAAGTTCCTAACATTTGCAAAAGTGTAGAGAAATAATATTTCATCTTGGATAATACTCAATCTGTGCATGATGAGACGCGTATGATGTATGTGAATGTTCATTTTCTCTCTCAAATTGAGCGGACTTCTGCATTCTATCTATTTACACTTGGATCAACTTTTGGTATTGGTCAAATGACTCGAACGAATGAGAGACATAAAATTACATCAAGCAACATAGACAGTACTATTCTGAACTCCAAAGGCATTAGACATCAAAAATCTAAAATAGATAGTACTACTCTGAGAATGACAGGCATTAGACATGAAAAATATAACATAGACAATGAATTTGCGGTTCTTATTACCTCAAGAGGATTTTATGCTTCCAGTTTGGCTGACAGTACGCTTCTGTTTGTGGCTTCTGCAAATGCACATCTCCCACTGTTTTGTGGTCACAAATTGAGTGCTAAAACCACTATTCATGAATTACTTCAGTCTTCCCAGTGCTGAAGTCACTATCCTCTCAAGGGGAGATGGTGATAAAACTATGTGCTCGAGAAGTGACAAATAAATCACATCTTTCAAAAAAGCGCGGCAGAATCTGAGCACAGGCATTAAGAACCACATCCTCTAGTAACATGCCCATTTAAGGTCAAATCTCCTTGAGAGAGCAGTCTCGCTTTGTGGGGAGTGTACAGGACGCGTTTTCTTAAGTTCTTCATGGATCAAAATTACATAAGAGCGGCAGGCTCGAGCAAATGGCAGTTCACGGAAATTGAGACCATTTCACAGTTAACTCCAAGGTGGGACATGGCATGATATTGAGATGGGAGTGTTTTGCCAAACAACTATATTATATACAACTTTTCTTGATGGACAAGGACTAAAATGGTGCAGGGATCAGATTTCCGTGAACAGTCAAATCAAACATCTAATCACCAGTAATTACTGCAAGAACATTTTCCATCTCGGAAGTGATGGAATCTCATGTTATCTCTCACAACAATCTCCCTTCCTATGATTTGAGATGCACCACACATAAACAAGTGACAATCTTCACATATTCTGAGGTTCTTCATAATCCTTACAGTGGCACCAGGACTTGTAGTGAGCACCCCAAATGCCAATGCTAGCTTCTCACTATGAGTCATCAGTATTCGCTTCTTCTCCTCATCGTTCACATCATAAAGCACAGAGTGGAGATTTGGCTGGTATCCATCAGCCTGCAATCTATCCAGAAGGTACCCCAGTGCGCGCTGAATCTCATTGGAGTTTGGATGGGTTAAGTCACCAGCACGAAATTCGTGAATAACTCCTCTGTCTCCTTCCAACCAGCTATATCCAGGATTCTTTTTCAGACCTGTCATTTTCAACAGCCTCCTGACCCTTGAAACATCATCCCACATTCCAGCTGATGCATATATGTTAGAGAGGATGATATAATTTCCAATTTTATCAGGCTCCAGCTCGAATAAATGGTTTGCAGCAATCTGTGCAATTTCTGGATTCCGATGGATCTGACATGCTCCAAGAAGTGCTCCCCATACCCCACCATTGGGTTCTACTGGCATTTTCTCGACCATCTTCAGAGCTTCTTCTAAACGTCCAGCTCGACCTAAAAGGTCAATCATACAAGTGTAGTGATCTGCAGATGGAGGAACACCATAACATTTCTCCATGCTTGCGAAAAACTGTTGGCCCTGTTCTACCAGGCCCACATGGCTACAAGCTGTAAGCACTCCTATAAATGTAACCCCATTAGGTTTTGTCTCTGTCTTTACCATGTCATGGAACAACTGTATTGCAGCATGAGCACGACCATGCGTTGCCAACCCAAGAATCATTGAACTATAAGAAAACACATTCCTCTGCTCCATTCCCACAAAAATTCTAAGCGCATCATCTATGCTCCCACACTTGGAGTACATGTCAATAAGCGCTGATCCGACAACAACATTATTGATAGGTCCAAATCCCGATCCCTCCGCTATTTCACAAGCCCAATTAGCGTACTTAATCGCACCCAATTGAGCACATGCTGAAATAACACCAACCAACGTGACATAGTCTGTTTCAACTCCGGCATATTGCATTCTCTCAAAGTACCCTATTGCCTCTCTAGGCTTAGCATTCTGCACATAACCCGTGACCATAGCAGTCCAGGCCACCTTATCCTTCAAAGGCAACTCATTAAACAACCCACCAGCAGATTCCATATCCCCATTATTTGCGTACGCAACAATCAACTCGGTCCAGGAAACCACGTCTCTCTCAGGCATTTCATCGAACACCTTCCGACTACATCCCAAACACCCGCATTTCACATACATGCCGATTATTGTATTGCCAACGTATAAATCAGAAGTAAAACCGCCAAGCAAAATCGTCTGGGCATGTATTTGCTGACCCAAACTCACATCAATAACCTCGGTACAAGCTTTAAAAAGTGCGGACAAGGTAAAAGAAACAGGGCCAATACCTTCTCTTCTCATAGAGCAATACAATGAAATCGAGTCTTTTAAGTGCCCTTGTAAAATATACCCACGAATAAGAGCAGTCCAAAGAAACGGGTTTTTGCATTTCACCTGTTCAAAAACTAGACGAGGGTAGGAATCCATGGGGACGTTAATTTTAGTAAGCGTGCGAATGACCTTCGTGAGGACATAGCAGGACTGGTCAAGGCCTCTGCGGAGAATGTGAGCGTGTACTTGTTTGACTTGAAGAAGGTCATTGCAGCCATCGAGTGTGGATATCAATTGTGTCTCTAGAAGTCTCTTTTGTCGTTGAAGTTCAGACAATAACTCCGAAGTTTCAGTAGGTTTTAGTTGTTGAGTAAACTGTTTCGGAATATAACCCAGAGAACTCGCCGTGAAGAATCTGCGTGTCAGGCTTACCATTGACACAGCGTCCAGGCCGAAAAGGCATGGCTGTTAAAAAATAATGGTGGCGTCAATTTTATAGCAAAATCAAAACGGTGCGTTTGAGGTGTATAAAAATACAGCTATAAGAGTGGGAGTTGCGTACTTTTGTTGTTGTGGTTTGAGCAATATTCTGAAGGTAGAATGTTTGTGAGATATTTGTCGACGAAGCCGAAACCAAAGATGAAGCTGATAGAGCTCAAAACTCCACCGGAGCAAACTCATACAATTACGAGGGTTATATTTGACATAGTCAAGGAACATGGTCCTCTCACTGTTACTGAAACTTGGGAACGCGTGAAGGTGTGTGTTTCTGTTAAACTCAATTTCAACTGTTTGATCTATAATTAATAATCAATCCAATCGATCTGACAGTGATCACTGATCATAATACTAAAACTTGTTTTACATTTTCAGCAAGCTGGAGTGAGTGGATTGACGGGCAAAAGCCACATGAAGATTGTGTTAAGATGGATGAGGGAGAGACAAAAGCTCAGGCTCATCTGCAACCATGTAGGCCCTCACAAGCAATTCCTGTACACAACTTGGTTCACCAAACCCAACAACTTGAAGCAGGCAAAATCAGGCAACGATCCTTCTTCTTCACAACCCTAGCTTCCTTAACCTTGTATTTCTGATTTTTAGTTAAAGAGTGAGAAGGTTGCTTCTCGGTCAGTTACCTTTTAGAGACTCCTCCTTTTTCATTCATTGATGCTTGCTTGTTAAAACAAGAGTTGAGTTATCTGATGACATAAAGCTTAGTTTAGTTGTGTTACTGGCTCCTCTAACATGAAGTGATGATGTTTGAAGTCTAGCATTCTGACATCCCAATCTCGTTTGCTAGGAATGAGAGATACCGCAGATGCCACCAAAATACATCACCTAAAATGAAAAACGATAATGCTATCAACTTTTGAAGTTTGCTCGCTCCATGAATCCATATGTAAGACTGTTGTTAACCATAAATATGTCTGCAATCTATGAAAAAATTTCTTTACCGATTAGAACTATACGAAAAGGCCACTAAGATGAATGCCTCAGTATGTACATAATTTACATCAGTTTCGGTTATGTGCCCGAAGCAACACCCATGCATCCATCCATCAATAAAAATGTCATTACATTCAAGAAAACTAACTCTGAATTTAGTCTATACCACCATTTCAGCCATCACAGCCCTAGCTGAACTAATATAAGTGGCTATTGGACTTCTTCAACACTTCTTTCAGTACTACAGCTATTCTATCTGCCATGTGGTGCTCTTGAAAGATTTCTTTGACCCTCTCATAGCCTCTCTTTCCCATTGTAAGCCTCCTCTCAACGTGTGTAGCTAGCTTCACAATGTTTTTTGCAAGAGGAGTAATCCCTTCTTTCCCAACGGGATGTAACAATCCTGTTGTCCCATTTACTACAATCTCTGTGGTGCCTCCAGCTGCAGTTCCCTGATACAGGCATTTTTGGAGCTAAGTTAACAAATAGTATCAAAACCTGCATGAATGCTGAAAACATTACCAAATACAAGGGTGAAGTTCACTTAATACCAGTACAGGTAACTGAAATGCCATGGCTTCGATGGTTATCCTCCCAAAGCATTCTCCCTGAGCCTGCATGGTGTAAAAGCAGGGAGCAGATTTATCAGAACATTTCCATTCAATTGATCCCTTGGTGGAAAATTACATGTCCACAAGGGAAAACAGAAAAATAACAACAATAATGATTATAACAGTACAAAAACCAGAGCGACAACAGATTGATAAGAAACTTAAGATGAATATCAGCAAGCGTTACAGGAGAAACTTGAAATCCTAAGTACATACTAGCTGCAAGAAAGAAACCACCTTATGCGACATTTTCATCTATTTTGCTGACATGAACTATCTTGTGGCCAGAATTCAGGATTCCACCATGAAATGTTCAACCCTGATGAAAGCCTCAGTTCAGAATTCCACCACAAAATGTTCAACCCTGATGGAACTAACAACCATGTCTCTTCCATTTTTCTTATGTTTGAAAAATAAAGTCTGCTAATCAGACACAGTCATGGTGTGCTTGCATGTTCACATCATTGGCTCATTCCTTCCAATTCTTTTCAAGTAATATGATTTTCAAATATATAACACAGGCCATTTGCTTCCTAGCATGGCAATGCAAATATATAAAGAAATAACAACTTTGAGGATGTTTATATAAACATACCAATAATTTGCAGGTGGACCAAATAATAACTTTGCAGGCAAAAACAAAAACTACCTGGGAATTCTGCACAAGAACATCAATTGCCGCTAGATAAGGGGCCACGGTCAGAGTTTTATTTACAAAATGAACATGATCTTGAATTTTCTTCTGCATCACATAGTTCCGCAATTCTGACTCAAACTTGGTTTGAGCATTCATGTCGCTACCTATAATCACTGCATGCATTGAAGGCACTTGTAGCTTTTTTTCTTTGATCAATTCCAAGCTCTCATAGAATGAACGAAGAAACAGATCCTGCCCCTTTCCACGTGAAACACCTGAAGTTAAATTGTACTTCAGTACACTTGAAATATAAATTAAACAATAGCATTTACCTAGCAGTAGACTCAGAAGAAATTTTTCCTATTTCTATTTCAGTTTCTTTTATGGACCAAAGGGAAGATGATGGGGCAAGGCGGACTCTTTAATGAGAATGGAGATAACAAATCAGAACCAAAAAGTGAACAAAAGAATGGAACAAAAAGTTCTTAGCATTTCTTTTTAGTTGGGCAAAAGCGAGAAGCACACAGTAATCAGTACAACTGATGCACTGCAGTGACGGCAAACTTCTTTAAACTTAATCAGACTGGAGTAACCTAAGCAAAGAAGTAACTTGATCTAAATAAAAGCAGACGCAGTCGGAAAATTTGCAACACGAGATCTTATCAGCAAGAAATTCATACTATTTATTAAGGCAAAGAGTAAATCTTCATTCCGCACTCCAAGAGACTCCCGCACGTGTTCACGCAGGACTCTCTTTGCCACATTGTCCTCAGCAACTTCCATAAGTTCCTTGCTATTTCCAAGGTGAACAACATACATATCAGGCATTTTAATCCTGCAGAGAATAAATGTTGAGAATGACATTCCAATATTTGAGTAAACAATGTGATTCAGTTCTATCCATTTTAGATTATAATTTCTGCCAAAGTATAGTCCACTGAACTTGTCAATCATTTGTTTCAGATGAACTATAGATTTCTGAACAGTATATGATATTCAAGAGCTGATTCCTACATATAAACATAATGTTGGAATAGATTATGAATGAAGCACGTAGACAGGACATAAATACAAATATAAATATATAGCCTTAGTCTTGTTATTCTATTCAATGCAGTCCAAGCACAGGGTATGACCAAGCATCCAAGATGCCATGTCTTAATATCTTCAGGCTAGGAAATTTGTTACTCCAGAACCTAACCTAAATTCAAGTTTAGGAGTCAATAGTTTGGAAATGTCTTAAAAGGAAACAACATAAAAATTTATCTTATAGAGTAACTGAGAACTGAGCTATAAATAATAATAATAATAATAAGTAATTATGAAAAATTTAGAAGTTGACCTCAAACGCTCTCGAGTCCTATTCTTCCAGTATTCTGCTGTTACATGTGAATCAATCATAGCACCAGCAACCAAAGGAAGGTACTTAACATAGTCCAATTTGAAGTAATGCCCTCGCATTTCGTGGATCCACCACAATACATTCGGTAGTACACGAGGAACATCTTCCTTGAGAACAGCATCCAGCCATTTCCCAGCAACTGCAGTGTTCAAGACAATCAAATCTGCTTTAAGAGCTGTATTTATAGTTTCTTGACCTTTAGGAGAAATGACCTAACAACAAAAAAAAATGTCATAATCAGAAGCTAGGCAAAGAATTTTAAATCATTTCAATCTCTCATGAACCCCAGACTGTGAGCAAATCCCCTCATTATATGGGCTCAAATATAAGATCCTCACTTCTATCCTAGTTAACACTGTTTCTTATTTAAAAGATACATAGCTTTTACTTAAACTAGCAGGCTAAGTGACCATGGTCTATACCTTAGCAAGCTGGTCTTTTTTGGAAAATCGCAGCCCACTTCAGAAGGGGGGATTTACGCATGCTGATCAATGAGATAACAGAATTTTACAATATTTTCTAGTTCTTACCATTTCAAAAATATTAATGAGAAGGCATGGCAATATTGCTCAAAGTAAATATATTACTCCAAACTGTTCAGTTTCGCAATAACATTGGAAATAAGAATTGGCACACAGGCATTCAATGAAAACAAATTATCACAAACCAATTGGTAATGGAAGATAATACAGATAGCAGAAAAGCAAAATCCTAAAAGGTGAAAAACCAGAAAATGCAGGTGTTGAACACATGACACAAGATGATGTATATTCAGGTCCTATAATCCAGAGATCTTATAACCTGTACTCCTCTGTCCAACATCTTATGCTCCAAACTGTATATCACTTCATCTTCTTCAGATGGCTTCTGGATAGTGATCCAATTAACCTTAGCACCAACACCCCTTAATAGAAATGCTAGCTCCATTAGCAGCAATGGACCACCTGAGAAATGTTACAGAGAAGAAATATGCCAACAATAAAAAATTAAAAATAATAAAAAAAAACCCGGGGGGGGGGGGGGGAACTATTCTTAAATACCTTACATGCAGAATGATGAATCTGCAAACAATTATAAAAGAATTCATATAATCAATTAGACGAAATAAATATTCAGCCATAATTTCTAATTAATAAAACAAATATTCAGCCACCTATTCTTTTATAGTGAAAGACAAGAAAATTCAGGAGTTAAGATCAACTGGCCAATAACCCCTCTCCCAACCAAACACGTTTGTGCTGAGTTGTCATTTCCATCATATTAAAATTAAATGGAAGGAAGTGAACCACCAGCTGACGTTTGGAAAAAAATGCTGTTTTATACATCAATACCTGCCAGATAATTCACTCACTTGTTTCATGCAAGGATAACGAATAATGATAAGGACAAATGAAAAGCTTTAAATGATATGCTACCACCGTAGCAGTCTAAGGTCCTTCATGCATGCATAATATAGTCAATCCTTGGGAGGCACATTCTGGAAAGCTAATCCTACACAACACAAGCCAAACTACATTAATGTACGACATAAGCAGAATAAAAGGACAGCTGCAGGTTGCTACAACTACCAGGTTTTATATTCATCATTCTGACTGTTAATGTCAGCTCATCTGTAGCACAAATTACTTCCCTTTCAAGAGCTAAGGCTCTGGCGGACCAGCATTTGTTAATGAACACTAAAGATTATATGTATTACATTCAATACAGCCACACAATTAACAAACAAAAAGGATCCAAATATAATGGTCTGAATAGCGGGAATACGAGCACTGTGTTTTCCTAATTTAAGCATAAATTGAACTCAACATGATAGGAAGACTCAGAATAGTGTCTTTTGTACTCCGAACTACAAATACCGCAGAGCCTTAACTTGTCTTAAAATCTTGTGTTTCCAAAGAGTCAGATGATAATTAATGCATATCCCTTAATACATCTCCTCCTTAAGTAGTAATTACTTCAATTGAACTAACCACAGCACTAATGCACCTGCACGACTGAATTGACTAGTAAAATGAAAAAATACCAGAAAGAGAGAGCTCGTGTGAGACCAATAGAACGAGCTTGGACTTCATAAAACTGAGGGGACTCGATTTGGTCGCGATACGCGGAACTGATTGTGATTGAACTCGCTTCTTCTCGGAAACTTCCAGATGACGATCGCAGGGATCCAAGGCAGCTCTAATGAAGAAAGCAATCGCTGTCGAGATGGACAGCATGATGAGCAGAGCCAGTATCCACCGTTTCTGCAGTGGGACCCACCATCCGGTCACCGAGTGCTTCGCCATCTCTTCTCTTCCCCTCTCGTTCCTTTTTATTAGAGTTTGAGAGGCTCGACGATGTTGAAAGCTTTACCGGTCCAGACATTTTAGGGTTTCGATTTGTGTCTCTGACTCAACTTGCCGAATTGTGTACATTTGGCTTTCTCAGCTTTGACACTGGTTAATTGAAGGTTTGTTCTCGTTGTACCTCGATGGATTTGAATTTACTTGTTTCAAGTGGGTTGGTTTCTTTTATTCTCCTCCTGTGTGGGCTAACAACTTGTTAGATTAAATGAGATGAAATTAGTGTTTGATAAAATGGAATAACCTTTTTTTTTTTTCAAATTTATGAACTCATATTACACTTACGTAATTACAGCTTATATATTTCTAACAATTGCAAGAAAAACACCAAATCTAGATTGTTGTTTTCGTATTTAAATTAAGGAAAATGATAGTGATAGTGTTGAGATCGTTTCTGAGGGCATGGTTACCTACTTACCTACTCACCTTAGGCCAATCGAAGGAAAAAATTACGAAAAATGATATTTTGCCACTAATAAAATATTATTGTAACAGAAATTATAGAGCCGTAGTATAAATAGTACTAACATTTTGTGTGCTATAATGGTACTGTAGCATAAATTATACTCTATTTTCTATTTTGATGGGATTTACTGGCATTGATCCTCCTCACGAGCAATCAATCTATTCAGAAAGAACTCCATTATTTTATAAAAAAAATTATCAGGTCAATAGTTATAAGTCAAAGGATACATTTTTTTAATTAAAGAAATTTTATTATCTTAATTAAATACTACCCACATAAGTTGTTACATTAATTAGAAAAAGATGAGGTTGTTTCGAACGTATAGTTTTCTCTCTCTACAACTATTTACTTAAATTTTAACCTAATTATCATTCTATTAATTGTCTTTTTGCAAATATTTTTCCCCGCAGTTCTTCAATTTTTCCCTATGTGATGAAATTAAATTAAATAATTCAATCAGTTAATAATATGCTACGTCATCTATATGCTGAAAATATAAACAACATACTATACAGTTTTATAAACGTTTCCAACAAGTTATCTATGTGATAAAGTTATGAATGATTGGTCATACATTGTACATTTTGAGATAACAATTTTAAAGCATTTCATTTAAGTGTTGAAAACTATAAACGACATGTCAAACAAATTTTTAAATTTTACAAGATGTCATCTATATGCAGTTCAAACAATTTTGGCTCCAAAGTAAATATAATACTGCATCTACATGCACGTAAAAACCAGCTTAAAATTCAACTGCAACGTCCATTTGCCTAGTTTCATACCCAAAACTGTGTGCTATAATCTTTAGTTTTGTGCCTCAGTTTCCTAGGGCTTTTTTCACCAAAATCCTATTTGAAGCATATGAAGGCTTCCTCTAATCCAAAGGTTCGCATCAGTCTGATTAGTTTTCCTAATCTTTTAGGATTTTTTTTTTAATTTTAAAAAATTAAAAAATTGAAAAAATTAGTTCGAGCTTTAGAATCGACTTTCATTTTTTCTTATGTAAAAAAACAAGATTAAAATTCAGGCACAAAAGCTTTGGGGCCCTGTTTAGGTCCAAAATTATGCACTATAACCTTCAGTTCCGGACATAAACTAGTATAGGGAGTTTTAGTTTTGGTTTCTTAAGGCTTTTTACTTGAGGCATAAGAAGACCCTTCTTAAAGTTTCACATTAATCCAACAAATTCTTTTAATTTTTTAGAATTTTCTAAATTTTCAAAAAATATGAAAAAATTCATAAAATTATCGACTTCTATTTTCACCTATAGTTTTTATTTCACCAATACCCACTTGTTAAAAAACAAAAAAAAAAACTCAAGATACAACAACAAAGTTCTTAGGCCTAGTTTAGGCCAAAAACTGTGTGTTAGCCTTTGGTAATGGGCTTAAATTGGGTTCAGGAGCTTTGCTTTGTTTTGCTATAGATTTTTCTCCCAAACTCTATTTTGTCATATAAGAAGGCTTCCTAAAGTTTCACATCAATCTGACAAAAGTTCTCATATTCTTAGAAAAATAATCAAATTTGGTAAAAATTATTTCAAATCTTGGAATTGACTTCTATTTTTTTTATGGTTCAGTTCACCAATATTTATATGCCTACAAAAACTAGTTCGAAGTTCAATCACAAAGCTCTCGGGCTTAGTTAAGGCCTAAAACCATGTGTTATAGCCTTCAGTTTTGGGCTTAGAAGAGCTTCGGCTTTATTTTCCTAGTTTTTTCCTAAGCAAAACCTAGAAGCCATCAATTAAAGTTTCACATCAATTTGAAAAAAGTTCTTTTATTTTTTGAGAAATTTTTTCTTAAAAATATTAAAAAAATTTGTGAAAAATTATCTTGGGCCTCTAAATTGACTTTTGTTTATCTTTTTTTTTTCTCCATATAATTTATTTTTACCAATACTTATATGCGTGCAAAAAAACTAGCTTAATATTTTACTGTAAAGCTTCTGTACTCAGTTTAGGTTTAAAACCATATGTTGTAGCCTTCTATTCTAGGTCTAAAGAGGGTTTAGGAACTTCAACATTATTTTACTAGGGCTTTTTCATAGAAATCCTATTTGAGCCATAATAAGGCCTCTTCTAGAGTTTCAAATTAATTCGACAAGTTCTTTTAATTTTTTTGAATTTTTGAAAATTCATAGAAGTTATTTCAGACTTTAAAATTAACTTTCTTTTTGTCCTAAGGTTTTGTTTCACCAATCCCTAGCCTCGTTTTAGGCTAAAATAGTATATAATTGCCTTCAATTCTGGGAGCTTTCGCTTTATTTAGGGCATTAAAATTGACTTCTATTTGTCCCACCGATTTAGTTTCACTAATACCTACATGCATGTAGAAAATCAATTCAAAATCCAACTGCAAAACTACTGGGCCTAGTTCATAAACCCAAGTGCTATAGCTCGGCCTAAATTGAGCCCACAATACCAAGTTGAATGGAAAATTGGAAATATATACAAATTATGAAAATTAATATAATTTTATTAAATATTAAATAATGCTCCTCTATGTTTCAAAAATGATCCAACTATTACAATTTTAAGTCATATGACATTCATTATTAGATAGTGTAAAAATAATAAATAACTTAATAAAATATAGAAATTGATCATCTAATAAATCGTTAGTACCATATGAGTACTTAAATGATAAAAAGTATTGACTATTAAGATATCGCTTTGAAAATTAAACGTTATTTTTAAAAGTTAGACTGATTTAGGGTGTATTTAGGATTGAAGTGTTGTAGTTTTTAAGTTACAAATACTGTGAAAAAAAACTATAACTATTAAATAAAAAATAGTAATATGCAGTAAATATAAATTTTAAATAATAATTTTGATAAAATTATTAAAAATATAATAGATTTTATAGCATACAAGTAAAAAAATTATATCAACATAATTTCTAAACTATAGTAGTTAATATTTATTAAATAATTTAATACTGTAATTTTTAAGATACAGTTGTTCAACCTCAATTCCAAATGCACCTTTATTTAAGTTATAGGAAGTAAAAATCTGAAGAGTTTATATAGTCTTTTTTTCTATCGATTACTTTAGACTAATAAAAAAAATCAAAGTCATCTAGTTGAAAAATTTTTTAGAAATTTAATTCCATAGCTATTAGCTAATCCATGAAGTTTAAAGTCCCCTGTAGAGCGTATGATTTAACACAAAACAGAAAGAGTTTGAGTAATGAAATATAAATTAAGTTTGTATAAATTGATATCCCATAAATTTATAGATTAAATGAAAATATAAAATAATTAAAATAAATGTTGTGCGTAAAGAATGTTTTGATAACAATTTAATCAAGAACTTTGATAGCGACCCGCGTATCGGTTGCCGTTTGCACAAGCTGGACGACGTAGCAAACACACTAAAAATAGCACGGACCGTCTTCACTTTCACACAAGGCTACTTACGTCATTTACAACTCTAAAAAAAGTCTCAAAAAAAAAAATTTCACTTCAGCTACGACAGTCAGGGTATTTCTTTTCCTACGAATTCTCTTACTCCGCTGTTGGCTCATTTTTTTTTTCCAAAACAATTTTGCCCGCATTTTTGCTACGTATTATTGCACCACGTGTAATCTTAATTAGGTAACGGCATTTTCGAGGAGCTAAATTCTGTATGTGTTTTTGCATCTTCCGTGTTGAGTGTTGAAGCGATGAGAAGTGAAGGATCTCATTTGAAGGCGAGCTTATTGGATTACTTATTGACATTAGTCACCGGTAATGTTGCCATTTGATTATGTTGAGATTGTGTAGATTTTGAGTCTGGGTATAATCTATTTTATTTTATTTTCTTTTCCATTCCAGCTGTTGTTTTACAGGGACTTGGAACTGTCGCAGTTGCAGTTCCGAGATCCAACTGCTACGTTCTCGATAATTCCAGTCGCATTGTTGATTTCGTATCCAGCATTACTCTGCATGAAATCAATTTTATGTTCAAATAAAAGAATAATAGGGTACTTATATTCTAAACAATGTTTTAATAATTTACAATCTTCGTGCGAGATGAGGTTATAATGGTGCATTTGAGAGAGTTTTTTATAGAAAAATTTCTATAAAAAAAACTCTCAAACGCACCATTATTTCCACATTTTTCACAAAGATGACTTCTTTGAAAGCACTCCGGGGAAAGTGCTTTTCTAGTGCTTCTTGAAGAAGTACTTTTCTTAGCTGACAAGCACGTAAGAAATAAACATATATAAAATGCTTTCATCTATTTCTGTATTTCAACTAAACACAGTTCGATAGACATAAAAGCGGATTTAACCATGCCGAAAGGACTCCAAGATGCTCCTCAATGATTTTGTTTCTGTCCCTATATATGCTTCATTCAAATTTTGGATCTACTCTGCAATGAAGTTGTTTTCCCTTAAGTTCCTAATCAGAGTAGCTGGATTGGGCTGCCTTTTGAGTATGAAGATAAGGTAATGTCCTTGTGTGGCTGTAATTTTCATAGTGTGGACTTTAGTGTCCACGGATTTCATCTTATGCTTGTCATCATACAGGACTCAGACTTGGTGGTTCGATTTTGCAAGGATGTCGAGAGTAGATCACAAATGGTAGTCCATAACACCATCTACTCAAGTACTAAATCATTATGGCTTTGTTTTTCCCCTGTAATTAATTGGACGTGCTCAATTAGACTAATAAGTTTCATTACTATACTTAAAAATTCTCAAATGTCGTTAAAAATACTTCTATTTTCATTGGTAGAAAAAAATGTTTTGTTTGATCCTGGTGCTAGCAAATGAATGATACTTTTAAATTTACGTTTGGGGTCTAAAATAATTTGTTTCTTTGTGTACATTATGCATATTCTCTCAGGTGATTTAAATGTAATTTATACACTGCTGAGAAGCTCAAAATTATGCAGGGATATGTGGATTTTGGCCGATTTGATGTATTCAACCACTTTGTAGCTGGTTCAGGCCATGTAGACTTTGTTCAAGTAAGCTCTGACAATTACTGACTGTGTACTTAGTACTCATAAGTCTAGCAGGGACACTTTCATTGCAATTGGATGTTGTAGACTGCCAGAGTAGTGTTTCTCCTCCTCTTTATCTCTGTCTCTCTCACTTGCTGTCTTTGGGTAAGTAACATCGTGATGAGAAGCAAAATAACAATGAGAATGAATGAAGCCATTGTAGCTGAAATAGTCAAAAACAGAAATTATATGCAGAACAGAGAGACTAAAAGAACAGTAACTTTGTAGTTAAGCATGCTTGCACGAGAGCGGTACTAAGATGAGTGACTTCTTGGGATGCCCTTGGTTTGCACTCCTCTTTGAAAAACAATTGCCTTCTTTTATTTTCAGAAAGAAAAAGTTGCAAATCTGTTAGTTGACTTATGTTAGATCTGTTTTTCCAAGGTATGAAGAAATCATTGCTAAAAGACGAACATCAATCTTGGAATGGAAATGGAATTGTCTTCATATGTCATACATATCATACCACCCCCTCCCTTATCTAATCTTTTTCTTTCTTTACAAGAAGAGGACTAACTCCCTCAGTCCCAGGATTTCAAAATTTTTGTTTTTCATTTTTTATTTTTGTTATCAGAAAATTTTAAATTGATGCCACATTGTAAACTATGATGTGGGAGTTTCTACATGATCTGTATTGTCGGATTTGGTAGGGCCTGATGTATTGAAGTTTCTTTTGTATTTGCAGGGGTTTTACAATGGTGACCTGCTGAAGTGTGAAAACAGTTACGATAAAAGGGGACGTACAGCGCAGGTTTGTTATATCAAAATGTGGGAACTGCTTGACATTACTGTTGTTTTTAAAATTTCAAGTTTTACTGAGTTGATCTTACAATTCATACACTCAACTTCCTTTGTCCATGTATCATCATCCCACATGCACTTGATGTGCAATTAATGTTTATTATTATTGTTATTTTTTTTTTTTTGCTGCCAACATCTCAGGTAAATGTTATTTGCGGGAATTGTTCAAATGGACAATGCAAAGGTTTGTAAGCTTTTCATATTTGAGTTCCAACATCTTGTCCCTTCATGCTCTGGGAATTGATATGTACCCTCATTGAAATTGTGGAATTTTGTGAATATCTCCATTGTCAGCGACAGCTCTATTTTGAGATATGGAAGAATAATTAATAAACAGAATTAGGAGATTTATTTAAATAATTTACGAATAAAGGAATTGCTATGGAGGTTTGTAAATGCTCAACCAGAGAAGACAGTGTCTTCATAAAAACAGTAAATTACTAAATAAATAATTTGATTTAATGAGAAGTTCATAGAAGCATTATATCTAGTGTATCCTAACCTTTATGCTTTTCCCTTTATGATTATGCTCTAAAACAATGCTTCATTTTAAGGAAATGCTATCTTTGATGATTTTGAAATGTAGTTTTCATGTCTTATTATTATTATTATTATTATTATTAGTTAGCCTATCATCAACCTAATTCTCTTCCCACCCATGCGAGTGGGGTTCAAACCCCGGACCTCTTGTTTTCGACACAAGAGATTTTACCATCTCAACTAGATGGCACCCACATAATTTCATATCTTTGTCACTACAAAGTATTAACTTGATGCAACCGTCCTGCCTCCTTGATTGGAGACCAGCTCTTTGAAGAGAGAGGACTGTTTAATTGGAATCTTATTGTACGAGATTAGGAGGTTAAAATCTACTATAATCTGGGTTTCTTTCATTTCCTCATTCTCAATCATTTGTATGCCATGCATTTTTCAGATAGATTGCAAGTGTGCCTTTTGTTTGGAAGAGGTACCGCCGATTGTTGGGTTATTATCTTGGATGCTATTTTCTTTTCCTTCTCTGCCTATTTCAATATTGACTGTCCATGTCTGAGGTGTCTTTGTAACTCAGAGTAACTTTTAAGACCTAATTTCTCTTTTCTTGTCTTATCTCAGGTGGGCTTGGATGCATTTGCCGTGTTACTTATGAGTCAAGTTGCAGGTCTTATTTATAGCACCTTGAGTTCCAGTTTATATTGGATTAATTTTTTCATTTACTGTAATATCGAGTTCCTTCACTTATTATATAGTTGAAGTAAGCCACTTCTGTGATATCAAGACTAGAAATTAGCACTTAATGTGCTGAAGATGCATTAGTTTAGAAAATGGAGGCCTGTTAGCCGTTTATATTTTTAACAATGATAAATAGAAAGTCTGCTACCTCTTAATTATGTTTTGGTAGAATAGTTACGCAAAGGGAATCTTTTGAAATCGAAGACACCTGTAAAAATCTTTTTAACTAGATGATAAAGTGTTAATTATATAAACAAATTCTCAAGTTTATGTCTATTGATTATGATTAATGAATATAGGAGATACAAAGTTTTTGTAAGAGATTCCAATGAGACTGGGCAATGTCGACGATTGGTAATCCAAAGCTTGCTGGAAAGAATTCTCATACAATACTCCATAGTGGAAGGTCTTCTACTTTGATAAGGGAACACTTGCATGTTAGAAAGGCAGAGTAACCCAAATCATAGTCTTAGGTTTTAATTCCAAAAGGGAACATGCACTGGTTTGGAAAGAAATTGAATAAAAAATACTAAACCTGAGTTACAATTGCTTTCCAGAACTGACCATTTATCAAATTTTTTTTTAAAACAATCTGTTAAAATCAATTGTTGTGAATTCTCTTATTCTTGGCTATTTCTTCTCTTGCAGAGCTTTTGTTGAACTTGCCATTCCATGTGAGAAACCAGGTCCACGGGTTTTTGAGGGCTTTACTGTTGGTTTTAATCCCCAATCATCAGAAATTGTAAGAAACTTTAAAAACCTCATTGACATATGAGATGTGTTAATATGTATAGAGAATAGGACATTGTTTAATGAAAAGATTTTACTTTGTCAATTTGAAGGTTTACAATGGCATGACTCAAATAGGTTTTGAAATGTCTCACCATGATTTTAGGTATGCAATCAGGTTTTGAATTTGACCTTTTTTCACTTTTAGTAGTTATTTATAATTTGATTCATCAAAAAGATTTGTTTCTGTTGTTTCACCATGCAGCTTCAGGACTGAACAGATTAACGTGGCCCTTTATATATCTGCAATTGCTTCTCTTTCGACTTTGGTTCAGAAACCCAGTTTCAAGGTATGCCTATATTTCTTTAGTGCAGCAGATAGAAGATTTTTTAGGAATGAAAAACTTTGCTTCATATTTGATCTTTGCTTATTTGTGTTCCTTTCCAGGTTTCTCCAGAAAAAGGCCTCGATGTTAGGTTATCAGGATCTGGGGCAACTGGGAGCCCTCCTACAACTTTGTCTCCCACAGTGTTGATTGTAGATTGGAGATGTATGATTCGCTGCTTACAAGGACATTGATATTTCTTTGCTTTTTATCTTCTGCATCTGAACTTTCATTTTTTTATCCTTTTCAGGTAAGAAGGCCCATAGGACGCCATTTGAGGTTAATATCACTATACCAATAGAGGGTTATGAGCCTGTTCAGTTTGTTCTTACCAAGATGTGTGGTAAGTTCATATTCTTTTCATTTAGCTAAATTGCTCTATCTCATCCTATGATGGGCCTTATCCACAGCTGTGTCCTCCGTATTTGGATGAGTCTGTTGCTGTGTTGCTACTATAATTTTTCTGTAGAACTTGTTTGTGGATATCCAATTGTAATCTATCCTCAAAATACATTGAATGTGACTGGGTCTCCATCCAATGCCATATGTTCACTTAATTTAGTCAGAAATGCGTTTTTCTATGAGTGGGCAATAAGAGAAGGTGATCTCAGGGAGGAAATTTGTTGGGCTAGTGGTGGTAATGATTGTAGTACGAAACATCAACAAAAGCTGGCCTTGCTTCAATTTGAGCTAATAACTTCAGATTGATGTTTCAGTCCAATTTTTGTATGACTGATCTCTTCCTTGGTTTATTTTAAATTTGCAGAATATAGACAGGATCAAGAAGGAGACTCTGCAAGAGGATGGGCAAAATTTGGAGTGATATCTTGCATGTATGGAAATTCCTGCTCAATTTCTGTCATTGAAGTAATAAGAGAATTTGTTAGATTGTGCAAACTGTAGAAATTTACATGTCACGCTAACATCTGCTTGATATGGATTTTGGTCTACCTTGTATGTCATATACGATTGCCAACTAGTAAACCGTCTTCTATTTGTCTTGGATATAAATAAATAAATGGCCAAACGAATATGTCCTGTAAGAGAGAGAGAGAGGGAGAATTTTAGAGAGTTGTGAAGTGGCGAAGGAGAGAGAGAATCATGTCAAGTGATAATCGGAGATGGTTAGTGTGCTTCAGTTTGACTCATTGAGTCTTTTGTCACAATAACCTGTATGATTTGACTTTCTTATGTTTTTGAATTTTGACATGTAGGGCTTATTGAATGAAAGTTCCAGTTTCCTAGTTCAAAATTTCTGTGGTGTTCCCATTATTTGTTGTAAAAACAAACATATCTTAACTAGTTAATGGAATAGGCTTTCACCTGGTTAATTGTTTAACAAGGTAATCGTGGAATTCTATATCTTTTCCAGTCCATACCTTTACTGTGTTTTTATTAAATAACGAATCACTTTTCCCTTGAGTTAGAATAAAAACAGTGCTTGTTTAATTGTTTTTAATTGAATGAATTGCCATGGAGCAGATTCATTGTCGCATCAACACTATTTTGTTGTGGAGGTTTCATTTACAAGACACGAGTGGAACGACTGGTATGTCATAGGGATATTCTTCCTTATTTCTTTTTTTTTCCCCCTTTTTTCTATATTTTTTAATTATGTGTCTACTAAAATTTTTATTGAACACAGCATGGGACTGATGCATTGCCAGGCATGACAATTCTTTCAGCGTGTTTGGAAACTGTGAGTAATTATAATTTTGTTGTTCGTGGACTTAATGTTCAAATCTTGGTTAAGTTGCTTAGATGTGAGACTAATGGGACTGTTTTTGACTGGCCTATTTGTCCTAAGGATGATGTTATCAGGTTTAAACAATTTATAGGCTTGTCTGATTGCAGCTATGAGGCAAGGTCTGCCATAGCCTTTACTGGCAAAATATGCTCTTCTTCACAAGAACACTGTGATATATGATGATATTGGTATAACATACATGCCTAGAATTATATTATACTCATCCCTAGCCAATAAGATGGAAGATTTCATTCTTTTTCCTTTTTCTCTTAAATGAACAAATTCATGTTTTCCCCAAGGTTCGTCTAAATGGTAATGGAATCTTGCCTGGTGAAGTTCAGTCTGTTTGCAGCAGGCTGATTCTGACTTTCCAATGCCTATCTCACTTGCTTTCCTTCTAACAGTGGGCTGAACCATGGGTGTGATAACAGGTGAGTGGAGCAGGACAAAGCTACTTGCGAGTAGAAGATCTGAACGGTGGCTTTACAAATGAACCCTCATGGGAGCACCAGCCTGCTGCTGCTCAAGGAACGTGGACAACAAGTGAAATAAAATATGGTTCAATTTGACATCCCTGCTTTTCAAAATTTTAGCACATTGCTATAGTGCAAAGAAGAGGAAATTGCTGTTCACCGAGCTTTACTCAGGCAGATTTACATGTGGGTAACTTATGGTGGGATACAAATTTTTCTTTGTGGGTTGTAAAGTAGGAATTCGAACGTTCTTTCAAACTCATAAAGCATGCCACCTCTGATTTCTTTTTATCTTCTGAATTTGTAGGAACTAGAAAGGCTGGTGTTTTGGCTTCAAAAGCAATGATATGTTTTAACCAATCGATTAATTGTGATTGATATGGAGGGGGGTGGGGTAGTGGCTCGTTCATCATGTTACGAAGCATGGACCCCAGTCCGGACTAGTGACGTATGAAATCGGATACCAAGTCTTCGTCATGTTCATTGAGTTGACGCGTGGACGGTCATCACGTTTTTGTATAACGAATCAGACAATGAGATCTTAAATATCGCCTTTGTCTCTTAACTCTCATTGAGGAGGGGTGGGCATGTGATCCGATTCTACCCAAAAATTTTGAATTCGGATGAAGGTTTTAATTGATCAAATCGGGTCAAGTCTGATTCGATTTCAAAATTATAAAAAAATTATAATTAAAATAAATAAAAATTATTGATTCAATCCAATTTAAATATATTCAGATCGAATTAAATCAAATCACATATTCGGGTTGAGTTTGAGTTATATTTTTTCAATTTGATTAATCTAAAATTCGATTAAGTTAATCTAAACCCAATCTTAATTCGAATTTATCTACCCGTCATTGAGCAGTAGTCAAAAGGCTGCATGCATGCATACACACTTTAATTGAAGAGGTCGCTTGCGAGCGAAGGATTAAACTTTTGAAGCTTTTTGAGGAGTAGCTGTCCAAACCTAGCTATATCTTCAATTCTTGACCATAATGCTACTCGTTTAATCCGATTAACCTAGTATTCTCATATCATGCTTAAGATTAGATTCCCTCTACACCCGATAATACATAAAAAAAAGGGGAAAAAAAGTAATTTCAAAAGATTATGAGGTCATAAACTCACAAAAGCGTTGAGTCTAATATGAGCCCAATTTTGTGTAGCAGAGGGGAAAAATTAAAAGGGAAAGAGACAAAGTAGAGTCTTTTCTAAGTAACTTGACGAATGAAAGGATTAAACTCAGTAAACTAAGTCACAAGGATCATGAATATTCGAAATCATATGACTGCTTCTAGCTAGTTGGCAATTAGAGTTGCTTTCACTTTCAGACTTTTTTTATCAAGTGCCACTTTTAGTAGACGATAATTAAATAAGTGAGAATTGCATCGAGACGATTGGCTTTTCCACAGAGCAGTTGAGTCCACTCCAACTCTTTTGTTGCTTTTGTTCTCAAGCCTGTCGTTGGGTAAAGACTCAACTGATAAAATATATGGTACCAGGTTGACCGGACTACGTGTTTATCTTCTAGCAATTATCACGTTTAATTATCTTGGTAGTACAATATGAAACTTGTACTGCCACCTCAAGTTGGCAAAGGAAAAGCAGGGTTTAATAATACTTGTACATGAAACGCTTGTTTGCACAGTTTGAACTTTTTGAACATGACAAAAAAATGATTAATACGCGGCATAATTTAAGCTTTGGTTTTAAGTTTGCAGAGGACACAAGGAAGCTTGAGATGTTCAAATCTGATGCGGTTAATATTATATAGACTGATCAATATAAAATGAGGTAAATTTTTCCTTATGAAGCACATGTAAACTGTGGACCTTCAAAAGTTTTGCTTGACTCTTATCAGCTAAGAAGACATGTATAGTAATATAGTGGTGAATTAGTCATCCAACAAACACAGAAAGCTACCAATTCTAGCAATGGTTTCATATCTCTCGAAATTGATGTGAAGCTGTTAGTCACCAACTCCAACATTTTGTTCCCTTCAATTGACTCTTTCTCAAGGCATTCTACTAAGTCTCCTCTATAAATACCCGTAACTCACTTTTAACTCTCATCTCATCGCAGGAAGTTTCTTTATTCAGTTTTCATATATTTCGAGTCTTCTTCCATATAATACAAGTCTTGTTTTTGAAAGTGAAAAAAAAAAAAAACTAGGAAAAATCGATGGCTCAGCTTATGAGCTTTCTCATTGCTTTTTCTCTCCTTGCTTTTGCCCCTCTTTGCTTCTGTGGCAAGTCCTACAGTGGTTACCTCTACCCACAGTTTTATGACCATTCCTGCCCAAAAGCTCAAGAGATAGTGATGTCCATTGTAGCCAGGGCTGTTGCAAAAGAAACACGCATGGCTGCTTCATTACTCAGGCTCCATTTCCATGACTGTTTTGTCAAGGTTAGCTACTTGACACAAATTTCTTCCAATCGCACTCCATTTAATTTTTAAGTAAAACCCCATTTCTTTTTTTGGATGTGCAGGGTTGTGATGCATCAGTATTACTAGACGGCAGTGGCAGTATAATTAGTGAAAAGAGGTCGAATCCTAATCGGAACTCTGCAAGAGGATTCGATGTCATTGATGAGATCAAGTCTGCTTTAGAGAAGGAGTGCCCTCAGACGGTTTCCTGTGCTGATATTTTGGCTCTGGCTGCTAGAGATTCCACTGTTTTGGTAAGTAGTGCTATAACAATAAGTGCTTTGCCGCAAGACCAAGATGGCCTTTCCCACCTAAATCAAATCAAATTGTGCAACTGCAGACTGGTGGACCAAGCTGGGAGGTACCATTGGGAAGAAGAGACTCCAAAGATGCAAGCTTGAGTGGCTCAAACAACAACATTCCAGCTCCAAACAACGCTTTCCAAACTATTCTAACCAAGTTCAAGTTGCAAGGACTTGACATTGTTGATCTTGTAGCACTATCTGGTATTACTAACTGAAACTTCACTAGTTAATTTGTATGTATTCTCACTGTTCAGAAACTAGGCATGTGTGTTAAAGCTTCTACAATTTATTTCATACAGGGAGCCACACAATCGGAAATTCTCGTTGCACTAGCTTCAGGCAGAGACTATACAACCAATCCGGCAACGGTCAACCAGACAACACTCTTGACCAATCATATGCTGCCCAGTTGCGAAGGGGTTGCCCGAGATCCGGTGGTGACCAGAACTTGTTTTTCTTGGACTTTGTCAGCCCAACGAAGTTTGATAACAGCTACTTCAAGAATATACTAGCTTCAAAGGGCCTGTTGAATTCTGACCAAGTTCTCTCAACGAAGAACGAGGCATCAATGGAGCTTGTGAAGAAATATGCTGGGAGTAATGACCTTTTCTTTCAGCAATTTGCCAAGTCCATGCTTAAGATGGGTAACATCTCTCCATTGACTGGTAACAGGGGAGAAATCAGAAAGAACTGCAGGAAGATTAATTAACTCTTAAACCGCCAAAAAGAGAAAATTATTATTGTGTGTATCAGCTTCTGTCGTATGTTCCTTTCATCCCCTTACATTTGAAAATTTTCGTTTGTGTATCTTGTTGTAGTAGCTAGGCTTTGTGATCCGGACTTGTAACAATGGAAATTTGTGGAGTCGAGTTTGTGCTCATTGAAACTTCATGTCACTACGTATTTGTTTTATAAGAAAAGAAGTGAAATGAGAACATAATTTCGCTGTAAATTATATAATACGGTCGTGAATCAGCCGGCTACGAAGGAAGGACCGGCTCAGGCAGCCGAAATATACTGGGCCAAAAAGCAAATAGACCAATAAATGGTGGCCCATTTTATACCGAGCCAAAAACTTAAAAGGGTCATAAAAGTAAAATACCAACTAATCCTCCTCGCCCGTGCAGGCCGTGCTCATAGCCTCGTAGGGTTTATGCAAAGTCTGAGTCTTGATTACTCTTGAAAAGAACAAAAAGGGATCACACCATGGCCATCTAATTCGAATCCAGATGAGTGCATTCATTTGATAAACTCACAAAAAGCAATTTCCATTTTCCGTTTAACTCCCCGAGAAAATGAGACATTTAAGGTTCATTACCCCACACGTGTCTCGAAATTTCAAATCCTCCCGTCAAAACCCTAGAAGTGCCAGGAACAGTCATCACCTTGGTCGAATTTCGGCACGAGATTATTGCACTCCTTCACAAGAACCGTCCGAGAATGTTGCCTCAATCGTCGACGAAATATCATGCCTCAGTCTGGTCGAAGTTATGGACCTGACCGATGTCGTGCGGAACAAATTGGGAATTAAAGAAATGCCGAACATGTGCGTGATGATGCCCGGAATGGGGTTTTCCGTGAAGGGCGCCACCGCGAGAGGAGGAAATGCGACCGGAAAGGCAGAGGAGAAAGTAGAGAAGACGGTGTTCGATTTGAAGCTTGAAGGGTATGGTGCTGAGGCGAAGCTTAAGGTGATTAAGGAAGTTAGAGGGTTTACGGGTTTGGGGCTGAAAGAGTCTAAAGAGTTGGTGGAGAAAGTTCCCACTTTGTTGAAAAGAGGCGTTACCAAAGACGAGGCTGACAACATTGTTGCTAAACTGAAGGAAGTTGGCGCTCAAGTCTCCATGGAGTGAGGTACTTTTACTTGACTCATTCGTGATATTATGTTTTCGAAGCTTCTTGTTCATTTTTTTTTTCTTCTTCCTTTTTATTCGGTGGAAAGTCGTAATGGTGGTTCATTTGTTATGACTATGAATGCTTGGGTTGTTTCTAGGATTTGATGGTTGTTGACTTGATGTATAGGTTGCTGTTTCCTTCGTGATATCCCTGAACAGGATGAGTCTTGATTGTCTTGTTGGATGTTTTAATATGAAAAGTGTTCTCTGACCTGTGACCTACGAGATCTAAATTATTTATCTGAAATATATTCTGTTGTAGGCGTTTCCAATAGTGTATCAACTAGGAAGATGATTGTTGGTTTGATTGCTTCATGAGGGGACCTGTTATTAAAGAGTTAAGGAGACTGTGTTGCATCTGGAAAGGGATAATCTTTGTGGGCTAATGTTTTTATGTCTTGCCAGGAGATTATCACATGTATAGCTGATGGTAAAATTAATGTTGTTTAGGAGAAAGAATGGAGATAACAATAAGAAATAGTTTTTCAGATAACATCAGTTGCTATTGCAACTTAGTTTTATTATGCCTGTGACCGAATCTTGTAATCTAATAATTAGAACCAAGGGAAGTACTATTACTTGGATGGCATTATGCTGGAAAGAAAATCAGTGAGGGCTGTCGTAGCTGTCAGTTTAGTGACAAGTTGGGTAGTTTTCTATGATGATGGGTGGTAAAGAAGCATTTCGTTGTTAATTACATTTAATAAGTGTGTCCCTTTATTTTTTTGTGTGTGTGTGTGTGGGGGGGGAAAAGAATGAGTGTGTCCTTTACTGATGATTAGTAGTGATTGATTACAGTCATGGGAGGGAACACAGGAAGGTAGTTGATCCCAGTGTTCAGTGATTGTATTTTATTTTCTTCAGAACCTAAATTTTGTATATTATGTTTTTTTTCCCCAATAAAAAATTGGCTTACATCGAAGAATATAAAACAAAAGCTATGAGGGAGAAGGCAGCTATCTTCCTTAGCTCTATTCTTCTTGTACAATAGAGTTGGAGCACACTAGGGGAAACTAAGAAGAGGATGATATTGATGGTAGATAAAGGAAGTGAATATTTTGGCCAGTAGTTATATAGTTGCCAGCTATGCCTAAGAGACATGCAATGGGCAGCAAGTATTGTACATAATAACTATGCCAGTACTAATGATCCATGTTCACTTTAGTGAAATGGTACAAGCTAATATGACTGGATATGTATTATGTGAAGGCAATTGTTTATATCTCTGTAGTTTTGTTGTTCTGTGATACATGTGAAATAGAATTATGCAATTAATCTACATATTAGAATTGGTCTTTTCTTCAGCTTGACTTCATCAGAGGAGAGAATGATGAAGAACTTGAAGTCAAGACTTTGGAGCTATGGGTGGTTAATATCAAAAGTATCCGATTCCGATCTATATTATTCTTCAACTATCTGCATGTGAGGGTGATAAACGCACATTATTCATAATACACAACATTCATCGATAAAAGCTAATTTGTTATGTTCCCAGTTAGAATCATTTTACACAAACTGGCCTTTTCTCATTTTTTTCCCTTAATTTTTATTTTTAAAATTTCATGCAACTTTCTGTAGAACTGAATTCTGATGACGGTTTCAGTTTATAAAGAATCTTTTGGATGGAGCCTTTGCAGCATTTCGGTTTTGAGTCCACTTCTTTGAGCATCCGGAGTGGAAGGCACGGATACTCTGAAGTAGTAATTTGCGAATTTAAAGTTTCAAAAGATGCATTATGCATATATTTCGATTTGTACTTCAATTATCACCTTTTGGACATCTTAAAAGAACATGGGGATTGTTTCGGAAAGTAGAAGCTAATAGACGACAGCTTGTAGCTGCCGCTGAAGCAATTGCAATGTGCATCTTATCAATTTGTATCTGAACTTTTATGGCCCAATTGAATGGGGGATAAAAAATTTATGACGTTTCAAATATGGAAAAGCACCATTATACGCTAGCATAATGAATACAGTATGTCTTTAAGAAATGTTGACTATTTTTTCCTTTTTAAATGCATAGAATTGTTTTCGTGTAAGCAGAAAAATATTAACTTACAACAATTAAGAGTAAACACTTGATTACTAAAAACACCTATTTATTAAGTTTCAAAGGTATATTTTTTCTTTTTTCACTTTGTACACGTATCAAAGGTACAAATATATATCGCGATTCTTCTTTAAACTAAATCTCCCATTTCATAGCATCTATACCTTAAATACTTCTATTTATAAGTTATAAATTTTATTAATATATAAAGTATTTAAAGTATTTTTTTTTTAAATAAGGAGTTCAAAATATTTATTAGAGATCAAATAATTCCGCTCAATAATTCGATGCTGGGACTCGCAAACTTCTTGGTTTTTGACATTTCACTTGGTTACATTTTAAAAGTCACGCACAGCGACTCCACAAACCACAATTCGGCCAAAGAAAACGTATTTCTCCAAATAGACGGCAGCGTTTTGGTAGCTGTAACTGGGCAAATTTAAACAAGGAACCCCTCGGAGGGGAAGGAGCAACGGACAAATCCCTGCCCTCAGCCTCAGCCTCAGCGTCAGCGCAAGTTGGTGAAATGAATCCTGCTCTTCCGGACTCCACTTCAATCTCTTCTTAAATGAATAATGTCAGAGTCAAAGTCAGGACAATGGCAATGGGAAAACGCCACTGCCGGCGCCATTGCAGGCTTCGCCACCGTCGCGGCTATGCACCCCCTCGACGTTGTCCGTACTAGGTTCCAAGGTCCTTTTTTTTTCTTCATTTATTTGTTGTTAAATAATTGAATTCAGATTAAAAAATAAAATAAGAAGAAGAAATTGCAGAGTCTTTCTGTTTTATTGATTTAGATTTTGTTGCTGTTGCTGTTGTTGGCGAACTAATTATAGTTAACGATGGTCGAGTATCGAATCTCCCAACTTACAAGAACACGGCTCATGCTATTTTAACCATTTCTCGCTTGGAGGTTTGCTTCTTTCAGCTTCCGCTACTTCTTTTATAGATGATGCGATTCCACTTCCAATGTTCATGTTACTGAACACAAACCATGAATTAAGAAATCAATAATGATAATTAAGCGAACAGATTTTTGGTGATAGACTGCCAAACAAAACTTCTGTACAATAATCAAATATAGTTTATGTAGATTCACTTCTGCCAACATCGATTCTCCAAAGTTTGTAAGTTGTTGAAGTTAATCCATGTTAAGGCTTGATGAACATCGTCTTTCATATTCTGATTAGCCCCCAAATTGATATCCAATCTCTTATTAATATGTTTGTTTATTTTAGATGGATGCAAGTTGAATCAAAGACTTCTTTTCTTGGTCATTAATATTACTTAATTATGTTCTTACTGGATATGTATCTTAGTGCACTAACTGCTTGATAAAACGTTGTCAATCACCAGAATACTTTTTGCCTCAGGGTCTGAGAGGGCTTTATGCTGGGTTTTCTCCTGCAGTTCTTGGCTCAACTCTTTCTTGGGGTTTATATTTCTTCTTGTGAGTGTTACCAAGGCCCTTTTCCCAGTCAGTTGCTTTACCTTTCAATAATGTTGCAATTCATTTGATTGATTTTTTTTTACTTTTTGGCTTTTGTAGTTATGGCAGAGCCAAGCAAAGGTATTCTAAAAATGGGAAGGAAAAGCTGAGCCCTGGTCATCATCTAGCTTCTTCTGCTGAAGCTGGAGCTTTGGTGAGTGCTTTACTTCCTTTTTTATCACTTGGAAAGGCTGAGGGTCAATAAATATCACACCGCATAGATGGTAATACTGAAATGTAAAAGTCAGAAGGCTGTGTATAAAAGAAGCCAAGCGAAATTAGAGAAAAGAGGAAGAGACACCTAGCTAAGTCCAAGTCGAATGAACAGTAGTGTAAAGTGCAGGCCATATGTAATGGTATGCTCTAAGAATTTTTCTTCCAATCCATTAATTGAAAAATAGAATTTTTCGAAGCATAGGTCCAGCTAGAAATTTCTTGCATCACATCAGTTGTGTTCTTATTTTGATGCTTGTTTGCTTTGGTTTGAATTTTGCTTTTATGTCATATAAATTGTACCTCCTTTTCATTTGTGATAGCAGGGTGTTACAACTTGTATCCTATTGATAAGTGTAACCTTGTGGCATTGTCAGGTTTGTTTGTGCACGAATCCTGTTTGGCTTGTAAAAACAAGATTACAGCTTCAGACACCTCTTCATCAAACTCGACTGTATTCTGGGCTCTATGGTCTGCTCCACTTCTTTCACTAATATGCTAATAATGTGATCTCTGGATAAGCTTTTTTACTAGTGAGTCATTTTTACTTTAACTCCAAATATTAGTAATCGAATCAAGTGATTATACATCTTCCAAATTAAGTCCTTCGCTACTTGGACCAAAACTTCTAAAGAATATCAAACTTGTGTGAAGACTCAGAACTTAAGCACCTTAGTTGGTTATTAAGAATGTTGGTAGATAATTCATTCCATAAGTAAGCTTTAGCATATTAAGGAGTCCTTAATTATTAAATTATGAACTTACAAGACCAACTTTCTAGTACAACTCACTTTCATCTCAGACTAGTTTTTTAATGTGCTGATAATCATTTTGTCATTTTCACTGTTGCTTGCTAATACTACAATATTCTCTAATATCTAATCAAATTTCAGATGCCTTA
Source organism: Luvunga scandens (assembly GCA_030449905.1). Taxonomy (NCBI): domain Eukaryota; kingdom Viridiplantae; phylum Streptophyta; class Magnoliopsida; order Sapindales; family Rutaceae; genus Luvunga; species Luvunga scandens. The sequence goes on along the minus strand of JASUUG010000383.1, from coordinate 537,272 downwards.
ACCACCATAATGAAAGAGGAAGGATGGAGTGGCCTCTATAAAGGGATTGTCCCTGCTCTTTTCCTAGTGAGTTACTGTCATTTTGTTATTTGTATGCTTTCTCTTCTGCTCTAGTAAAGATGATGTTTCGTACTCTATACACACAGCTTCTGTTTCTGCACTTTTTTTTTCCTGTCATTTTTTTATGTTTTTTCATTTTTTAATTTCACAACCATTTTTTATCTGCTGTTGGATCTGGAAGAATTTCCTGTAAATAAGCGACCAAGATATTGTGTCTTACCATATTTCACAATTTGCTGCTGGTGTCTACTTTCCCAAGTTATTAGTGAATAGTGATATGCATTTTGCAGGCATAAACGACTTCTTATTCTTTCCTCTCTTTGGTAATTTTAAGTAGCAGTTTTATTTGCTGTTAATCATATCACAATATTGGTGTATGACAATTGATATGAGATGTATACTCATTCTTCATTCCTGTTGTAATCTTTTTTTGGTCAAATCATGAAAATTATTCCTCATCTCCTTATATATTTGAGTTCACCATACTGTCTCTGTCTTTCTCAAAAGATATGTCAATCATTTATATGCCCAAATCCTTTTGAACATTCATTTCTTATGTGTCGGGAAATTAATGCAAACTAAGGGCAAGGATGTAGCTGTCCCTTGTTGAATTCATGTACTTCAGTACATGAAATTCAGAGTCATGATTATGTGTGTCTAAATTTACTTTTATAGGAAGATATAAAGTTGCTGATGTCAGTGGGTGCTTGTTGGTTCCAGTTGTAAAACCTCCTGGAGTGTACAAGAGGTTTGGGAACCCAGCTTACATTGTGAGGAGGGTATTTGGTTTCCATCCATGCAATCTTGGGGAAAAATAATTGCTAATTGACAGATGTGCATGTCAATTTAAGGAGAAAGTCTTAAGATGTGAGTATTTAATCACAGAATGTCATGTTTTGCCAAGTGTACACTAATCATTTCTAATTTTAACTCAACTTTTTGCTTCTTGCCTCTTCCTTTTCATGCAATCGAAATTGAAAAACCATAACTGCATTGTTTGCATTGTATGTGTGTGAGAAAACAAACTTGTGGTAGTTTGATTAGTGGATCGCACAATGTCAGTATGGTTCAAAGTGGGAATGGTTTCACCTAGGATGAATACTGGTTTTTCTTTTTCTTCAGCAGGTTTCTCATGGGGCTATTCAATTTACAGTTTATGAGGAACTTCGTAAAGTTATTGTGGACTTCAAGTCTAAACAAAGGAAACAAAATCCTGAGAGGTCTAATAATTTATTGGTAAGTATTGAAAAATTGGGGGAAATAAGTGTTGGGCTTTTGTTTTGTACCCATTTGAGTTCATATTCTGAGTACTGAAAGGACATGCATATGAGCTAGTCTAGATTTTTTTTTTTTTTTTGGGTATTGAATGGCTTAGGAAATTTTGGAAAAGTTGGTTTAGTTTTTCCCCCTTTCATTGTGTTCATGCGTACTCACATCTTTATGTTATAGTCCTAGGATGTAAACTCTGATTTCTTGCTCAGAAGTTGTATTGTCTCTTTCCTTCTAAGATGCTGTGAAATTATTAACAGCCTCTACCAAATTTGCACAGAATTCAGCTGATTATGCTATACTTGGGGGCTCTTCTAAAATTGCCGCGATGCTTCTGACATATCCATTTCAGGTAGACAATCTTATAATTTGTTGCATCTGCTTCCTTGATAATAGATTTTCTCTTCTTTCTTAATCTCTTGGCTGATCACTTATGTGTTTTGTGGGTTTGTCTTTTCAGGTTATTCGTGCTCGATTGCAGGTACAGTTCATGTTCAGAGTCTGTGTATTTGTGGTTTGTCAAATTTTTGGAATTTTTTTATTTGAAACCTGAAAGCTGTTATTAATTCTACGGCTGTATTCCCTTCGGCTACCGTTTATGATGTCCCTACCTATTCTTTTGGGGATGAGTAAATAGTTAAAGTTGCCCTGGAGATATCATATTTTATTTATAAACTTGTTAATTTGCTTGAATTTTAGTTATTACATAACAGGGGTAGTCTATATTTTCATATGCAGCAAAGACCCAGTGGCAATGGAATTCCGAGATATGTGGATAGCTGGCATGTTATCAGGGAAACTGCAAGGTGAGATTAAATTTTAGTATAGGACTTGAGGATTCTTCTAAAGAAAGCTAATTAACATTATTTTTCCCTCTACCATTTGAGCCATTTGATTGTCAAGAGATTGTGCTGAGTGTTAACCCCACCACAACTGTTTACCGTACCAAGAATTGACTTTGCAAGAAAATAAAAAAAAGTTGAGAGTTTTACTTGTTTTCGTCAAAAGTCAAGTGTTTTTCCCCCCTTCCCCGCTTTATTTTCACTTTTCCCTACAGCCGATTCCCTTTCTTACAGGTTACAAGACTTTATTTCATTTTCTTTTGGGAGATTATTTACTTTATTATCTTTATTTTTCCCCTTGCAGGTTTGAAGGTCTCCGAGGTTTTTACAGGGGCATCACACCAAACCTTTTGAAAAATGTCCCTGCTTCTTCGATAACATTTATTGTGTATGAGAATGTCCTAAGTTTTCTAAAGAAGGCCCGAAAGACTAACTGACATTTGGTTTCGTCGCCATTTTTCACCTTCTCATCTATGGCTCTTGTTTGCGTTTTCTTATGGGCGTGCTTTATAATCTCTGTTGTAGCTACCGTCAACAATGATTTTGTTATTTTGTAGATTCAAAAAATGTTCTGAAACCACTGGAATATTTATTTAATTCTCTTTAATAATACTAATTCACGAACATAAAACATTCATTTTCAAAAGAGAATTACGAGTGAGAGAATGGAAATTCACAACCATGTATATACGCATTGCAATTGAGTGATGCTAAAACCACCTCACCGAGATATTATTAAACCTCATTTCCGCATCAAGGAAGAAAAGGTGTCCCTTGATACGATAATTGCGAAGTGCAAAGTGAAGCTTTGACATTGATGTTCACGAGTGTCAGTAATCAAATCTCAAAAGAGAGGGGAATGCATACCAGTTCATATGGGAAATGTAATTTAGCTTCAGTTAAATGATTCTAGTCAATGTCCCGAAAGCTTGCAGAGGAAGGGAAGGATTTCGTCAGAGACCTCTTGAGCTCTTTCTCGATGGATGAAATGGTGACCATCTAGAATAACAACTTCAAAGGTTAGGAACTTATCTCTTGAAAACATCTCCTGTTACATATTCTCTCGCGCCGTTGCATTCAAAACCTATATCTTTGTCACCCACTATAAATTTAGTTGGAATGGTAACTTTTGTTCCCTGCCATGCTGCAAGGAGTTCCCAGTTCCTGTCACGAAAAAAAGGATGAACATCCTTCCAATTTGCGTAAATATATGATAAATCACTTTGCTAATTCTGTTTTTCTTGGGAGGAAAATATGTAGCTGAATAGATTTGGCTTACAGGTCCATAGACGGTAGAAATTGAAAGCACCCGTGAAGCCAGATCCTTGAAACTTGTCGGCATAGACCTGGAGTTCCTCTTCAGTTATCCATGGCGGAAGAATTAACGGTGTCTCCAAATAATCAATGAGCTCCAGACCCAGTCACAGAGGAGCTATTAAATTATCAGTCTCTGTTATCAGTAAGAACTTCTTCATGACTGTCAAATAATCATACCTCACAAATGCTCTCAGTGCTTTTCCCGGTTCCTGCACAGAATACCAATGATGTTAATATATATATATATATATATATATATATATATAGACACACACACACACACACACATTCATGTTGAAAGAGAGATAAAGAGAGAGCACTGTACAGACGTGGAATTGACATGTGTAAAATTCAGCTCCAAACACACTTTTGAAGGATTCGATAGGTTTAGTACTTCGATCTCTTGGTTTAAATGGAACACAGAGGCTAACAAATCCCTTGATTCTATCAGGCCTGAAAGTGCTACGACACCAACCAATTACGGCTCCCCAGTCATGTCCCACCACAAAGGCCTTCTCACGTCCCATATCAGAATTACAAATAAAACATTACTATCTATCAAATATCAACAAGAGAACATAATCATTAACATAAATAAAAATATTGCCAAATTGGGGGTTTTGTTGAGAGATAAGAGGAAAATGACTTGTTGTTCCCCAAAATGGTCAGGAAGTCCAACAATGTCTCCAACAAGATGAAAGATAAGAGTAAGAATTGGGATTCAAAGGAGAGGATGAATCGCCATAACCCTTGAAAGTGATTTGGTGTCCCCATGAATACCAAAATTCTGGGAACCAGTGAAGTAGAACAACAAGAGGACCTGTCCCTCGTTCTGCAACGTGCATCCATATGCCATTTGTCCTAATTCTTTGGAAATTCACATCACTCAGCATGGTCTTGAGCTTTTTCAATCTTCGCTCACAGAAGACAACAGCGAAGATATGTATGTCACCGATCAGCAGGAAATGTGCCTGAAATTTTATTTTATTTTTTTTAATTTATTTTTTTAGTGTTGTAGTTCCTTGGTGGGGAATTGGAGAGTGTAAGTCCGCCCAAAACAAAATACTTTGAGAGATCAGGAGCCCAAAGTGAGTTCGCTGATGCTTATCTTCTTCCCAACCAAACTTATAAATAAATTGTTAGATTCACAGTGTCACATCCAGGGACTTTCGACAACTATTTGCTCCAAGCTTTTCAATCCAGAGGGGTTTCTTCATCAGAGTTCAAAATATATGAACATGCTAGATTTCAAGGTGTGGATATCGTCTTCAACGTTCTGTTGTAGTTGATTATCTTCTATTTTCAAACGAGATATTATAGAGATTCAACTTAGCAAAGCAAAGATAATTATCGAACACGAGAGTCGAGAGTTAGATTGCAGTCAGCACGCGCAAGAAAGGTATAATTAAATAATGCTGCAGCTCCTCCTCCTTTGTAACTATTTCGTCTACAATCCTAACAGATGGCAGTAAGACTCTAGTAATCGAGCAAAATAATCGGTAAAAGCAAGCAAAAGATTTTTATAACATTGTCTGAAAAGTTGAAAATAAAAATTTAAAGAGCAACTTTTTCGATTGCTTAGAGCAAATGCTACTCCATGAGAAATCATCTGAGCAGCGACTTACAGAGTCAGGAGACTAATTACAGAAAGGATTTCAAATTCCCATCTCACAATGCACCAAGTATATACCTCGCCGTGGTTTTAACCGCAACGACCTGATGAAGTTTGATCCTTTCACATAGCTAAAAACAGAAAAGTAACTCTTTACAGATACCAGGCATTGCCATTTCCAGGAGTTATTTAAGCAAAGAGTCTAAAAAGCATTTATAGAATGCTTCGTTGGTCTTTACTCTTCTGCTTTCTTTTCCTTTAAAATAGGAAGCCACCTACTCTAATTATTTAAACTAATTGATGTGAGACGATAATTTTCTTATTACACTTTATCATCATGGAACCACCACCTGGTCTCCTTAGGAGATCGACCATTTCTGCAGTTCTTCACATAGCGGTCGTTATCTTCAGGACGTTGCTGCAAGCCAGGTCAAGATGCATCAATTTCACAGCAGGAGATATTCTACAAATGAAGAAAACGCCCAATTCCCCATCCCCTCAAATTTGCCAGTGAATCATATGATACAGATTCACATTAAGGGCATGCCCACCATTTACTGAAACAAGTTGGTGATTTCTCAGTTCAAACAATTCAGCAAAATGTTGTGTAGAGCCCAAAAATTTAGTAAAAATCATGCATGGTTCACCAACAAGAGTAACTTTATAAACTGAGGGTGGGAATTAGGGATAGACCAAGAAATTCAAGTGAAAATGTAATCAAACCTTCACAGTGGAGCTTGATAGCATGGAGAGAATACTGATGCAAATGGAACTAACGGTCATGGCTGGGGACCATGAATCGTACAGGATATCTACACCATAAAAGTAACATTTATACATATATTAACTGCCAGTTTGACACAAACATATTGAACGTACACCTATACTAAGACACTCAGGCATGGTAAAAATGAGATATTGTTCAAAAGTCCTAGAGAATTTAGCATGGACAAGAAACTAAGAAGCAAAAGGCTCCATTCCTGTCCTACTTAATATTAAGACACACTGGGGATTTATCATGTTAGAGTGCTAATGATCATGATGTTCACAAAAAGGGGGGATAACCAAACAAAACTTTGGCACCAGTAGTGTTGGCTTGGTTGTCTGAGAGGTTTAACCATGCATATTCCCACTGAATTTAAGCAGGAAAATAAAATTTCCTTGTCACATTAGGTATAAGGCAATAACAACATTGACCTAATATGGGAAAAAAAAAATCCTCTAAAAGAAATAAAAACAAGATATTCTGGATAAGGGTAAACAGTGCTGACAACAAAATCCTTTGCAGCAAATGAGTGAACCAGATTGACTCAAAAAATAGAGAAACAAATACGTATATGATGTGAACAAGAGAGTGAAAGAATGAGAAATGATAAAGAGAAACCTCCAAGCAATAGTGGGCCACCGAGATATCTCCGTCTAGGAAATCAAAATACGGCTACTGTAGATACTTTTCACAATATAAGATAAGAGAGAAACAGAAAGCATGGAACTCATAAAATTTACCTAAGCAAATATGACCATTGCTGTAAACGTGAGGATGAAGAGGAGAGGGATGAAGAAAAATGACCTGTTAAACCCGATGGTAAGTTATTAAAACAAAAGAATCCGAGCATCACATAAATGAAAAGTTTCAGGTGAAGCCGACTGCTGACCTGAGGGGCTTCCATGGGGTAATGTTCGGGAAACTCAACCTGAAGTTGGTAGGTTTCATTAGCGTAGAGGGTCCCTGGAGCTCCATTTACTTCAATAACCCACCTTTACAAATTACATTTTCAATAATAACTTAATAGTATATTATTACAATTAATAATAACCCAATAAAATAAAAAAGAAAGGAAAAAAGAAGAGAGATCACCATATTAAAACCCAACAACACAAACAAATTAAAGGAAACAAAATAAACAGGCAAAAACGTTATGAAGATGAAGCGCAAGATCCTAAATTTTTTTTGTAATTTTATTTTTTTAAGAAAAAATTAAATCAAAGGGAAGGTAACGCATAGAAAGGAAAAAAAAAAAAAAAAAAGCAAGGGAGTGGAGTGACAGTTACCTTTGGAGATTATCGGTGGCCTTCTGTTTGAAACCAGAAGGTGGGTTGACCTGCCACTCTGCAAGCTCTTTCTGAAGGCGATTGCAAGCAATCTTACTCAGAGCCTATTAACATCAACAACAACAACAACAACCACATCCCAAATATTTTATTTTATTTTATTTATATATATATATATTAGTAATTGAGATTTAAGCGGGGGAAAAAAAAATCAAATCATGAATTAGGAGAATTGAATCCACGTATAAAGGATAGAACCTTGCGAGCGGTGGTGGAGGAGCCAGACATGCTGTTTCTCGAAATTGAAAATCGATATTCGAGTAGAGATGATAGAAGGAGGTTTTAGTTTTGCTGGATTGAAATCAATGGGCTCCGGTTTGGGTTTGACGAAGAAGAAACAGACAAAAACGAGAGACACACCGCCCAATCCCCCTCGCTCGAATGCCGTATGCGTTCCCCAATACCGTAGCCCTTTTATACTGTTTTTCTGTTGGACCTCCCTCTTTTTTCACTTTTATATTAAAATATATTAAAAGAAAAAACGGCGTCGTCTCGTCTGCGACTGTGACAATTGAGGTCGTTCGTAGTACTTACAAGGAAGATCTTGTCGCTGATGATTGATTGCCGCTTAAACGTTTTATTTTCTACTTTCTAGACATCTTTTTCCCAGTTTTGCTAATTTTCAGGGAGGAATAGTATTTCCGATGCGTAGCTATTTATTTTGTACTTGCGGTTTATTTTTTATATGTTGATTTGCGACAGTCATTCTATTTCGTTTTAATAATTTTCATTCTAAGTAAAATTAATAATTTGGCCTACATGATAAATAACTTGGTCTGTTCTCATAGGTTGTTACATATTTTTTTTCCTTTTCTTTAACTTATTATATAGAAAAGGTTAAATTTTTTTTCTGTAAATTACTATAAAAAAATAAATGAACAATATTACACATACTTTATTTGGAATATATTTCAAATGATATGGCACGATATGTGTTGCAAGATTATTATATAAATGAAGAATAATAAACTCAATTGATAATACTATTTAAGTTTACTGCGAGCGTTATCTAGTTTAGTGGGTAAATTATCTTCTATAATGGTTTAGTTGGTAAAATTATCTTCTATAAAAATGAGAGGTCTTCAAATCATAGAAACACCACTATCACGTCATTTCAATAGTAAGGATCCATAAGTTTATAAATAAATTTTAAAATTATTATCTTTAATTAGTAAATGATCCTCAAATTAAAATTTAAACTTCAAAACAAATATTTAAATTCGAATTTATTGTATATCTTTGAGGCCTTCTTCCATTTTAGATAATGATATGATATTGGTATTATTACGTATGGTTATGCAGGATATTTCATTCTCACCTTTTCGTATTCAAAATTAGTCATATATTTTTTTTTCGTATATACATAATATTATTTTACTTTCTAGAGTGACTTTCATTCAAATTCTTTCAAGTTTTTTTTCCTCTTTTTCTTTTTAACCCAAAATTTTCAAGTTGAACGTATTAGGAATCCAAAATCGATTACTTAGAACAAATACATATTCGATTCCACTCAAATTGGCACCATTGTACATCCAGCAAATGAAACGTTTAGCAAGAAGTGTGCCTTTTCAATTTTTAGGGCTCCGGGTCTGATGATGCTTACTTGATGAAAGTAGACAGTCAAAAGTTCACCATCCAATTGAGCAATCAGATTCTCGTGCCTCCCACTCTCCCTTGAGCATCATATAGTGAATGTAATCATGCACGTAACATGTCATATATATGGAGGTGTATATGTTACAGATTCTGTAACAAACACCCCCAATCCATGCAGCCCACGTGTCCAGCAAATGAAGAAAAAGCATCCAAATGGTTCTGGCCTCTGGGTGGAGCAGGCTGGGGGTGTAAGTTACAGATTCTGTAACTTAGCCTTCCCCTGTGTATATATATATATATAAAGATACAATTGTATTGGTATTTCAATTTTTAAAAAAGAAAAGATAGCTCATCTTAAACTTAGTCCAAAAATCTTTTTCAAAGAAGGATAGAGAAAGAATCAGACTTAAAAATAAGAAAAGATTAGAAGAGATGGGCTAAAAAATTGTTGATCGTTATATCAACGAGCGATTGGCTCCTTTTTTTTTGTTAATTATATCAATATCACAATGTCACAATTCAGTTTTTGATCCATAATAAAGGGAAAAAAAATCCTGGTGACACAATTTAATTATAAACATGTGTTGTAATTTGAAATATGTCTTGCGCAAATCAGATTTGAATAACATCCGATCTAGCTTTTATGATAGGAAAAACATTGGATTCAATACTGGCATGGTGACTTGTCGTCGTCAATTGTGTGGTACCTAAAAGTAAAAAATTGTCCAATACTTGACCTTTTACTATTATTTTTTCTAGGTTGTTTCTTTCTACAGGATTGTGTACAGATACTGGCGAGTCTTGAGAGCAAGCGCTTAGAAGATAAACCAAAGTTTGAGATATAACTTTTTCCCACCCATTCTGGCAAGATATGCTCCTCCTTTTGACTTATCCTCTAAGTTTGTTCTCCATTTAAAAAAGCTTTAGATGGCCGAAATGAGGATTAGCATATTCCACTCTTGGTTTAGGGGAATGTTCCTCTGCAAGTTGTCTATTAAAGAAACAACATCAAAAGCTTGGTTTGGGCGTGGAGAATGAAAAAGCCAAGGAAGAAAAAAAAGAGAAGAAGGAAAAACGTTGACAAAAAACATATTTTTATGAATTGAAAATATGCAGAAGGATAAATTCCCTAAGAGGATCTGATTTACGTTGCTTTAATCCGACGCTTTAAGGTTCAACAAATTTCTTTCGGTCGCTTGAGACACTTGCGTCCACCATCCAGGCCAGTCAAAACGTGCAAGGGCCAACGAATCACGAGGGAGAAGCGAACTATTAACTAAGACAACGGAGAAAAAGTGCTTCATAATTATCCAGAGGCTGCGTTTAGAAATATCAGTTATTACATTCATTTTAAAAAATAAAAGAAAAGAAAAAAAGCCTATTAGTTTGTTAGCTGATGATGATGAATCAGGTTCAGATCCACCACAACCAACTGACGCGTCAAGGCATTTTTCAAGGATAAATGAAAAGAAAACGTTAAAACAACCATCAATTCCGATTCCATTTCAGCGCTGTCTGATGCCGCAAAAAGAAAGAAACGGAAAAATCATCGGCCTTATATTCAAGTCTGATTAGATATTTGGGCCCAGCTGAGGTTGTAACTTCATCTATCCACTTCCAAATGTTTCACATAAAATCAACCTCACTCTGATATTTAAGTCCTTATAGATCTTCAATATGGGACCATTAGAATTGAACCATGTTCCATTGCATCATAGATTGTAAAGAGAAATTGACCAGAAATCTTGAAAATCAATGAAATGTTTCACACTTGGAAAAAGACAAATAATATTATTGGATGAAAGCTGTTTCACTTTCATCTTAACACCACCTCTGCATCTCCATCTTGATTGCTTGTTACTCACTCATTCATTATTTACATTAAATTCTCCCAATAAAATTAAAAAGTGCTAACCTTTTTCACCCCACAGAGCCTCGTGGCCAGCTTTCTTATAATTTTCTAACTCTAAGGCCCGATTCCCATTGTTTTCCTAACTTTTCTTTGTGGATAAGTAAATCCAGGCCGTCTTTCCCCACAGTCATTCTAGATATTAATCAATAAAAGAACCAGTTAGGAAAGGATATGGGGCTTGACCCGTGAATAAGCTGCCTAACCTCAGCGATTTCCAAGGGAGTGAGGTAGGACTTTATATGGATTGAGTATACCGTTGGGATCTAGTAACTTTTTGATTGAGCTCATTAGTTGAACCTATCCAGATAAATTCTTTGCATTAGTTTTTGTTCGGAGCAACGAGTCATCATATACAAAAATAAAACTATAGTAAGGTTCTCTATTTCCAAAAGAACTGGACAGAAGAAAAGAACTTACTGTTTTGGGTGATTTACTATAGAAAATCTTATTAGCTTTCATCAATCCCAGACCATGCTCGGCACTAATGCTTCCACGGTGCTTGGATGTCCATTCATAGACATAAGGTTCAATTTGTGCAAAAATCTGTGACAGTACATATCCAGAATGCATATAAACAATAAAGAAAAGGCAGAGGAATATAACCAAGCCTTTGAGTTAGGCCACAGAAATTACCATATCATCATAACGTGGAGCTGAAATATTAAGATGTAAATTGCCATCGCCAAGGTGACCATAACCTATTACTTTGGCTGTCTCACCTGAAATTTTAAATAGATTAATATGGTTATTAATAAGGTTTTCCAAGAATATAGCACAACATTCATGAAATTTCTACAGGTCAATCCCAATAACTTAAGGACATATGAGATGGTTGTTTCTCCATATGAAAATTTTGAATAAAAACTGCATTAGCCCCAGAAAGATGCTAAAAGTTCACATCAAATCCCTGATAAGGGCTTGTATGCCTACTGTGCTGAAAGGAAACAATATTTCATAGTCAATAAAAATTATAAGCTGGCTTACCAAGTCTTTGTCGCATTTTTTCGACAAGATCATACATCTTTTCAACAGGTAACGATAAATCATATTTATAAACAGCCCCTGCTTTCATTAATGCTTCTGCTATACCCTGTAATCAACTTGAAAGATCAAGAAAAAGTCTTATTATATAAAATAAAAATAACTTTCTTTTTTACACACATACTAAATTAGTTTAACAATAGAGAACAAAATAAGAAATCCTAACGCTAAATAACCTATATAATTTTAGAATTACAGGACAACAAAGGACAAAACTGAGTAAAGCAGATGAAGCAGAATACTTTACTTGTGGATAATGATCAATTCATCATTGCAACAATGAAATCCCACACTATTGGAAGGATTGGGAAGACCAAGAAAATAATTGACTCCCAACTCTTAAACACAATTGTCAACAGGAGATAATAAGTCATAGAATATAAGATCTTGGCAGAGGAAAAATATCAAGAGCAAAGTTACATGGCAAACCATACTAACAATGCTTTTATTGACTCAAATCACAGATGTAAAAACCACCAGCTCTCTAATTGAAGATCCATAAAAATAGAGGGGTGCATTAGTGTAAAAATGAATGCATGGATCAGAAAAAGCTATTGCCATTTTACACATTCATGATCTGAAGTAATACCAACAGTCGTAAGGTCTGCAACAGTTATAATTTAAATAATCATACGCACAAGGATAATAAATTGAGTTAAAATTGGGAACCTCACGTATTCGCCAGAATGAAGAAGCTTGATTTATGTCTTGTGCAATAACACCATCAGAAATCAATCCACCCTCCATCGAACTAAGTAGGAACGCCTCAAGCTTCTCTCTGAAGATATCAACATCATATTGCAGAATCTTAGTATGTGAACATGTTAACCAACAAGGAGGGAATTAGAAAAGTTAAATACACCATGGAAAGGATCTGAAAACAAGCACCCTCATCATGATAGTAAATGAGGAAGATGCAGGATGAATACAGAAATGAAGGATATATACAAATGGAGGGTGTTATTTGCATCCATAAAATTGTCGATAAAAATTGAAAGATGGTGTCAAATGTTGGGAACAAGCAAAAAAAAAAAAAATCAATATTTTTTATTCAAGAGAGTATCTTAGTTTTGTAATCAGTTGGTTGTAAGTATGACAAGAAGTCATAAATTTATTCTAGTCTTGAATTCTAAGTTAAATTTAGACAAGGATGAGAGAAATATAAGGGCCTGTCCAGGGTTGTTTTCCTATGCCCACTTACAGTTTTTTCCCCCCTCCAGAAAACAAGTGTGACATATCTTCAATAGCCGTTTTGTGAAAAGAGACCCAAAATACACAGAAAACAAGTTTTCATGTTTATAATTAGAAAACAGGAAACAACCAATAGTTGATTTGGATGTTTCCACAAAATGGGAATCCCCCCCGGACCTTTCACAGAAATATGAAAACTATCTTAGAACTAACTTTAGACTTTAGAGATAATGTAAGATATGTTCCATGACAAGAAAAAAAAGGGGAAAAAAATTCTTTATGGTAAGGGTAATTATATTGATCGTGTTATTTGTCTAATATAAATGAGTTATAATGAATCAAAAATAGATTCAACCATATATCATTCCTTTTTTTTTGGTGGATTTTATCAGATATGCATTATTGTATGATTAAAAATATTTTTAAAACTTTATACTGAATGCATAATCACATTTTTTTTTCATTTTCCATTACTCTTACCAAACACTTTCTAACTACTCTCATTCCCAAATCTACAAAATAGCCCATCAAAAAACACCATTTTCATTTTTGTTCAAGAAGACACCAATTTGTTTTAAAAAAAAAACCCTATACATGGCCTAAAATGTCAACTATGTTCTCCTTCATTTTGCAATCAGAATTTAAACTTGAAATAAATGGTGGCATTTAGCAAGATGTTACCTGTCATAAGATTCTTCACTGCCTGTTGTCTCAATCAAAACATAGAAGTTGTGCATTGAGGAAGGTAATGGATTCCGAACACCTTCCAAATAATTTAAAACCTGACAGATAAAACAAGAAGTACATTCTGATAATGAAACAGAAGATCAAAAATATAGTCACCAACATCATCTTAAAAAGCATAACAGTGTGACCTCTAGAAGGAAATTCCTTTATACATGAGAAAGTGTATATTCATGCAGCTCCGTCCAATCAAAAAGCATGTGAGCCATTAGACAGAACAATGATGAGATTACAGAAGTTCTGAGTTTTCTCACTCATTACAAAGAATGACAAGTAGATTACAAGCAAATACACATGGACGCAACTTAACTCAAAATAGGATAGGAAGAATGTGTCAGTGTTGAACAATATTAACATCATGAATAAAAGATCAGTAAAAAGGTCATAAGATATTTCATCAAAAAGTACATTAAAGTTGACCATTAAAGCCAACATTAGTTAGACACTCTAGGAAGTCTCTTTCACCTCACCCTCAAATCAAAGTCATGAAGAATTGCCCAAAGATGTCATAAATAAACAAACCATCACACAAAGCTTGGGTTTATTACATTCAATCGCCAGGTTAAGAATATACAACAAAATTTAAAGCCAACTTAGGACTCACAAAATCTTGAATTGGATTAGTTTTGCATCAAATTTAAAATGGAGTTCATAGCTAGCTTTAGATGAAACTGCAATTGGTAAGTGATTAATCACCAACAGGCAAGAATAAGAACAACAATCTATCAACAAATGCTCACCAAATCCATTGACTGGTTATCCAAAAACTCAAATGCAGATAGAATCTCCCCAAGTTTCCTCTTTGCGTCCCACAGAAGTTTCTAACAAACATACCAGAATCACAATCAGCAGGAAAAAAGTACCTTACTCTACAAAAACTAAAGGAAGTTAGAAAGATGACTTCTGCTTCAACTTCAGTCTCCCACAAAATAATTAAGGAAAATTTTCAAATTCTAACTAGATTGTCAAGTGACAATGTACATTAGCCGAAATTTTCAACAGAAACCTCAAGCATGCATGCAGAAGATATCAACCTGAAGTCCAGGTTGCCTGTTAGAATGGCTAATGGTATAATTGTGAAAACAAACTGATCAACATAGACATAAACTAAACCCACCAAATCATTTGCAGCTCTCAAGTGATGCCAATAACAAGAACCAGGATCAAATAATAAACAAATCATTACATATTAATGGTTTAATTAATAAAATTATACAACAAAGGAAACAATTTGAGGGAGAGAAAACTGATCATACCTGACAGCTGAAATAATCTCTGCATGCAAGGAAAGCTAAATTAACAGAAGATAGTTTTGGAGGAGTATGTATAGAAACTTTGGTTACAATTCCCAAGGATCCTTCACTTCCTACATCAAAGATAGCACCAATGCATGGGATTGAACCCTCTACTGAAATTATACTTGTGTCACACAACTGTATGATAGAGTAAGCACATACCTATAAATAGATGCTTTAAGTCATAACCGGTATTATCTTTACGTAAAGTTCCGAGCATGTCAAGCACATCACCATTTGCTAAAACAGCTTCAAGGCCTGGAGATGAGACAAGACAAAGGAGTTTATGGAAAAAGGATAAAGAACGAGAATCAATAAATATTTGAGAGATATGATAATGAGTAGAAACAAAAAATGAAAGATTTGTGTTCAATAGAAACGATAGTCCTCTTCCCAATTCATTAAAGTTCAATAAATATTAACAAACCTTACCAAGTACGTTTCCATGTAGTGAACCATAACGGACAAGGCGCAAACCACCAGCATTAGTTGAGACGTTTCCACCAATTTGACAGCTCCCTTTTGCCCCTAAGTCCAGTGGCATAATAAATCTGGATGGAAGAATATTTTACTTAAATAAGATGAGAATAGATATGTCAAATATAAACCTAAACTACTCTAAATTTAGAGATGCTCAGCTACATAATACGGAATCAAAGCAGGAAATTGTCAACAATTTAATAGGAATACTATTCTTTTGCATTGACAGAGTTTCTGAACAAATTCGCTATAAAACCTGAATCAGATTGTAGTACTACCATACAACAAGTGTTCCTGTTTCCCTGATAAAGTTCAATATATTACAGATCCTGCAAAAAGGAAAAGGATGTGTACGGTAGGCATTTACCCATGGTTGTCCAGGAAAGAAACCAGGTTCTCCAATATGCATCCCGCTTCACATACCAGTACCCCACTGCCCTGAAACAAGTAAAAAAAACTGTTACTTCACAGCCAAGTGCATGCTAATGTTGCTGCAAAGCCATTAAACATAAGAACCACATTTTTTTTGTCTGATAGTAAGCACTCCAGCAATATATATATGTATATATAGAAACTAGATCTCAAAAAGGAAATTACTAGAAGAATCGGCTGCCAAAACCCAAAACCCAAAACCCAAAAAGGAAAAATGTCCATCACATGAGCATTTATAAAGAGCAAGGAAATTTGAAACTGCAACTACCCAAAAAAAGGAAAAAGGGTCTGAAATGTATACCTTGTCAAAGCTTATTATGTTATTCATTGAACCCATATTGATGATCACCTGCATAATTATATGCAGAAAACCAGTAACATAAACATGCAAATGAAAAGGAAAGGGTTTTCGCATATGTTTCAAATATAGTGCAAAACAGGCATACTCATTTCAGCTGGAAAAGCAAGTTAGAATATGACAAACTAGTAGAAGAACAACTATATTACCTCGTCAAAAACAGGAACACTTCCACCTACAAGACCAGTGTTTCCACCTTGGGGAACTACAGCCAAGAACCTAGAATTACAGTATTTAAGAATCTGAGAGACCTGCAAAAAGAAATTGATTAAATATATCCATAAGAGGCCTTCAACATTCGGCCAAATTTCAGGATTGCTACAAAACATCTTGAGAATCCAACAATATACATCTCAGCAAATAAACAAACATTAGTCTAGAAATTCCTCACGAAAAGGAAAGAAGAAGCAAACCTCATTTGTGGTCCTTGGTTGTAACAGAAGCTTACTAGAACCTCTGTATTTTCTCATCCAATCTTCATTTGCAGCCAGCAACACATCTTCATCCTGAATTACACTTTTTTCACCAATTAGTTCCTTAAAATAGCTTACATCCTCAGAATTCAACGTCGAAAACGCTGCGTTTCTCTCAAATTTCCTAGCTTCTGAGCCAAAACAACTGTATCGTATTGTGCTTGCATTTCCGAAACCTTTTTTTATCAAACTTTCACTATATTCTGTTACAGTGCATGAAGAATCAAAAAATTTAAAAAAAGAAAAAGAAAACAATGATGATGTGATAGCGGTAATAATTAATAATAGTACCTAGTGCAGAACGGAAAACTGAATTGTGAGGATTAGCATTTAATCGACGATCAAACAGCAATTTCGATGAATTTTTAAGAAGACGATTGGTAATTCTGCACTTGTCCATTATCATTATCATTTCCTTCCCTTGCTGTCGTAGCAAGGAGTTGAAAAGAATTGGGAGGCCGTTATAGGGAAGCGAATGACTATAGTACCCTCCACTTACCGGGTGGGGAAATCAAGTATGACATGCAAAAGCGAAATGCAAAAAGACGGTGCCGTTCTAGACGAATTTCCCAAAACGATGCGTTTCGAAATTATAACATTATGGCTTCTAATTTCTATAGCCCTATCCAACTTCCACTCCCAGTTTCTCAACAGAATCTCTTTCCTGCGCTTTCGATGACGTCTTCTCTGTCGTTGATATTGAACCAACCACAATGCGCGCTTTTTCGCTTCAGAATACAGAAACGGTGCTGTTTCAGCCTCCAGTTCCTCTCTTCATCTCCAGAGACTTCTCTCGATCCGCGTTGCGCTCGCCGTTTGACGACTCGTCAACTCAAGCGCGGCCTCTCTCTTAATCTCTCTAGAAACTTCTCTCACTCTTCTCTTAACCTTCCTGATGGCCCCGGCCTCCACCACTTCATCGCCCAATCTTCTCTCACCACCTCCCAGCCACTGGCTGAGTAAGTGCACTCACATACAAAAAATCATAGATTCATAGTGTTTTATACAATTCGAGAGTTCTTTCATAATTATTATTGTTAATTTTATTGTCTTTCTCAACTCTATTTTTGTTTTTTTGTGATCTCTTTTCAATTACTAGTTTCCTCGAAGTTAAAGCTTAATGCTTGGGGATGATTATTGCTATATGACATATAATCTTGCCCAACAGGGTAAGGAGGAGAGATGTAGAAGAAGAGTCAGAGATAGGATTGGATATATACATGCATGTTTCTTGCGAACATTAGATGTTTTATGTTTTCCCTAATTTTTTCGTCCTATCAAGCATTCGTTCTCCGAGTCCATAATGTTTTACATTTCGATGACTTAAGAGTTTGTGAAATAGAACTCTTAGCATAAGTTTTCTCTTTTCTTCTCTGTTCAGTCTTGTCCCAGCTTCTGAGGTTTCATCAGCGGCTGGTTCTGAAGTACATTCAAGAGGTCGTATCTATCAAGAGACATATGGTTGTCAAATGAATGTTAATGATATGGAGATTGTCCTTTCCATAATGAAGAATGCTGGATATAGTGAAGTCATCAATGTTCCTGAGAATGCTGAGGTCATTTTTATTAACACATGTGCTATAAGGGACTATGCAGAGCATAAAGTGTGGCAGAGGCTAAATTATTTTTGGTTTCTAAAGAGGGAATGGAAGAAAAATGTTGCAACAGGCAGATCACAATCCAAGCACCCTCCTAAAATAGTTGTATTGGGATGTATGGCCGAGAGGTTAAAAGACAAGATACTGGATGCGGATAAGATGGTTGATGTAGTGTGTGGCCCTGATGCTTACAGAGACTTGCCATGTTTACTTGAAGAAGTAGACTATGGTCAAAAGGGGATCAACACTCTTCTTTCACTTGAGGAGACTTATGCTGATATTAGTCCTGTTCGAATCTCAAAAAATTCTGTTACTGCTTTTGTTTCAGTGATGAGGGGTTGCAATAATATGTGCTCATTCTGCATTGTTCCTTTTACAAGAGGTAGAGAGCGATCACGTCCAGTGGATTCAATAGTGAAGGAGGTGTCAGAGCTTTGGAAAGAAGGCGTGAAGGAGGTAACACTTCTTGGTCAGAATGTGAACAGCTACAATGATACATCTGGGATGGAAAAAGAAGTTGAGCCAGGAACTAATTGGAGACTTAGTGAAGGTTTTAACAGCATGTGTAAAGTGAAAAAATTGGGCTTGCGTTTTGCTGATCTCTTGGATCGACTTTCCTTAGAGTTTCCGGAGATGAGATTCAGATATACATCCCCACATCCTAAAGATTTCCCGGATGAGTTGTTATATATAATGCGAGATAGGCCCAATGTTTGCAAATATATTCATTTACCTGCACAAACGGGGAATAGTGCAGTACTTGAAAGAATGCGCCGGGGATATACCAGAGAGGCATACTTAGATCTTGTGCAAAAGATTAGACAAATTGTTCCAGATGTGGGATTAAGTAGTGATTTCATATGTGGTAAGTGATGCTCTTGTTATTTTAACTTTATACTGTCCTTTATACCCATAACTTGATTAGACAATTTGGTTTGAAATACGAAGAAGACGTATTTCTGGCAGTTATTTGGGTGAATAAAAATGTGAAGATGCTAGTGGCAGTTATTTGGGTGAATAAAAATGTGAAGATGCTAGACTTGCATTTCATGGTCCTTGACTCCTTGCAATGTATTTTTTTGGGCATAATTTAAGCTTTCTAGAAGTGATCCAGGCAACAATAGAGGTGATCTTTATATTTTTACTTAAGATGAGGGAAGATTAGATTATTAACCATAGTCAACTTTAATTCTATGAGACCTTTTGAACATAATGGTTTGGTGATTATTCAAGTCTTATTATTGCTCAGGCTCTTGTAAAGGCTGTAGTAGTAGTTCTTCCCCTAGCCCCATGCTTATACCTGTATGCCTACCCTCACAGACGGTTGTAGCTAGTAGTTTGGTTCATATATATCACAAACCATGCTTTGCATTTATTTGTTAGGTTTTCGATATAATTGTTGCACCACATATATTATAACCTTGAACATGCGCTATTTTTGTATATAAATATCTAAATTTATTTGGTTGAATAGTAAATAAGTACCTCCTTCAATCTGTTATGAGAAGCTATACTTTCTATCCTGACAATCCTTTTCGGAGCATGGCGCATTTCATTGATGTTTGGGTGTTTGATGCTCAGAAGATATAAATCCTGGCAGACTAGTCACCCATTATTTATGGCCTCTTTTCTTGAATCTGCTTCACCCTGAAAATTTTTACCAGTCAGTGGTGCTGCTAGCTAATTATCTGGATTTATTTTTATAGGTTTTTGCGGAGAAACTGAGGAAGAACATGCAGACACACTAACCCTGATGAAAGCTGTTGGTTATGATATGGCATACATGTTTGCATACAGCATGAGGGAGAGAACTCATGCCCATAGAAACTATGTCAATGATGTTCCTGAGGAAGTTAAGCAGAGGAGGCTTACAGAACTTATTGAAGCTTTTCGTGAGAGCACAGGTCAATGTTATGATTCCCAAGTTGGAACTGTCCAACTCATATTGGTTGAAGGACCCAACAAGAGAGCTCCAGATACAGAGCTTGTTGGCAAAAGTGATAGAGGACATAGAGTTTCATTTATAAATCAGCCGCTGTTGAATAGAGATAATGTTATCAGTGATAAACGGAACCCAGTTGCTGGTGACTATGTAGAAGTTCGAATTTTGAGATCTACAAGAGCATCGCTCTTTGGAGAGGCACTTGCAGTAACTAAATTAAGCACATTTTTCAACAACGTGGATGAAGAAGCTGTTGCCTGTGCAAGAAGTTGAAATCTTTCTGCCTTTGAACATGACCTGATATTTATTTTTCAGCTTTTTCAATCAAATTATCCCAAGATTGGGGTAAAAATTAAGTTTGATGTAAAGGATGTGGTAGGTTTCCTCTTGCCATGAAAAGGTATTTGATCATGACAAATTGGGGTTAAGGTTCTGAGAGGTCATTCAAATGCAGCAGCAACTTTGAAACCGCTTTAGTTTAGACGTTAAATTGATGAATTATAGGAATGATAATAATATTCTTCCTTCTCTCCCCCACTGCTTGTGGTGTCGACTTAACAAAGTGCGAATTCATCATTACCAAACTTTGCCACGCCGATCAACATTTCTCTATGTATTAATGTGCCTGAAATTTATCTATATTATATATCTTTACCTTACCCGAAGGTAATCTATGTTATATCTCTTTACAGCACCCAAGTCGCCCCAGCTCAAAAGTTTTGGATCATATCGACTTCAATTGCAGTAGATGTTCGAAAGAATATAGTATTGACTATTGATCTGGACTTGGAATCATCAATCATACGTGACATAATCAACTTCCCAAGATTATTCTTTGACCCAAACGAAAATCATGATTGGAAAATCATCAATAACAACTATAGAAGGCATGTGCGCACTGAGCATACATCACGACGTGATTGTATTGTATGCATGGTTCATTACCCCATTTTGAAAAAAAAATGAAAAAAAGCTGGTCAACACAGCCAATGGGCCTTAGTCTTACACAACATGACCCCACCTAGTTCACCACATTCACGTGAGAGAATCGGTTTCGGACCACTTGCTTCAATTGCAAGCATTTCAAATGGCGCATGGCGGCAATCCATTTGATGGATAAGTGTGCAGTGCAGAGAAAGAAAGGGGTGTAAGAATGGTTGTTGGGTCATGTCTCATAACAGAAACAATGACATCAAAAGATGGTATGCAAATACAAACAAACGTAATGTACTAATGTGCATGAAAGAGAGAGAGTTGATGGTGGTACCGGTAACTGTGAGGGGGAATTACGAAGAATGATGAGAACAAGACGATGGCGTTTTGGTTTGATTTGTTACAAATATGCACAATAATGCAAAAGTTGATCAAACCAGAGAAAAAAATAAATAAAAGAGCGAAAGGAAAGGGTATAGCTGCTGAGGTGACAACTTCGGCGCCCTCCACCTAAGGCCTATGGACTTCCCTTACATGCGTGTTCACCGCAGAATCCCCCACCATCGTCCACTAGATCTCTCCTTTTCAATATCCTTGTTTGTTTTCTTTTCCCTAATCACATATTTAAGCTTTCAAATGCTCTCCATATGGAGATGAGTATTGAGATTCTGAGATCAATTATATATTAGCTTGGAAGAAATTTAGCTAATAGAGATGCATCAGTCTGGCTGCTTCTCTCTCTCTTTAAAAAAATTAAAAATTAAAAATTCTGAATTTAATCCTTGCTACACCCAATCACGCATGTATATGTGTTGCAATTTTTAATTTTAGTTTTTGAAGGCCTACCTCACTTCAACTACATACATAGCGAGAGTAACAAGCGAACATAGTTATCTTGACAAATGCGCCGGTATCGTTTCATTCGTTTTCGAAAATTCTTTACTTACTTGACAATTAAAATGAATTAAACTCGAAGATTTTCTCGAATCTGTTAAGATATCCAACATTAATTCTAGTAATGTACTTGCAAATTGGGGTCCACACTTTAAGGCATGGGGCACGCAACCAAATCCATTGTAATAAATGGGGGAGTGGAGTAGGGACCTATCCAAATGAAATGAGGACAAAATGAACAAACGTGGCTCATTTGGTGCACCCAATATGGCCACCTCATTTAATGATATTGGTGAAGCTCTAGATCTTCTGAAACCCTCACCCTCTATATATATATATATATATATATATATATATATATAATATAGATACATATATGCACCCAAATCTCATTACTTGCATCCATTTCTTCCATTGACTCTCTCCCACTCACAAAATTAAAAATATAAAGCTGCATGGACTAATGAGAAGCTCAAAAATTAAAGTTGCAGGTCCAGTGAGTTGAGTTGAGTTCCATCTGAAGATGATGATCAGAATGGGATGGATTTTGATGGGTGTTATTATTATAATTTCTGGATGGCTTTGGTATAGGAAGAAGAAGCAAATAATGGGGGAGAATAGCGGTAGAGTTCCAAAAGGGAATTTGGGTTGGCCTTTCATTGGAGAAACTCTAGATTTCATTGCCTGTGGTTACACTTCTCGCCCTGCCAGTTTCATGGACAAACGCAAATCCCTGTAAAGCTTTTTTCTCATCTACCATCACTCCATTTTTGCCCTTTAATACTTCATGCATCGGGGGCTTTTCTTTTCTTGCTATCATCTTTTTCCCCCCTTCTGCTCACCGGATATATTTATTGTGTTTGTCTTATTGTTTAATCAATCTTCTACTTCTTTTTCTTCATTTTTTTTGGTTGGGTTTAACCTTAACTGAAGATGATGAACGGGAAAAAAAGAAAAAGGAGTTAATTATCAAGAATTAATCTGGAAATTGTTATCTTAATTTATCTTAGATGATGAAAGCCCTAGAGTGAAAATTCTATAGTTCATCTCTAGATATTTATTTCCCTGTTATAATTATGACGACGATCGTGTAGCTATTGTCATGCTTCAACTAAGGTGATTAATGTAATTACTAGCCTAAATATATGTGTACTTCTACTTACTCGCAAAAATACACAAATGGCTAGCTAAACCATTTAGTCGAGCTTTAGACTTACAAAAATTATAATTTCATATAGGTAGTTATTTGATTATTAAACAACAAACTTGAATAAAGAATTTGTTGAGGAAACTTAAAAAAGAAGTCCTATCCTTTCACATATAGAAAAGAAGCAAGTCCAGTCAATGTTGATTTGTAGATTGTATAGTTATAAATCGTCATAATTTTTATTGATTTTGTTAACTTTTGTAAGCATAACACTATTACAAAATGTTATTATTCCTTTTTAAAGATTTTTTATAAGTCAGTTTAAAAAAAAAACGTTATTAATCCACCAAATGATATTAAACATTTATCAGAAAGCAGAAAGGAAAGGATTAAAAAAAAAAGAAAAGAAAAGAATACACTTCCCCCTTCTGTTCTGTCCCAAAGGATATATATGATCCCCCTTTTCGCTGAAGAGTAGGGCAGTTTGATGTGCACTCCATTTGATTGGAGGCGATAAAGATGGTATTCGTAAAGAAGTTCGTGCCATAAAAATAATCACTTTTAAGAAATTGTGAAGCCCTTTTATTCTCTTTTTGCTTTACATCTTTCTTTTTAGGTGTAATTTTTTCATTTTTTCATTAATATATATATATATATATATATATATATATATATATATATATATAATCCTTTTATTCTTGAGCAATTATCATTATGATCATTAACTGCCACCCAAGAGCTTTAATGACGGCATTAATTGATAACAACACATACGGAGAAAAAGAGCAGTTGCAAGAATTGAAAGCAAGTAAAACGTACTCTGCTGTTAGCCGCAGTAACTAGTCTTTGGACATTGAAAGTCCCATTGCTTGTTCAGTAACCACAGCCCTAGCTAGTTTCTGTCTCAGCTTTCCAATGGGATGACCGTTTCCCATTACCTTTTCCTTAACCCATCTTCATCGCTGACTGCGACCAATGATGATTGTCAAAACAAGTATAACAAATTAAAACAGATTCTTCTTGCTCCTCCTTAAAAAAAAAATTGTTTTTGTTAATTTTGTGTGTCTCTACACTGTGCAGGTACGGCAAGGTGTTTAAGACACACATATTGGGAACACCGATCATCGTGTCGACAGATCCGGATGTGAACAAAGTGGTTTTGCAAAACCATAGCAACAGTTTTGTCCCTTCTTATCCCAAATCCATAAGAGAATTACTTGGGAATTTTTCAATTCTTCAAATGAATGGAGCCCTTCAAAAGAGATTGCATGCACACATAGCTGGCTTCCTCAGATCACCACTACTCAAAGCCACTATCACTAAACACATTGAAACTTCTGTCAGACTCACCTTGGCTTCGTGGACTAAACACTCCCATCTTACGATATACGTCCAAGACGAAACCAAAAAGGTCATTGCAATTTTACCATATCATTATTTAACCAATATCTGTTACTATGTGGCGGCAATACTTATATATGATACATTATTTGCTTGGTAAACATATATATTCTTTCCAGATAACATTTGAAGTTTTGGTAAAAGTATTGATGAGCGTTGGTCCTGGTGAAGATCTAAACTTTCTGAAGAAAGAATTTGAAGAGTTCCTCAAAGGTTTAATTTGCTTGCCAATCAAATTTCCAGGGACAAGACTATATAAATCTTTGAAGGTAACTATAATTAACGAGGAAAACAAAACAAAAAAGCACAACACAAATGCCTTACCCTTAGGGTTTTATTATACTTGTTCATGAATCATGCAGGCAAAGGAGAGATTGTTAAAGATGGTGAGAAAGATTGTAGAGGAGAGAAGACTGGCTATGGAGGAGGTATCAGATGGAAAGGGCGTCGCTAAAGATGCAGTGGACGTGCTGTTACGTGATAATGGTGAAGCAAATGAGAAGCAATCTTTACCGTTGGATTTTGTCAGTTCGAATATAATAGAGATGATGATCCCAGGAGAAGAAACTGTCCCCATGGCAATGACCTTAGCTGTCAAATTCCTAACTGACAGCCCTGTTGCTCTTAAGCAACTTACGGTACGTCTACTACTACTACCATAACATGGCGCGTTGATCTCTTTCCTTTTCCCTTTTTTTTTTCTGGAATTTTTGATCCAACGGTTAGGATCATTTCCTTTCTGCGGCCGTAAGATGTCCGCTAATGTGCTTGACTTTTTGTTAAAAGAGTCCCTTTCGTTAGACGCACGACTGGAAACACGATTGAGATGGAGAGCTCGTGTGTGTGAGGACCCACGAGGCATCAATAATAATATGAGATCCTCTGGCCGTGCGATTAAGATTGAACGGCTTTTGGGTGAGGACCACCTATTAATTCCGTGTCTGGAGTTGCGACCATTGGCTGTCGATTGTCATATAGTCGTGTCGGTTTTTCGTCGCCGTCCTTCTTCTTACCAGTTGATTTTATTATCATCATCATCTTAATTTAAACTAATAATAAGAAATAAATTTTCGGAGATAATATTAGACAATGTTGAAAATCTAAAAAATTAAATGAAGTCGTTTTAAAACTTAAATCGTTAGATAAAACACTCGTTTTAAGATCCAGATGACGGCGATGTCAGCTAACATGTTATGTTTGATTATGCAATATATATGAATTTTAAATATTTTAAACCGGTTTCTGAAAATGACATGCGAAAGCTGTTATTGAAATAATCTCTTTCAAATTAACAGGTGCTTTTCTAAAGAAATTATATCTTTGAGTTTTCGAATAAACAATTAATATTTCTTGGAGTCGAGTCTACAGTTTAATTATTAGTTAAGGGAGGAGATGTATTATTTGATTAGGATGGAAAGCAGTGGGGGAACAGGCATAAAAAATTAGCGCTTAATACAGGAGTTGGGCACCATATAAGGTGGTGGTGACTGGTGAGCCTGAGTTCATGTTCGTTACCCTTCTTATGTAATAAGCTAGAAGACCTGGTTCTATATGAGGCATACGTATGATAGCTGCAAGAACATTAATTAGGGTTAGAATTAGATTAGATTAATCTGTATTAACATATCAAGTGTGGCATAAAAAGAAGGCAGTGGTCACAGTGAGAAACTAGCCATTAAAAGTGGGTCTCACTCGTAAAGAGGCCAAACTTATAGCTGCAGCCTTTTGGATCTTGCGACTTTAATTAAGATATGCCGTGGAAAGTAGGTGCGTGATAATCAAGGCCTTTCTTTAAGCAGCTCTCTGCTGCAATTTTTTCTCTGATCGGTTTTATTGAGAAGAGCACACTTTGGTTACGGATTATCTTTCTTGTGTAAGACTTTGGCGCTAAATATATGTAGTGCTGTACATGTCATTGTGATGATCAATAGGAAGAGAACATGGAATTGAAGAGGCAGAAGACCAAGTGCAGTGCTGGTTACAGTTGGACAGACTACATTTCTCTGCCATTCACTCAAAATGTACGTTCGATTGGAATATTCAAAGAGACCAAAAAACGTAACAGTTTATTGCTAGCATAAATAGTATGTTTTTATATATATATATATAAATATACATTAACATACACTCATACGTGCTGACTTTACACCCTCCCCCCCCCCCCCCAATAGGTGATCAGTGAAACTCTTAGAATGGCAAATATCATTAATGGGGTTTGGAGGAAAGCTCTCAATGATGTGGAAATCAAAGGTTTGTTCGCTAAAATTGCTTGTGTGCACATGCAGAGATTCTTTATTGACTTCACATGCTTGCTTGATGCATATGGATAATTTGCAGGCCATTTGATTCCAAAAGGATGGTGTGTCCTTACGTCATTTATATCTGTTCACATGGATGAAGAAAATTATGATAACCCTTACCAGTTTGATCCATGGAGATGGGAGGTAACATGCAACATTACGTGACTTGATGAAATTCAAGATTTTTCTCTCAAGTCATATATATTGTCAAAAACGAAAGTTAATTCCTTCGCATTTCGTTATTAATTAATTATCAGTAGGTACGTAGAAAGATTCCACACACATGCATCTCGGATGAACGTACATGTTCTGTTTGTTGATTTGCAGAAAATGGGAGCTGCTGTTAACAACAATATCTTTACACCTTTTGGTGGGGGTCAGCGACTGTGTCCTGGCTTTGAATTATCTCGGCTCGAAATATCGATCTTCCTTCACCATCTTGTCACGACTTATGAGTAATGGTCTTTTGCGTCCTAATGTGCCCTTTTAATAAATTGGATGGCGTTATCAGAAGCCAGCAATTAAAACAGACTGTACGACAGTGTAAGTTAGGCGGTTATATTGACCATTCTGTATTTGATTTTGATCCTTTTTCTTCAGATGGGTGGCTGAAAATGACGACATTGTTTACTTTCCAACCGTCAAGATGAGGAAGAAGCTGCCAATCAAAGTGATGAACTACCGTTAGATGGCCCCCATCCTAAAGGAAAATGCGTGCACCGAACCGAAAACAAAAGTACATCAATCGATCACGATCGGAGGACATATCCGTGAGGGGGCGTGCATTTCATTTTTCTATTTTCTATTTTCTATTTTCTATTTTTTACTACATGCAAAGCAAAGCGTTAGCTAAGAGATGGACTCCTTTGTTAACCGAGACATTATTCATACATGAGGATAGGGCTTTTAAAATATTGTTGGTTCTGGCGTCACCATCTGTTTTTCACGTGGCATGGCTCAAGGAAGGATCTTTGGGCCCTGTTTTTCTATGCAACTCCTTTAATCAATCGAAATTGAAATTCATGCAGATGCGAGTTGGAACCCCTTGGAATTTAGCCGTAGTCTGATCTCCATCCATTTAAATTTTTATTTGTTTGATTTGACAACAACGTTTGTGGTGGTTGCGAGTTGTTGGCAGCAAAGGCCATATATGGCCTAGCCTCAGGGGTGATTTGATCGAACGCAAGGCCACATGCTTCACTTTAGCACCCCCTTCAATAATTTTGAGTCGGTGGAGCGCTATAGTACAACTTTTGTTCCGGGGCAATCACAGTAAGAGCTTGTCCAATATCATCTTGACATGCAGTGCCGGCCGTACCCATTATGTGCATTGCCTTTTGCAATAGCTACAATGGGAAATAATGAAAGAAGATTCATGATTAATTAACAGTACTTTTCTACTATTGGAAAGTAGACAATACAATCGCATGCTTTCGTTTAGCCACAAGTTTAGGATGGCAAATGGCTACGCTTTGCCATTTACTTTTTGGATTGAAGTCAAAGTAAAGCAAAATTGTTAGATTCAAAACCCAAAAACAAAAAATAATAATGATAATGCTGACTTGAGTGTTTAAGCTTTGGTGCTTCAAGTATCTAATGACATTCACGCGACTCTTCCGCGAACTTTTTGCTTTTCTACCTCTGGAAGGTTATATTGAGAATACCGCAGGAAATATTTAACACGAGTGGTCGATCCAATTTCTTCCTCCACTATTAAATTGATTTAAAAATTATGGGCCCTTCCTGGATAGAAGTGGATTCCATGACTGAAGTTTACTGGTGTTGTTAAGGCAGACTTCAACATGACATGGCAGATCTCAATTCTCAGATGTGCTACACACCACTTCATGTTGTTACCAAGGCTCTGTGATTGCATAAGATATAATATCAATCATATCTACCACTCTAATTAGGGCATGTTTCATAACTCAGACTGTACTAAACTTAATTTCGTATGTCGGAATGTATGAGTCTGATTTAATTGGATTTGATAAGATATCATATGGAGAACCATTTGTAGTTTTGTCTATTTAATTGTGTTTTACTCAGCACATGGTTTGATTCAATTGATTGAATTAACTTAGCAGAAATTAAATATACTAATATTAATTTATTAATTATTAGATTTTTAAATTAGAAAACAAAAGTTTTGTATTTTATGTATGACATATCATTTATAAATAAATCATATAAAGGGCGTGTCATAAGGATCTATTGTAATTGGACTATAGGTAATTTCTATATTCAAAATTTAGAATATGTGTCATAAAATTTTAACTCCGAAGTGAAAATTGAATAACATATTGTTTATGACTTCATCATGTAGATGACATCACACACAATTTACCACACTCAATGACATTTCAATTATAATTTTAGCACATAGATGATACTTTAAAACTATATAATCAAAATAAAATTATATGACACGCCGTCCATAACTTATTATATAGATGACATGTTGAAAAAGTTTACCAAAATTATATGATACGTCTTTTTATTTTCAGCACAAAAATGACATAGTGTATTATTAACTGAGTGAATTAGTTTTAAAATGTTTTATTATTGACTTATTGGATTTTCTTTTTGAATTGATTAACTGAGTGAATTATTTAAATAAAATTAACCTATGTTTAATTTTTTTACGTTAGTAAGTATTAATAAAATATTATATCTAATGTTAAACAATTTCCTATAATAAAAAAATTGTAATAAAATATTATATTTTAATAAATTTTTAGCTGATTTATAACTTTTATAGAGAAATAATTTTTATATGAAAGTTTTATTTCAACCATATACCACCACATGGTCCACATCTGTAAAGAAGATGGAAGAAAGAAGAAGAAAACTCTACAGTCTCCCTTCTCTTTTCTTTCTTTCATTTTTACTTTTTTTTTTCCCTATTCTTTTTCGTCTTCTCTGTTTCTCTCTGTTTTTTTTTTTTTTTCCTTTTCCCTCTTGTTCTTTGTCTTCTCTGTTTCTTCTTCTTCTTTATTTCGTATTCGTGTTCTTCTCCTCCATTTCTTCATACAAAAAAATATTTCTCTATAAAAATATAAATTAGCTAATGGGGTAAAATCATAAATTTAATTTTCAGTATTCAAATTTGTTAATTTTAACGATAAACTTAACAGAGTTCGTCTATGTGATTGTTATTAAAATATTTATCATCTTTTTGACAAAAGTAGGAACAAAGGTCACTCAACTAACATTAACCTTAAAAAAAAAAATAATTCGTGTTAATTCTAAGAATAACAAGCTAAATTATTGTGGATTCTAAGAATGTCTATGAATTTAAGGTGTTAAGACTCGTTGGTTCTACAAAATACTAAAAAAAATAATAAGAATATAACTTAAACTTGAAGTTTATACTAAGAAATAATCAATAACAAATAATTAAGACTTGCCAGTAAAAACTACAAAAGACACTTATTTATACTTATGACAATTTAACATAATGTGAGTAAAAAACCTAATTTCGTAAGATTCATATCCAAACTAGGAATACAACTCAAATAAACAATATGAAAATAATAAACTCTAAACATGTAACCAAATAAAATTAAAAAATAAATTAATTAAAAAATTCCTAAATATTATAAATTTCAATCTAAAGAGGATATTAGGATCATTTTAACTTCTTACTCTTCACTAAGGCAAAGAAAATTTGTCCTCAAGTTTTGTTCGTTGTAGTCTCCAGTAACACCTTCACATGCATAAGCATTAATTTTCAAGATAAAGTTTCAACGTAGACAGCGAACTTTGAATTTTTCAACTTTTGTAACAATGTCCGTCCAAATGATCCAATCACTACAATAGTGTAAAATAAGTTCTTCAATCAATTATTTCTCTTACATTACCTTATCGTATTATTCATGCAGAATTTCAATGCGATTGTGGAAAATGGCTTCTCATAATCTATTATCTGTTGAAAAATATCACAACAACCTTTCTGTCTTCTTTAAGCAACTCAAGAGAATCCTATGAGATTGTATTAACAAGTACTTCTCTTTGCACCACAAGATCAAAAGATGTATCAATAATTACCTCTACTTGATCAACAACATCAACGCAATCATCAAATTTTGGCGGTTCATCTAAATCAATAAGGGCTGTTGAGAAGTCGAGGCTGATTCGAATGACCAATCAATATTATCCTTAGATGGAAAAACATTGACAGGGGAAGCAAAGTCATTGTTTTCCTCAATAACATTGTCTTCATAACTTGCATCTTCGTGAAGATCTTCATTGCCCCCATATCTCGCTTTATCTCGCTTTTATGCACATTGATTTCATTATAGCTGACAAAATTTAATATGACACGATTACCCAACATGAACACGACACGAATAAATGGGTATGGGTCGTTGAATTTAACACAATTATTAAATAGGTCGTGTCTGGGCCGACACGATTTTTTTCTGTGTCAGGTTAGGATTAAAGTTTTTAATCTATTTACCCGATCAATGACCCGATTATATTTTTTATTTTAAAATAATTTACAGGTTTATCAAAACTAAAATATTAGAGATAATTTTCTCTTTTATTTTTATTTTTTTAAAAGATAAATATAAACACAGTATTTTTGTTATAAAATTTTATATATATTTAGAGCTTTAATAGTATAAATGTGTAAAAAATTAGTAAATATGTATGTTTTATAATATTGATATATAATATTATTTACATATATATAATTAAAACTTCAATAGTATAAATGTGTAATATTTTGATACATATGTATACTTTATAATATCGATAAAGTATATACGTATATATAAATAACAGCGTATAAATAATTGATGTAAATTTTATTTAATTTATAAATATTAAATGGGTTATTGGATAACTCGATTATTTTTCCATATCAGGTTTGGGTCTCAATATTTTGAGATGATTATTAAATGGGTTGGGTTTGAATCGACTTAAATTTGACACGACACGAAGCTGATACGACATGAACACGACCTGATGACCCGTTTTGCCACCTCTAGATTTCATACCTTGAAATTTATTTAAATTTTGAGCAATGAAACACAAAATCCTCGACATTTTAACCAAAACATTTCTTTGAAGACAAAACCTTCATGATAATGCCGTGGTTTCACGACTCAATATTTTTTCTCTTTCCTTTTTTTTTTTTTTGCTAAAAACAAATCAATACCAAATATTAACTCAAAAGGACACAACTATAAATAACCTGTGAATTCGATTCCAGCGAATGGTTACCGAAACCAGAAGGTGAGGATAAGATCTAGATGTGTTAGTGGTGGTAATTGTGTTGATGTCGATGCCGAAGGCTAAAGGTCAGCGGTTTAGCGGGAAAAGCATACAAAGCGGCGATTTTTTTCGTTCAATGCGATTCCA
The DNA here is from genome assembly GCA_030449905.1 of Luvunga scandens. Lineage (NCBI taxonomy): Eukaryota > Viridiplantae > Streptophyta > Magnoliopsida > Sapindales > Rutaceae > Luvunga > Luvunga scandens. The sequence continues at coordinate 504,953 of JASUUG010000383.1, read as the reverse complement.
GCTAACAGAGCGGCGGCTGGCAGTAAGACTTGATCAAATAGATAAAACGGATGATGAGGAATAGTTTGGTAGTGATGATCGATGGAAAGATGAAAGACAAAGTGGTGGCATGGCTGAGAGTGGCAGCGGTTGTGGTGGCTTATGGCAACTAGGGTTTTATATTTTGCAATTTTTTCTTTTTCATTTATTTATTTTTAATTAAAGAAAGCAAACAAAAATGAAACGATAGAGATGCTGCGACAACTAAATAGTTATGATTGAGGTTTTAGCTCTCATGCAACTATGGTCCAAGCTTTTAGCTCTAGTTGCAAATTGATGTGATTCTCCAAAAAAATACTCTACGGTTAAATTATGATGCAGTGGAAGGATAAACGATGTAAGGTGATGGAAAGATTATGATACATTCATTACTTTGTTGATCTTTGGAAATACTGAAATAAATAAATTACTTAAATTAATGTTGATTATAAGAATACTCGTGAATCTAAAGTATTAAACTCGTTAATTTCATAAATTACTGAGAAATAACGGAGAGTTTATTTCAAAAAATATTCAATAACAAATAATTAAGACCGGTCCCGTAAAAGTAACAAAAGACACCTATTTATAATTATTATGACTTATCCTAATATTACTAAAAAAAAACCTATTTTAATAAGGCTCACACTTAAGTTAGGAATACATCTCAAATAAGCAAAATCTAAACATGAATCTCTAAGTGGACAACCAAATTAAACTGGAATATAAATTGATTAAATCATTCTAAATATTAGAAATTTCAATCTAAATAGATTTTTCTGCAATTTCTTGCTCTGCATAAGTAGGTCTTTCTTTTATCAAACTCCAGCTAATAGATTAAGTAAATGCGTGCCACTCATCACAATATGGAAGAGGAAAACAATTATGAGTACAGCATGATACACAAGCATTGAAGATGTTACTAAAGTGTAAAAAGCAAATAAGACCCAGAAAGGAAGGAATAATAGTGAAAACATTGAAGAGCACAAGTGTTGAGTTTAGAACGAAAATGAAATATCCTAAGGATGAGATAACCAATCTCATTAGATTCTTGACCATAAGCTTATTCTAGAAAATCCATGCACAGGAGTCGCACTGAAGAAAGATACGAATGGAGTATTTAGCTTTCGCAAGAGATGTTGGAGGAAACTCATGTTTCACAAAATTAATGTCAAAATAGTTTTGTACTAGAGCACATTACCATGCATCTTTAAAAAGCAGAAAACAACAAATAATACAACATTTAGAATACTTCAATTAATTGGCGATATCGAAGCCGGCGCTAATTTGAAACAAAGGGTGTTTCACCATAGCCTCTTGAGCGAAACCAGTGGCCTACGCAGATCTGAGCTCAATTGTTCATAAGGTTTTACTAATCAAGTGTAATATGTTCATTATATATTAAAATAAATACTCATACTTTTCTTGTTAAAAAAATAAATTAATGTACAACAGGGAAAAAAGAATATCGTGCAAAAGAGGTAGACAGGTCATTTAAGATTTAATGACAGCACTGCCACAGCCATCTCACAGCAAAATTTTTCACCACTAACAAGTGTGACAACACCAGATTTTGAAGCAATTTCAAGGACTCTCTCGCATTGACATAACTAAATGCTTATACATGGAAATTTGAAAAAAAAAAAAAGAAAGAAAGAAAAACTTTAATACCAGCTTTTGGATTTGATATCAGCATTTGTTAGTGAAAATAAACCATTGTAATCAAATTTGAAGGCTCAATTGAAACCTTATGGCCAGCTGATAGAGAGAGTAGCTCCGCAGACTCTTCCAATTAGCAACAATGTCGAAAATGGAACACCAATTTAACGAGAGGATGTTTGTAAGCCGCAAAAATCTATTAACGAGTCGGAAAGAAAAAAACAAATGATAAGTTGTCAAAGTACGCACCAAAATAAAAGTGCGGCGGCAGCGCTGCGTCATTTGCTTTTTCTCGTTTCTCTTTTGGACGCTCTCTTCATTAGGATTAGTAGGACTAATCGTCTACCCTGGCGTGTGCTGAACCCAAGCATAAGACCTTGCAAATTATTTTCCTTTTAACAATTACAAAAACCTAAATTAAATCAAATGTAAATTAAAACCTTAAGGGACTAATTACCTGGGGGACGCAAACTGGCTCTTTTACGGCGAGGCTTGTCAACTGTTCCCCGCTTTGGAAATTGGGTATCAGTTTGGCTGTGGAAATTGTTCGAAATCGAGATCCATGGAGATTGGCGGGTTGACAGAAGTTGAAAATCGGTTTTCAATAACGTAGAGGAGAAGAAAAACGGCGTCGCATGGTAGTTGATATTTGGGTTCCTGATAGGGGGTCGAATAACGCTTTTTGGGCTCCAAATTCCGTTGTTAACAGTCTTTGAATCTTCTTCCTGTTTGATGATGATGGCGGCGTATCAGTTTGCAGTATCATATTCTATGGTTACAATACGGAGTGGTTTTCAAAGGAGGTTTTCCGAGAAAATATTCGGTCTTAGAATAGACACCCGATTATGAATGAAGGAACAAAAGTTTACATAATACCAATGCTTGAAAATGCAACTTTTTGAGTGAAAATGCCCCAATGGCCGGTGTTGTGCTTAGAGTCCAACGTTAGAGAGGATGTGTCAGTAATCCAATTCAAACCCGAACCCAAAAAAAATAAAACAAAAAACAAAAATCGACTCCACTGGGGATCGAACCCAGAATCTCTGGTTCCGTAGACCAGCGCCTTATCCATTGGGCCATGGAGTCTGTTTTGAAGTCGAAATTTATCAAGCACCTATTAGACAGGGCAAACATGTCCTTGAAAATTACCAACCTGTGATGTAAAGACAAGGAGGGAGATCTCCTGACTGACAATCGTTCAGAATTTTCTCCGTAACATGGTGCACCAATGACCAATCTACTTACCAATTTCTTAAAGTAAGGGACGTCAGCGAACAACATGCACATAACACTCACCAAAGCATTTTTACTTCTACCTTTATTCACTGCTTGATAAGAAGAAATATTTTGTTCACTTCAAAACTCTGAACGGATAAGACTAAAAAGAGAAAAGTTAGCAAAAGGAAACGGTTGCTATGAACCGTATGCAGCAGCAGCAGCTGCATCATCCGCATTATTTGGCGCTGTTTTGTCGTGAAAGTAAATTCCAACTTGATTAAACAAGGACAGCAAATGCAGCAACTCCTCGTTGGATAGCTTGCAAGGCCTCTTATCCTCAAATGCCGCAGATTTTAGAACCTCGCTAATCTTTTCCTTAAACAAGCTCATCTCCATCTCAGAGCAAGAAGACGAACAAAAGTCGTCAACATCACTCGCCTCCTCATCATCATCATCTTCCCCAGAATGACGACCATCACCATTTACAAAATTTTCATTATTTGGACCCTTCTGTTTGGACAATCTCAAGAGCTCGATCACTTTCTTCTTCTGCTTAAAGGTTGCGCCAAGTGTTTTGTTTTTCTTGCTAAAACAAGTTCTAGTAAAAGCCCACCATTCATCAAGATTCACATCCGGTATTTCAGCTTTTGGCCTGATTATTACAACAGATGAATCGACTTTTGGGCAAGGAAGAAAGTCCCTCTTGCTTACATCCATAACAAATTCTACATCAGCCACCAACTTAACATTCACAGCCAATCTGTTAAACTCAGAGTCACCAGGACTCGCCAACAACCTCCTTGCAAACTCCTTTTGAAGAAGAAGCGTCGCGCTTCTGAACGACTTCGTTCTATAAACTAATTTAGCCACAAGAGGAGAAGATATTCCATAAGGAATGTTCGCCACGAAAAGATCAAATTGGGGAAACTCGGTCTTCAATGCATCTTTGCTTATAACCTGCAATGTCCAATGTTTTTAAAATTAAAAAAAAATATATCATTTTAGTACTTCCAATGGCTCGTGATCTTATGTGAGGCAACACATCGAACAGTTAACTTACATTGAGCCGATCTTCAAACCCACGCTCAGCTGCCCGTTTGTTGAGAATTTCAACCATTCTCGGGTCGATTTCAATTGCGTGAACCTTTTTGGAAACCTCAAGAAGCTTGAGAGTGAGATTTCCGGTACCGGGTCCGATTTCTAGGACGGTGTCGTCTGGGTTAATATTAGATTTTCGAACAATAGAGTCGAGGACTCGTTGATTGGTGAGGATGTGTTGGCCCTTGCTTTTGTGGAAAAATATGTAATCTTCTCGATGTTTAATTGGGCTATGAATCTTTTTGTCATCGTCTTTGTTTTTGTGACTGCGTCGATTACTTGGCTTTGTACCAAGTTGTCTGACAGCTTGTTGCTGGCAATGGCAAATGAATCGAGTCAGAGACAGTGGAATTGATCGTGTCCTGTGAAGCATCGAATTTTCATACACTTCGCAACGTTAATAAAAAGTTTTCAAGTACGATTCAGAATGCTTGGCGCCAATATGTTGAGACATCGACAACGACTTTTGCACTGCTAAGAGGTTCAAAGATGTGGAAAATTAATACTGGGCCGATTCTGATGGGGTGGGGCTTTATTTTAATTTGGCCACTCAGCTAATTACATCAGTCCCCATTTTGAATCCTCATCATCAGGTTTCATTTGAAGGCCTTCGGCCGTCTTCCACTACTTCTTCGTCGTCAAACAAAATCCTTGACACCCCCGTCAACCATCTTGAAAATGAGAGATTAAAAGAATAGCTTGAGAATAAAAATGATAAAAAAGTGCTTTGGCACGCAAAGAAGTTGCAGTGAGTTTCATTGATTTGACTTTCGAGAATGAGGAAGAGAAACAAATTAAATACAAAAAGAAAATCATAGCCAGGCTCCATGTAGTACAGCGGAAGGTTCAAGTTTTCGGGAAAATCTTTTACATCATCGTCCGCAGATAACATTGTTCTTAAAAGATTGTCTATTGATGGAAATGTCCAATATAATGAATCAAATGATCGACGACAAAGAGATTCTTTTCTTCACAATCTTGAAGCGTAATCGGAATGCAGTGACAAATATTCCTAGTACGAATAGTATATTTTTGGAAATCAGCAATAATTGCTGTACAAAGAATAAAAAAAGTGATGAATGAAGGCAATTGTGAAAATAAATCGAGTTAATTGAGAAGTGAGAGTTGATGAGATATTTTGAAGACTCTTGTCTTTTTTTTAAATATTGATAACTAGTGAATTAATTTATAGCTTATGGTAAAAACTACGAATCGAAATAGACAATGTGGAAAAACAAAATTAAATTGTTCAACTCAGAAAAGTAAAAATGTTGTTGTAACTTTGTTATTTGGCAAACCAATTGAATTGTCCCTTGCTCCAGGTTCTTGTATCGTATTAAACAATAATTATAGTTACTATATGATAAGAAATTCTGGTTAACAACTGTTGTAGGAGATAAATTTTGTGCTCTTGCAAAAACTCAACATTCATATAAGCTAATAAGTAAAATGTAAAATATAAGAATAGTACGTCTTATGCAAATAACATTATTATATGGTGTATTTACCAATTCAACCATCTTTTGGTTAAAATCAAACCTTGAACTTTAGGTATAGTTAATAGTAAATCAAATAGATAAATATTGTTGGGGGGGTGGGGGGGCGTGGGAATTAACCATTCACGGATTGACTATGTATTAATGGGTTTTGAGGGTGGCGTAGCTTTCTCCTGATTTGGGCTTCGAGAAACTGTTATGGTGTTTGTGGACCAGAAATCATGGGTTTAAAAATGGACCAGATGAGACCAACAGCTGAAATGTGCAATGACTTTTGCCCCCACAATAAGTGCCGTCAAGCTTGCTCGTGCGAACAAATTAAAGAATGCATGCTGACGGATACTTGATTACATTTGATAGATACCCGCACTTCGAACCACATGCGGTTATCCAAATACTTTACCAAAACAATACATTATGATTAGAGCATGGAACAACTGATTATTGTTTCTTGCTTAGTTCTGAAGCTAGAACTAGTTCAGTGTTGCCCGTAATTAGACAATTGTTTCATGCTAAATGATTGTGTGATTCATCCAACTAATTTTATATTACTAGTTCTGGGATGCACCACTCAGCAGTGCAATTCTTTTTTTTTTCTGAGTGCTAACCTTTTGGATTACAATTTACAAAAGTAACATAACCCAGAACACATTCATATATCTCAGGGAGCTAGGTCGGGACATTTTGTGTATGACGGGCGAAATTATGTTAACCTTTTAAATAACAAAGTTAAACAGAATTATGTCACGGCTGTTAACCTGCCTAGCTAAGCAGGACATTAAAAAAGATGATCAGATTTTTGGTTTTATTGGTTCAAGTGATTATTCGAAAGAACATCGGTTTTATTTCTTAGCAATGGGGGCATTTCTTGCGGTTGTTAAATGAAACCAATAACTCTTCTGTTTTCAAACGTTCAATTCCACTTAATATAACTGTAAATTGAAGTTCTCCGAACCAATCAGATACTAATTTAGGCTTAAAAGGAAAAAAAAGAAAAAACCAGACACTTAGTATTCTTAAATTGCTTTCAGCAAGGCCCTCAAAATGGCAAGCAAGCACTGTCCGCGTCATAACTCGTAATGGCACAAATTGATTAAGACATTGATAAACTTTTTCTTTTTTGTTGGGTTTACCGTTATTATTGGCGGCAAATTGGCATCGTAGCAACGGTTTCGTTGGGGTTAATCATTTGGATTTAGAGAATTAGAAGATTGATGGTCCCTCAAAAAGGAAAAGAAAGCAAAAGGATTGCAGAATCCAATCTGCTTTATCGGTGTGGTGTGGTATAGTTGAAGCAAGAAAAAGGGAGAAACTAGTGGCGACGAAGAGTAGAAAAGCAAAAGATTTTGATTTTGTGACATAATTATGCCATGGAACCCTGAGACTGAAAATGATAAAAAGGAGCCAACACACAGGCCCTCAAAGTGTGAAGAAACTCTCCCGTCGCGTATGGATAATCATGAGCATAAAAAGTAGATTATATGAGTAAATCTTATCTTACGTTATTTAATGAAGCATTGGCATCCAAAAATCTCGATGAATCAAATTCTTCCACTTTTCATGGCTTTTCTTTGATGGGTTTGCCCTCAATTAATTTCATTGCTTTAACGGTAATTACAGACATGTGCAAGTTAATCATTATATCTATCCATGGACGTTACCCAAACAAAACTGTTCCGCTCCATTGTCTACTTTCCTAACGGATAATTTACGTGGCAAAAGGGCACATTGAGACATCTGAATATTCTATGAATCGCAACTTTGTAAGTTTATAATAACTCTCTTGGCATATGAATATTTGGATTCTTTTCATTTGTTGCATTAAACAGATGTGGTGTCACGAATTTAATATTCGTCTAATTTGGTTTTAATTTCTGTCGAGTATTAAAGAAGTAGAGTTTACACTACACACAGTAAAGATGCGTCCAACACTTATAGTATCTGCAATATTTAGTGATACAAAACGCAGAGTGTGCAAAAATACTCCAAATATATTTGAATTGAACTAAATTGGTTAGGGTCAACAAATTGATTCGGTTTGGTTCTCTAAAAATTGTGACTTGAAAAAAAAAAAAGCTTAAATGAATTTGTTAGGATGATTCAAGCTTCAATCAGTTCCAAATATTTGGAACCGATCATAAGTCCACCTGGCCCCAATGCAAATGATTGATTATGTGTTCTCGCGGAAATAAAAATGTGTGGGTTGAGACATTGAATCACAAGCGTTATCGTAACAAATTCATTTCGTTTATTAGTTATCGCACAAGATTTGGTTTTTAGGGTGCAAGTGGTGAAAAATGTTTATTGACAATTTCCGTGGTGTTCAAGTTTGTTGAAAACCATCTCCATGAAACAAAAGTAGATGACATCCTCTTTTGTTAGCCCCTTTAATTAGCCCCATGGATAAAATAAAGATACTCTCTTTACTATTAGTCTTCCAAATACACACACACATATATTATAATTACAATATTATTAATATTTTACATATAAGAAGTTATTCGGATTAGTCGACATTATTCATATTTTATTGCAACTGAAGAGTACTGCTCTTACTCTCATTCTATGAATAGAGATGGCCAACTAGCCGGACAGCACATGACATAATACGGGTACAGCACATGACACAGTACAAGATATAATACGGGTACAGCACATGACACAGTACAAGCACAACACATGTTTATATAGTATGCAAGGCACGAGCACATTTCAGTGGGGTATGCAGGATGACACTACACGCATGTGGGTTGGGCCAGCTTTAGAATTTTAGACATACGGACCTAAAAATTATAGTATAATTAGAGATGGAGTAAAGTGCAACACGTGAAAATAACTGTAATACACACGTTTCACTTTTTAATAAAAGTAAAATTAAAATTTTATAATTTTACAAATAATTTGAAATTAAATCTTTTAATATACTTTATTAGCATAAGTTTTTTAAATTCATTTAATTTTTAGTTAAAAAAACTCTAATTGATTTATGTTTATTATTTATTAAATGAATAATTGATATCATGATTTTAATAAATAAAATTGTGAAATCGTGATTTTATAAATATGTATTAGTGTTGTTATTAATTATGATTTATGACTTTATGTAATTGCAAGTGAACAATTAAGTTAACCCCTTAAGAAGAATTTATTATTATTGTTTTTGTTATTATTATTAAGTATTAAAAAAGAATTCTAATACTAAAGATCTAACTTAGTAATTGGTATTATATTCTCTTACTATTATTAGTATTATTGTTATTAAATATGGATTTAAGTTTTGAATTTTTTATTATATTGAATTTGACTAAAGGTGTATTAATAAAAAAAAACATAGACTTAAAAAAATATAAAAAACTTGGCACGTTTTCTTAAAAAAATTTAAAAAATATAAAAAAAACTTATCCTATTAAATGTGATTAAAGGCAAATAAACTAATATATATATATATATATATATTTAATAAAAATATATATATATATATATATATATATATATATATATATATATATATATATATATATATATTTTTTTTTTTTTAAAAAAAGCCAAAAACTTGGCATATCTTCTTAAAAAAATTTAAAAAAATATAAAAAAAAATTATTATATTTTTTTTAAACACGGCATAACATAAGTGGGGTCAACTGAGCCTAAAAAAAAATTAAGGACAACACAGAATATGTAGTAGACACGATGCGACGCAAATACAAGTACACATGTGCGTTTCTTTATTGTGACGGGGGGCGTTGGCCATCTTTATTTTTGAATAATACTACACTCCTTTTGAAGACAAGCTGAATGTTCTGCAGGAGGAAATGAATTTCTTTAGCATTGGGTTATTTAGAGCCCAATTATGTACTTTTAATTTATTCAGAAAAAAAAAAAAAAGAAGGAAAGCTGCTGTCGTCAAAAAATGAAAAAGTAAAATTTAAGGAAAGCGTCTTAATTGTCTTGAAATGCTTTTGACGTTGGTAAAAACACAGCCAACAAACCCTAAGCAGTAAGCAGTGGCCCGAGGCTCTCGTATTTCTGTTTGTGCTGAGTTCGTTTATTTCACGCACAAAGAAGTCGCGTGTAATGGGTAACATCATCCTAGAATCACGTGCAAGATGTAGGAGCAATAAGGTAATGGAATCTTTGTTGGATTGGATCCTATGTCATGTTCACAGCCACGTGGTCGATTTAGCACCTTTGACTTGCATCAGCCTTTTATTTTCCCATTTTACGCTGGCGAGTGGCGAGCGGAGAGAATGATGGCAATAAAATTCGGATCCGGAGCATATTAAAAAATTGTGGATTTAGAAGTGAAAATGTTGAATCCGCACGCGTCTGGATGCCGCGAATCTGATTAAATTTATTTTAAATTTTAAATTAAATAAAAAATATATTAAAAATTAAATTTTATTTATAAATTTATGATTTTATTATATGTTATTCATGTTGAATTATTAATTATTGAATTATTGTTAAATTTTATTTTAAATTATATATATATATATATATATATATATTAAAAATTAAATTTTATTTGTTGATTTACGATGTTATTGTATGTTGAATTATTAATTTTTGAATTATGATTGAATTTTATTTGATATTAGTAGGTGAATTATTAAATTTTTAAATTATATATTGAAATATTTAATCTTAATTTTTGCGGATTCAGATATCCAAAATATGTACCCGCAGTCATTTTGAATATTAATCACATTCGGATCTGCATATTTTTTACGGATTTAAGTGTAGATCTGAATATAGAAATGTAAATGTGAATTCGGATCCAGATGTACCTACATCTAGATCCGAATCCAAATTTTGCCATCCCTTAATTATTGAGCATGACGGGAGATGAATGGCAATGAGAAAATAGAGAAGATGAGAGAAATAGTGGGTTAATTTTAATTTTATTTAATTAGATAATCGTAACTTTTAAATTATAGTATAATATAATCTCTATGCTTTGAGATTATATAAAATCTATTAATTAAAAATGATATTTATTAATTGATAAATTAATAATCTATTAATTGATAAATTAATAATCTATTAATTTATGAATTACATTATATATCTAAATTTATTTATTTTAAAAATATCTCAAACGATATATCATTTATCATTTGATTAGTGAGATAATATAATGAATTCACTTAAATTTTATAAAGAATTATTAACTACTTAATGCATGAAACATTATTTAAGATGAAATTTGAGATGTCTATAATTACTATTAATTTATTAGGTGTATTTATAATTCAATTAACATACATTTAATCAACTAACAATTTATTGTATTTTATCAATGTAAAGATGATACAATAGTTTTGAATTCACTGCATCAACATTATTTCATAATTTTTTTTATTACAATTGAGAATTTCAACTCTAAAACTTCTAATTATAAGTAAAAAAATTACCAATAAGATCCAACATAGATTTTAATTTCAATTAAAAAAGTAATAATAAAATTATATTTTATTTAATAAATTACTATAGTCAATTATATTTATTATTTTAGTAAATTATTAATTTTATGATATGGATGGAACCACATTGTTTATTGTTATATAAGGGTTTTTTTTTAAATTATCTTCTTAATTTATCAATTATTAATTTTGCCTATCGACCCAAGTCGGGATTGTAAAAAAATTTTATGTAATAGAAGTTACTAATTTATGGACTGTAAGATGTTATTTGATAAATATTTATTATTATGATTTAAAAATTAAATTAATTTTATATACTTTTTTATACGGTAAAAATTAAATAATATCTTTGTAATTTTTGTTAAAATTACTATTAAAAATTGTAGCGTACAGCGCTGGTTAGCCTAGACAAATCCTTGACGGCGCTCTAGCATGATGCCAAAGTAGATGTGATATTCCACTGGGGATTGAAAGGGTAAAACCGACAACCCGGATAACAGAACAGTTTCATACCGACGTTAACGGAAGAGAATCTTAAACGTCACGAGTCCTCAGCGAATCATAGATCGAAACGTAGTGACGAAGTCTAACGACGTCTATCTGCCGTTTATAAAGTGATAGATGTCATATTGACATTCACGGTCTTTTGGTCCTAAGGGCAATCATGCATGACACGTGCACCGACGCTTAGGTTTGTCACGGGCCCACAAAGAACGACAGCCACGCCTGTACTACCCTCTGTCACGTGTACCATCACCCACCAGCCAGCCAATCAACCGGTCGCGTAACGTCTTCGTTTGCTTTAACGATCTCGTTGTGGCCCTTTGATTGACAGCTCGATCCATCTCCATTATCATCCCTCCTAAACGTCTCTTTAATAGTAATTAGAAACTTGATCAATAATTACATAAACGGCACCGTCACAGTGCTGTTTTTTGTTCCTCATAATTTGTTGTCATCGTGACCATTTAATAATGGGCAGAGAAAAAGAAGATGTGATAAGTGGGGTCCACTTTTGTTAGTGCTTTGAGGTAGGTGTTGTGTACGGTGTAGAATAGACTTTTGTCCCCTGTCAATAAAATTCTTGCTTCTGATTGAATTTCCGGCTCATATATATCCGTGTGTGTGTGTCCCCTTTAAATAAAGGTATTGGAATTATTTCTCTATATATATATATGAAGTAAAAAATTTATTCACTTCTCCTAAGTTTATGCATTGAAATAATATTTTTGTTATCATAGAAAAATTATTGGCAAACAGGGAAAAAAACTAGGACATTTTCTTTGAGTTTAAGACAACGTTTTTGACAAATTTGAAACCAATAAAATCTCAATTGAATTCGATGAAATTCCACCTTAAAATAACTAAGGATAAGAATTTGACGTCAAAGAGATGTGTGAATTCTGCCTGGCCTTAATGAAGTACACGTAAGTTGATGCATCAAAAAGTTAGTGAATTATCTGCGGGTATCAATAAGAATGCAAGAAGCTAGAGCCAATAAATGTTTGGTGCGGTGGGACATTCACACTAACCCCGCAATTCATTCTAATTGAATACAGACATCCAATTCCTTGAGGAAAGCTTCTTAAATTTCTAACTTCCGTTATTTATACAATATATATGCTCTTTGTCCTATCAATATACATTGAAAAACAGAACCATTTGATCTCATTGTTGAGTTGTCATTTTTTGCACGAAGAAGTGGAGTACAAGTAACATTTGATCAGAGATTTTTTTTAAAAAAATCACGTAACTTAACGAGGACTAATTTCTTCTGCTCTAAATGAAATTCAAATCACATGCTTCTTCTTTTCACATAAGAAATTTTATCAACTAAATTAAATGATATGCGAATAGAAGCTAAATTAACCTTTGATTAACTTCAAATTCCTTATTTGTTAATTATTTATTTTATCTATGTTAATAAAATATTTGAATCACACATTTTATCTCTTGCTTAATTAATGCACTTAGATTAAATAGTTTGATTTTTTATTTTATTTTCCCTGATTCTATTACCGTTTTAAGCAATGAACCATGATCATTAGATTTTTTTTTTTTCATCATTTTGTTGGTAAGTTATGTAAGGACTTATGCAAAAACAATATGATCGTAACAAAATCCAAAATTTGTGGGCGGGGGGGGACATGACTGAGGAATTGATTGGTAGACAAACATGGACATAACTCATAAGCTTCTTTTGACGGTCTTTTAGGAAAACGCAAAAAAGTTAGGTGAGATGAAAGAACCAATTCTATTATGACAAGTGCACATTAATTTACTATGAAGCCAAAAACCCTAACAGCAGCAAGTGGTGGCATATGTCATGTATGTATCTGTTTCATTCATCAAATGATTGTGTATACAACAGCGTGCGGATTGTGAGATGATGAACATATATAATGTAATAGAAGATAAACTATTTCAGTTACTACTCAATGGAGCTCGATGATAGAACAATATATACCCTACAATTTCTTTTTCTCTTTTTCTTTTTTTCAATCTTCATATACTGTCTCGAGCAGGCCAGGCTGCAGTCTAGTAATTTCTGAAAACTATTCAGTACATTTGAATTAATTAAAAATAATTAATGACTGTTTGAATTGTATGATATTTATATGATTTCAGTGCAGTGGCTGACCAAACTATATGACCATAAAACTCCGAAATCTGCGGTAACAGGTGGGCGACCAGTTGAAGTAGCGGTTAGATTTGCCAGCATGGCCCCATTGTCTCGGGTCTCCGTCCATTTCGCCGTTGAAAGCTATAAATTATAAATGAAAGCAAAAGACAAAGAAAGTGCAACGATACAGAAAAGAACCTAGCTAACCCACTTAATTATCCTGTTTTGTTAGCTAATGCCCCTCCCTTAACCAGTTTTGTGATCTGCTCAAAACACGCCACGTGGGGACTTATTGTGGGCAATTAATGATAACGACCGGTCATCTAATCTGTCTCAGTTGTCTCTAATGACACTTTCTAAATCTGCATTAGTTCGATGAGAAAAAGCACTTGAACAGGTGACATGATAGCATTATTATAATGTAAAGTTCGAGCCTTCGGTAATGTTGACAACAAGAAAAGAGCATCTTTACATTCTCTATCTCTCAATTTCGAGGTACACTATACCGTAACTATATTACAGCTTTTTTATCATTAATGTATTAAAGTAACATTAATGACCACTTAACCTAAAAACGGCTAACATTAATTAATTGATGCGTTTTTTCTTTTTCTTTTCCCCGGCTGAATATACGGTACTCACATGGGTAGCTTGTCGAATGGCAAACAAAATCTTGGTGACATAATCACGTTCCTGTTAAAATTAATAATTAGAATTTTAATTCGTTTAGAAGGTTCCTCTCAGTCTACACTGCTAGGCTGCACCGCTGAGAAAATAAATACTACAGCAGGCAGTAAATAATTTTCTTTTGGCCAATAGATACTTATCACGGCATATATAGCTCAATTTTATTTTTCTCAAAAAATTAAAAATATTGTTGAAATTTCTCGGTTAGATAAATTCTAAAAATATTACAGGAAGACGCAATTGAATATTGTTGAACGGAAGTGACAGCTAGTGGGTTGGACAAAAATCAAAGAGATACGAGATCTAATGAGAGACAAAAAAACAAAAACAGATGGAGAACCTTCATTTGGGATTTGGGAAGATGAATTGAGACAAATATGGTCAGTATGCAGGGCGATCAATTTTTTATTTTTTTTTTACTATGCGTTATAGTTTTTGTAAAAGAAAAAACAGAAAAAAAAAAGGTTGCTCAAAATCTGAAGGATTTAACTAAAGAACTTGGAAAAAAAATATAACAGAATTTTTTTATTGAGAGATAAAGCTGCTAGTGTACTCTAGCTTTATTGATAATTTTTTTCCCCTTAGAAAAATAAATAAATAAAAAGTAGAAAAAGGAGATGGATTTGAGGGATGCGAGCGTCGGTGTTCGCATGGAAGTGTTGATTGTGGACCATTGAAGGAGCCCAGCCAAGACAATAGCAGCAATTGAAGCGTTTCGTCTACATCTTTCTCGTTGTTACTATAATGCCCTCGGTCAGATATCATATTGACGAGTCAAGCCCCCTTCAAAATGAATTATATAATATATGAAGACCGCTGTCGGCTGCGGAGGCTTTCTGGAACCGTATTAGGTCGAATTGGCCCCTTATTGTTGATGCACATGTCCAGTTTTGGTGCGGTGCACCCGTGGAATGAAAAGAGGCCTCGAGACCATCGGTTATTGACAGTCGATCATTTATAAATGCATATATATGATGCTTCGAATAATAAAAACAAGTTAAAATTTGGATTACGGAAACCTTTACTGATATAATTGTATTTCGTGTTTTATAGCATTATTTACAGTGTGGATGAATCTTGTAGCGTGTATTTTTGATAAAGACTAGCTCATGCAGAACTTGATTAACTTCTGAGTTAACGAGGGAGAGAACCCAGATACCAAGATCCTGAAAAACAGCCTCCAAAGCATACTTTAATTAGCTTTACTGATTTCTGTTAACGCGTGCCGGACACTCACCAATAAGATCACAAGTTTCCTATTAATCCGACTAAAAACAAGCTGTTAAAAGGCAGCCAATTTTATTTTACTGTTTGTGGGTCAGTTTTTGTCGTCAGCTCGCAAATTATACTGCGGCTCACTCTCAGGCCCTGAGGCAAAGCCACGCAGTCATCACAGTGGACACATGTGTGAAGTGAGCGAGTGAAAGCTGTATTGCCTTTGTTGTATTCTCGTCGGTAATAATGTACAGTTTGTGGATATCAAAATCACTTATAAATAAATTAGTTGTCTGCTGAGAGTTTCAGTCTCCAGAGCAAAGTAAGGCAACAGCAATGGACCCCCTATAGCTCTTGCCTTACAACATTAAGCCAAGTAGACCTCCACAACCGTCACAACTCTTCTCGTGCTCTGTCATTTCTTTTTCTTTTGATCTTTTGCTTTCAACTTTCCCTCCACCGCCAATCTAGAAAAACCAGAGTTTTTTTTTTGGGGGGGGGGGGGTTTGTGAGCAAGTGAAGCTGAGATTGAAGAGTAAAAATGGCAACTTTATTTGTTTACAGGATGTTCATTGTGTTCTGCTTGAGCTTGTGTTTGAGTTCTTATCATATACATTGCAGTGTCACCTACGATAGAAAGGCTTTACTGATTAATGGGCAAAGAAGAATCCTTTTCTCTGGTTCTATCCATTACCCAAGAAGCACCCCTGACGTAAGCAATGATTCTTTCGTCATTTATGTTGTGGTGTCTTTCTTTTAAATTTTAATGTTTCTGGTTTCTGATTTCTTTTGTTGATTATGAATTTTGGTGACAGATGTGGGAAGATCTTATGCAGAAGGCAAAAGATGGAGGTCTTGATGTAATTGAAACTTATGTTTTCTGGAATGTGCACGAGCCTTCTCCTGGAAATGTAACTTAACCTTACTTGTTCTCTGTTTTTAATCTTCTTTATTCTTGGTTTCTAATTCCTTCTCTGTGGATTACAGTATGATTTTGAAGGGAGATATGATCTGGTCAGATTCATCAAAACAATACAAAAAGCTGGGCTTTATGCTCATCTTCGCATTGGACCTTATGTTTGTGCTGAATGGAATTTTGGGTACTCACAACAACCTAGATCTGTATTTCCCTCTTTGGTTATGTTCCCCATCTTGGGTTTCTTATTTCACTTTTACTAATTTAGTCGTTTACATTATTATTGTGCTGCTAATATTTTTCTGTATGTGGCATGTGTAGAGGATTTCCTGTTTGGTTAAAGTATGTCCCCGGCATCAGTTTCAGAACAGACAATGAACCCTTCAAGGTCACCTTTCTTTCTTCACTTGGATGAATTACTTTTATTTTTTTATTTTTTAAATATTTGTTAGTTTTTTTTTCCTTCTTTGAACTGCATGACAAAATCAAAATGTGAGTAAAGTTACAAGAACTCTTGGATTACATGCTGTTTAGTGTAACACTATTAAATATAATTGCAGAGGGCAATGCAAGGCTTCACTGAAAAGATTGTGAATCTGATGAAGAGTGAGAATTTGTTTGAGTCCCAGGGCGGCCCCATTATCCTCTCTCAGGTTGTTTTCTTGGGGTTTTTGTCTTTTCTATTTTCACACATTTTCTTTACTAGTGTATTTTTTTTTTGCAATTTGCTTTTGATTAGGATATTTATTGCTCTGATACTTTAAATTTCTCCCAGCCAGATGGATTTAGTTACCCTGGTTATTAAGATTTTTTTTTTTGGGCCTTTTCTGGTTGGTGCAGATTGAGAATGAGTATGGGGCACAAAGTAAGCTGCTGGGGGCTGCGGGGCATAATTATATGACTTGGGCAGCCAAGATGGCTGTTGAAATGGGAACAGGAGTCCCCTGGGTGATGTGCAAGGAAGAAGATGCCCCAGATCCAGTGGTGAGTGGACTCGCACTTAAAGCATCAGATTTGTATTCTGTATTTAGCTTTCTCTGCTGTCTCTTACGTATAAAATATAACAGTCTTGATTAGTTATGTTATCCTTTAGTAGTTGTTCTTTTTGCCATTTGCTTTCATGCTTGAAGAACAGTGAAAGTAACTTAGTCATGAGGATGGATTAATGTGACAACCTTAACAGAAGGAACTTGTAAGTAGTTGTTTTGAAAAATAATTCAATCTTGTGGTGATGAATTTGTATCCCATCTTCGTGTAACAGATAAATTCATGCAATGGTTTTTACTGTGATGCATTCACCCCGAACCAACCCTATAAGCCTACAATATGGACAGAGGCTTGGAGTGGCTGGTATGTGTATTTTTGTATTGGTTTGTAACTTCAAATTAAATTTAATGGAAAATTAAAATTTACTGATGCATCTCTTTCTTTTATGTGAAGGTTTTCTGAGTTTGGCGGCCCCATTCATCAACGTCCAGTTCAGGATTTGGCATTTGCAGTTGCACGATTCATACAGAAAGGAGGATCCTTTATTAACTATTACATGGTTGGTCTTTTTACCATAGAATTCTTCCTTGGTATGATACAGTTGACAATGTGAAAAGATAATCCATTCTGTTGTATGTAAAACAGTATCATGGAGGGACCAATTTTGGACGCTCAGCTGGAGGCCCTTTCATCACCACCAGCTATGATTATGATTCTCCAATAGATGAATATGGTAAGAAATTAGGTTCCAAAGCTCATCTCCAAATTGCTGATGCTTTTAAATTGCTCTTGCTTAAATGATCAACCTGTCCAAAATAGTAAAAGAAAGAAATAGAAAAGACTGAAGGTTTTGGTGGTCAATAACATTTGAAATTGTGACCAATACGATTCTGTCAAACTGCTCATTTTTGCTAACAAATATTTTATTATGCAATATTTAATTTTCTTTTTGGGCAAGGTGTAATCCAAGATCCATACTTTACCACTTGCAAGATAGCCATGGACAATGCTGATGTTTATAATCATATTGATATACTGCTCGCCCGAAATTTGGAAATGTAGCTAACTGCCTTACTGAAAAACTTGATAGGTCTGATAAGGCAGCCAAAGTATGGTCATCTGAAGGAGCTTCATAGGGCTATTAAAATGTGTGAGCGAGCTTTGGTTTCTGCTGATCCTATTGTTACTTCATTGGGAGGTTTTCAACAGGTCTTTATTTGTAACCTGAACACCTCATTGCTCCACCCTCTGGTTTGAAAGTTGAATGATTTAATAAGTTTACTAAATCCCATCATTTGTTCGCATTTTCCAGGCTCATGTATATTCCTCAGAATCTGGTGATTGTGCAGCTTTTCTCTCAAACTATGATACAAAGTCTGCTGCAAGGGTGTTGTTCAATAACATGCACTATAACTTGCCTCCGTGGTCCATCAGTGTGCTTCCTGATTGCAGGAATGTGGTCTTTAATACTGCTAAGGTATTCAAATTTAAAACTTAGAGAAAAATGGAGTCTTTAGAGAAAATTTACAGTAGATGGCAGATGAGCTCTCTCAGGACACTACAGCTTTCTCTCCTTTCTCATGATATCTTCTATTTTCATCGGCTAACTAAATGGTAATCTTCTTGTTCCTTCTTTTCAGGTTGGAGTTCAGACATCACAAATGGAAATGCTGCCAACAAATGCTGAGATGTTCTCATGGGAGAGTTATTTTGAGGATATCTCTTCAATGGACGACAGCTCAACGTTCACCACTCAGGGTCTTCTGGAGCAGATAAATGTAACTAGGGATGCTAGTGATTATCTTTGGTACATAACTAGGTGAGATTGAACCCCAAGTCATTGTGCATGCCTCACTGATGTTAATATTTCAGTAATTCTTTATTGTTTCTTCTTTTTCACTTTTGAAGAGTTTTCTTTGTTATACTTCATTCAATTTAACCTGTAACAAAAGAATTGTATGCCTTTATCATTAAGCATCATTGCTTGGTTTGCTTTTCTTTTCTTTTTCTGCTAAGTGGCAGGGCATTCTCTATATGCTTCCTCTTCTAGTCTGATGGTACACCTTTAGAAAGACCCAACATAATGTGCCACATTGTAAGCAAATGAATCAGGTTTGAAAGCTGGAAGAAAAATGGATCTTTGAAAAGGATGAATGTTCCTTGTTTGATTTGTGCCTTATTTTCAATTGTTTATTCCATGAGTCTTTGAACTACATTAGAAGACTTCACTGCTACCAAAATGTGTCTTTGAACTACAGCCAAGTTTAAATTTTTTCAATGCTTCAAGATTATTCAGAAACTTTGCTGTTACATGATGTTTAATAATTTCCATTCTCTCCGTGACCAGTGTTGATATTGGCTCATCTGAATCCTTCCTGCATGGAGGCGAACTCCCCACTCTCGTTGTTCAGTCAACTGGCCATGCTTTGCATATTTTCATTAATGGGAAACTTTCCGGTATATTATTTTTGCTATAACTTTAGACACTGCCCTTCCATCTGATTAGGTTTAACTGTGGATTAACATGTATTGCTAAAGGTTCTGCCTTCGGAACGAGAGAGGCTAGGAGATTCATGTACACTGGCAAGGTGAATCTGCGAGCAGGAAGAAACAAAATTGCACTGCTGAGCATTGCTGTTGGTTTGCCAGTTAGTTTATCTTCCTTGCACTTTTTAAATTAGTTTACTCTTTCTTTTTCCTGCAAAATTTGGAAATTCCAGTGATGGAAATAGTAAATAATATGAGAGACTGTTTACAGCCATGTATTAAAGACTGAAAAGATTGGAGACTCGTAAATCCTTGTCTTTTCACAAATAGTGTATCTGAACCTATGATAACTTGGCCAGTCCATGCTTTTTTCAGCTGATGGAGTTTAGCTAATTAAAAAAGATGATACATAGGAAAATTGGTTAAAAGTAATCTACAATAAACAGAGTGTAATTTTTTAGTATTCAACTGAATAGATTATGCAATCCTTGCAGTGCTCTTGTGGACCTCCTTAAATTTTGATTGTAAAAGGTCTTACCTTGTATATGAAGGAAGAAGGAAAATTACTACATTACAAAATGTTCTATTTGAGAAGAATTTTAATCTGTAGGACATTTTATTAAAGGGATAAAAGAAAATTAGAAAAGATGATGACTTGATTTTATTGCAAAACTAATAATGATGTTTGTTGTCTTGAAGAATGTTGGGGGACACTATGAGACTTGGAACACAGGAATCCTTGGCCCAGTTGCACTACATGGCCTTGATCAGGGAAAATGGGACTTATCCTGGCAGAAATGGACTTATCAGGTAGATAATTCTTGTTTCTGTAGTTCTTATTTTTCTACCATTGATTGACAGAGTTTTCTCATTATGGCTGTCTTCTCGAACAGGTCGGTCTAAGAGGAGAGGCTATGAATCTTGTGTCTCCAAATGGTATCTCTTCAGTTGAGTGGATGCAGGCATCATTGGCTGTACAAAGGCAGCAGCCATTGATGTGGCATAAGGTATAACACAGAAAATGACAGTTTGTAATTCTGGTGGATAATTCCTGTTAATGAAATCCAACCATGTTTCTTAATTTTGTAGGCATATTTTAACGCACCTGAAGGTGATGAGCCTTTGGCTTTGGACATGGAGGGTATGGGCAAGGGTCAAATATGGATTAATGGGCAAAGTATTGGCAGATATTGGACTGCATATGCCAAGGGAGATTGCAATGGGTGCAATTATGTTGGAGGATATAGACCTACAAAATGTCAACTAGGTTGTGGGCAACCAACCCAAAGATGGTAACTATTCATACAGCAGACTTGCATGACAATTTTTGTACTGTGCGTAAAACTCCAATATAACATAATGACTAAGAAGTGATAAATCTCCTTCAAAATAAATCCAGCACTAACAAGATTTTATTTCCAGGTACCATGTGCCTCGCTCTTGGTTGAAGCCGACACAGAATTTGTTAGTCATTTTTGAAGAACTAGGGGGTAATCCATCAAGAATTTCTCTTGTCAAGAGATCAGTAACCAGCGTTTGCGCTGAAGTTGCCGAGTACCATCCAACTATCAAGAACTGGCACATAGAAAGCTATGGAAAACCAGAAGAGTTCCACAGCCCCAAGGTTCACTTGCGATGTAGTCCAGGGCACAGCATTTCATCCATCAAATTTGCAAGCTTTGGAACTCCTTTGGGAACTTGTGGTAGTTATCAGCAAGGACCTTGCCATTCTCCCACTTCTTATGACATCTTAGAGAAGGTATTCTTCACTGCTCTCATGTCTGACATACACTGAGCTATGCTTCATACCCATTTCTTACCTTGCAATGCATTTTAAACTTCACAGAAGTGTGTTGGGAAGCAGAGATGTGCAGTCACCATATCAAACAGTAACTTTGGCGTAGACCCATGTCCAAATGTGTTGAAGCGATTATCAGTTGAAGCTGTTTGTTCTCCTACAACATCAACAACCATGCAACCCAACTGGCGGGGTTAACTATTGCAAGGGTGGAACTGCTTGTTGAGATTGCATCAACTGAATTAACTATAGGCTACCAGCTTGAGAAACAATGAAGAAAAAAATAAAAGGAAGAGTATAGGGGAAAAGTTTTCTGTTGTTTGGTAGGTAAAGCGTCATGGCCTTTCAAATGTAGAGACACTCTAGCTAAGAAAGTTTGATTGTAGGAGCTAGGAAGCTAGTTCTTAATTTAAGTGGGCAAGTGGACTTTATTGTAAAATAGTTGGTTTTATGTTGGATAGATAGGTGAGTTTGTTGGAGTCAAAAGGGTCCTCCATTGGGGATCGTAAGTAAATTTCTTGTTCCAAGCCTAGTTCCTGGCCTTTTAACCGGAAATGGGATCTGGGAAAGTGGTGAGTTCCATTGGTGTGACTTGTTTTGCTTTTAGTACCACCGGGGAAAAATTATGCCCCAATTAGGGTTCGTGTTGGGAGCGGATCCTAGTATGAGCATTGTTTCAAGGTTATTTACATGTGCAGTTTCTGATGTAATGAGAAAGAGCCCTTTGTCTCGTCTGTTAATTTATATTTCAAAGTGTTCCTCCTATTATTAATTAGACAAATGAGATGATTAACGAGTGAATCTGCTACAAGGCCACATAGTAAAACCATCCAGAGTCGAAGTACTAATAGACAGGCCGAAAGAATAAGAGTAAATATCTGGACCTTGTTGCAATTGGATCACAAGTCAGGACAAGTGCAGAGATATACGTAGTTTTTGAGCACGTAGAAAGATGAATGTGGCATTAATTCGCC
The DNA here is from genome assembly GCA_030449905.1 of Luvunga scandens. Taxonomy (NCBI): domain Eukaryota; kingdom Viridiplantae; phylum Streptophyta; class Magnoliopsida; order Sapindales; family Rutaceae; genus Luvunga; species Luvunga scandens. The sequence continues at coordinate 482,354 of JASUUG010000383.1, read as the reverse complement.
TTTCAACTCTTGAAAAACTTCCATGTCTGCTGCACTCTTTGCGCTTTGGCATCCAATGTCGTCAGTGTTCTATGGGGATTTTCGCGACGAGGACACAGAGTGCCGAACTCTCCGAGTGGAAGACATGAAAAGACCGCAAGTCAGTGTCATCTCTAGAGCCCTCAACTCAATAGTGCAGGTGCACCTCCCCCACACTTTTTAACGGGAATTCCAAACAAAACAAGGGAACAAATGAAAAAAACCCCCCCTTCTTCCTAGCTCTCAATGATTTGAACATAAGAAACAATTTGACAAGTCAAGAATCATGCTCTATCGATTGCTACAATGCTGCTTCATAGTTGATACTAGGTTACAAACAAAATACTAATGACTTTCTGAAAACTGGTCAAAGTATAGCTCAATACCAAGTATGGCAGAAGAAGCTGTCATACATCTCTTATCATATCCCAGGAACATGCTCAACAAAATATGAGTCACTCTCAATATCAAAATTACATTCAATACCAAAGAACGATCTACCCAAATGTGAAATTAAATTATTGTAAAGATCACAGTATGAGCTTCATAGAACAGTAAATTACGGAATATTCAAACACAGAAACAAACACAATCCCATAACCACTCTAACGATTCGAAATATAAAAAACAGAGTTATAGACTGATAGCATATATTGAGGTCTATAGCCTCTAAAGCCAAAGGCAGGAGGATAGTTATAACTTATTAGGCAGAAGCAGTTGCCTGAATATGCTTGGCAATTGTCTGCTGCAGTTCCTCTTTCTTTGCTCCAACCACCTTGTCCACAATCTTCCCCTCTTTCAGGAACATGAAAGTTGGCATGGCCTCCACTGCCCAGTCTGTGGCAACACTCTACAAAACAAGAAAATCAACCGAAAAAAAAAAAAGTTTGATTGAAAAGTTATATCCTAAGAAATTGTATACTGGTTTGATTGTATCTTACCTTCAGTTCATCCACATCAACCTTCAGAAACAGGACATTAGGCAGTTTCTTGGCCAGCTCTGCCAAGAAAGGAGCAATGAAACGGCATGGTCCGCACCATGAAGCAGTGAAATCAACAACAACCTGTATCAATGAAGGAGCTGAGACAATGCCAAACAACTGCTAATAGCACAACCATCAATCATAATCAAATATCCACGACTGCTAACAAAAAGAGGTCCACCGCACTAACTCAAACTCGTGTGACACAATACTACTATCACAATCGACTAAACAGTGCTTGAAACAGTCCAAAAAGAATATAGTGTAATTAGCAGACTATGTCAACTGAGGTAAATACAAGTAGACAGTGCCACAAATATCGTCATTTCAGGCATGGCTTGGGCCTCATCGGACGACATTTAATACAAAAGCTTTAAAATTCATTTCTTTCTATTCATTTGGAACATGTATTGCACATTTCACAAAGCCTATTTTATGCCTACTCACCATTACAGTGCCTAAATCAATCCCACTAAAATGCAATTCATTAGGGGAAGTAAAATCTGAATCCAAACTGCTCATATTATTGCTCAAAAAAAGCAGCCTGGTGCTTTTCCAAAGTCTGAAAAACCAACTTGTACAGAACAGCCAAAAAGAATAGAAAGCAAATACCTTTACAAAAAGACAAATCAAATTCAAAACGAAACATAAATGCCGTGCTTCTCAAACAAAGAATATAAAAAATGAATTCTCTTTTCTCTTTTCATCTACCACACGACAGATCATTCCTATTCCAACATAACAATCAAAACAGTTAGAATTGAGACCTCAAGATTTAATCATTTTTCAACAATCAAAAAACAATTTTTCCTGGCATAAGATAATATGAACTGTTTTTAAATTTTAATAGTAACATTAATATTAAGCACGTAAAAGAATTAATTAAAAACCGGCCAATATCGAAACGGAGGATAAGCAAATGAAAACAAATCAGATCTACAAATATATAGAACCAGCAACAACCAAAAAGATAATCTAGCTGCTTTTTTTTTTTAATTTGAAAAAAAAAAAAGGAGAAAAATGAAACATAAGGGAAATGAAAAAGAACAGGCGGACTACCAGCTGTTTGGTTTCATTGCTCTTCTGGAGCTGCTCGTTCCAGGCCTCAACGGTGTGGCACCCGATGACTTGTCCCTCTTCTGCTGCTGCCATTTCTGTTTTCTGCTCTTCTGGTGTCTTGCGTGAGGAGTTTCTTTCTTGTGCGTCCCGCTTTCTCCGTTAAATATGCAAATAAGTTTTTGGCCTTTTTAAATTTACCCCTGTGAGTACTTTCGATTAACGAATTTGCCATTCTAATTGATTTCCATGTAACTTCTCAAATGGAAGGTTATGTAGCATAATATATGTGTTAAATATTCCCATTTTAAGTATATGATAAATAACATAGACTTTTTGTTTCGGGGCATGTTTGGAATTGCCTTGGAATCCTCAAATAATGTATTATAGGGTGGATTTTGAACTAATCACTTTTAGAAATAAATTGATTACATGTTTCATGGTTGGTAACTTTAAATTTGCTTCTCAAATCTCAATTGACTTACTGTATATGTTTGGTTGCAAGTGCATATTGAAAATGACTAAAATGGATATGTTATTTTTTTTTATGATTTTTAGGAAATATAATTTAGAGCTTAAAAAAAATTAAAATAATTAATTAGTATTGCTAATTAATGAAATAATTTTCAATATACATGATGAATTTGTAGGAAACCACGTAATAATTAATTTTAATTAATAAAATAATATTGCAATTAGTAACAAACCAAATACCACATCATTCAGATAATTGAAGATAATATTTTTGTTTAGCATTGCTATAATATAAAAATACCCTAATGGTTTTGTGGGGTTAAAAAGGGTAATCTTCACTTTTTCCCCCTGATTTTTGGCATATTTTCAGTTGGATGCGAATATAATTTTGTTAGTAAAATATCCCAAGGATTTGTTAGGTTTGAAAGGGTAAAATTGTAATTAATTGCTACTTCTATTTTAATGGAGCATATTCAATCCTATACAATATATAAAAATGGATTATTTTTTGTTAATTTTTTTTAATTATTTCCTTCCTACTTATTCTTTCGTCATTTTCTTTTTTTAACTCTCTCCTTTTTTTTTTCCTTCATTTTATTCTTCTTCTTCTTCTTTACGTCATTTTCGTTCTGTTCACTTTTCTTTATTTTTGTCCTTTCTTCTTCTTTTCTTCATTTTGTTGTCCTTTCGTCGTTTTCTTCTTATTATTCTTTCACTATCACTATCACTTCTTCCCTTCTGACAACAACAGTCGACGACACTGCGCTCTGCGGCGTCGGTTACCGCTAATCGGAGCCGTCGCCTCTACAATTTCTTTTAGGTTTTGGTTTTTGGGTCTTGGATTCTCTTTTGTTTGTTTGGGAGTATTTCTTCCGTTTCTGGTTCTTTATTTTTGGGTATATATATAAGTTCACAGTTTTTTTTTTAAATAAAGAAATTAGAACAGAAAAAAAAAATACAATTCTTCCCCTCTCACTTCTTTCTTTGTTTGGTCATGCTTTCCTGTTAACCCCAGCCAAAAACCACCCAAAATCCTTCCTCCACACTACATTGATGGGTGAGGCGAAGTGGAAATGGAGTTGATTAGGTAGGGAACATTAAATATTATTCTAATATTGGATTAAACCAACATAATTAGGTTCCGTTTTAATCAAAGCGTGATTGGATATTGTTTTAATCCAAATGACTTAATGAGATTTTTAATAATATGTAAAACAATATTAGATGACGCTCTAATCCAAACAATCCTACAAGAAAAATTTTGATAAATAATCAAAAGGGAATTATAAAAGAAAAGTTTTACTGAATAATTGAATATAAAATTATAAAATCCAAACGATCCTACAAGAAAAATTTTGATAAATAATCAAAAGGGAATTATAAAAGAAAAATTTTATTGAATAATTGAATATAAAATTATAAAAATAATAACCAGACCTCTCTATTTATAACTTAAGAAATCTATTTCCCTAAGTTAACTTAAAAATAAGAAATTAAATCACAATTATTTTACAACTTAAGAAATCTATTTCTCTAAGTTAACTTAAAAATAAAAAACTAAATCACAATTATAATAAAAATAAGATATACTCTCCTTAACTTAATTAAATTTTATATCTTAATTGACTCTAATAAAAATAAAAAGTCTTAAAATAATAAAAAATAAAAAAATAACTCTAATTAAAATAAAAAATTTATAATAATAAAATCTTAAAATCTTAAAATTTTTAAAATAATGGCCTTCATCACACAGACACCGACAAGGTTTTAGCGGCAATTGAGGATGAATCAAGGACCGAAGAAGATTGTGTTTTGGTTGGTAGCTGCTGGCGGGTGGTTTGATGGTGACGTTTGGCGTTTGGTGAAAGGGACGGAGGAATTGTGGTGATGGGAGACAGCAGTGGTAATGTGGTGGTGGGCTAGGGTGTCTGAAGAAAAAAAAAAATCTAATTTAAACGGCAAAAGAATATTTAGTTTCTGAAATTTGGTTTTTTTTATTTTTCAGGATTCTTGAATTTGATTTTCTCAATTTTCTTTTTTTTTAACAAATAATCATTATGAGATGGTGGTGAACAAGTGATGGGGTTTTAAATTGCTTGATGCTCTAATTAATTTTTGGCAGAAAATAAATAAGAAAATGAAAAAAAAGTGAGCGCCGAAGATGAAGGAATTAGGCAGAAAATAGAAAAAAAAATAAAGGAAAAGGTGAAAAAGAAACCGATTTTCTTATTTTACAAAGAAGTGAAGAATGCAAAAGTTAACCATATGGGGACAAAGTGAAGTGAAATCTATTGAAACATTGGGATTTGTGTTCAAATTTATTGAAATGTGTTGAATTTCATTTATATAAAAAAAATTGAGTTTCGACTTTTAATTAATTAGTTGACTGTTAAGAAAATTTACGAATCCTATTTTATCCTTGAACTGCCAAAGGTAAATTGAAATTTTCATACTCCAATTTTTGTCCGATAATGGAATTGGGATAATATCTTTGCTTCTGTTCCCTCTAGCCGCAATAGATTGCTTTGGCAACTCCGTATGATTCACGCGATGTCTATGTGGTTCTTTTTTTTCGTTTTTTTTTTTTTTTTGTTGATAAAATCTATGTGATTCTTCTATTTGTATAAATGGAGCTAAAGTGACTGGCACTAACTATTTGGCAGCTCTCGAATAATGTCAACAGAATTTGATCGTCCACTACTAAGTCGACAAATCTTTAGATCGACTGCTGACAAAGACGCGTTTGAAAAAAGCAAAATTCAATTCTGGTTGGCAAAAATAAACATATTTTCCAATAGAAAACGACTAAATTGGATGATTACATAAAAAATACATACATAGGATTCTAGCTTCAGTTGTGCATTCAAATTACAATTGTACCAAAATCTTGATTTTCCCTGGGATGAATTGGATTAATTTAATTAATGTGAGAATCAAAGAAAATTTTCTCTGTGGTACGTTATTGCAACAGATTTCTGAGACCTCATCCTTGTGTTTTTATTTTTTCTTTTTGTGAATTTAACATGTGGTGGGGTCTATGATATTTTTCCTGCATGATATTCCCGCAGTGACTCTGACCTTTCACGTAATGTCGTTCGTGGGTTTTTTATTTTTATTTTTATTTTTTTGGTTGAAAGAGAAACAAATAATTTACCATCCACCCTTTTATTTTTCTTTTCCCTTGAATTATTCGTTTGATCTTATGCTTGCGGTTGCAAAGGTCACACATTGATTTCGTATTAGCAAAAGCATTAGCAAAAGCAGCGGCCAGCGCCCGCTTTTGGCCTAGTGGTACTGTTACTTCTACTGTTCAATTCCTAGTCATTGTGGTTCTCCTCTCAATTATATAATTGCGCAGGAGACTGATATTTTTTCTATAAAATGTAAATACAGTAGATTGATCTCTCTAATACTAGTGAGAGTATATATATTCGAAAACTTGACAAAATTGTAGCAAATGACTAAATGCTTTGAATTTCTTTCTAATCCAGTGGTTGATATTGTACTTATACGGCCGATATAGTGCTTATTTATTTATTGTGTGTGCGTTTAGCACACTGTATTGTATTATTTTAATATAAATATATTATATTAGTATTATATTATAATTATACTGCACAATATTTGGTACTATACTATATTAATTTTTAATTATATTATATTTGATACAGTATTGTACTATATTAATTTTTTTGGTGAGTAATTTACATTATATATTGAGAAAATAACATTTATTAGTATTTAGAAAAATACTAAATATAGAATTTGTAAATTTTAGAAATTTAATATTATTTTTCTTAGTATAAATGTTGAAAAAAAGCATAAATTTTTTGTAAAGATTGAAGTTTATGGCTTTAATTTTTTGGCAACATAATATGTATTTTTTTTAGCATTTTCCAAATATATTACCTGTGAAATAAAGGCTAAAACAAATAATTCAATCGAATAACCTTTAAATAATATCACAACATAAATAAATAATTAAAACATAGAAGATTAGATCAAAAGTCATTTTAAGATAATAGAATAAAAGTTTATACATACTTATAAAATAATAATAAAATGATACAATAATTGTAATATAATAACCAACAAAATAGATTGTACTAAATAATTCAAGTAATACAACAATATTTACAAGTGCCTTTTTACTATCTTTCTCTTTTAAAGACCTCTTTTTTATTTTATTCTCATAACTTTCTAGTTCTTTTGTTTTTTTTTTTTTGTTTTTCTTTGCCTCTGTTTTCTTTTTCTTTCTTTTTCTTTTTCTTTCTTTTTATTTTCTGTTCTTTTCTTCTGTTTTCTTTTCCTCCGTTTTTTTTTTATCTTCTATGTCTTACAAGTTCCCTTTGGGTGATTTGCAAGAGAGTTGTGTTGCTTTCATTATTGGGTCTTTGAGATTGCCTTCAATGGTTTTGGCACTTAGGTTCTTTTGCATGCCTCGGTAGCCAACACCATAGTATGCGAAAAAATAAGGCTATTTTCTAGCATATCACTATTTTTTTTATGGTAGAATCGGCACTTGCAACAGCGAGGTGAGGTCACATTCGTCAGAGATGGTGGTTGTGGACATCTGGTTCTTGTTATGGACATTTCTCCTTTCTTTGTCTTCTTCAATTTTCTTTTCTTTTTTTTCTCTTCTTCTCCTTCTAATGCAGTAAGGCATAATTCCGACACCCGCCCATAGGTTTATTTTTTGCAATATTTGGTGTGTTACAACAACACTTTTATTTGGTCCAATACATAGTTAATTTTGGCTAAGCATAGTATTGTATTAATTTAATATAATACAAGATTATAATGCGGTGTAATGCTGGGTGCCAAACACACCCTGTATGATTATTTTTGTGTTGATGGTTGATGACTCTTAAGGAAGTTACTATTACTTTACTTTCAGATGAAAGAAGGCTAAATGGTGGAAGTAATGAGGCTTTGAATGATTCAACATTGATAGTTAGTAATTGGAAGAAAGATAACTCCAAGAAAAAAAGAGTCTGCTGAGTGTGTGGACAATCAGGGCACCTTAAAAAGGATTGTCAGAAAACAAATAGAACAAGTTCAACAAGTGGCTCCAAGTCAGTATATGAAGATACTGATAGTATCGTTAGCAAAAAGTCTCTCATCATTATGGGAGACGATGATCATGAAGAAGTTACTAGTACTTTACTTTCAGAAGAAAGAAGGCTAAATGGTGGAAGTAATAAGGCTTTGAATGATTCAACATTGACAGTTAGTAATTGGAAGAAAGATAGCTCCAAGAAGAAAAAAGTCTGTTGGGTGTGTGGACAATCAGGACATCTTAAAAAGGATTATCAGAAAACAAATAGAGCAAGTTCAACAAGTGGCTCCAAGTCAGTATATGAAGATACTTATAGTATCGCTAGCAAAAAGTCTCTCATCATTATGGGAGACGATGATCCTTATAATAGATGACGAAAACATCCTCATGGCAAGCCGCTTGTGGCATGGAAAAGGATGCATTAATGCTAATGGGTCAACAATATTTATACACAAGGCATGGTTTGGCATTTATGCAAGGTGTATGGTGAAATTTTTGTGTTGATAATTGAGGACTCTCAAGGAACCAAAACATGAGAGTGGTTATTTTTAGCAAGGTGATCACCATATGCCAAATATGTGTATTTTGGATAAGGTAGAGTATGATAGTTCTCGGTATAGAGAATTATGACTGTTGTATAGAGGATAAGATTTTACCCATGGTGGAGTGATTCTCATAAGCCCTATGTAAATGTAGTTTTAGTGAAGTAAAGAATGTGGAAACGATATAATTGTGTGGATACACGGCGAATCGTGTTTTGTCACCTAATTAAAAAACTTGCCAAGGTGGAGATTAGTAGAAAATGTGTCTTATTTTTCAATAAGGATTTCCAAGGATATTTTCCTTTTCTTTTAGAATTCCTATTCTTCAGGAATAAATAATTTCTCTTTTGGGACTTAATTTATTCAAGGAAGAATACTACTAGTATAAAAAAATGAATACTTCTTCCATAAGTAATAATCACTATATATAAGGAGGTTGGGTTCACTTATTAGTACAACACAACAGTCAATTCTCTGCAAGTAGATAATTTCTAGTGTGAGAGAAACAATAAGTCTATTAAGAGATTGGGTGTTATTGAGGTTTTGGGTGTAAGGAAAAATACTTGAATGATTGTAATAATTTTTCACATAGTGAAGCTTTCTCTCGTCATCCTTGACGCCGGTGGTTTTTCTCCATTATAGGAGTTTTTGACATAAATTCTTGTGTTGTGTGATTTATTTTATTCTCCATTTATTTTCTGTTTGTTATTTGTTTAATATATTTTTACTTACAATATCTTGGTGGGATTAAGATTCCCTAATAAATAGTTTCATTACTCCTTCAGGTTAAGTTAGGTAGGGAATAGGCATAAGAATTACATGATCAAGAGGTGTAATAGAAACTAATATTCTGGAAGTCTTACTTTAGTTTTGGATTTAAGAAATCACCCATATAATCTTTGTTATGCTAACATCTTTATTAGTTACCAACTTCACCACATCTTCACAATCTGACTCCACCATTAGATAATGAAGGGATGCATTCTTTGCCACAACTAAGTCTCATTCAACAACTTTAGCTTTTGCAGTCTTTATATATCCTTTAAATTGTGTGGATTTGACAGAAGCCACTATAACTTTGCTATTTGAATCCCTTATTACAACACCCAATCCTGTTATTTGTTTTCCAAAGTTAATAGCATTGTCAACATTGACCTTGAATACATTAGCAAGTAGAGGGCTTCAATCCTTCTATTTCTTTGAGTTACGTTTTCCCCCTAGTCCTTACCCTTGTTGTTTCACTCTTTTATAACGGTCCACCACAGCCTCTGCTCTTATGACAATTGAAAAGGGATCTAACTTTTTTCCCTCGAAAAGTTGATTAATCTTACCATGCCAAATAGCCCAACAAAAGCCTGCAAAGATTTCAATATCTAACTTGATCAACTTTTTATCCATTTCATGCATAATATCCAACATGTCTTGATTAGTAGCATATGGAAAACATGTTTCAAAATGGACATGAATCCATATCTTTTTCGTAGCTTTATAATGTATCAAAGCGTGAGATGTGTTTTCCATTCCTTGTTTGCAAATTTGAAAATTAGGTTCATGTTCTATTTTCTTTTTCTGTAAGATTTTAGTAAGAACGGCAATTCGTCGGGTCGAGTCTAAATCGGACCAACTTCAGGTCAGGCCCGACCTAACCCAGTCGAAATTGATTTTTGTATTTAATTTGTGCTCTCTTTCTACTAGTTACAATACCATGAATATAAAACAAAAAATAATTTTTTTAATTTAAAATAATTAACAATACAAGGCAAAATATATAATATAATTAATCACAAAATAATTTACAAAATAACCAATTAATAGAAATAAGTTTTTACAATTCAATTCCACAATCCAACATTAAAAACATACAATGCAATTAAATTAAAAACACACAATCTAATTTCACAATTATTTTAACCCTACACACAATTCAATTTCAAAATCCAACATTAAAAACCAATAATGCAATTAAATTAAAAATACCCAATGTAATTCTACAACCATTTCAACCACACACAATTCAATTCCACAACCCAACATTAAAAAATAAAAATCATGTATTATACAAATAAAAAATCATATAATTCAATTCCACAACAAAATATTAAAAAAAAAGTATTTAGTGTATTTTTTTAAAAAAATTTAGTGTCGAATCGGGTCGGCTTAAACTCGACCAAACTCGAAATTTGATTGGGCCTAGAAATTTTGGACCAAGCCCGACCCGAAACCCAAATATTTGGGTCAAAGCTCGAAAAATTCGAGTTTGGTCAATCAGGCCAAAATTTGGGCCGTGTCAAATTGCCATCCTTAGATTTCAGTAGTGGGCAGCAGATCTTGAGTTACTTTCTTCATAAAAATTTTGATATTTTTTGACAATTAAAGAGTCCATAAAAGGTTCTAGTGATGAAACCCTTTGGATGAATAACTTGTTTGATTAAGAGATTTTATCTTTAAAGCTAGCTAATATCCACTCTTTGCATAAAATAATCCCTTTTTATCATAATGCCAAATTACTTTATCCATTTTCGGTCTTCAACGTAGTGGAATTCTTAAACTCTCATTTGCATCATCTTCCATAAACCATTGCTTTACCTTCTTTTGATCCTATTGATTTTCAAGATTAATGAGCTTTGAGACAGTAGCTTTTGCACACAGAATTTGGATTGAAAGTGGCTTAAAGGTTTCTGGCCTTGGAATCCAATTGTGTTTGCAAGTTTGTATCTTTTATTCATTACTAATCCTCCACCTAATTCCTTTTTGTATAACTCATTTTCCTTACAATATAAACCTCCATATGTACGAAAGGTTAGATCCAGCTTGAGCTTGCAAAAAATAAAAATTCTTGTAATACTTGACCTTCAATACTTTGGTAACTAATAATTGAGGATATTGCAGCAATCTCCACCTTTGCTTTGTCACCAATGCCTAATTAAAGCTAGATATTTCTTTAAATCAGAGGCCTCCTCTACTCTTAGCATGACTAATTTTTTCCCATCTTGCCCAATGAATTCTACTTTTTTCATCCTTTGATCCTCATAAAAATTTAGTCATTGCCCTCTGAATATCATCATATAACTCTAGGGGAAGTTTTAAAACACTTATTGCGGAGGTTGGTATCACTTGAGCCACAACTTTGATAAATATTTCTTTGCCTCCACTTAACAAAAAAAAAAACCTATACTACCAGTTTGCAAACCTATAGCAAACCTATACTGCCAGTTTGCAATCTTGCTCACTTTCAGTTTCACGTTGTTGACAAAGCTTGTCTTTTTTCATCCAACCATAGATGGTAGGCTTAGATATTTTTCATGTCTATATATCACACTAAGTTGGAAGATGTTTTTAATTGCATCAACTCTATGACCTAGTATTTTTCCATTAAAAATTAAAGACGACTTATCATAGTTGAAGAGTTGTTTTAAGGCAGCAGCATTGCAATCAAAGATGGCTTTTAGGTTTTTACAACTATCAACTGAAGCTTTTGTGAATACAAGGTTGTGTCATCATCAAAAAAGCAAATAGGAAATAGTAATCTCTTTTCCAAATTTCAGTCCTTAAATGAGATGATTTCACTCTGCTCACAGTAACATGTTGGAAAATGCTTTTGCATACAAAATGAACAAATATGGAGACAACGAACAACCTTTCTCTATAATCATAAATAGGAATCCAAAGGGGATGATTCACCTATAACAAGGCCTTAGACTAGCTAAGACAATTGATGAGCTGGAGTAGACATTTTGTTTAATTTTCTCTTAAAACAATCAAAATGTGCAGTTATTAGCATCCCTTTTAATTTCCTTCTAAAATCACTTTTGGTTGTTCAAAGGCTAAGGATTTGTTCTTGTTGGCTTTAGGTGAGAAGAGTGATTTAGGCTTTTAGTTTAGAATATAAAAAAAAAATGTCTTCAACTTCCTTAAAAACACACTTATACCACGCACGCTATTCAAATTTAAGATGGGCATCAACCAGCCCAACCTGTGAAACTGACTCAGCTCATATGAATTTTTTGTGATTTTAGTTGGGTTGATAAAATATGAGTTGGCTTGGGTTGTTCAATTCCCAACTCACATTATATACGAGTTGGGTTGGATTAAAAATTTTTAACACCAACCAACTTGTCAACCCATATATATATAAAAATTATTATATAAATTCTAATATTTCATATAAAAATTAAAAATATATATAAATATAACAACTTTGAAATGTTGGATTTGTTGTAAGGATTTTAATATTTGCATTTGTTTAGTTTTTCTAAATAATTGATTTATTTTTGTTTACTATTTAATTAGATTATAAAAATGAGCTTTTCAACCTAATCAACCCGACTCGATCCACCCTGTAGAACTATGGGTTAGGTTCGGTCAAGATGAGATATGTAATGGGTTGAGTTGCATTGAAATTTTTTCAACCCGTTCTATATGTGGGTTGGGTTGGATTGTACATCAACTCCACCTAACGCGACCCCTACCTGCCCCTAGTTCAAATCAATTTGCGTAGCGCTACAATCGATTGCGTTGTGAACCAAAGCTATTGGGGCGAAGGGATTTCAATTTTCTACATCTTGAAAATGATGACTAATCCTAGTTTGAACGATTTACCAACTCCAACATAATTTGATTTTAATTTACAGCCATAAATTTAAATATAATCAATTAGGGTCAATGCAACAGGTAGGAGAACCAAGGAGGAAACCCTAGCAAATGAAGATTTTTTTTGGCCTTGAAAAGGGTGTTATAAGAGATCATATAATTGTTAAACATTTAAATGAGGATTACTAAAATTAAGGAAGTGATTTTAAAAGGGGTTGTGAGGGTGTGCCAAATGGTCCCACGCTTTGTCTGATTAGTAGGGCTAAACTTGGCCCAAGTCTATATATTTGGGTCAAGGAAGGGCCTGGACATTGCTCAGCTGCAGTAATGGGCCAATGGCTGCTTCATTTAACTTTGGAAGAGTATGGACGCTCATGTTGATCAGAATACAGGCATGCATTTGACCACGCCCAGCTCTCTAGAAAGAAAGGCCTTTTGTGCCATTGGGTGGATGCGAAAGCGGCACGCAGATAGCTTTCCAGATGAAGGAAACTAAGCTGCTGTTTATTAGTTACGATGAACGAAAGATTTGTGCCGGAACGTGCTTTTACAAGGAACAGTTGATGAAAAATAAAGGATACAAACACCATTACAATAATTCACTAGTGAAAGTATCTCAGATATTCAATTGTACAGAAACCTAAATTGTGTATACTCTTGACCTACAATTCTTATACATCAAGACAATCAAGCGACTTAGCTACAAGAGTATCCAATCCTTGAAACAGTAGGTACCAAGAAGGAACCACCCAACAAGAAGGAAGGTAAAGAAGGCCACAAAAGTTATGTAGGTCAAACCCCCAAATGTTAGTCCAAGAAGGGTTATAATAACGAATGGCAAGAAAGTTCTCACCATGGACAGTTTGCTTACCCATTGTCCTTTAAGGAAAATGAAAGCTGCGAGGTTCACCACATTCCACCCACCAGAATTAAAACCCAATCTGTTCAGGTTATTGGCTACAAAGGAGTGGCAATTGCAAGTAAAAAGGTTATAAGATCGGTGTTGGAACTCCTGTGTACTCTTTCGTAGTGCATCATCCCATGTCAATGAGTCACTTCCTTGTTCACCCAGCTGACGATGGTCATCACCATCAAATGCAGACAAATAGGGGGAAATACAACACTGATGACCAAATTTTAGAAAGAAAGAATGCAGTCAGCAAGAGAAGGAATCAATTACCACCAAACATTAAATTGAACTAACAGCTTCTACTCTTATCAATAATTATATAGTTTTGATAAGCTACAGATTTCTCTTAATTACAGCACAGTGCACACATCATTGCCAAAACAGACACTGTACACTACTCTCTGAAGAACCAGGACACAATTGATTTGCCAAGTTCGTAGTCTAACGTTTAAAGAATGACAGTGTCCTGCCACACTTATGAGGGACACCGGCCAACAGATAAGGGCAACTGTTTCAATATGTAGACTGTGAAGAAGCCAAATTTAGCTTTAAGGATGAGATTTTGAGAATACCTTTTCCTTGTTCACTTGAATGTAGCGAGTTGCTGACCCAAATGCAAAACTGTCGACACACACAAAATTAGGCCCTGCAAAATCCAAAATTACTCCATCCTCTCTGCATATGCCGATGTGACCAACAAAAGGAATCAGCCAGGATATGACAGGAAGAGGTGACCAAACAATGCAGCATGGAAACCGTGCTCTACTTGGATCAATTTGCATATTTGGTTGATAACTTTCTCCCATCATCACACCATGCTCAGGGTCCACATTTCCTTCCATTGCTATGGTTCTGTAGTACCGAATTGCCTCAATATGTCAGAAAACATAAATTTAATTATGAAAAGATAACATGCTGCACAACAGCACAAATAAACACATAGATTTATCACAACATAGACTTAGTAAAGTGCTTTCTCCAAAACATGAAGTCCAAAGCCGGTTGACCATCTTACTATCTGTAAATTTCCCAAGTGATACCAAACCAAGAAATAGGGCAAAACATATAAATCCTTACACCATTGAATGGTTTTTTCCCATGTAGTTAATCATGCGAGAATTTTTTATGTGCTTTACTTGATGCTCCAAAGGAATCATAAGATGTACAAATACAAACTAAAATACAAAGATAAAAGCATTCCATGACAAGAAACAGATTCAAGAAAAATCCTAAAAGTATCAGATATCAGATATGCACTTATGTTCATCCTCCATTAGCTCATATATCTCCTATCCACTCACATTCCAGACAAAAAAAAATCTTCAATCTCCTTTGGTTTGCAAGCTCTTCAAATCTCATTCAAAGATGAAGATCTCCACCAGGTTAAATGTAAATTCATACTCAACATTTTGGTCACTCATGGTTTATAAACTAGATCTAATCACTAAACCTAACCCTAATTCATAACAATTGAGTATCGTGTTTTCCTGATTGATTTTGAGATTAATCACCTGTGTTTCAATTTATTACTCATCGGCCGAACCTAAGTTCTGCGGATCTAGAGTTGTCTCTTCAATAAATAGCATGAAAGATCAATAAATAGAGCAATAATAAGATTAAGAAGAATAAACAGAAAGGCAAACTAGAGAATTACCTATAATTGGGGATTAAAGGAGCGACCCAATCACTGGAGCATTACGGCCTGGATTCTATTCAAGAGTTTCTGAAATCAGGGGCCAAAAAATGCGCAAAACGAGTTCGTATGGACAAATTCCAAGAACTCCCTAACCTTTATGAACAATATAATAAAATCTATTTAGTTTGCGTATTAGTCATATAAGTCCCTGACAATGTGATGTGGTGGACTGGTGGTGTGGTTTGCATGTAGACAGTTAACATTTGTAACTATCTTGCTTATTAACGGGAAATAGACACTTTCCTATTGCCCCATTATGGTATCTCCTACGTAGTGTTGGAGCATTTCGTGAACTTTCATTGATTTGATTTCTGTTACAGGCTATGGAGAGCCACTGGAGCGTGTCAACTGTCATCTCGTGACAAAGGACAAGCTCCCTTAGACCGTTACCCACTCACATAAACAGTGGATTTCAGTCAAATTCTTTCCTCGTTAAATACAAACAAAATTAGCTTCGTGGCATATCAGCCAAAGCTGCAGAGAAATCCTCGGTACAGTGTCCCAACTGAAAGCCTAAAATACGGTGTAAACAACTCCTTTCTATTTCGAATTCTATTGAATTTTAAATTCGAGTTTTTATAATTGATCGCTTTATAAACGAGATAAAACCAATATTGATAATAACATACAATGAAATGACCGATTGATAAGATCCTTTCAAATAACACAAACGAGATGCAAGGAGAATATTCCAAAACAAATTCCCGACTGCAAAGTATAAATAAGATGGTCTCTTTTTCCTTTAAAAGACATTAAAGAAACCTAAAATCTTGGAAGCATGGGTGTTGCCGTGGACGTGGTGACATTATCGTTTCTGTTATTCCTGAACATTATTGGGTTCTGCAATGGCGGGGTCACTAGTTGTTATGTGAGAAAGGCTGAGCCATCAGTTGATATGCCACTCGACGCTTTCCCTCCACCTCCTGGTTTCAATGCACCTGAGCAGGTGTTGCTTCTTTACAGGATCATAAAACTTCTGAGTTCAGGTTTTCTTCTTTAGTTTGGAATCGCTTAAAGAATTTTGTAATATGGGTTTGCACTTTGCAGGTCCATATAACTCAGGGAGATCATGATGGCAGGAGTGTGATTGTTTCTTGGATGACACCGGATGAGAAATATCCGAATGTTGTGACTCACTGGGAAGCAAACTCCAAGCAAAAGCACAAAACGCATTCAATAATCAAAACTTACAGATATTTTAATTATTCTTCCGGATACATTCACCATGCCACTATTAAAAGACTAAAAGTTAGTACATGGCATTGTTATTTCTACCATTTTATTCTTCAGTTTTGTATGAAATTGACTTAAAAAATTTGTTTCTAATGGTATACTTGCAGTATGACACCAAGTACTTCTATCAGCTTGGGTCTGGCAATGCCACTCGTCGGTTTCACTTTACAACTCCTCCAAAAGTTGGACCGGATGTTCCTTACACATTTGGCATTATTGGTAAGCAGTTTGTTTAATTTCTTCCTTTGCATTCGGGAAGGGAATGATTTAACGTAGTACAAATTTTAATTCAACAGGTGATTTGGGACAAACATATGATTCTAATCAGACATTTGAGCACTATGTTTCAAACCCAAAAGGACAAGCAGTGTTGTTTGTTGGAGATCTTTCGTATGCAGACGATCATCCACAACATGACAACAGGAGGTGGGATTCATGGGGCCGTTTTGTCGAGAAGAGCATTGCATATCAAGCCTGGATTTGGGTTCCTGGCAACCATGAACTTGATTATGCTCCTGAAATTGTAATTTTCTGTCGAGGCCCGGCTTGGCTTACAAACTAGATTCCAATTTGATCTTCGGTACTACTGCTGATGATCTAATTTCTTGTATTTCCAGGGCGAAAATGTTCCTTTCAAGCCCTATAGGCATCGTTACCATGTACCGTACAGGGCATCACAGAGTACATCTCCGCTTTGGTATTCCATAAAGCGTGCATCCGCCTACATAATTGTCCTTTCTTCTTATTCAGCTTACGGTATGAAACTTCTTTACTCAGTTTGTCTGTCACTCTTTGTAGAAAATATTTTCTGCAGGACAAATCTTTTCTTCTTATTCCGCATAATGATTATAATTTCTATTGACATAGGGAAATATACTCCTCAATACGCCTGGCTTGAAAAAGAATTGCCGAAGGTTGACAGAGCGGAGACTCCTTGGCTGATTGTTCTTCTTCACTCCCCATGGTATAACAGCAATAGCTACCACTATATGGAAGGAGAGAGTATGAGAGTGGCCTTTGAATCTTGGTTTGTTCAACACAAAGTTGATTTAGTCGTGGCTGGTCATGTGCATTCATACGAGCGTACAGTAAGTTTCCAAGTTCAAAATTCAGAACTTAGTAAACTGATAGTGGCAAATTGATATATTAACTTGTCTAAGCCTTTTCAATTACTCCAGAATCGGTTTTCAAATGTGCAATACAACATCACAAATGGATTAAGCACTCCAGTTAAGGACCCTTCTGCTCCAGTCTATCTAACTATTGGTGATGGTGGAAATATAGAGGGCATTGCTGATCGGTGAGCTTCATTTATCCTTCCTCAAAATTGTCTTTTGGATTTCATGAAAAAAGAGAATCTGCAGTTTAATTTATTTGATGCGCTCTTGCTCTTTGTAGGTTTACTGAACCACAGCCTAGTTACTCGGCCTATAGGGAGGCAAGCTTTGGACATGCGATGCTTGAGATTAAAAATCGAACTCATGCCCACTTTACATGGCACCGTAACCATGACAATGAAGCTGTTGTTGCTGATTCTCAGTGGTTGTTCAATAGATACTGGTACCCAGAAGAAGAGCACTGCTAGGCTAACGAGAAAATAAATGTATAGGGGGTCATATTTGTGGCTCAATGCTTTAACTTTTTCTCGTCATTTTCTTTCATTTTGCTGGACTAGTTAGTGTTCTTGTGATGCCTGCTCAGTTTGATTTGTGGTCTATTCAGAATTTTTAGTTTGAGTTCTATAAGTTTATGTTTTGTTTAGTTTCAGTTGTTGATGATTATGTATTTTTTCCTATGGAGTTCCATTAGAAAATTTCTCCGAGGCAAATGAGGTTCAGCTTCATCGTTTGCCACAGATCCTACTATAACTGCAGCTTCACGGCTTGTTGCTGGTGCTAGATTGAAATCAGACTTCAGTATGGCCTTTTTAACTTTTCTATAAAGTCGGACTTGGCTGCAATCATATTCCAAAGAATGCTTTGCTATTCAATTCATTTCAGGGATATTGTAATATCGAAATTTAATATTTAACAAATTGGAATCAGTGATCTTGATATTGCAAATCCTTGATTCCTTGGCCGTAAAAATTCCTAAAACTGTCATGGACAACTAACTAGCTGGTGGAATGCATAAATAATTTATCAGACGTACATTTTCTCAGCCAGGGAAGTAAATTACAGATAAATAAGTTGTCATCATGGTACTTTTCCAATGCATCGTCTGGTTGTCTACTATTTGATCTTGAAAAATATATTTGTCCCTCAAATGTTTTTGTATTTCAATTGATTTCAAGTCACTGTACGCAAAAACCAAGTGCTATGAAATCGGGAGTTTGTGAGATGGTGGAAGTGAAAGCCGAAGGCATCTGTAGCTCAGCTGAACCATCATCGACCAAATTCTGAAAATTACTATAATTGACCAAATTTGAGTGGCATAAAAGTATGCAGAGAAGTTACTCTACTCTACAGTATTCTTTTAACATTTATGAATTTTTTTCAAAGCAAATCTTTGTTTTCCTCAATTATTATAAAATCAAATTTGATTTGGAGCCTTGTCTTTGTCTCTATCTGAGAGCTGATCTTGAAAAATATGTTGTCTTTTTCTCTCATCTCAAGCCCCTCTTCACTTAGTGGATTGCTGTTGCTGGTGACTTGATATCTGGAGATGTTGGAGATGGAACTTGAGAGGGCATTTTGTACCTCTTCTGGAATATTATATTCAGGATTCGTTAATGGCGGGAAGTAATGGCTGGACTGCAGAGGATTTAGCCGCCCAAGTGTTCTCAGATACAGAGGTAATCGTGGCCTTTTCTGTGCTATATTTACTTTCTTCATTTTTTCCAAGAACAACCAGATACAGTCCAGCTATGATCAATGATGCTCCAATGACCCTGCACATTGCATTTAAAACAAATTACAAGAAGACTAAACAAACTCTAATAACCACAACAACGGGATTAAGCATTCTGTTGTGCAATAATTTCGAATATGTCTCGAAATAGAGGCACTTCAACTGAGATTGATTGTCAATTTCAAGCTAGCAAATCTTTAAGTGGATATCTGGTGAGATTCGCCGAGAAGTTTCAAGAGGAGAAAAAAATAATTGATTGGTAATATGGATTACAAGACCTACCCTCCCAAGTAAAATTCTTCTCCTAAAGCCGTAAACAAGCATTGTTTGCGCAGGTAAATATGCTGATGCAAACACGGGGCCTCCCCTGTCAATGACCCATATCTGTACTGCAAATGACATTGCTGAAGCCACCAAACCCTGCAGTCTCTAATTTCTTTGTAATTCTTCCAGCGAAAGGAGGTTGAAAACATGAAGAAGAAAACAGAACCAACTTGAAAAAAATTGTCTTTACAACTACGGTGAAAAACGAAGCTATTACATACATAAAATGTGAATATGGAATAACATAGCAACACAAGCATATGGTAAAGCTTGAATCCTGATATGTACAGAAATTAAAAATTCTTCAAGTATTGTTAATTAGGACTAGGAAGCAAGAGTATACAGACAGGAATCAATTATGTTGATTTTAAATTTGGCTTAGATTACATAGGATAGTTGCAACTGATATGCTAAGATGTGACTGATTAGGTTATTAAGATCATAGCAGGCTATCAGACTTATGATAGAATGATCATGTTACCAGTAGAGTTCATACCGAATAGAAAACACGGAAGATTTCTCGGCCGGAGTGAAATTGCCAAGCTACTGAATCTCTCTCAAAGTATGCTCCAATGGCCGAAAACTGCATTAAACTCAAAAAGCAACTATATGAGATGACAGAGAGCCAAGCTGGGTATCTCTTCAGGACAGGTGATTGCAACACGATCCAACTGGACCAAACTAGGCAGTGGTCAGGTGTTAAGAATCCTATAAAAATCCGCGAATCCGTCTTAAGTGTAGAAATTTGATCCACAAAAATCCAATATGTGGATTGGTGAATTGGATTTGGATTGAAAATTTAAAAATCCGCAATCGATAGATTAGATATAAAAATCCGCGAATCCGCAAAAAAATAAAGAATATTTATTTAATTAAAAAATTAAACTTGTAAATATGACGTTAGTACTTACTAATAAATAAATAAGTTAAAATGTAGTTACATTAACGCCATATTATATCTTATCCGATAATAATATAAAATAAAAAATAATTAAATAAATAAATATAACTTTCTAAACAATTAATTTTCATCTACTAATCTAAATAAATAAGATTTTTTTTATGTTATAATTTAAAACTTCTAATGTATTTTTTCGAGTTTTATTCAAATAATTAATTTGTTTAAATCTTATTTAATTATGAATTTGATCGGTAGTAAAGTTATTTTTATATTAATTTTTTTTATTTAGTTAGTTCATAGATTGAAAATAATTAAAAAATTTTAATTCGCAAAAAACTACAAAATAGTGGATTGGATATGGATTAGATCAAATCCGCACCTGATCCATAGACGAATTGATTGGATTTGGATTGAGTTTTATCAATCCGTAGATTGGATTAGATTGAAAATTTATAATCCACAAAATCATGAATCGGATATGGATTGATGCCCGATCCGCGAACACCCCTAGTCAGGCCTAAGGTCCAATTCTTTTCGTTGGTATCTCCCAACAACAACATTTGTGATTGTGACTGATCTGAAGCTGAATTTGGCCTGTAAACAATTGGCCCCTTGTACAAGGTAATCACTGAAGCACCGACAAAGGAAATAAGAGTTCCAAGAACCTTGGCTTATTCCATCTTTCCTGGTCAAGTGCACCTGCTCTATTCTGAAAGCCAGAGCATCAGAAAACACTACTATTTCAAAATTTCGGCTCTCAAGAAGTAATAATCAAAGTTGACTTAATAGACTAACGAATATGAGTGTAATTGCTTGCCTGAGCAGGACAGCCATGATAAAGGTCACAGCAGGTACAGCATTCTCTACTGCAGAATCAAATGTCTGTGAGGTGTTATCCAAACTATATGTATGATCCTTGATTCAACGTTACTCTGCCTACCCCCTCCACCTGGCGTTTGTGATAAAAAAAAATTTCATGATCATAATCAGTGCTTGATTCTTTAGAAATAGATCATACCCAACAAGCCCATGGAGGAAAAAATGTAACAGAAAAGAATGGGTTAGTGTTGGCCTGTCTTTTCCGCAAAGAAACAGAACAAGAATTGTGAAGAAACTAGGAACCAATGTATATATATTTACCTTGAGTGGTATATAAACAGAACAGATTAATCACATACTTTTCTAGGAAATAGGCAAAGGTGCCGAGCACACTCAGAGCTATGATGTTCCTGTAAAGTGGAAAAAGAAGCTTGCTTACGCCCGTATTTAGTGCAGTTCTCAGGATAACATGGTTTCCCGCATAACCAAATTGAAAAATTGCCATGGCCAAGTGCAGCTTTGCTCGTTCAGGCACCATACACATTCTCTTTGCAGGCGCTGCCCCAGCTTCGGCCACTGGACTAAGCACCAGAGAATTTTGGAATTACAGAAAGGAATGAATGAGACAAGACAGAGATCAAATACATGAAGCTGCCCCACAGAACTGGCTTACAAAAATTTAATATTCGAGAGAAATTAGAACTTAGTAGAGATTTTATATATTAAAACAAGTCTGCAAGTTCTGAAGTCAGGGTTTTAATAATTAATAATAAAACTATAAAAGCATCCTCCATTTGTTTGTATATGGAAGAGCCCAATTTGCTACTAGATTGGCATGTTAAGAGGAACCCATCTCGCAGCATTCTTTTTTTTTAAAAATATTGTTGTTGTTATTACTATTATATTATTATTATCATGATGATGGAGTAGAGAAAAAAAAAACTAATAAAATAAACAGAGATAGCCAAAGCAAATTCTGATCTCTCCATGTAGGCTATCAAAATTCTAAATGGAACTAAGTATCAGATCTTTAGATATATTAGTAGTGTCTTATGGTGCCATTGCCATTCGATCTGCGACTGCAACAGTCCCTTTTGTTTCTGAAAAGACACTTCTTCTGTTGTGTTACATTTGTTATAGAGTATCCGGACAAATAACAAGAAGAGGCCGAAGTTGGGGCAGCGCCTGCGAAGAGAATGTGCATGGGTTATAGGGTACAGTGAATCTGAGATGCATACCAGTTCGCATGGGCTGGGTCACAACAAAACTCAACTGAGAGTGCGATGAATCTGAGATGCAGTCCAGTTTACATGGGTTGGGTTACGACATACCACAACTCAAGCCCAACTATAATACTTGAGTGACCCAAATAGAAACCTCGGTGATTGCCAAATAGAACTACAATTCACCAAGTACAGCCAGAGGCAATTCTGGAGATTGGACAGTTGATCTTGATGTATGCATTCACAGCATGGACGTTTTGTTTTGCTTTTGTTTTTTTTTTCAAATTTAAAACACTTTATATCTATACAATTCGAAGTATTATTTATTAAAAATCTACTAGAACTACCTTAAATATACTATTCAATACGTATCTCTGAAACTACAAAGATAGTGATTTTATTTGATGGCTCGACTTGTTGTTGGGAAGATTAAAAAGAAATGACAAGCCATCAACTAAATTATAACTAGCGAGGAAGAATTTGAGGAAGGTCACTAATGTGAGACGTGGTGATACTATCTTGCTTGCGTGCATAAAGAAGCTCCTGGACCGTATTTTATAGCCGAATAGCGAGTAACCACTAAACAATGAGCATTAACTGACTTTATATAATAGGTGAGGAATACGAGTTCTTGTAGAGGCGCAGCAGGCAGGGACATGACCCTTTCAATTAATTTATACTTTGATCACCAAGACATCTAGAATGGAAGTATGTAACTAACATTAGAATGATATTTTAGTCATCTAGCTACTTCATAGAAATGGACAAATTGATGAATTATACCTTGCTTTAGAAATCGTAAAACTCAAGGGACCAGGATGTTATTACCCCTTTTATAACTAATTGATCCCAACATGGATGCGATATTTAATGGTCCTCTGTATTGGTCCCCAATGCCTAATTCAGGAATGGGAGTGCCAAAATCAAAGTCCCGAGGAGGGAGCACTTCCCACCTACTTTTTGTGCAACAATCAATTTGGTTACAAATAATGCACTCTGATTCCAAATTGAATCGATATTTCACATATTTAGTATCCTGTATTGCGATGGGAGCAAATCCCCAATGATGCTCCCATTATCCATGCCAAACTTCAAAACAACATCAAACAACAACATCAAACAACAACAACCATCATCAAAACAACATCAAACAACAACATTTAAGAACAGGATGAAAAATTTATTTTCAATTTCGATAACCTATGGTCATGAAAAATTAATATGCATAATGTTCTTTGTTTTTGTCAAGGAAAGTTTAAAGCTTTGAAAACGCATAAATTTTTGACTATTTTTATAAATTTCCCCAAAATCAAAGTCCCGAGGGATACACTTCCCACCTACTTTTTGTGCAAGTAAACAATAATCAGTCTATTCAACTTACAAAATTAAAGAAACAGACCAAAATAGCTGAAAGCTTTCTGTCAAAGTTTATGGATACCAAGGCAAGTAAACAATAATCAGTCTATTCAACTTACAAAATTAAAGAAACAGACCACATGTGTTACGTGCACCGCTCTTAAGTGTCGGAATTGACAGGACCAGCACATGGTTCTTTCACCACAGAAGAGTGAAATGGTCCATTTTGAAGGGTCTACTATCAGTGCAAAGCCTTGTACAGGGCTGGTTATCGGTCAGTCCAATGAGATCTTCGAATCAAAATTTACCATGTACTTTACCCTTTTTCTTTAATTTTTTTTGTTCTTCACTTTATAACTAGTTCAATTCAAATACATTTATAAGTGTCAAATTAGATTGAAGAGGTAAGGTGGGCAGGCCCCGGTTCGATTAGGTTCCGAATCAAACTGAACCTACTTTTTTTTTGGGAAAAAAAACAAACTGAATTAGTTTGATTCGTGATTCTTTTTTTTTTTTTTAAGTCATAAATTTCTTTGAATTTTTTTTTTTTCATATAAATAGAACTTTTTTTTATTTTAAAAATCAAACCGAATTGCCAATTCGATTGGTTCTTTCAAAGTAATATTTTTTGTTTTACCCACCCTCATGAAGAGGTACAGATGATGACATGATGTGGTGCGTTAATTTCAAATAAGACTTGCTCTTCCTGCCAATCCAAATTAAGAAGCATTTGTTATAGCTTATGCCTTAATTAATAAGGTTTAGATTGTTGGCATAAGTTTTTCTTTAAAAAATAATTTTACATAATGTGAAAAGTAAATTTATTTTGAGGTAGTTTGGAATTGCAGTGGTTGATAAAATAAACTTAAAAAAGTAGAGTATATATGTTTGGTAAGTTTTATTATGAAAGTATTGTTTTATTATATAATGACCAAAATATACATAAGTTTAAATTACTTTTTATTTGTAGAATATATTTAATAAATTGTATCGATATGCCTTTATTCTTTTTAAAACACATAAAATTACATAAAGAGAAAAAAATTGAATTAAACAAAATCTAATGAACTTTATAATTTGTTACATAAATATGATAAAAATTCACACTAATACATAATTCAAACAAAATATAAAAGTAATACGCATTACAACCACATTAAACTTGTCACAATAATAATCCTCAAGTTTGCTTTCTTGTGATCTAGAGCCATTAGTATTTGATACTCTTCTTTACAATCATTGTCTCTTTCTACTTCTTCATCAAGGATTGAATTAGGATCATTTTCAATGTTGTCAAAATGAAGGTCTCGTTGTGCATGCATCCTTATATAATTGTGCAATACCATGGTTACAATTACATAATTTTTATTAACGTGATTCGATTGTACTGGTAGTATGATATTCAATAGCTTATATATTATAATTTGTTTAAAAATTAAATATAATTGTCTTTTTTGTTAAAATATTAAAGTTATAATAGGAACATTAAAAAATGTGTGGTTGCTTATTTAATAAGCTGTTTATAAAAAAACAACCCCTTATTTACGTTTAAAAGCTACTGTTAATAAGCAGTTTTTTCAAAATTTACCAAATACTACTTTTGTCAAAAATTATAAAATAAGCCACTGATTAAGTTTTAACCTCAATCCCTAATGGAGCCATAGATAAAATTCAATGAACACCATATTTCATATAAAACATGAAATTATATATTAGTTATCTTTCTTAAAATTATAAGGTTAAAATAAAACTCAAGAAGTAAAAAAAAATTATATCTTAGTAGATTAAGCTTTAGGCTTCTTCTTCGTGTTCTTTTTTTTTAAAAAAATGGATTTTTAAGCTTCTTTTAAAACAATTTCTATGAGGCTTCAACAAACAGAAGTTATAAAGGGGAAATTTATAACTCAAACAAAAAATTACCAAATATTTTCATTATTCAAAAAATTTATGAAATAAGCGGCCGTTAACTTTTCAACAACATTATTCTAAATAAGACCTCTGAATATGGTACTAAATAAAGTAAGTCTTTGTTTCCATTTGGAATTGAGGGACTCAACTTAATTTTCAATAAAAATTTCAAATATTATCAAAATTTAATCTTCAATGATTTTGTAACTTATCTATTAGTTATTAATAATTATATCTTAAAAAATGACCTAATTATGAGATTATTATGGACCAGAGGTACATAACAAACGGTAGCAAGACAAGTTACACAGACTAGCATGAAAAAGTACGTCACCATATATGATCCACGTTAAACCTGATTAAGTATGAAAATGTTCCGTATTATTAGAATAGTGATATTTCTTGGGGTAGAATATCCAAGAATCTCTTGACAAGGAGATAAGTATTTGCCGCCTAAGAAACTTATAATTTTTTGCTGATTAGAAAGAAAGATTGGATATTACATGGGCAGAATAAATTGAAGGTTTAATTTTAGGTCGAATTAAACCTATTGTTTGTTAAGGGCCCACGATTTAATATATATATATATATATATATATATATATAGAGTCTACAAGAATGGTTTAAGTCCTTTTTTTTTTCTTTTTTTTTTATCTTGACTCGAATGGTTTAGGTCATAATCTAGTTAAGTTCACAGGTAATAGGTAATCAAGTATATATGTCACGAGGCATAAGAGTAGAGCACCGCAAAAGATTCTTTGCATCAGGAATCACACGCGCCGTCAAACAAAATTGCATCAAGAAACTTCACTCATTTGCCACATACTACTATCTACGCAGAATGGGCGAAAAGCTGATAAACAAATTACTAGCTACGCAAAATGGGAGGAAAGCTGATTCAAAAGGGCATGATTTTAAAAAATTCATGAAGCTGGAAGATTATAGCACCTCAAACATTCTAAGATCATCAGCTCAACAATTAATTAGGCAACCAAATTGATGTAGAAGCGTTGAATTGTGCCGTGGAATTAAGAAGTGTAAGTTAACACGCTGACGAAACGGCTATTAAATAATTGATAACAACCATGAAGTGGCATAGAGATATGCATATGTTTAGAAGCCAAAGTTACAAACGGTACAATAACATTAATCCACGATTACTTAGGCATATTTAGAAAGCACACAAGTACCATCCATGAATGCATAAAATAACTAAACAACGGGTGCTTAAAAACCCTATGAACTGGCTAGCTAGTATTTCTTCTAAGGATTGCAACTAAAAGTTGATAGATTATCTAAAGAAGAAGCCGCGACGTTCACATTGATGCACCAATTCTCTTCAAGCCACTAACCTGTAAAGATCAAGTTCAAAGGCAACATCATTAATATCAATTCTCAAGAATAGATAAGAATGAGAAAATAATTAATAATTATCTATATAATGTTTCAAATTCATAGATATCTGCCATAAGAAAAAAACCACATGTACTTACGTTAATATATAATTAAACAACCAGGGGGCAGGAGGTGGGACCGGCGCGGAGCACAGCGGGATTCGGCTTCAGCCAGCTTGGAGGTGGCCAAAAGATGTTAGAATAAACTGGCAAAGCAGAAAGAGGGCCAGCAAAATCATCATCAAAGTCATAGAGCATGGCATAAGCCCCAGGGTGATTACTATTAAATCCAACCGTACTGTGAGCATTTTCGGAAAAATAAACACAATTGACTTTACAGCCAGGGAAGTCTTTGGCGGAAACAATGTAAGAGCAATCATTCCCCACAAAAATCACTCTGTTCTCCCACTCCTTACTCCTTACAGAAACCCTAACCCAGCTGCGTTTCTTTTCATCAAGCTTAAAAATTTTAAAACGAGCTGGGTAATTGAATTCTTCACTACCACCATAGCTGATTCCCCAAATAAAGCTACTACAATCATCCACGTAGTACTTGAGAATAAAATAAAAAGAACGATCACGACCCCACTTGGCTAAAAACTTTCTTCCTGAAGTATGCCAGTCTAGCACCGGACCTGCAACATGTGTAACGTCCAACGATTTGCAGTCCACAGATACCGTGAGACCCCTTGCCCCCAAAGCATAAAATTTTTTATCGTGATACTCAACGTCCTCAAAACTAGAGCTATGATAAGGACCGATGTCTACAAAACTCCACGTCTTGACTTCACTTCTAAACACACCCACTGACCCAGTCCTAAGCAACGCCATAATAGAATACTGAAGATCATTTTTCTGGTCAAGACTAGTGGACACGACAACTTTTTGAAACAAAATAGAATGCCCTTCTTTAAACTTATAATTAAAAGTTTCACCTTCATCTTTAGCATAGAGCTCCAGAGCGTACGCTTTGGCGATTTCATCAAACCGATAGTCCAAGAAGTTAAGAGATTGCGGCAACCTCTCAGTCTCCGCGGGCAAATTATCAAAAACAAAAGTAGAGAGAGGATCTTTGATAAGGACCTTACCTGAGCCTGAGGTTGACTGTTGGAGTTTGATTATCCAAGTTTTGGTGGTGTCATGTGCGTTGGAGATTTTGTGAAGAGGCTGTATGGCGTAAACGGAGGCCTCAGTGAGCAAAAAGTGGCCGCGTTTCTTACCACTGTAACAATCTGGGAAGGGAACTTTGAGGGTTCTTGGAATTATGGTGTTGGGAGGTGGAGGGATTTGTCGTCGAAATGATCTACAAACGGCTCGCATGCGGAATGTGTCCACTCGCGTGTTGAGTTGTTGTGTTACTGCTAAGTAGAGTTCTTTTGGCAGATTGAACCAGTTGGGCGTCAATGGTGGCATGTTGGCGTTTCTGTTTGAAACCCCAACTATGGCGGATGAAGATGAATTGAAGGCTTCTTTGGTGTCCATGCTTGCCGTTGCTGGGAGAAACCCTAACAATTATTACTGGCAGAAGAAGGTGAATAATGGAAAGGTTTTACATGTGGTTGATGGCGTTGATGGAGCCACTGTACCTGCTGTTGAAGAATGCATTGACGATTTTAGCCTTCCGTTGTTGTTACTGTTGGAGAGAAATTAGATTGTAGGCTCATGGCGGTAAGTCTGGAATGTTGGCTTAGCTTTTGAATACAAAGCACTCTCCCGCAAATTTAATAAAATTAATGCAAAATAATACTTCATTTATCCGTTGGGTATTCACCGGGTTTCCTCAGTGTTTAGTTTTATTACTTGGCATATGTCATATGTGTAAGCTATTGTGAAAATGATTATCGCTCGCGGTCCCACGCCGCGACTCGGAAACGGATGTTACAAATTAACGTGGGACCTAGTTGAAGTAGTGAATTTTATTTTTTGGAGTAAAATGTAATAATTAATGCTGTTTGTAAAATGTTACTAAGATGATTCTTTGTCCTTCTAGAACAAAACCATTGTCCAGACTTGACAGATTTTTACTCACTGTTATTACCTAAAACCGATGTTAAGCCTATTACTTAATTCAGTTCATAAGGTATTCAGTTCATAAGGTATGTATTTTACCACGGACCCAAGTTATTAAGCATGAAAAATTTTGGACAAAGATCTTCTCCTAGTATTTTTTCTCTCCTAGTCTCTCTTAATGAAAATAAGTTATTAAAATTAAATTTTAAACCAACTTTATTTATTATATTTATAATTAAACCAACTTTTTTCATTAAATTTAAAAGATTAGGAGAGACTAAGAGATAAAAACACTAAGAGAGGATATTGATCCGAAAACTTTAGCCCATAAAAAAAGACCTTCTAAAACGAGTTAGTGGAGAACTAATCATTTTATAATAATAATAATAATAATAATAATAATAATAATAATAATAATAATAATAATAAATTTAGTTTAAAATATTAAATTTTAAATCTCATACATTCACATGCATCAACTATTTATTTATTTTGAATTAAAAATCAAGGAGCTGTTAGATAATTATTGACTAAAGAGATTCACTTTGGTGAGTATATATTACTATTGAATGCACATGGTTGACAACATGAAATGCATGCGGATTAAATGTATAGACAAAGCATGTATTGATATTTAATGTAAAAGCATGCATTGATGTTTAATGTAAAAGCATGCATTAAAATTAATGTTAAGCATGCATTGATATTTAAATTAAAAGCATGCATTAGAATTAATGTTAACCATGTATCCATATTCAAAGTAGAAGCATGCATTAGCATTAATGTTAAGCATGCATTGACTCTTATGCAGATCATGGCTGAAAGAGTCATGATAACTACTCCAAAGGACATGCCAGTTGATGCTCTCCTGTCCCCTCTAGTGTAATTCACATTAGTGGCGTTGCCTTAGGCCGGATGCAGTTTTGATGCTGGATTTCAAAACCAAACATAAAAGCTCTCTTGAACAATCATCAGACGTTTCAAACTGCTTGGCCATTGAGCTGTCAAGAGGATTACATGGATTCTTAAATGCTTGACACGCAAGGCTTGTTGTATCAAAGGAATGGAAATATGGAATGAAGGCTTTGATATGCCATTGTTGATAGGTCACGGCTGACCTGAGTGCCTGCTGATCGCAAACTTTGGCATTTGGGAATGGATTCTTGGTATTTGTATTTTGTTAAATGGAATTAGCATGTTTGATAAGTTACATTGATGATTGCAAAAGGATGAATCGATGCCAAATTGTTTTGAATTCATGAGAAGGGCCCCTTTCCCCTTAGCCCTTGCACTCCTTAAGAAATGAAACACCACATTTAACTCGGGCTAAAAAACTGGAAAAATAGTTAAGGATGGTAAAATTGTTCGGATTTGAAATATTTGGATTTAAAAAAATTTAAATTCACACATTAAAAAATATGGATCTGGATTTTTAAAATTAAAATCCATGTGGATCCAAATCTAGATATGGATGCATTTGTATTTGGAAAATCAGATATCAGGATATGCATTATTTTTTTTAATTAAATTATTTATTAAATTAAAATTAATGAAAAAAATATATAAGTAAATGAAAAAATATAATAGGATTAACTAAAAAAAATATAGAAGTTAAATTAAATTAAGAAATATATTGGGATCCAAATTATTTTTTTAATTAAGTTATTTATTAAATTAAAATTAAATAAAAAATATAAATTAAATGAAAAAACATAATAGGATTAATTAAAAATATAGAAGTTAAATTAAATTGAGAAATATATTGGGATCCGCATTATTTTATGTAAAATTGTGATGTTTTTATAATTTTACTTTGGATTTGTGGTGATGCTAAACTTGAATTTATATCATTTTTTTATGTTTGATTTATGATGTGTTATTTTTATTTGTGACTTTATGGTGTTATATGTTATTCCAAGTATTAAATTGTTAATTGCTAAATTATGATTGAATTTTATTTGATATTATTAAGTAAATTGTTAAATTTTAAATTATTAAATTTTAATTTTTGTGAATTCAGATATCTAAGATATCTGCCTGCAATTTTTGTAGATGTTACTCGCATCAAAATCCACATTTTTTTTTGCATATTTGATTTCAGATTTTGCCATCCTTAATAGTAGTATATGGTTGACTCGGAAAAAATGTCATTTCCTTTTGGGTCGTTTGTTAAGTTTTCTCTCCTTATGTAGAGCTTCACTCTTAAAATTCTCAATAAATTCACTTCCATAAATAGAGAAAATATATGTATGTATGTGCGTATATATGCATACACACACAACCCAAATATCGAGGTTTCCATCGTTATTTTATTTTTAAATAAATAATTATTTTTTAAATTAAAACAAATAAAAATCTTAAAATATAAAATAAAATACTATAAATATTAAGTAGGAAGGGTGTTTTTGTTTTTTGGGGGTAATTTTTAAAATATATTTATTTTAAAATTTTTTTATGGGGTGGGTTAATGAATGTGGTGGTTTTACAGAAAAAATGAAAATATAAAATAAAATACTATAAATATTAAGTAGGCAGGGTGTTTTTGGTATTTTGGGGGTAATTTTTAAAATATATTCATTTCAAAATTTTTTTATGGGGTGGGTTAATGAATGCGGTGGTTTTACAGAAAAAAGGGTGGGGAAAGATCG
The DNA here is from genome assembly GCA_030449905.1 of Luvunga scandens. NCBI lineage: Eukaryota > Viridiplantae > Streptophyta > Magnoliopsida > Sapindales > Rutaceae > Luvunga > Luvunga scandens. Next base: position 450,360 of record JASUUG010000383.1, on the reverse strand, counting down.
CTGACCTAAAACAAAACTTGTTTATCTATTCCGTCCGGCAATTTGATATCTCCAAAACCCTAATTCTCTGAAAAGACAAATGCCGTCTAAAAATGAAAAACCCCAAAACGTAGTGGAACTCACCAGTAGCGACGATGAAGACAATGTGGCAGCTGGTGCTACAAGGCCGCAAGTGAACGCACCGTCTAAGGTAACGACAAAGCAAAACGCACCTCTACAAAGCGCTGCAGCGATCGCGTCGTCGCCTCCAGTTAATGAAGCCCCCGAGTCTAGAAGTTTCTGGAGAGCTGGGACTTATGCTGCGAATATAACCATTAAATCGACTGCTGTTCAAGGTTTTTAATTTTACCAGTTCAATTTGATTCATTCTCTCTCTTATTGTGTCTTCAGGTTTAGTTCAGCCTTTTTTTTTTTTTTTGGTTTAATGCGAATTGCAGGTTCATTGGAGCATGCCCGTGTACATCCGAAATTTCTGCATTCAAATGCTACTTCTCATAAATGGGCTTTTGGAGGTAAGGTTTTGTATTTAGCAGTATATCTATAAATAAAGGAAATCCTAGTAGCTCAAGTAAAATTAGGACATGTTCGGGGTTGATGTTCTATGCCCTTTAATCCATCGTTGCTGTTAGAAAGTAGCACTAGCTGTCAATTATAACTGGATGGCTAGCTGATAAATAGTTGCCAAGTACAGGCAGCTGACACCTAACAGTGCTTTTGTAATTAAGCTGAATCAGACATGAATTTGCAGTTGATACTAAGCACATTTGTGTAACAGTATATCCATGTGAGATATTTATTACCTATTACTTCTACATTTTCAATGTGTTAATCTTTTGGCTGTTTTATTGTTTTGGCTAGTATAGGAGATGATTGACTTATTGAATTGTCTGGCGCTCAAGTATATGTATACATGATACTTTTTGTTTTGTAATTTAATGGTTCTTTTTCTCATTCCTTTTCTTTTGTAGCAATTGCTGAGCTTCTAGACAATGCCGTTGATGAGGTACTCTTTGAAATTTTATGTATGTTTTCACAAGTTTAATCATATAGTGGCTAAACTCAACTGTGTGGAACTGTGTTGTTTGCAATTTATTAAAGCACCGACTTTGCTTTTACGTTATTGTGTTTTTAGGTACAAAATGGTGCAACCTTTGTGAAGGTTGATAGAGTCGATATCATGAAGGATAATTCTCCAGCTTTAGTTTTCCTAGGTATTTTGTATCTGTCTGTTTTAATTTGTTCTGGTAGAGTGGTTGCACAGCGCTTGAGAATTTGATTGGCCGCACGAAGTCATTATTTGATTTTTTTTTTTTTAAGATGATGGTGGTGGAATGGATCCCGAATCACTGCGGAAATGTATGAGCTTGGGATATTCTACAAAAAAGGCTAACAAGACTATTGGACAATGTAACTATTTTGATCATATTCACTTTTCCTTTTTCTGCTTTCTTCATTTTTTTAAATTCTGGATTACTCGAATTCTAGTTTAGGTATCTGCTTGTTTTTTCCTAAATCTTTATTTTTGAAGTGCATGAATATTTTTAGATGGTAATGGCTTCAAGACAAGTACCATGAGGCTTGGTGCTGATGTGATTGTTTTCAGTCGTGCCACCCATGAAAGGTACTGTTCGTTACTGTTTTTGTTTCGTATAATATGGCTCTTTTTCCTTTCTGCTGGTAACAGGTGTCTCTAAAATTTTCAACTGCAATGGTTATGTATTGGTCCCCTAATTTCTGTTTATTGGACTGTGCTGTGAGAATATTAGACATAATGCTTCACTCTGAATGAATATAGTCATATCATCTTTCATCATTCATCTTTAACTTGTAGTTTTTTGTTGCACGTCCAAATTCAGATTACCATCTTCAATCTGTAGTGATGATTTTTTTCCCTGCTTTAACATCTGTATTTTAGCAAAGCTACTCAGAGCATCGGTCTTCTATCTTATACATATTTGCGGAAAACTGGGCAGGATGATGTGATTGTTCCAATGGTGATTTTTCTTTTCTTTAATGGTTGAACTTTTTCCTGTTATTGCTGGTGAAGGTGTAAAAATTTTCTATTCTCATGGCCCTTTTTTTATTTTTCTTGCATCACTTCCATTGCAGATTGATTTCAACATCTCTGGTCATTGGGCAGAACCAATAATTTATAGCTCACAGGATGATTGGTCTTTCAACTTGAAAACCATCCTTGAATGGTCGCCTTTTGCATCAAAGAGTGAGCTCTTGCAACAGGTATTTCAATTAAATTTCACTAGGCGTAGAAAAATTAGCATAAAGGTGCATTCACAAGTGTTGCCAAGGCAGGCTATGTATTGGTCTCAGTCAACTGAACTTTTCTAGCACACCTGATAAATTTCTTAGCATAAAGTGCGTTCACAGGTGTGGCCGAGGGAGACTATGTATTGGTCTCAATCAACTGAACTTTTCTAGCACAACTGATGAATTTCTTTTGATACTATGCTTTCTCTATGTAACTATTATAATTTGCAAAACCTTGTTTGGTCTGTTTTTGTGGGGAAGGTGGAAGGGGTATATCCCAAAAACTTTGGAAGAACTGTTATATTGTAAACTAATGCTTCTGAGGGGCTTCTTTTATACCCTGAATTTTTCTAAAATAAAATTAAAATATGTGTTTTCCTTGCACACTGGTTGTCAATGTGCTTTTTTGGGATTTCTGTTTTGAGCTCCCTCCCCCTACCCATTCTTTTCTTTTTCATATAAGTTAATGTTATGTAAATGGATAGAGACAATCATACTGTGAAATTGAGAAAATATATCCCCAATTTCTTGAATTTTACTGGATTGTTTTTCTAATGGTGGAGCTGTTATTTGTTAGAACTATTGAGGCCACTCACTGCATGCATTCTAACATTGTATACCACGGACATCCTCACACTGCAGTGGCTTCTGCCACCGAAAAAAATTCATAAGTAATGTTTTAATAATTTTATGTGATAAATGGTTTCTAACCACGGGCTGCAGTCTATTCTGCCTGTTCCTTGATTAGTTTGTCTTGTATTTGCCAGTTTGAGGATATTGGACCGCATGGAACAAAAGTAATAATATACAACTTGTGGATGAATGATGAAGGCATATATGAACTGAGTTTTGATGATGATGATGAGGTATGTTACACTTTGGGCTTGGTCTGTGCACTACCTGATATTCTTTTCATGGATGTACTTTAGCCTTAACTACCAAGAAGTAATATTCTGGATAAAGTAAAGATTCAAAGAGCTTATTGGATCTATATGTATACTAACTTTTAGACATAGCTACGTCTCAATATGCTTTTTTCCCCTTTTTATTACCTTATTGTTATTCGTGTAAACTCTTGATTTCCAATAGTGTTTTTAAAATTTTTAACATGTATAATGAAAACTTGTGCTATGAATTGTATTTGTATTTCTTGCCTTGTCAAGTTCTGAAAATTGCAAACTTACCATAGCGGTTTATCCTTTTTTTCTATGAGTCTTTGTACATTATCTCTGGAGTCTTGATAGATTTAGCAAAAAACATGATACCTTCTTGCTTTAAATATTGATCAGATTGCAATAGTTACTCTTATGATCTATTACTTGGTTGGACCTTTATGTGGTGTCTGTCTTGTCACTACCAAGTCGCAAGTTCATGGATCAGCCTCTAGTTCTCGCAATAATGGTGTGAGTTTATCTCATGCGGGACAATATGTTGCTATTTTCTTCAATGTTGTGACTTATTGATTGTATGTATAAAGACATTTGTTTTGGAAAGCCTTAATTATTCCTCTTTGATCTTTGACATAGGACATATGTTTGAGAGATGAAGCTAACTCTGGAAGTTTGAAAAAACTACCCAAAAAAGCACTGGAACGTCAATCCCATATTTCTTACCGCATCCGATATTCATTAAGGGTAATTTTGAAATGTGAAATTTCTTTATTCAGTTTAGTTGTTCAGCACACTTCTTTGACTCAGAACAAGCATTCTGATTCTTACTTTATTTCTTATTTAGTCATTGATTAATTCTTCTATCACTTTCAGGCATATGCTTCAATGTTGTATCTAAGAAAATTTGATAACTTCAAAATCATATTAAGGGGGAAACCTGTACAGCAGTTTCATATTGCGGATGAGTTGAAATTTCCAAAAGTTATATCATACAGGCCCCAGGTATCAGCAACACTGAAAGATGTGAGTTGCTTTCCATGAAGAAAAGTATCTTCCCATTTCTTCCCCCTCTTAATGCCAACATTAATATTTTATCATGGGCATATAAAATGCCTACTACTCATCATTTTTTGACTGACGGTGCCACAATCATCCTTACGGAAATGGTTTACTGTTCAAGATGTAGACGGACAGAGAGTGCTGTTAGCGTGTTACTAAAGTGAGAATGGAAAAATATTGCTACATGTTTTTCGTGAATTGTACTTACATGTAGAAAACCCTCTTATGAGTTTTCTTTTCCTTTTTCTTTAAAAAAATAATAAATTGCTGGAATTTAGTGTCCCACAATTGGGAATCTCAAGATCTTCAATTCCAGTGTATTGTGCAAAATTAGGTCTTTATGCATTGTCTTATTTTGTCCTTTAATGCTCATTTATGCTTCAAAATGCATAGCTAAAATATAGGCTTTGACTTTTATGGTTATGTAGGCCACCATGCTGTCACATAATGTGTTATTTTTTCATTCTTTGGTTTAGGCTACTGCAGAAACTACCATTGGATTTATGAAAGAGGCACCTGCTCTTTCAGTTAGTGGATTCAATGTGTACCATAAAAATCGCCTTATCAGGGTATGTTTTGGTAATTCTCAAGGTAACTTTTAATGTCTTTTTAGATGGGGCCTTGCTATGGATATGATTTTAGATGAAACTTGTGTTCCTAATGTGACACAATTTTTCCCAGCTGGCTGCCCTTATAATATCTATGGGCCTATGCCGACAGATTCACTTCCTACTTTGTTCTTTTGGTTGACCAGAGGATATAGCATATCCTTAAAAAAACAGAGAAAAGAATAAAAAGGAAGTTGAGGCTGTCCTGTTTTAGTCGCTTATCTCGTCTCTGGGTCTTTAAGAGAAAAAGTAAATGTTAAGTTCAAACCTAAATTATAATTGTAGCAGAGAAATAACTTTTCTATAACATATTACAGTGATTTAGAAATAAATAGAGCTTTACACAGAGCTTTATGCTGATTGTATGATATGGTTAATGAATACTTTTTGTTACCGCAAAAGTGTGATGTGTGATTCTGCATACTTATGAGGTGAGTGTTTTCACATTGCAGCCTTTCTGGAAAGTCACCGGTGATGGTTCTTTGAAAGGGAATGGCGTTGTTGGTATTCATACTTTATTCTTTGGATTTTGCTTATTAAATTTTTTTTTCTCACTTATATATCGCATTACTGGATGTACACAGGAGTTCTTGAAGCGAATTTCATAGAACCAACACATGACAAGCAGGATTTTGAGAGGTCCACATTGTTTGTCCGGCTGGAGTCTAAGCTGAAACAGATGATTTTGGAATACTGGTTTGTTTCTTATATGCAAATTCATGACAGATCTTTATGGTGTTAAAAATGGTTTAATTTTCATAGGAAAGAGAGAAACATATATTACAAGGAAGGGTTTATACCAAAAAAAAAGAATTCCAAAAAAATAAACTCCCTAAAAGATCACAAAAATAATTTATTCCATTGTAAATTGATCAGATGACCGGATTAGGACCGTAGGATCTATAGAATCTACTTCATCTCAAAACAAATAAAAAGTAAAGCTTAAATATCAACAAAATTAACCCAAAGTCCTCTCCCAATCAGCTGCATTATCGTGTGGTGATGCATCTCTGACATCCATCGAAAAACTGTGAAACAGTTTGACTAATATGTTCAAATGCTTCGATATTGATTTACCTGTAAGTTGCTTGGAGAATTGATGCAAATTTCAAAGGCCAGTGATTTATATATTCCTTTTCAATAACCCCGAGGGTTGATGAGTGGGTCAAATGGCATGGCCACCCTGGGACAACTTACCTAGGAAGTTCCCAGTTTCAGTATTAGTAGACCAAGTGAGACCAAGTGATTTCTGGTTATTATTAAAAACAGTATATGGTGATCTTAGTTTTCTGTAGTGGTTTAGTATAAATAAAGTTTGTAGACATCTCATAACCATTTAATTCTTACCTAATTTCCCTGGCTTACGATGAGGGCAATGATTTCATGGTAAATTGAATCCTAGATGCAGGTTTTTGAAATAACTGTGAAAACTGAAAGGAAAATTATATTTCTTGTAAACAAGGAGGATTCTGACATCAGACCATTTTGTCAAGTAGCAATGGTATCATGCTAAGTTACAGCTTGAGCCAAAACTTAAGCTATATATAAGGACCTAAAACAAGTATTCAAGCTATAATATTATGTCTGTACAATTGTCATTTTATCTGTTCTGTTTATATTACTTGTCTTTATTTTATTTTATAATTATATTTTTTAAAAAATTTTTGAAATTCTTTGAAATTTTCTGATAAAAAATGGAGTGATAAATTCATACTGTTGCTGTGGGGAATTTTGTCTGGACAAGACAGGAAAGCAAACTATCACTTGATTGGCCATCAGCTTCCAGCTTCCAGTACATATCATAAGGAAAGTGGCGGTTCTGTTCCATATCCAGTTGGACATGGGCCTGATATGCAGAAGCAGCCTGCTGACCAGCATAAACTTGGTCTTGCATCAAATTTCCAAGAAGATATGCACCTAGATGTACCTAGTGTTGCTCTTCAGGGTACTGCGAGGCATAATCTGAAAAATGGGAAACCTGCTGTTCGCCCATTATTGGGATCGCAGAAGTAAGTGGGATAAGCTATTAATATTTTATTTCATCTTTGCACTATTTACTCCTAACTAATATTTGTATGGACAATGAGCACATTGAAATCACACCAGATAGATTGACTTTGGGGCATATGTGTAGTAGTGTTCAAACTTCTGTAATCCTGCAGCTGGCCTGACAATCTTGGACTGTTTTTCGGTGCGGGTGAATAATTCAAGTGTCAGATTATTGTCCTTCAGTTTCTAAAAATAAAAATACTAATTGGCATCATTAGATGTGTGGTTTCAGTCAGTCTTTATCAGTTGAACCAAAAGTGCTAAGCTTTCAGCATTGACACAGGAGTGCTAAGCTTTCATGAGTACATCAAAAAATTATTTTTTGAAATATTTTGTTCAGCACTATTATTTTACCTGTTTTCATTTTGTATACGATTTTATGAGATGAATTTGCACTGATGGATCCCTGTTATTTTATGAATTATTATCCTTACTATATTTGATACGCTAAGTTGGTGTATACTCCAAATATATTGATTTTTCTTTTGGTTGAATGATGTTATTTCCAGGGACATGATAATGACCTCACACCTAAAGGTCATCCGGTGACCATATCAGCTGATCAGATATGTGAAGAGAACATACACAGCTTTTCATAAAGTATGTTCTTTATATCCTACCAAACAGTTTGATCTTGTGTTGCACACCACATCAGCGTCACCTCCATGTCCAATTATGACTATCTGCGTGCTGGTTTCCACTGGTAGTGGTGGATATTTTTGATAAGCTGCAAATGCCTCCTTCAGGAAAGTGCATCTTTGGAATTATAGTAATTCCCAAAATGATGCTTAGAGCTACTGCTTGCCAATACACGAGTCAATTTATTTGCATAATTTCTTTTCGCGCAATATATACCATTTGATTTTACTTCCGTTACACAGATTTATACTTGAATCTAATTCTCTTTAAATGTCCCTTCCATCTTTTATTCAATAAATTGGCAGATGATTAAACCCATGATATACTTTTCTACAGGTGTGAGGAACACTTGCAGAGGGAGACTGAGTTAAACCAATTGGTAAGTATAGTTTGCAAGCTTGCTTGTGGTTTGTGACTCCAAGAAGTCATGAATACTTTACATGCATACCAATCTACCGTAAGAAACTGACATTTTATCTTTATTTTTTCCTGGCGCTGGTATATGAGCAGATTGAGCTGTTGGAGAAGGAGGTGAAGCAAGCCAAACTTAAATGTGAAAAAGTTTCTGCATACGTGGAGGGCCGAAAGAAGCAGAAGACTCTGGAACAGCGAACAGAAAATTCAGGGAAACTAGTATGAAGCTCTTTGGTACAAGGATGATTCCTATTGCGTAGTTAATCCTTAAAAAAAAAAGGAAAAAAATCCAATTATAAGGAGCACAGAAATTACAGAAGATGATCAATCTCTGGAGGAGCCTCTTCTAGGGACATGATAGGCCACTGGCCACAAAATAAGTTCACCCGCTATCGTTTTTGGATACGGAGATCAATCCTCTGTTCAGAGTTACAAAAACCTGAGCAATGTTGAATCATTTTGTAAAGATCCGTTTCATCTATGCAAAAATATCAGTAGTTGTGGTATTTATCCTGAACCTTAGAAATCGTTGAACGGTCGTTCACTGAACAGAGCTTTCTTAATATTCAAGAGGACGACTGAAGTGGAAGTTCAATAACCTGTTTGGCACTAAAGGCTAGAAATTGTTAAATTCTATTTCGCAGAGTCTTCAGGAGGGCGACCGAAGTTGAAGTTCTTAACCTATTTAGAACTATAGGTTTCTTGTGTTACCTATGTTTGGGTGAAGGTGGAGAATTTATAAACATACGTCAAGGTGTGTGGGGCCTGCTTAAATTCATTACGGTTCACCTCTCTTTTGGAGCTGAAGTACACGGCAACCGCTGTGTTAGGTCGGGTGACCTTGGGGATCTATCCCGTGTGATAGATTGGGTGACTTCGTTGATCTCGCATGCAGCAAGTACCAGCCCTTCCAATTTATTTTGTCCGCAAATCACTATTAACCCACGAGAAGGGTTAAATAAAGGGCACTTAGACAGGGAAAAGAAATTAGGATGGGGGAAATTGTTTTTTAAGTGGATTGACAGGGGGATGGGAAAAAAAAAGTATATATAATAACGTGCAATTAGTAGCTTCATGCACATTTGCCATGTCATTCCGATATGAATTTGTCGACGGGCTTAAATTGCAAATTCCCGAAAAATGTGATTAATCCAACAATACCGAAATGGTTTATAGTGGAATAAAATCTGGTTTAAACGAGATAAATGTAGCATTACCTATCTATAAACGGTAACAAAAATTACAAACCGAAAATTAGTCCTCTCACTTACGGATTAAGTGGAGAGTCAGGGATTGTAGTCATACACTGAAAAAATCTGATCGTTTGAATGAATATTGGAGTGTAGTATAAAAAATAAAGAAAAACCGGTAAGTGTAGTGGACCGAAAATATCATAATAGATGAAGAGTGGTAAATGCAATCTCCATATCATGGTATGATAGATGAAAAAAGGGCAGCATCAATGGATGTATCAGTGTGATTGAAATAGATGACGATCCGGCTACTTTGCCAATGCGGCGACATGGTTTTGGCCAGTAGGCGAGATCAAAATCGGGAGTGAAATTGCAATTTAGGCACCGAGCTCCATTTCCTTCCAATTTAATAAGATCATCCAAAGATTTGTTTCATAAAGCCAATGAGTTTCGAGACAAGCAGGCTTACTTCGAAGGATCAAGACAACCGAACCTATTTCAAGTGTATAATGAAATCCACCAGTCCAAATCCAACTTCCTCGATGGTTTGGCTGCAAAAGCTGGGGTCATAATTAGAGCTATTAAAATTTGACACGATTCGATTATTCGACACGAATAAATAAGTATAGATAATCGAATTTAACACGATTATTAAATAAGTCGAGTCCCGAGTCAACACGATTTTTTCTATGTTGGGTTACGGTTATAGTTTTTGATCCATTTACTTGATCAATGACACGATTATATTTTCTATTTTAAAATAATTATAAGATTTTGTCATCAAAATTTAAATATTAGAGATGATTTTCTCTTTTATTTTTATTTTTTGAAATGATGAATATACGCACATTATTTTATTTATAAAATTTTATATACATTTAGAGTTTCAATAGTGTAAATGTGTAAAATATTGGTAGACATGTATATTTTATAATATCAATATATAATATTATTTACATATATATATATATATATATATACGGTAAGTTTTAAGTTTCGTTTGGTACAACTTTTAAGTATAGCTTATTTAAATAAAATTTTTATCAATAGAATTTTTATAAAAAAAGTTTTTATTAAAAAATTTTCAATTATTTAATTGTTAATAAAAATTTTTATTAAAAATTTATGAAATTATTTTAATAGGTAAAATTTTTAAAATTATGTTATGAAAAGAATAAAATAAAATTATCAAATATATATAGGATATTTTAAATATTTTAATATTTAAAAAAAAATTAATCTCTACTCCTAAAATTTTAAAATTTAAATTTTTACTAATAAAAATAAAATAGTTTATTTAAACTTTAAAAACTCTACTAACAAAATAATTAAATAATAATAAAAATTATAATAAAAATTTATGTTATTAAATAAACATTTATAAATATAAAATAATCAATACTAATCCGGCACTTAGTTCTTTTAGTTACATGAATAAAATTCATGCGTTATTAATAACTAAATTAAAATAAAAAAAAAAAGGAAAATTTCTCTATGGGTAACACTTAGTATTAACGGAGCTGGTTGCACTTGCATATTTGGTCGGCGCCGCGGGGAATCACAACATTACCGGTGTAATCTAATCACAGACCAACCAGAGGCTCTCGGCAGTCAGCAGAAGGAAGAGTGAGGGATTAGGAGTACGAACGAGTGAGCAATTGATCGATAAATCAATCAAGGAGGATTCTAAGGATGAGGAAACGTGATCTGGCCATTCTCATGCTCTCAGCTTTCGCCATTTTCTTCTCTCTTCAGGTTTCATTATCTACCTAGTTTTTCTTCACTCAACTTGTGATAAACCCTCATTATAGTCAATTAAATCTCCACGTAATCTGACTGTGTTTTCTGCTATCATCGATTTTTCAGCACGAGGGAGATTTCTCGTTTAGAGAGGCTTGGTTTCATTTGTCTGAAGAATATCCAATCAAATTCGACGCCGATCGCCTCCCACCACCGATCGTTGCCGATCTCAACGGAGACGGCAGAAAGGAAGTCCTCGTCGCCACTCATGATGCCAAAATTCAGGTCCTCTCTCTCTTTTAGATCTATAAAAGAGGACAATTTGGTCGTTATTTTTTTCCTCCTATTATATTATTATTTTTTTTATATTTTGTGATCATGTTTTTCGGTTAAGTGAATTTGGTAAGAATGGCGTGTAAGGTATTGGAACCTCATGCAAGGCGTGTGGATGAAGGGTTTAGTGAAGCACGCCTGCTCACAGAGGTGAGCCTATTGCCAGATAAGATCAGGATTGCGTCTGGTCGACGGGCAGTGGCCATGGCTACAGGTGTCATTGACCGAACATATAGACAAGGGCAACCACTGAAGCAGGTTTTGGTGGTTGTTACGTCTGGTTGGTCAGTGATGTGTTTTGATCATAACTTAAAAAAGCTATGGGAAGCCAATTTGCAGGTTTGTGCAGTAGTAAATTTTGATTTTATGTCCTCTTTTGATAAATTATTCAGTTGTATATTGGTCTGATATTTGTTGGTGTTTCACAGGAGGATTTTCCTCCCAATGCACACCATAGAGAGATTGCAATTTCAATAAGTAATTATACTCTGAAGCATGGAGATACAGGATTGGTCATTGTTGGTGGGAGGATGGAAATGCAGCCACATGTATGACTTTTATTTCTCCCCTTCTCATTTTTGTAACTTATCATTTGTAGTTCACTACAGTACGTGCCTCTTTGTGTAATGAAGGTAGTTGGTTGATGTAGTAAAGTAGTATTTAAGCTTGGATACTGAAGCAAGAAGATATTTCAATTGACCTGTAACATTTAGGACCACCAGAAAAAAAGCAAGGGAACCATGAAAGTACCATGCAAATAATAAAGTATTTATGAACTTATTATTATGTGGAGGTTGCATGCAAACTTAGAAAAACTAGTGCTTTGTGTTCATTCCTTTAAAACAGTCAATTTGAGTGTGGTCCTTGGTAGCACTTACTTCAAACAGTAGAACTCATAAGGATTTTGGAACTTTTAAGTTTGATTATGTGTGCTGAATGTTCTGGCAATATCACTTTTCAGTTATTTCACAGATGTGAAGGTCATTGTTAACAGACTGGTGATGTTTGAAACAAATTGTGTTTTGTGGTGTGGCTCACATGTTTCCGACTTCCTGTGCTAAATGTTTTTTCACTTAAATTGCTGCTCAATCCATCGTTTTAATTCTTTTCATATTGTACTCAATAACTGATGTATGTCACACTGATCTGATTTCATTATTTTGTCAGCCCTCCTTGTTTTAAAACTCTTATAGTTTCAGCTTATGGAATCTTTTGAGCTTGATATCTTATTTCTTAGTCTTTTTTGTTTAACATTGGAATGCTGTTAATGATTGTAAACAATAATTTTTAAATATCATTTTCTTTGCTGAACATAATATAGTCATTTTATACTTGTAGACTATCATGGATCCTTTTGAAGAAATTGGGTTAGCAGAGAAAAATGCAGAGCAGCATAGAAGAAGTGCCAGTGAGAAGGAGGTATAGACAATTTTTTGGTTTGTTAATGTTAGACTTTTGTGTGCTTTCATTTGTACTAGTCTTGAACTACATGCTTTTGAAAGAAGATTTACCATTTCAACTGGATCTACCACACGTTGGCTTACTGAGAGGTGCATATCATGGTTATTGATTTGGAAAATTTTTTAGTCAGGTGGCTTTTTATCTAACTGTTTGGGCCCACCATTTGGCCCACTTTTTTTTCTTTCTTTCTTTTCCTTTTTTTTCTGGAAATTTTTTTTTACGAGGAATGTCTAAATGTTGGGCACCTGATGCAGGCTCATTAAACTGTTTATGCTATGCCTCAAATTATGTTCTAGTTTTCTGGGGTAGTGAATCTTGATAGGCTAATTAGCATCTGCTGAATTCACAGATGAGATCTTATTATGCAATTTTAACATGTTCACTCTTCTTGCCTCTGAAGAGCCCTTGATGCCTTACAATGATAGAATTGATGACCATGTACCAGGGTCTTAATATGGCTCTAAAGTATAACCATGATCACTGGAGATGAGTCTCATTTAATGTAACATAGTTATTGTACATGATGGATAATCTGACTGCTCTTTGCAAGAATATTCTGTTCTGAGTTCTGATATGAATGAATTGATTTTATCTTTTTATATGGTATTATTTACGGAAAATGTCATGCTAGGCATAGGTATGTTGTCCCATATAAATCTTTCCATCAAAATTTTTATATAACCACATTGTTTCTATTGTCAAACATAACTATTACTTGGCATTGAAATTGGAGGAAACGAGTCACTCCTGAAATTGTGTCAGAATAGGGCTATCGAAATGCATTTCAGTCTAAGAGGCTTTATCATCCGGATAATGGTGTTTTAAATCTTCTGTTAAAGTATGTTGAATTAGTGTTATATCACATGCCTATGCATCTTTGAACAAAAGTTTTCTTCTGTGAAGCATGTTGAATTAGTGTCATAGCATCATGCCTTAGCATCTTTGAACAATAATTTTTCATCTTTCTTACTTCTATGTTTTGGTGCATTTTTGCATCTCTATGTTTGTTGATTTTTTAAGCCCCACTGTCAGTGCTCAACCCTTTAGATGCGTGAATTGTTCTATTTGATGCCAGCTATGACAAGGTTTTCATATGCTTTCTTCACTTTTGAACATTTATAGAATGTTTGATGCAGGCTTCTGAAAATTCTGGAACTGTGGATTTACGTCATTTTGCATTTTATGCATTTGCTGGTCGAAGTGGGTTGCTTCGATGGAGTAGAAAGAATGAGGTGATTCGTATTTTCATGATTCTCCTGTTATGCTTTAAAATTTACAAACAGTCTTCTCCTTTTAACTATTTTTGTATCATTATGCTGTTGTAGAATATTGAAGCACAGCCTGCAGACGCGTCACAGTTAATTCCACAACATAACTACAAATTAGATGTGCATGCAATGAATAGTCGTCACCCGGGAGAGGTGTGAGTTGCATTTGCTTGTTGTGTGGTTTTTTTAAATGAAATAGGTATTGTCTTAAAATTCATGTCATCTTTCCTATGGATAAGCTCCCTGAGACATTTTTACTGAAGTTTGAATGCAGGGAATTCAGAGAATCAGTCCTAGGAGTTATGCCTCATCATTGGGTAAATTGTTTTCTTGGAGATTAATAAATAAACTAATTATTTTCTTTTTATATGGTTAGGGAGATTTACATGACGTTTATTTTTTATCAGGATAGGAGAGAAGATACTTTGTTGAAGCTGTCTCACTTTAGACGGCACAAAAGGAAAATATTGAAAAAAGTAGTTGGGAAGAGTACAAGCTACCCTTTTCACAAGCCTGAGGAACACCATCCTCCTGGAAAGGACTCATCAAAAAAAATTTCGAACTTCATTGGAAAAGCTGCAACTTATGCTGGCTCAGCAAAAAGTAAAAAGGTAATAACTACCAACCCAATGTGTAATGGTTGATCACATAACACATATCTTTTGAGACTTAGAACACCATCAACATTAAAGATGCATCACCTGTTAAGTCACTTTTGATTGATGGGATCTAGCATTACCTATTCATTCCTTGAGCTGTTGTAACTAAAATTCTGCACCATCTGCTTTGTTTGTATATATTCATTATTATAGTTGTCAGGTTTGCTTGATGTTATGTCTTAGTTTTTGAAATTGCTAGTGGACATGCCTACTCTTGTAGCCAATTGTGCCATTTCCTGCATGTGGTCCATTCAATATCGAGATTTGTGCTGAAACCTGTCACCACTTAGTTAAAAATACACAGATTACCACATTGTTATTATACAGAAGTGGAGATATGGTCAGTGCAGGAAAAGAGAAGCAAAATTTGTGGTTTTTTAGCAACCTGCTAGGTATTCCTTAAGCATCATAGCTCTATTTTGCAGAGGTTCGTGTGTTTCCTGGAAGACTGTGACATTTGCTTTCTAAACAGCAAGTATGAATGGAGGCTTGTTCTGTCCATTGCATGTGGTCATATCTCGTAATGCTTATGTACTTGTATTATTGGTCCAACAGTTTCTCTATCTCATTCCCATTTTTGTTTAACGAGTTCCTCAAAATGTGATTTTAGTAGTCTTATTTTTTAGAATGGAAATTCTTAATGAGCAGAACTTAAACTAGAGAGTTGGAAAAATACCTCTCATTGTCCTCTCTGATATCATTGATAATATGGGGAGCTTTTAGATGTTAACCATGAATGCTTGTTTGGCCATGTGTTGAATTTGACGTTTTGTGAATTTTAATAGAATTGTTGAAAGTAAACCCAAGTATTCTAAACAATTTATGTCTAAGGAGCTTATCTAAATGCCTTATTTTAATGCATTTTTTTTCATTTTTTACCTTTTTCTAAAAACATCACAGCCTGTAAATTATATTCCAACCATAACAAACTACACTCAGCTTTGGTGGGTTCCTAATGTTGTTGTGGCTCGTGCAAAAGAAGGGATAGAAGCTGTTCACTTGGCATCTGGTCGGACTGTTTGTAAGGTAAATGTTGATATCAAATTGTCAAATTTAATACATTGTAATCATATACTGGTTACAAACATATCCCCAGCCCTTTTCATTTTGAGATTAACCTATGCTATAAACAAGGTGCTTTCATAGTCTTTAGTTTAGTCATTGTTTATATGTTTATGCAGTTTAAATTATGTTTTGTTAAATCTGTACTTGTAATGGCTTACAAAATTTCATTTATTTTCTCAGCTTCATCTGCAGGAAGGTGGCCTTCATGCTGATATCAATGGTGATGGGGTCTTGGATCATGTTCAGGTGCATTTTGTCTATGGGTTTTTCATAACAGAATGTATAAAAAATTTGGATTAGTGGGTGCTGGAATTAGTTGTCCTTAAAATATGCAATTACTTGAACTTTTTGGAGATACAGCACTTAAGTACTATGGAATGCTACGTTATTTTGCTGTTCTTTGAATGAGGTTAGTCATATATTTTCATGGGGTCTCTTTTCAAGTAAAAGTGTATTGTGCTGGGATGGTTGCCGTAACAAACTCATGTACTGTTGATAGGTTTCCCTGCCCTTGATCTTCTTTATATGTGGCTAATGAGAAGGCTTTTCCAGTTAAAGCCTTGTGCTTCTTTGTTCACTAGATAATGGCTACGAATTTCAAGCAAACAAGTTTATTCTTTACTCATACTACTTAAAGAGAAAAATGGAAATGGAACAGAACCTTTTCCCTAAATTTAAGGTGATAAATGTAATAGAAATATTTTTCTTGTTGTCAGGCTGTTGGAGGAAATGGTGCTGAACAGACTGTTGTAAGTGGATCAATGGAAGTGCTTAGACCTTGCTGGGCTGTTGCAACCTCAGGTGTACCTGTTCGAGAGCAACTCTTCAATGCTTCTATATGTCATCATTCCCCCTTTAACTTATTCCCTCATGGGGAATTCTCCAGAAATTTTGGTAGAACTTCGGATGTTGCTTCCTTAGAGGTTGCAACACCAATTCTTATTCCAAGGAGTGATGGTCATAGACATCGTAAAGGGAGTCATGGTGATGTTGTCTTCTTAACGAATCGAGGAGAGGTATGTTGTAACTGTTAGTATTGAAATCAGACAAATTTTAGCAGCTGGACCATTATTTTCGATTTTTAGTACATCTTCTGAAGGCACATGTCTGGAGATTTTCTGATAGAAAAATGTTATATATTTTTTTAATTAAAAAAACAACATAAATAGAGTGGAGAAGGTTTTAAAATTGATTATACCCCAAAAAAAAGAAAGAAAAAGAAGGATCTCAAAGTCTTATAGTGGTATGCAACTTGTAAGCTGCAGCTAACTTTTGCTATATTCCTCACCCCCACTTACTTGAAAAGATGGATAACTCATAAATCTGTCATTTGAACAGGTGACAGCATACTCCCCTGGCTTGCATGGCCATGATGCCATTTGGCAATGGCAGCTGTTAACGGATGCGACATGGTCTAATCTTCCATCTCCATCAGGGATGACAGGAGCTAGCACGGTGGTCCCCACATTGAAGGCATTCTCATTGCGAGTGCATGACAATCAACAAATGATCCTAGCGGGAGGAGATCAAGAGGCTGTAGTGATATCTCCTGGAGGAAGTATACTAACCTCAATTGACCTTCCTGCACCACCCACACATGCCCTTGTTTGTGAGGACTTTTCAAATGATGGTCTCACTGATGTTATTCTCATGACCTCTAATGGGGTCTATGGGTTTGTCCAGACAAGGCAACCGGGTGCTCTGTTCTTCAGCACGCTGGTCGGATGCCTTATAGTTGTAATGGGAGTCATCTTTGTAACCCAACACTTGAACTCTGTGAAGGCAAAACCCCGTGCTTCATCTGGTCTACGGTGAAACCAATAAACTTCATCTTCAATTTCACCTGTAGAAATTACAAGCTAGAAGCTTCCCATCACCCCAGCATTGTGGGAATTCATTCAACTCAGGTGGAACACTTCTGGTTGTGCAGAATTATCTTCTAGCTTGTTCGTCGGTTACAGTTTCTCACATGTCCTGGAAAGAGCTTTTGCTTGTAAAATTCATATAAGGTTAATGTTGCATAGCAACTTCTAAGTAGATCGCAATTCAGTTGTAAGAAAATTTTGGGGTGATTAAATAGGAAAAGTATTTAGTTTACCCTTGGTGTTGACTTTCTAACGGTTTTGTTCTGGAGAAGTTTCATGTTAACCATGCATTTGCCTGCGGCCTGCCCAATTTAAAAAAAGAGAAGGATATTCATTGATCAAATTGTATGTGAAAGAGATCTATTATTAAAACAAATAATTTTTTAGTCTTACCATTTATTTCATTTTAGTTTTACCATTTATTTCATTATCTATTTATTTTTTTTATACACAAACTATCTTAAGAAAAATATTAAATAAATAACTAAAATATGAAAAAATGGCATAAAATTTTACTAGAACAAAAAATAAATGGAATAATGGATTTTTTTTCAATTTCTATTTCCTAAAATTAAAGAATAAAATAATTCGTATTCCGAGTTATTGGCGATACCCTTAGATACCTATTCAAATTAATATGTATAGGTCAGATTGTGCCATAGTAATCGTCAACAAATTGGAATTCATTTATCAAACAGAAATTTTTTCTTCCATTTGAACTCGTTTCAATAATTCTTTTGGTTGTTTTAGTAGGAGCAATTGTTGTGGTGCATCAATAACAAATCTTTATAACTAGAAATAACAATTCTAATTTTACCTTTTATGTGCTATACCTATTTAGTCAATTAAATTAGAATTTGAAGATAATTCTAATTATTTAATCTAAAGCCTAATTATTTCAAATTAGAATAGAGCAAATGTAGAACTTCGACAATAGATAATAAGAATCGAATATAATATTCGATTAAGAATGACAAAATATATATAGAATAATAATAGAATATTATGTATATTCAATAATATAGAATAATCGAATAGAATATATTAAGAATCTTAGGTTAGAAACAAAAAAAGAATTTTAAATGTCTTGAATTCAAAATTGAAAAAAAAAATCTTATTTTATTTTCTAATTAAGAGTAAGATATTTATTGTTGATAAATATAGAATTGATAAAAAAAAAATCCAAGTTCACTAGTATATATCATTGCTAGATTCATGTAATTGTTAGATTAATAGTTATGTCCTATACCTATAGTATTCAACATTTATTTAAAATTTGATTCTCTATTTTATTCTTAATGAATAGCTAAGAATAAAAGGTTAATAAATAAGATCTTAAGATCCCTACACAGTTACAATTTCTCTTATTTAAGCCCATTTAGCTCAGAGGTTAGAGCATCATATTTGTAATGCGATGGTCATCGATTCAATCTTGATAGCCAGCTTTTCTTTATTTGTTTTATTTTTTACATGATTGATAATGTCTTTTTGAAATAAAAGAACATTGAAGAGGCCTCTTCCAAGGATCATTGATCCAATATGTGGTAGGAGCTTCCAATTATGAATAAAAGTTGG
Organism: Luvunga scandens; assembly: GCA_030449905.1. Lineage (NCBI taxonomy): Eukaryota > Viridiplantae > Streptophyta > Magnoliopsida > Sapindales > Rutaceae > Luvunga > Luvunga scandens. Next base: position 431,277 of record JASUUG010000383.1, on the reverse strand, counting down.
AGAAAATTCAATTTCGATAGAGTAAATCAAGAAAAGGAATCCCCTTTTGATTTATATTTCTATATGCATATAAAATACAAAAAAGGGTTTGGAATTTGATACAAATCATCTTAGTATTCTTGGTAGTACAATACTTCAACGAATTTCACTTCACTTATCATGTAGCTCATTTTTAATATAGGTTTATGAAATTCAATAAAATAATAAATCTTTATGTCACATTGCTGAGGGTCTCGTTTCAAAAAAATGCGCCATCTAAGGGCTTTGCCAGGACTAATGAGTAAAAGGCCTAGAGTCGTAAACAATTTTAGAAACCAATTGCACTCCGTAAAAAAATTTCAATATCGAATTCATTTAGAAGAAAAGCAAAAATTGTGTTTTCATTATGGTCTTACAGAACAACAATTACTTAAATATGTTCATATTGCCAGAAAAGTCAAAAGGTCAACCACTCTAGTTTTATAACAATTACTTAAAATGTGTTTGGATGACATTCTTTTTCAATTGGGTATGGCTTCAACAGTAAGAAATGGCCCAAAATTTAGATGTTTGGTTCAAAATTATCTTGATTCATCCCATCATGAGGAATTGCCAAAGCATTTGACATTTCGTGCATTCCAATATAAAGGATTAAGCAATTAAATAATAGATAGTCAATTGGTCAATTTAAAAATAAATGAATTACTTGTTGTATAATATTATTCTCATCAAACTTAAACATAATTAAAATGGTGAGCTCATACAAATTTCCCCTATACAAGGTAAGCAGTTTGATCTGTGGAGTTTTTTTTTTTTTTTTTATCCCATTCATGTATCATAGATTTGAGGGTAGATTTTTATCCCTTGCTTGCCCCTTCGCTTTCTTTCCTTTATTTTCTATAGGAATTAAGAATTTAGCTCAAAAAAAGATATGAACAAATAATGACTATTTATATAGGAACAAATGGTTATCTTGATTCATTAGAAATTGATCAAGTAAGAAAATTTTTCATTGAGTTACATACTTACTTTAAAATGAATAAACCTCAATTATAAGAAATAATGTCTTCCACCAATATATTCACTGAAGAAGCAGTAGCCCTTTTGCCAAAAGCTATTCAGGAACAAAAAAAAAATGTTTTCTACTTCAAGAACAATTATAAATAAAAAACCACTCTTATTCTTACTTTATAATACTTAATAATACTTATATATATATATATATATATATATATATATATATATATATATATATATATATATATATATATATATATATATATATATATATATAAGTGATTAAATATTCAATATATTACTCTATTTATTATTTCAAATCAAAATTTATTAATATAATAATAACTAATTTATTATTGATAATAATAATAACAAACAATATTATATTATTATGTAATAGAATATGGGGAAATGGCAAAAAATTGCATCCAATAGGATATGAACCCATGCCAAAGGTTTAGAATACATTTATCCTATCCATTAGATAATAGATGTCTTTCATTTCCATCCTTAATTTTTTTTTTTACATTTTTCTTTCTATCTTTTCTTTGTAAAGCATAAAAAAGATGTGATATAATTTCAAGACTTTCATATTCAATTTGGTGATGCATTAAGTAAACTTTTATTAATGCATCGCCGAGTTGATATACTAATTGATATAATTATCATATAGAGTGGGTAGCAGGAATCAAACCTACATTATTAGCATGGAAGGCTAGGGCTTATAGTTAACATCGATTTATACTTTTTAACGGCTTTAATTCAAAATAGAACATGAAACTTTGGGGTCATTTGGCTCCTTTATGGAAGTTTGATATATTCCTAGGGAGAAAGCCTTGAGCAAAATAACAAAATTCAACCTATAACATCTATGTCCACTTTTTTTTTGTCTAAATGAATTCAAAACAATCCGCTTTCTAGATGATCCTGTTGTGCAAATTTTATTGAACTCGCAAGTGCACGAATCTATTGTAGAATAGATTAATGGTGACGAGTGTCGATCCCACGAGGAGGTGGATTTTAATTATGTGTAGAATTAATTTTCTGAGTTGGTGGTTGGATTTATAATGACAATGAAGTAGGCAATATATTAATTTAAATTAAAGCTGTAGGAATAAACTATTTGGATGAAATGCTTGGATCTCCGGATCTGTACTCAACATGCACCATCGGCTTAATATTCATTATTAGTACCAATTAAATCATGAAGGGGGAACTTCCACTCATCATGAACCACACTTTAATAGATATGGTGCTAAGGGCTTCCCGTGCCAAATAGTAATAACCTTGCCTAGGGAGGCGGTTATTCCAAAGATATCCGCATAAGATTATTACTATCCTGCTGCACGAAAAGTCAAAACAACCACATAAATTAAAGGGGAAGGAAAAGTAAATTTACCAAATTAAGCCCATGGAGCATGTTGAGACTTCACCTTCAACCCAAGCTTGAAAAGAAATTAGCCACTCATAATTTAACTAGGGGTAAAATGGGAATTTTATTAAAATACGTAGAAAATACAAGATGGAGATGGAATTACAGAAAATGGAGTCCAAAAATGGATTCAGGGGTGTCATATTAGGGGGAGCCCTTTTATAGATACACCGAGTAAATCATGGCCATCGGATTAAAACAATTTGGACGCTCGAGGATTGCGCCACGTGGCAAGTTCCTATTGGATGGAACACATCATCGGGGCTGTTATTCGTGTATATGCATGTACCGTACACGTTTTTTTCGATCCACTAATATTCTGCCACGTCACCGTCAACATTTTTGGTTCAATAGGATCACGACACGTCATCGAACGCCACATCATCAATAATGCCACATAAGCGGTCAATGCCACATCATTCGTCCAATCAAATGCTTTGCCACGCGTCATCGTATAGTGCCACGTCATCGCATGCGGTGCCACGTCGGATACGATCATGTGAATAAAGGCGTCATGTGAACGATTAAATGTGCGATCAGTATTTATCAACCGTCATCAGTATGTGTGAACGATCACAGTATATGTGAACGATCATTTTTCTTTTTATGCTCCTCCTAAGGTTTTCGAAACGTCCGAGTTCAAAAGTGTTGTCCGTTTTTCCATCCGATCTCTCGTTTATTGTGAAATGACCATGATATCCCCTAAAATACATAAAATACTTAATTAAAATAAAACATACATAATTAAATTACAAATGACTTAAAGACATAAAAATAGGGATGTTAGTGAGACTTGGAGTGTAAAATGATGATTTTCTCCATTATAAATATACACTTTCTAATACTCAACACACCCCCAACAGAACTTCTTGCTAGTCCCTAGCAATTTGAGCGAAAAACAAAACTGATTTTTTTTTTTTTTTTTTTTTTTATACTGTGGTATTTATTCAATCATAAAAATTATAAAAAACAAATAAAAGTATAAGCATTATCTACATTCTAAAAAAATATCAATCCCACATCAACTCTCCACATGAATCGGTTTAGAAAACTTTGTCACAACTTTAGTAATCGAGTCACTTTTAAGAATGACATGCAAACCCCAAAATCTCACCTTGTAGTAGTAATACGCTCACAAAGAAATTAAACCCAAAAATAATCACTCAGGTGAATGGTAGCTTGAGTGAAAATAATAAAGAAATAATATCACACACTCTCACCAAGGTGACAAAAATATCCCTCGAACTTTAAAATAAGACGATTTCAATGCTAATCAAACCAATACATTTATCATCTTTTTTTTTTTTTTTTTTTTTTAGTATGCATTGCCACATCTTTTCAACCAATATAACTAGTTTATTTCGACTATAGTTCCCTAAAATCAAGAAGACTTTTATTGGGACGTAACGTAGGCTAGGGACGTGGATAACAAATAAAGTATAATAGTAAAAATAAAATTTATGTTTGAAAAATAGAGAACTTTGGAGATTGTAAGGTGCTTTTCACTTGATTTTTTTCTTTTTTTTTTTTAATTTTTTATTTATTTATTTATTTTTATTTTTTGTAAACATTTTTTTTCTTTTGTTTCTTTTTCTCTTTTTTTTTTAGCACCTTTTTTTTATACAAAATTATCTCTATTTTCAAACATAAATGGGTGGTGAGAAATACAAAATATAAGGTGATACTCCACATTGGAGTGGGACAAGATAATAGGTTGCCAAAGAAAAAGTCTTTATTTTTATTATTTTATTATTATTATTATTATTTTTTAAGGCGCTCAAAGGGTTAACTATGGATACATATTAATAGGGTTGGCTAGAAAAGGCTCAAACGGACCAAAGATGGCCTTTTCTACGTCATCTTTTAGGGTTAAATAATCTTCCATATCTACTAGTTAGATAGATCTTGAGATGTGGAAAAACATACGTAGTTTTTTTTTTTTTTTTTTTTTTTTTTTTTTTAAAAAGATAATGTGTAAAGCAATAATAACTACTAAAATTCGAATGAAGAATGGGCAAAAAGGGTTCTTTCCAAGAAAAATAACAGCTCAAAAACTCACTTGGAAATTATTATGACATGTGCATTCTTTCAAGAACTTATATTTGTCTCCAACATCAACATGTAGAGTAACAAACATGGTGTAACATAACTAAAGACCAAAGATAATACAAATACTAAAATTTGAAAGTTATCATGTCATCTAATTATGAAAAGATCACACAAAAACGGCGCCATTTTTTTTTTTTTTTTTTTTTTTAATAACATGCGTTTAAGTCAGTCACCGCACTCCATATTCAGCCATCTTCGACTCAAAAAATTTAGCCACGATTAGTTTCTACAATAAAAAATAGTAAAAATTACACCAAGATTAAGATATTCCACAATTGTCAACTATTCCCTCCCCCAACCTCAACGAAACATTGTCCTCAATGTTGAAAGAAAATAGGGTTTAAGACATCACCCGAGTCTTTGGATCACGAAGAAAATATTTACAAGCGGAGAGTTAAATCTAATTTGCACTTCTTACTACTAACTCTATTCTACCATCATTAGTTGGCCATTCCAACACGAGGGTCTTGGGATCCTGGCTGCAGTGCATAAAGCTTGTAATGCATCAATTAACTCGTTAGCGATGATGAGCACAAATAAAGATTTTTTCATTTGTGAAAGGGATGAAATGGTTTTTTATCGCATGGTTAAGAAATGCGATGAAGCCATCATAAAAGTTATTGACATTTAACAAACCAACGGGTTTTACGATGAATGTTCGGATGGGCCCAAGATGCTAATGTGATTAGTGCCTCTAGAGTTGCAAGATCTCCTGGTAGGAAAATAAAAGCATCGGATGATTTAGCATTTCGATTATTCTTTCTTGCATACCCGAGACAACTAACTCTTCTCCAGGTTGGTGAGTCGGACATACAAAGCCAACGGTTTGAGGCTTCTTGGGATGATGCCTAACACTTGGCTCCTCTAAGATAAACGAACTTTACTTCGAGACTAGTTTTGATAACCCTCGGTCACCTCCTCCATAAACCAGGATGCAAATTTCTTTCTGCATATGTTGACCAAGATCGATGGTCGCCTCAACGAACTCTTTATGTTTGCCATAGTTAAATCCAGAGAGCACACAAATGTTCTTGAATTGTTTATCGGGAGTAGCCGCCATTGGGATGCTTCTCAAAAACAATTTGTGAGTCTAAAAGAAAATGATCATATTTCAAGGATCTTGGTGACAATGATTTACAATTGTATAGGAGGTAGCATGTCTATGTCAATTAACGCGAAAGCACATGGCTCGAGAGTCAAAAAGAAAATAGTAAAAGAAAAAGCACTCAATTATTAAAGACAATAATGCAATTGATAAAACAACAAAACAGATAAAACAACAGTAAAATAAAACAACAGTAAAAGGATATTTACAGGTAGTTGTGATTGTGGCTCACATCTTCCTCTGGTTTTACGTCCAGAAACGGCTTGAACGCCCTCTATAGGTCGAGGATAGGCTTCCCATCCAGTTTTCTTATAAACTGGCAAACAGGGTCGTTTATAGTCAGATTCCCAAGACTATATCGTGCATGCTCTTTTTGAAATAATGGCCATAACTGGAGAATTGCTCTTTGTACGTATCCACTGGGATGCGTTTCAAGAGTCAAAAGGATATCATCCAATGACTCTTTATTCAAGCCATCCCTAATGAATTGAATCTTATCTTCCCTGTTATCAGACATCATTCCGAAAGAACAAGGATTTTTATTGCATTTCATCCTGGCACACTTATGACAATTAACATGAAGTTTTTCACTCTTCGTTTTCTCGAGTAATTTCCTTTACCACAACCAGGCATGTATGCAATAAATTTAGGAGGTAACTCACCCGCCAAACGTACCTTGGCCTCGATTAACCAACGGATGTCAGCAGGGGCGTTATTTCTCATAAGCAATCGCATGCGTTCGACCGAGCTTTATAGATCGTAAGGAGGGCATTCGAGGAAGTGAAGGAAATCGCTTGTGAAGCTTTGCTAGAATCGCGTTTACATCCATACCTTCTTCTCGAACATTAGTTATTATGGAAACTAAAGTAACCGACTTTGATTGTCACGGAGTACCGTTATCCGCCACTTAACCGGGGTAACAAAATAGAGAACACACAAAAAAAGAAAAGAAAAGAAAAGAAAAGAAAAATAATAATCTCACAATTGTCCTCTTATTGAGTTTTCCTCAAGTTCGATTTGGGTTTCGTTGATACCTCCCTCAATTTCTTTGAGTTGTCTTTTCTAGATCTTCAACGTGGGATACCAACTCGGAGGTTGTAGCTTCCAAATACGATCGTTTTACAAAATCGTATCGCTTCTCGGATGAGATTGTACACGTTGAAGTTGTCCGAGAATGTTCAAGAGGAATCGTCTAGTTGAGGAACACATAATTAGAAGTGATAAAAGAAAATGAATGATTAAATAAACACACTTTCACAATAATTTAAATCACCGAAAGAAGAAATAAATAAGAAAAATTCTTAATTTAAATTTGGTGGGTCACTCAAATCTATTTCGGTGCCTTTTTTCACGTGGTTGGTACTTTCTAGATATGGCTTCAATCTTTGACCATTAACTTTAAAAATTACACCGTTCTTTAGATCCTTAATTTTAACTCGCCCATATGAAAAAAAAAGCAGTGGGACTATAAAGGGACCATCCCATCGATAGCGAACTTACCCGGGAATAAAGCGCAGTGAGAATTGAATAAAAGTACTTTCGACCTGGTGTGAAAGATTTTCTCATAATTTGCTTGTCATGAAAGACTTTCATTCATTTGTTTGTAAATCTTGGCATTTTTGTATACATCATTACGACTTTCTTCAAGTTCTCGCTTAGGTTGTGATTTTCTTTCTAAGTTAGCTTGCTTGCATGTCAAAGTTGAATTTCACGCCCCAAGATGCACAATGCTCAAGTTTTGGTGGTGATTGTAATGATGGACTCGATTTCTTCTCTCGATGGTGCTAGTTGTTCCACTCTTGACTTCCATTTGTTAATGTCCATGGATGGTCTTTGAATCAAGTAAGGCGTTAACCTCATCTATTGATCTCAATATCAAAATTCAAACCAAAGTGAGTTAAACATGTTTGTAAAGGGTCATCACTAAGATTTGAAAGAAAAGTATTATCAACTAATTCTTCGATTAAATCCACATCAACAATTTCATCATCTCGCATTGGGAGGTTGTTTGGCGATGTTGAAGATATTTAGTTCCATCGTCATATTGCCAAAAGACAACCGCATATTTCGATCTGCATTGAATGTGAGCATCGGCGATTTGCCAAGAAAGGTCGTCCTAGGATAATAGGGATCCGCTTCCTTGAATCCTGGACCACTGGTTGAGTGTCAATTACAATGAAATCAACAGAAAATAAAACTTATCTACCGTATAAGACGTCCTCCACAATACCACGAGGTTTTTTCATGGACCGATCTGCGCAGTCAGAACACCACCTTGAGTTGGGTGTAATTCTCCCACCCAAGTTTCACAAATCTTGAGTAAGGCAACAGATTTACACTAGCTCCTAAGTCCAACAAAGCATTCTCAATCGTGTGGTTCCCTATACTACATGAGATAGTGGGGAGCCCGGATCTTTGTATTTTAGAGGAAGTTTGTGTTGGAGTATAGAACTCACATTTTCTCGTTAAAAATGCCTTCTTTTGAACATGAATGTTTCTCTTTTTTTAGTACAAAGGTCTTTAAGAAACTTGGCATAAGATGGCACTTGTTTTATAGCATCAAGCAAAGGGATGTTAACACTTACCTTGTTTAAAGATTTCAAAAATCTCACTTGTAGATTTTCCCTTTTTGCTTTAGCTAACCTCCTGGGAAATGGAGCTTTTGGAACGTATTCTCGTGGGTTGGTTTCTTCTTTCTCCTCGATGATGAGTCTTCTTCATTTACCTAAGTACAATTTGAGTTGTTTTTGACCGGCATCTCCACTTTGTTGTCGACTTCTTTTCCTTTTCGCAAGGTCATGACGGCTTTGACCTCTCCATGTCGAGGGTGAATCCCAGGTACTTACTTCATGCACTCCTTTAGGATTAGGCACTTCGGTTGACTTGGGAATTTACCTTTCTCAACATCATTGCCAAGGTCCGAATCGAAGCAAGTTGTCCCACCATTTTCTCAAGGTTTGAAATTGATTGGGTTTGTGAGTTGAAGCCCGCTCTCATCTCATTTCGTAGTTCATCAATGGTGCGGTTTTGTTGCTCGATTTTGGAGTGAATAAGATTCTTGAAATTCTGAAATGCATCCTCCCATGGTCTAGGCTGAGAATGGTTTGGGTTCTGATTATATGGTCTAAATGGTGGTTGAGAGGCTTGAGGATTTTGAGGAATTGGTTGCATTGGTGGAGCCGAGCTGAGTCGAGTCGCTGTCCATTCTCATTGGAATCCTTGAGACCATGAAAAATTGGGGTGGTCTCTCCATCCAGGATTATATGTGTTGGAGTAAGGGTTATAGTTTGATGGCTTTCTCATTACATCTATGGCATTGGCTTGATCTGAGTATGAGTCCTGGTCATGTGGTTCCGTTAATTTAGCAGCTGTTAACGATGCTATTTGACGGGAAAGACCTTCAACTATGTCTTTGACTTCTTTAATTTCCGAACTTGACTCGCCAATGTGAACCTCATTCACTCCCTTAACTCTTCTAGTACTCCTGAGTGAACGACTCCGTTGTTGGGAATTATCTGCTTGTCGCTGGAAGAAATCCCAAATCTCTGATGCACTTTTTGACATTAACTCTCCTCCACTTGTTGCCATTAGCCATTCTTGCACATTTGGCAATAATCCCTCCAAAAAGTATTGGCATTGGTGCCATTTTTCATATCCATGATGTGGACACTTTAGGAGTAGCCCATTGAATCGCTCCCATGCTTCGAAAAATTGCTCGTCTTCTCTTTGGGTAAACTCAAATTTCCTGCGAATAAGCATTGGTTTTATGTCTTGGGAAATATTTATTCAAAAATTTTGTTACCATTTGTTCCCATGATGTAATCTTTATTAGGCAATGTTGAAACCATGAACGAGCTCTATCCTTTAAAGAAAATGGGAATAATCTAAGTTTAACATCATCATCCTAAAAATTCTCATATTTAAAAGTTTGACAAAAATAGCATGGAAATCATTCAGGATGATTATATGGATCTTCATTTTCTAGTCCATAGAATGTTGGGAGACAATTTAGCACACTAGGTTTTAATTCAAAACTCCTAAAGCAGCCTACATTTGGGTATCTTATGCGTGATGTGCTTTCAAGTTAGCTAAGGACTAAAGTAGTCCTTAAATGGCCTCTCTTGTGGTGTTGGTTGCAAAATCCATTTCAAATTTATTTTTATTTATAACGTGCTTGTGTGTGCGAAGTGTTTTTTCTAATTCAAAGTCTATATGCTCAAGATTCGGTAATTGTGACTCTACGACCATGCATGCAAATGAAAAAAAAAAAAAATGATAACAAAATTAATAAAGATAAATAAGAGGAGAAATTACAATACTAACCTTATCACTGCTACAATTCTGATTTCTATAAAAATAACTCAAGTGCTATATATAAAAAAAACAAAATACGTGAAACAAATTAAAATAAATTATTAGGCGGTAGAACCTGCCGATTTCACAAAATAAAAAAAAAATAACCTGAACATTAACTTACAGAAATTTAAAGAAGAGAAGAAAAGAAAAGAAAATAATACCTACTTCAGAATGTAATTTCACTTTTTTTTCTCTCTTTTTTTTTTAATAATAATAAAAAAAAATATTACAAGGAAACAAATAAAATAAATAAATAAAGAAGAAAAAAAATTCTACAAATTAAAATACTTACCTCCCCGGCAACGGCGCCAAAAACTTGTTGTGCAAAATTTTATTGAACTCGCAGTGCAAATCTATTGTAGAATAGATTAATGGTGACGAGTGTCGATCCCACGAGGAGGTGGATTTTAATTATGTGTAGAATTAATTTTCTGAGTTGGTGGTTGGATTTATAATGACAATGAAGTAGGCAATATATTAATTTAAATTAAAGCTGTAGGAATAAACTATTTGGATGAAATGCTTGGATCTCCTGATCATCTTTCAACACGTGTACTACATCGGCTTAATATTCATTATTAGTACCAATTAAATCATGAAGGGGAACTTCCACTCATCATGAACCACACTTTAATAGATATGGTCTAAGGGCTTCCCTGCCAAATAGTAATAACCTTGCTAGGGGAGGCGGTTATTCCAGATATCCGCAGAAAGATTATTACTATCCTGTCACGAAAAGTCAAAACAACCACATAAATTAAAGGGGAAGAAAAAGTAAATTTACCAAATTAAGCACATGGAGCATGTTGAGACTTCACTTTCAACACAAGCTTGAAAAGAAATTAGCCACTCATAATTTAACTAGGTGTAAAATGGGAATTTTATTAATATACGTAGTATATACAAGATTGAGATGGAATTACAGAAAATGGAGTCCATAAATGGATTCAGGGGTTTCAAATTAGGGGGTGAGCCCACTTTTTTATAGATACACTGAGTAAATCATGGCCATCTGATTAAAACAATTTGGGCGCTCGATTGCGCCACGTGGCAAGTTCCTATTGGATGGAACACATCATCGTGGGCTGTTATTCTGTGTATATGCATGTACCGTACACGTTTTTTCGATCCACTAATATTCTGCCACGCCACCGTCAACATTTTTGGTTCATAGGATCATGACGACACGCCATCGATCCAACGCCATCATCATCAATGCGCCACATAAGCGGTCAATGCCACATCATTCGTCCAATCAAATGCCGCCACGTCATCGTATAGTGCCACGTCATCGCATCGTGCCACGTCGATACAAGATGCAATGGTGAAAAGGTCTGTGAATGCGATTATCGTCGTGCAGATCATCGTATTTATCAACCGTCATCAGTATGTGTGAACGATCGTATATGTGAAAATCCATTTTTCTTTTTATGCTCCTCCTAAGGTTTTCGACTGTCCTGAGTTCAAAAGTGTTGTCCGTTTTTCCATCTGATCTCTCGTTTATTGTGAAATGACCATGATATCCCCTAAAATACATAAAATACTTAATTAAAATAAAACATACATAATTAAATTACAAATGACTTAAAGACATAAAAATAGGGATGTTAGTGAGACTTGGAGTGTAAAATGATGATTTTCTCCATTATAAATATACACTTTCTAATACTCAACAGATCCCTCTATAAGAGTAGGATTATAACAATACCAATCTTTCTAATTATTTCATTCTCTATTTCTATTTGAGAGAATCCTTAGGAATAGCTTTTTGTTCCCCCGAGCTAAACTAAAAAAATAGAATACGTTGATACCTTTAGTAAACTAGAGTGATCGTTTAATGACTAGTTTGCTTCAATCTAACCTATAAAAAATCAAAATTGAAGATTTAGTTATGATTCGAACTAGACTTTTCTATATCTATCCATGGATCCTTTACTAATACTTAAAAAATTGGAAGTATTGATCCAATTTAAAAAAAAAATATGTTTTGCAATTTTATAATCCAAATTGTCAATTGCAAATTGACTTTTGGATACAAATCACGAGAGCAAATAGTTTTCTCTAAATATTTATTTTAATTTTAGAGTGAAAGGATTCAAATATAATCATTTTAAGAAATAAAGTTTTGATTGGAATATCAAATAAATTGAAGGATCCCTTAACTATTAAAGAGATTAATTGAACGAATCACACTTTTACCACTAACCTGTACTTGCTACAATGCGATTATTGTATAAAAAGGGCCTTTTGTCAAACAACGAGAATCATATGTAATTAAGATAGGATAAAAATTTAAACTAATCATGAAATGAAAATTTGAAATTAGAACGTTGATGTCTTTGTTAGGAGTCCTATTGCAATTTGTGAAGGAGGAGTTATTTCGTTTAAATAGCTAAATTTAATAATTCAAAATAATTTCTTTTGTTGGACGAATTTTGATAGATATGGCTCAACAAAATAACTTTTATCCACACATCAAATATAAACATTGATTTCGATTCAATCAAAAAAATGGAAATAGTTCTTTTTATTGTTCCTTTTAATACAATAACAAGTATTTAATTTTTTGGTTTTCAAATCGAATTCAAATAATTTTTTTTATGATATGGTTCGCACCCTTTCTACGGTTCAACGGTATAGGTCATTAGAACAAAAGAAAGGCCCAATTCGGTATTGACCTAACCAGCCATGGAAGTGGAAATAAAAAAAACCATATTGAACGAAATTAAAGAGATATTCTTTACTTTATTTTTTTTTTATTTTATCTCTTTTAAATGCTTTCATTATTTTAATTTTTTAAAAATGACAGAAATGGAATTGCTGATAAAAATTATATCTATTTATATGATAGAATACAAAAAGACAATTAAAAAAAATGAAATCGTATAAGCTATGTTTTCTATGAGCTATATAATCAATTTACTTTTTATATTCTCTTCTAGAAAATGTAGAAGAGAATATAGAAAGTAAAGATAGAAAATCAAGTAAAGATGAGCTTTTTTCAAGCATTATTTTTTGTGTAATGTAACATAGTAATTTTTTTTTCAATTTTTTAATTAGGAGAGATAGTTGAGTGGATTAAAGTATCATATTAGTAATCTAATGTATGAGTTATTTGTACCAAGGGTTTGAATCATTCTCTTTCCATTTCGGTCAATGGCTTGGTATCTTTCAAATTTCACTTTAGCAAACATTTTTACTTATATTTAACAGTAACAAGGAATCAAAAAATCGTAAGAACATATATACAAATAAAGTAAGCAACCCTTTCCTTTTTTATTCTTCACGTCTAGGGTTACGCCCTGAATCATTTGACAGGAATCCAAAGATAAAGAGCAAAACAAAGAATATCACTACGGTTTTAAAAAAAAAAGTTTAAGAGTAAGCATCACACAATCTCCAAATCAAGTTTTTGGGGGAAAAGGAAAAAGAGAATAAATTCTCTATTTTTATACTACATATCCAATTTTGACATTAAGAAATGACGTTCTTTAGAATTTGATTCTCTAAATAGAAAATTATTTTCAGAAATTAAATTCACAAAATTAGAGTTTGACATTTTGGTTGGCTCTAACATAAGATAATTTCAATGAAAAATGGTCATAATCAACAAATAGCAAATGGGGAATCAAAATGGATCGCGATTCCCAAAGAATTTCATTGTTTGAATTAAGGCAAGGGTTCATTCATATTGTAAGACTTATCTGCTCTTATTTATTAATTGTTAAATTTTTTTTGAACTTGAATAAATCATGAATTTTTCTAGCTCAATATTAAAGATCTCATCCAAAACTTATAGCAACTTGCCAAACAAAGGCTAAGAGAAAAAATGAAATAGGTATTACTAGCATAACATCCATAATTGGATTTAAAAAAGCGTAGGCCTTGGGTAATTTAGCAAATAAAAACTACTCAAATAAAGGGCATAATTAAGACAAATATACATTAAACTAAAGATATTAAGCATAACAAACATTTTGTTCATGGAGAGAATTTTATTTTCATTGAGTTATTAATATCTTATTGATAAGATAGAAATGAAGAAAAGAAGGTAAGGTGGACAAAAAAAAACTTTCTTGGAACCGATCCACTCAAAATAAAAATCCTTCTAGTCTCATGTGAGAATTGAAGAAATCATACTTTTATACAATATCTTAATTGAATTCTGTGTAACGATCAATAAATTAAGTTGTATTTTACACCTACACGTATCAAAATCCTAACACTAAAATTAGAATCTAATTTTGAGGCTTTGGATTGGAATTGACGAACAGCCAAATCTAATTTTTGAGCTTTGGATTGGAATTGATGAACAACCAATACCAATGGTACTCTTTATTAATTAGTACCAAATCAAAATTGAAAAGGTGTGTCGCCAAGTGGTAAGGCAATGGGTTTTGGTCCTGATATTCAGAGGTTCGAATCCTTCCGTCCTAGATTGAGCAAAATAAAAATTTTTAATTCCCTTTTGAGCAACCTTCTTAAGTGTATATATTGATAAAAATATACATGTACATCTTCTTTCTAATTAAAAAAATTATTTCATCAGTCAAATCTTTTTTCACAAATTGAATCAAATTCAAACAATACTAGCATCTCATAAAATGGGATCTTTTTTTTTTAAAAAAATTTGAATTTCCACAAAAAGAATTCGAGATCAGAGTTGAGAAGAGTTAGTGAACAATGAAATATACCAATTTGAATATCAGTGTTGGTCTAAATCTCAGTAACCAATAATGTCGCTCTATATGAAATGAAGGCTCTTTGATTTTAACCCAAAATTTTCAGTTTTTTTTCTTAGACTTTTTTTAATAAATAATTGTAAATCTCTAGAATAACAATTGAGGCAAGGGAGATTCATATAGACTATTTACTTTATTTTATTTTGAATTTGGAGAAAGATTATTGAATCTGAAGCCCAAGCCAAAGAAATGACGCATAATTTGAGGAAAGACTTATATGCATCTTCTATTGAAGAGATAAAGTCGTTTTACTTTTTAAGATTTGTGTGCCCATATCTTCATATTAAATATTTAACATACAATATATATAATTACTTCCAACAAAAATTGTTAAGTGTAATCTGATGGATGCAAAAATCGCCTATTTTTGTAATTTTGATTTGCTCTTTCATTTCAAGATTTCAAATGAACGACTAACAATTTGAATATTCCCTTCATATACAAGGAAAAAAAAAAGGCTGTGTATAGACTGAAGCAATGAATATTCATGATACAGTGTACAATTGAGTCCCATAGCGCCTATAGCATCATCATGGGGTACAGCCAGTGATGAATTCTACTTCAATCTATGAAAGTAATATACATTTCACATTCTTTCACAATATTTGTGTGATTTTGCAGCATTCAATTCTGTTTGTTTCCGATTATTTAAGCATTCTCGGCATTGTGCTACATGCAGTTACAACAGCGTCCTTCACTCCTTGTGGAAACATGGGATAGGCAGATCTCTGTTATCCTTCAATTTTGGTCTAGAGGCCCGTCTGCGTCAAGCACTGAAGCTAAAAGCCACGTTTTCGGTATTTCTTTGTATTCCAACTACTACAATGTCTGTGCTTCAAATCACACCTACATTGGCTGATTGACTCTAAGCCTGGAAAGGGCAGAGGCCCGTCCTTGATCTAAAGTAGCTTAGACAAAGCCCAGTCTGCTCTGTAAGCTGTAAAATTAGAGGTCTTGAACATATGCCAGGGCTGGTTAAGCACCGCCGATCTTTCAGTTCAGTAGCTAAATCTTTATAAATATGATTCCAGCTAGGTCCCTTGAGAGCTATGCTGATCCAGCAAGATAAGGACGATTTAATTTCCATCCCGTATCATAATTTCAGGGAAGTTGTTATTGATGATGGTTTAATTCAACCAACCAATTACATAACAATTGTGTATTCCTCCATTTCAGGCTTCCCAATCATTTGCATTAGGCTAACCAACACCTCCAGGTTCCTCCAGACATTTAGAGTGATCTGCCTGGTGTTTCAGTTTTCACTTTTCATCAGTCATCACCAAACCGCAGCTAAAACCTCCACTGGATTGGGCCGTTGGAAAATCTTTGCCACGAAAAGACCAATCAGTAAATTCCTATGCGAAATTTGTGTTCTGCAACTAGAGTTGCTTAAGATAAGGTTCCTTGGTCTCCGTGATAATAAACGTCTAAGTTCATTTGTCTCTGTCATAATCAAAGTTAAAGCTAATAATTGACACAATGGGTTAACATTCCATAGAAATCAAGTTGGATAGAGATACTACTGGTACATCACTCTTTCCAAAATGCAATAATGATAAACGTGAACTATTTGCGAGGGGAAAAAGGCTTTTCAGAGTGGCATTATGAGGCATATTATGTAAAATAATTTATTAAAAGTCTGATGTTGCTATCATATTCGTATTTTGGGCGGTGCGCTTCCCTTCTTTTTTTCCCCCACACTAAGACAAAGGTATATATGGGATTTGGGCGGTACTGATTGTTTGCTTTTTACATCGATTCAACGTCAAAAATGATGGAAATTACCGAGGGACGCATCCACCAACTCGCCAGCATTTCACCTTTATTTTATTTCTTTCTTTATAGCATAATTGAACACGTGCAAACTTTATTATTGAAGGTTTCAATTCTCAAAAAGATTTTACTAGTATATATTAACTTACCCCATAACCTAGGCTTGAGTAGTCATATAGATATAGGTGGACCATTAACGATCTAAATGATAAAAGCGTTTGAATCCTAAAGTTAATTAACTTTTTAGAAGGACTGCAATTCGTGGTATCTACATATCCTACATCACTAACCGACGTAATTCAAACTAACTGTGTAAGGTATACAATAACAATTGAAGCTGAAAGTCGACTACACTGAGCCTAATAGGAAACCCGCTCTGAGAACTTACAAGCTGCAAGCTTCAAACTCAAAGGAGGAAAAATTGGAAGGCATGCAAACAGAGGTTGAAGTTTAAGCCATAAGGTAATTAACCATTCACGCCCACACAAATATCCAAGGAAAAGAATTATGTAGCCAAATAAATGCACGCCCACACAAAAGATAACATCATTTTTCACAATGCATTAAATGGCAGTGAACCCAAAAGGCCCAAACACCATAATTGAAAGCACACAAAATTTATGGACTCATAGACATATTCCTATCAGTGGACCAGTTAGCCGGTCCCTTACCATGGCCAAAAAGAAAATTGGTCCATGCACAAAAATTATCTGAATATAAAACATTTTTATATCGTTTGAATATGTGTGTGTGTGTGTGTTCTCGAACTTGTCCAAATCAACACTATTTCTCCATTAATATAGCGCCTGTAAATGAATTAGGCACAAGTCGAGCAAGTCAATGGCCCTAATCCCCTAAGTCATTATGATTTAGGCTCGATATTAAGTTAGCCACATGAATATGACAGAGCCCACCAAAATGATGACACTCTATTATGCAAACCAAACCTGCTTTTCGAAACATGTATAGCTCTTCTGATGAATCAATCAATAGGACATGATGACACATGCACTTCAACTAAAGAATATATATATGGTAAACAATCGAAAACACTTTCCAATTTTAGGGCCAATACACAAGGCGTGATTTAACAGAGAATATAAAGCCAACGGGTCATGGAACTAAACCCAACACAACTCTTTTATGTGTTGACAAGAAGTTTGGCCCTCATAAGACAGACATCGAATTACAAGAGCGCCTAGAAACCCTTTTGATTTTGGGAAATTTACAATATTAGCCAAAAAACTTTTACAAAATACACAAATAACCACCCAACTTTTTTTCTTTCAATATTAGCCAAACAACAAAATTTTGGACCATTCTAGCCCTCTCATTCTCACCCAATTTTTGGCAAACGGAAGCATCTCTCAACAACTTCCTCACCAATCGACGGCACCGGAGAAGAACGACGGCGTCAAGCATCAGCGGCAATCATTAGATCTCACGTCGAACAACATAAATCACGCCAACAGTAAGTCCAATAGAAGTGAAGAAATCAAAAAATCAAAGATTGAACTTCAAAAACCCTAGGTACGAAATTCGGAATAAATGATTTATGTTGTTGTGTTGTGTGATTCCTTGTTTGGTGGATGTGTGTTGTTGATGTTTCATGTTGTTTGATGTTGTTTTGGTTGTGGTAGTTGTTGTTGTTTGATGTTGTTTTGGTGGAGGGTTGAACGAGAGGAGAAGGAATTTGGGTGGGAGGGAGGAGAAGAGATTTGGGTGGGAGGGAGGGAGGCGAGGGCTGCCGCACAGCGAGGTCAGGCGACAGATCAGTGTCGCCCGGTAGCCAGCGCTAGCCTCAGCAAAGCCTCGCCTTGGGTGGCGACAGATCATTGTCGCCCCGTAGCCGCTGAACCTCAGCGCAAAGCCGCCAGCGGTGGGGGCGGCAAATACCAGTCTGTCGCCCGGTAGCGCGCAAGGCTCAAGCAAGCCTCGCGCGCGAGGTCAGGACAGACAACTGTCGCCCACCTGTGCTTAGAGGCTTGCGCCACTGCATATAAGATGACCTTCTTGCTCGCCAACCTATATGTTAGGCCTTGGCGAGGCTCCCGCGCTGGGGCGACAGACTCTGTCGCCAAGAACCTACGGGCTCTAGCTCTTGGTCCCTCTGTTTTTTTTTTGTGGCGAGGGCGTCCGTCGCCTAAAATTTTAAGGATTTCCGACGGCGTCCGTCGCCAAAAACAACTATGTAAAATTTTTCAGCCGTCGCCCAAAATAATGTGCGACGGGAGGAAATCGCTCTACAACTTTTGTGCGGCGACAGTAACTCGTCGCACAAAATTTCGTGAGAGCGAATTCCTCCCGCCGCACATTATTTTGGGCGACGGCTGAAATTTTTTTACACTGCTTTTTTTTGTCGGCGGACACCCGTCCGCCTGTAAAAATTTTGGGCGACGGACGGCCGTCGCACAGCAAAAAAAAAAAAATGAAGGACTCCTCCCACCATCTAAGGTTATTTTGTCGCGGCGGCCAAAAAAATAATGTACATGGTTGCTGTTTTTTTGTGCGACGGAACCCGTCGCCCAAAATTTTGGGCGACGGACAGCCCGTCGCACAAAATTACAGCAACTATGTTTCTACTTTTTTTTGCCTCACACACAATAACGGAAACTGGGAGAGAGGCGCTCTCTGTGCTGCATACCAACACATTTATTGTGTTATCATGTTTCCACTGTGCAATTTGTCGTTTCAATAAATTTTGTTATGTTTTTTTAGGCCATTGTTATGAATTCTAATTTGTGATCAAAATTTCATTTTGTTATAGATACATGGCGAAAAAGAGTTTTGCGAAGCGTAATCCGCCAGGCCCGAGGAAGGATCCAGGCGTGATGAAGTTAGGATTTGATAATCATTTTCCGGGCCGTATTACGGAGACCTCAAAATTTAACAGAGTCATCAAAGCGATCCGTAGTAAGTTAACGAAAAAACAGTTGTCATTATTCAAGAATGATGTTTTCGGGCAGTTTTTGCATTTAGAGAGTTATGCCTTCAGTGGTGTTATAATCCACAATTTATTACTTAGACAAGTGGCACATAATAAAACCGATGAGAATCAATTGTGGTTTCAAATAGGAGAGCAACTAACACGCTTATCGATTGCGGAGTGGTGTTTAGTTACTTGGTCATCAGTGGTAAAAACATCATACCACGTGCTCCAGAAGTGCCCCATAGGTTACTCCGGCAGTATTTTGATGGTAGATTTAAACACTTGAATCTAAGAGAATTGGATATTGCTTTTGTCAATTTGAACTTTGATGTCATGGACGACGGTGATGCCTTGAAAATCGCGTTGTATTACTTTGCCGATAGGGTGCTGAATGGTAGAAAGGATAACAGTCAGGCTGATTTCCGATTGTTGAATTACGTTAATGATGTCGGCGTTTGAAGTCTTCCATGGGTCGAATATCATGGGAAACGGTATACAACAAAGATCGATAATGCATTGAACCAAAAGGTGAGAAATTTCAGGAAAGCACGAGGCGATCCTTCTCATAATATTGAGAAATATAATATCTACGGCTTGATCCACGAGTCCGGTGGGTAGGAAAAAAATTTAAGTTCGTTTGTGTACTAATATATTCACGAAGTAATTTTATTTAACTTAGTATTTTTCATTTATTGCAGGCTTGGCTTTATGAAGTTATCGAGAGGGTGCCATCGAGTGGGCCGTCAGGACAAGGAAGAAAATTCCCGCATATTAAAATGGAAGGCATTTTCTTCGTCGAAAATAAGTTATGGGTTCGTCCCATGCATATCTCAAAGTGACAACACTCGTATTGTAAGTATTACATAAATAAAACAAGCAATAATATGATTAAGGACTATATCATTATTCGAACATAAAATTCTCTTTCATCGCAGACAAGGGATCATATACAAACCATCAAGCCAAGTACAAAGGAGATGGCAAAAGGGTATTGGAAAGCTATGGAGGATAGTGTGCCTTACATCCCAAGATGGGTTCTTAACGTAAGTATCCTTCAGTACTAATTTACAAATAACATTTTTATTCAATACGAAATCGGCAGTGGTTTTTTTATATCTTTTGTGTGCAGTATGAACCTACAATCAATGCGACAGCTATTCCAAGCAGATGAAAGAAGAGCACGAAAGCGGAAGACCAACTCCTTGACGGAAATGACGATCATGAGCAAAGAAGAACAACTCCCTGACGGAAATGACGATCATGAGCAGCAAGACCCACTACAAGAGCCAGCTGCCGCTCAAAATGACGATCGATCACATGA
This sequence comes from Luvunga scandens, assembly GCA_030449905.1. NCBI lineage: Eukaryota > Viridiplantae > Streptophyta > Magnoliopsida > Sapindales > Rutaceae > Luvunga > Luvunga scandens. The sequence continues at coordinate 410,514 of JASUUG010000383.1, read as the reverse complement.
AAAGACTCCTCCACATGCGGCGGAGGTAACATCCTCATGCACGATAAGTTAATTTTTTTCTACTTTTTGATGATAACGTTAAACACAGTATCGTTGCATTTGTGTTTGTTGATAACAGTCAAGGCCAAAGTTCTGTGATGAGGATTTCATTACGCGGATGAACAAAAGTATTGATCGCAACCTCTTAGAGCTTAAGTCCGCATTTGAGGCGAGCGCAAAGAACAAAGGCGCTTTAGAAAACTCGTCATGGGACTTTTTGTTCAAACAAATGAGAGTACATCCCATTGGTCGCACGACGATTCCCGATTGGACGCTCGTACACGGTGAGCAACTTAATCGCCTTCTATCTTGTGATTATTTATCTTTGACGTCGACATGAGTTGACTAGGTTTATATTGACCATTTGACAGCCCCGGATGACGTTGGAGTTCATAATCGAAGTTAGCCATCATTCTCACAAATCCTTTGACATTGTACGAGCTTTTGCGGTGACCAAAGTGGTGATAGCATTCAAATTTTTACGAAGGCACCACCGGGCATAAGTCAGTTCGGGCGTCCTTATCGGCCGTCATATATGGTTAATAGTCCATACATGATTCCTCCTTTCAAAAGAGGAAGGAACGTGAATCCGCAGTCCAGAATCGAAATAAGTGAGCATGACATTGACGACAAAACAAGTGTGGATATAAATCCACTTAGAGGATTAGAGGATCCAACACATTTTCATGAGTTCAATCACTGGTTTGCCGGAGAAATCACAGTCGATCGCACAATCCAACAGTCACACGAATTTTTTCAAATTCTGTTGGGTCATGCGTCACTTGGATGGCTAGGGGATGAGGTAGGTGATGTTGGTGTTTACTTTTTCAACTTCTTTGTACTATCTGCTATTATTAACAATTGTCTTTTTTTAATCTACAGCATATCCATGAGTACTTCCGGTTAATTAGTGCAAAGCAAAGACAATACCCAAATGCCTTACCTCAACGTGTCACGCACACGGATTCCTTTTTTTGGGTAATACGAGCACAAACAACTTACAATATTTGATTACAATATTATATCTCTTAATACCTTCAATCTTTAATTTCACACTCATTTCACGTAATATATATGTATTAGGTGTTCTTGAAGCAATTATGGAACGACGGTGATTGTGATTTGAATTCATTTCAATATAGCTACAACTTCAATAGCTATATTGATGGACGGTCGGACATCATGTCCAAACGGTTCACCGACGTTGATATGGTAAGAATAAGTATATAATTTGGTTTGTTATCTCATTTTGTTAGTAATTACCTAAGGAATTTTTTTATGTTCTTTGTGTTCCCTCGGTATTTGTTCTGTCAATTTGACTAGCGACCACGGATAGTAGCCCGAGTGGACTTCCTAAAAAGAATGTCCGGATTTATGATTCGTTGGCGAGTCTCGGGATGATAAAACATATGCGCACAACTTCGGCCATTTGAAGTTGTTTTTCCTCATTGGTTAGAAGATGTTGGATTCTACGACATCCGACGGAGTTACTGAAGTGCCAAACAATGGAAGGTAAAAGTAGTAAAAAATGTGCCTCAACAAGAGCCTGGAACTGGGGATTGCGGAGTGTTTTTGTTGGTGTTTACAATGTATTTAATGTTTGGGCTCAAATTTAATTTTAGTAGTAGCCATGGACAATACTTTAGGAAAAAAATTGCTGTTGACATATTTAATGGTGATATTACACTTTAGGCCATTGGCAATTAGAATTTTTGTGCACGTGGATTTTTTCTTCGGTTCAGATAATTCATATAATATAATTGTCACTAGATGCCTCGCCAGATATAATGTTGCAATAAATAAATAATAAATGCTGAAAACAAAACAATATTTATCATGATACAATTAGTTTTGATTCGACGCAACGGATTCTTACATTTCTTGCGATTATGGCCCGTTTCATGGCACCGTCCACATCGTCATGCAGTTCTCCTGTTTCCATCCTCACCAACGGAGGGTATCCTGCGCCGGACGACGACCGGATGGTAGTGCTTCATTGGCGGGTTAACACTAATTCCTTCGATTTCCTCCGTAATCTCCCAATCTGCAATGTCGCCAACGGGCTCGACTGGTTGTGCGTAAGCCTTCACTAATGAATCCTTGGTGTAAAAAGCAGAACAAAGACTTATGTAATCGACTCGAACGGTTAGACAAGCGAATTGCATGTGTGCACAAACAAGCGATCAAGTTGGAAAACTCTACGAGCAAGTCTTCTCACGTATGTCAACAATCCCCTCCTTAATACCACCACCTTAACATGAAATCGAAATCGGGGACACAGGACGAATGACGTCGTCTTTCGCCACGCTTCTCCTACGGAGACTATTTCGTCTGCCCATGTTGTTAGACGGGTACTCATCGATTCAGCCACATTTGTTCTATCATAAAACCATTGCTGCAGTGTTTTTGAAAGTGATCGATAAGATGAGTGATCGGAAATTTCAGCGCTCTCCTCATGAAAGAGTTAACACTCTCCGCAATGTTTGTGGTAAGAATACTATACCTCCGACCGGCCAAAACTCGGACCTTGCCCAATTACATGTGCCGACATTATTCTCTAAATAATCTGCGCGCGCCCGCATGGAGTCGCCACAACCCTTCAAGTTGGTTTTTAAATTCTTCATGTCCATATGTTTTTCTTTGCGTTTATGAAAGCGAGGCTCAAATTGATCCCATATAACTTTGGACATCTTGAATTTTGCCTTTATATTACCTTTCACATGATAAAAGCAAACTCCATGGCCAAGCGAGCGAAAATATCAAAAAACAACTCTTTTTTGATAGCGATCATCGATCGATATAAACACTAAATTTGGTTTATCGCCAATCACTCCATGTAATTTCATCATAAACCATTCCCAAGCATCATTATTTTCGGCATCCATGATCCCAATGGCCAACGGATACATTGATTGTTTCCATCTGGCATGTTGCCACAAACATACTTCCGCGATATTGCCCCTTCAGATGAGTGCCATCTACAGCGATCACGGGCCTGATGCACTGCATGAAACCCTTGATGGAAGATCCAAGAGAAACAAAGTAGTATAGAAAATTGTCATTTCCATCTCGTTCGAGGTGAGTAATGGTACCTTCATTTGCTTTAGTCAAAACGTATGAGTACTTAGGAAGTAAATTGTATGACTCTGAAGGATTCCCTCGTACTATTTCAAGACCAACTTCTTTTGCCCTATACGCCTGCTGATATGATAACTGGACACCGTATTCCTGTTGTATATCAGCTCTGATGTCATTCGGAGTGTATATCCGTTTTTCCTGGACAAACTTATCTGCGATGATATGACCAATAACTCGGCTCCTCACTTGACGAACACCATCCGCAATCACCTCATTACAACAAGTGTGTACATTGTCAACTCGTTTCACTAACCACGGAACATTTTGCTCACTCGAAGCTCTTGTTGCTCGGAGACGCCATTTACATGATTCCGAAGAACACTGGGCCTCGAAGCGTTTCGTTGTGGAACGTGTGATCCTAAAATCAAACTTACCCTTTAAGGCAACTTTGCGCAGTTCTAGGATTAACTCATTTTTCTCAACAAACAACATTCCCACACCAATATCATCATGATTATAATTTCTAACCATATCTGGAGCAACCAAGTCGAAGACATAACTGGAGCAAGAGTTGCGAGGTGGTCAATCAACGTCCTTCTTCTTGAACGGGCCATTGAAGGAATGGGTGGGTGGGTCTCATTATTTGTGGGAATATCGTTCGATCCTCATCTTCATCATTAGTAGGAATACTTTGGAAGGACCGACACCCCATCATGATCGAATAATTAAAATGATTATATGTGGTATTATTATATAGTTCCCCACAATCATTATTTTCTTCTCGTGTTCCGATGTCATTAATAGGATCATCATTGTTGCGGAAATCATTGTTGTAGAATGGAGAGTAACGTTGCTCGACGGCATTGTTAGTGGTAACTCCTCCTCTTCAACATCTCCTTCCGCCCATTGTCATTAATGGTGTTATTGTAGTCGTGGAGTGGAGAGTAACGTTCTTTGGATGGACACTGCCTGTGGTAAAACCTCTTCTTCAATATCCCACTGACAGACGTTTCCTCTGTAGAAGAAGTTTCAGTATCTACAAGTGGCTCACCATCTTCGTTCTGAACTCGAGGAGATGTGGTAACAAATATAGGGATGCATCCGTAATTGACCACATCAGAAGCCATATGTAACACAACCTTGATCATTTCGTCATTAAATATCTCCATAGGTAGTGAACATGTACGATACATTGTATTACTAGACCTCAAAGTTGTCTTCAACGTGATATTCCATTCATTACGATCTATTTGCAAAACATCATGAACTCTTGCCACAAATTGATCAAATGAACAATCTTTCTGAACTAGAAAAGCTGTATTATTGCCATTCACGTACTCCATATGCCCATCTGCCAACGTTTCCCACCAACCGTTGTAACACAATTGAAGCACAACTAAATCCATTAAACCTGAAAAATATTTAAAAAAATCAAATGTGGTTACACATTGCAAAACATGTAAAAGTGAATATACCATGCATTTTATATGGATGTCGCACAAAAAGTTATAACATATGTGTGTCACACTTAAATCGAGGTAAATTTCCTATTTAACTATAGACGAGATCGGCGAATAAGTTATGAGTTTTATTAAATCTCGTCACAAGCTTTAAAACGATATATTATACAAAAAAATGAACACATGTAGCCAAAATTATCATGTCAAAAAAATGTACCCATCGCACACGCCGTTTTTTGTCGGCGAAAATTTATTTACGGCGACGGTTGAAGCGACAACCGCCGTCACCCAAAAATATGAACCCGTCGCACATGCTGTTTTTTTTGCGCGACAAGCTAGATTATGGGCGACAGTGGGCGACAGCGCGCGTCGCACAAAAAAAATACGAGCCTGCCGCACATCTTTGTATTTTTGTGCGACAGGCTCAATTTTGGGGCGACAGTCAGGGCGACAGCGCCTGTCGCACAAAAATACAAAGCAATTTCGACCGCTTATATTTATGTGCGGCGACACACTGTCGCCCACTGTCGCCCATAATCCTGGTTTCGATTCTCGATCGAGTTTCAACTGTTTTCAACTTTTTTTGATTTCTCAACTCAAATAACTCTACTTTTAACAAATTACATTACTTTATACAAAAAAATAACAACATTTACAACAAAATCTACATCAATTTGCAACCTAAAAACTAGCCTTAAAACATTAAAAATTTATTTTGTGTAAGCACATAAACTAACCTTGAATATCCTTTCCAATGAATGATTTTATGTTTTTCTTTTGTTGGGAGTGTTGAGATCTATTGAGTGTTGAGATTTTTTTGGGTGTTAATTGTATTGAAATATAACTTGCCGTTTTGAGTTGTGCGGATGGCACGGTTTGAAAATTTGATGAAATAATAAGGGTAATTTCGTCAAACACCTACATTTTTGGCTAATTATGATAAAAAAAAGTTTGAGTGGCTAACTTTGAAAAATACATAAGTTTTTTGGCTATTTTTGTCAATTTCCCTTTGATTTTAAGTGTGTTTTAATGACATTATAAATCTGTATTGCCCATTATAGAAAATAAGATAGCAGGCAATGGCCATCAAAAGTGTTTTGGGAGGTCTCGCAGTAGTGCTCGTGGCAATCAAGCAAATATAACTCTTTTCTGTTACCTTTCTCGAAACTGCCCTAGCCCGCCCGCCAAAATTTAGTTAGCTCGTTGCTTGAGTCGTCATTATTTAATTTGTACAGCGGCACCAAGTGGACCATTTATATAGATGAAAGATAAGCTGTCTGAATTACAATTTTTACATTTTAAATTACAAATAATATGTTAGACATAAAATTTATGAGTAGACAGTGACCCGAGAAGCATCTTTGTAATTGTAAATGAAAAAAATGCACAAACGTAACGCACGACACGGGCGCATTTCATGTGGATAGCTACGTACCGTTGTTGCAGAATAATTATCCAGTGCAATTACTCTTACCGATAAAAATTGATAGATCTTTTGGTTCTTTATGATTCATATAATTAATTAATTTATAGACCAACCAACTCTAGGCAGGCCATCCGGTAAACTAGCCGCGAAGAAGGTGGTCCTAAAACTGCTGGCAATGCATGCATCTTTAATTTGATTACTAAAGTGGAAATTCGTTACTCATCAAAAATTCAAAAGCTAACTCTTACATTTTGCTAGTGATCAAAGCCACAAAACGTACTCAGAATGGTAATTATAAAATTGATCACTGTAGCCATAGATGCATTTGTCAATTTGATTGTGTCAAAGGGGACTTGGAAGTGACCTGAAGAGCTAGTTTGTCTCTCCCTACGGGGTTAGAAGTTGAGATCGATCAAGGATAAGATGAGATCTTGTTTGTTGCGAGGCAAATAAAGAATACGTATCAAGTGTTATAGAAATTAAACACACCAATTTTGTTAATCATGAAATGCCTATTATATGATGCGGTTAAACATATGGGCAGGTTTCGTTTGATCTATAAAAAAAGGATTAAATTCAAATCTGATTTCAAAATTTCTTGTCCCGTAGAATTCTGGAGGTGTATATATATATATATATATATATATGGTCTGGAGGTGTATATATATATATATATATGGAGCAGAGAGAAGTCCACTTATGTCGTAAAAATTCCAAACAGAACCAAGATAAACGCGTATTATCCCTACATCTGAGTAAGTGAATAAGGGTGAGATTAAAATTTTATTAATACAACGATGAGTACTCCAACTAGCCAGTAACGACCAAAAGTCATGCACCTGCGTAGCATTAAAATATATAAGTTACTGTGCAATGCAATACAAGACTAGTTGAAGGTCCAAAAGGAAATGGAATTATAAAACACAGCGCACTTTTGCCTTTGGATGTGGCTGTGTATCTTAAGTCCAACTCCAACTAATAATCTGATGATGAAAACGAAAATTTTATCCCAAAAAGCATAAAAATTTTAACTCAGAATACATGATTTTAAATGGTACGAGTAACTTGTGAGTTTATTGGAATAACATACAACCGTACGTGTATATAGATACATGGATCTAATTTCTTACATGATATCACTAAGATCATATTTAGTATCGAGTTGTCATAACTTTTAAATCATAATTGCCACAGGAAAAAAATACTATAACTACAAAATAAAAGTTGATTGTATATAATAAATTTGATTTTAAATAATAATTTAAAAAAAATTAAAAAAATTATAAGTTTTTCATCATATAAATATGTAATCAACTCAACTTAATTTTTAAGTTATTGCAGCTAATGTGGTGGTGGTGGAACAACATGCGTGTGTCAAACGAAAGGACTAAGGTCCGACGGTGGTTTCATTTACGAGGATTGTTGAGTTGTGTCTCACATTGGCTAGTAAATATTAGATAGTGGTTTCGTCTGAGAGAAAGATTTTTGAACTGTGTCTTTCATTAGTTTGTAAAGAGAGTTACTTGCATTTATAAGTAGAATAAGTTACTTCACCCAATAATCTTTTGGATTGTATATCTAAAAATCCTAAATTAAGTCTATTAACAAATGATATCAGAGCCCAAACTCTAGTAGCCAAAAAATGGTAATAAAACAATTCAAGTGTGTTAGATGAAAGGACCAAGGTCTAGTAGTTGTTTCATTAAAGGGGTAATTGTTGAGTGTTATCTCGTCGTTAATTAGTAAAAGAGAGTTATTTGAATTTATAAATAGGATAAATCATTTCACCTAATAAATTAATTTTTTGGATTGGAAACTTAACAATTATAGGCCAAACACCCTAATAGCTTATATTATTAAACAGACAAGTTTGTATACAGTGACATATGAGGTTGAAGGTTATAGAATTTATTTTAATCATTAAGTTACAACAGTTCAACTGAGTTTGAAGGTCATAAAATTTATCTTGATAAAGAAATCTTCCTAACTTGATAATGGGACCAAAACCCTAATCTAATAGGGACCCACATAAAAAGTCTTGAAGAAAAGCGAAGAACGGTGGGGTCAAAACGACAGTGCGTGCGAATGTGATGTGCTAATATGAATTGCCAACTTGTATGTTCCAAGAGTTTGAATGTCGTTTATGAAATCAGAATCCAAGTCGCAGTGGAAATAATTAACGAATAGAAGGAATGTAAGTTACTTTCAGTAGGATGGGTGGCAACCAAATCCGAAACCAAATCTTTTGCGCATGTTGTTGGACTTCACCGTCTCACTCTCACATGCATATGCCTGTTTCCATCAACTTTCCCTATGCCATTAATTGTTTGATATTGACTCACTGATAACTACATGCATGCTCTAAAGCTTACCGAGAGTCTGTACTCCCCTCTCTCTCTCTTTCCCGGATTTTAAAGCATAGAAAAATCTGAAAAAATTTAGAATAGTAGGCTTTAGTAGTATATATATATATATATATATATATATATATATATATATATATATATATATATATATATATATATATATATATATATATATATATATATATATATATATATTAGTGTGATACTCTCATTTTTTTTTCATTTTGATATGTTTGTAAGTCAGAGAATTTAAAAGAGTTAATTTTTAAATCTCTTAAATCGTTCGCTTTACCGTTTATTAAAAAAGATTCTTTTAAATTATGTAGTTTAAAAACTTGTCCACATTAAAAAAATGAGGCCACCTGTATCCTAAGAATGATTACATACCCACACAAATACACACAAAATAGTATTAGGGAATAGAAATTCTATTATTTGAGTTTCAACTTGAGTTGTAATATCATGTGTCACTCATTTGTTAAATGATAAATTTTATAACTTATAAAATTACTTAATCGTCACCCAATGAATAAATGTTATCTCAATTGGGACTCAAATTAGGACTTACATATTAGGATGTCTAGAATTATTCATATATGATAGTACAACTTAAAAATCTACCAAATTAAAAGTGGGCATCTATAAAGACTATGTCGAATTGAAAAATGCTGTGTATAATTACAAATTTATCATTAGTTGAAATATATCTCCCGAAAAATTGTTTTTTTTTTAACTTGTGTTACAAAATTGCCTTTAAGGAAAAGAACTCAGTCCAAATGATTTTTATTACTCAGCTTGGCCCAAGAAAAACATATTTTTAATTACAATAATGCCGCCAAATACATGAAAAAAGAAAAAGAAAAATCAAATTTTGCTCCTTTCTATTAATATACGATCATATAGCCGCCAAATATGAGATTTTAACGTGGAGTTGTGATTTCGTGACTTGTGAGCAGGCGTTTTTTTTTTAAAAAAAAAAAATCCCAAAATAATATGGTTATCATTGTTAAAAGTGAGATTACGGATTACGGATTACGGATACTAATGACTTAGATTCCACAATTAATGATTCTATCATTTGAAACAATGAAGTGTTCAATTTTCAGCTACATCGTGACTTTATTTCTGACTTATTGTTTAGACTACGTATTTTGAAGGGTAAGACTCTTGACACCACCTTTATTAGAGTTTTTTTTTTTTTTGGAATCATGAAATTTCTTGTTTGAGTTTCACCTAAAATAAGAATATTAATTTTTTAGTTTAAGCGAGTCCATCGTAATATCTGGGGTTCCCCCCTTCGTTGAACATTAACTTATAATTCTGTTCCTACAATACACAGAAATATAGAAGAAAAATAAAAACGAAAAATTGAAATGAAACCATGAAGCTCGAACTGATTGAGTGCGTGAGTCCACTTAACCATCTCAGTTTGCTAAAGCTAAAAAAACAAAAAAGAAGCAAAAAGGAAGAAGCATTCCACTGTTACGAACTAGTGGGAATGCCGCATGCCATGCCACACTCACAAACAATCGTTTACTTTCTTAGTATTGGCTGCTTCAACTTGAAATATGTTAATTATCGGATTGAATTGTATCTAACCCTAATTAATTAATTAATTGATTGATTAAAACCGGAAACATATGTAATCAATATCACCTCAATTTTTTTTTTCTGATAGATATTGTAAATGTTTTTCTTCAATTACCAGCGGGTAGTATTTGTTCAAATAAAAAACTTACATGGAAAGAGAATTTTTATCTTTACCTCTCTGAAATTATTTTGAATGTTTTTAGTTTGAAAAAGAGTAATTTGCATCTGTCGTCTTCGCGGAATCTTGAATGTAGATACACGGTACACTACTTATATGTCACGGTTTTATGAATAATGTCATTTATAGAACACATAAAGCACCTTTTTAATTGCTCGAATTTAAAATTTTAATTAGTTATATATACAATTACATCTGTGTCTCATTTATTATTATTACTCAACCAACTGTTGGAATTCACAAACAACTAATTTCTCCGTTCTTACTGCGACGACCTGGGGAAATAAAAGAAATATTTACAAGTTATATAATAAATAATGAGGAAAACTAGGGATATGCCTTTTTCTTGTTGTTATTATTATTATTATTATTTTGGTTATAGAAATGGTATGGAAAAAAAAGGATTGTGTATATAGTAAACCAAATATTAATAAAAGCATCTCAATGTTGTAAACAGGTTATCCATTAGAGCAAAATCATCAGAATATCATATATATAGGATATAGCAGACTCGCAGGTTTTCACACCTTCTCAATGGAATGGAATCTGTTGGTGGCTATTACCGATTGAAAAATCGAAAGTAAAGAGAACGTAAACAAACATGCACGTAATCGGCCCGGGGGGCCAGTTGCTCAGCCTTCTTTCGTTTAGGGGTAGTCTTCTGATTTGACTCAACAGCTTATTTCCAGTGAGGTGGTTCAGCCTTTGAGACCTGGCGTAACTGCGAGTGCATCTCCGGATGCTAGAATTCCTACCTCGGATGCTTATGATGATGAGGTGGATTTAATTGGCCAAGTTCGGCCTATTTCTAATTGTACCAATAATCTTGCTGTCGACGTTATTGCCGTTTCCATTCACTTCGTCTGGTTGCTGAGACTCGCGATCCTGGTGATTATTCTCTGTAGAGCCTAGTTGATATGACCGGTGATGGAGATACTATGATTTTGGATGATCTTGGGGCTCACAGAGTATCCACAATCTCTAACTTTTTTTTTTTTTTTTATTTGCGGTGGATAATATTTGTACAATAGTTATTAATTTTAGTTTCCGGAGATTCTTTTTCAACCCGATGAGGATTTTAGTTCTAAAGAGAATGTTATAGCTTAATTAATATTTTCTGTTTGAGTTTGTGGTTGCTAGGGGCGTGGTCTTAGCCCTAATTTTAGTTCCAATAGCCCGCGTACCTCTAATTTAAAGAAGGGCTTCACATTAATTACCGGACGCAAGTATCGTAAATGACACTCTAGGCCTCAACTCACCTTTATATATTTTTTTTTGTTAGGTTTTATCTTAATGCGATCTCTTATTTATTCTTTGTTTTTTTTATTTGTCTTTTTTATTTTTCTATTATTGACTGTTTCTTTATTCGACTTAGATATTTTATTCTATGTCACTTTTTAAATATTTTTATTTTTATTTTTATTTTTAATCTACATGCAAGGGGATTAGATTAATCCCACTATATGATGGTTTTAAATTAAAAAATAAAATGCATGTAATTTCATATTCATGAGCTAATCGTGAACATCAGAATCTCAATATTGTAGTTAAGGAGAATCCTTGGCAATAAGTGTCATTAATAAACACAGCTAATGAGATCGATAACGATGGAATTAGTATGTGGCTTTAAAAGGTCTGCACAACTTGGCCCAGCCATGATCTTCTCTTCGCCAGTCTCCAAATCATACGACTACGAGCGTAGCAGTTAGTGTATGTCCACGTGCAAGCTACGTTACTGTTGAAAAAGAGGAAAGAAAAATAAAATAGGAATTGATTAATTAATTAATTAATAAAAGTTAACGCGTTTTCTCTGTGCCTCACTCTCATTTACACAGCATTGACATGCTTTCATGCACTAATGCAGAGAGAAGGTGAAGAAAATTAATGTGGCTGTGGCTGCGCTGGGAACAGACACACGGCTCGAGAATGCCATCGCCAGAGACAAGAAATCTAGAATCACACTCACTCAACAAATATAATATTACTGCCACCCCCGCACATCATTCATTGCTTCTCTTTTCTTCAATTCCTTTTTTCTTAATTATTGAAAAATAATAATAATAATCATAATAATAAAAGAAAGGAAGGAACAATTTTGCCCCCTTCAACTCTTCCATAAATCGCGCGGCAGATACTGAGACTGAGAAAACTTTCAACTGCTTCGCTTCTGTACACAGACATCCCATCAGGATCAGATTTCTCTCTGTCTCTCGCAATCCAATCTTTGTTACTGTGTAACAAAAGGACACAGAAGCGCTTAAATAATGTGCACTTTATGTTTTATTACTCTGTAATGAAGTGTCAGAGAGAGCCACGTGAAAATTGTTTTGGATTCATTCCATACAAGGTTCGTGTGTGTCTTCCTGGAACCTGCCATTTAGGTTTGCCTTGAAAATACAAGATTTTAATGGGACGCTTCGTTATATAACACCTTCCTTTTCTTTTTTTAACTATCAGTTGTAGCTCAAAAACTATTGAAATATATATGTCTGTATAATATTTCAAAAGAATGATGACAGATTTGCCCATTTTACTCCAAAAAAAAAAATCCTTGCAATGTATAATATGTTATGATCCAAAGCCTATTAAATATAAGTTTACACATTTAAAGCCCGCCCCAGGGTTCTATTGAGAGAATTATTCGAGAATGTAGATCAATTATAGAGTCGAAACTTAAGCCTCAAACTTAGCTGGGCAAATATATCTATTTTCACAAATATTTAAGAAAATAAATCTATCCACTCATATTGGCAGGAAGGGAGGTTAATATCGATTCCATTCTAACTGTTTTTTTTTTTTTAGGGCCAAACATGTGCTCGTTGGAATATCATCGTCATGATTCTACCAGATTTCGCTTGCATTCAGCGTTAATTGAGCCAGACGATAGTCAAGAAAATCTGGACGACAGAGATTATGCACCTCCATTGGGACTTTAAAAGGTAATGAAAGGATCTAAACTCTATAAAACTCAATTAATTCGAAACGTAACAGCAAATATTGAAGGCATTATTAATGGTTGCGGATCCAAAAGCAACGGTGTGACAACATGTCAGAACTCAAAAAGCAGAGGTGAAAATTTTGTAAAAATCTGCAAACTTTGTAAGAGTGCAGGTCGTAAGCTAAGATTTGACTCCAATATAGGTTGGTCATACAAATGAGATGGCTTGAATCTTTAAGAATGCAGAAAAAAAGACAAATTCATTTGAACCGAATGCAGTAAAGCTCTCAGATCTTAACATTCCCACTATAAATTTTTAGCAAAATCCATAAGAAAACAGATCACTTTGAAGAAAACAATGTGGATGGCCACAAATAAAGGTCAAAGCATGCATGAACTGTCTTCTCCAAATCATGAACAGGGTTGGCAGCTTTATTTCTTTAATCTGGGAACTCTGTGATCATTCTATCTACATGTATAAAATGCATTGATAAAATTTACAAAAGCATAAATTAAATGGCTAACCAATATCGATCTTTCTAGTAAATGTTATCAGAAATAATGCAAATTTAAGCTTTTAAAAATTTAGGTGTCGTAGGCAGCCAGCTGTAAAATTATTTTGAAAGTTGACTGCTGGGAGGGGAACCTTGGTCTTTCCTTTCATTTCACTCAAAAGCAGTCAATTTTGTAAATCGAGATTCGAGGTACCATGTTTTGGGCAGTGGTGGCATACACTGTATAAGTTGATGCGTGCTTCATTTCACGAGCTGGCTTTCTTCTGGTCTCTTTAAAACTACACGTCTTCTCAAGATAGAGTTCGTTTATTTTAGAATTAATTTCTATTCACAAATTGGATTGATGACTAATGTGTCAGTTCAATTTTTTCATTGCAGATAGTATGGTTATTACATTTAGCAGGCCTTCTTAATGCTAAAGTCCTGAAATTTATAGATACAGTATCGTATATTGCGGCATAATTTTTTTCATTTTTTTTAAGTCGTTCACCGAGGTTCACTACTTCTCACTTGGGACTGAGAGAGTGATTGCTCAATACTTTTCTTTTTTTTTTTTTTTTTTAAGTCTTTCAGTAGGATTCACTATTTTCTCAATCTGGGAGAGTGATTACCCAGTATAAGTCAACATCTCATATACACACACATATATATTTCAATTTAAAATTTTAAAGTGTGAAAAAATTTAAAAATACATATAAACAATACTATTTAAGTACTTTAAACTTTAAGTCTCTTAAACTTTATAATTTTAAAATTTTTTCAAATTTTTTTCTCACTTTAAAATCTCAATCTCACCCTATTGATATTATTAATGAATAAAAATAACATATATTTCAATAAATTAATAAACAAAGAAATATAATTTTTAATTACGTGAGGATGCTCTCACTAAGAGTTTGTACGTGTGTATTAGGATACATACTAAAATACAAAAAAAAATTAATATATTAATAGAAAAAAAAATATAATCTTTAATATATTAAAATCTATATTTTTTTATACTTTAGTGTGCATATTCACTTTAATAAAGTGAGGATGCCTCACTAAAAAAATATGTATAATTTAAATAACTATTAAAATTTATAGAGAGAATTATTTTATATACTATAATTTATGCTAGACTGTTCAAATTATATGTCAAATTTAGAACCTCTTGTATTACTTTTTCACACATTTAATCATTCGAGAAGGTGGAGAAAGAAAAGTATTACCCCCTCAATTGAAACCAAGGTTTTTTTTAACTTATAGCTTGAAACTCGATTGTGTTTCAGCATGTATCTTTCTGGGGCTCTCTCCCTTCATATCATTCACGTTCCATTCATGAAGTAAGGCTAGCGCTGTTCCATTGAGAAAGGCAGTTAATATTTAGCATTCCCACCAAAGAGGAGCACTATATTGGCTGATTCATGCAAACATATCAAGTAAATATGCTTGAAATTAAGCCTTTTGATTTCATGTACACATCATTTCAGCCAGCTCTCTGCAATCTGTATGATGTGAAAGGAAATCGGCTTGCTCAGTCACCATTAATGTGTTCTGACGTAACTGGACTACATGGGCTTGAATGAGACTTGATTTGAACTTTAATTTAATGAGTCCGAAACCAGGAGAAGGACCATCCTGTTGTTGTTGTACCTCTAAATACATTCAATTTACATCAATTTTAGGTCCCCTTACTTCAAATATGCATCTGGCATACGACTTAGGTGTCTGACTTTTTTGTGAAGTACAAATATGCCACATGTTGATGTATAAAGTTGGGTTGGTCCACATTTGAAGCAAATTAAGTTGTAGCTAGATGCAATGCAGGAGACAGCAAGACCTTATGTGGAATTCAAAGATATTGGTGTACCTCTATCTCATTCATTCGTGCACTCGTGGAGAAGTTAACATCCAAGGCATGGAATAGGATTGAAGGGACATTTTGGTCATTTTGTGGGGAGACATATCTGATTTTTTGCGGAAAAGCATTCGTGACAGAGTGATGTGGCATTATGTGACTGGCGAATTGAGGAACCAGAAACTTCTCGAGTCCCCAAAAAGCCTTGCAACCTTGTCCGTACGGCGAGGTTGCAGTAATCTTCCTATCTTTGCAATCTAAATATTTGCAAATCCCCTTCTTTCTGTTTTTATTTCTTTCTTTATTATTATTTTTTTTTGAGAAATAGTTGCGCCTCTCCTTTTTTTTTTAAAGATAAATATTCCAGATAAATGTCCGCAGTTCTGATTTTAAGGACATGGCGTATACTTATTTCATTAGTTCTCAACAAAAAGAAATTGAAAAAAATTCATGACATGCAAATTTATCCAGCGCAATTATGTATTATAGACTTGCCTTGACAAAATTATATTTAAGTTTTCAATGCTTTAGTGCATGTTTAATATGTTTTATTCAATGATTATAAGTGTTTTGTTAATTTCATAAACTCTTTTAGAATTTTAATATTGTTTGGTTCCATTTTAGGTAGAGTTTTAAGAATTAAATAAGTTATTTTTCAGCTACTAGAAAAATCTTAAATTTTATATTTTTGGTGATAGAGGTTGTAGAATTTTTTTTTAAAGAGTTGATTTATTTAAAGTACCCTTCATTTATTTCACAATCTTATTTCATTCATTTCATAATATAATTTTAAAAAATATATCTATTAAAAGTAATTTTATAATTTTTAATTAAAACTCTCATTGACAATCAAATAACTCAAGCATACATGCATGCGGACATACATACATACATATGTGTGTGTGTGTGTGTGTGTGTGTGTGTGTATGCATCTATGCGTGCATGCATGTATGTATATGTATATGTATACGTACATGAGTGTGCGTGTGTATATACTACAAGTAAAAGATATATTTAAATAAGTTATATTTCAAAAGTTATATAAAACAAGCCTTAGTCTCAAATCAAGATTCTCTCAAAACTTATCCAAACTTTGGAGAAATCTTGACATATATTTGTAATGATAGTCACAAATAATTTTGTACAAATTAGTAGAAACCTAGCTAAATTATTAATTTATTTTTATATTTTTAGTCAACTAATTATATATTGCTATATTAGTTTGTACAAGTGTTCATGGCTATAATTATATGTTACTCATATGTGGGCAAAATTTAAGTTATGACTATGGTAGTTGTATGATACATTATCTTATTATAACCTGTGCATATAAGATGGTTAGATTTTGTTAATTTTTATCGATTTCATTATAGTATGATAGTTTACAAACCGGAGGGGTATAGTTCCCCAAAATACATGATTAAACCCAAAAATTTTTAATCTATTACTTTTCTTTAAAAAACTAATCACTAATAAATCCCTAAAAAGTAGCTAACCATTAATATGGATGTAGTTACTAGTGTCAAAAACTCATATCAAAAGATAATTGCTAGGTAATTTTGATCTATTTTATAGATGTAGGCTAATTATACCCTAAATTAATTAAGCTAACTAATTTAAATGTGAATAATAAAAATTATAGAAAATAAAGCACATAGAGATTTTTATGTGGGTCGATTGCAATCATACATCTGTGAGACTACACCAAGATAATAAGTAATTCACTAAATATCCAAAGATTACAACCTATTGGTACTTTACACAATTTCGCACGCCCTCTTACTTTTGATGCCACCTTGGTTGAATCTACTTTACAAGTAGCACCCGTCTTCTTATCTGTAACCTTGATGTAGAATCCCTTCACTACAACAAACCATTCATTCTCCCAAAGAGACCTATCAACAAACGATATCTAATAATAGATTGAGATGAACATAAAACATGAAGACTAAAACTTCATGCAGTTCTTGACACTATTTCCCAATACTATATACACCATATTCGTGGCACTATTTACCTAACACTTATTCATATAGTGCTTTTCATTTGCACCCAAAATCTATATTTCTATTTGTAGTGAACTATCTTCAATGTGTAGAACACAACCTTATTTTAGAGAAGGATTACACTTCTAGTCAAAGTAGAATTCACATCCTTTTTAATTATGATTTGGAAAATGTTGACTAATCTATCTAATAGTGAAACTTGGTAATAGGAAATGTTTGAATAATTGAAAAAATGAGATTATTTAATAATACACATTAAATGATAAGATGGAAGCTAATACTCTTTGTAACCTAAGTAATCTCCTTAAAATAAAAGACAAAATTTTAATTTTAGGAAAATAACCAAGTCTCCCAATTAATGTAGACTTTAAATTTGAGAATTACAATTCAATAAAAAAGCAAATCCTAAATTTTCAGAAGTTGTCAATTGAAATCAAACTCTAGATCTTAACCATAATTATAAATTGAAGCATTGAATTATCATTCACCGGCCCTAATAGTAATTGTCTATTATATTATAGGCCCCCAGTATCAACTTTCGTTTTCGTCGTAGACATATCTGCATTTTCCAATAGAGACAATAATACATGTTCGTAGAATAATAGAGCTTACAGTTAAATTAAGTTGCGGGAACTAGCGAAGATAGTCTTTGGTAACAAATTACACTACCACCAACTATAATACATAATATTTTTTTTTTAATAAAGGGCAGCAGGATGAATAAAATTTAAATTATTTATTTTTAAAACCCTTACTCTCCCGAATTCTAGCTGCTTAAAAATACTTTACCAAGATCAATAACAACAAATGTTGATAGAAAAGATAAAAGATCAAGTAAAATTATTGGTGAGAACGTGGGATACGAGTTGCCCCTTTGGGAATCTTGCCACGTCACTGTAATTTGAGCCCACAAAAGACTGTAGGTCCCATTTTATGTGGAAGCATTAGAAGTTTGGACATGCACGAGGTTCACTGTCCCCCACTCCCATGCTACACTATATTTTCCCTACAAAATGATTGCCTGTGATTATCACTCACTCTCCCAAAAATATAGTGCTTCCAAAACTTATAGCTAATATTTTTAATATAAGGTTTTTGTTATTTTTACTATATATATATATATAACGTTTTGCCCAAATATTTTGTACGGCAACGATTTCATAATCAATAGGCCTCATGTGCCAGGGCCGCAGGCCGGCGGGTCCGTCTTGTGAAGTGAACCACAAAAAGACGGAATTGTCCTCAACTGTATAAGTCAACTTCCATAACTTATCGTCTCCTGCAAATAGAGAGTGCACACTATTTAAGAAATACGGTAAAAAAATTGGTCCCCAAAGTCACTTGATATAAAAAACATTAGATAATGTATTGCTTGAACGATGACATGATGATTTAAAATTTTATAATAATTTTGAATATCATAAACAATTTTAAAAGACAAAAAGGTATGCGAAGGAGGCGCTGTGTTCCCCTGTTACAATCACAATATATACATGAGACATGATTATCTTTTACGAATTCGATAAATACGCCTCTTTTTCACTGCCCAAATCTATCACAGGACAATAATTTAATCAAAGAAAATTGGAAGATTAATTAGAAAATGCATTATGTGGACAGATGCCCCGCGTAACAACAATCAACTAGAATTTGCTTTACAGCTTCAACTTTTGAGTATTGTAACAATAATTATATTTTCATGAAATCTAAATTATAATCTGCACAAATAATTTAAGCCAAAGATGAGAGTGCGATGAGGAAAATCAAGTAAAGGCTTTGGTGCGGTGAATAATAAGTACCGCATACTTATTTTTAAAAAAATAAAAATAAAAGAAAAGAAAAAAAAGCAGCGGTTTTTCCGGTGCAAAGGGACAGAAAAGGAAAAGGACAGTGGATTGACACATGGCAAGAGAAAGACCGTTGGATGAGAAACAGGGTCACGGATGATGACGATGATGGTATGATTCCATTTGCAATGAGAACTGACATTCACAGATAGGAAACGAAGAGCGACAGTTAACTAGTTAAGTGAAAGTCTCAGTTTTCTAAGAGTGAGAGAGAGAGAGAGAGAGAGTTGAATTAGCTATTTACATATAGCAAGGGTGAGGGTAGTGTATAGTAGTAAGAGAAGAGAGAGAAATAAGGAGTGCATGGCATGGCGGCTGCAGAAATAAAGAGAGAGAGCTGTTAACTGTATGGGCTTTCGAATTTAATGCTTAGAAATATCAAAACCAGCACTGCGATGAGGAGGAAGATCGAAGCAAAAGAAAGGAAGTGAAGGCTGCCCCTCAATTACACTGCTCGACGTGTGTCAACCAGAATTCAGACGCAGACTCACACACACACACACACTCCACTTACAATTTGGAATTTCGAGTTGCAAAACAGACAACTTTTATTTTATTTTTTTTCACATTTTTTTCCAAGAAAATCAAGGAAAAAAAGAAGATGCAAATTTCCCATGTAATATTTGGGAAATAACAAGAGAATTCAAAGCTAGATAGAGATTTTGATATGGATGATCTGTCACAGTTAAGGTCTAGGTCAGGTGTTGAGGAGGCAAGATGGCAGGCTTTTTTTCATTAGGTAGAGTTTCGAGCAGCAGCAGCAACAATCAAGAAGACCAACAACATAATCCAACAAACCCAATTACTCCTGAGAATTGGTTTTGGTATAAAAATGAAGACATTTCTTACAAGCAGGGTACTACTTTCGAATTATGGCAACAACAAGCTGAACTCCTGCTTCAACAGAGACAGCAGCAACAGCAAGATCTATACTCATCCGCAGCAGCTGCTGGTTTAGGGATGGGGCCCATCAGCAGAAGCGCAATCAACGTGGTCGGTGGTATTGATAATTCTTCATCAAGATCGGCGTTCATGATGGTGAGGAGTAGTAGTGGAATTGGTGGGGGAATGAGTTGCCAAGATTGCGGCAACCAAGCCAAGAAAAACTGTACCCACATGCGATGCAGAACTTGCTGCAAGAGCCGAGGATTCGACTGCCAAACACATGTTAAAAGCACTTGGGTTCCTGCTTCTAAACGCCGAGAGAAGCAACAAGTACTTGCTTTGCAGCAACAGCAACGGCTTCAACTTCGTGGGGAGACTAACAAAAGGCCGAGGGAGGAAAATCCCACCTCCACCTCTCTTGCTTGCAGTCGCTTGCCCGCTAACGCCTCTGGTACACTTTTGTTCTTTTTTTCTTTTTTTCTTTATCACATATAATTTTCTCCTTAAAACCCTCACAGTTTCAAAGATTGACTCTGAACCACAGTTATGGGACAGCATTTACAGAAATTCTTCTAGGAGGAAACCCCAAGAAAAAGAAAAAGAAAGGCCTTGTGTGTGTGTGTGGCGTATATCTATTGCGTGTAATATTGAAATCGAACCCCCATCGGCGCTTTTCTTTTCTCTTTTCCTCTTTGTGTGTGAGTGTCTTTGTTGATATGTGTGTAGCAAAAGCAACTGTGGAGCGTTTCATCATTTATGTGGCTACCCGCTTAAAAAATATTTAAATGAACTCCTTTTGATTTAATAATTATGAAAATTAAGATAATCCATGGGTTGTTATTATCTGGGTTTAATTGATTATAGGGTTTGAAGTAGCGGGGAATCTACCGGGTGAATTGAGTACCCAAGCGGTATTTAGATGCGTGAAAGTGAGCGGCATTGATGATAGTGAGGATCAGTTCGCATATCAAACTTCAGTGAACATAGGAGGGCATTTGTTCAAAGGAATTCTCTATGACCAGGGACCTGAAAGCGCCTACACGATTGGTGAAAGCTCTTCTGGTGGCGGCATTCAACTTCAGCCACTGAATCTCATAACTGCTGGCCCTGGCCCCGTCAACACCACGGCCACACCAGTTAGCCCTGCTGCTGCTGCTGTTACAGCTTCGTCCTCTACTGCAGCGTTTCTAGATCCTTCTTCTTTATACCCAACTCCATTCACCACTTTTATGGCTGCTGCTGGTACGCAATTCTTCCCAAGCCCAAGGTCTTCCTAATCGTAATTGTTAAAAACCACCATGTCACTTCTCTTTTTAACTACTCTCCGTCTCTCTCAGTGACCAGTCCGTCCCTCAACTCTACTTTAGATTAAATATTATTTCTTATTTGCCAATGTTGTTTTAGGTTGATTTGATATCAACCCATTTAATTAAGTAGGAGCTAGCTAGCGAGAAAAAAAACAAAGGAATTTCAAAAAAATTAATTGAGCAGATCGCGAGATCGGGAGGGGCTATGTTGAATTTTCTCGCACTAATTTCAAACCTTTGGTTCGCATTATCTCTTTATGATTATATATCATTCTTATTCTCATCTTTTTGTCCTTCAAATAATAATTTTTGTTTCGTACGAGAAGGGCAAGCGGCCATCAGTATTTTGCTGTGACCATGTTGTGTCTGTTTCTTCTTCTTTTTCTTTGGGGTTTTTCTCTTCAACTTTTATTATATTATGGTGTCTTCTTAATTGAATTTGTGTTCTGGGGATTTGATTTTCATTACGCTTTCGGTTTAGTTTTGAATATGGAAGGCCTTTTTTCCCCCTACTTGCCGGTTTCAAATGGAAAAAAAATACTTGGTTTCGTGTTTGCTTGCACATTCAACAAAGTCTTCGTCTTTTACTTAAACGCGGCATGGGAGGTGTCCAGCCATGCAAGAGCTAACCTTCAACTTCTTCCAAGGTGAAAATGAAATAATAATAATAAGAAGAATGATATTTAACCACTAACAAAATATTACCACGACAAAAACATAGTACTGTAGCAAAATAGTTTGGTGATGCTTTAATGGCATTCGAATATCAGTGTTCTAATAATAATAATAAATTTATATGCACTCTCTCTCTTTCTCCATATCTATTTCTATTTGTATCTAGTAAGTTTAGTGTGTGATGATTGTGATCATCATTTTCTTGATTAGACTAGGCATGCATAAATGTGACATTGATGATACAAGGGGAAAAATTGCTTATCACCCTCTATTCCAAGTTTAATGCACCGTCTGCTAGAAAGTAGTACGTATAATTAATTACACGGGCGTATAAAGGTAGCTGCATGCCTTAGGTTGTATACATTATTACAATGACTGTTTGTTTCCCATTAAGTGAAATTTTAGAATGTCTAAATGAAGCAGAATGATTGAGAATCTTTCCTTAATTTACCAACTTTCTGCTCCTTACATATTCTATTCTTTTTCCAAAAACAGAACCAGTACAATTAGTCAATAACATTTCTTTTCTTTTCTTTTCTTTTAAATAAATGATCTAGTAACATTATTTCTTCTCAGCTCCCAAAAGCAAATTTTTATTTTATTTGAGAAAATATAATTTTTAGAGGAGGTATTTGGTATCTCTATTAAGAGGTCATGCTCATATAGCCACATAGGGTATGTTAAATGACTGCTTTTTTCAGTTGATGAAATGGATTTAGCTTAGTATAAGCATATAACGAGAAGTAAAGTCACATGAATTTATCAGGAAATGCTACTTAGCTTTTGACCTGCTTGAATGCGGGAGCATATTTAGAACAAATGTTAGAATTACTTGAAAGAGTTATTTGTTATAACATGCATGATTGCAATGTCAATTCTTAGAACAACTATGGTGCTTATTACGGGCTATAAGGTTCAGCCTTTAGTATTCTGATATGTTCACTATGGTGATGCTAGGCTGGCAATATAGCTGCCTATATGAGTTAAGCATTTCCTTCTACACATAAAAGTTATATTTGGGTATAATGTACTATACCATTTTCGGAAATTTGCTAGTAACACATTTCTTTTGTCCATTCTACTTGTTTTCTATTTAAACTTTCTTGTTCACCTTTGATGAGATTTTCACTTAACCAAACTGTTATTATTGGGGGAAGTTTATATTTTGCGAGAAGGGTGTATTTGAGTAAAGTTGAAAATTGTTGGGTAATATTTGGTTAAAGAAAGGAAAGAGAGGGCTTCAAATGTTTTTCCTTTCTTATGTGATTGTCCATCACTTACGAACATCATCCGTAACTTAAACTAACCCAAAATTAGTTTTTTGTACAACTCAATTGTTACCTATCACACAATTAAGGGCTCATAAAAAATTTCTTTTGGGTCAATTATAAGTTACATTATATGTAACTTAGTAAAACGACATACATGTGGTCTTTTAACTATACATTTAACCGCTTTCACTTCTCAACTCATCTCGCCGCTTCACTATCTACCTGACATCTAGATATTTTTAGATTTTGACTTTGACATTTTTACTTGTAATTTCTTAGAATTTTCTAAAAATATCTCATTAAATTCAACACATTGAAGAAACTACATTAATGTTCTATCATATGTCAATCTTTCTATTTGTAGATATGTCTTATAAGTCAATGTCTACTCGGGAAAGGAATAAAAGCTTCTTCCTTTTCTTTTTTGGGCCGGAATATTGAAATAGGCCGATGAACAATGTTTGGTGAATAGGACAGGTTATTGTAATGAATCTGGAACTAGAACACTGAAATCAAGATTATGTACTTCTCTGTTGCAAGGTTGATACATTGAAGTATTCTGTGTATGTGTGTGAGGTTTAGATTAAGCTATTTCTTAAGATGGTATATTAGTAAGTAATAAATGAAACTGCCTATGTTGAATTTATGTAAGGAGTCCATGCGAGCCTTGCACAGAGAGAGGAACGTTAAGCAAACTTAAATGCTATTGTTTAAACTCTTACCTTCGAAACTTAGTTAAACTTTTATTAGGTCAAGGAACTACTAGATATTCAAGCAAAAATAGTCTAAATAGAACTTAGGAAGAAAAGGTGTAGTGATTTTGAAACATAATAATACAATATCACATACAAGAACTCAGCGGGCATGGAAAGATTGCTAGTCCTTAGATTTAACTCATTGTCAAAAGTTAGTTAAAGAGTTGAAGGCTGCATCAAACTTATATATTTTGTTAAAGAATTTTTCTTAGCCGATATTGAATTACTTTCGTAACACTTCTTGTCACATGCTAGCCACCCTTAAGTTTATATATTGCCATGTTATGTTTTTAGTACATGGTAAAATAGCATGGGTTACTTGTAAGTTTGACTATGATACCATAAAGAAGTTCAAAGGTTTAGCTTATAGATAAAGTTAAACTAATGCAATTGTTGATGGTTAATTAGTTCAACCTCGTATACTTAACCCAAGAACCGTAGAAATTACTATCTTAACAAGACTGTTAATATTAGGAGTATGTCTGTGTGGTTTCTCCAGATCTGTCTTCCTTACTGTCAAATCAAAAAAGACAGCAAAATATCATATTTAAGACTTACTGACTAATATCGAGAATTTATTTAAAAGCTGGCGTATTTCCTAGGCAAATTTCGTATAGTTTCACTTACAAGCTAGATAGACAATTGCGCCCATCTGAACTAATTAAAGGCATACAAAAGACTATACGAGTTTCTTTTTCGTAGTTTTGTGGTGGGTGCGACAATATAGCTCGGGATAGACTCATAGAGCTGAATGGGATGAGGAATTCATGAAGGTCACCCTTATACGACATGGTTTCGTTTGAAGGGTTTTTTTGGCTTTATTGAGTTGATCCAGTACCAATGATAAATTTAATTACCATAATCTATGCCCATGAGACGGGCTTTATTTTCAGTTTAGTTGTTTATACCATATTTTTCTGAACATAATTAAAATTCACCAGCTAGCTTGATAGCATGACCCCAAAAAAAAAAAAAATGCTTTAGTGACTCTGTACTATTGTCTTTCAGCATGTCCAGTGATAAGAAATCTATCATCAATCCAGCTGATCATTAGTATAAAACATTACATTTTGTCGTCAGAGTGACAACTGGATTTATCCACTTGCTACTCTTTTTTTTTTTAAAAAAAAGGGGGGAAAAATAAAGCCTTCAAATATCCTCCAATCCGTTGCCTAATTAATACGGAAAATGTTTGTCATGAGGAAAAAAATGCATTTAAGGTCAAATCTAGCTCTCATTGGTGGGAAAGAACCTAAGTTATGTTGTGCTGCTTAAGGGGGGGAAAAAACACGTGGTTTACCTTAATTTAAACTTTATTCAGCAACTTGAATTCATGAAAATCTCACCCTCCTCGTGTTGTTACTGCAATTTGTTTTTCAACTGAATTCTTCTCATGTTTGTATTAAGGTTGTTCATGACTGGTTGAAAAATTACACGTTTGACATCACAATAGAAGTACTCGAGAAGTGACCCATAAAATGGTTCAAATTAGGGTGTTGGTCACGAAAGTATTGTGGTGCTCTATCTATCGTGTCTCCATATATATCTGCCAACATATCCTTCGCAAGTTAGAATAATTAGTCATCATATCTCCATATATATCCGCCAACTTAACAGCATGTATCGATAATTAGGATACTTCACCCCAAATGAATATGAGAAAGTCTCCTATCCCTATTCCCTGGTTCAGAAACTTTCATAAAAAGGAAACTCTCAGTTTGACTATGGATTCTCCCCTCATTTTCTTTTTTTATTTTTAAATTATTTTTGTTCTTTCGCTTCAGATGGCTTCACACTCATCGAATTACATCATTTGATTTCCTCCAACCCCATAGCAATTGTGGGCTACTTTGAGCCCTAGTTAGACGCAGTTAAGTAGCCCAATCAATCAACAACCATATATTTCTAACCAGACAGTGATATGAGAATAATGAAACTTAAAATAAGTAGAAGGAAAAGAATAAAAAATGTGCCTTATATAGCACACGAAAATTAATTGTAGGAGGGGAAAGGTACCCACCTCAAGACTTTTGGAGTAAATACGCATGAAAGCATTCTCGCCACCATCCGCAGAACTTGAAGCCCCAGTAATCCCTGCATGCCGCAGGAACTTTGCTGCTTTGTCTGCTTTAATTTCTGTGGCTATTGTTGTTTCATGTTCCCTTGAATAACTGAGTTCAGTATAGCTTAGCTGGCCTTGACAGTTTTTGCTTAAAATTGTCTCTTTCGAAAGCATAAAATGTTTATAGACACAACTCCATTATTCATTCCTAGAGAGAGAATAAATCCGTATTGCACTAATTAAGCATCTCAAAAAGTTAAAAAAAAAAAATTCCTTCAATGCCAAAGCATACTAACTAGGGTTTGCAGTGGGATTAGGGCACTCTATCTCAATAGGGCGTGTGTGACATTCACAGCTAGAATGAGGCCAGAAGCATGCTTATGCATCAAACCCATTCGCTGGACCATAGTGCACCTTCTTTTTTCGTCCCAACAAGCCTTCGAATCATCGATTGTCTCTGCCTAATTGGAGATCAACTTGCTTTTAAGACATATTACCCTATTTTACTCGTGATAAAGGCATGCATGAAGGTCGAAATATACATGTGGGCTAGTACTATTGAATCAATTACAAAGTAAAGTAAAAAAAAATAAGGATGAACTAGAGAAAGTAAAAGAGCAACTATGCTCATGTAAACTCGTAAAGGGAAAAAAAAAAGAAAGGAGTAGCATGCGCGAGCATGTGGGCGCAATTTATATGTTTTATTAGCAGTAAATTTTGGAACAATTTGATGCAAAAAGCTCGCTATAATTAATATATCCTTTTTGCGCAGTGTAGTATTCTTTTGTTTAGTTATGCAGGGCTTCTGTCGGACGTTTGGGTTTCTGAAAAGTGATGTCACAAGTTTCATACAAACAAAAGACTTAATTGCAGAAGGAAAATTCCGAGTCCAACAGCGACAGGGCACCTGACAATGGAGAGAGTGCTCAGTGCCTCAGACAGTTTATGTGGATCTTCTATAACTTCCCTCGATCATAACTTCTCTTGTGTTCAGTATGCGATTTAGTTAGCACTTTCTTGAGGAATATTCCCTTTTGAAAATGTCCACAAATTAAAAGGATAGGTTTTGTATTGCAAGATAACCATCTCTCAATTTGTACGAGTGACGATGGTAATGCTTTAATTAGTCCTATCTGGGATTGACAGTCAAATTCTAACTGTGAATGTGTTTAATAAAATCTTTTAATCAATTTATGATAGAGAGTGAAATGGCCATATTACTCTTGTTATTTTATTAAAAATATAATTATATTGTTATATATTGTAATTTTTTTTTGTATTTTTTTATATTTAATAAATATAATTTAATTTTAACATTTATAAAAACTATAAATTAATGCCGGTGACTCGTTGGAAAATCAAAAGTTGTTTGTTGACGACAGATCCAATGATGGTATCATTAGCACCAAAGGAGCAGCAGAGAAGCCGCAATTGCTCGGTAACATCGTCGTTAAACAACAACGTACTGTACACTACCAACTACATATGACTTCCGGTGCAACTCCCTCTTTGAACCAATAGGAGCTGCACTATAACTAGCCCCCATTTGATAGCAACGTTGTAGTGAAACGGCGAGTTTAGCTTGCAATTACAGCTTCTCTACTATTCCTTTGACGCCGATGGTGTTACCATTAGATAGATCGGGAGAAAAGTGAAATGTAATGGTGTTGGATGGGTTGTCAAATAACTCTTTTTTATTTTTTGGAAACGGCCGCTATTGAAATTATTTTTTTGTATTATTTTTAAACAATTGAAATTCATTATATATGTATATATAAAACACAAATTTTTTAAAATTTTGAAGTTATATATACAAACATTACTATACCTCACAACTATTAGATTTACTAAGCACCTAATAACTTTTCTTTAACATGAAATAATTTTATATGTATCTTAAAAATTATAATATTTCAATACTAAATAGGATTTTAGGCACTTCAAACTAATAATAACTCTAAAAAGGTAAAAAACAAAAACAAGCGTAGGCCTTGGAAACCCATTGACATTTCAAGGCCATGAATGCTGACAACATTTTCAAGTTAGTTAGCATTTTTTTTTTTTAATTTTGATAGAATTTAGGCGCACATTGATTGTTCTACAAATACGGATGACCAATTGTCGATGAAGAGTAAATTACCAATAAAATCCTGGATTTGTTGGTGCTATTGTCAAATTCCTAATTCCCTCTTTTATATTTGTATCTCTATTCTTAATGAAAAAAATTATGTAAAAAGATGAGAAGATAAATTGAATTAAAATGAGAATATATTTTCATTTTGCTACTAACTCTTCGCACCCCCATTAGTTTCTGATGTGTTTTTCCTTCAGATAAAAAAGTCGGAGATGAAGTTTCAATAAATTTGATTAATCTATTATATATATATATATATATATATATGAGATAATCATCAACTATTTACATGTTTTCTCTTTGTCACTTCATAATTATTTTGAATCGATCATAAATAAAATTAAATCTACTCTATATTAGACAAGAAATAAGGAGTTAACGAAGTGGTGTGAAGATATGATAACGAAAAGAAAAATATTTTTATGTGTTAATTTAATATTAATCATATCTGTACTTTATGTAATTTCATCTAATAAAAAAGTTAGCAAAAAATTAAAAACGAGCATTTTACAAAAATATTCAAGGCGTGCCGCCAGCATCGGTCTTTCGGATTTAACAACAGAGTAGAGTTTTCAACACCCATAAAAAATTCTTATAACATCCCTTTTAAATTTTATTTCTTAAAATACCCCAGTAAAATTTATAAAATATAAACCTCTGAATTAA
The DNA here is from genome assembly GCA_030449905.1 of Luvunga scandens. Classification (NCBI taxonomy): domain Eukaryota; kingdom Viridiplantae; phylum Streptophyta; class Magnoliopsida; order Sapindales; family Rutaceae; genus Luvunga; species Luvunga scandens. The sequence continues at coordinate 381,476 of JASUUG010000383.1, read as the reverse complement.
AATTAACCATCTTCCCATGTAAAAAAAATTTATTTATCTTATAGTTTTTATTTATAAAATATGTATAAATCCTGAAATATCAATTGTTATCTTCTTATTTAATCGTTTCTATCTCCATACATCTATACCTTTATAATTTTCTCAAAAATTTTATTAAAATTAAAACATAAATGTAAATTATGAAATGGGGCGAATAATTTGTCTAATTATTTAATTGAATTTCCATTCAGAAAATAAGAAATGAATTATGTACCTATCATTTAGGTAAGTTTAATTAAGAAGGGCTTTTATGAGAAATTTTGAGGGGTGTAAAAACGCTTCCTCTTTAAATAAAGATTACCAAATCAACAAAATGATTGGCCCGGAGAAATGGATCACACTTTGGCCCATTAGTAATAAAAAAGTCCAATAACAACATTTTTAATTTGTATACTCAATATGAACTCGTTTGAAATTATTTTTAGGAATATCAAAAGTAATGAAAGGTAAAAGATAATTTTAGTACTTGATAAATATTTTTATAAATTACTTTTGATAAAATCATTTTATTCTATAGAAAATTTAAAAAAGTAAAAAAATAATAATTTTTAACATATGAATTTGAAAATCAATTTTACACTTATATATATATATATATATATATATATATATATATATATATATAAATAATTGTATTTTTCATAATTATTCTTATTAATTTAAAAATAAAGTCCTTAAATTTTAATAGATTATTATTATTGCTAATTACATTTAGATAACCAAAAAATAAAATTAAAATTAATAATATAGAAATATTTATTTTAATTATAAATTATTATATGTACACATTAAAAATATTTTACATACACGTTTATGAATATGCAAATAAATTTTAATTTAATATTATGTTAGTTTCAGTAATTTAGATTGTTACAATTGTTTAAAAATAAGATTTATCAAATATATGCGATTACTTTTACAATCTACAACATTTTTTAAAATAAAATTTATTAAACATTTAATTAATTTTCTTTATAACTAATTATTTTTATAGCGCATTTAACAATAATTATTTTAAATCATATGACATTACCAAAGAGTCCGGATGTATTAAAAAAAAAAAAAAAAAGCAGCACATTCCATTTTCTCCGAGTCCTTTGGATCGCAAGACATTCCAACTTAGAATGTTTCTGTCTCCGACTCTCTCTCTTTCAATCTAATTTCCATCTTGCTCCACAAACAAGGCTTAAACATCTCCTTTCTCCTGCAGTCCCAACGTGGCAAAAATTCTTCTCTCAATTTTCCTCCTCAAAACAAAATTCACCAACCCAAAATTTTCATTATTATTATATTAATACGTAATAATACTATCATCTCTCTCTGTCTTCGAATGCAAAATGCCTCTAGGCAAGCGTGGCCTCAAGCGCTCACCATCATCATCGTCATCGACAACATCAACGACCGTTATAACCATAGCATTCATAGCATTATGCGTTCTTGGCGTATGGATGCTGACTGGCAAAACCTTTTCACCGCCCACCACCGCCACCACCACTGGCGACAGTGGCTTCTCTTTCTCCAACGAACCTGAAACTCTCAAAGCCACTGAGAAAAACGAGCACACTGTCTTCGAGGATAATCCTGGCGTTCTCCCCATTGATGCCATTCAAACAGGTGATCCGAATCAGGCTCATTACACTACTACCAATGACAAAGGAAGTGGCGGCAGCGATAAACAATATGAAGGAAATGCGAGTAGTACTAGTGATGACGATAGCAAGATGAGCGATGAAGAGAAAGTGAAGAAAATCATTGAAGAGCAGAAGAAGCAGAAAGAAGTTGACACTCAAATGTCTGAAGATAAGACCTTAATTGAAAACCAACAAGTTATTGACAATAATGGCAAGTCTGCAACTGAAGAAATGATTAATCAACAACAACAACGGCTAGAAAATGCCGGAAACAAGACAATAAATGTTAATAATCCTGAAAATCATATATCAGATGAAGATAAACGACGAAGTATCGAAAAACATCAAGAGCAACATGTACAACAGAAGGAGGAAACTCCTTTCCACAGTTTCAGCGACCAAACAGTCCCTTATCTGCAGCCACCACTCCTGCAAGAAGTTCAAGTTTCTAACTCATCAAAATCAGAGAATGTGACTCAAGAAACCGAACAAGAAAATACAGAAGAAACAGAGGGCAAGAGAGCAAAGGAACACAAGCTGACCAATTCTAACTGGGCCGTCAGTGAGACATTGAATCCCGATGCGGACCATACGGGGATTCCAATGGAATCACTGGAGTCAAAAAAGTCATGGTCAACGCAAGCAAGTCAGTCGCAGAACGAGAAAGATAGGCGCAAAGATGAATCAGAGGGTGACGAGGGTAATGGGAACACCGACGGGTACACATGGCGTTTATGTAACGAAACAACGGGCCCTGATTTTATACCTTGTTTGGACAATACGAAAGCCATACAGCAGTTACGTACTACCGCCCATTACGAACATCGTGAAAGGCATTGTCCTGAGGAGGGGCCCGTTTGCTTAGTTCCCCTTCCTGAGGGATACAAAGCACCAATCCCATGGCCAAAAAGCCGAGATAAAGTAAGAGTGTGAATAAGAGCAGGGATTGGTATGATTTCTGTGGGTTTTGAACTTTATTGTTGCGGTCTTGCAGATATGGTATCGAAATGTGCCGCACACGATGCTGGCGGAAGTGAAGGGGCACCAAAACTGGGTCAGAGTGACTGGTGAGATCATAACTTTTCCTGGTGGTGGAACCCAGTTTATACATGGTGCCCTCCATTATATTGATTTTATTCAGCAGGTGAGTTTTCCCCACTGGATCAGAGATCCTGGTTTGTTCACTATCACTGGTGGTGCTTGGACAGCTAGGTGATATTTCTGGTCGATGTATATAGCACGACAACTGTATCGATCGTTACTGCCATCGATTTCATCTATTTATTATTTTTTTTCTAAACTTTGTCCAACTGAATTTCTTTAGCAATTTTTTTACTATCATTATTCAACTTGAAAAATTAATTTTCTTATGTGGAAGGCGGTACCCCAAATAGCATGGGGAAAGTACACTCGAGTGATCTTGGACGTTGGGTGTGGAGTTGCCAGCTTCGGAGGTTACCTTTTCGAAAGAGATGTTCTTACAATGTCATTTGCACCAAAAGATGAGCACGAGGCTCAAATCCAATTTGCCCTTGAAAGAGGAATCCCTGCAATATTAGCTGTTATGGGCACTCAGCGGCTGCAATTTCCAAGCAGCGTCTTTGATCTCGTTCACTGTGCACGTTGTAGGGTCCCTTGGCACATGGACGGTATACGTCAATAAATCTAACTCTTTAGACTTATAGCTCACTTGCTTAATGTTGCTGACAAAAAATTAGATTTAACTTTTTTTTTTTTGGGTTTCTGTGGCAGGTGGTAAACTTCTTTTGGAATTGAACAGAGTTTTAAGACCTGGGGGTTACTTCGTTTGGTCAGCTACTCCTGTATATCAAAAGCTTGAAGAAGATGTTGAAATCTGGAATGGTAAATTTCCAACATAGTAAGTCTAATTTCGGCTTTCGACTCATTCAAGCTGACGTGGAGTAGTAATTTTCTCTAGCAATGTCCAATTTGACCGGATCCATGTGCTGGGAGCTTGTGACCATCAAGATGGATAAGCTAAATTCTGCTGGGTTTGCCATTTACCGTAAACCCACCACAAACGAATGCTACGAGAAAAGAAACCAGATGACTCCTCCAATGTGCCAAAATGAAGACGATCCAAATGCTGCCTGGTAGGTGTTTTAACTCGCCAGTTTAATTTGCTATATGCTGACCGATAAACATTCCGTTTCATTTCAGGTATGTGCCTCTGCAGGCGTGTTTGCTGCGCGTGCCCGATGACAAGGCTGGGAGAGGAAGCCAGTGGCCGGAGGCATGGCCCCACCGATTGCAAAGACCTCCTTACTGGTTAAACAGCTCCCAAATGGGAATCTACGGCAGGCCGGCTCCCCAAGATTTCACAAGAGATTATAAACATTGGAAATATGTGGTCAGCACGTCATACATGAGCGGATTGGGTATCAGTTGGTCTAATGTTAGAAATGTTATGGACATGAGAGCTGTCTACGGAGGGTATTTTACTTTCTTTTTCCCTTTTCCATTTTTTCCATTTGTTCATCCATTCAAGCGAGATGTAAGTTCTGCCTCCTGCTTGCAGATTTGCAGCAGCTTTGAAGGACCTTCAAGTTTGGGTTATGAATGTAGTGAATGTAAATTCTCCAGATACACTTCCCATAATATATGAGCGTGGTCTTTTTGGAATATACCATGATTGGTGCGAATCTTTCAGCACTTACCCACGAAGCTATGATCTCTTGCATGCTGATCATCTTTTCTCACAGCTTAAAAATAGGTATAAATTATTGAGTACTCACTTCATCTTCCTGATATCTCTAGTCTTTTTCTTGTCCTCTTTCAATATTAATTAGAAGCCCGATTTCCATACTTCTGGGTTTGTTTTAATTTGACAGGTGCAAACTTGTTCCCGTGATGGCAGAGGTCGACAGAATAGTCAGACCTGGAGGTAAATTGATTGTTCGTGATGAAGCCAGTGCAGTGAGTGAAGTTGAGAACTTACTTAAATCTCTACACTGGGAAATTCTTTTCACCTTCTCCAAAGATCAAGAAGGGGTACTCAGTGCTCAGAAAGGCAATTGGCGGCCAGACATATACCAACCTTCATCCTGATCGTGGAGAAGATGCATCGCAGAGTGTATGCCAGGGGCCGACTCATTTTGCCTTCTGTTTAGCATTGTCATCGGATATAGGGGTATCTTCTTATACTGAAATTTGACAAGGTGAAAACCCATCGTTTGTTCTCACTAGGATGTAAAGCTGCTAAGAATACATACCCATAGCAAGTAATGTAACTGCCTGATTGGTGATGTCTTACTCCAGGAACATGAATGCTAGAAAGCATATAAATTGCGACTTCTCAAATCTCACCACTTTTTTTAATATGGTACAGGTGATTGTTATGGGCAAATAAGATATATATATTAAAAAAAAATACAAATTATAACATAACATATCTTCTTCAACTGGGCTTCGTGCAAACATTTTCCTACTCATCAGGAAACATGGAAATAAATGCAAAACTAATTATCATCATAATTCTTTAATACACATATCTCCTAACTAGCAAGTTGGAACTAAACAGTTGTTGCTATCAATCATTTTCAACTTTAATTTATGATTTGTCACAAGTGAAATCCAGCAATACGAGCTTGCATTAGACCAGAATTTGATGAACTGTTCTAACAGCAGAAAGTGGATTAAAAAAAAAGGCGAACAAAAAGAATAACCTTATAGTACTAGTTCACCAGATGATACATCATTTACAACAGACTTGTAATATAACTCAGAATGTCTCATTCTAAATGAATGATATTCGCATTAACTCAGTTTTATTTCAGAAGACAGGATACTTGCATATGATTTTAAAAAAAAAAAAAGAGTGAATGGCTTAATCCCCCACAGTCTAAATTTTATGCACAGCAAAACTTTTTATGGGAACATCAATTTTTGATAGAGAAACGAGAGGCACATTCTATATCATTGCTTTTGGCAAAAACAAGTAAATGAGTAACTGTATAGTAAGTCTGAATATGCAACACCAACTTGCATATTCAAGATGAATCAAATGTTATCAATGTTACCACATCTCATTTTCACATCCAAACTACATGTACAAATACTTTTTACCAGAACATCAATTTTCCATGGAGAAAAGAGAGGCAAATTCTACATTATTGCTTTTCGCTTACATCATATAGCTAACAAATAAAACTCTCACCAAGACTTGCTCAAGTACACTGGTGTATAAAATTTCCTCACATGGTTATAGATTGGATGCATATGCTTCTCATCCTTGCATCACATCAACTTGTACCAAGTAACTGCTGCAACTGACCACTCAGGAAAGCAGCCTTGAGATCTGAATCATAAGAATAATAGGGAATCAACAAAAGCACCAGATAAAAGGTGGTTGCACCGCAAGGGTAACGTGATAAGAAGAAATTTAAATTACAAGTAGACTAAGCCAGAGAACTGAGAACAACCATCAGCACCACCTATGTGTTCGCCATTCACAAAGATTTGTGGGACGGTACGTCGGCCTACCAGATCCAAAAGAACATACTGAATTTGAGCGCCATCATCTACACATTTTTGCAATCACAGAGGAAATTTAATCCCTTTTTCCAAATTCATAAGAAAGAACAGCTAGCTACAACAACAATAGTAGACAGATACCTCGAAGATCAAGTTCCACAACAAAAGGCTGCTCATTTAGCTTAGCAAATATGTCCTTGGCACGCAAGCAATACCTGGCAACAGGGTAAGAGAAAGTCCAATTTTCATTAAATTTTGTACATGATGTTTGAGGGAGCGAGAGCAACTATCGCAGTATGGTCAGTTTTGCTCAAGTTTATAAGAACAGCATCCTTTAACTCCGGCCATGCAAACAGCTTAAAACACAACAACAAATAAACCTTCCTTTTTTTTTTAAAGAAAACCGGAAAAAACTTGCCACTCAGTCAACGAACAGAAACCAAGTCTACAGAGAAAAGTTTCATAATAGGAGAACTATCACACAGTCTAAAATATGAACTAAAAGAAACATCTTTCTATTTCTAAACTGATCGAAGCACGATTGTTTAACCACCAATCTCCACTCGTTGTAAGATTATACCATAATCGTTATAGTTAGAAACAGTTTACCACTTATAGAACAACTACCAGCAATGCAAAAATTTCATTTCTGAAAATAATATTGGAAGATTTTGATGCATCTGTCACAGATGGCTCCAAATTGGGCTTCCAATTCTGTGAAGACTCGAAACAAATCCTGGTTTGTGAGTGAAAATTTTTTAATATTAAATCGCATATTGAACGTTTCAATCAAATTGTATTTATCAAAGCACCTAATTCACAGAAAAAAAAAACCCAATTCAGTAGAAACGATCACGGTCATCATTTATGTAAGATAAAGCCATAAAGGTAACCGTATTAAAATGAAAACTTATTTTGTTGAGTAAAAGAAATAGAGAGAGACAGACATACGGGCAGTAGGATTTGGAGAAAATGACAATCTTGTTGGAGAAGATGGAGTTTTGAACAAAAGCCGAGACCGAATGGTCCGCTTCAGCTGCCGTTGGTGCGTTTCCAAGCAGTAAGAAGAATAATACACCCACCGCCTCAACAAGAAATCGCGACTCCCGACCGCGCTCCTTCATTTCTTCACGGCAAAAGTTGAACAACCGTCGCCAGCACGCTAATGTTTGTCATCTTAAATCTTTATAATAATAATAATAATAATATAGATACAGAGTCAGTCGGGCTCGTATCAGGCCGCACGCCATATGCCGCAATTTTTGAGAGGCCTCATAGTTTATATAAACCCACGGGCCAAAGACCCAAGCCCTACGTAAAAGATAGAATGTCTCGTTAAAATGAGTCATTAGGCTTTTTTTGTCGTGTCGGAAAAAATATCATATAGAATGGAAAGGGATTTATATCATTGTATGTGAATGGTCTTTATTCTAAGAAATGATCGGTAAATTATTTATGGTAAAATGGCTTCATTCTTGAAATTGAATGTTAATGGTTTGGATTGTCTTATATTTATGTGAAAGCACATTTTCTCCACTCGTTGGGAGCCGGTTTTCCGAACCAACGTTTAACCTGTTGAGAGAAATATCCTAACAAATATTGTAATGATAAGAGATCAATATTTTAGTTTGAACAAGTACGCTACATTAGCCCGTATCTGATTGGGTAGTTTCCCTTCAATTCTTTGTATTGAATGGGGTCCCAACTTTAATTCCAAAACGGATTTTTCATCATCATAAATATTTTATATTTATGCGTGTGACTGGTCTCGAGCTTATTGGGCGTACCCAGAAGGCTATTTGCCAGAATTGAGGGGGGGAAAAAACACTATAAATACGAAAATATTACCATGCAATTTGAAGTATGTAAAATACAAACAGAATAATCATGACGAAAAGACAAATTATTATCGAGTCACGAACAAAATCGCATGACAAAAGAAATCTGTAAACCAATCAATCATAATTAGATTTGTGGTCATTGGAATCGCATTTATAAAGCTTGTTATAAGCCTCAAGCTCCTCATAATAAACATCCCACACGCATCTAACGCATCCGGACCCACAACAATCCCCAGGCTCCGGCTTTTCCGGCGGAGGCGGCAACATCTTCTTCGATTCTTGCTCTTCTTCTTTGATCTTGATATTCTCCTCCTTCACCGGTTCTCGATTGCTCTCCGTCGCCATATGTTTTGGGACGGCGTTGAGACAAAAGTCCTGAAATCTGCTAATCTTGTTATTGACGATTGTTTTCGTTCTGGTTATATCTGGTCTCAATCTCATGGCAAAGACAACATGGCTTGAGGTTCGGGTACGCTCTGTCTTTGCTGCGATATGATTGGCTATTGGAGACTCGTTATGATGATTATAATGGGATTGGGCGGCTGCTTCCATTGCGCGCTGCGCAACTCTCTTTCCTTGTACCCAACTACTTCTATTCAACGTTCAAACATTAGAGCGCGTGGCGATTGACTAAAAGAGACTTGACTGACACACGTTGCGGTTTCTTATTGGTTTAGTCAGTCTGGGTCAGTTCTGTGCTGCCAATACCAATCGGAAGAAGAGCTCATACGCCACGCCTACGCGTAATGATGCAATGGAGTTCATTCCGTAGTTCGTACCGTACATTTGTAGTAGTCCAAAACAAAAATCAGATCAACGCAGTAATGTTCCTCGTCAGATTTCTCCATATTTACTATCAAATTAAAAAGTAGATTTTAATTTATTTAAAATTTATTTTAATTTATGTAGTAAAAAGTAGATTTTACTACGCACTTCATAATTGCTCTTTAAAGTTTATTTATTTAAAATAAATATATTTTTAAATAAATAAAATATTTGAGATATTTGTTGATATTTTAATTTTATAAGTGTTTTGAATAAAATTTATTTAATTATATTACACGTATTTATGTGATCACTATATAAATTTACAAAAAACATAAATATGAGTTATCTTAAAATTAGATGAATTGGGCTTGCAATTGATGATAGAGTTGAGCACTTTATTTATATTCATACTGTAGTGAATTCGTTAAATGATATATTTTAATCATGTATTAATTTACCAATATAATTTGACATTGAACTAGATCATATATGAAATTTAATTACCCTTAAAATACCCATTAGACTTATTGAATCTCATAAAGTATTAATTTTATTACAATCTTAATCTTTAGTTAATTATAGTTTCATAATTATGATTTTTATTTCATTTGAGTTACTAATAAGTGCAACATACTTTTGTAATCAAGATAGCCAAGTATTGTGGTGGGAGCAATTATGAGCAATAAAATAATAGATGAACAATATAAAATTTATACAACACATCCCTTAATGATTTTTTAGTACTTCGTCAAGAATTCCCTAGAAAAAGTATGTCTACATAATTAGTAAGTTAAAAATGATCATTAGAAAAAATTAGTAAGTGATAAGGAATAAAATATAATTAAATTAATTGAACTATTGATATATCAATTTAATTGATGATATGATACAAAAAATTATTTAATAAAAAAATAAATGTGGTATGGGTCGAATTATTATTTGAAAATACTATCATAAATAGCATACAATTATGGAGGTCAATTATAATAATTTAGTAGAATAAATTTAGAATTAAATAATTAAACTAATTTAATTATAAACCTAATTATTGTAGCCATTATTATATATATCCAAATGATCTCTAAATTAGCTCACTTAATTGACTACAGTATTGTTGTACTAGTAAGTAAAATAGCTAGTTATTTAGGTAAAAAAGCTAAATATATTATTAAGTGAGAGACTATATTTAATATATTTGTGTATAAGGAGTCTGTTTTACTTTACAAGGTAGCCCTATAACAAGCAGTCAGACACAAGTAATGTGTAACACCCATTTCATGTGTAAGTGGTTTTATTTTAATTAGTATTATTTAAGATAAGGTGTGATTCTTTTTATCTATTTTTATTGATTTATTTTTTTATTTAGTTTTCTAAACAAAATATAAAAGATTATAATCTTTATTGTATAATATTTTTTATTTATTTATAAAAGTAAGAATTTTTATAAAATGTAAAATCTTCTTTTATCTCCTTACGATTAAAACTTTTAAGCTAATAACCATATAAAAGTAAAGAATTCTAGGGTTTTCTTTTACGCATGTTTGAAAGAATTTCTGAGGTATTTATCCTTCTCTAAGTTTTATAATCTTAGGTGTTTGACGATGAATGCATGAATTATTCTTTTAATCATGAGTAACTTAGTAGATATGAGTACTGTAATTTAATTACTATTTTTCCGTTATTTTTTATTTAATTTCTAGAAGAAAGTTTTCACAAAATTAAACTAGACATCATAAGGCTTTTAATGATATATTTTTTGCAAAGAGATTCTAAGTAACCAATTTGTTGTAAATTTTCGAAGTTGGAATAGTAGTGCTGGAAAATTCCGATTTTTAGCAGCATGTCTGACTTCGCTGCTTTTTCTGATTATCCAAATACTCTCTGAAAATTATGTTGAATTTTCTGTCTAATCCTCATTATGTCTACTTACAGTATGTTTAATTTCATAATTTTTGGTTGAGTGCAAAAATTAATTAAAATCTTTATGTTAGGCTAATACAGTTCTGGAAACTGTTTTCCAAAATTGTGATGGCTAAGGATAAGATTATTTTAGGCTGTTAAAAGGATTTAAAATGACTCATAAAAATAATATTCATATAATATTATGAATACTCTATGATTTAAAGTTTATTTGACTAATTTTCATTGAGTGAGCATTAAGTTATGAATTTTTGAAGTGCAAAACATAAATCTGAATGTTTCTAGACAGGTTTGCTAGTCTTTTAATGTAAATTTGTTTAAAATAGTTTTACATCTTCAAAACTTCTAGAAAGTTGATATATTGTTTCTTAATGTCTCTACTATTTTTAAATTAAGTGGATTTTTATGAGTTCTATTAGATATTTTATGAATTTTCTAAATCAGCTATCTCTGTTTTTACTACTTGCGGGTAGTGTGCATATGTGCATGTAAAATTCAGTTCTCAATATGTTTCTGACCTTCATTCTTTTTTTTTTTTGAATTTTTATATGAAATGTTACACATGTTTATGATTTCTTTTTGTAGTTTTTATAATTTTCTGACATATGATTAGCTTGGTAAAAATCAGTTTGTATAGGATGGTCAAGTTTAGACTAACTTTAATGGTTTAGTGCTTACAACTAAGTTTGATTATATTGAAGTTATATCAAGGTCGAATGAGTAGTGATATTGATAAGCGTGTGTTTTAATGTTTAGGACGAGATTAAGCATGGTTTTTATTATTCTTCACTGTTGAGAATTGAGATAAGTAGATTCATGCATAATACATATATTTCACTATTAAATTACTTTTAATTTGAGATATGTATCATGTTGAATTAAAAGTATATGAAATTGATTTATTTTAGTTTATGATATTATTTTGTTAAATAAAATCATTCTTTAAAATTATATGTAATAAACCCCTATTTATCAAAAACTTGTGTCATAAATTATTTTAAAAATGAAAACTTTTATTAAATTATTTTAAGTCAAATACTTTGAAATAATTATCAATTATTTAGATACAATTTGCAGAAGCTTACAAATGATTAAAAGATTAATGATAATTTTAAATGTTTTGGCTCATTATTAGTAACGATGTTATGTTATGGAAGGCTAGCCGAATTATGTGCACATATGATGTTGATGCTAATTATTTCTACGGGCTACAGTATCATGAATGATGTTAAATAGTCGAGTAATCGGGTCTACAAGTGATACTATGTGGCATGAGCTAACTCTGTTTTATGTGTTATAAAAGGTTAACTCTGTTTTATATATTTTAAAAAATTAATTATGTTTTATGTGTTACAAAGTCTAATGGTATGTTTAAATAATTTAAATGACTTTATGATATTTTAATTTATTTTTGCGAAATGATGATTTACAAAGGTATATTCCCTTATTATTATTATTATTATTATTATTATTATTATTATTATTATTATTATTATTATTATTATTATTATTATTATTATTATTATTATTATTATTATTATTATTATTATTATTGTTGTTGTTGTTGTTGTTTTTCTATGAAATGTTATTAAATTATATTTGTAACTTTTTTTTTTAGTATTATACATGAGTTTATTTACCGAGTTGACGGCTCACCCATTATTATCACATTTTTACAGATAGAGTTAGATAATGTGAACTTGAGATCTTAAGAGGAAGAAGATGAGTTCGGTTTCTTTTGGGGATTTATGTAACATTAATAATTTATGAACAATTTAATTTTCTTTATGATGATATTTACTTGAAGATTTTTTATTTCATTACTTATTATCTTTTAGAGGTTTAGAAGATTTATTATGGTTTTTAATTTGATGATTTTAGATATGAAAGTGATGGAATGCAATTTCACTCCAATTTTACTTTAATACCTTGATAGTGGAATTTGGAGTGTTACTATGTTATTTTATCTTTTAATATAAATCAATTTTTTTATTTAATATAATTAAAAATAGATAAAATAAATAACTTCTAGTCTGTCTAAAATCTATTGCTAATTGCTTTAAGTAATAATAAAGGCACAACACAAGTGTAAATCAAACTTGAGTAATAACCTAAAGTATCGTTGATGATGGATTGTGACCTAGAAGTTTGATGGTAACAGATCATGAGCTAGTTAATTATTGGTGACTAATTCGTTAATTGGGAGTCTAAACTACTATTACGAAAAAGTAAAAGTACGATTTTTAGATTATCATAATTTTGTATGTTGTATGAGAATTGCAATCTAATAATTTTTGCTGGAAATTTTTTTTTAACTAACATCAGCTTGATTAGCATAAAATTTTAATTGTATTATTTGATAGGTGAACAACAGCTAATTTTCCATTGCTAATGCATATGAAAAAGAACATGTTAGCTGCAATCCAAATGCTACCTTTTCAAGCCTAGCAGTAGTAGTAGCAGGTTGAAGTAGTCAAAATCATAAGCCAACCTGAGAAACTTCATCTTGAAATCATTCCATGGCGGATACCTAGGCTCCAGTTCAGGGAAGAAGCCTCTTTGCATAATCGCCTTTTCATGGCTAAAAGTTTCAAAAGAGTAGTGCCCGTGGTATCTTCCTATGCCGCTCTGGCCAACGCCCCCAAATGGTAGCACATCACACAATTGCTGCAAAAATAACAAGGATTGAGCAAGCTTTGATTGGTTTTGTGTGAGACTAGATAAGTGCTTTTAAATTGTATAAGTACACTCAGCAGAGAGAAGCAGAGCGATACTTGAACCAAGGTGTCGTTAAATATCAAACTTCCTGATGAGGTTCCTGATACAATTTGCTTCTTGAACGTTTCATCTTTGGTAAAGGCATAAATAACTAGAGGCTTGGGCCTAGAATTGATAAATTCAATGCTTTCTTGAATGTTATTCAGCTGTTCAAAAGAGTGAAATCAAACAGAGTGCAAACAATGGTTAAAAGGGAATTTGTAGGTACAAGGAGTTTAAACTCTTATTTCTCACCGTGATTATGGGAAGAATGGGGCCGAATATTTCCTCTGTCATGATCTCTGCATCAAGTGGAGGATCTAACAAGATTGTTGGCTCAATGAACCTGTTGAAATTATCAGTGAAGATCAGAATGTTTGCTAGCAAAAGACCATATGAAAGTCTTAGTAAATTATAAGAAAGATGTCCACCCTCGGCAAAATAATCCTAACATCAGAAAATTCATGATCCAGCAAAAGGCTTTCCCTTCGAAACCAAATACTAGTAATAAAAACAACTTACAAATTTTCTTCATCTAATGAACCTCCATGAACAATGGCATCTGCAACAAGAGGATCTTTAAGAAGTTTGCGCAGTCTCTCAAAGTGGTACTCATTGATAATCCTACTGATGCATTTCGAGTCTTTGGGGTTTTCACCGTAAAATTTCTTGATTGTAGTCTTCAGTAATTCAATCTAAAAGATAGAAGAATCTCAAGTATGTGAATTGAACTTTGGAAGGTGTTGCATTAAACAAAATAATAGTACCAGAGTAGTGGCGAATTTCTTTTCCACAAGTATATAATCGACTCCAATGCAAACTTGTCCGTTGCAAGAAGCAAATTTCCCACCTATTATTCTTTTAACAGTTACCTGCAGAGCACGTACCACAAGAGAAGAACAATTAGAGCAAAGTTGTCTTCAAATTCATATCTTGCTCCTGTCTGTCAACAATTTTGCAAAATGCTTTGAGCCATCATGCAGGGCAAAGTTGGAAAACCTTTATGTCTAAGGGACTGCTTAAAGTATCCAGGATAGCAGGGCATTTTCCTCCAAGCTCCAGAGTGACAGGAGTTAAATGCTTAGCAGCTGCTGACATAACAATGCTTCCCACTCGCGGACTCCCTGAAAATATTGAAATGAAGAAAAAAAAATATAATTTTGATCATCAACTATGGTATTGCCCGTTGAGGAATCAAAATATTAATCACATCTGATCCATTTCACTTTACCCCAGATCACTAATCAATTGAACAGTAGCCCTAGAGTGACCGTAATAATAATTTTTCTAATGCTTAGGACCTGAAGTATTTATCTTAGAGAGAACGCACAATAAATGTGAAAGTATATTTACCAGTGAAGAAAATTTTATTCCATTTCTGTTGTAGCAGTTGCTCACACACATCTGCTCCACCATTAGTAACCTTAATGGCTTTGCAATCCAAATAAAGAGGAATTGTTTTGGCAAGAAAAGAAGCACATTCCACGGCTAGCTCTGAAGGTTTTAGCATCACTGTGTTGCCTGCGGCAATTGCTCCTATTAACGGCTCTAATGCCAAATCTGCGTCCAGGAATATATCTCGTTGGATCAGTGCTATGTCCACCAAAATAATTTAGTATGGATTTTGTGCAGACATGATAAAATGATACAATATTGAAAATGTGTTTGATAAAATTTTTGTAAAAGTTATTTTAGAATAGTGACATCATATGTATAACTTTTTAAATTCATCTTTTTGTTATTTTAGATATTTTTGCAAAAATTGAATAAACAAGTAAAATAATGTAATAATAAACATTGGTATAAAATTATAAGTAGATTTATTTTTTATATTATTACAAATTTTTATTAAATAAAATATTTTATAATAACTTATAGAATATCAAAAATTATTTTAATAAAAAATAATTATTATTTTATTTTAAAATATTTTAAACCAAAATTATTGTATAAACATAACAAAATCTACCCTGTATTTATCAAGTAAGTTTCGTGTTTGTATTTAATACTATTGGGCCCACAATTATTTTAAACGTTACGGAAGTCACAAAATGTGGTCCCCATACGTTTAATGCATGCGGGATAGAAAACAAAATTCGGAGAACGCCGATTACGTGTTTTGTGCATTTCTCCACAATTTCCTATAATACCCACGGAACGCTCCGACCGAACGCATTTTCTATTTTATTATTTTTATAAAACGAAAAATGCTCAATAAAAAATAATTTCAAACACACCCTTAGCGTCCAAGAGAATAAACTAATTCTGATATCAATGAATGAATTATGAGTATATACGAGTGGATTTTGGATCAGACGAAGTTAATGAAACCAAGTCTAATTCGATATCCGAATGGACTCACTGATAGGGAAGTTCCAGGTTGAACATATGAGAACTACACCAAGTGGCTCGGACACCATTTCTCCACTCGCAGGGAAGAAGAACAAAGGTAAGCCGCGCTGCCCAAAAAAAACAAACAAACATATTATTATTATTACTACGAAGTACGTTTCTCACCCCACCTACCGTGGGTTCGGTGAGTATCATTTCTGTTTCAGAGCTTGGTGTGGTGCAATCGCATTTGCATCCAGTGGAAATTAAGAATGAAAAGGGTAAAATGGTGTAACAGAGACCTTTTTGGGGGCCATCCATTTGTCCAAACAGCTCAAAGCATAGTTGGCTGATTTTTTGATTACTCCAATCTACATCAACGTGATTAATAAATAAACCGCAAGTTAAAATTATGATATATCAAAAACAAAATGATATTGATATGTTAATAATGAGTGGACTTGCCTCGTCTCGATAAGTTTCAACAGGGTGCTTTCCAAGGTCTTGATGAAGCGCTTTGAAAATCTTGTCTTCGTTGTCTTGGAGGAGTTTAATCAGCGCCCTGAGCTGGTCTTTCCTCCATGCAACGCGTTTTGTTATTCCACTTCTAAAAGTTTGTCTGAGCTCAGCTAACTTGTCTTCGATCTCCCCCATCATCGCTGCCGCCATCTCTTTACTCTTCCTACGGCCTTTTATATTTGGATTGTCAGGTGTCGTTAAAGGTCGTATTAATTAAATCGTACCGCCAACCACCTCATCCGTCCATAAATTAATGCTCTCAACGACCTTGTCATTTTTAGTTTCCAATCAAAACAAAAATGTTTCAACTCTCGCGTGAAAATTGAAATTAAGTTAGTATCATACGCTTACACGTGTCTAAATCCTAACAAGAAAACCAATCTCGTCTTGTATCTATGCCGTTACTATAGTTTTTAAATTGATGAAAATATAATCGGAATTAATTGCAAAATTAAGAGTTTTTTTTTAATGATTAATTTGACGTTAAGTGATAAAATGGTACCTATGACATTCATCTTAAACCTACTTATTTTATAAGGGCCGTCTGATTTTTTAAAACGGCTTATAAAATAAGACATCACATACTATACTTTAATCAAAAGTTAATTATTTCTTACCTTTTTAAAAATCTTTCTATATAAATCATAACCTTAAAATATCATATTACCACAACTATATATTACTTTTTATTTTATTTAGATTTATGTATTATATTCTAAATTTTGTCATATTTTATATAAAATATGATGAAATTCATTAAATTTTAATTCATTGAAAATTTTCTCTTTAATAATAATGATATATTTTTTATTAAGTTTGGACACTTCGTTAAAGTACTCTATGATGATAACAATCATTTAATATTATATGCATGATATTAATTGATTTTATTATTAATTATTAATCGATTATTTTTACAATTCACTATTACATGACAAATAAGATACCACATACATAAGTATTCCAATTTAATATCCAATATGAGTAAGGCCCCATTTAGGATTGTTTTTAGGAGATTTAGAAGTGATTTTGAGAAGTTAGAAACTAAGGGTTAGTTTGGAAATGCTGTAACTTTTAAAATAATTGTTGTTAGCTATGCTATAGAAATAATCAGCTGTGAAGAGAATCAGTTCAGTGTTTGGTAAAATTTATTTTAAAAAATACTGTAAGTTTTGAAAAAAGTTATTAGTGTTTGGTAAAATTTTCTGTTAAATGAGAAAACAAATGACTAAAATATAAATAATGTAATATAAAATTTACTTACACATATATAAAAATATGTATATATAATATTTTTAATTGTGTATTATAATAATTTAAACTAAAAATAAAATTTATACCATATTGATTTTAATTGTGTGTTATAATAACGTTAACTAAAAATAAGATTTAAACCATATTGCCATAGAGAACTTTTGATGTAATGTAAAATATAAAAAAGAAATAAGGTAAATGAAAGGAATGCTTAAATTATAATAAAAAAATTATTAAAATATTAATTTTTTTCAATTTAAATAAGGATAATTTTGGATTGAGTTAATAATTGTAAAGATATTTATTAAATTATATTAAATGATAAAATTGATTCTCAAAATCAGAATCTAAAAGTTACTCCTCCCCTGCTTTTCAAGATCAACTATAGGAGAGGCTGATTTTGACAAAAGTAATCTAATTTTTTTTTTACCAAACACTAAAATTAACTTTTAGAATTTTAAAATCAATTGTAAGTCTCCTAAATGTAATCCCAAACGGGCCCTAATTTTGGTGTTTAATAAATTTTTTTAGAAATCACTTTTGGCAAAACCACTCAATCCTATAACAGACTTTGAAAAGTAAAGAATGAATAACTTTGTACAATTTGATTTTGATAATCACTTTTATACTTAATATAATTATATATATATCAATATATATCTATTTATATTATAAACATCTAAAATTATCCTTATTAATTAGAAAATAGAATCATTAACTTTAAGGGATTATTATTGTTACTAATTGTATTATGATAACAAAATAAAAAATAAAATTAATAATATAAAATATTTATTTTAGTTGTCAATTATTATAGGCATAGAATTAAAAATTATTTTATATAAATGTTTATAACTGCTTAAATAAAATTTTATTCAACGTTATGTCCAATTCAGCAATCTATATTTATAGCAATTTAACAGTAAAATTTACAAGATACATATGACAATTTTTAAAACTTACAGCATTCTTAAAAATAAATTTTACAAAACATTTAGTTAATTCTTTTCACAGCTAATTATTTTTACAGCACATGTAACAATAATTATTTTAAAAACTATAACATTACTAAACTGGCCTTAAGCATATTATTATTATTATTATTATTGAACTCTATATAAATGTGTGTATGTATGTGCCTTTTTTTTAAAAAAAAAAAAATCATATACAATAAAAATCAAAGCCAAGTATAAATGTATAATTGAAGCCCAACATAACTCAACATACCAAAGCCTAGTATATGGGGTGGGAAAAAAGACCCTGAACTAGGCTCGGCCCTCTATTTTCTTAAAAAAAATTATAACTTAGAATAATAATTAAAATTTAAAAAATAGAGAAAAAAGTTTCATGCCTAGTTCATAAATCGGTAACGATAAAAAAAATTAAAAATTATAATAATAAACTCTTTCTTAAGTATTAATTAAGTAAGAGGATTTAGTATTAAAAAATTAAATCTTTAAACTTTTTTTTCTTTATTTTCTTTATTTATTATTTTATTTTAAAATATTTATTTTCTTTAATTAATTATTAATTATAACCACTTATTTAATATTAACTCATTTCAAATTTATAATTAAAAAATTAAACAAAAAAGTAAAAGCCCAAGCTTTGCCCGAGTCAAGCACATGTCCAGCCTTTATATTTCTCCTAAAATGAGCCTTGGGCTTGGGTAGGGATGGCAAACTCTGGATCTGGATTGAAATTTACATATTTATATTAGGTTTCATAAAAAAATATGCGGATTCAAATACGGGTAACATCCGCAATGGATGTGGGCGGATATTTTGGATATTTAGATCCATAAAAATCAAAATTAAATAGTTTAATATATAATTTAAAATTCAATAATTCACATAATAATATCAAATAAAATTCAATCATAATTCAAAAATTAATAATTCAACATGAATAACATACAACAACATCACAAATTCACAAATAAAATTTATTTTTTAATATATATATATATTCTTAATTTAAAAAAAAACTTAATAATTTACTTAATAATATCAAATAAATTTAATCCACAAATAAATTTTAATTTTTAATATATATATTCTTAATTTAAAACAAAATTCAATTATAATTCAACATAAAAACATACAACAACATCATAAATTCAAAAATAAAATTTATTTTTTAAAATATATTTTTAATTTAAAATAAAATTTAACCAGATCCAGATATTTAATTTTTTGAATGTATTTATATATGGAGATCCAAATATAAATGTCATCCCTAGGCTTGGACATAGAAATGTCCAACTCAAACCCACATTTACTATCCCTGCAAGTATAAATTAAAGCCTAGTACAAAAAATAAATTTATACAAGAAATTAAATTGATATTTATTTCAATCATTATATAATAAAATAATACTTTAATAAATGAGTGTGCTTGTTCTTTTTTTTTTTCAATAGTTTATTTAATTAACACAACATAAATATTATTTCATCTGCCATCGCCAGCCCAAATGACTGGATAAAAAGTCAAGAGAGTTGAGGCCTGACGGAACTAGGGAAGCTACATGATAATTTCGTATTTTGAATTTCGAAAATGATATTTAAGAGAATTTCTATAAAAATGAAACACAAATTTGACATGTGGACTGGCCATTCATGTTTGCCACTTGCCGGTTCAGGACTGTGAGTACTGAGTAGTCTCACGCTCACATGCATTTCGCGACGAAACAGATGATATGACAGGAAGTAAAAGCCAGTACGTTGGTGGGACCGGATTTTGAAAGTGATAGACCCCAGTTGCCAAAGACGAGCGAATTCATTGAGCTGGCACTCGGGGTCGGATTTAAACAAAAGATACTATCTTTTGTGCTGGACTGCAGGAATACTTAATAACAATTGAAAATCTGTTCTCAATCCCTACAAGGTCAACAACGATCAGCCGTCAAAAATAAATCCCGAGGCTTTCTTTTTCAATTAAACAATTACTTTAAAAAAAAAAAAGCACATTCATGAGCTTCGAAAGTTTTATTTATTTATTTATTCATTCCCTCCTATCGTCAAAGTTTTATTTATTTATTAATGCACACTATACATTTATATATAGCATTTGGTTCCGTTAATTTAAAAAAGAAAAGTTTAATTTTCATTAAGGATAAATATCTAATTTTACGCTTCATAAAACACATTCAAAACTCAAAATTGTAAGAATATTTAATATAATATTAATAAAATGATCTTGAATCGAAAATGATTGTTTTATCCTGATTGTTATCTTAAATTATATTAATTAACAATATTCAAAATGTAAAATAGAAAAACCAGTATAAGTAATTTCACTGTTTTTAAGGGAGGAAAAAGAAAAGAAAAAATCTATGCTTCGTAATCTTCCTAAAATTGTGTTAATTTAACTCATCCCATAATCTTGCTAATAATGGTATTATCTTATGAAACGTGTTAAACAAAACAAGTGTCCTACAATAATAGTAGTAGTAATAGAAATTAAATTTCATATTGAAAGAATTATTATGACTTGTGTATTGTATTATAGTATTAATAACAACAAATTTCTTATAAGACTCATTCCACAATGAAATTGTCTTCTGTATTATGCGTGTGCATTATACTCTTATTAAAAGTAAAAAATTAATTTAAACTTGTCATTGTAGTATCAATAACAATAGATTATATTTCTCAAAAAAAAAAAAAAAACACAATAGAAATATCTTGTATGATACATTAAACAATATATAAGTATCTTATGCATGTGTCAACATTCGTACTAATAGAAATTGATTTATATTGTGAAAAATTGATTATAACTTGTATTGTATTATGAATAATAATAGTGATGCCTTATTTTCATTAATAGTGCAATGGGGACATTGTTTGACTGGTAAAGGAGTATTTCATTTTTAATGAATAATGCAACACCAAGGCTACATTTGAGAGACGAAATAAGAGGGAGGGATTAGATTAATATGTGGGATTACTATTATAATTCCACGTTTAGATTGCAAATTGGTTTTCAAGATCTTGTCCAATAATAAAATTTAATTCAAAATTCATGAGATATGTTTTATCGTGTAGGGATAGGCAAAAACTTGAGTAATTTGTGTTATATTGATAAAGTAATCCAATCAAATTAATTCGGAGAATTGGTGTTAGATTGATAAAGTAATCCAATCGAATTAATTTTTACCAACATGCAGTTTCTGCGGTTTGGGTTAAGGTGGGAAAATTTTAATCCCAACTCGCCAACCCATGCATTTATTATTTTTTTCTTTAATGTTTCATTGTTAACAACTTATTCAAATAATAACATAAAATCATACACAATTAGATTAAAATTAAAAATTTAGTGTTTAATGTTTAATGAGGCTTGAACTTTTAGATTTGTTTAGCCCTTTATGTTAGTGTTAGGGGCTGCGAAGTGCTATATTGTTGTTTTACTTTTAGTTATTTCAATTAATTAATTATTTAATTTTAAAATATTTTAAAATACTACTAAATAAAAAAGAAAATAAAAAATGA
The DNA here is from genome assembly GCA_030449905.1 of Luvunga scandens. Classification (NCBI taxonomy): domain Eukaryota; kingdom Viridiplantae; phylum Streptophyta; class Magnoliopsida; order Sapindales; family Rutaceae; genus Luvunga; species Luvunga scandens. The sequence goes on along the minus strand of JASUUG010000383.1, from coordinate 359,429 downwards.
GTCTTTGGATAAGACCAATCCAACTGAGCTCGCATTCACAACATCATTTGGTATGGTTTAGTTGAGTTTTTCTCAATTTATATTATACATTTTTTCAGCGTACCCACCCCAAATCTTATGATTACCAACGAAATTACTTGATCTTGTATTGTAATTCGTTTGTCTCTGAAATTATCTTTTTCTTTCTCATTCGTAAGAAAATATTAAATTCGTTAACGAGAGCTATGTGCCTTAATTATATAATTATCATACATAATTATTAATTATATTTACTACTAATTAGTAATTTGCCAAATGCATTTCAACCCCACATGGCACGATTTTAACAATTAAGTTGTCATTTCATTGCTGTTAGTTCAGTAGAAAGACCCCTTACGAAATTGTCAACTATTTGCTCAATTCCATAGGGTCAAACAAACACAATACAACAATGAAAGTAAAAAATGATGCATCCAATTTGAATTGCACCATAGAAACTGAGAGAAACTAGGCCAAACCTCAGCCACCACGAAATCTGTCGCCGCTGCCACCGGGCCATCTTTTTCGTCGGTTAAGAGCATCATCAAAGTTAGAAGTCTCCGGTGGTCAATTCCAAGTACTATAGTTGCCGTGTCCATTAGTCAATACTAACACCGTGGATCCAGGCACATGCGCGTCTCTACCATCGATTTGTCAGCCTCTGAGAATTGGGCCTCGTTATCCTGACCAATACTTTCTTCACCATCAAAATTATCAAGCCCAGCAATCACCAACCATTCAAATTTCCTTACTCATCCAGAAGGAAACTAAATTCCTCAAATAATAGAAAAAGGAATTTAATTTTCAACTAACTTTTATTAACCGAAAAAGAAAATTACAGGGGAAATAGAAAATCTCTCCTCTCCTGCCTTAATTTCTTGCAACTGAACATGGCATTCGAGTTTTTAAATATTCAATGGAGCAAATTGTATATCTGGGTTCCTTTTTAATTGAATTGGGTGTTTATGCTAGATTAGTGTTTTAATTTGATTTGTGAATTTATGGAGTTAAGAATTAGTATGACTTGGCACTACGTACTGTGATTTACTCCTGTTTTTTTATTGGAACATGTTGTGCAAAAGTATGAAACAACTGAAATTTGTCAGGTTAATAGATAAAATGATGACCTCAGGTAATATTTGATTACTTGAATGAAATTTTCCTGTCTTTATTCAATAACTGAATAGAATAAATAGACAAAATTATAACGTTCAAATCCCTTAGAAATAGCTAAAGAATTACAATTAATCTCTACTGCAACCACTTCCTACAATAATATAAAAGCAATTTGCAATAGAGTAGGGCTACAAGTTTTTTTTTTTTTTAAAAGAAAGGGGGATGGGCAAGCCCAAATCAATTTTTACCCCCCTCCCCACCCCCAAGATTCGAACCCGAGTCCACACAAGTGAGGGGCGACAGACTGCACTGCCAACCAACTCGGCTACGCTCTTGGGGGCAGAGTAGGGCTACAAGTTGTCTACTAACTTTTGTAGCCAATTATAAGAATTAAAAATGATAATTAAACCAAAAAACATATTAGTGCCCTTAACACTTGGATTTAGGATTTTGAATTTCATCCACTTGAAGACGACTTAGGAGATTCAATTAACTATGAAGATTTTTATTTTTTTTATTTTATTTTGTAATTGTAAATTTTATATATTTAAGATTTCTATAAATTAAAATTCTATTAATTTTAAATATTTAAAATTTTTTAATGTAAAAGTTAAATGAAAATTTTATCCTTATGACATCAACAAATTTTAAGACAACAATAGAGCATTAGAAGACTTTATAAACTTTAGGTTGACAAGTGTAAAAGAATTTTTTTTTTTTGTATCTTTATAATTTGAAATTATAAGAAGGAGCTTTCAAATTTGTCCCCTTTAATCTTAAAATGTTGGACCCAAACATTACCACTTTGACATTTTGGTCCCTTTATTTCCAATCTTGCCCACCATCTTTAGGTCAATAAGTGCAATAACTAAGTTTCATAGTCTGTAATAAAAATAAGGGTGATGTAAACTTTGTTCCCATTGGTAGAAACTCATAGAGGTGTGTAAAGAATCAAGGCATTTTAAAGAAAATTGTTAGAATGGAGTAGGTTCGACATTAGTAAATGGAAATACTAATTATGTTAGCTAGCAGTGTATCTCTTTTCTCCATGAGAGGTTGGTTTATCATTTTTAGCAAGCTATGAAAGAGTATGTGTTACTACTAGTAGATCCATAAGATTTGCAAACATAGCATGCATGGTTTAACATTTTTGCAAGGTGTGTAATGGAGCTTTTATATTAATGGTTGAAGGCTCTTAAAGAAGCCAAACATGAAAGTGGGTCTCTTCTAAACAAGGTGATCAACATGTGCTGAATATGTGTACTTCAGATAATTCTCGATGTAGGGAATCAAAGCTGATAGAGGATAGTATTTTATCAATAGTGGAATGATTCTCATAAGCGCTATATAAGAGTAGTTTTGATAGAGTAAAAAAGGTGGAGACGACATGGTTGTGTGAATACATGATAGATTATGTTTTGTTGCCTAATCGAAAAAAATCACCAAGGTCGAGATTGTTAGAAGATATGCTATTTTTCCAATAAGAATTCATATCCTAATTGTTAAGAGATTTCCTAAGATATTTTTTTATTAAGAAGGATTACTATTTAAAGAATAAGGATTTTTCTTTTAAGATTTAGCTTATTTAATGAGGTATACAATTTGTATAAAGAAAGAAATATTTTTCCTAAAAAAACCTAAAAAAAAAATAATCATTATGTATAGGAGGTTGGATTCATCCGTTAATAAGTTTAGTCTTCTTTAATAATAGCAGTTTTAAATGTAAGAGAAACAATAAGTCTATTGAAAGATTGGGCATGTTATTAGAGTTTTAGGATTGAGTAAAATACTAAAATGATTATGATAAATTTTCACATGGTAGATTTTTTTTCTCTCGTCATCTTTGGTTGTTGTGGTTTTTCTTTAATATAGAAGTTTTGTATGTAAATTCTTGAATTATATAATTAATTTTATTTCCATCTATTTCACCTATTTATTAACTTTTGATATTTTTGCTTGTTGGATTTTAAGTGAGATGAAAGTTCTTAACAAGTTGTATCAAAACTAAACTCTTATAGCCAAAATGTGATGGTGGAATAACTCAACTATGTTAGACGAAAGTGTGGGGGTTTAACAATGGTCTCATTTGGGGGAGGGTTGATGATTGTTGAGTTGTATCCTATATTGACTAGTAAAAGAGAGTTATTTGGATTTATATCTAAGATAGGTTCTTTCACCTACTAATTTAAACTTTTGAGTCAAATACATAGAAATCCTAGGGTCAACTCATTAACAATGACTATCACTAAAAGTTTGTGTTTGACCTAATATGATATCCTTAGAACTGAGGTGGATATTTCGGGCTTCAATTCAATTTTTACGGATTTTGGTTCACGTTACCATCCATTCGAGTTTGAGAATAAACCAAATAGGTTGAAAATTTATTACAGTTCAAGTTGAAAATTCGAGTACAATTTCGGTTTGGGTTGCAAATTGGTTAGAACTCTTTCTATTTGTGAAAAATTGTTACCTGAATCCACCTTAACTAAAATATTCTAGTGAACTAATCGTGAAATCCGAACCTACTAATTAATTAATGTCCGGACTTAACAAAACTTGATTCATCAATCAGCAGCGGCTCAGCAAGATATGCTAAACGAAACCATTTTATAAATTTATTTCGGGGTGATCAACAACAATATAACCAATTTAAGTAATCCGTTTATGAAACTCTTTAGTCAATTAAATTAGTTTCTTATATTTTTATGCTGCAGAATCATAGACAACGGTGCAAAAATGAACCCAGTGCATTAGCTTGTCCGCCTGCATACATGCGTTATGAGGAAACTGCCATCTGCTGTATACAGCTTTTGAAAGTGTGATCAGGTTTGACAAAGAGAGAGCTACAAATCGGCATGCAGCTTTTGAAGAGAAATATTTGTCATGATGGAACCTTAGAGGCTGCCGCAGAATAAGTAACAATGCATTTTATATAAAGCTATAGCTAGCTAGCAAAAATACGTGGGAGGTATCGATATGTCATAGCAATAACCAATGAACGTCGTCTATTACTTAAGCAGCTTAACAACGTTAATTAATATATTATATAGATCTTTGAACGCTCAACTTTTTCACGTGCAAGTAGTTGTTCGTGCAAGTACGCTTCTATGTTTGTGATCGCCCTCTAGCTTCTTGTTACATTTATTATAGCTGCAGAGATCTAGTTGTGTTGTAATTGAAGGTTCGTTTTATGATTCGTTGGATCTTGCAGTGTCAGTGTTAGTATCTGTGTGCGTGCAGGAGCCAACGGCTAGCTGTTAGAACTTGAAATCTATGAGTATATGGCTCAAAATGACATTGAGTACTTGTGCCCTTTACGCCTTTGGCCAGTCTTCTCTATAAAAATGTGTAAAATACTCGAGCCAGCTACCATGGGATGGATAAGACACCGCGTATTCAATAGTATATATAGTGGCTAGCTAGATCCTCAAAACTCGATCTCTCATGCCGAACAAGCTAATTAAACTATTGTGCAGATTATGGAGTACAAAATACAAAGTATTTTTCGTTTTCCATTAGTGACCCTGCCTTTTAATACTTATCATAAAATAGGACCAAGGTTTCGTCCTAATTTCAGTTTCATTAAAGTAAAATTTAAGGTCATATGATTGGTAATCATTTGACAAAATTAAAAATATAAATAAATCTAAACTCTATATATTATTCAAAATGTTCATGGCACAGGATCATAAAACCTAGGAGAAGCCTGAACCATGTAAAGATCTTAATTCCAATACATATATATGAATTATCATTTTACCATCAAAGTTATTCTGATATATCATGTCAATAACATGGTTTGCTGAAAAGTGTATTTTACCACTAAACGTTTGCGCCGTTATCAATTTATCACCCTTCCGTTAAAAATGTTAAAAATTTATTGATATTTTGTTGATGTCATAAGGTCATCAAAGACATTTCTTATTGAAGCCACAACACTGCGTTACAAATGTAAAATAAACAATAAAACAAAGTAAAAAATTTCAAGGAAAATAATTAAAGAATAAGGAAATTGATAACCGTAAAATCAGCCCCTCTCTCTTATTAATTTTTTTCCTTAATTAAATTATTATTATTTTTAGTTGTGATTAATACTTGAATTTCATAGATTATAATATTAATTTTGAAGCAGAATTTTTTATTAATTATTTTCTTTGCCATTTGTTGTAATTCTCCATATTGTTCATTATTTTTTATTAATTACAATTTTCAGTTGTTTTCTAAATCTTATTAATTGTTACTGTTATTATAAATTATTATTATTTTTTGTTGTGATTAATACTTGAATTTCATAGGTCATAATATTAATTTTGAAGTAGAATTTTTTATTAATTGTTTTCTTGGCCGTTTGTCGTAATTTTGCATATTGTTCATTATTTTTTATTAATTACAATTTTTAGTTGTTTTCTAAATCTTATTTTTGGTCATTGTTTCTTTCTTTTCAAAGGATAAAATTATCTTTTTAATTCTACTGGGGTAAAATTGACTTTTAACTCATTTTCTGTTAAATATTAACTTTTTTCTAACGGAAAAGTAGTAAATTGATAACGACGCAAATGTTTGTTGGTAAAATACACTTTTCAATAAACCATGTTACTGATATAATATGTCAAAATAAATTTGGTGGTAAAATGATAATATATATATATATATATATATATATATATATATGTAAATTTAAGCCAAATTATTGGTAAGTTGTAAAACAAGACAATTGAGTGGTTTTATAGCAATTTTATTTGACTGTCTACCTGAATGGAATAGTGAAGAAGGTATGAGGTTAAAAAATTGATTAGATTTTTATCCACCCTTGGGTGTTTTTTTTTTTTGAAAAAATTATCTCTTCAATACCATTGTTTTGTCATATGTACGTCTAACAAAAAAAAAAAGTTTTGACTTGTTGTATGAACCACCAATATTTTCAAACTTGGATCAATTAATTACTTTACTACTAACAACTTTAGAATCTGTTAAAGTATCTAAGCAAAATGATTATTTTGTTTTTGAATGCTTTAAAAAACTATTTTATTATTTGAAACTTTGGAAAATAGAAAAATTTATAATTACATAAGAAGCATAACTGTAAACAAATATGAGATTCAATTGAATGGTCTTTAATTTTTTAAAAATTAAATTTATAAAATTTTATATTTTTTAAAGTTTCAAGGGGTAAAATGGTCATTTAATACATTTAAAGGTGAAATAATCATTTTATTTAGATTATTTAACAGATTCTAATGACATTAATGGTAAAGTGGTTGAGTGATATAAGTTTAAAAATATTAGTGGAGCATAAAACAAATAAAAAATTTTTTGTTATTAAATGTACATATAACAAAACAGTTGTAGTGTTGAGATAATTTTCTTTTTCTTTTTTCCAACACAAAGAATATATTTAAAAATTATAAAAGCGAGACACTTGTGTATTAAGAGATTTTTTAAAAAACTTTCTCACCTGCAAGGTAGTGAAAGGACATATAGTTCAATGAAATATGATTATTGAGATGTATAATTTGTTCTTGGCTTATATATTTCATCAATCCTTGGATCAAGTGGTTAGATTAATTTTTTCAATTGGTTATAATATTGGTGGGGGGGGGGTTGTGTTGAGGGGAACCTGTATATGTATGCTAACTGCAAACTCTTGATGAACTTTTCAACATTTAACACGCCAAAGGAGGTTATAAGGAAAAGTCTTATCGGTTGGATGCGGATGGTCATGTGATGACCCAAGCACTTTCCGACACCACATGTTATGAGCATTATGTATCCACCAGTTACCGAATTGAATTGAATTATTCACGAAACTAAACTATAGCAAAATAATATTCTTGGTTACACAACAACCCTACTTTCTATCTCACTCACCAAAAATAGTAACCTCCACTTCCTTCTTCTCTTTCCCATCAAGTTGCCTATTTGCAACTGCAAACACAATTAAGCTCTTAGCTCCTATCATTTTTGTTCAGTAATACTACTCTCAATAGCTATAGCTAGGTGAATTATTCAGAAATATGGGTAGGGGAAAGATCGAGATCAAGAGAATTGAAAACCCTACCAACAGACAAGTTACTTACTCTAAGCGGAGAAATGGTATTTTCAAGAAAGCACAAGAACTCACTGTTCTTTGTGATGCTAAGGTTTCTCTCGTCATGTTCTCTAACACTGGCAAATTTCACGAGTACATAAGCCCTACAACCACGTATGCTTACAGATCCATCACTACCTGTGATCACTTTCTCTCTTTTTCTGGACATATACACTACATACACACACAATAAGCTTATATTTTTATTTCTATATGCAAGCACTAACAAGTAATTAATATAAACTTTGGTGATTTGAAACGAACTTTGTTTATGGGTTATTAATTGCCCCTTTTTTTTTAAATATATACAGGACTAAGAAGATGTTCGATCAATACCAGAAGAGTTTAGGGGTTGATCTCTGGAGCACCCACTACGCGGTATCTTTTGATTTAATTTTTTATTGATCCATTCGCTAATCATTTTCTTTTTCATTTGGATTATATACGTTTGATTTGTTTTAATTTGCAGAAAATGCAAGAGTCGTACAGGAAACTGAAAGAGATCAATAATAAGCTAAGGAAAGACATCAGGTAATTATAATCAGAATATTGTTGTTGTGGCAATTGAATGTAATTAATGAATTAATCAAAGTACCTAGAGCTGATTAGGATATTTGAATATATATGAAGGCAGAGGATGGGAGAGGATTTGGATGATCTAACCATTGAAGAACTGCGTGGTCTTGAGCAAAACATGTCTTCTTCTGCGGCTACCGTCCGTGAAAGAAAGGTTTTATCTCTCCGTGGATCTAATTATTCCGTTTTCAATATTTTTAAAAATTTTTCCAAAACAGAACCTAATTCGGGGGGAAAAAAGAAACTACTTCCAAGGCAAAAACTTTGTCCACACAGACACAGTACAGGATCTTAATCAAGGAAAAAGAAAAAAAACATTGCACAATATTTGTATAAACACGTCCTTTTTTTAAAACGTAGATTTTCTGAATTGCATAAATTTTCACCGAAAGCTTTTATCAATTTAACGCTGTACTTTATTTAGTTTTGGTATTTTGCATATTTTTGAGGTAATTAGGAAACTTTATTTTGACGAAGATTGTTTAGTGGATGCTCCAGACATCGATTATGGTGCAATACCCCACTTTAAACTAGATGCAAAATATTAACTATAGATTTCGAATTTTTGTAAATCAAATTGATGTTATTTATTTTTCCTTTTATTTTTTTCAAATCGATCAAGTGATGTCTGATGAAGCATAAATCGCTCTAATTGTAAGTATATGGGCAGAAAAAAAAAAAACAAACAGTTGAGTTAGTAATTAACAATAAATCCAAGAGAGATATTTTACCATAATCAGCCAGAAAGCCAACCAATGACAACAAACATTAGTTTTTGTTTTAATTATTATTATTAAAATGGGCCTCTACGTTGATTAAGACATCCAAAAATGTATGAGATTCATGGAAAACTATGCCAATTTTTTTATATTAAATTCTTTGAGTATTGAAACAAAGCCAAGTGTAAATAGACGGTTGTTTGTGTAAAACTGTATTGTACTATGTCATTGGTTTTGGTGTCAGATCATTCAATAATTAACTTAAAGCTAACAATTGCAAACTTCTTACATTTTACAGTACCATGTGATCAAAACGCAGACAGATACCTACAAGAAGAAGGTAAGTCGGTGAACTATATAAATAGACTGCTGGCATAAAGTTAATTTCTTTATCTTCTTATTATGTTCCAACAGTCACCCGTCCTCGCACTAATAATGTATTATTGATATTGCAGGTAAGAAACTTGGAGGAAAGGCATGGAAACATCCTGCTGGACTTTGTGAGATTCTAACCTATAGTCTTTTGTTTTGATTCCTTTAATTTCTACTCCTTCATAGTTTATCAACGTAACCTAATTGTGATTAATTTTTTTTTCGTCGTTTTACTGAAATTATTAAAGGAAACGAAATATGACGATCCACAATACGGATTAGTTGACAACGGAGACTATCAATCCGCAATGGCATTAGCAAATGGAGCGTCTAACCTGTATGCATTTCGCATGCAACAGCAAAACCTTCACCAGGGTGCTGGGGGATATGGATCCAGTGATCTTACCCTTGCTTGATTGCATTTGAAAGGTTAATTACATCGACTGATCTCTTCAGGCTTCGATATTAATTCTAAATGCGTGCTATCATTATTAATTAATTAGATTGTCAAAATAAATAATTCCGAGATGCACGGACTTGCTGCAATTCTCAATTTGTGTATGTATTTGTGCGGTGTGTAATTTGACGATTAAAAATTAACCATGATGGAACACAAGGGGCCCTTACCGCCTTCTTTCTTGTGTTATGGTTGCCATGCGTGAAAACATATTCACAATAGTTTGTATATGTATAATTTGAGTGTTTTTGTCTACCATTTCTATTTTTCCCAGCAGAAGGCATTGATTGATAATTGTCATAATGTAAGGATATATGGAATCACTAACCTTTACACTTTACAGTGCAGTCAATGACTGCTGCTGTACATGTTTGAATCAAACCTGAAGTTCTTTTAAAATTTCTCGCAATTGAATTCCATCTTTTCTTGCCAGTGCAATTGGATTTATATCTGAGTTTGATTTTGGATCTCCCAGCCTAACTGAAACAATTGGAACCTGGAAAGCGACGAATGAATTTATCGATATATATACAGATGCTCCTGAAAAGAAAAGTAACCAAGAACAAATACCATCTATCTGCAGCTTGTTTTAAGCTTCTTTATTTGTTTATTCTCTTATTACTCCAGACAGTTTATTATTACATGCAGCGAATACAAAAATGAATTCTAGTTATGAAAAAACAAGGTAATTTCTTGGCATGCTAGTTGGGATTCGGGCGTCGTGCTTCTCTTGACTCTATTGAGAAGAAAAATGAAAAATAGAAAAAAGAAAAACCTACTTTTGCTGTCAAAGCAGCTATTTGTAGGATTATAAGAATCCGCATCTGTCAGTTGTCAATTCTACGTTTACTGTCTCTTCTTGCTGCAGCCTGCGAGGTTGTGAAATGCCAAGTTCCGAAAATGAGGAACAAAAATGTTGCAGAGAGAGCTAAATAAAGTCATTCTTTTGGGCTTAATACAACCCGGATTTGTACTGCTTTTTTATTGGGCCTTTAGTCGGCAGGGCTAAGTAGGCCGGCCCAACAATGAGTCCATTGTTGGTTAAGTGGTTTGTTTTTAAGGAATTATATAATATAGACCACTCTATTTGAGTTTTAAAGAAATTAACTGTTGGCCAGAGTGGTAAAATTGCTGTCCTCACAAGTATAATAATTGTAATCTTAGACTTTAGTTTTACGTAATAAAAAAAATTAACTGTTTTATTTTTGTTTTTTAATCAATTTCATCAGAAACTCGTGGACAAAATCTAAAGATTTCTCGGTAAATTAATAAGCATTTTTAGTTTTGATTTTAAAACATATGTAATACTTAAAATATTAAAATAGTTTTTTTTAAAAATAATGAAAGAAGAAAAAAATGAAAAAGGTATTTCCTGTCTGCGATTCAGCCGATTCTGCTTACGGAGGCCGACCTTCAGCCTTTGAAATACAAAAATACTGCCTTTGTATATAAAAAATGAATAGAAAAAAAAAATCCTGCTTGATGTTGAGGAGGTCCAGCAAAAATCTTGACCCACGGTTTTGAATGGGAAAATTCTGCAGTCTGCATGCAGCAGTCAGCAAGTAGTGCGCCACAGCCACTCTTTCACAAGTCCACTTCATTCCCCAATTCCACTGATCAATTTCGTTGCATTTGAATCCTGGAGTGAATTATTCGCTGACGCATGGCAGCCCTTGCTGCTTCGGTCTCTTCTTGGATTCCTGAAGATGACTTCCTATTGAAGAACGCCGTTGAGGTACTTTTATTTTTCTATCATCTAATTTCCAAGTTGTTCTTCTTTTGGTGAATGAAACCCTAGGCCTAGGTTCAGCTTCGTTCTTTCTTTTCGTGGCTGGTGACTTTTCCAGGATCGTTAGATTAGCCTTTTAGGAAATCACATCCTACTGTTGAAATAAGTGGTTGAATTTTGTTTATGTGTTCTAATTTCCTGTAACCAAACGCAACATTATTTTATTAGAGTAAGTATTACATATGATCATCAGTGTACTCTGCTCAGTTGGGGTAATATTTATTATTACTATTTTATAAGCAACAAGCATCTTGAATTTGGAAAGCCACAAAAGTATTTGCTGTTCTGCATATGGCATAAACTTATTTTCAGGATAGCTTTTGAATTAACTGAATTTATTCATTTTCTTTTTGTAATTTTCTTCAATTTCAGGCAGGTGCTTCTTTGGAAGCACTTGCTAAAGGTGCCGTGAGATTTTCTCGCAAGTTTACGATACAAGAATTACAAGATCGGTGGCATTCTCTGCTCTATGACCCTGTTATTTCGGCAGAAGCTTCTGCTCGCATGGTTGAGTTTGAACTTTCTGCTTCATCAAAATCCATCAGGTCTGGGATTGGTGTGGACACTGCAGAATTTACTCCAAAAAGAAAAGTTGAGACTGTCCGTAGACTGTATCATGCCTTGCGGAAGAAAGTTTGCATCCAACCTTCAAACTCTTCCAATATAAATCTTTTGGGCTCACCAAACAGAAATGGTAGCATCGGTGATGGGGTTGCTTGTCAAGGTAACCGCGAGACTCGAGTTGTAAGTTCCATGCTTGGAGATTGTGTTCAGAACCGTTTTGAGTTTCAGGAAATGGATATAGATTTATTGCCTTGTGCCACACAAGATAATAATTTTGCCGAAGAATCAGTAGCACATGACGTTTTTGAGCAGAAAAGTAAGCATGAAGATCCTGCCCATATTATGGGAGAGGCTTTAGTTGACTTTGAGAATTGTCCAAGTTTTGAGGGAATGGGACCCTCCAATACATTGCCACAAAGTGATGCTTCATTTCACTCACTGGGGTGTTCATCTCCGCAGCCTAGGACACCTCTCTGGAAGACAATTGAGGATATGCCAGCACCTGCAATGCCAATCAACTTGAGCCATGAAGTTAAAGGTCAGACTTCAGAAGTGACATTTATTCTTCCTGATGATATGGATGAAAAGAAAATAAGTTTATCTGCTATCTCAGAAACTGATTTAGCTGATCTTTCAGACTCTCTTTTAAACTTAGAGAATGATGATCAGCTTCATCCCATGGATGCAGATGTGAAAGACACAATTGATAAGCCTTGTAGTAATCGCAATACCCCAATGTTGTTGAGTTCTCCTAAAAGTAATGCTCATCAAGAGGATGTACCTGATACTAAATTACCTGGAACATGCCTTGCAATTCCTGATGGTTCAACTCATGCAGAATTGGAGGTTACGGTGGTCCAATCCCCCTCTGGCAAGGGGAATCAACATGATGTTTGTAGTTCAGAGGTCAAAGTGCCTTCATCTTCATTATTTAGAAATTTTCAGTCTCATGATCGCCCAGAAAGAGAGATGGAATGCGTATTGAACAGTGAGGACCCAGAGATTCCTTGCAACGATGATTTTATCCCAGGTAAAGTGATTACTTCTTCTGCAGTGCAAGGATTTCACAAGGAGGTTAGTGACCTAGCTCCCTCCTTCACTACTTGGAAGAAAAATGAAAACAAGCTAAGCATGAGGAAAGAAGACAATTCTCCACCATCTTTTACTGCTTCCCAGATAGGAGGATCAGACTCGTTTCCAGGTAGCAGTCACAACCAACTTTTTAGCTGTGGAGTTAAATCCAAGTCTCTTGATGTCATTAGTCCTGCCGGTGTCCCCAAAAATGCTGAAAATGACCATGCAGTTCCAAGCCAATGCGGATCAACACTAGCCACCCCAAAGTCCGTTGCACATGCTGCAGTGGAGCAGGATTCTCTCAGTGCATTTAATGTCACAGATCTACAGTTACATGCAAGTTCTAGTACAAACCCCTCAACCTTAGATCAGGAAGAATCTGAAAGTGATGAGGACATACCATACTTTTCTGATATTGAGTCACTGGTAACTCTTGTTAATTTTGTAATGAAGATATTTTCATGTTTTAATTTTCTTAATTATCGGGAATTAAGTCATTTATTTTCTTTTCTTTACTTTCAGATACTGGATATGGATTTATGCCCGGATGATCGGGATCAATGTTTTAGTAAAGAAGGTAATCATTAGGTGCTCAGTTCAATTAGCATATCATGTTTTCTAGAAACAGTAATGTACTACGAGGAATTAATTCTACGGAAACTCCACCATCTTAACATTGAGACACTTGATTATGGCCTAATAATTTGTCTCTCATGAGATTAATTTAATTTGCTTCCACATAATATTTGGTCTTAATATGAGTTCTATTTCCAAATGGCTGACACCAATGGGCTACATATGTTAACATTTTCTTTCGTTCATATGTTTAGTGTCAAGGTATCAACATGAGGATACCAAGAGGACAATTATAAGGTTGGAACAGTGTGCTCAATCTGCAATGCAGAGAGCAATTTCTTACCAAGGTGCACTTGCCATCTTTTATGGTCGCCGCTTGAAGCATTATATAAAGACAACTGAGGTATTATTTTACGAGCTTTGACCTTTTCTTTCGAAAGTTATATATTTCAAGTACATCCGAATTTAGGAGTAAAACTGTTTGATTGCTTTGATGATACCCTTCTAAATGGCATATCCAAATGGGATATTGAACTATGGGAAGGTAGGAGATAGATCCATATTCATCTAGCTGGTAGTGCAGTGCCAAAAAAATATATATATATTTATGGATGACTTAAAAAGATTTTCTTTTCCTTGTTAACCTATCTACTGGCCTGTGAAAAGTTTATGGACTGTGCTTTTCTTATTTAGTCATTTGAATTTAAATGTTAGATTCCAGCAAGATTGTAAATTTTTAATTGCTGGAAGACCTTGAATTTATTAGATTATAGCTGTATGTTAATGCAGAGGATTCATAATAAGCTAATTCTACATGAGCATGGCCACTGGACTGTTATCTGCTTTGTGCTCTTCTGTATTGTATGTTTGGGCAAAAATGATGCAAAATTGTTCTCATCTTCCTAGTGTAACTTCTTTCAACTCTGTAGATCGTACTTGGCAGAGCAACAGATGGCATTGATGTTGATATTGACTTGGGAAGGGAAGGGCTTGCCAACAAAATATCTAGACGACAGGTTTACTTCTCTAGGTTTTTTTTTATTGTGATTCTACTCATACTTGCATTTGTTATTGACTGTCAAGATCTTGAGTTTATTTTGTTAATTGGCACTACGAATCAAAGTAGCTATATTATCAGATCAATATGTTATAATACTTGAGCAGATAATGGAGGGAGGGACTAAGGGCTAACAAATTACCAATACAGAAAGATCAAGAATGTCAAGAAGGTAGATTAGTAACTAAGCACTCGTGCAATGACTGAATATTTTAAAGTGATCTTTTTTCTCTCATTTTTTCCCATAAACATCTGGGCAATTGTATAGATCATAGGTAAAAGGAAATTGCTTCTATTTAGGTTTTCAGGCATATGTTTGAGATCTAAGCATCCTTTGCTGCTCGGAGTTGTACAACTAGTATTATTATTTCTTCTCGGCTCTTGCAAGAAGGACATTTTTTTTTATTGCCCTGAATTTTGCTACCGGTATAATGTGTTGCATTTGTTGTTAGGCACTTATAAAGATGGAACAAGATGGTTCCTTCTTTTTGAAGAATATTGGTAAGAGTTCTATATTTTTGAATGGCAAAGAAGTTGCTACCGGACAGGCGGCAAGTCTAATTTCAAGTAGTTTGATTGAGGTATGTTGTTTCTATCGTCATATCATATGCTGCTTTGTTCTGGTTTATGGGTATGAAGTATGCATTGATTTTTGTTCCAAGACAAGCCAGTGAACCACCTCATAAATGAAAGTAGTGGTATATTTACAGATCAGGGAAATGGCATTCGTGTTCGAAATAAATCATAAATCTGTGAGGGAGTATCTGGCAAATGCCACCAAAAGAAACCAAGAAAAGAATACCAATTTTGAATGGTCTGAACAGGTTCCATGATCTGAGAAAGTAATCTTTTTCCCCTTAAGTTTCTCTGGAAATGCTTATCAGCTTCGAACACCGAAATGACCTAATGTATCGTGTAGACAGGAACATAATGTTGCATTGGGATCGGATGTAAAGGCTTATTCACGTATATGTAAAGACATGTCGTATAACAATGATAGCTCTATACTCACCAGAAAAGAAATTAAAGAACTGTGTGGAAGATAGTTTTTTTATGTAACTAATAACCGGCATCTACCTTTAATTAATTGTTTTACTTCTTAATCTTATTCATTTTTGGTTCCATGTGATTGACCACCAACGACGCTACGAAGAGGTTTAAATTGAACCCAAATGATTGGATATTAATCAGATTGATATTTTTTCCAACACAACCCCCCCCCCTCTTCTCTCCCCGCTGGCTAAGAGAAACTGTATCATTTTGGATCACCATAAACTTGAAATTGAATTGCAGAATTTGGTCGACTTAGACTTTTTAACGTGTCAGATTTTATCGTAGTTGCAGAAATAGCTGAAAGGCTCCGACGGACCAACGTATTAAAAACTCCGTGGTCGTGCTGTATTCGTACGACAGAGACATTTGTTGACCAAAACAGCTGAAAGAGACTGATCACTTGCGTTGCACAGCGTCTCCGTAAATTAAATCACGACTATACAGACATAGTTGTTCTAAAACACTCTGAGTGGGTCAATTTGGCTTCGCAATTTTACCATCGTTTGATTATAGAAAAAGGATTACCAAAGGCGTCATAAGGGATGAAGAAAGGGAGACCATGATTCAGGAAGAGGTGCTCATTTGATTCTACTTCACTCAAAATTCTGCTTCGATCTCCTTTCTGCGCGTTCGTTGTCGTGTTTGGTGGCCTCTAAATTAAAAGTCTCTCGGCATTGTAAAATGAGTAATACGATACAAAGATAAATTAAAACACAAACAAACCCACAAGTGGACCCACAATAACGATAATTGGGATGATTAGCCAGTAAGGGTTCTTTAAAACAACAATTTAGTTGCGTCGGGTGTACCTAATGAGAATCTGCGTGCTGGAAATGTTAAAATTCAAAGTTCGTTAGCAATTATGTGCATAAATAATGCACCCACCAACTTTTACATGAGAACCAAATGCCTACCATTATTCTTCAATTTGTGAGATATCTAGTAACGACTGAATCTCAAGGGACGGAATGGTCTTTGCGTAACTATAATTAAAAGCAGAGGCCTTTTCCTCGTTGTTTTAAAGATATTGAAGGTTGTTGAAGCCAAAATTTTGGTTTGCATATTGTCATGACACACAACACAATTCATTGAAAAATGAGCTTTTATCATGGCTTCTTGCAAGATTTATCCATACGGTATACTGCAAGCTGCTTTGTTGATGTGGACATCGTACATCAAATCCAGCTAGTGCCCATGTGAAATCTAAAGGGCAGCTAGAAGCTTGGCTTACCTCCAACGGGATGCAAATTGAAGTGTACAGAAATCATTCTTTCATTTCCATTCCAGCTCCGTCGTTCAATATTAGGGAAGAGGGGGGAAAAACACAAAAACAAATTGCATTGATAGTAATGATAAAAGCCGAGGCTCCAGAAATTATTTCTAGTGTTTTCTTGTTCATGCATTTAGCTTCCTTGTCCAAGATAAGAGGTGCAGAAATTCAACTACCTAATCAACATAGGATTTTTTAAATGCTGAGCCGTAAACGTATCATAATAGATTCAAATGTTAAGAAAATCAAACAAGGTTGTGGAACATCCTGCTCAAGAATTTTAATTTGCCTAGAGACGAAGCCACCTACTAATTATATCTATTACAGACTTATATTAATATTACATTCCCCAACCAACTTCATTTAGCTTGTATCTAATAAATTAGGATAAAAATTCAGTGCAGAACACTAAATTAATGATCACTAAGTAAGGAAAAAAAATAGATAAAACTTCAAATAAATTAGAGTTTCAATTAATTAGTACCCGTTAGTCACTAAATTTATACCAAGGTGTCGCCATTACAACAAATACGCGATCACATAAGCGGCTTCCTCTCTCTGTGATGTGTGATGAAACAAGCATACATGTGAACAAATATTAATTAAATTAATGCTCGAGCATAATGTTACATTATAATAGTTTATAAAGGTTCTGACACATGCCCGTGAAAGCACTCCACAAAAAGATCTCTGCCCACCAAGAACCAAAAGTAGTATAAGAGCAATCAAAAAAACGAATTTCTCTCGTCTTTCCCCATTCTCTCACCCCTAAACGAACGGTCCTGATTTCTCCATTCTTTCGTAATCTATCCTCCTTATCTTCAATCTCCCACATCACATCAGCATTCAAATTCCCTTCGCTAGGCTTCCCCAGTAGCTGATTAATGGGCACTCTCAGTTTCTCTTTGTCCTTTTCTGTTCTGTTATTAGTCTCAGCTTCATGGCTAGCAGAATCAAAGACTTACTGGGGAGACATTCAAGTCATGAAAGAGCTAAAAAGCTCGCTGGATCCCAACTCACTGAGTCCAGGTTCTTGCTTGAGCTCGTGGGACTTCTCGATTGACCCTTGCGACAGTCTCTTCAGTGAAAAATTCACATGCGGGTTCAGGTGCGACGTTTCAGTCTCTGAGCTAAGCCGAGTCACAGAACTGAGTCTTGATCAGGCAGGTTATTCTGGTTCATTATCTACTACTTCATGGAACCTTCCTTATTTAGAAACCCTGGACCTTTCAAACAACTTCTTCTCTGGGTCCATCCCTGAGTCGTTATCAAATCTAACTCGGCTGATTCGACTCGGCCTGTCTAGAAACTCGTTTTCTGGTGAAATACCCACCTCGATTGGCTCACTGTCTAGCTTAGAGGAACTGTACCTTGATTACAACAACCTTGAAGGCGCAATTCCTGCGAGTTTCAATGGCTTGTCACGCTTGAAACGCCTCGAAATTCAATCAAACAAGCTCACTGGTGAGTTTCCCGAACTGGGTTCCCTGAAAAACCTCTACTTTTTAGATGCTAGTGACAATGCAATATCAGGACAATTACCAGCAATACTACCAAAATCACTCGTTCAAATCTCCATGAGAAACAACAACTTACAAGGCACAGTACCTGAAAGCTTGAAGCTTTTGAATTATTTACAAGTAGTTGATCTAACTCACAACAAACTCAGTGGCTCAGTCCCTTCATTTGTCTTTAACCATCCCTCTCTTCAACAGCTCAGTCTCTCATTCAACCAGTTCACTTCCATACAAAAACCCACACCCACCAATAATAATAATAACAATAATATTTTCAGCAGCCAGCTCATAGCCGTAGACATAAGCAACAACGAGCTTCAAGGCATGCTTCCTTTGTTCATGGCTTTAATGCCAAAGCTCTCTGCATTATCTTTAGAAAACAACAAGTTCACAGGCATGATACCGACTGAGTACGCCATAAGGGTAGCGGTACCCGTTTTCGGAATCGCTCCGTTTCAGAGGCTGTTGCTTGGAGGTAACTACTTGTTCGGAGCCATACCCCGTCCGCTATTGGAGCGCCAACCGGGGTCTGCTAATGTAAGGCTGTCTGATAATTGCTTGTACCGGTGCCCATTCGCTTTCTTTTTCTGTCAGGGTGCTCGACAGAAATCGCTAATGGAGTGTAAACGATTTAGCCCGGTAATCCCTTAGAATAATTGTGATTAGCGTTTCTAATTAATCTTCAGATTATTGTTAGCATTGTTACCCGCCGGTCTCTGAGTTCTCTTTTTCAATTTTATTGCAAACTCGACCAGATTGTTGTTTTTAAGTAGTAAATCTTTTGTATTTTATTTTTTGAAGTCAGTAAATCTTTTGTATTAATAAAATAAACAAATAAAGACTCGTCATGATGAAAGGATTTATGGTTGGCAGGGACACTGACCAAAGCCGATCCATAATAACAACATCTTCAACAATACTAGATTTTTTTTTATTTTGTCTCTCTCCTTCTCTCAGTTTCTCTCTCCCCTGTGATCTCTGACAGATGACGTGACTGAATGGGACGTGTGGTAAACGCGCATTAAGTGGGCTAAATTTGTGACCGTCGAATTTCTATTTTTGGTTCTAGATGACGATTGTGATTTTCATCCGAATGCTTTGGCATCAGTTAAGTTAGCCACATCTGGATTTCATTTTTTCACTGCTGCTTAAAACTTGTTCTCTTGTTTCAGTTTTGTTTTTCGGCTTTTAGTTTATTTAGGTTCGTTGAAGGAAGCTTCCCGTTCCGACTACGTTTGTTTTCTACTCTTTAGATGTCATTATTAGTTTCAATATTTTATTTACATTGTGTTGATGTAGAAAACTTAACAATAAGGTCTCGTCTGTAAAAATACCATTTTCGTGCTCCAATCTATTACACCAACTGACAACCTGCTCTGCTTGCACTTAAAATAAAGACACCAACCTTGACCCAATGTAACTCGCATACACCTGCAGCCACAATGCACTGTTAGAGGGCGCCGTATATTTTTCCGGCGATAATCTTCCGACGCTCAAGTTAGTACTCGAATTTTTACTTTTAGAAAAACTCAGGCCTCAAATGTCGGCCTTCTCTCCCTTTCGCCGAATAAAATGTTTTTCTCAAAGAAAAGAATGGAAATTCAAGAAATCAAACACCTGTTTCAAAGAAAGTTTTTCCCAATCTCTTTACCTTCATTCTTTCTTGTCTTTATACCCTGTCTAAGGTCTCCAATGTGCTTTTCATCCCCTATCTCTCGGGTCCGTTACCCATCGTGAGAAACGGAGGCTTAACCGCCTTACTCAACTGCCTTTGCGTGGGAATTATGCCCATACTTCTCGGTGGCTTATCCACGATCTGGCAACTGTCAATGATTACAACTCTGCTCTTACGAAGACCAGAATTCCTGATCGACTCGACGAGGATCACATGCTCTGCTCTACCTAATAGATAGGCTCGCATGCTGTGGTTTTGCTCTGCTCAACCATCGATCCCCATGTTTCTAATGTTAAGCGTGAAACGAGTAAAATTAGAAACTAGAAAATGTATATAATAGCGACCACATCTTGCTCGACTGCATGCTTTATACGAGCAAGATGTTATTTCAATCCCTATACAGTTGTATTTATCTTTGCGAGAGAGAATGGAAGTGACGATATTTATCCCTATATTCCCCTAACTAGCCTAACATGTTGTCTTCTCATTTTAAATGTTGTTGACGTGGCTTCTTCTGGACCGTACATTCAAATCTCAAATGGTAAATTTTCAGTCCCCAAAACACGCCTATTTGTATTGTTCTTTCTTGTTCGAATTTTCTGAGTTTTATCTTCTGCCTTCATTATGTCTCATAGAAAAAGAAAAATCATTGAGGTTGATAGTGACGAGGAAGAGGATGAGATCAACCCTACGGTTCTTGTAGAGACCGTAGGTCCTTCTAAAATGATTAAGTATCCTGAGACTCACTTAAGGATAGATCGGGGTAAGTCAATATTGGATAATAAGGGTGAGGGCATTAGCTCTTATAGGACTTCCATTTTACTTGAAGCTGAAGATTCTGGTGATGCGGAATCTGATGAAGACGATTCTAACGGGGGAGTTTTGGGTGAGGAAATATCTGGTAAGATTAATTTTTCAGAGTAAGCTAAGCCAATTGGTAAAAGGCACACTAGCCATAGGAGTGAAGAAGGGTCTTACCCAATAGATTTCATGAGGTGCGAGACCACCCCGAGAAATTTAGATAGGCTAAGGAAAAGCTATAGCATTCCAGATGATATTGATTTTAGGATTCATAGCAAGGAAAATACCCCCAGCCGGCCTCCCCTAGGATTTGTGACACTATACATGGAATGCTTCAGGTTAGGCGTTAGGCTCTCCCTCCAGCCTTATTTTGTTAAAATGCTGGGTAGAATACATCTAGCTCCAGGTCAGCTCAACACTA
The DNA here is from genome assembly GCA_030449905.1 of Luvunga scandens. NCBI lineage: Eukaryota > Viridiplantae > Streptophyta > Magnoliopsida > Sapindales > Rutaceae > Luvunga > Luvunga scandens. The sequence continues at coordinate 338,286 of JASUUG010000383.1, read as the reverse complement.
ATGGGTGGAGAGTGCTCTCTGGCCTCTTCATGTTGTGGCAAATGTGTGAGATGGGCGAATCTTCCATCGACAAGGTTAAGAATTTATACCAGTTGAGGAGCAGTCCTAAAAATGCTTGCTAGTATTATTTTATGTCGAGCTCTGCGAAGAGGAAATCCATCATTAACATTCCTTCCTCTTGCGGGAATTGGAAAAATAAATTCTTCTTTGTCGGGGGGAACTGGGGTCAGGTGGCTACGACTCCTGCTGGAGTTGTGCACATTCTTACATCTACTCTTCCTCTTGTGGCAGACTTGTTTGCTCAGCTTCAGGTGGCTGACTCACTTATTCTGCAGCAGAAGGTTGCTTAGCCTCTTCAGTGAGAGGAACGACTTCGACATCAATTTGAGGAGCAGCTTCGGCTTCTGTAGTGGTCACCTCCCGACCTTCAGCTCCGTGATCCTGCTTCTCCATGAATCTGTTCACGCCTTCTTATAACCGACTCATATCAAGATATGGGTATTCATTCTTCAATACCAACATGATGCAATTATAGCTGACGGCTAGCCTAGAGTTATACTCTTCCTCCACTTGCTTGTCCAAAGCACCCACTCTTTCTCTGAGCTCAGACATATGCTCTTGAGAACACCTCAGTAGTTCCCTAGAGAGCCTCAGCTGTTCTTCGTAAGCATACTTCTGAGTGTCTCTTTCACTCTTAACAGTATCCAACTCAGTGTTGACATCAGCTAGCTCACGCTCAAGTTGGGAAACCTTAGATTCGACAACTGCGGCTTTTTCCTCCAAAGCCAAGAGCTGTTCATGGACTTTAGCATACCTCTCTTCTGCTTGTTCCAGCTTCGCAGCTTTCTTTTTAAGCAATTGAATTTCAGTTCATCTTTGTTTTTCGAGCAGCGCGGCTCTAGCTTTGTGATAAGTGGCTGCTGTAGCAAGCTGGAATGCACCTTTCCGAATTGTATCTGCCATCTCCCCTAAATTCTAGTCCTCCAACCCTTTGACGTAATTAAAGTAAACCGACTTGGCATATTCCCTTTAATAGGCAACCAAGAAGTCTGACTTGTCTCTTTTTGGTAGGGGTGAGCCACGAGCAATCACAGGCGGGCTATCCTCAGGAACTCTCTCAATTTTCCTGCTGCTCGTGCCCTCATGGATTTGTACTGGAGCTGGCAGAGCTGGATGAGGTAGATGAGGAGGGTTAGCTTGAGCAAGACGTGTTTTCTTCACTGGAACAGTTGCACTGTTAGAGTCACCCTTCGAAGGGAAGCGCTTATTTGACATAGCACCGAGTATTCTGTTGTCCATCAGAGCAGCTGAGGTCACTAGGCGAGACTTAATCAAACTGCGGGGTGATAGCAGGTCCTAGCACAAGCAAGTGTTGACAAGAGCAGTATCAACGCGCAGCGACGACTCCTCTCCTATTAGGTAAGTTAGACCCCAAGAGTCTAGCAAGGATGAGAAAGAAGTTGGTCAATATGTAAGAATTTTAAAAAGCTAGAAAGCGAATAACCTAGGGCGCAAAAAATGGTGGGAATTTGCACAACTCCAGCAGGAGTCGTAGCCACCTGACCCCAGTTCCCCCCAACGAAGAAGAATTTGTTTTTCCAATCCCGCAGGAGGAGAGAATGTTAATGATGGGTTTCCTCTTTGCAGAGTTCAACATAAAATAGTACCAGCCAGCATCTTTAGGACTGTTCCTCAGCTGGTATAAATTCTTAACCTCGTCAATAGAATGTTTGCCCATCTCACACCTTTGCTACAACACGAAGAGGCCAGAGAGCACTCTCCACCCATTAGGGTTGAGCTGACCTGGAGCTAGATGTATTCTACCCAGCATTTTAACAAAATAAGGCTGGAGGGGGAGCCTAACGCCCAACCTAAAGCATTCCATGTATATTGTCACAAATCCTATGGGAGGCCGGCTGGGGGTATTTTCCTTGCTAGGAATCCTAAGATCAATATCATCTGGAATGCTATAGCTTTTCCTTAACCTATCCAAATCTCTCGAGGTGGTTTCACACCTCATGAAATCTATTAGGTAAGACCCTGCTTCTGTCTTCTACCAATTGGCCTAGCCTACTCTGAAAAATTAGCCTCACCAGATATTTCCTCACCCAAAACTCCATCGTCGGAATCTTCTTCATCAGATTCCGCATCACCAGAATCTTTAACTTCATGTGAAATGGAAGTCTTAGAAGAGCTAATGCTATCACCCTCATTACCCAATATTGACTTACCCTGATCTATCTTTAAGTGAGTCTCAGGAGTAAACCTTCTAAGATACTCATTTATTCTAGAGGGACCTACGGTCTCTACAGGAATCATAAGGTTGATCTCATCCTCTTCCTCGTCACTATCAACCCTAATGATTTTCCTTTTTCTATGAGACATAATGAAGGCAGAAGATAAAACCCAGAAACTCGAACAAAAAAAAACAATACAAATAGAACAGCAACCAGAAGCGAAGAGCAAAAGTAATACCTAGAAAACCAAGGAATTAGCACGGTAACGGTAGTGGAAATAGTGGTGGAAACAAGTTAAGAAGACCCAAATAATCCTTTTTTAGGGAGTGTAAAGGCAGAAGAAAGTGATGAATAGAAAGTGTGTTCCTTTTCGATTTAAGGATTTAAAAGGATAAGATGAGAGAAAACGAAGCGTTTTGGACAGGAGACATGTCAATTGAAAAAGTGTGTTTTAGGGATGGGAAAACAACCATTTGAAATTTGAATGTGCAGCCCAAAAGAAACCACGTCGACAGCATTTAAAATGAGAAGACAGCAGGATAGGCTAGTTAGGAGAATATAGGGATAAATATCGTCACTTCCATCATCTCTCGCAGAGATGAACACAGCTGTATAGGGATAGAAATAACATCTTGCTCGTCAAAAGCATGCGGTCGAGCAGGATGTGGTCGCTGTTATATACCTTTTCTAATTTCTAGTTTTACTCGTTTCACTTTTAACACTAGAAACTAGGGGATCGATGGTTGAGCAAAGCAAAACCACAGCATGCGAGCCCATCTATCAGGTAGAGCAGAGCAGGTGATCCTCGTCGAGTTGACCAGGAATTCTAGTCTTGGTAAAAGCAGAGTTGTAATAATTGATAATTGCTAGATCGTTGGTAAGCCACCGAAAAGTACGAGCACAATTCCCACGCAAAGGCAGTTGAGCAAGGCGATTAAGCTCCCTTTTCCCACGATGGGTAACGGGCCCGAGAGATAGGGGATGGAAAGCATATTGGAGACCTTGGATTGGGTATAAAGGCAAAAAAGAACGAAAGTAAATGGGTTGAACAAAACTTTCTCTGAAACAGGTATTTGATTTCTTGAATTTTCATTCTTTTATTTGAAAAAAACATTTCATTTGGTGAAAAAGAGAGAAGGCCGAGATCTGAGGCCTGAGTTTTTCCAAAAGTAAAAGCCTGAGTACTGACTTGAGCGTCGAAAGGTTATTGCCAGAAAAACATCCAGTGCCCTCTAACAATGCATTGTGGTTGCAGGTGCATGTGAGTTACATTGCGTCAAGGTCAGTGTCTTTATTTTAAGTGTGAGCAAAGCAGGTTGTCAGTTGGTGCAATAAATTAGAGCACGAGAAGGGTATTTTTACAGACGAGACCTTATTGTTAAATTTTTTACATCAACACATTGTCTTTTTTTTCCCCTTGATCGGATAATAAGGCACCTTGTTTTTTGTCATCAACGTTGTTGTTCTCCTGTCGTTGAAAATCTTTTATTCACACAAAAAAAAATGGAATTTTTTTATATATGGAATTTGGCTTGGCATTAATGATAATTGTGAAAGAATTTTGAATTTTTTTATATATGGAATTTGGCTTGGCATTAATGATAATTGTGAAAGAATTTTGCTATAATTCTTCCTAATCAAATGTGTCATATTCAGACTTTTGCAATCGAAATACTCTAGAAGGACCAACAGTCAGAATAATATATTTTGATCAGCAAGGTGTGTCCATGATAAAGTTGTTAAGTGGGTTTTGCCTATGAAATCATCACGCGACTCTCGAGTACTTGTATTATTATTATTATGTCTTTGTTGTTGCATTCTCACTTACTTCCACAATACAGGGTTGAGTAGGCATCATCATGGTAACAGTCACGTTCGTTGCAAATTCTCGCCAATAAGTCCATCTGTAATACTCATTCTATAAGTGGGCTGGGCCTCCGAAAGTCCACCTGTGGCCCTGTAGCGCTGCTCCAACTTCCCACACTACTAAAACTTTAAAATCATTAGATCAGCTGTCTTAAAGCTAAGTGATTCGTAAAGGATCTGGCATGATGCTATGGCTGTTCAGCTCAAGAGTTATAACCAGTTTAAATTCAGGATATTCATGTTTAGAGTGTATCTCTAGCACATTGCCCTAGTTTTTAACGCAAGTTTAATGTACTGGTATTGGTATGAATATGAAGTATACAAAAGTATATTTCTGGTAGGAGTTTAAGAAAAGAATAAAAATAGAATTGAAGCAATCTTGCTGAAATCAACAAAGTTGACGAAGGTGATTAAAGTTTTCTCATACATCTTCCAAGTTAAGTCTACAGTATACTTTCGCTGGAAATCAAGTAACCATTGTATGAAAAGAAAAAAGTGGGGGGAAAAAAAGAGAGAAGCTGTGGGATTTGAAGTGCTTATATGCTGATGGGATAACCTCGACCAGTACTGGAGACATTATCTATTTATTATTGGCATGCAGTATATGTTAGCACGCACCTTGACTCCAAAACACATGCTTTGCTTTTCATAATCATCACCAGTCACCACCTCTTTTCCACTCTAGCCATAACGCATTTTGCCAACACCCAATTGTATGGTCCTCGAACTTATCAACGGGACCATCAAGTCACTGGAAAACCTCCTCATTCATCTTCCTTTTATTCTCATTCTTCTTTCCTTCTACTCTAAAGCATGTAGTCCAGTTCACAAACAAGCAATTGCTCCAATTCAAGCACAAAATCACTTCTTAGTCATTTCTTTGACCAAGTTGCTCTATCCCTTTGTAATAAGATCTTCAAATTGAGTAATGTTTTCTCTAAAAATCATTGTTGATGAAAAGCTTCCGCAAAAAAAAAAAAAAACAGATCTATTTATACTAATTAAAATTATCTTATTCTTAATAAAATTACAATTTCTTATAGAGAAATGATCAGTCGACTACTCATTTTTTCTAGCTTTTTAAAAAATACACATATTTTTATTTTTTTGATAAAATTCCACCTAAAATTAATAATTTTTTCACTATGTCACAGGGTTAAAATTGTCATTTTATCTTAAAAACAAAAACCATGTCCTACACGCGATTGAAACCCAGAAAATATATTGTTGCTGCTGAGAATTCCAATTGGAGGAGGATGTTTGCGGCGGCTGTTGGCCACATGTCTTCATTTTTTTTGTGGGTATTTTGTGGAGAAGCTTGGTGAGCAAGCTCCAAGCTATTGAAGACTTCAATTTGAAGTTTGTACAAACTGCAAATGCTTAGCAACAATCCACAAACAGCCAAAACTCACAAGCAACAATTCAGCAACGAAATCCAGCCAAAACCCACTAAGATTTTGCCCAAATCCTCTCTGAGATCGACCAAGTTTCCCAATTTATCATTGATGGCTTTGCAAACAGTGTAGAAGACACGGCAGGGGTCTGCAGAGGAAAGGAAATTGAAGCAGCAGCCTAGGGATTTGTAGGAGGCAGCGTGGGTGAGTTGGAAGATGGCTGACGCAGGGGCGGAGTCGGGGGCAATGGAGGGGAGGGAGGAGGAGAGGGAAGGGGAGAGGAGGTGGG